>JACCHW010000010.1:6219655-7645489 GCA_018907185.1 Platyscapa corneri | reverse complement strand
ATTTGAGGACACATTTTTGGGTGTATGTGTAATCTAATGCATGAATTTGTGTGTAAGAATATAAATATATATATTATAATAAATATATAAAAACATTTTAAAATTTTTACTTAAAATAGTTTAAAATAGATGTTTAAAATAACTGAAAATTAATTTAGTATATAAAATATTTATTTTGGATTCAATAATTGATATTAGAATTTCAAAAATTTACTATTTTTTATCAAATTGAAGCATTTAAACATAAATTTAACAATCATTTTTTTATAAAATACAAAAAAATAATTAAATTTATTGTTCATTTTAATTCCTACAAAATTAGACAGACTTAAATTGAAGCTAAATTTAACAAAAAAGAGTCATTGATAAAAGTTGACTATTCCTAATTCTATTAAATTTATATAAAATATTATGTTCATTTATTTATTACATGTAATTAATTCATTACACTATTAAAGAAATATGTATTTATATAATTAAAATCAAATATTTAAGAAAGATTACTCAGACGGATTTTAAAATAATGAGATTTCATAAATATTTTATACATAATTTACAGGGTTTTATACCTTTTTTTAATATATGTATATATATTTATTTAATTCTTACAAAATGAGTCTATGTAATACTAAATTTTTTTAAATTATATAAATATTATATTTTTAACATATTAATATAAAATTAATTGTTTATATTTATTCAAAATTTTATTTTATTCATTTAAAAATCAATTATAATATAATTTAAATAATATTATTATTAACTATAACAATATAATATCATTAATTATAATATTAGTTTGTATTTAAATTTTTCATACATTAACATTTACGCTACCTTTTGTTAATATAAATATAAATATAATGAATTATAGACTTTTACATAAAATTATAAATAAATTGTTTATAATATTAAACTGCATTATATAAAAATGAATAATCGATATCATTAGAAAATTTTATAAGAAGATAATGATATATTTAGTAAAATATTTAAATAAATAATTTTATTAACAAATATTTGATTGCTATTAATTTTAAATAATTAATATTTTTTAAATTTTATCTTAAAAACGAAATAAATATTTTTATATTAATAAAACTAACGATATTTAAAAATTTTAAATAAAATAAGCTTTAGGCAATTGTGTTACTATTACCTTATGGTATTATTTCATTATTTAAAATTCAAAATTCGTATTGATTTAATATAAATTTGTAATTATATTTTTGTAAAGAATCTAATTCAATGGATTGTATTCTTTACGTACTGAGAAAGGTTACTATGAAATAACAACGATATAATTCAGTATGTTGCAATATTACGAAAATTTCATTTCAACATCTTTGGTAAATGCGGTTACAATTTAAATAATTAAAATGTTGCATTAATTAAGTTTCAGACTATTAAAAAATAATTCCACTTTACCACTTTATAAATGAAAAATGTATAATGGGGATGGCTATAATTGTATTTCACAAGAGAACTTTGCGAATGTCAAAGTTCTGCACATTGCCGTCGCGAAGATTAGCCCTGCACATGTTACAATACAGACATACGACTGATACACAAATGCATTATGGTCGTGTAAATAAATTTATTTTTAGCTAAAAATTAATTTTCCGCAAAAATTTAAAAAAATAATCGTTAGTTTGCTCACGATCGTTTCATGAAGGTGAGTTGTTTTATCTCGTGCACGTTTTTACACTCATAGACAAAAATGGCAATTTTAACTGATAGAGCCGCACTTTTAGACATTTCATTTGCAAATATGTATCACAAAATTTTAACTCTAATTCTCTTTAAAAGATTGTATTTATTAAATTCATATTTCTAGCGAATCAAGGACACCTCTAAATTTTTTTGAACTACTTCCGCATATATCTAAAATTATCGAAAATACACGTGCCTTTATTAAAATGCGATATACAATTATATTATATTATAATAACGTTGATTTGATATATTTTCAAATTTTAAGAGTCATTTTAATCTTTAGAGATTACATGTTAAATTTATTTAAATTTAAAAGAAAAAAAAATGAAATGATATATAGTGTAAATTAAAAATAAATGTTGCAAATTCTTTATGTACTTTTAATATTATTGGCTTAAAATCTGAACGCTCCGATTTTCTCCAAATCCTATGTTTATATATTTTTAATATTATTGACAAGTAATTCGATACGTACTTATTGCATTATACAAGAATTTTAAAAGTAAAGCGGAATGTATACTGCGTTGAGCACGAAAAGGTAAACTTATAAATGTGTTTTGAGACTTCAGGAATCTGAATCTATAGTTTTCGAAAATAATGTTCTGTTTTTATGTGCCTTGTATGTGCGTTGCGTGCCTTAGCACACATCGTAAATAGCTTAAGATGTACTAACTAAGCTTTGCATATCTTTACATAAGCTAACAAATTAAAAAAAATGAATTATTAAAGAAAATTTAAAGTTTATTATTTGAATAAATTATGGATTTCAACTTTTATAAGGATTTAATCTTATTGAGACAATATTTTAACGAATTTCAAATAAAAATTAACATAATATATATTTAAAAATTGGTTGAATTGGACCACTTTTTGAAATAATATTTTTAATTTATTAGAAAATAATAAATATCTTCAAAATATATTACTATTGATTCGTTCACTTTATTTTTGGCGAAGAAACAATACTAATTTTTAATGTATAATATTAATTTACATTTAAAATATATATATACTTAAATATAATATATATTAATATATATTATAATTAAATATAATATACTTAAATATAATACTTTGAATTACAATATAAATGCCGTTGACTTTATCTAATTTATATTTTACAATTCATTAAAACAACTTTGTAAATTTTACATGTACTTCTTATTCGAAACAATTTTTTATATATTTATAGCTAACTTTAATCAATATATTGAATATTTAAAAAATCGCTAAAATAAACAATATTTAAAGTATATGTATCATTTCATTTTGTTTAAACAAATTAAAATTTCGGCAGTATAAATATATCGAATAATATTGCTTACGAATTCGACGAAAGTATCTACTAGTCGTTTGGTCGTTACTCTATTAACTGAACATAACATTTACATACATGATATTTTTAAATGTCTGTATACTAAAATATTTAATATTAATTTTTCTTATTTCAAATATAATTAGATTTTAACAGGTTAACGACGTAAATGCGATGCTAAACTGGACATACCTAAAATTATTCTTATCTTACATTTATCATGACAAACCTTATTTAAGTCATTTTCGTACAATAATCAGAAATTTTCCATTTTTTTTTTATTACCTAAGAAATGTTTTATATTTTTATCATATTGATTCTCACAACAGAGCTAAGAATACGTTAATTATTGAATAAGTTTGATTTCGTTATAAATTCTCTGTTCTCACACTACATTATATTAAAATTATAATAAATGTCATAAATGAACTTAAGACTATAATTATATAATTATTCAGATAGAATTTCGAACATCGAAGCGTGTAGCCTTATTTATACAAGAATGCAAATTTTCTTTATTGTTCATTGAGTGGATGTGAAATTTGAATATTTTGCATTTTCTACCTCAACTTAAATCTTACGTTATATCTCCATAATTACCTCGATGCTTATACAATAATTCTAGTTTCGGATTCTATAACTGAAAGCTGATACGCCATTGTGTAAATTTTTGTAGCATTCCAATATCGTGACTTCAATTTAGTATTAGGCATCCGTTACCTCTCAATTACATGATTACTGTAATCTTGAACTTTATTCTGATTTATTCAAAATTTTTTGCTCTAAATAAATCTTGAATAGTTCAAATTTCATTTCACTATTTTTTGCAAAACCTGCAGTTCATTTTTGTATTAGACTATACGTAATACTATATTTTTATAAATCTAAAATGTAACGATATTTTTCCATATTATGTAATGATAATTAAAATTTTAATAGATTTGAAAGAATAAATAATTTTTAAATATGTATTTTCATTTTCATTACATATGATTCAACACTAATGCTCAAATGTATCCATCTTATGAAAGGATTTATCAACAGTTTTTACGTCATTATCCTTATGATCTAAAGCTATTTTTTAATAAATATTTATTTAACATTTATTAGTTTATTTTTACTTGTACTCAAATCACAATGTTTAATTAAGCATCTGATTTATTTTGACAAGTGCTTTTTTATTCTCTTTTATGTATAATGCATTATAAAACAAAATAAAGGGAGGTTGTAGTATATCAACTTGTTTTAATCCGTTGCGGATCTTGAGTGGTTTCGATAAATTATTTTCAACTCGTACACATTCGTAACTGTCATTAAAACATTTTTTCAGTAATTTAAAATACTTTGAAATATTCTTAACTAAACTTGAAAGTCCTACATTGTAATTCTTTCATTATAAATTCTTACTTTTTTTTAAGTAAATTGTTCTTGATTAAAAATCACTTAAGATTAAGATCACTTTCAAAGAGATAATAAAAAAAGCAATATAACGGAAACACGATTGTATTTTATGTAAAATGTAAATAATAAAGTGAATGTATTTTGCTTTAACGAAATAATAATGCGATATCAAGATTGGTTTTATTTATTGCACTATAAGAGCGTCGGTTTAAACGATTTTTTATACACAAAATCCTTCAACAGATTGCGATGGTGAAAAACTTGTACCGATGCTTAAAAAAAAACTATTTAACCATGTTAACATGCCTTTAATATTATTGAAATAAAATGTAACAAATAAAAGATTTAGTGATAGGCATTTCCAAACGAATAGATAGCATATCGCATGCTAATCCGTGCATTAAAAAAAAATAATTTCATTATCGTCCAAAAAGAAATGTTAGGGGTGAAAGTGCATCGTAGAAAAACACGAAAAACACTAAACGTTAAAGTTACTATAAAGCATCCTTTTTCATCTCAGTTCAACTTTTCGTATTTTTTCATTCATTTTTCCATGCCGACAAGAGATGATACAAAGATTTTTTTCTGAAATTGCTCTTAGAAATTTGCGCTTGTACAACTTGATCATTAACATAATTTTATAAAAAATTGTTTAATACGCAAGTAAATGTCCTTCTAGTCTCTCTTTCCCCGCTCGTGCACAAACATACATCCCTCCCCGGTGCCAGGCAGTGCCCACACACACATGTCATCACCTGCAACAAAGTTGCATCGTTTAGGGAATAAGAAGTCGGGAAGACAAGAAAGTAAAAAATGCTAACCGAGTATCAGACATGAAGCATACGTCACGCAGAAGTGTAACTTAGTTGCGGTGTATAGTTATACCCCATAAACCATGAGTGCACACGAGCAACGGTAAACGGATCCCGCGCGGTTGTAATTATGATTACGACAATACGCTTTGCCTGGCTAATTGTTTGTTGCTGAAAAAGAGCGCTGCGATCCTTCTTTCTGGCTCCGTCCCTCTGTCTCCATCTCTCTTTCATCGCCGCGAGTTTATTATAGCGACTGAAATGGTTAATATGTGCTTACCGAGAGTAGAGTTGTAATTGGTGTCCCGCCGTTAATGCATACGGCCGCGGCAGCTCCAGAGATCCGTATACGGCCAAGGGATATTTCTATCTATACGCGTAGAAAAGTAGACGGTCGCCACTGCAATTAACGACTCGCGCTCCTTCTGCAGCAATCGAGCAGCGAGCGGTAATGTATTCGTATAGGTTGCGAAGCCACGTAGCGGGTAAAAAGCTTTGCTGTCTTATGGAGTATGGAGTATATGAGCGTACCGAACAAATTACATAGCGCATCGAGGAGACCTGAGCCTGCAATAAATTGAGATGCTTGGGAACGTCATTAATCTCCCAACGGTTACGAAGCCGATGGAAGTTGTAAACAAATTGGATCTAATGCTGCTTGGGTTCCCTCGCGCACGCGCGTCTTCATACCTGCGTTTTCAGATGAGTTCTTTTAAAATGGAATTATTTCCTTGGGGCAGCATCTACGGAGTTTCATTAGTTTTTTACGGCGGCAGATTTGCGTAGTCGAGTTTATTTTGGATAAAGTATTGCTTTCCCATCTTCGTGCCATCTCGCGTGTAATTTAACAATCAAGAACTGAAGAGATTGTGATTTCGGTTTCTGCCTACCATTTTTTTTTTTTAAATTCATTAACTTTTTAATCTCAGCTAGCAATGGAATGTTCCTATAAGCTAATAGAAACATTAGATTCAATTTGACTAAGTTTACTTGGGACACACTTACAGCTATTACATAAATTACACTTGACAAAATCATATCATTCACGTGAATATTGGCTTTATTTCTTTCTCGATTACTTTGTGGGCCAACTTTATAAATAATTATGCACTTGCAGCAATAAAAATATCTGAATTATGCTTTATTCATTTATTCCCTAATTTTTATTCTACGGATTGATTTTAATTTCACTATTTAGTTTTACTAAAATACTTTTTATTATTCGCTTTAAGTCCACATTTATATCTTTTGCGTTGAAAAATTAGAAATGCTTGTATACCCAAGATATACGGAGATTATTTGTCGTGCAACGAGAATAGATTTCTATATCAACTTCCTATGTTTAGAACAGTGCGATCGTGTCGGCGCCTTAACGCCAAGCCTTTATGACTAGCGACATGTTCGTATAAACTTTAATTCGCAAGTCTTAAGTTTTGTCATCAACAATTTCCGGGAAGCATTTGTTATTCATACTTTTCACTTGTAAAATATGAATATTAAAATTCATTTCTGTAAACCCTAAAAAATTAGTTTAAAAATACATCCGCAAGAAGTTAAAAATAAATTATGCGTCTTGTTTAGAATTTTCAAATCAATGCTAATTTTGATTTAATTTTATAATCAAAATAAAGTTATGAATTAGATTTTTTATACTAATATTTTAATTTTAATTTTTAATTTTTTAAGTTAAATCTGCTCGTACTCGATAATTAAGGTTTCAATATATTGAGTAAATTTAAAAAAATTATATAACTTAATGGAAAAATTGTAAAAATATACGTAAAAGGTACACTAACATCGATGGTTTATCAACAATCGTTCAGTTTTCTCTATCCAATAATTACATTAATGTAATTAAGCTAAAATATAAAATTTCTGATAATATCATTTACTCAAACGCTGCTATTAGGAAGCATAGATAAGCTTGAGCTCAAACTACTTAACCCAGGCAACGTTCGGTTAATGCAATCTCTGTGATGATAATAGTCACCCTTTGTTTATGATGTCAGAAGTTTATGAAGCACCTTTTTTTGTCAGAAAAAATAAATTTTCATTTATGTAATAGAAGAGCCATTGTCTTACTTATACTCTCTCTCCCTCTCCTTCGCCCTCTTTATATGTTAGCAGTGCTATGCAATTATGTTAGAGAAATCTATATCTATAGATGTGTACATTTCTATAATGTCAGAAGTTGTATACGACATACGTCTGATGAACTGTTGCCTGGTTGTTTGCTTGTATCTTTTTTACCGATGTCAGATTTCCCTATTATCGACCCTTGCTGACCCCGCCAGGTTCTACCGTTTTTCATGAGATGGCAGTGTTATCGGCAAATATTTTTCAAATCGAGATTTCAGTAAATTATTCCAAGATCAAAATAAGATCATTTGTATTGAAGAACATTATAACACGATTAACAATAACATACTTCTGAATTGTGAATAATTATGTTTATTAAAGCAATTTCAAGTATGAAACTTTTGGTAGATTTATCAAGTTAATTACGGGGGGGAAAGTATAAAATTTTGTTTGGCAGACGTTGATGATTATAATTGAATAAACACACTAAAGCGTTTATTTAATTTTAAAATATCATAAAATACTCATCTATTTTGACTAGTTAGCTTATTATCTTTAGTTTCTATTATATTTATTGCGGGAGTTGTAAAAATTTGAAATAAATTAAGATAAACCATTATTATTTCTTTTGAAAGTGTATATAAATTTATATTGATGATGCAATAAACGAAAACGTTAACACTCAGTCTAAACATTTTCATAAAATATTTTTATTGCGTAATTACAATTAAAAGGGTATAAACAGAGTATGTTTTATTTTTTTTTATTAACTATTGTTTATGATAATATAAATAAACCTTTCAGAAAGTAAAGTTAATCAATTCTGTGGCAAATGTGAAAATAATATAGAAAGGATATAAAAAAGGAAATGTAACTATTATCCGTTGGAATAGGATAATAATAAAAGAATTTAAAAGTTATAAAAATTATAGATATTAGATTCGAAGAAAGTCTATCGTTTAATAGCATATTAATTTGTATTGTTTACCTCATTTATTTTACTATCTATTGTAGAAATTCAAAACTACTAAACATATCAATATATGATGTTTAAAAATGCAACTTGCACAGTACTTTCTTAAAATTTTTTTGATTAATATATTTATGTATCATTTATCACGCATTTAAAGATTCGGTTATTAATTTTATTTAATACAAATAAAATGTTTACATTAAAAATATTTCGGTGAATTTATCTGATATTTTTACACAGGATGTTAATATTTAATTTAGATTCCTAGAAAGTTTTAGTAAAACGAACAATTGTTAAATCTTAAATCAAGTTGCTGAAGCTTTTACTACTATTCAGTACGGCGTTTTTTTTTTCTTCTTCTGAATAATATTTTTCTGTGATGAGATTTCGCAGATACATACGCAAACACAGAGAATTAGCTCGGACGATGCCATTCATTTTTATACCTCTCGTTTCCATCTTCGTTTTATTTACTTTCTTAAAAAGATTCCAGCGTAGGCTGTTCTTCTACAGTCTGTTCTTTTATAACAATGAAGACCAGTAGAAGTGGCAGCAGCAAAAATAGCAGCAGTTGGAGGGTATTCTAGATCGGCCCGACCCTTTTCTTCTTTCTGACATAGTTCGACCCTCTCTTGTACCTATGTTTTCCCAACTTCTTGAGATGCTTGGGCTACATCCTCCAACATCTTGCCATGACGCAAAAAAGTTAAGTTTTGTCCTTTCTCTGTTATTTATCGCCTTAGTTTTCCCCACTCTTGCAAAAGCCAAACCTTAGCTCCAAGGCAAATCCGAAAAGCCAATGCGGTTGGCTCCACCTCTCAGACTCGTTACTCCCTCCTTAATCCTCTTACACAGTTAACAAAATCCTCGCCCTGGCTTCTTTTCTTTTCTTAGCTAAGGGGGCGAGCGCTCGATCCGAACGTTTTAGATGCGGCAATCACGTATAAAGTATTTCTTCAATCAACTTCGTGAGTATTTTGGCATTTCCACTGAAGATATATATAATAATACTTGGGAGCAAGATTTCACACAACTAATTTAATTTTACGGCACTTGAGTCGAACCACAGCGTTAAATAGAAGAATTTTTATTTCGATGTGCGACTTACCAGCAAACTAAAATGGTATTACCGAAATTGGAATGATTTCATTCCCATTAGAAATTGATCTATGGGAATATTAAAAATTAATTTTATAATAATTCAGAATATTTAAAATATTAGTATAAATTTCGGGATAATCAATATCTGGATAATAAATATTTTTCAAAAAGAATTTAAAAAAAAAACTCCCAATTTACGATCCCTAAAGTTTTAAGTTTACATATTTTTGATCAATACAAATATTTTAATGTTTCATTCAAATTATTTTAATTGGTTCTCAATTTACTGGAATGAATAGTTTCTGATATGATACGAAGGTATAAAACACATGTGCAAATATCTGCAGTTTATCTAGTAATTTGTAACTTATTACTAATATTAAATCGGCTTTATTGCGAAATAATAAAGATATACAACAAAAACATTGCAAAGGGTGATGTAATGTGAGAGCACTTAAGATTATGATGAGTATTCGTAGTACTTACAAAATTATGACGAAGATATAATTTACTTGTAGGTATAAAAGTTCCTGTTTTAAAAAATGTATACTTTGCACTTATGTACAAATAGTTTAAGTATCGTATATTAAATATGTAATGCCTTAAAATTTTATCATTAAATTAAAATTTTATGATTTCAGAATCATTATACTCAATTATAAAACAAATAATCTGTCGTCAAAATTTACTAATGTCCTTAACCTTGTTTTTATAATTAAAAAAATTTAAATCAAGGTTTACTATTCTTTAGTTTACTTTACTGTCATTGTAATATATTTCAATTATTTCATTTATTCCGCATAATCTTAACTTTTATATTTAAAATTACAATTAAATTTATATTTCTACTATTAAATATCCATTATATAGCGTCAATTATATTTAAATATTTCATTACTTTCCAATACAAATACTTAAAATATATTCATAAATCTAAAATAGTTGAAAGAAATAGCTTCTATGTTTATAGTAAGCTAATTTCTGTAGAGATTAAATATAAGTAGATATTTTGAATGATATATTCAATAGCATTTTCGACTACGAAATAAATTGTTTTTGAATTTTATATTATTGTCCGGATTAATTTACGTTTTTTTATTTATCATCACAATGTATCTTTCTCGTAAGAATTTCATTAAAAAAAGTATTTATATGAAAATTAAAATAAATAATGTAACTTCTTAAAATATATTTTCTCTAAACATTCTTTATACTTACCAACATTTAATGAAAAATATTTAACAATCTGCAGGTGAACTCTTTTGTATATTCTCGTATTTTTGCTAATTATTAACGAAAATGAACTAAGAAGAAGAAGAAACGTAAAGACAAGCAGTTTTATTAAAAAAGTTTTCTATTGAGTTTTCAGAGAAAAATGTTAAGGAATCTGGCAGATGAGATAGAAAAGGGAGGGATGAGCCGTAGATAGAAGGATCCGGGGACTTTTGCTCAGGAGAAAACGATATAGCACATTCGTAGAAATTGAGGTACGAATAGAAAGAGAGAACGAGAAAGAAAGGAAAGAGGAATAGGGGTTGATAGTGGGAGGGGTTGAGCTGGGCTGCTGCCTCTCATTAAGCTAAATTGTCTCTCAGGATGAGCTTCCTTAATTACTTGGCCCTTTCTGCCAAGCCTGCGACTAGCGCAAATGCGAGAGCTGATACCTTTTACACACGCGTTCCTATCTCCGGAGCTCGTAGCAAGTGCCAAACGTACTCCGAGTGCTCCGAGTTTCTCAAATTTATTTTAGTCCCTTCTCTTCTCCGCCATATGATTTAAAGTTCCAGAGAGGTTTTATTAAATACGTTATACACTGTAAACAATTTCTGTCGTCAATTACAATGTCAAGCTGCGGATTCATAGCCTCGTGCTTTTTTATATTCATTTCGAGTTCCATGTGCATATGAGGACCAAATTCAGCGCCGCATTCCTGACCGAAAAATGTTCCGATAATAAAATCATTACAGGGCACTGCAATATTTTTAACAGGTATTAAACGTCATTTTATTTCAATATTGAAGTTGCTCGGCTGAAGAAAGTACTTTTTCAAATGCAAAAAATTGGACGATTTTTTCGAAATTATGAGAAAACCTTATAGCAATTGATAGTAAAAAATACTGTCAGAAGCGCGTAAAAGAATTACAATAGCATGGTTAGCCTGAAAATGTATTAGACAATTGAATTTAATAAAAAAGGTCATGCTTCATATGACAATAACGAAACAGTAAAATTATTTATTTTTCGTCAACTTGGAAATTTAAAAATACGTGAAATGTTAAAAATTAAAGATTTTCAAAGTTATTGTCATATTTTACATTTATACAAATATATAAATAACTGAAATTGTAATTAAAGCTTTTAAGAATTAAAAATACAATTAAGTTTAATACTTTTAAGAAGCGCCACGGATAACCTCGTGTATATTAGATTCTTGATGAGAATTTAGTGATGATAAAAAGGAAAATGAGGAGTTTGCGATTGGCGAAGGGGAGGCTTAAAGCACAAGAAAGCCAGAGAATTATAGAGTATGACAGAGAGGGATTGAAAAAGAAAAAATATATATATATTTATATGTAGAGAGAGAGAATGAGAGAGAGAGAGAGGGGGGAGAGTAAAAAGGAGGGAGATAAGGTGGGTAAAGGTGCACCCTCTAAATATGCTAATACCTTCAGCGTAGGGTAATGAGTTCTTCGCGCCGCTGTGATCCAGCCGACTACTACCTATGCATACATATTTCGTCATAAACGCAGTACGTAGATCGCTTTATACGTGCTACACTATACGCTGCTTACGTCGCTCTATCGCCTTCGTGTTCACTTGCACTGCGCAAACGAAAAAGAGCAATCGATACAGAAAATTAAAAATTTGAGACAACAGGCTGTTGTCTATTTCTTGGATTTAAAAGTTACATAAACTCATTATCCGTTTAAAAACGTGCATTCCGAGGGATTTGGAAACGTATTAAATATTCCAAGATTATATCGTATCAAGCATCAGGTTTGATATTTTAATCTTTATAAATAGGTTTCGAAAAATCTTATTAAGGACTGTTTTGGCAAGTGTTTTAGTTTATATAATTTTTATAAAACATTACCGACAATAGAATCTTTATTTAAATAGCATAAAAGAATAGTATTATTTAGATCCATTGCAAAAATTGTATCACGGTCTTGATAATATCATTAATTCGCGTATCTTAGCAATGCCATACTTGTATTTTAAATAAAAAGTGAGGCCCGACTTTGTGTTTTGAAAAGGAATAACAAAATTCACGTTTCTAATGCGAAAAATATTTTCGAGGGTAAAAGTGACCGGCGTACCGAGTTGTAATCCATCGCTCGCATCCATGTTCTCTCGTATGCCTGGAACGTGAAAAAATGTATTTCTGGTTATTAGATTTATGAAAAATAAGACTATTTTATGTTAGGTGAAATATTCCAAATGAAATTCATACATCTGTTGAATCAGCCCTAAAGCACTGGTGTAACATCCGGGAACATAAACCTTGGTACGTATGAAAACGGCCATGATTCCAGACTTCATGTTTCTTCGATTCTTCTGGCCAGCACGTATCGCAGGTGCTTTGAAATAAAGAAGCTCCATGAAATCGTAAAGAATAACAACAAGAGTCATCAATATTCATGGGGTCAATTAAGGAAAACAAGATATAACAGTGAAATGACTGATTAGCCATAAATGTCCGCACGGGCCAGCTGATATAATCCAGTAAAAATCGTCTCGCAATCAATTTAATAAGTCGCAACTCCTCGAAGAGGAAGAGGGGAATCAGCGCTGGCCATTTACTCAACGGGACAGACTGGGATGTTGGATGTTCTGGCGTTAATCCGAGAACATGCAATACAAACGGAGGTCTCGTAATTTCCGTAGTCCTTCCATCTCCTCCCCACGCCATCAATCTATATCCGGGGCCGCCATCTATATTCCCTTTGCTCTCTCACTCGCTCTCTCCCTCTCTTTCAGCCCGCCCATGCGACTTGGTGCCTCTCTTTCCCTCGTCCGACGTCCATCACATTTTCAATTTCCACCACGTTTCCCGTTTCCTGCAGCGAAGCTACTAGCTGCCGCTTTCCCGCTCGATGACTTCGTAGCTAATACGGTACCCTGGCTCTGCCTACGTTTCTATTGGCTATTCGAATCGACTGCTGTTTTGCCCCGATGCCAGATCCCGACGCTCAGATAAATCGGCTGTGCCAGATTATACCGATAGAATCCGCACGGAATAAACAAATACGCGAGGGGGTGAGGGACTTTGTTATTCTGCTGTCGAATCGATTTTTTCCTCTTGTTTTCCCTTGAGTTTTAGTTACTGGATTTTCCTTTTCTACAACTGCTGCTGCTGCTGCTGCTACTGCTGACTCTACAAAATGTTAATCACTGCGATTCATAAATTTAGTATGACTTACGTTAAAGCGGCGTCTTTCATATAGAATTATTCTTATTTATTAGATAAACGTGAATCTCATTTTTATCATTTACTTGCGTTCGGAGTCACGTCTTTTCTGCTCCTTAAAAAACGAATGGTACATGGTTAAATTTTTTAATTAGCGTCGAAAGATTTGTTGGAACAACAGGGAATGCGGTCGGAGATATACGATGTTTATTAATACGTGTAACAAAAGTAATAATAATATTAGTACTCTCGAAATCAATAAAAGTTTCTCGTTGAAAATGCGATAAATTAAAATTAAGGTTTTATATTTGAAGATAAATCTTTCTATAAGAGAATAATTTTATATACGTATAGGTTTTATAACTTGAGGCCGACTACCAGTATACTATCATTAATACAAATATGGTCGGACATTATGACATCTGTATATTAATAACGTGACAAGAAAGTTCATAAAATACGATTTCAAACTCATCAAGAACAGATCAAAATAAATCAAATTAAACAGTGTCATTATAAAGTTTAAGTCGTAATATTTATTAATAGTTTTATGCCGGAAATTAACGTATAAAAATATTTACTATTTTAGTTGTTATAATAAAAAGACTAGTTTTTATACAACAACAAGAATTACATTTTTTATAATTGTAGTAACAAATATTTCGTACATTTCTGTATACCTGCACAAACACGAGTATATCTTTATCGAACAAAATAATGTTTTGTGTTTGGATTTCTCTTCATAAATAAAATAATAAAATCGAGGTATGTACTATTTTACTTTGATTTTTTAGTGACTCTGAATTAAAACATTCCTTCTCTTTTCTTCTTCCTATTTCATTAACTAGTAATTTTTCTTTATTTCTGGTATTTCATAATAAACTTTTCAAGAAATGGGAAACATATAGTTTATTGGGATTTATAACATTGCAATAATTAAATTTATAATGTATATTGCCCCATTACTTCAAAATTTTAATAAAATCATTAATTATCGAATAAAAAAATTTATACTGCAATTTGTGAATTTATTAGCCATATTTTCCGGTTATAAGGAAATTTTTTAAATTTTACACGCACCCGATCAATTTATAAAAACAACACGCTCTTAGATATTTTAGTTTATATCGAATTTGTATAATAAATCCAACCTCGAATTGATCTTACCACTGCCGGGAATAAAGAGATTGAGAGCTTAAAATGAAATTCAGAGACTGACTCAATTGATCCTTTCATCGTATAAATGCGTCATCGATTGCGTCATAATCAGTTGAAAAGCTTGGAAAATTTATTACTTAGTACCATGGGGACGAATGTGTACCATTTATAATAATGAAAACTGTGAAACCGTACACTATAATAGATTAATGGTAATGCTCATTGAAGCCGCGCTCCAAAAATAGTATAATTTTGATCTGCGCACCAGTGTAAGTTCGCAGATGTATAACGGAAAACTCGTAAAAGCACGATCCTCGTCATTCTCCCCCCAAATTGGACTAAAAAGTAAATGCGCGTGCGCATTATACCGAGAAGAGAAAAAGACTAGCGAAGCACGAACTTTGGAGGCAACATTTATAGTTTATATACGCAGATAGACACCACCGAATCGCCGTCGTAAGTCTCGCCTAGAGCAACAGGAAACGAGTGGCAAAAAGCGAAACACCGGGATTAGACAAGATGTCTGAAATACAAGAGGAAGACGCTCGACGGTGATCGGTTGGTCCGCGCCCTATAAAACAAGGCCCGCGCCCGTCGGAAAATCGAGAGGGGTCTTTGACTCCCGGTCTTTGTGTCTCCTTTTCTCGTGCGCGCGTGCCCGCCGTGTGACGAATGACGAGAACGATGCCTCGAGGAAAAACTAGACTAGGCGTTTTTATAGGACCATCAAATTACGCCAACCACCCCATAAAATGCTTAAGCGGACTTCCGTGCAAGGCTCTCCTCGGGGCAGAGGCGAGAGGCGCGCCGGCGAAGGAGACGAGGAAAGAGAGCTCGATGGCTAATGTCCCTGGCAAAAGGCTTATACGCATCAGGGAGGCGCGTCGTCGGCCACCTGCGTGCCACTGACGCGCCTCGGTCGCACGCGGTTACCCGAGTAAAGGAGGAAAAAAGATCGACGGCATATACGCGCGCACCTTTAGGCGGAGGATCCCCTCCCGCGGCCGTCCTCCCGTCGCCTCGTCCTCCGCTCGCCACCCGAGTCGCGGTCATGGGATGGCGTGCGTGAGCGTTTAGAGAGCCGCTCACCTGGCCCCATCGCGAGGACGATCCCAGCCGCTGCTGCCACGTCGTACACACGCCGTAAACACAGCCGCGCGGCGGCTAGTCGACTCGTAAAGCGTCTATATCGCGTGCGAGATATAACGAGCAAGGAAGATTTACCGATTTACAATGGTTTGTCGAGGACTTGCGTTATTCGCGGATTCTTTGGCCAATTAGGAGGCTGAGACTTTTTCCTCCTGGACGCGTCGCAGCGCGCGACTGCGCCTGGGGGCCGTAGAGGCGGTAGCCGTTCGTGCTCCGCCGTCCTTTAGCATCAGTTTTTGCCGCTCTAATCATCCGCTTAATGAACAAGGGTTTTAAGTTTTACAATCCGATACTCCTGCGGCTCTCTTATCAAATTTTATAATGCCATAACGCCATCTTAATTTTCAATCTGCAATGGTTATTCCAAATTTAAAAATCGTCTCCGTTTAAATCGAAAATAATAAATCTGTCTAATTAGAGTCAGTAATTCAATACCAACTATTACCGCACATTTTTTCACCCGAAAATAATAACATTATTCGCCGTGATTCTTCATCGATTAAAATTTGTAGAGTCAAACTGGCCTTGTTCGCGTTAGCATTTATATTAAGCTGTAAGAGAAATTTTATTAGCTTTTAGTTACTTTGTATTTTGCATTCGTCTCGTAAATTTAAAGAATTGTGAAAATGAAGTTTACATAATTAAGGCAAAAGAACACTTTACCGCATAAATTTGCGGTAAACATCTCTTTCATGTTTTCGAATTCTTGTAATTAAAATAATATATTCATGGAGAACGTAATGGTGGCGGCGGTAAAAGGCTTTTGTGGAAATGAAATAAAATTTTCATCGCGAGATTAAGAGCGTAAGAAATCAATGCGAATGTGCCGCTGGAAATGCGGCGTAACATCTATCCATCATTACTTCATCAATCTAAAAATCGGTGTGGTGTGTAGGTGTCGATTATCGGAACGTAGGACTGTTGCAATTATGAAAAGTTAGGTCGCGAGAATATAATCGAAAGCATATAGATCCAGTGGGAATTAGCCGGGACAGTGCGGCGTCGTTACATTGGGCGTGTGACAAGAATAAATGTCAGCCATAATTCAATAATATAATTAAAGCCTACTATATAATATAGTACATCGCTGCTGCGACTTTATTGTATCAATTAATATATGCGTCGTTAACGAGTAATTGCTAACCCATAGAAAACTAAGTAGTATTACACTTCAAAATGAGTGTTTCAGTTTTGACTTTTAGGAGCGTGAAACACGGTAGTTTATATAAAAGATTAGGCAAACAACATATACTTCACACGGCCGCTCGTTGCATTGGAAAGCGCGTTAACTGAAAAAGTACATAAAGCTTGAGTGAATGTACTTATGCTTGGCTAGCAATAACTCGTTTTTCTCGTATAATATTTTTAACTCTATAATCTATCAGCCATTTATTAGTAAAACAGAGATAGTTGGAGAAAAAGAGACTAGGAGAGAGAGAAAGATTTTCATTTGTTGAATACATTGTTTCCTTCAACGATTCTAATTACCTTCACTTAAACTTATTTTTATAAGCAATTCCATTATACCTAACTTAATTCTCATAAACAAATGCTCCATAATTTAGCTGAATTATATTTCTGACAACAGCTCTTTTGTACCTAAGAAAGATTTATTCATCTAAAGAATTGTCTGGAAAAATAAAAGAAATTTTTTCGGATTGAATAATAATGTATACAAATTTATTTTCTTTTAATTGGTTTATAAATTATCTGTTATTACTTGTAGTATATTCATTTTTATAATAAAGCTATAATATTTCGAAAAATACTATGTATTAAATCTCTATGATAAAATTATACTATGTCATACCAGGAATTTCAAAACGATAATTTCAAAATTGTGAATCTTCCTGTTCACCCTTTCGCAACACTATCATAATACTCAATTTCAAAAGCAAATATTATAAATTTAAGAAGAAATTATAATAAAAAGAAGAACAATTCTTATTTTTTAAATACCACGAAACATGTAGTTATTTAACAATTTTTAAAAGTAAAAAATAAAAAAATATTAATATTTACTTTTCGCTTATTTCGAAATGAACAATGAATAAATGCAAGAAATAAAAATTTATAATTTTTTTATGTTTCTTATTTTGATAAATATACATAAATGATTGCTGAAGAAAACACTTTGATATAGTAGAATTACACATTTTATTAGTTAAAATTCTATATACTGTACTATCAATATTATAACTGATAATGTTAAATACAGATTCAAACGTGCAAAAAATAATTTGATTTGATCTCTGTTTATCAGAGAGAATTTGTGCTAAACGGAATACAAAGTTGACAGATTCTAATTTCAGATCATTGAAAATTTACAGACTTTTAAATAGCTTTATCACTTCAGATTAGGGAAACCGATATTTTATATCATACAGGCTATATTGAATTACAGGAGAACTCAACTTTCAACTTTAAATGAATTATTAGGAAAAATCGAATTTCCGCCTGTGACTCTCCATTTACGAAAATTAACATATGCTAAATAATCAATTAAATTAGTCATGCGATCTACGGTTGACGTACACAGCAAAAAAGCGATGCAAAGAAAAAAATATATAATCCGTGTGTCTACTTTATCAGTTCAACGTTGCGCTACGCTCAACGTAAAAAAAGCAATTTACCGTCCAGCCGCTCTGATGTTTCCTCGGCGATATTCACTCGAGCCGCCTTTACGATATTATCTTTCTTTGCAAGCGAAGCGTCGCGCGTGCACGCCACATGATGCGAATAAATGTACGTAAGCACTGACGATCGCATGCCGCGCGAAATACTTGATAATCGCGCCGTCGTACTCATTCTGCTTTTTACTTTTTGCTTTTTTGCCTCGAGCATCGATCGCTTGGGCCTTTGTATTGTAAGGAGCCAATGACGATCGAAACGCAGATACACGTGCTTATCCGCGCTCGATTTATCAGACGCGTCTACTTAGCGATCTGCGTGGATGCGTCAACGCAACACACAGCGACAATAAGAGGGTTTAATTAATAAAGGTGGCACGCAGAGGCGCGTGGATTTTAAAAATTATCGATTAGATGCAGTGGTACGAAAAAAGCGAAAAGTGGAGGGAGGGTGGGTCTTGTTGGTGGTGGCTAGAAGGAGGGACGTTGCTCATAACTCTGTATACACAATATATATGGTAGCATTGCGTGTGTCCAGTGATGTAAGCAATAGCGTCATCATTTGCCGCGATAGAAGATATTACTCTTAAGATTAAACCTAGAAAATTTTGAAATATTTCAGGCATTTTATTAGAAATATTTCAAAAATTAGCTTCACCGAACGTCAGCTGTTTCGTAATAATTAATAATTATCGTGTTCACGAGATTTCAGAAATCTGTTCTTTAAAGCATTTTTACAAATAATTAAAATTTGTAATATTAAAGAGGATTGATAATTGTTCTTTATGATATAATGGTCTTAGAAATATTTTAGGCCGAACACATTGCTTATATCGAAACGTTTTTGTTTTTTTTTTTTTTTTAATGCCACTTGCAATTATCATTCCAATCTAGTATTCTTTGAAAAAACTCTATTCGTTGATTATCTTTTTCAAGAAAAAATATAATTTGATAAAGCTTGTAAACGCATTTTCTACAAAATACCTTAGTTTGAGTAAAATTCGCTTGAATATCATCACCTAAAAATACACGTTTTATTGGATATTAATTTAAATACACATAAACAGACTTTGAAAAAAATTGTAATAACTTAAGCTGAAAAGAACGATAAATAAATAAAACCGTATTTTTGCGGAAATCTGCCAATTTTATTAAGATATTGTTGTGTACAGATGTGCGAGAGAGTCGAAATATTAGTCGCATTAACTAGTCGTAAGAGCTCAAGTATTACACGTGTGCTCGAACTACATTCATATTTGACGCATGTTCCAACTTCCATAAACTATTATAACAAAATAAATGAATTATAGATAATTCCTGTAGATTGAAAATGTTATTAAGTGTAGTATTTCATCATTATTTTTACAATCATATAATGTTCAATTAAATCTTTTAATTATTTAATCTTGATGAAGTTGATGATTTATTTTTAAAATAACTAATTACTAATTATTAGCCAATAATATACTGTAAATTATAGCCAAGTAATAAAAAACATTAAACGATAATATTTTATATTTTGTATACTTAAAAGTGTTAAAATAATTCTAAATACTTAATATTTTAAGCTATTTGATGTGATGAACGATATAAAAGTCAAACCTTAAAATCATCAGTTATAATTAAATTTCTACATAATTTTATTGAGATGTTTAATTCTGCAATTATGCAATTATATATTAAAAAACAAGTTTAGAGCGATAAAAATGTACGTATTGGATTATGTAGTTTTCGCAATGATTAGCTTTCAAAGATTGACGATTAAGCCGGTCTCACAATACAGATCGAATAAATTTAATATTTTTTTTTATAGGAAGCTAAATACAAAAGGTGTGACTATTAATTACATACCCTGATTTAGAAAAATAATCTAATAAGCAAACATTGAAATTTAAAAAATGTTGTCAATTCAAGTGTATTTATATATCTTATATCTTTCAAAATATAATAATTTAACCAATATAATAGACTGTAGAATGTTTTTAATTCAAGAAAAATTTGTATCTTAAAAATCTTATTAATAGGATTAAATCATGTAAAATAATATTAACACAAAAACCGTCTAAAATTTTCGTGTTCCTTAATCGTAAAAATACAGTTTCGCGGTGATTTTTGTTTTTTAGAGTAGCAGTTACACGAAATTTATTAAAATTGTATCTTTTTAGAATTTGTTTTTCATGCTTCCATCAATAAAAAAAAGAATAAAGAGTGAAAAAGGCGAAAAGCTTATATGTGTATGTTCTTAGTGCCGTGATCACGTCTCCGGGACATGCCGGTCATTCTGAGTTGGACAGAGATATAGAGATAGAGACAGCGAGAGAAAAAGAGAGAGAGAGAGAGGACCACCCACCTACCGGATTGGCTGATTACTTTCTTTAGAATTCATCGTTGCGATTGAACAAAAATCGCCGCAGGGATTAAAAAGCCCGCGCGTCGAGCAGTGTTTCTATTGAAATTACATCGCTAATTGGCAGTAAATTTGTCAATAAGGAGTATTTTATTTTTTTTTTTTTTTACACAAGCACATAAATATATTTCACATTAATTTATGATATAACAAATGAACTATAATGTTTTGGTAAACTTTTGCAAATAGTTTCGCCTTACTCGTAGTATTATTTCAAAGCCAATCTAATGGACGCTAATTAATAAAATTCAAGTTTTAAACTAAGCATATTTATAATTTTTTATCGTATAAAAAATTATAAACGTTGATATTTAGAAATAGATGTCGTTTAAGGTATAAATTTTTGTACGAATTAAGCATGGAACTGATTAAATTAAATGTAAAATTAACCAAGAATCTGTTGCGGTTTCGGTAAAAAAAATAGCCGTTTAATGCTGCTACTTCTTAATTTTTTTTGCAATCAATTTTTAATCGCGAAGGAGAGACTTTTAGAACCAATCATTAAAGTTTTACAATTTTTTTTTAAATTAATTAATTGAACCTGTAACTATGTTTAAAATTACTCGGATAAACGCTTTTAAAAACTTAAAAATTGCTTTTACACTATGAAGTTAGTTATTTGAAAGTATTAAACTTAATCATACTTTAAATTTAATTATCCTTATCGTTGAGAATCTGATACAATTAAGAAGACCGAAGCACTAAATTATTTAATTTACTATAATAATTGCATGTTTCGTGCTATGATGTACATTATAAACTGTCAACGTTGTAATAATAAACATAAAATAAACCAAGCATCAGTTTGGACCAATTACTACAATTTTAAAATTAAAAATGAAAAATTGCTAATACTTAGAGAATAATTAAATCAAAACTCTGAGGTGCATCACGTTATGTCTAATGTATGAATTTCATTAAAACTTTCTGCGTCGCAGAGTTTATCAAATTCTAAAAAATTAATAGTTTCTGCTCAAAAATTACCATTAGAAAATAAAGTATTAGTTTAGGCGGGACAGATTTCTTACTAAATGGCGCTTAGATTTAGATGAAAAAAGAGTCTTGACTGAGCTAAATAATATTCAAAACCAATTGAACGAGGTAGCATAATTATTTATAACTTATTAGTGCTTAAGCAAACGCGAGACGACATCATTATATACTCCGATAAGTGGACACTTAGGACTCTGAAGTCTCTCAAAACGAATTTTTACGGAAAGAGCGATTTTTGTCGTCGTTAATGCCTTTAGTACCCTCTTTGCTTTTATGTCCCCTCCTGAAAGTTCGATCCACTCGCTGTAACGCGTTCCAAGGCATCGCCGTTCATCATAGTAACTCGTGAGTAAAAAAATTTACGCGGCGACTTAAAATGATCGCTCTCGTCCACGAATCCGTATTATTTTGACGCTGAATTAAATCTCAAATTTTAATCGACCTACTGACGAAAATAGTCGAGAATGCAGCATATTTATTACGTATTCCGTCAATTAGGCTTCCTTCGATTAATCGCACACATTGTCTATTTGCGAATTTGAAACCTATTTAAAATATGATTTATATTCGTTTCGATTATGCAGTTTATGCATAGCAGAATTAAATTTATTAATGTGAAATATCGGATTCTACCGATTTAAACAAAAACTTTCGTATTGGAAGCTTAAGCTTTATGATGATTAGTTTGTTTTTAATTTAAGATTCGAAGTTTCACTTTAGAATTAAGATCATTTAGTATTAATACTTGTATAGAAAATAAATATATCAAATGAAATTGTCGTTTTATAATGTATATATACTATGTTATTTTTTTAAGCGATAGTTTGGCCACCATTATTTATACGCATTTATAAATATATGCGAATGGAATACAATATCTGTTTTTACTCTGCTAACAATGATCTTCGTTTATAATATTTTTCAATTAAACAAGAATTTTATTGGAGTCAATTAATTTGTATCATTTTAATGATCGAACGAAATTTATAAACGTAGAAAATATCGTAAATTTTATTACTTAAAAAGTGAAAGATATGACTAAATGCTAAAAAAATTACCGATTTGATTTTACGGCTACTTTACCATCGCGAAGAATTTATAAAACTCTTAAAATGAGTTTTACGCTTCGTCCACTAAACTTTACAGTTGTTTTTTCTCGACAAATAAGACATTTTGCAAATGCACGATTTAAGAAACTTTAAACTTTTTACAATCTTTGGATACACAAACTTGTGCACATACTTATATAAACATGCAGATATACACGCGCATAAAAATGCATGAGATTTTTTCAGTTGTGATTGACTCGCTGCCGTTGATTCGGTTTAAGGATCAGGGAGTCGAGCCGAGAAGTTCGTTTTGCGTCGGTTCGCGAAGTTTTTGCTCGTATTTACGAAAATATTGGTTCGAGTGGCCAGGAACTCCGTGAACGCATTTCTCCTCTTGCGGTACACGCAGTGGCAAATATATTATGCCACTCGTAAAATTAAGTTTTTACGATCATTTTATGGATGAGCGCGTGCGTCGTCGATGTGTTCTTCTACTCTACCTGTGTGCGCGTGCGTTCGTGAGCACCTTTTCTCGGCACGGGCCAACATACTCATTGCTTTCTTTGCTTAGACTCATATGTCGTTATGAAACTTCAGTTGACACATATCGTATTCTTTGCAACGCGGCTTTAATTGAATATTCTACGGTTAAGACTAAATTTTAAAAAATTTTTGGTAATACTAGACCGTTTTGGCGCGTTTTGTTGAAATTTCAATAAGGCAACACCTTTTCACGTATCACTGCAATACTGATTATAATGATTATTTAGAAAATTGTGAGTTGAAATGTTACAGCCAAAAAACTTTACTCGCTAAAATTTGTTATTAATACACATTTTACGATATGATTAAAGACCGCAAAATTACTTACTAACGATAATGTTTTTTTTTTTTTAAATAAAGTATTGTATTATAAAGTGAAGGGTACAACTCTTAGTCTGTTAAAACTTGAAGACAAATTATTCACGATACCGCGAGAATTTTTAAAATTAAATTTTTTTCCACTGCTGTTTCACTTATCACTAGCAAAAGGAGAATAATTCAGGCACACTTTTACACGCAACGATCTTGAACTTCCGTCGCATTTGGAAGTCTGACATGGAATGTACTAAAACCGTATGGAAAATGAAAGCTAGTCGAGCGACGAACGACTGCTCGCGAAGAAGATGGACTTTCTCTTAGCGAAAAAAAATTTTTAAGGACAATTTATGCCATAGAATCTTCATTGACTGAAATAGTTTTCAGTGGTGGTGGTAAACTTTCTAATTTTTTTTGCCATCGATATTCTGCGAATTGTCTTCGTCGATACGCATTCGCTACTATTCAATATTGCTCTGATGCTTCTAAGTTCTAATGTTTTGGTTAGAAAATAATGCGTTTATATTTCATATAATTGCACATCTCGTTAATTACGTAAATTCAAATTTTACATTTATTAACCGTTGCCTACTTTTAATAAGAATTTTTTTTTAATTTCAATTTGCTTTGTAATGCCTAACAATATCACTTTAAGTAGTATAAGTAAACATCGGTAACATAAAATTATTAACATAAATTCGTAATCAATAATACATAAAGAAATATTGATCCGTGACAAATTGAAAATCCTTAAAGTAAAAGTAAACGAATGAATTATATTTTTAAAATACAAAGTTTCAGAAAATGAGCGCGTAGCTTTGTTCGTCTCGGCTACGCTACGCTGCGAATCAATTCGAACGCAAAGTTAAACCCTTATTTGACAATCGCAAAAACACGCACTCACATTAACGAATAATTTGAGTGAATCACGCATCCTCATGAATATTACGCATAATGCTGGACCCAATCTGCTCTCCCGTCTCCATCGCACCGTAACATCGAGGCCAGATTAATTTCCAAGTCTCCCTTGTCTCGTTTCTTTTGAAGAAGACATCAGCTTATATCACAATGGAGAGGCAGCTTGCATATGTATATGTCTGGACAACAGCCGGCAGACGGACTTCTGCAAATATATGCGTATACGCACCAGTAAATACATATCCTTGTACCTAGTGAGGAGTCAGAAATGGTAGACAGCCGTGTATCCGCGTAAGGATGACGTTGAATCTGACATTCTCAGGTTCTTCTGTATGCATGTCTATACCGTTGCATGTATTTGAACGACCGCTATTTTTCTTTTTCACATGCAAGTGACTTCCCGTAGCTGTCCTGTGCCCGTGTGTAACATAAATATACAAGAGGCAAGAGAAAAAGTGAAGAGGGTGAGCGAGAAGAAGGGAGGAACGAGGAAGCGTAAAAGTCCTGATCTATGCCGTTTTAAAAATGGTATAGCTCATAGAGAGACCGAGAAAAGAGCATTAATGCATGTCATTTTAGGTACTAGTCTACGAGTATTGGCTTGTATTAGACAGATCATTTATTATACGAATAATACTTAAATTTTTGTAATTGTCGAGGACTGTAAATTATTCCACGCTATTAATTAAAAAATTTCAATGATTACTTTTATTTAATATTTTTTGACATTAATGGTGGGCAGTTTTATGTCACAAATTAAGAAAAAACGACAATTAAAATTATTTACTTTCTCAATTCGCTACGTAAAAGCATTACTTCTGTAGTAATAAATAAAGATGCACAATTGATATAATTAAATATTGCTGCACAAAAACAATTTCTTTTTAAAGAAAGTTTGTTTTCTAGTGAATAATGTAAGACTTAATTCAGGCTACTCTTGTTTTCTTTAAAAAAAAATATTTGTTTATTTCGTTTCTCCCAGAAATTATAACAATATAAGCAAATTAATTGTTAAAATATAAATATTTTCAATACAATCACAATCATTTTTTAATTGCTTATTATCAAATAACTAAAAATTATAAATTTAACCCAACTATAAATCATTTTTTATCGATCATTCTTTAATAAATAAAGTTTTGTGGTTTATTTTTGGTTCATTTTAAATTATTTTATATTTGAAGAAACCATCTTAAAATAAAATTATATCATAGCAATTTCAAACTCTTAAATTAGATTCGTTTTATAATCCCATTTTTCTATGTATTTAAATTTTTTTCAAGTATCTATCAACATTTTAATTACAAAATGAAAAAAATGTTGTTAAATGAAATTATGGAAATAAAAGTTATTATCCAATAAAAAATTTATTACACATAATATACAATAAATAAAATTTACCGTATATAATTAAATTAATGAATTATAAACAGTCAAGAAATGTAAACAAAATAACAGCGTGGCATTCATTAAAAATTATAAATTATAAATTTATTTTTTTTTATAATAATAGATTTTTTCAACTTATGTTGTAATTTACCTTAAGAATTGCGAATAAATATAAGCTTTAAACTTTCCCTATATTTGTTCAACAAGTATCGTAAAAGTTTTTCAAAAAAAGTTGTAATGTTTACTCGTTAAACCCTAAGAAATCTTATAGATTCTTTTATTTAAGTAAATATATTTTTATCACTTTTTTCTTGATGCGATTTTGAGACTGAATTTTACGATTTCCCTCCTTTAAAAAAGAAAGCAACTCGAATCACAGCAGTAGCTGTCTGAGACCTAAAATCCAGGGCTGTGGTGAACAGACTGTGTGCGAGGCTGTGAGCGATCGTATTATATTTTGGTTGAATTATTTATAGAGCAGAGTCAGTAAATTGCGTAGGTGAAACGTGCTTTTCTTGAGGCCCCTCTGTAAGATCAGAGGAGAACCTTTCGACTCGCCGCCAGCGTCGAGAGCTCTCTATAAGCCTTGTCACTAGGAGTCATATTTTCGAGGAGTTCGTCGTCCGTGTCGATAAGGAATCTCATACGACGAGCTGTAAATTTAGAGTGATTAGGATTCGTTGTTGCTTCTTCTTTTTTTAGGTGGGACTGGCATCGAGAAAATGGTTTCCTCAGATGTCTGCTTTTACTTGGAGGGAAAGAAAGGACTCAATTTCTAAGCTATAGAAAATGGTTGTAAAGATTAAATTACAAACGTTTTCATTTGCGTGTATTATTTTAATGTAACGCATCATCACGGCACGTAATGTAAACAATTATATTTATGAAAAATTATAAGCTGAATCATTTTAATTTTTCGGATTCAGTTAATAAATAGGTGAAAATTTTATACCTGATCGTATCTATCACTTATGATACATAACTAGTCGAGACACATTCAACAAAAGTTATTCGTCAATTTTTGTCATAACATACATTAAAATATTTGCACTAAAATATTAAATAATTAATAAATCACAGTAAGGCTAAATTGCCAATAGACGACTTAATATTGACAGAATTGTTGACAGATATTTTTTGTTCAGTCCAAATAATACGTATTTATCTATTAACTTTACAGAAATCAATTTTCCACTAAAAATAACATACGTAAAATTTTATTTAAAATTGATAAACCCTTATTTGGTGAATAAGAGTAAAAGTAAGAGGAGTAAAAATCAGGAGTTTTCGCACGTGTTTTCTACTCGTGCAAGATAGCGATTGTAACTGAAAGGATGGTATAAGAAAGGAAAAGAGGGAGTGAGAGAGAGAGAGAGAGGAGAGTGAGTGAGTGAATATTTTCTTTGTTTTTCGTTCGATGGTACGAGACGAAGAAAGTTCAAATATTTATGCGACGACGTTCAACCACGCGTGCGGGCGTAATCTAACACGACTTCCACATGTTCGTCCGAGTTTATGTAGAACGATTCGTCAGAATCGCATCAAAACATGCTTGCGCACATCGTCTAAATTGCGAGAGAGAAACAAAGAGCAAACAGAGGGAGAGCGAGTGCGAGGCGAGATAGCAAAAAAGAGTACGGCTTTCCTCTTAGCATCTGACAAAATTTAGCAAGCAACCCAGATACGAAAGAGAGACAGGAGGGACAGTATCACTGAGCAGAGTAGAGAAAATAGAAAGATGAAAAAAGAGAGAAAGAGTGAATTGAGACGACAAGAGCGATACAACCGAGGCTTTGGCCAATGACGACGGTTCCCATGGCGACGCGACCCCAGGAACACACAAAACGTTCTTGACATCCTTGACTTCGGTTGGGCTCTCTCTCACTCTCTCGTTCCCTCTACATCAACTTCTATCCGTCTTTGTCGCTTCGCTTACATTTCCCATTGTCATGCTCTTTTTCTGGCCTCTGTCTCTCTTATTCTTTATTCTAATATACACAAGATGATACCAAGCGAGTCACCCCATTTTCTAACATTGCCATCGGATCAATCACCCGATTTTCAGCTGAATGACACCCCCAATTTTAGAACTTTACTAACACTATTCTTAACGTGGACCAAGGAACAACAAAATCGAGTTGGGATAAATTAATTCTAGGATTGCTTGACTTAAATCAAAGACTGTAATTAGCGCAAAATTTTTACCCCAAACTTTATAATTCTATAAATTTGAATTTTTATTTAAATAATAGTCAAAATTATTTGGCGTTTCCAACTTACTCGCATCAACTTGAGCACGTTTTCCATTTATCATTATTTTCCTTACATTCAAAATTATTCATGTTAAGTTTAAGTATGCAAGTATGTTATTTATTGGTCATATATTTTTATTCAATACAATACATCGGATTATTTTATTTTACAAAAATGATATTAATCTTGAAAAATTGGATGTTGCAGAAAAAATTGTAATATCTATAGTAATTCTACGATTATAGTAAATATTTTCATTTTACGTTCAATAATAATTTTTTACATTCATAAAATATTTTAGAATTCAACGTCATCCAGTTAATGAATTTTTATTTGAATGTTAAACTAGAAATTTTGAATAATTTTATTGAAAGAAGCATAAATTTCTAGATCAAAATAACTTTTTTTATTATATAATGAAATCTGTAGACGATTTGAAGCATTGCATGCTTAATGTTTTCGGTAATATGATTTCATCAGCACATGTTTAACTTTTTAGTTTAGGACAATAATAGTTACGAATTTGTTTCAACCCCAAGACATTCAATGTCTTACCACAAGTAAATAACGTTTGAAATTCAATTCCATCATTTAATGTACGTACTGAAATAAACAACGTGTTCTACAATCTAATAATACAATAACGCAGTTTGTATTTGTTGTGCAGTAGTGTAGTGGATTAGTTACTACTGTAAACTTACTTTACTTTCATGTAAAATTGATACGTATCAATTTACAATTAAGATATTAATAATTTGTGAAAACGTCAATAATCTCCATTATTACAAGCAATAATTGCTTGGCTGATTATTCGCGTAATAAAAATCACTAATAAAAAAATTAGAACTTTTAATTCTAAAACGTAGAAATTATTTTATTTATTGCCAAATGTTAAAAAAAAAATACCTATCGCATCAGTAAAATTGAATTTGCGGAGTGATGTGGGTATTGCATATTGATAATATCGAATGAAGAGGGATGTGGCGATATTTTCAAAAACATCTGTGCATTCACACATTCAGATCTAAAAGAAAGCGCGAAATGCAGGAAGAAAGAGAAAAAAGGGAAGAAATAGAAGAGAAACTCGAACACGAGCGCGTTCCAACACTGCCATGTTGGAGCTTTCGGGACGCCGGATTCGCGGCGCGGTGATTGGCTCGTCGGCTGATCTGCCTCGACGGGGGAGGGGACCAGAGAAAACGTCTCTCACGAGAGAGAAAGCGCCGCCGGCGTCGGGCGTCGGGCGTCGGGACGCCCAGGTCGAAAACACACGGAGTGCGGCCGCCGGCACGCGTTATATCGCGTCTTTCACCCTCCTCGTATATATATATACGTCGCTCTCGTTTTCGCTTCCCCCGCCCTTCCTCTCCTTCCCGTCCTTCTTCTTCCCTCATCTGCTGCCTGCCTGCCAACGCGCGGGGGTAATTCCCAGCATGCTGCTCCTACTGCTGCTGCACCCTGTACACACGGCTGCTCTCTCTATAGTTTGCGCGTTGAAAGCTCTCGGTCCGTCTACGCTTCTTCTTCTCGGCTATTATAGTAGCGCGCACTTTTTCGCTGAGTTTTAACGAATTATGTTTATAGAGGCAGAAGGTTTAATTCCGATGACTCGCTCGAGCCGAAAGCTCAGATTTCTACTTATAAGAAGATAACGGAGAAGCCGAGCGCAAGGGTTGATCTTTTTTAATCAACACTGTTGGGAATTAAATTATGCAAATTCATACTAGCCTTTATGCTGCTTAGGGACAAACTTTTGAAGGCTGGAAACTTTTCTCGTCTCTGCGAACTCTCGCGCTCGAGTACCCAGCGTTATGAATTTTTTCCGAGTATTTTTCTCGTTTGATTATTACAATGTATATTCTCTTTGCCTTGTATCGCCTGGCTACTCTGGTAATTCAAGTGTTCAAATTTTAGAGTTTGATCCTCCTTTAAAATACTTTAATGAAATTATTACTTCCTATAATTTATTAACGGCATATACGTAACGCGCAAGCAGCAACCAAAAGTAAAACTCTGCGGTGTCTTTTAATTTTCTAGAGTTGTTCTTTTGCTTCGCTCTTTTACTCAACGGATAAAACATTTTTTATTCTTATACGCATCTATTTCTAAGCTAAAAGTCTGAGCCTACAATTTAAAATACTCGAATGAATGCATCGATGTGCCCGAAGAGTCTTTTTACAATTGTCTATGCGATAAATAGGGACGAAAGCAAATTTTCTTTCAAAGCGTGAGATAAAAGTCAAAGCGTGAGTAATTTCTCGAAACGAAAGCTCGTGATGATTTAAATATCAAAAAGATTTATCGTAGAATTTTTCCAAAATTCCGTTTGTTACGAGTAACAGGACATGATAGAAAAGCGAGTCATAAAATACGTTTCGATGAGCGGAACCATTTCACCCAAGAAAACGAAAGCAGCGTCATCGTTGGTCCGAACCGTCAAAAAGATCGTTCGAACCGCTTGAAATACTCCCGCGACATTTATTAATTAGTGTCTAGCGGGGGGTGCGCTACCGCAGCGGAGTTGCCGTCGCGTGTATATTGCGATTGAAACGGAAGCTGATGACGTTCACCTACATACCGCCACGGGACCGTAAAATACTGGTGAATTTTATTAGTAATAAATTTGCGCGCCGGCGCGCGCTCACTCTCCGTTTGTATTGGTACTTAAACAATGGGCGTGGCGGGTGTATATCGCTTTACTCGCGTGCGCGCTCGCGTTCGCCCAGACAGTCGCGAGCCTCAATGCGGTTGTACTCGAGACCACGTGCTGGAGCTTTTCACGGCTTCCGAAAATAGCGAAAACAAGAAAATGGAAAAAAGGAACGCCGACGAGAGTATCGAGAACAAGAGGAGGGTCGACGCGACATGTATTGTACGATGAAAAAGAGGGGAATGAAAAAAATATACAAATAAGAGAGATGGGGAGAGAGAAAGAGAGTGAGAGGCGGACCAAACTACGCGCAATTTCATAGTTGGAATTTGAAAGGAAAAAAGTAAATCGGTGAGGATTTTCCATCCTGACTGAAAGCACTCGGCACTGAGACCAACCCCTGAAGGGAGAGAAGAGCTTTCTCGTGTCCAACTGTAGAAAGAGTATATTCCTTGAAACCACTCTCTCTTTTTTCGCCTACATTTACACAAAAGGGAGGAAATGCGACTCGATTGTATTTTAGTAACAGTCGAATACATATTTTTGCTTTGGTATAAATATAAATTTTTTATTTTTATTTTTAGAGTTTCTTGTGTAAAGTCTTCGAGAGCATAAGCTTTAGTTATTAAAGTATATTCTCCTCCAATTATCCCTTTTCGATTTTATACCTGTTTGAATAAAATCCTTAATATACCTTATACACAGATATTCAATTATATCGAACCATAAATTAAAGAATAAACTCCCAACCTTTCACCGATAAGAGCCTTGTAAATATTCCCGATAAAAATTTGTTATTTTTCTTAATTTCTATAAAATTCAAATGAAATGTTAAATAAATTTATATTAGTCGAAAGTATGTCAGGAGCTTATGTGATATTAAGGGAGAAATTTTCTAATTACTCGTATCTCATAGTCCGCAGACTTACTTTCTCTGCCTCGTCGCCTCGCTCGACTCCCATTATGAAACGATTCGCAGTCTCCCAAAATGAATTCTGTCGTCGAGCTGAGTCTCGTCGCATTTGGTAACTATCCTCTTACCCCATCCTTATTCGGTCCAAGTCCTATATCGAATCTGCCGCTGTAAACTCACCCCTGCGTAGATTCACCTTAACACTTTGCTGATATAAAAGGAGGAAAAAGATCGAGTTGGAACTACGAAAAGGAAAATGGAATGAAGGCCTGCTTTCCATAGAAATCTTCTCTCTGACTGAGCTTTATAAAGCTTTTTAGTTTTGAGTATAAATTCTTAGCTTTCCATTCGTGAAACATATTTCTTACATAATATTGCTCTTAACGTCTAAATTAAAATAAATACTTTGCGCTGAATTTCGCTGAAAAGCTTTTTCTTGCCGAATCTTAACTCAAGCTATAGTTGCGTTTCATTGAAAAGCATTTAAAAAATGTAATTGCCTATATAATACGAAAATTAAAATTAAAACGACGTTCTTTAATCATTAAATGCTTCAAAATTGAAATCGTGAAATGTAACTCTGACTAAGAAGATTACGGTAAAGTCAATGATCTGAAAACGCCAACGAAATCAACAATTTAATCTCATTGCTGCAGTTAAAAATCCGTGCGATAGAATTTATGCGCGCGTGTGTACATGTACATTTGTATAGTCTTTAGGAGGGCCTTAAAGAGAGACACCCAGAATGGAAGCGTTAAAATTGCAGATTTGGTGGTCTAAAAACAAATACAGAAGAATGACTTTGGGTTAGAGAGCGCGTGAGAAAGCGTTTCGTTATCGCTTATAAAGCAATACCACCACTGCGAACTACTTAGAGGCCATAATACACAAGCAATCAGGCGGCGAATGAAAGAGAGACAAGAGAAGGAGACTCGAAAGCAAAGAGCACTCCTGACAAGCGGCATCGGTAGCGGCAGTAACTGCTTCGACTTCTTGCTGACTACTGAAATGCGTATCGTCATTATATGGGGTGGCGCCCATTAATCGCCGCGGTTCTCTCTTACAAGCCAAAGAACTTTATACCTGGCGCAACATAAACCACTCACCCTATATAAAAGTCATTGCCCACGGCGGTTTGCGAAGGTCTATTACCAAGCGCCGTATCGACGAGCATTTTAATCTCCAAATATTGTGGTATAGCCGCTTTCTAACTATTCTTGTGTACCTCTGCTTGCAGGCTGACGTTTTTCTTCTTGGACCGGTAGACAAAAGGCTTCAAAGTGTTCGGCGCCGTGGAGAAGACGTACTACCCGTTCGAGCTGTGCAGGTGACTACTTCATTTTTGCAATCCTCTTCACGAGCATTAGCGCTCGTTATTACTTTCTTTATGGCTTGATTGCTAGATTGCGCGCTGTAAAGTTAGGATAAGTTGGAGCGCTTTGTTTTCATTATAAGCAATGCGCTTATTTAGGATTTCATAAATTTCACCGAGCGCAGATGTTATACGTTGCAGATTCATTCAATAAACTTGGACAGGTCCAAAAAAAGAAGGTTACTTTTAATCAAAGACAACATTACATATTCACCCTTTCACATTGTGAGGATATGTATTGTGTAGAATTCTACAGGAACTTCCCGAAGAAAATATTTATTTATTGTTATTTTTGCATGATAAAAGTCCTTTGTAACGTCGCTTAAAAAATTTATAACTGAAAGAAATTGATCATAAAAATATTTGTCATATTTATAATATTTCAATTCCTATTTTATAGCAATCAGATTTCGCTCTTTATAATTTTGCAAAATATCAAAGTACATAAATGAAAAATAAAAACTCTTTCTATACAAGTCTAAAATAGTATATTAAATAAACATAATTTTTTAAATCTGCAGTATTAGTGCATTTTAAAGGACAATTTTTACATCAATATTATACATAAATATATTTAAATGTGTGTTCTCGATCATGCATATTATAATCAATTGAACAAACAATTTCGCTGTCTTAAATTAGAGTAAATTAAATGTGATAATCATCTTCGTGCACTGAATCTGTAAAATACATATTTTCCGAATTGAAAATAATTATATAAGCTTAGATTCGTTATTTATTAATAATAGAAAATACGCGCAAAAAATTATCCGCGTTAAATAATACATAATTATAACAACGAATACCGACAAACGAATGGTAAAAATATAAAATTGTGCAGTAAATAATGACAAAACGATTTGTTTAATCAGCTAATGTTTCGACTGTGTTATACGAAGCGAAAATTTAAATCCTTGCAGTTTAAAAATAATTTATTTCAAATTCGTTATGATTCTGTTAACGGAAATCACCGAGATATCAAAACTTATCATCAGTGGTTGAGATATTTGACTTTCTAATTATAATTTTCGAATCTGATGTAAAAACTAAATTTATTACTGACGTTGAAACGGGCAGCACGTTCTTCATTCTTAAGTTCAAGTTTACTTATCGTGCTCCCATTACATTCGACGTTTACGAGATGCTGTCCATCTTACCGGCTTATTCTGACGCGCTGTTTGCTAATATTTCAGGTTCTCCCGCGTCTTCACGCCTGCAACCCTGGCTGGTATACAAGGTGAGTCACATACTTTAATAGCCACGTATTTTTTTACTCATAAGTATATCGAAGAGCGAAGGAAAAATACAAAATTAACGATGTGCTCACAATAGATTATTGACGAAATTTAAATAATTGCAATCATTTTATTTACTACTATTGCGCAAAGTCCAAATATCATGCGCCCACGTATTGCGTACGAGACGTTTTCTAACTTTATACTTTACACCGAGAGTCGCTGGTTCATTGGCTGATTCGTTCTCTGGAGAAATCGCGCAAACATTTCATGCCTGCATTTGTGTTGATATTCATTGCTGCTCGACGTCGATTAAAAATTGAAAAAGCTCAAAGTAAATCGACAAACGTAAAATATTAATCACCATTGTAAGGAGCTATAACTCTTATGCAACCACTCGAGAACAGTCGGTACCTTTAAAAAAAGAAAGACGCTACACGAGGTAATGCGCCAAAGTAGTATTGCGGCTTCTCTAGTCAGCCGTTAATTTAGCGAATAACGTGATGTTTTTTCAAAAGCAAACATTTTAAAGCCGTTTATCAAAACTGCCAGCGGCTGAGCGACCGTAGCTTCCACGGTTTTAGAATGCACCCAATACATCACGAGGAGCGGCACTCGTCGATCGTCTAAAAGAAGTTCGGTTTGGTTTTAGGAAAACTAAAATTTGGGTCAAAAGCTTACGCAACCGAGCTGAACTCGAGTGTCGCGAGCAACTCCGTCACTTCCAGGGAAGAGCTCCGAAAAAGAACAGCCGCGCGCGTAGCCACCGTTGCCGCGTGCAGAAAGGGTCCAACGATTGCGGATACGTAAGTCGCGAGTCGCAACGGCTTAGGCAGTGCGTAAAGTCACGTGTTTATATGCAAGAACGCGTGGGAAGTCGAGTGCATGCGCGGGCATCCCGCCGTTATGCCGGTAATTAATACGCGAGAGCTCGTGAGCGAGCGGCGACGGCGGCGATGAGTGATCGCGCGCGCCGTGCGAGGAAGGTCTTGCGGCTGAAGCTGTTGTCAGACCGTTTTATTTTATTGCTCGTAAAAGTACCGAGATTTAGACTGCAATACACCCGCGATGTGTACAGCCCGTTATATACGTGCAGTATACTGCGCTTGCGGACCAAAGGGCGTCCCTTATCCTTTTTCACTTGGATCTCTTTCGTTTCCTCCCTTCCGCCCTCCCTTTCGTTCTCCCACGTCCTCTATCCTTCTCTCTCTCTCCCGCTTCCACTCAGGCTCTGCGCACGCACGCACGCACGCACGCACGCACGCACGCACGAGCACTCGCCGGTATGTCTATATATATCCGGAACGAACGAGCTGGTTTGGAATCTATTCGCTCCAAATGATGGCACATCGCTGATCTCTACCAAGTGGAACGTTGGTTCCTAGATTGACTCGCGACAGCTTGTTTATTCGTTTCCTGTTCACTATTGATTCAGAATTTAAACGTTTACGTCTCGCAGTTTTACGATTTTTCCAGTTTCATTTTTCATCCGTTTTTATTCCCAACCAAACTTATTACACGATTGATTATTAATAATGTTTGATCAGCATTCACTTATCGAATCAACGCTTTTATAATGATAAATTTACAGTTTAAATAATGCCTCTCTCATTTTGAAATGATCGAAACAATTTTAGAACAATAACAATGTGACAAGTTAATATCGAAGATCAAAAAAAGGAATTGTGAAAAATATACGTAAGAGTAATTTTAAATTTGTACCGTTTCTCTTGGCCTCTTCATATTTATGAAGAACGTCATTTTCAAATTCACAATCTCAAAGAAAGATAATACTAAAGTGGATCGACTTTCAAATAAATTGTCGGATTTTTCGTATCCCCATTAACATGATTTTAAATTTGGACACTTTCTCCTAAATAATTGGATTTTGACCCGAGTGACAAAATAATTAAAGTGTAAAATCGTAAAAAATTATAGTTCGCGCCAAGTTGAATGCTATCTTTCGTAATTTGTTTAGTTGAACGGGAAAAGTATTTTGCTGTACAAGCGCAATCTTACACAGTCTAGGCAGTCGCTTTCGTCTCCGCCGGAGGCAGTCGATAGAAATCCGTCCCGTAGATGCAAAAAAACTAATCGAGTTCCTATATAACGGAAATGAAAAGCCAGACCGCGTTCATTCGTCTGCATCCGTAAAACGGGCCGCGTGTACGTGCCTCACACGTGTACACAAATCGTCGATATATATACACGAGCTCGCACCCCTCTGTTTTCTCCCGCGTCGCCTCACCCCCGGTCGCCGCCGTCGACCGTACGAAAATGTTGGACACTCGTAAAGAGCAACGTGTCGAAGTCACGCTCATCTCTGGGCGCGTCTGGCAGCCTAGCTGTTGCGACATTACACGGTCAAGCCTTGGTCAAGCGGGGGTGGTGAGCCTCGCGGAGAAAGGAAGTGCAGTGCGCTCCTGTAGCGCTTGATGGTCGGGTTGGCCGGGGGAAAGGGCCGAGAAAAAGAATCGGTGCGTGATATCTGACGACGGGTGGCTTGCGGAAGGGGGCGCCTATCGCAAGAAAAGCGCACGGGCGCGATCATCGGGTCACAGCTGTGTATGCGCATACATGCGCGTACGAAAAAGTTTAGCGCGTTCTCGTCTGTCGCCGCCGCTGCCGACGCCGCCGCCGCGACTCTCGGCGCCGTATTATACGCTGAAGCCATAAGCGCAGAGTCCGAAAACGAGAGAGGGAGTCGCGCCGCCAGAAGGGAGAAGGGGAGAGAGAGAGCGCCGCGTGCAAAGCTCTCGCGGGGAGCGCTCCACGGGTACGGGGGAGCTTGGGCCGCGGGCCGGCAGATAGCGCTCGGCTCGGCAGCAGCGGCGGCTCGTTCCGCGCGGCAGCGGCGGCAAGCAGCTCCGAGAGACGGACGGAGCTCAGTTGTCGCTCAGTTTGGCTCGGCGAGGCCAACGAGGAACGAACACGGTCTTTACCCGTGTGCGCATGTGTATGTGCATGCGTGTGCAGTTGCAGTCAGGCCGACCGTCGTGCGTGCGTGCGCGCGCCGAGCATTCGAGCTGCGTACCTGTCCGTCGTCGTCCTCGTCGACGAGCCCCGCAAGCCCGCGCCGAGGACCTGACGTACCCGAGCATACCTGACCCAAAGGTCGGCCGGGCTTTCCACTTAACCCCGAGCGCGTAGGCGAATAAAGGGAGGAAAGCGGGAAGAAAAAAAGGAAGAAAAAAAGTGAAAACGGCCGCCGAGGCCTTGGCTGCGGCCAGTCGAGCCTGGGCTTTCCGGAAATTCTTCAGTTTTTCTGCTATTTTTTTTTGCTTTTTTTTTCGAGAAGCAAACCCTTGTAACGAACGGCTATTGTCTTGCGCCCGCAGTGCGACAGACGGCTGTCCTTCAGTGCAGTGTAATTTTATTGGAAAGATATGCAGGAGCAGATGATACCGCACTTGCGAGCACAGAGAACGGAGTGCGCCGTAGGCAATCCTTGCCTGAACATTATTACATTGTACCTCGGTGCGTAAGAATAAAAGGCGGCTGACGTAGGAGAACTGACTGAGACATAAGTAGAGTGAAAGAAAAAAGTACATAGCTAGATTGCACATCGAGATATTTGGGCTTTGAGTCAGTGAGACTTCATCGTTAAGTATCAGCGAGTTTTTTCCTTCGCTCGCGGGCATTTAAAAGCCGAAATCCTAGTGACAATCGGTGACGATTTAATGTTCAACTGACAGCTGGTGCTGCGGAAGTTTGAAACGCACTGAGATAGCTAAAGTGAGTTTTCTGTTTTTTCTGTTTTCATTCTGTTTCGCATTAACCTACGTCCCATCCATGGACCTGCTACACATCACACATCTGGACTAATCAACTTGAATCATCTCGATCCAATTCTACGAAAATCTGCCGAAAATTGCGCCGAATACGATCTAAAATAAACAAACGAAACGAACAACCAAAAAAATAAATAAACACAAATTCATTCGCAATTACGCTGGCTTGGCGCGCTTTTGCGGAATACACGTGGCTCCACGAAACCCTGGCACTTGCATCTGGACCGCGTGTGTATATGTGCAAAACGACCACGACCCATTGGCACCTGTGTGGCTACTCGGCGGCGCCTCTTCACCACCAACGCTGCCCGTCATCTCACGGCATCCGTCATCGTTATCATCGCCGTCCGCGCGCCGCTTCCGTATTATCTCGCCTGGCGCACCAACTCCCGCCGCTCCTGCCCCTTCCACCTACCTTCTATCCCCGTCTCGCTTCAACCCCTACTCTTTGCCCTTAACCCCCCCTTCCCGCCCGCGCTATCCCCCTTGCCCCGCCGCCCCCATCGTCGGTCGTCCCGCACGATCGGTGGCTCACTCACTCTCTCCCGTTCTCTTGCTGGCTCCGTCCTTCTTTCTCGTCCCGACTGACATTCTTCCCCCACCACTCGGAACCGCGACATACACGCGCTTTCTTTATTTACCTCCCGATCTCGCGCTCGGTCACCACGTCGACCACGTCGATTGCGACAACGACGACGCCGCCGCCGACGACGACGATGACGCTCTGGCAACGGTGAACGCCTGGTCGACCGGTTTGCTCTCCTCTGAACTGAACATCGCGCCTCTGGACGACAACGCGATAATCCGCCACCGCTCACGCCGATAACCACCACCGCCTCTACTCTCGCCAACAACGCGCGTAAAATCGGCGCTACGACGATATTAAAATCGTCGGCAAACAATCGCGATTTGCACCATCGCCGATCACGTGGCTTGCTCAACGGCGACGCTGTACGACAATGTGCACGCCGTGCCGCTATGCGGCTCCGGCGTGGCTCACCCTGCCTCCGTCACGCCGATGGGGACAGTCACCGGAGCGGGGAATTCCACCGGGTTGACCTGGTGGAACATGATGAGCAGTGTCCCCTACGAGGACAGTCCGCCGCCCGTAGCACCCACCTCCTCCCTCGTCTCCCTCCAGCAACAGCAGCAGCAGCAGCAGCAGCAGGAGCAGCAGCAGGCCCCGACGAGCGGGTCCCACCAGCAGGCCTCGACACCCACGTCTCCTGGCGTGCCCTCCTATGCAGCGAACCTCCCAGCAGCCGGCCCCCACGGCCAGCGCCTCTTCGAACCTCACCAAGCGCATCCTCGGTCGCCCAGCAACAGCGCTACGGGTCCGCTCCACATACCCGCCAAGCGGCTCACCGCCACCCCCGTGGGCCAGGCCGCCTTCTGCTTCGAGCTACGGCGACGTCGGCTGCGTCGGCGGCGAGCCCAACGGCGTACCCGGGCAGCGGGGCCGGCGGCGTCATAAGGCACTCGCACTCGGGCGGCTCCAACACCCAGGGGGCCGGCGGCTGGGCCAGCTACAGTCCACACCAGCCGCAGGAGAGCCACTACTCGGGCGGAGCGCCCCAGGACCCCCTGGGCCATCACCAGGCGGCCTACGGGGGCACTAATCCCCCGACCTACTAACCAACCTGGCGACCGACCCGAGCTCTGGTGCCCCCGGGAGGCGGATCCTCCTCCAGGGACCAACGCAAGAGTCCACACTGAGCTTCTGGTCCCGGCGGCATCCACGACGACCGGCGCCGCCGGATCCAACTCGGATTACAAGTCCTACAACTCACGCGGGGTAGCGGCAGCGGGGGGAATCGCCACCACGAGTCGTCCACGGGGTCTTCGGCGGCCGGCGGCGCGGCCGACCCGGCCGTCAGTTGCCACCAGAGCTTCTCTCAGAGCTGGTGCAATATCCGCCCTACTCAACGACGAGGCATCACCACTCGGTGGACAGTGCCGCGGCCCGCGGCGGCCCCACCACCAACGCGCACTCCCAGGCGAGCGTCTTCGTACTTAACGCCCTCGGCGGCGGATGATCGGGGACGCGTGGCCGCGGCGATGGTGGCCGAGGCGGCCTTCCCGCATGACGGCTATGGAGGCCTGAGGAACTACGGGGCACCCGAGCCCGTCACGTCGAGTCCGTATCCACCTCCAGGTAAGCATCGACTCCGTCATTACGTCCTTCCTCGGCGGATCTTTCCGTCGTGGGCTTTTCGTTCAATTTTCCTTCTTATCGAATATATCGAAGTATCGTAACAGTACGACAGCAATAGTAGTAGTGATAGTAGTGATAGTAGCAGCAGCAGTAGCAACAACAGAAGTAGTAGTGCTGATTGCATTAAATTAGATTGGTCGTTATCTCGAGCTTTCGTCATCTAAAAAACTATGTCTCATTTTCCTTTAAGCTTTTTTCAGCATTGATTTACTCGTAACGCGAATCGGAAAATTTCCCGGAAAAAAAATATCGGGCGCGAAAAACATTTTTTCACTGATTCACTCGTTCGGGTCAGGGTCGGGAAACTTCACCGCGCGAGCTACTGTATTTCACTACACGTGACATCGTGCGAGACTTCTGCTGAAGCTCAAGAGGCAAGGATTATCATTTTCAAGATTGTAAATTAATACTAAAATTTTACTTTCCGTCTCTATTTCTCTCTGTTCTGTTCATTGGTGCCGGATGATCTCGCTTGTTAATAATGTCCGAACGTAAAACACAAAGTGAGCAGATCAACGCTCCTCAGGCGCCAACAGGGAAAGAAAGTTTGATTGCACGCACTTTAACACTATTAATGTATTAGTATTATTCTTTCATTACGCGTGCAGTGCATCAGGTGGAAATTGAGAGGAAAAAAAGTTAAAAAATCTCTTTAACAGATCCAAACAGCCCCGGATTGGGTGATAAAACGCTCTGTTTTGACCGGAACATCCACGCGTTGAGCGGAGCTATCAATAAAAACCGGAAGGACATGTATGAGCCATTACGGTGGCAGGGGGAACATTAAAAAAATTTTTGTGGCCCGTAATACGGCCTATGAATCGCGCTGTAAAATTCGAGCGCGGATAATTGTCGTGCTAAAAAGTCAAGTCATCGTTCATTCATCTGGTCCAACAAGAGTGAAAGAGAAATAGAAAGACGACTATCTACGCAGCCCCTTCTCTCAGCTTCTTTAAAGTTTCTTTCTCGCATTGTGTCTCCTTGTCTCTCTCACTGTCCCTTTGATTCTTTCTCTGCCTCTGTCTATCTCTCTCTCTCTCTCTCTCTCTCTTCTCTCTCTCTATTTCTCTCGCTGTCTCTCTTACACACAGTGACAGAGGGAGTGCACGGAAGAGCACGAGTCACTGAGAGAGAGAGAGAGAGAGAGAGAGAGAGAGGGGGTGGCATATAGAGAGAAACCCTACAGAGCTGGTGGAACGTCGCATGAGCAACAACGAACGGCGGCGGGTTTATTGGCGGCCGTAACTCGTAAACTCTGGCGCGCGCCTCCGATCAGCTGATCCGTTCCAACCCATGCGTCCCTCTCTTTCTCTTTTATCTGCTAACTTTGCCCTTCGACACTTCTCCCGCGTTCTCATCCGCGCTTTTATCAAACATCTCTGCGGATGTCACATGCGCGCAATTACACGAAACATTATAAATAAATAAAGAAGAAAAAATAAATAAAATTTTACTTGTAAACTGCTAGGTTTATTACTCGCGTAAAACAAACGTTTAGATTAACACACAATAGAATAGAAATTAAATGGCTAGCGCTGTTTGCATCGCAAAGTATAACGTCGGCGTAATGTTTTTCCCGACGATCAAATAAATCTTTTACGCTAATAGTTGATTCGAATTCGATTACGTCGAAATATTAATTAATAGCAAGAGGATTTTTAGGATTTCTCCCCCGTCAATTGCGGTCAGTTTGAAATAAAATATTAGCCGCACGCGTAGTCCCGTCCTTCGCTGTACAAGAGTAAAGCTCGCTATTCTCGCAGTGGAAATTACAGTGGCATTACATTGTATTCGTTTCTTCTGTGTTCGAAGAAGACACGAGTTTTTTTAACTGCATTAGTCCAACAATAAAAATCAATAAGAACTTGTCCGGTAAGTCTTGCGCGACGAGGAGATGAAAATAGAAACGGGAGCATAACGGAATCGTATACGCGCCATCGGTAGTTTTTCCGTTGTCCAATAGATGGCGGCTGCATTATCTTTACTCGTACAAACCGGAGATCCTTCCACTGCTAGCGGCTGGCAAGCGGTAGTACGCGTGTACGTACGCGACGCAGTTTCCCCCGTTTCTCGTTCGCTCGTCGAAGCCTCGAAAAATGACGTCGGGTCTCTCCCTCCCTCTCTTTCCTTCTTTTTCTCTGGCTCACTACTAGCGTGGCTACACATACAAGCGTCTCATAAACAGTGAGAAGGAAAAAAATAACCTCACGATTCTTGCTTGTCTTTCCGCTGAATTTTCTTTATAAAGATGCTCGTTGATTTACTCAAGAATTGGCGTTCCGATCAACGTGAATATATATCTCTTTTTTGCACATTCGATAAATCTTCAAGTTATCGATCGCCAATTGGATAGCCAAGAAAATCTGCACTTGCTGAAAAATTAATCAAAAAATCAATGGCAAGATTACGTTGCGGGATTTTTTCAGAGCAATCAAACACTTTCTTAAAAGCGTAATATCGCGCTTAGGTGTGCAAATGAAATGTTGAAAAACAACTTCTACAGAAACATTTTGCTTTATTCTCCATTAATTGTGCGCCATTAAAAAATTCTTTCCAACTTCATTTTTTTAAGTAGACCAAGAGAGCGTAACTGTAAAAATGAAACGGTAGCTCGTCTCTCGTAAACTCGAGTGCAATTTTATTTATATCGGCTCAAAAGTTTTTTTTACAATATTAGGAAGATGAGTTTCAAGCTTTCCCATGGCAGCGAAAATTACGCGACTTAAAGAAAAAGGTGCGGATTAACGAGAGCACCATCCCGCGCACAAATGGCGAAGCTGGATGGGACAGCTGGAGGGAAAGTAGCCAATATTGAGCGTCGCATTCATTTCGAGTAATACGATATCGATGTAAGAAGCCCGAAGCGAGCCTCGGCTGCGGAGTCCACGTAAATAGCGAAGGCATCCCAGGTCTCTATTCAGCATGGGCGTGTAACTCAGGCCGTCGTAAAGCAAATAAGACCTGATTAAAGCGAGGCCAGCGTTCATTCGTGAAAGGCCCGTGCACACGTAACACGGGAACTCTCCTTCGCTGTGTCGCCTCCGACAAAACAAAAAAACAGCTGAAACGGTTACGCACGGATTTAGCGTCGGGGCTACGCGGAAAAACTTTTTCCTTTTCACTGTTTGTCGGATGCCGCCCCGTGCTAGGCGCACCCCAGGACGGCCCCGAGGAAACCCAAATATTCGTAAATCAGTGGGGACAATGCACGCGCTCGATACTCCCCGTCCCCCTGCGCCGCACGCACGGAGAATCGGTATCGAACTCCCGCCGCTCCCGTAAAGCTCGAAACTTTCCCTTTTTCCCTCCCCTATGCGCGCGCGCGTGTGTGTGTGTGTGGACGCGCGCATGTGTGTTCATAGGGGTGGACGGGTACGTGTCTGCGTGCGGAGACGAAGTCGATGTTTCTATAAGAGACGTCTTCACCTACGTGTCTGCCGATACGTGGGACGTACGGCAAGGCGGGCCCACGCGCTCTTTCCTTTTGTCGGAAAATTATTGCAGCTGGAAAAAAGTGCCTTTGCAGACTTCGAAAGCTTTTACACGCTCATCCGCATGAACGTACCAATTACTTTTTCGCGATGACCACGCGCATTAAACCAGTAAATAATCACGCGTTCGTTTGTGTGTGTGTGTGTGTGCACACACATACATATATATATAGTGGGAATAAAATCTGTAAGACCTAGTACCGTTGCGCATTATGCATAAATCCGTCAGACGCGAAGGATCAAAATTTAGTAATAATTTATTGTTAAGTGTATGAATATATTTCGGTGTATTAAATTCAGCCGCGGATAAATTTTTTTCTTTAACATAATTGATTGCTTTCTTGACTACTTTTATTAAAAAGTGCTTGTCAAAATGGCCATTTATTTCTTATGAAATATTAATATTCACTTGTTCCAAGAGTATATTATATATATATATATATATTATTGTCGTGTAAAATATTTCTCCTATTTGTAAAAATTTACTTTCTGTGCAGAAATTCTAAAATTAAATCTTCAAATTTTTGTTGTAACAACGAAGCGAAAAGCACTTGCAGCAGAAACATATTTGTCATCGCTATGTTGATTTTAAACTGAAATACAAAAAATTCCGCCTTAACAATGTTTATGTTATTAAATGTGCAGATTTAACGGTTCTTTAGGAAATTTGGGAAAATTCCAAATAGCATTCTCAGCCTTCAATTTGTTTTCTATGTATCCTATTTACATACCATTACTATTTAAGTCGTATTTTCACTTGAGTGGGCATACCATTGTTTGATAAAGGCGTGGTGAAAAAGAATGAGGTACGCATCCGCATCTCGAGACAAATTCGCGGGAAAAAACGTATCGACGAGTAAATAGTACATTTACACAGGGAACTCCAAAACACACGTGGATTGACAACGACAGCAACTACAGCGACGACTACAACAACAGCCAGAACTGAGAATGCGATTCCTGACCTTAGCCGAATGAACAATTTGCATATTTCCGTGTTTTAGTGGGTGATAAATTCCCGTCGCTTAGGTAATCGCAGTGCGCGCCGCGCGATGCAAAGAGAGCGTGGGTGAGAAAACAAAGGAGCCGAAAGGCGTCGCGTGGAGAGGAACGAGTTGAGGAGGGAGATGCGAGAGAGGAGGTTGGGAGGGACAAGGTAGTGCGGGCGAGAATAGCGAAACGGAACAGTTTATGCGTCTGGCGGTCGTAGATAATATCATGAAAGGCGATTAAATGGCATATATGCCACACTACGAAAGTCATGAATTTAAATCTCTCTAGCCGCTTGCAAGTACGCCAATCTCTCTCTCTCTCTCTCTCTCTCTCTCTCTCTCTCTCTCTCCATTTCTCTTCGTTCGTCTTCTTCACTCGCTCCATTAACGATTATCATACGCCTATACTTGACGTCTCTAGGAAATCATCGAAATTTTAATTACAATTCCATATTTATGACGCTTAATTATCAGATCCACCTAGTGCTCATCTCGCAATATTAGGCACTGCTAAAGCCAATGATTCGCGTATGTGAAATGAAAGTATTCATTATATCTTGATAAGTACACCGTCATTGGTTCACTTAAATAAAGCTCTTGCTCACTTTTCTTCTTTTCTTCTAATCATTCCTGAATGTATGCAAATAACTTTTTTGAAACACGAAGATAATTTTTCAAATTATGCTCCAAGGATATTGATTGATCGGACGAAAAATTACTTTTATAGGGTAATGAAGTATTACTTCGATTTATAGTATTCTTCATTCCGATTTTAAAATATTTTCCTGTAACTCCTTTTCCGACCAAAAGGACCTATGCTATTAAATATTGAAAGCAGATAATCAAGTAGGAGAACAATGATTCGTATTGTGCGCGGAGAAAAAATATAAATGTCAGTCTGAAGCCTGCAATACTAACGCGCATCGCAAGATCTTTCGTCTAAATGTAAGCTGGCTCTCAGTTACTATACTAGCCTTCCTCTAAAGATCCAACTATTCCCCTCTATGTTCTTGGTACGGGTAGTAGAGCGCGGTCCAATTATATCATACCGCTTTGCCGACAAAACCGTGCCGACAGCCTTGGCGTTCGCTCGACATATCGCCATTTGTTTCCACGAATCATCAACGTGGTGCAGCGCAAAATGACGACATACGTGCTATAAATTATAAAAATGCTGTATCCTTGGTATCGTTAATTGAAAAAATTATAAGTATGTATTTTAATTGATTTACAAGACAATAAGAGGAAAGAGAAATTGGGCGAAAGAATTTGTTAGAATTTCAAACCATTTTTCCACAATATTTAAAGCTCATCACTGACTCCTTTCACTTTTCTAATATAAATGTGATTTATGATTGGCGATCACGAGTGAAATTACAAATAAAATATCATTAAAATTGATTAAAACATTCGATCTAAATAGCGATTTTCCTTCGAGTGAGAAAAGGGGAAAAAAGAGAAAAAAATAACCAAAACGAAGAAAATAAGATCAAAGATGATAAACGCGTATCGAAAAAGACGCTTTAAACTTCGGTCGCTCTTAAAATTGGGTAAATCTAACGTGTAGGAAAACCACTACCACAGCTCAAAAATACACAGACAAATACTAAAAAAAGAGTAAGTAGCCGATTAACGAAGTAATTACGCCCGCCGAAAAAAGCACCCCTTGGATAAAATTTACGACTGTTCACGATAATGACGACGTTCGGACGGTCTCTCTCTCTCTCTCTCTCCCCCCTGCATCTATCCTTTTCTCTCGCTCTCTTATGCCGAGAGCTGTAAGGAGCGATAAATTGTCAGTGCATTGATATACAGCACGCATGCGCGAACTATATAATACCGCGACGCGCGCACGAGCGGGACGCTGCGAATGTCATGCGGCGCAGAAAACGGCCTGCTACTACTAACGGGGCTGTGTGCCCACGGCTCGCTATACTCCGCCAGTACTACTCCAATTAACGGAACGCCGGGCAAGCGAGTACAAGTCGATCTTTTTGCTTCGCGCGTTCTCTTTTCGCCTGGCTATGAGAGAGGCTTTTTCTTCAGCTGCGTTGTACAGGCGACCGAGCGGAAATATATAAAGATGAAAGGGCTCCATAGGCGTCTTGCCGAGATTCTTGTCTCTAAGCGCACCAGAAGATTGTTCGACTTTTCGCGGCCGCAGCTCGAAACTCGGCGGAAAATCGCGATCGCGCGATTGCGCCCGCGAACCTTGCGGAGCTTACTTTTTAAAATGCTGCTACTGTTGCTGCTGCTGCTGCTGCTGCTGCTGCTGCTGCCGCTGCCGCTGCCGCTGACGTTCCATACATTTATAAATATTTATGTACACTCGCCATGTCACGTGTGCGAGTGAATAGGTTAAAGCCTTAGTAAACTGTTGCGCAAAGTGAATTATTCCAATAACCTTAAGCAGACTATTTAAATTGTACAACTCGTACTCGCAATTTTCAACTTTTTTCAAATCCTAATCCTATGATTGAATCAATTTTTTGAAACGCTCTGACCTTCTGACAATGCGAGTCCGATATAATAAATATAAATGAAATAGCATAACTGCTCTAAGGCATCCTCGGAATAATTCCAAACGCGCGAAATATATTTTAAATATTTTTAATAATTCATGGAAGATCAGGAGACTGTTATTTTTACTTCTACATATATTCTTTTATTTTTCCAAGTAAAAATAGCAGAAATTTTTTTAATATTTTTTCCTACTAATTAGCCTAATCTGAATTTAGAAACTAATACCCAGTAATTTCAAAGGTTTTTAATTCTACTGTAAATAATTGCAAAACTTTGTAAACTATCAAACTATTTATATTAACAGCTTTGGACTTTATATTCTTATATTTTTACCCTTTGAGTGAATTTACCGTATTAGCAGTAAACTTAGATTAGTGCGAATGATAAACTTGTAAGTGAAAATTGATCTTTTAAATCGATATATTTTTGAACTTTTTTATCGAATATTTTATTCTTTAAATGAATAGATAGTTATATTATCAAAATTAAGTCTTTCCATACACGTGTACGTGCGCGAGGGTAACTTTTCGCGCACATATAAAACGCGTGTTATTTAAAATAGTGTTTACACTTGCTAAATTCAATTTTTTTCTTCAGTTAAAATTTTGACACTCGCGTACTTTATGAATACTAATACCAAATATGCGCCGTTGTATTTGTGTTAAATAAAGAAGGAAACGTTCGTTTAAAAATGCATTTAAAAGAAAAACATTCACAAACGAGAATCTGACAAAGTCGAATTGGTTGAAGAGTGCTCCGATTCAACGATCGTAACGATCAAACGGCATGAAATATACATTGAAAATATGTCGAATGTGTAAGTTTAAAAAAATGCATATCCACGACGGTATGAACAAAGGAGCTATATACTGATATACTGATAAAAAGACGCGTATATTATGTGCATAAAATGCAGCGCAGGGATACTTTCACAGGCCAACTAATTGTGTTAAGTTATGTGGGGTACCACCCCATCTCCCTTGTTTCCGACAGGTTCCCTGGGCGTTGGCGTGGGCGTCGGCGTCACGGGTATGGGCGTCGGCGGCACGAATCCGCTGGAGTGGACCGGCCAGGTTACCGTGCGCAAGAAGCGCAAGCCCTACTCCAAGTTTCAAACTCTCGAGCTCGAAAAGGAGTTCCTCTTTAACGCCTACGTATCGAAACAGAAGCGTTGGGAACTCGCCCGCAACCTGAACCTCACAGAGCGCCAGGTGAAGATATGGTTCCAGAACCGGCGTATGAAGAACAAGAAGAATAGCCAGCGCCAGTCCCAGCAACAGAATAACAACAACAACAGCCAGGCCAATAACGCGAAACAAACACGGCGCGGCGCGGGGCCATACCTCACCCCGGGTAGCGGCCACGCAAGCGTCCACCACGTGGCCGCTCAGGCGCACCCACGCCAACGGCTCGACCAAGCATTATCAGTGACCCGTGGTGTCTCTGGCTCGCGTTCGGCCATAGCCCGCACGGCTCCAGCTCCATTCACTCGTCGGCCGGCCACTGGCTGGTATGCCCGGCGCCTCGGCCCCATGCCACGGGCTCCACGCGCCACAGGCCCAGCTGGCCAGCTCCTCGTCGTCCTCGTCCTCCTCGTCAGCTGTCGGCGGCTGCGGCGCACTCGCTCACGCGACCCGCCCCGCTCCACTCGCACAGCCAATCGACTGCATCCAGCTGGGCGCGAGTTCGCACGTCGGCGCCCATCAGCACAGCGCGCTGTTGCACCAGAACGCGCACGGGCTGGCGGCTTAGGGTGGCCATCGCTGCAGGGATCGTTGACACCACCGTCGAGGGCGGCGAGCCGCGCCAGAGACAAGAGCGGGCAGCTGCTGTCCAAACAGACCCGACTCCATTTCCTCTTCATCTTCTACTTCTGATTCTTCTACTTCATCGCGATATCTTGCTTTCTTAAGGGAGTACGTGCAGTTTGAGCGACGAATTATCGACCGATTGAGCACTGCCTCCAGGACGGCCGATATCTAGCTGCGACGACAATATTTATAAGCTGGACTCGCGGAAAGCAATTGAAAAGGTAAAAAAGGAATTCAGCAGTGTAAATAAATAAATGAATAAATAATGAATTAAACAAATAAATAATTAAATAAATATTAAATAAATAAATGAGTAAATAAATGAATAATTAAATAAATAAATAAATAAATAAATAAATAAATAAATGAGAAACGAAGACGTTGAGTTCGCGTGGAGTTTGTTGCTAATAGACTCGAACAGGGACGAAGTGCAAATCGTCGTTGGGTTCGCGCGGAGGAGGCGTATGTGCGTCGGTAATTATAAGAGCGCTTTGAGTGTGTACGTCACGAGGCGCACGCTTACGTGGAAGATCGGCAATTACGCGGGAGGCCACACGAGCGCGATCACCTCTCGATTTCGTACGTATACATATAAATAGGTAAAGGATTGCTTGTTTCTTTTTTTTAGATGTGAACTGATTCTGAAGTAATTTTATCTAATCGTTGTACTTAAGCATTAGGAACGGAGAAGAAGAGGGCACGATGAAAGAGAGCAATTGCGCGCAGTATGCACATGCAGGATATATAGCTCAAGCCGAAAGTACTCCCTTAATCGTTTCCTTTTTGTCTCTCGGAGAGACGCGAGTATATAGTTTAATGCAAATAGTTGTCGAATAGTAAATGAATAATGATAAATGATGAAATGATGAACACGAGACAAAGAGCGAGTGTGACTACGAGAATATGTGGGCGGTGACACGGCGTTGTACAGGGAATGTATGTTCTTTGCGTTATGTATATATATATATATGTCTGTACATATATTTATATATATGCATTTATACTTATTGATACAATACACATTTACGAAAGTGCATGTTCATATACAAATATACTTATCCGCTTGTGCACGCATATATGCGCATAGTTGTATTTTTGCATGCGCCAATGCGTACACATGCGTGCGTATGCGTGCATGCGTGTTTACATATGCATATATATATATATATATATGTGCGCACGCATCTGCGCGTGTATGTGCATGCACGTACGTGTTTTTGCATAGGTGTACGCGAGTGAGTATGCATATTCTGTATGCATATTTATGCATATATAAATGTATGTGTGTGGGTGTGTGCGTGCGTGCGTGCGTGCGTGCATGCGTGCATATGGGCACGTGTACGGGTATGAATATGCGCCACCGCGCATGCATATATATATATATATATATATAGAGTAAATAATGCGCAAGGCAGCGATTGCGATCGCGGTACGTGGTCCGTCTCGATTCGCGCGACAAGACTTCGTACCGACCCTGGGAGCAATCAACTGTCCGATTCATTAACTCGATAGTATTCTCTCCTGCAAATTTTTAGCCTATATATATCTATAACATATAAATATGAATATACATGTATTCATATATTTATATTTATATTTATATTTGTATTTATATTTATATTTATGTATAGCCGAAACAGGTGTACAACACGAAAAAACAATACAATTCTTAGCGTAATTAGTGTCACTTAGAGTTAGTGTGCTCCCGAACTCTCATCTCTCTTGCCCCCGTGTACCGTTATGTTATTCTATCTTCGTTGTGCATGTCAGAATAGCTTCCCTTGCTCTCGATTTTTTCCTTTCTTTTTGCACCCACTGAACTGGATGGATGCGCTTCTTCGCGATCATTTCCCATTTTTCAAGTTTTTGTAAGAAATTAAAGTTGTCGGATCTATCCGAGTCGTATCGTAAAATGTTGATTCGTTCGTAGAATTTTGTTGTGTAAAATTTGTTCGTTCACGGAGATTTTTAAAGTTTATTTATTCCAATTCGACAGGGAAGGGAAATTATTTCGTGAATTTTAATGTGATTTAGGAAATGCTTTGTACTGATGTCTTTTTCTACTGTTTGAGATAAGCTGAGATAAATTTTGAAGGCAATTCAACGTTATACTCAACTAGTATAATCAATTAATAATAATATTAATAATAATAATAATAGTAATAATAATAATAATAATTCAGTGCATCGCAGAGACGGAATTACGAGAGTTAACGTACGTATTTGTAAAATACATGCTTTTCTATGTTAAATGATTAAAATGCCTCGCGAGTCCTCCATCCAGTTTCTCGCGTGAATTTTTTCTAGACGTAATTCGATAGTAGGCAGGATGAACGGAAAATGTAGTTACAATCACGTAGTATAAGCACGTGAGAATGACACGAAAGGGCTGGCGTTTGCAAGAAAATAAAAATCTTCGTACTCAATGCCTACCAAGGATCGCAACTGTCGTACCTATAATTCTTAATTGTACGTAAAGATTATTAACAGAAGAATATAATCACGCGATAAAATATTAGTTAAATCCCGATCTGCAGTCAGCTAGAGAAAGGTAAAAAGCTAAGGCAGCACGTGCTTGATATTGATACCGGTGAAAAATTTTTTCGGAAAAATTAATCTTATTCGATGTTCTTGCCTCAATCAACGAAACGGTGCAACATTAACGCTGACTTTTACAGCCAATATTGCTTAGCCAGGTAAAGAAAAAAAGTATTAAGCTCTGTAAAGTATTTCGAATTAAATAAGAGATTCCTCAATTTTACGTTGCGTCTTCGATTTTGTAAACGTAAATTAAAAAATGAAACTTAAGCTCGGTAACGTGGCGAGCGTACAATCCAAGTCCCCTTGCGAAAAAGTCGACGGGGGCGCGGGTGTATAGGTAATAACCGAAGGTTCGTGGCAAGATATCCCAGTAGTTCTCTACTATCTTAGTTGTAAATTTTGCAATGTTGTGCATGTGTATGTTTACGAATGAAAACCACGACGAGGAGTATGAATAAGCTCCTAGCAATCAAGTGTAGTGGAAGTACATCGAGGAGAACTTGACGAAGTTTCAGAATCCAAGCTAAGATGACTAGATACAAAAAGGTCGTGGTTAACTAAGATTTTTAAGAAAACTCGCACTGTTACGTAGTATAATTTTTTACGTAATTTTTAAAATGATTTTCGAGGAAAATTTTGAAAAGGGAGAAGGCTCAAGTTTTCTAGAAATTGTATATTTTCTTAAATCGATGAAATCGTGAAATCGTGAAATCGTGAAATCGTATACAAAGAGTTACTCGTATTATTATTTTTCGATATGCTTCCGGCTGCGCTCTCACGTTTGGCATTTTTAATTTAATTGAGAGACAAATAGGCGCGAATGTGACTGATTAGAAAAATGCAAGTACAATTAGTGAAAGTGAATTGAAACGAAAATGTGCGAAAGATAAGATGGTAGGGCTAATTGGTAATCACTCGGCCCGTGAAACTGGGTCCGGACAAGTGTACAGTTCTGCCGCAGTACTATGATAGTTATCCTGTAACGATGATAATATAATATGGTATAAGTAACAAATTGAAAAAAAATATTAAGGAAGAAGGATGGAAAATCGAAGTAAAACTATATAGTAATGACAAAAAAAATTGAAGAATCCCGGTCGCGACCCAGTCATCGCGTCAGCTAAGCTTTTCGGCGAAAGTTGTAATTAGTAATAATTATTATGTCGAGGACACAATGTTTATGACGATTATTAAGGTTATGATTATTATATTATTATCATTATATATATTATTATTGTGAGCGTCACGTTAATATTATGTTATTGTTTTTATTGTGTGTTGTTTTGTATGTATCAGCCGACAATGATAATATTATTATTATGACGATAAAAAATGATCCACTCATAAAGAAAAAAAAATCATGGTGTTATTAAATGTGTATATTATCTTTGAATCCGTTGCTGTAGATATTTTCACGTTACTTGACGAATTACCGTATGATTTATTGCGATTGTACTTCCAATCCCAGTTCTCCCACCTCGTTGTTGTTCTTTCTTTATAAAATACATATATTGAGAACTTAGTAATCAATCAATTTTTTCTATTATGTAAAAAATAGAGTAATAAAACGTTGAGTTTGTAAAAAAAAAACAGAAAACTAAAGAGTTCTAATCGATTAGCTTCAAAGTATTTGCTCTGGTTTGAATTTGGGTCGTGATCTCATTCGCGTATTTAGAAAACTATGACGTGTACTGCTTCACCGCGTTGCACAGATACTTATCGAACTTTAGAAGCAAATCAACACAGTGCGATGTCCAAAAAACTGTGTTAGCTTCGGTTTCTTCTTTTTGAAACTTATTATAAATGCAATCGAAGTATTTTGCAACGAAAAAAAGTTAAAAATTAAGAAGTCAGTGTATTTGGAAGAAAAATCAAAAGTTGAAAAATAAAGTAATTATTTGTGTCGCAAAGTGCAATAAACGAGTTTTTCATAGTGCCAAAGCAAAATCGAAGTCTATGATTTCAGTTTAGCTATTATCCCTATACGAGTAGTGGTAGAGCGAAAAATCATCTATAAGATTAACGTTGGAAATTCCTCGTAGCGTATTGCTATTATCGTGTATATTCAGACATTTCGTGCGAAATTTTCGTTTTATATGAAATAAATTATCGTAATAAGTCAATGCTTATCCCACTTTTGAAACACGTATGACTGCTCAATTTATGTATCATAATAATTGTATGTGCGCTCTGTAAATAAAGGCATGTCTTATATACATCATCAAGGATGAAATGTTTTTGAAAAAATATTTAAACAAAACAAAAAAAATAACAACAACAACAACAGCGACAACAGCAACATCAATAATAATAATAATAATAATAACAACAACACAGTAGCTAAAATAGAGCCGACGTGGAATCGGTCGAATCCTGAAAAAAAAAAAAAAGCAAAAAAAAAAATGAAATAGAAACAAAGAGAGGCACCGACTCGAGTAAGCAGCTGCGCTCAGCGATTAAAAGGTAAGTTTACTTTCTATATTTGACTTTGCGCAATTTCCTATACGCATCGAAGCCGCAAAATGAAATGCTCCTCGAGTATATAATATCCATGCGGTAGACCAGCGTAGTTTTATCTCTCCAGAATGGAAAAAAGAAGGATAATTATAAAGCTCCGCTCGCTTGAGAAGAACGACGCATACTATTATCGAGAGCGTTATCTGCCGTTCCCTTGCCTTGACCAGCCGCAGTAACGGCCTGTGTGGCTGCTTCTAATTACTGCGACTCGATGCACCATTTCTATAACCGAGGTCTCCCGCTAAGGAAACATTTTAATTTCAACTTACCTTCCGTACATCTAAATGCTTCAATAACTTTACTGCCTCAATTATCAACATGTTCTACATTCCTTTTTAGTTTTAAATTTATTTTGATTTTCTAGTATTTCGAGCATTTTACATACTTGCTGCGTTATTCTACTCTGAAAGTCTTAAAAAACTATTATCATTTTTTCATCTATGATTTTTTAAAACTCCGAAATCCGATTCGCTTACTAAAGCATCGCGTTGCTCTACTGATTACGTAAAAAATTTTAGTCAAAAATACTGTACGATCCATGTACCGCCTCAATTGTGAGATAAGCAATGAGCGAACAAAGGAAAGAGGTATCAAATGTGATTCATATTCGAGTGCTTTCTAAGAAAAAATCGAGTTCCGCGATTACTTTCGTATTATTTAATCAACAAAATGCATAAAAACTGTTGAAAGCCACATATAACATTTAAGAAATAAACTGTTTTAATATTCTAGCATCAATCTTTTTTTCAATATAATAATTAAATGTTTTCAATATTAATTACTCCATACAAAACTCTTCAATTCGAATGAATAAACAGAAAATTAATAGACAAAGATAATTAAACTATTTTTAAGCCTTCATAATTTAACATTCGTTAAATTTAAATTCCATATTTTGTTACAGAAATATTTAATAATGTGGTGTATTATGGTAATATTTAATAGCTGTAATTTACTTCAGATCTTATACATTCTTTCTTCAGACATGGAAAAATTTATTATACCTAAAAAAATTTCTATAAGTCATTTCAAATATTCGTCGTAGAAAAAACAATCGCATTTTCCTTGTTTGCTTTCCAAATGACCTATTTTAACCGGAATCCCAAAAGTGATTCATTTTTTTTTCGCAGCTGAATGCTAATATTTTTAATAAAATTTTCCGTTGATAAACACTTTACTAAGAAAAAAGATTTTTTGAAGATAATTTTTTAAAAACTAATGATTCATTAGAGATTCCAAATCAATCATGTGTGCATCAAGTAATTCGAAAATGGCAAATCCAACAATCGATTAAACAAATTTTATATAAAAGCTAATTCTTTCTAAAATGTATTCTTAAATTTATTCATTTTTATCGTAAGTTTTATTAATAAAATCTTAAGAAAATTATTATATTTATAAATATCGAAATTAGTGATATTTTAAAAATAAATGTAAGATATAGTTGAAAGATTTTTCTAATTTTATTTTTTTCACTTATATATAAATATATTGAAAGTTTAGTTAATAATATATTATATGTAAATTATTTAACTAAACATACTGCATTCATTTAATGATGATCATTAAATGTTTATATTAATCAGAAACTAATAAAAAATTTGTTACTATCGATTAATATTCATCGATAAGGGTCAAGAAAGTTCATCAAGCTAATGATTAGAAAAAAATCTTCATTTAAAGGGTATTTTATACCGTAAAGAATTTTATTTGTACCTATTAAATAAACTATAATTATCATAATATTGTTTAACTTAAAATCAAATAATTTTATTTTGAAATTAAAAAAAATACAAATCATAAGAAATTTTATAATAATTTCAAATTTTCTATTCAAGGAAAGTATTCTAAAAAATTGAAAGATACATTTTTTTCTATTTATTCAAATTAAAATATTGAATATAATGAATAAATATACTTAGGAATGTAAATCTAAAATATTATAAGAAAAATTCGTATCAAAAGAAAAAAATTGACAACCATTTGTATTTTATACTTTACTTAATAAAAGTTAAATTACTAAAAATAAATGACCGACTTATTAACTTGACTTAAAAAATTTTTTTTAATAATTACTATATAAAATAATAAAATTAATCATATTATACACCATTAATCAGCTATTATAAAAAATTTTAATCTATTATAAAGCCTTCACTCAGGTTTTCGATGAAAGTTCTTTCATTGTTGTAAAATATAATCGAAATATTACCCAAGGTTTCTGATATACATGAAATCTAATCTTATTCACAGAACAATTTTACTAAATTATTGTTTTAATTAAAAAAATTAAAAAGTTTTATTTTTTTTAAAATAAAAATTTCTAATATTAATGAGAGTAATAAACTTTAAACTTAATTTAAAGAGACAAATATAACTGAGCATTTCCATAATTAAAATCATTAATTTTTAAAATACTTAATTTTTTTCTGTATTATAATATTATTTATCCACCAATGATTTATCTACTAATAAAAAAAGTTTTCCATATTTTATAAATTTAATTTCTATTATTTTTATTATCAATTTGTTTTTGTAAGCAGTTCTATAATACACGCTTAAAATTTATAAAGAATTTTAATAAAGAATTAAAAAAATATGTCGGACGTAAATAAAAATTCTATCGTTGATGAAAATATGCGATAATAAAATAAAATAAAAATATATTCAAAATCAATATTGTATAAAAAATTAGTATTTTTTTTAACACGAAGTTGTATATATAATAAAATTAATCAAAAGATGGTAATTATTTACCTCTATTTATATTATCTAATTTTGTATATAATTAATTCGCATGTGAAAATTACAAAACGTATATATACACATATATACAATTTAAACTATTTGAAATGACATGCATTTTTACTCAGTTAAACAATTTTTTATAATTCAGTTATTACTTAGAATTTTAATGTTATCTTCATATGTATAATACTAATTGCTTAAAATCATTTCTGCATTTATAAAGCGTTCAAAAGAACCTCTGAGAAAATATTTTTTTGAAATACGCGTAATCCATAAAATAATCATATGATTTAAGAATAATATTAAAATTGCAGAATAATAATTATTCAGTTAATTAGAATGTACTCCGATACAAGTAGTTCCAGAATCATATTTGTAATTTGACTACAAAACATACGCAGATTTTAAAGCTATAATCATACGCAAACATTCCTTTTTTCAGCTGTGACCATCAACTCTAATTATAGTTTATTTCATTTACATCCATATGTACAACATTGCAAAAAATCAATAAAAAAATTAATATGACAAATTATTGCAGTATTGTATATTGTTTTTAATATTTTATAATATTTTTATTGCTTACAATTAAGACATAGTAAAAATAAATTACGTATTTTAATGTAAAATTTTATATTAAAAATTCGAAACATTTGTATGGTTTATCAAACAAAATATAAAATGATGTTTACAAATTTTCTAATCCAAAATAAAAACGTTTCGATTGATATACTATATAAATTTTTTCTTCTATTGTCTACAATAAATTTTAATAAAATTAATTAATTTATGGATTATAAACTATCGCATTGTTTGCAATCTTTTTGATTTTATCTTAATTTTTTAAACCAAAAACTAAAAAAATTCTTAATAAAAAATTCAAAACAATTTTTTATTAGTTTTCACGATAATTTATAAAATTTAAACACAAGCATAATGATATAAATTTAAAATAATAAATATAAGAAGTTAAAATTTCCGAACTTTGTAAATTCTTTTTCTTACAGCATATTTTTTACATCATCTAAAATTAAATGAAACTTTAACTGTTATTTTTTAAAATGATAATGTGTATTAAATTAGTTTTTACGATAATTTATTTTATTTCACGATTAAAAATTTTTTTAACCGAAAAGCCATTTAAAATTTTCTATTTTTGTTCAATAAAATGATGAAATTATTTTAAAATATTTATTTACATGCCTCTTAATTTTGACTTATAAAATAATTATATTGAATAAACAAAAAGTGAAGGTAAAAATTCATTTAGGAAGTAATAATATAATTCTATAATCAATAGAAAATTATGAAATATCAGTTGAAAAATCATCAACAGTTTCATTCGTTCATTCAGTATTCAATATTTATTTACAAAATATTTTTTTATACATCAATTATAAAATAATCTTTAAAAATGGAATGAAGTTCTTTAATCACATTATATGATGAGATTTTATTAAATAGTGTAATCGATCTAAGGATTTTCATTATTTAAATCTCACTTATTTCAAGTTAACAAGTTTTTCTATTATAAAATAAAATATTTTTAAAAATTATTTATAATCTTTAACCTTGTAAATACATACATATATATATAAGTATAAATACTATAATTCTGTTATGATTTAAAAATTTTTTTATTTATAATACAGTTATTAATTTTATATAAATAATACATAGGTCGAATTTATATTTGTAAAAATAATGATTGATTTTAGTTTATATTTGTCTATTTATACGCACAATCATGACTAGTTCGTAAAAAACTTATGGGCTAATTTTTATAAATGTAAAATTAAAAAATGTTGATTTTCTTTGAAACATATTTTATTTAAATATAATAAATTATGAAAAAATGTTACACTTTACAGTTCTTAAAACTCAAGATATTCATATTAATCTAATTATTTTGTAATCGTTAATGTTAATATTTAAAATACTTAATGGTCTATTAAAATTAATATTTGAAAAAAAATGTCATACTTTATATTCACCGTATTATGGTATATAATTAATTTGATAATTATCATTTGCAAAATATGAAATTACAACATTTTTACTGATTTTTAATAATTATTTTTATTTTTTATTTTTATAAAATACATAATTGTAATGTAAATCAGTGCATATATGAGTGTACACGTACGGCTAAGCGTGTGATCATTTACACATCGTAGAAACATATTTTTAATAAAAGCTTATACATACTAGTAATGGAATATTTATATTCATTAAAAATTAAATTATGCTAATAGGTACGGTATATTAAAAAAATACATAATTATATATTTAACAATGTTTTGTTCTTATTAACTAAGCATTATAAACAAACGTTATAATATGAAATCATTTAATTCTGCTTAATTTCTCTTTTGCCATAAAATTAAAACAATTAATAAAAAAAAAAATAATAGTAAATGATTAATTAAAAATAATTACTAATTACAATGAATAAAATTATTTTTTAATTTTTCACAACAAATAATTATATATTTTTTACAAAATTAATATTACTTGATATCATTGATAATGCCAATTTAGGTAATTAGCATTACTATTGTTTTATAAATTAAAAACTATTTTAAAAATATGTTTAAAAAATAAAAACATTAAAATATTTTAAATTTATATTCAGAGTAAAAAATAATATAAAATTAAATAATTAGAAAACAATGAATCTTTTTAAATTTGATAAATTTAAATAATTGAAAATAATTTCTAAGAATTTAAATTTTTTTTAAAAAATCCGTATTATTAAAATTACTTATATATGAATTTATTATATTATATATTTCTTAATTAATCTTGTGCATTTAAAAAAAAGTTTACAGTAAAATTTTAAATTTTAACATTAATTATATATCTAAATTAAATTAAGTTAATACCTAATATAAAATAGATAACTAATTTGTGGCAAAAAGTTTAGTAATAAATTCTAACCTAGAAAAAATAAAATGATGATGTCATATTTATTAAGTACAGAATCCCAATCATTAATAATTTACTTACAAATAAAATTTTTAGCTTAGTTGAGTTCTTATTTTGATACATAATGTATTTATTATACATGTAATATTAATTCCGATAATATTAATTTTTTTAATTAAGAAATATAATATATAAGAATAAGCTATGAAAACGTACGTCGTCATTACAATATTTTTTAAATTTACTTAAGATTTTAAAAGAAAGTCTTTTTATTTAACAAATAACAAGTAATTATTAGGTCGAATTTTTCTCGTACGAATTTTTTTAAAAAAATTTTCAAAAATATCGATTCATCATTAAATGTACCATAACTGTCAAATATTTTATTATAATCTAAAATATCTTAGTTAAAATATGTTTGATTTTATAAAAGTATTTAGAATAATTCTAAATTTCTCTGAAAATAATAAGATAAAATATTATGTACTTGATATTATTTTAGTTTACCTTTAGTATTTTACATCATATTATTTCAATTATCATTTTTAAAATTAGTAGTATATCTGTTAAAATTTTATGTAAATCTCATTTTATCTTATTTTTTTTTATTTCATTTATAAAAATATCTTTTTTATGTAATATATGTGTGAGCTCGCGCGCGCACGCACGTGTGTGTGTACATTACGGATCTACAATACGCAATGTGTAATTTTAAATATTAAAATTATTATAATTTAACAAATAGTTAATAAAATAAAAATTTTAATAATTATTATTTATTTATGTTAAAAAGAGCATTTTTTTAATAAAAATGAATTATTCGATTATTTTTATTTTAAAAATTTTTTTTTTAATATTCACACCCTTATGTTTGAATCACAGTATCTTAACAAAGATATGTTTTATTGAATATTGAGAGTAGAAAAATAAATAAAAAGAATATTTTTGTATTTAAATCATTAATTTATTAAATTATTTTTATGCTTTTTAATTATTTCTAAATATTTATAATATAAAATAAAGCATCACTTTATTCGCGGAAACGTGTAATTTACATAGTTTATGAAATTTTTGTATATAAATTTTTTAATTTCCTCTTTAAATGGTTTAATGATAAATTTCAACCTTTTTTCTGAATAATACGTTACATATTTTTTGTAAAAATTCTTTCTTCATTAAATCATATAATTTTCTTAATATATGAGAAATCTTATATATTTAAATAATTCATTTTAATCTGGAATCTTATAAACTAGACCATAAACCAAGAATTTTGGTATAACATAAGATAAAAATAAACATTATTTAATGAATAATTTTGTATTGAAAGATTAGAAATCTTCAGAAAAATATTGTAGAATATTTTAATAAAGTATTCCCTTTTTAAAATGTAACTTATCAGGAGAAGTATCAGAGAAGTGGGTCGAACGTCTAACTTTCTATTGATGAAAAAATTGCTTACCTGACAACGGTAGAAACTTAGAAAAACGTTGCATTTAAGAAGTCCCTTTAAATCTATTCCTTCCGTTTTCCGTTAGTTCCAAAAAAAAAACCCCAAAAAAATACCAAAAAAAAAAAATGGAAATCATATTCTCCAACAACTTTCTAGTCCATTTTAACCGTACATCTTTCCGTGGAACTTTTATCTTGGAAAGATTCGTATTAGTCATAATAAAATTTAACATTTGGTTAAATAATATTTTTTTTAAATTTATTTACTTCAATATTATTTACATAATAATAGACAAAAATAATTTTGTTTAAATGACTGCACAATTGAATAAAAATTTTCAATCATTTATTGATTATTGGAATTACAATTTATGTTTGAACTAGAGGTATGAAAACACAGTGAAAAAAACTATTATTATTAATTTTTTAAGATATTCATTTTTAACACTGTATATGTTTTAAATGGGATGTAATCAAGATATAAATTCAATTAAACTTCATATCGTGTATTCACAACTCAACACAATTATAATAGTCTTATAATGTTAACTTCGTGAATAAAAAATATTTACATCTCCAATGATCCTCGCATGAAATTCTTAGAAATTAATTTTATTTTTCTGTTATTATTACTTATAAATAGTATTAAAATTAAAGCTCTTACTAAGTTAATTTGGTTACGAGAGATATGTAATCGTAGAATTTATTGATCATCTGTAATTGCTACCACCATTACGTGCGGATTATACCACAGCCTTTGTCATTCCTCTATGAACGCCGGGAAAATGAGTAGCGATTTACGTACATAAATATATAATAATACCTACATATATCTACCATCGCGCTTCTTTGAGCCAATTACGCAACTTTCGACATACATAGTCATATTTTCTAATTGCACTTAAATACCGCGTTCACCTACATCGTTTCATAATACATCCTACAATAAACTATGGTTTAGTTGCTACTAGCAGAGATGCTAATACTAACAAAGCAAAAACCATTTTATTTGAGAAAAATATTGACTAATATCTGACATTCTAAGTCGTGCCTCAGCTTAAGTTCTCACGAGGTTACAAAAATTAACCTTAACTTAGTTTTCTGCAATTATTCTAAGGTTGTTTTTTATTCAATATTATTATATTCTTTGCAAATAATTCATTGCATTTATAATTTGGAAATATTTAAATGAAGAAGATGCTGTAATAAATTTTCCTTATCTATTAAATATGTTTATAGATGTACGTTATCTCAAAATAACTGAATAGTTACCGATGCAGATAAAATTGAAAAGGATTCCTAATTAAAAAATTATAATAGTAAATCGTAATTCATTGCAATTAATTTCATTAATTTAATACTTTTCAGTCTTAATGTTACGTCCTCATAATTTATCAAGAAAATTATACAATCAATAAATTAATCAATTGTAATACAAAACAATTTTAACAACTTATAATCGTGAAAAACTTTATTAATACCAAACCCCTATGGGGTCATAATCTATACATTTATCAAATTATAAAAAATTGTGTAATTTTATAATAAAATTACTAAAAATTTTCATCTTATCGAGAACTTAATGAAAGACAATCGATACTTTGAAAATTATGCGTGCATATATACATTTACATAAAGTAATATTTTTAAATTGATTACATTAAAACGAAATACAGTTAATTTTATACATTTTCACGAAGTTCAAACTATTTATTTTGAGCCTTTAATAATTTTAAAGTACCATTTAAAATATTTTTTAAAATCTAACTTGTATTTTAAAAGTATTTATTGCAATAAATTAATGGGCATGTAATAAAGTAAGTGTCTGAATTAAGAATTTGGTACTAGATAAAAAATTTTGATTGCAGATATAGATTATTTTTAGTTTGGTTAAAGTGTAAAGTAAATTTTTTTGTATTACAGAGGCACTCTAATATTTTAATGATGTTTTAATGCACTGATTTTTCTAGCTTCCGTAATTTTAAGGTAACAAATTTTTTTATTATTTAAATTTAATCTTTATAAATAACAAGCTCATTATTTTACAGAAAATGTTTAATTATTATACATGTAAACTCGGGCCTTGTTTCTATAGCAATGATTTAGGTATATTTCGTTATATTCTTTTACACTTATTTTAGAGCATATAAATTTCTTAGATTTTTAAAATGAAGATTAATACTTATACCAGAAGTATTCATATGTAATTAATACATCGTTACACGCTAAAATATTGATATTATTATTATTAGATAATAGAATTTATATTTAATAAATATTAATTATTTTCTATAACTTTTATAATGCACATTTGATAAGCTTTATGTTTTTCAATATTGTAGGTATAGAAAATAGGTAATGTAGAAAGTTTGTATTAAAAACTCCCGTAGGAAGTAATAACAACTTTTGCTCGATTCAATACTAATTTTGTATAACGATTGAATTTAACTTTTTTAATTTTAATAATAAAAAAGTGGTACTTTTAATAATAAACAAAAAAATTAAGATAAAAAAAGTCAATACAGAATCAATTTATAATATCATGTTTAAATTGTTCAATTTTGTAACTTACGTACCATAGAATCTTTAAAACTATCATTAATATTCAATGAATTCAATTATTACCGTTAACTAAAATATGAAAAATCTTTTCGTATTTATTTAATAACTTAAATAATAATATTTAACTACAATATTATAGATACATAATTTTTTATTTGATACTAAAATTATAATTTTTACTATTCTCAAATAAAGAAGCTCATAATTTTTACTTTTTTAACAGCGCATAATGGCATGATTAAAAAATACTTAAACATAAAAAAAATTAAAAAATTTATGTTTATAATTATAAATAGAAATCTTTTTAAATATTTTGGAAAATATTTTATTTTTCATATAATTTAAATGAGAAATATTAATACTTTTATCATTTTTAAATTAAAAACCTTTTAAATTTTATATTTAACGATTTAATATTGTATCTTACTTCGCTAAAGTACCGTCAAATTTATAAATTTATTATTTGAATATTTTTAATATAGCAGATATTGTAAAGCTTTAGATTATATTTATTTAAAAATTTTTTATATGATAAATAAATTACATGTTTTTCGTACATTTTTATTGTAGTTCATAGATATCTGAATTTTAAGCGTTTTGATACACGCAACTTACTAATTAAACTTCCGTATAAAGCCGAAAACCTCAGAATAATGTTGATTTGTATCTTTTTTAATAGTATTTAAATAGTAATACTAGTGATCGTAATACTTATAAATCTATGCCAGGTTGTGGTACTTTTTTATTTTATTTTCCGAAAGATTAAAAATATACAATTTATTTTAGGATAAGATTACCGACATATGTTATATAACTTTATAATAACATATAAATACTGAATAATATTTATATTGCGATAGCATTAATTAAAAAAACTTTAATTGAAAGTTTTAACTGTAACACATATTCATAATTAACCGAAAATCGCTATTACTTTAGCAAAAAAATTTTATATTATCTAGTAATTGCGTAAACGCATACAACATTTTTCTAAATAATTAGTAATAATATTGTCAGTGAAAATATAGAAATCTAACGCGAATAACAGATGCTTTTTAATTTTTTATCTGTATTTTCATTTTAATAAGATAAAATTTATGAGCTCTAATAGTCATTTATTCAATACTTTTCATACATCACCATGATGCTAATTAATAACTGAAATTTGTATTTTTGACCGTTATTTATTTATAAATATTTAAATTATGTTGAGAACAAATTTCTTATACCGAAAGTTCGTATATGTAGATTCGTTAAAAATAATTAAAATTATTTAATTGACCTGTACATGTATTAAAAACTTTTATAAAAATTGTAGTCGATACATTTACAGACATATATCTTGTATTTATGATTTCGCAAAACTTACCGAAAAAATTGAAGTTCTCGTATTTTACAAACGCTTTTAGTATCTCTGGAGACATCTTTTAATGAGAAAAAATTTATATTTATTTCACGGCGAAAGAAAAAATTGTTTAATCATTCAGAATACATCGAGTTAAAAAAATATCTGTCACTAACACGTGTGTTTCTACTTCTCTGTCCCTTCGCAATTATCCAGCGCCTCTCTTCCCATACATGCCGAGAGGTCTATAAAGAGAAAGAGGACTTAATTCTAAGGTAGGCAAACGAGTCGAAAAAATTTCTTAATTTCACGATCTTCGGTAATAGGATCGGTCAGGCCTATTCCCACGCGCGTGATCTTCAAAAGCTCCATCGCGCATAGGCTTGTTTCATCGTGCGAAAAACCTTCCTCTCTTTGTCTATACTGCGATCGCGTTCCCTCTACACATACTTACGTCTTTCGTGCGGACCTTCTCGTAGTGCTGCAGATTCAGTGACAGTTCCTGGAATTCGAGAATGGCGGCTTGCCATTCCCGCACAATCTATTACCGTGCGAGCGAGCGAGCGAGAAAGGCGACTGAGGGAGAGAGGCAAGAACGAGCGAAAGAGAGGGAGAGAACCACCAACGAATGAAAGAGGTACTTTCTACCCAAAATCTTACGCCCCCTACGCGCGCTGTCCTTCCTCTCTTTTCCTCTCTCCTTCCCTTTTCCGCTCGTTCTCGCTCGCAATTCATGACTCTTCCCTGCATTTTTCTCTATTTAGCATAGACTTTGAACGTAATAGATAAATATCAAGCTGACAATAGCTGTGTTATGCTCAGAAAATAGAAATATGCAATATAATATCATGTAATCAGCAGTTGTAAGCCCATATAAATGTAAAAATATCATTTCACACCACACTATTTGCACCCGTCTACGTATACTTATGCTCGGTTATATATAAGGAGCATGTACGAACCCACAAAATGATTACGTGTTTTTCCAGTCTCCTATTTCTCAAATCATTACTTAGTTTAAATTGAATTTCGTCTCACACGAGGTTGACATTGCTCGTGCTCCTTCTTACTCTGCCGGCCCTCTCTCTCTCTCTCTCTCTCTCTCTCTGCCTCTATATATCTTCCTCTTTTCATTTCTCTTTGTGTCTCTTTGATTCTCCTTTCATTCTAGCATCGGCGAGAAAGCAAGTAACGCTGGGGTTGACGACGAGTTGGCTGATGGCCAAACAAAAAGTGGGAGAAACATATAGAAAATAAGCGAGGAGAAAAAGATAGATAGACATTTCGTATGATGAAGAGCACGTGAGTACATGGCTCTCTGAATTTTTGTTTGTCGGGTCGAAGAGGGAAACCGAGTGTGTGTAGTTTCAGGGGATTAAGTCTGGATGAAGGCCTCCTGCTGCCTCCTGCAAAGAGAAAGTGCAAGGAGGGCGAATCGGATCATTTGCTTTTATTTAACTTGCCTTCTAGGCTCCCTCCATTTCTGTACCTAGAAACCGACGCTACATGCCTTTTCTTTCAACGACACACTCTTCCACGCGACAATTTTATTGAGTCGGACTGCCTATGTATTCGAAGCTTAATATGATTTGAAAATCTCGACTATTTTTTTGCGTGACAGGAAAAATAATACTAGCTTTCAATATTACTGCTATAAATTAATGGTTTGGAGATTATAAAAGATCAAATTTAATGACACATATTATATCAAAAATATTTCTTTGCACAATTGTAAAACACGTAAATATGTTTACGTAATCAGAACAATTATATTTCAATAAAATTTATAAATGTTCAACTATTTATATTAATTTATGACAAAAAACAAAAACTAATGTAGATACATTGAAAAAAATTATAAATAAATTTCCTCTTGGATATATTTTACTATATATTTTACAATATATAACATTGATTTTTATAATTAATAAAACTAACGGTTACTACTATTTTTATTACTATTTTATTATTTAGCTTATTAAACATTAGATCACATTCTAAATAAATGTTGTGAGATATATATGTTTTCAATATTTTACTCAAGCCGTTTTATTTGTCGAATTTTATAATCTAAGAATCAAAAACTTTTTAATTTAATGAATGGGTAAAACAAAGGTTGATATTAATGTTTAAAAAATCATTTTTAGATAACTGAATGATAATTAGCATTGGTGAATTACAAAAATTTCTCTATTTGAATACTGACAATAATCCATTAATAAAATAGCTCATATGATAAAACATAATTTTTTTTTAATAATAAATAGAGATGTAAATTTTGTTGAGTATTTACTGTTATAGCCAATTGATTAATCATCGCTAAGTTCAAATTGACTACAAGTGGAAAACTAAAATAGCTCATTTGACAAAACAATGCGAAAATGTTTATTGGATAAGCAAATGAATGCCAAAAAATATTAATTGAAATTGAACGAGGACGTCGCCGCGTATTCTGCTTATTTAGATTTCTATATTCATTGTCTAGATGTACTACAGTAGTTCCAAGTTTCTTAGATGGGATTGGATGGGTAAGAAAATCTTTTATAATATGCACTGTATGAGATTGTAAAAATGTGTAAGTAAATAATATTTTTAATAACCCGTTTCACTACTTGTAGAAAGGATAGGATGAAGCTAACCGGTTCTCTGTCTTCCTTTTATTTGGTGCGCTCTTGAGTAGGCAGTCTTTCTACCTATGTCGTTTGTCCTCGGTTACTGCTTTATTAAACATCTAATATTTTCTTTTTTGTTCAACCCTATGTAAAGAAGTTCCCATTTTACTATCAAGGTCATTAAATTATATTAGATGCTTAAAATTCATAAACAGTAATGGAAGAATTGAATTGTAAGTATTGTGAACCAAAAAAGTAATATGCAAAGTATCTTATAAAACTTGAAAAATTAAAATTATGATTATAAAATTATAAATTTATTCATCTATTTTGTATTCAACACATTCAAGTTATTAATTTACTGAATAAAGCACCTCGACCTGTTTATTAATAGTACGCTTCACTAGCACTAATCTCACACGCTTTATAACACATACGAGATATACACACTTGCGTTAAGTATTTTGAGAAATCTTATTTTTAAACATGAAAAATAGTAAAGTTGAAATAAAAAAAGTTTTAATTGAAGTGTCTAGGTTTTAAAAGCTAAAAGTATAACAAAAATTTTCAACGAATAAGTGAATTTCTGTAGAAGCGTACATAATTAAAGAATATCGCTGCAGCAAAAAAATATAAAAAATATATTTTGAAAGTTCAACTTTAATATTTTATGTGTTCAATTACTACGATAATTATAAATGAATACAAATAATATATTCATAGTTGTGAGTTAAATTAAAGTCAGTAAAATTATTTACCGATGTATCCGTCCATACATTTTCTACTATGATCAACGTATTTTATTCTCTTAATAAGTTTACTAATTTTAAATTAGTTACCTTTAAATTATATTTCTTCTAAGAAGAATTAAATTTTTTAAAGATATCGGCTTGTTTTTTTACGTAAAACAAATTAGAAAATTAAATTTTAAATTAGATATATTATTTTTAATTGAGACTATTTATGTATCTAAGAGACAATTTGAATTTAAATGCGAAGAAAAAGTTTGAATTTACATCTTCCATTTGAGTTTGAAAAGACTCTGAATGTGATATGTAAAAATCTTATCTGAAAAATTATTTCTTAAAACTAATTTAATTTTCTAGTAATATCACAAAATTATATTGTAAACAATAATTATTTAAATTTATACAGTCAAAGGACAAAAAACTTGCTCAATTTAATTTACGCTCTTGATACTTTAAAAAAAATTCCATTAAAATAGCAAGATATTTCGATACTATTGTCTTGCGATGTGCAATTTTTACGTAATATATATTGTATTGCTTAAAATCAATCACTACTATACAGTTTTTTATGATTTTAAAAATGATTAAAATAGAATTTTAACGGCAATAGTATGAAATGATTCTATTCCAGAGAAAGGACACAAAAAATGTACTCGACGCTATAGTAAAAAAGGCTAAAGCGTGATAGGAAAGACCGAGTCAAAACAACCAGCGAGAGTAATGCATAAAAAATTTTAAGCGAATGAAGAGGAAAAAATCATGAATTAAATAGATATGTAATAAACACAAGAAAGAAACATCAAGAGACACATGCTGCCATCGTAGCGCACTGGTATGGACAGAAATCCAAAGAGGAGGCTCCTTTCGTCTCGTGTTCCTCCTCCCTTCGTTGATATACTCACCGCTAAACTATGTCTCACTCTTTTTCTATCTTTCCTTCCATCTGTTTCATTATCTCCCTCTGTCCTCTCTCTCTCTCTCTCTCTGTCTCCCCTCTTTTTCTGTTTTCTATTTCTACTTCCAAAAGTCACTTCGTGCTCTTTCTCGTTTACTCTTATTTGCTTTCTCGGTTATCTTATCCCATGCATCATGATTCGTCGGCTTCTCTATTCTTAGAAAAGTCTCTCTCCAGTCCGCGGATGCGAAATACCCGTATTTACAATGTAGGTGTAAACCGGTGTACCGCGTTTTAAAATATTGACCCTAATATAATACTGCTTCTGGCGTGTAGGTAAGCGCGAGTGTGTGGGTGCCTGGCGAAATTATTACACGCAGGCGCGCATACTGAGCAAGCGGTCGTATTAAGTATTTAATACGTTTTGGCGCATAAATTGCCGAATATATGGGGCATTATTGGCTGGTACGACTGTTCGACTCTTTCCGTGTCCTTCCATTTTGTTTATTTCTTTTTTTTTAGGTTCACCTTGTGTATTCTTTATGATGGAATCGTCTCGCGGTGCTAACTCTGTGTATTAACGTATTTGGAAGCGCAAGGGGTATTTTTCCTTAAAGGCATATTGCCATCTTACATTAAGAATATGTTTTAATTAACAAGATAATATAACTCCGCACTGACTTGGAATTTTCCAAACTTCCACTACACAATGCTGTTAACCAAAAGATCTACTATAACTAGAAGTTTGGTTATAACTAGAATCTATAAATAATAATGTTATATTGAACATTATAAAACGACTAAGAAAAGTCCGTTTAGCTGTATATTATACGAAACTCAAAACTTTGCAAAAAGTATTTTTTCACAAGTGCTTCATAAACAAATGTCTAATTTTTATTTGTGGTATATTAAAAATAAGTCAAGAGCTACGTATATGTTTAAAATCATTAATAATGGTTGTCAAAGCCACGCGCTTCAACTGAATTCCATTAATTAAAGCTATCTTATTAATATTATCTATTAAGTTACAGTTATCTAGTTATAATCGCATTCAAGCTAAATTATTATGTCGTTCATTTTTATCGAGGCATTACATGATTTATCGCACCCATGATAAATTGCTAGTTAAAATTTTCGTTCGCGCACATGAAAATGTATTACAATATTCTTATAAATAATTGTTCATTGTAGAGAAGCTTCGCGAAGAAATAAAAACAAACGAACTTAGCTTTGGTAATAGCGTAAACTGGAAATTAATAAGTAACACTTTTTTGATATAATCGTACCTTCTCCAAATGAGCCAGTGTTCAACAATTTGTAAGACATTGTCGAAAAAATCGATTATGCTCAAATGCCTCATAAACTAAAAACTTAACGGCGGCAACAACGGTAAACAAACTAATAAAAAATACACGAAAAATTTATTACATATGCCTTCGTTAACTCATTTGCATGCACTCGCAGTCTGTCTCCATTCTTTCATATACAAAGTAATTTTCAACCGAAAAGGATTTAAAAAAGAAATCCTCTATTACATTATATCCATGACTTTCATAATACTCACCGTTTCTATGTGAAGAGTCGGAATCACCGACAAAATATAAGCGTTTCTCATTCGAAAAAAGAACGACAACAAGTGCGGATAAAACAACGAAAAAATTGTATAAACGAGGTCTTCTCGTTGGCTCCTCCCGAAAATGAAAATTCTCATCGCGTTGCGGCCCACTCTCTTCGTTGGTTCGTCCAGCATTCCGGGAATACACCGACTGAATTATTTATTCGTCCCTCTCTCCCTCTTTTGCTCTCCGGCAAAGTAGTCGGAGCAGTAGGTATAAGCGGAACCAGACCGAGGGGACAGCACCCTCCCCTAATTCAGCCGGTAATCGCCGGCTGTCCTTGCAAGTTCCACAGTCTCTCGTTTTCTCTCATCTCTCTCCCTCTCTCACTCATGCGCTGCAAGGTTTATGCTTATACGGCGTGGATATGCCCGCGGATAATAACGTGCACAACCGTGTGCACGACTCGTTCTTTTGCCACTTTATGCGACCATTTTGTGTGTCCGTGTGTCACTCGTTGAGAGCGGCTTCTTCGTGTATTTCTGCAGGAGAATGACGACGACGACGATGACGACAACGGCGGCTACGATGATGCTGCGAGTTGTTTCAATCTCTCTATGTAGACTTTTTACCTTCGATTAATTCGCAACTTAATTAGGCATCTCTAAGGATGCGAAGCGTGCTGCTTTTATTTTTGAAAAAACTACACCACAACCAAATACTGGATGGAATTTTTTGCAATTTTAAAACTCAGAACTCTTCTTGTATTTGTTACCTTATGCTTTACCGCGGCGTACAGCACGTTTTTGCTTATTTGCCTATCACATTTATAATGCGGCTAGCCGATCATTAACTATAATTAAATAGAAATTTTTTTTCAACTGATCTTATTAATGTGCGCGCGCGATCGCTAAAAATCTTTTTCTTGAATTTACCGATGCTTCAAAAATTTTACTATGATTTGTCATAGTACAGAATTTCTGCCTGTCAAAGTATCGCGTGCGTATTCTACTTATGAACTAAGCGTATTGTTGCATATTATTGAATATAATATGAAAAAATGCATATTATTATTATTGTGGCCAATTGTATACGAATCCTTTGAAAATGTGTCAGGATGGAAAAATTTATTTCGAGTAGAAACAGAATTATCATATCTTCCATTAGGTGAAATATGCGTTTATTGGATATAGCGAGAACAATAATTTAGAATCTAAATTTAGTAAACATGCGGATCTAACGCTATAATCTAAGAGTCGCCTCGAATTTCTCCCACTGAATGTATAACAGTTAAATCAAGAGCAGAAGCATAATAAAACAAAGACAAACAAAAACTAAGACTACCGCCGAATCCCCGTTACTCTTGATTGGGCAGATTCGCAGTATCGAACTGTTGATAGTGGAGGAAGGTCTAGTATCGATTGGCTCTGATATACCGCTATGCACTCAAGGAAGGACTATTATAGGCTCCTGACACCACGGTAGCGAAGAAATGTTTCGCGGAAATTATGCGCGGCATTAATCTGCGTTCGCGGAAAAACGAGGAGAGTGAGAGAAAAGCGCGATCGGTGAAATCTGCTGCTATAAAGTCTCGGACGAATGATCACTAATGGAGAGCTCCGCTGTCGCCATTCGGGTTCCGGAGCCGGCAAAAAGCAGCGGCGTCGGCGGCGTTAGTCATGCGTTGCAGCAAGGAAAGGGGCAGACGCGAGAGGTGAGGGGCAAATCGAGGATCGAGAAAAAAAGAACAAGGTTCGCCGTTAGACTTTACGCCTTATTTGTTTTGCAAAGTGGTACCGCTTTAACAAGCGCTCAGTCTTGAGCCTTTTAGATCTTTATGTACGCTTTTGCATTTTCTGTATACTATGGTATCTCTTTTTTCTGGACTATTGTAATGTACGGATTTATACTGCTTTTTAGTGTCTTTTAGCGTCAGTTTACCTTTTTGAAAAATTATTAACGATTGCAATAAATTAAATTTATTCCTTTTTACACACACGAAGTGGTACTTGAATAATTGTATACACTTGAACGTTCTGATTTGTGGACTCTTTTTTCGTCATAATTAATTCTTTTGCCTTCTAATTAAAGCACATTTTTACACATGGGTTTTTCAACCAACTTAACAACCACGATGCGGCAGATAGGTAATTTCATGCAGATCTCAACAAATAATGGAATCTCGACGAATAATGGAAAGTGTACCTTTGAGAGATAATTTCACTTGTTTTCGAAGAACTGCAGACGCACTCGTATCAATAATAAAGTCGACAGGTAATTAAATCGCGTTTATTTTACGCGAACAAGCAGATTAGATCAAGTTTTAATATTGCTGTTACAAACGCGTCTTATTTGTAAAATAAATTTCAGGTATCGGCGAATTTCATTAAAGACGCTCAAAACATTTATCCACCTGTGCGCATATTTGCTTCACCAACGCAGTTGATGGAAAAACTCCTGCTTCCGATAGCATCTTTCGCGAAAAGAAAAAAAGAACAATAAGCATTCGCGAAGGTGGAAAAGAAAGGAGATCAGCGCAGATTTAGATGAACGCGCTTGGTACATCGGCTAGGCGTTTCTGCGAAATAAAGCCGTATTCCGTCGTCCTTCGTCCGTAACCACGAACAATATCGGCCGGCTAATCGGCGAGTGCCGCAGAAAAGCTCCGTGGAACTCGTGGACTAAGAATGACAAGCTTATTGGAGCGCGTGCTCAGTCACGGTAGGATAAATCCACTATGGCGCTCTCGGTCGCAGCAATTTTCCTTTCCCGCCTGCTGCTCGATCTCATCGCGTGTAAACCTCCGCTCGCTCTCTTGGCAATCGGCCGGCACAAACCAATTACCGCGCTATAGATTTTCACTCAAAAACAATAGCGGAGGTGCGACTCTCGGGAGAGTCAGTCACTCGTTCAAAGAAGGCAGCAGGAAAGCAAGAAAGGAAAAAACCGCCAACCGGGGCTGCGACGGCGATGAGGTGTTGCGCCGCGCTAGAAATAAGGCAGGGTTTTTTGCGAGCCGATCGCGTAACTCGTTACTGTGAGCGGCTCTACGCGGACGAACACTCCACTTGCTCGCTCCTGCGTTGCTGCAGAACTGCACGTTTCGTGAGATACCAACTTTACATAAGCTTTATTTCATCAGGAAGAAAGCGGGAGGAGAAATTTTAAATACCGTCATTTTTTAATTATTCATCCAGCGGATTATTTCTTAACAATCGCCGTGGAATTTGTAATTTTATTATGTTGCAAGGATGTATAATCACTGTGATTTATTGTCATCGTAATAAGTTAAATGGACACGCAAATTCTGTGCTCGTTATGTAATAATACATAGATGACAGATCAAATTTTTTTATCGTCCGATAATGATTGTGCATAAAACTTAAATATTTATTTATCCACACGTCAACTACATAGATTTCTTTGATATAAGTTTAGCGGCACTCGCTTATAGATTATTCATGAAATCTTTGATTAGGACTCTATGACACACTTTATGAAGGTTAATAATTTTAAGAATTTTATTCTTCATAAAATCGATGTAAATATCATATTTAGAAATAGATGATTGCTATGTGCACATAAATACAGGCAAAACGTTAATATTTATAAATTATAACATTTTATTAAATGCTATAACGTCACTGTAAAATGCTAGTGGCAGAGAATCGGTAACTTTTTTAACCGATTTGCTCTTGATATGTTTATATCTGATTCAGAGTTTTTAATAATTAAGCAGCTATAATTATCGTTTATTGAAATAATTTGCAAATTGAAGAGTAGTCGTGCGCGTCGAAGAAAAAATAAGAAACGTTGTTTCCTATTTCAAATTAGATGGATAAATTTTGCCCATTTGTAAAATCGTACAACAAGCAGTCATAGTTTTAAAAAAGTATCTTAGAACATTGCAAAAGCGCTAAAGTTCGTGACACTGGGGGCGCCACTATGCAGAGACCGCCAGCGCACGATTCCGTGCATGAGAATTTGCACTGATGGCTCTCTCTCTCTCTCTCTCCCCGCTTTCTTTATCACTTCGTCTTTTTTCAAGCCTTCCCCTCTTTCTCGGTTCGTAACCCTCACTCTGCTCTTCTGTCTCTATAATTCGCCTCTTCTGTTCTCTCTCTCTCTCTCTCTCTCTCTCCTCTCTGCCTCTTACAAGCCTGTGAATTCCCAATATACCCTCTCTTTTTCGCCCTCGCTTACGCGACGCGCCCATGTCTTTTCCCCAGAGTCCCTTGTTTTTCTCCCTTTTCTTTCTTCTTTTTTTGCACAACCACGCGACTAGAAATCACACGCGTCCGGAACTTCAATCTGTCTTTTTACGCTGTTCCTACTTGAAGAGTAAACGTGTAAAAGATTGAAGAGCTACAACAAAATAAAAATTAAAAAATCAGAAAATAATAAGAAAATAGTTCGATATCAATAAAGCACCGACAGGTAGTGGAGAGTATCATAGAAAAAATAAAAGTCACTTGTCAGGTGTGTCCCGGAAATTTTTGAAAATATCGTGTCATCGATACGTGAATAACATTAATGTTTTACCCAACGCTTTTGATAAAATCTATGATATAATGTTTAGGTAATAATATATTGCACGCATAAACAGTATGGCTACTTATACGAATTTTTAAATATATGGCGACAAATCCAAATAAATATCCAAACTGCCGGAAACGACGGTCTTTGGCATATTTTAAATTCATAAAATTCTGAATATTCAAATAAGATACCCCGACGCTGATCTTTAGTCCGATCGCAGAAAATTTTAATAAAGTTAAATCTTTCTCCTAATGCATTGAGTTCAAGAGAGAAACACTGCCAGATAAATTAATTTGAGTTTGAACTCGGTAGGGAAGCTCGAACAAGACACAAGTCTCCGTTTAAATGAATCGACTTGAAAATCGAAAACTCGGCAACTCCGAAAATTTCAACTCTCTCTCTCTCTCTCTCTCTCTCTTCTCTCTCTCTCTCTCTCTCTATCTATCCGACTCTGTCGCGCATTATGCGAAAAGAGAGAGCGGGAGGGAAAAGAGAAGTTTGAAAGGGCGCGATGGGAAAGGAGGGTTAAAGCGCGAGAGAGAGAGCGAGAGAGGAGTTATACATCGGTAGCCGATTCAGCGGGGAAAGGCGCGTGTACGCCACGAAAGGGCGCAAGGGGAGGCAGGAGAATTCCAGGGGGTACCACTGGAGTGGCGGTGGCGGTGGCGGCAGGGCGACTCCGTTCGCTCTGGTCCCCAACAGCAGCGGCGCATGGGGTGAGAGGCACATTGCGAAAGTGAGACAGCGAAAAGCAGGGCGCGGCTGGGGTAGCGCGCACGCAGACAGGAGCACACGTACGTACGCACACCGGCGACGTCACGAGCGCCGCTGGGCCACAGCCACGGCGAGAGGAAGAAAGAGAGGAGCAGAGGTGGAGCCGCGAGCGAAGCACCGTGCAGAGGGAGGGAGGGAGGGAGGCTGGTTCGCAAAGTGTCCCTAAAACTTTTACAATCGCTCTCGCCTCGCTCGCTCGCTCGCTCGCTTGCGCCGCTGCCTCGCGCGCTGCTAGGGCTATGCTTGATGGCGTATCTTCCAATGTGAGTTGCCCATAATACTAAGATGTACGCTGCGCCAGTAGGGGTCCGGTGCTCGCTGCTCCTCGATCAACTTACTCTACCTATAGTACAGGCCAAAGCCAAAGGCGTATAGTGCCGGGGCGGCCGAACGTTCGCGGCCGGGTGTGCGCGGCTCCTCGTAGCCGTGGCTCCCAGGTCGTAACCTCGAGAGTCCGCGTCGTCGGCGTCCCGGAAGCGGGAAGCCAGCCAGCCGCGCTCGCAAATCGGCAGCAGCGGCATCTGTCAGCCGATCTCGGGCGGCTCTCGGTGGCGGTGGCCGTCCTCGTCGCCGGCGAGGCTACACAACCGGGCCAAATAACCACGCGAGTGTCACGCGCGCGCGCCTCTATCGTCGCGGCTCGATCTCGCCTGTCCTCCGCGCGTAGCCGCAGTGTGTCGACGGAGGTTTCCTTCCTGCTGGCCGGCCCTCGGCCCGGCACCGATGCAGGAAGTAACGCGGCCACGGGATAGTGTAGCAAGCAGAAGAAAATAAACAATGGAGTAGATAGAGACGCGGAGTGGGAGAGATAACCTACGCGGCGTAAGCAACAGTTGCACGCTTATGGTTTTTTTCTTATTTCCTTCGTTTCTTGCTTTTTTGTTAGCACAATTTTTCGCGATTGCGCGCGGAGAAACGCAGTGCTGGCTAAGATAAATATACCCGTGTAGCGGCTGCACTTTTTATCGAAAAGAAGGCACGCAGCGCGTGTGACGTGTTAAGTGAGGATGGGAAAAGTTAGCCGAGTATTCTTCAGCAGCCGCCGTCGGCCATTTGCCTGTCATTGGGATGCAACTTACACGGTAAGCCTTGACAGTATACGTAACTAATTCATTTGCTCACTGATCCACCACAAACCAGAAGATGCGCGGAAGTGCGAATCACGAGCGGCACTAAGTCGAATTAACAGACGAGTTGTTTATTCTACCTTGCACGACGACTTTGCGGGCAGCCGTCGCTCGCGCTATCGCAGGAACGTGTTGCAACGCCGAGTGTTGTTCATTATCACCTCGTGCCGCTAATCGCTTCGCGTGCAACGTCGATGCTCCTTCGACCGACCATTATTTCTTCATAAATCCGAGCAACTAACCAACAAATAGCAGAGAGAGAGAGAGAGAGAGAGAGAGAGAGAGAGAGAGATTGAGAGAATGCGAGAAGAGATAAAAAAGCTAGCAAACGGTATCTAGTGTCGTGGCTCTGCCTCGGTTGCGGCCTCCCAGCCAAAGTGGTGATGTACGTTCGCTGCGTAATGAAAATGATATTTACACACTGAGCGTCGTCCGAGACCGCGGATACGCACGAGCGTGCATTGTTGCACGCATATGTGTGCATTTGCATCGCGCGGCATACTCCGCGCATTTTAAACGAACCGTGCAACCCCAAGGATGTAAATACGCGAAATCCGCGCTTCACGATCAGATCTTGGAATCTCGTTGAATATACATGCGGCTCGGCGGATAAAAAAGCCCAGGGAAAAACGCGGAAAGGAAACAGCAAGGGCCTCGGATGCAGTCGCGCGAGTAGTTGCGGAGATGTATCGCATTGGTGTAAAGACTGCGCGGAACGGAACTCCTCCATAATTAAGAGGAATTTCGAAAATTCTCACTGCACTTTATCGCGGACGCGCGGCCGTAATGAGAGATAGGGCTCGCCAAAAAATAATCAATTAGCGTTTTGCCTTTTCCACGTGGTGTGGGTGCGAGCGAGAAGAAGCAGCAGCGGCACGGGCTGAGCCGCGGAGCCTCGGTGGCGCGGACGGGGGTAGGGGTAGGGCAGCCGGGGCATCGATTGGCCGTCAGGCACTCGGCGCTAAGGCCACGCCCACTCAGCGTAGCTCACCGAACGTCTCCGTGCGTTGGCCGCCGGCGCTGATTGTGCAGCGACGGAAACCTCGGCTCTGGCCCGCGCTTATTGCACCTGAAAGTGCAACGAGCGCACCGACTAGATACGCGTATCGCCTATATCTACGTGCATGCGAGGTGGGACGCATGCAAATACGAGGGGGAGGCTCCAGTGTCGCGGATTTCCGCGAAGTTCTTAATTTGCGATGGAGCGGGAGCGGCGGCGAGGCAGACGGCATCCGGATTAGGTGCGCGGCGTGTGTGAGATTTTTCTCGGCCGAGGGCAATGCTGCGGAGGTCCCGAGCGGGAGGGAAGTTGAAATAGGATTTGGCTGGATTGGGAGGTAGACGGGAAAATTCAATTTGAGATTCGCATGCCGGCGATTATTGGGATTTTCGAAATTGTCTTCGGGTTATGAGTATATCGCGGTTGTGGAGTATTTTTCTGTTATTCGCATAGTTTACGAGCGAACGACTTACCTTCTTATTTACAGCTTTTCGAGTAAAGATCCTGCGATACTTTGGGATTTTTCTTCTCCGAGCGCAGCAGTCCTTGCTCGAGTGATAATTTAAATAGAAAGTTCCAAGAGTGAGATCAGGAGTGTAATGCCGCGACCAAAACTATCGCTCGGAATGAACACTTTTGATGCTGGACAATTACTCGAATTCGATGCGTTGCTTTTAATAATGATTTAAGAACAGCGGCACGACGATTCGATAAGGAAGTCTCCATTGAATATGCAGTATAAAATGCAAAATAATGCGCGCTTTGTGCTCACTTATTATTATCTATTAGTCTACAATTTTATAACGAATATTCTTTTGCATAAGCGCTGCTGTATGGACGCAAATAACTCATCTTTCACCCAAGACAATAATACGTATAATTATTTCAGCTAATATTGTTAAAAAATATTTGAAAAACTGTAATTGTATCCACCTCTAAATTACCTACAAATTGTGCTTTATAGTAATGATTCGTTTTATTCCAGGAAGCAATAAAAGCATCGCAAACTAAGAAATTTATATACACGTAATTTTATAACTTCAAAATACCTAAACCAATAACATTCAAATGCCCATCTGCGTAACGTGCTCTTGAGAAAGTTTCCTCGACAACTGCCTGAAAAACCTGGTTGTTTGAATTTCACTTTCACTTCGTACTCCAAGACAGGGGGATGATTTTTTCTATGATCCGTTATTGGTCACAGACGCGTCCAGGCGCGACCAGAGATCCTCGAAGAGAAAGTAGGTCGAGTTTTGAATTTCAACGCCTTTTCACGGGTTACCTGGATTCTTTCAAAAGGGCGCCACGGACCTGTTGTCATTTTTTCTATATCCTTTTCTTGTCCAGCAAATTAGAAAGTTTCGCCGCATTGAAACTTGCATGCGAGTAATTTTTCGGACATTTTACAACATTAAATTCGGATAATGCCGCGTTTAATTTCCGAACGGGATGAAGTTGTAATTGCGGCTGATGCCAATAATTGTATTTGAAACGTTGAATGGTCGCGTTTCAATTAATTTTTATACTCGAAGCTAGGAAAACCAGTCTTTAAATATAAATTCCTTGCCAACTTTGATAATTCCTTTTATCGCAATAAGATAAGGAGGTCTTATTATCTTATAAATTTCTTAAGTTCGCCGCCAATTTGCGTACAGCTATTATAAATTTATAATTTGATGCTGAATTTGTAAAAATTAAATTTACTGCTGAGGAATAAACTTAATTTTCTTATTAATGTAGTGAAAATATTTACAAATTTGACTTTTAACGATGAGAGTAATTAAAAGGCTGCAAAAAAACAAGCTGTAAAACGAGCATAATTTCAAGCACATGCACCTAGCATACGTGATAAATTCGAAAATATATCTCTTGTATTTAATTTAGATATTAATTTTTCAAAACAACTCCAATAAATTCATGTCCACATGTTTGTACACGCGGGCACAGCTTGTACGCAGCCTTTAAAAAAGCTCTATATGACTATTCTCATCGACGAATTTACAAGCCGCGCGTGTGTACGTGCGCGGGGAGGGAACTACACACGTAAGTTGTATATCAGGTAAAGAATTGTTCGTGACAAGAACGTTGCAACGCTTGCGCGTTTAGTTGCCGCATACCCCTTCTTGAAATTTATGCCTTTATCTCATTTATATCTTATGCAAATCGCAATCCTTATACACGCGGATAGGGCATTCTCTTTCCGCCTGCCTCTTTATTGGTGGACTCTATCGCTCTCTTTTTCTTCTTTAATGCCACTATCCGAGGTACAGCCGTACAATGATATGCATATGAATGAAAGTTGACTTCTAGGAATTTTGCGCGTCTGTATATGGTCCTCGTTTTCTTCCCCGTTCTACCCCCTTCGCGTGTCCCGATAATTAATATGGCCTTTTTTTTTTTTTTGCTACTGTCGAGTGTACGTTTTAATTCATGTTATATGTATCTTATTAAAAAATTACGCTCGAATGTAATTGCAGTCCGAGAATTATTTATAGTTCGGCTATAACTTTATTGCAATTTTTGTAATAAAATATAATGAGCTTTAATTAAAATTATTTATTTGTTTTTTTTTTCAAGAAAACATGTCGGAGGTGACTGTTTAATTGGAAATGATTTTCTTATTGTAGACATAATTATAGTTCTGTTTCGGTAAGTTGTTTACTCGTCGCTTATCCGCTTACTGTTTACCTAGGCTCCATTAAAAAATAAATGGATTTCTTTTTTGTGTCTTCGGCTGCCTTTGCGTATACACATGTGTAATATCAGATGCGCATGGTTCGAGCGCGCGTTTGTGGGTGTGTTTCTGGATGCACATATATTTGCGCATTAGAATATGTGTAAAGCACATGAGAGCGCATAAAGATTGGAAAATGAGACGTAAAGTGATAGTAAAAACTATATTATTTTCAATGAAACAAATTACGTTTTGTTGAACAAATGCGGTATTTTACATGAACCCTGCAGAAATGGATTAGTGTGTTCATGATCGTCATACAAAAGCACATTAACGTCGCTCAGCGCCTAAATACGCGACAGTTATGAAGGCATTGCGTATTTAGCACGTATCCTTCGCTTTTCAGTTCGTCAAACTCAAAAATTATTACTCATCTGCACCTGCAAGGTCTCTTATTCATTTAAACACTATTTATGTAATGAAAAAAATGTTTACCTAACGCCAGCTTATTTACTTTAACCCAAGTACACTATAAAAACTTGGAATATGATAACGAAGAAATTTATTATTTTTTCAATATTGAAGAATTGAATAATAAAATATAAACTTGGGGTCTACGTGTACTTCGTGAGAAAATTTTTATTGTTTGATCGCACAAAAAAATATAATCTGCTTGAAGATTTCAGCGAAAATTCGCGACACAATCACTCGGTGTACTCCCACTTTAGCGACTTGAACAGTCGCCAAGTAAAATATCGATAAAAATACTGTTCCACATCCCAAACATCATTATAATACATTAATATGAAATACGTAAACATATTTCGAGATGTGTTACGTTATTTCGGTACACTTTTACTAAACAATATTAAAGTAATATTGTTAGCTTAGTACTTCAAAACATTTACAAATGTTGCTACACTATTATTATTATGTTACTACAATATTCTGTGCTAAGCTTATGCGATAGAAGATTTAATATTCAATTTTCATAAGAATCACCTTCATACCTTAAGAAATGTAAACATCTGGATATGTGTAATTATTGAAGATGATAATGAAGTACTATCCTTAAAAAATTACTAGTTTTAGCATTTAATTATTTTTCTCTACAATATAAAACGCTCTTTAAAATTCTTTACGACTCCATTTTTAGTGTTTTGAAATACTTGATATTTAAGTTATATAAATTTATGAATTAATTCAAAACAGGCAAGCTTAGAATAATCGCATATTTTATATATCATCAAAGTCTAGAATCAGTTATGCCAGAATGAAATATTGTGTAAATTATCATTTATAAGCTTAGAAAATGAAATAGGGAATGAAAATTAATTCAAAAATTAATTTTGCATCATAAACAGAAAGGAAAAAATAGACAGCTTATAAACATCCGCTTGAAAAATGCTAAAGTACGGAAAGCGCTAGGAGAATGACAGAACTTTCTCTAAATTGCAAATTAATATCAGCAAAATCTTCTTTATCAATCTCTTAATAAAAAAATATGTAGAAATGTAAAATTTTATCAAAATGCATTTCATATTACATTCACATTGACATATTAAGAGAGTGTATTTTATTAGAAGTTATTTAAATTATTATTGATTTTACATACAATTATTTTACAAAAATTTTGATGCACTAGAAGGTATGCATTTTCTATGCTTGACGAGTAGATACTTTTGTGCAAGCGTGTTTACATTAAGGGAACGTGCTGTGATTAGTAAGAAATAACGATACAGTAGGATACAGTGGACATTGGACCAGAACTCGATTATAAAAAATTCCAAGATTTAATCTTTATTACGTAAGAATTAAGCTACAAAATGTTGGTCCTGTAAGTCGGCTTGAGTCACGCACATTGATCAAGTAGACTCCATTAAAGCATTTCGACAAATGAGTCATCTTTGGATTTATTCAACGTGTGGGCCAATCAGCAAGTGGGCCGCAATTACAGTCATTCTCCCAAGGGAAGTACAGATATTTTTAACTTCCAGCAGGTCGCGCAGCAATAAATGCCGACCTTGAAAAATGGCAAACAATTTAATAGTCGCGGCTGGATGATTCACAACATGCACCGACGCAATTGCAAACATTCCTTGCCGCTGAAATGCAGCAATCTTGTTAGTTAAACTAACAATGTCGGTCATAGCCACGCGAGCGTAACCCTAAAGGAAATAAACAAAATTTACGCGCTCCGCGCTAATTAGCGTTCGCGGTATTGCACGCTCCCGACGAAAGACGTGCGTGTCGCTGGACGCGCGTGCGCGTGTACGTGTGTAAGGTGTTCGGATAGACGGCGGTCTCACAAGAGTTCGCGCGATCGATCGAGGCGCGAGAAAGAAGAACACCTTTTTCGCGCGCGAGCGAGCGAGCGAATAGTGATGTCTATAGACCGCAACCGCGCCGCAAACTGCACATCCCCCTTTGAGCTCCGCGAGCAGTGCGCATGATACACGCAGGAAGTAGCTCGACGACTTCGTTCCCTTAGTAGCATTCCGAAGACTTCGAGGGATGGACCTTCTCCTACTCCTCTCCTAACCTTCCTCTCATCGCGGACCTTGGCGTTGCCCGCTTCCTTCTTTTCTCTTGTGCCTATTCTCGTCCAGGCTTCGAGCTCGTTATCATAGCTCTTTATCTTCTCTACCTCATCACCTCGGCTTTCGACGCTTAAAATGCTCACCGCTCTTTCTTGTTCGGTCCTCTGCATCCTGCACTGTCATTTTCTAGTCCGAGGCTCTACTATCCACAGTCTTTTTACTCTTTACTCTAATACTATACGTTTGGACCATTAGCTGCAATGTATCGCCTTCATCGTTAAGATGGTTCGCCTCGTTCTCCCAGGAACATTTTCTGAATCTCGCGCTCCGCTCTCTCTCTCTCTCTCTCTACCTTGTTCTCTTACTTTTCCACACCCACCCTCCGTTTTTCGTTCCCCTCCTTGTCCAATCTGCGATAGTAGCCGCACCGTAATCTTCAATGTATCTCATTTTTTGTTCCCACACATGTACATTTCCAACGATTCTTTACTTTTCTCGGAGCTTCATATTTTCTCCCCCCCTTGCGTTTCTCTTACCCTCTCCGCGGTGCATTTAGAGTTTTCCCGACTCCTTACCTCCCTCTCTCGTTGGCTCTCCCTCGGACGTGTTTTTATTGTCCCATTAGTCCTGTCCTCTGCTTTTGATTATGTTTCTTTGTGTGTCCGGAGACATTGTGTCAGGACACTTTGTCGCCCGTTCTCCATCTTCTCCCGTCTTTCTCCTTCCGCGAAGATCGGCCTCTTCTGTCGAAGTAAAACGTTCCCTCACTCTCTCCTCATTCTATAATATGCGTTCGTCCAACGGGGGCGCGGGGGTAGTAGTATAACACAGTCGACTCTGTGTGTGCACACCGCGTTTTACGGCGCGCGTATCCATCTCTCGCGTCACGAGGGGAAACAGCGGCAGTAGCAGCAGCAGCACCGATGGATGGAGAGAAAGAGAAAGAGAGCGAGAGCGAGTGTGACGTAGGGGTCAGACTTAGAAACGCAGGCGCAGTGACGTTCGCGAGCCACCAGAAGCACATGGTCGTCGACGTTCGCCGATGTGCGACCGACACGACGGGTTTCTTCGACTCGGCCACGGTGCCGCCACCACCGTTTGCTCTCTTTAACATCGGATTTTCCTCACGCCGCAAAAGCTCGTTCGCTCGTTCACCAGTTCGGCGAACGAACCCTGGGGTTGACTCTCGGCTCAGTTGGAACGCCGCCGGGAGGTCGCCTTGGAAAGCAAACACAAAAGTGTGGCTCGCGCCTCGTAGAAACGCGTACTCATCATCAAGTGGTTCCACTTTATATTCCACCGGCTCTCGCCCTTCTACGTTCTCCCACCATCAGACCGTCAAGGCGCAAGAACGATTGCCGAAAAGTTGAGGTCGCCGTCAGCTGTCGTCGGCCACGACATATCCGCCGTAAATTTGCATGAGGAACGGCGCGTCGTCTACCGCTGCCGATGGCCGAAAGACAGCGCGAAGTAAGCCAATGGAGAGCGGCATCTGTGCGAGGAAGAGCGCTTCTAGGTTATGTTCGGTGCGCACTATCGCGTGAGAGTAGTAGCAGTGCTAGTGGTGCGGGAGTGCCTCGCGACGACGAGGATGATAGTCGGCCCCACAGGCAGCCGATGTGTCTGGATCCACTTGAGTGCCACGTGAAGAGGGAGCACGCTTTTCGCGATTGGAAGATGCAGCCGAGGCCCGCAGCGATGACGGTGAGTAGAGTAAGCGCGGAGGCGTTGAAAAAATTATCACTATCAAATGCGCACTCTCGGGCCTCGTTGGTATTTCATTGCTTAACCGAGTCATAAGTGAAAGATTATTTTCAAGAGCCTTGGAGTAGGATTGACGTTGGTTCCGAGGATAATTTCATCTTTTTTTCTCCTATTTGCCGTTTCTCATCGCGCGCGAGCTTGCACTTGGGGTACCATTAGACACAACGCAGAGCCACTTGTACGCGGACACGCACACGCGCGCACCTTGGACAAAAAAGCCCGAACGCAACGAGAGGAACAGGGGCATTTACACGCGCGCGCACACAGCGGTGGCCGCGTACGTACGCATGCATATGCATACGTTTTAATGAGGATAAATGTTGCAAATTCATGCACTGCTTCGAGAAGTATCTTGCCGTTCTTATGATCGCCGCAAAAGTATCTTTCAGGCGTTTTTACTCGAACCGATGACTATAATTTATAATTCATAAACTATTAAGTGATTTATTTTGACATTCAATTATATTTTAATAAATTTTATTGTGTGTTGCGAATTTACGCGAACCAATAAATAATTTTTGAAATAAAAGTAGTAAGTTTGACAGTTCTATGCACAATTGTACTAAAATTAAAATTTAATAGCAGTTGAGATACTTATCACGATCATTAAATCAAATTACGCTTTTATCACAGTCATTAAATCAACGCTCTAATCCGAAAATTATAATTAGTATTTAATGCAAGTAATTTAAATATTCAGTAGTCACGCAAACGCTGGGAACACAATGCAAGGAAGCGTGAGAAGAAAACGTTAAATAATTTAGAGTATCTCGCGATGTTGTAAACAGTAATCTTGTTATCTGTCATTATAGACACTTATGGGATTGAATAAATTTTCTCAAAATATTTACCGCCACTGGCTAATTGACCATCGTTAATGTTTGAGCGCGAAAGTGTATTACGTTACAATAATACGCAAACGCATATTTCTTATTTTATTTTATATTAAAATATTCATTGGCGGATACAAATACGAAATTTAGAAAATAGAAATTCAAAACTTACTATAATTCAAAAATTGTTACGTAGCTATTCTCATTTTTAATAGGACAAATGATATATAACAGTACCGCACGCTGTGGTTCACACAGTACTATAATAATATATTTAATAATTCTTGTAATGTATAAGTATTCAATTAATTTTAGCACTGGCTTTAAACGTGTATTTATTCAACGTGTAATTAATTAAAAATTCTATAGTAAAAATTATCTTAATTATACTTAATTTTGTAGATAATAGCATGTTTTAAAAATTTACTTTACTCTTCAATTTTTACGACTCTGTTTACTCTATAAAGATAAAAAAACTCACATTAGAATGTTTGACATACCACAAACCGTGAAAGTATACTATCTATTTTAAATATTTACAAATGTTTAATTACGTTAATTATCTGTTGAACTGTGAATCATTCTTAGTTCAGTAGTTTGCTTATCACTTAAAGAAGAAAATAATCCACGTGTAAGTAATTCAAGACTTTCTACGTGCGATAAAAAAATGACATATCACTATGAATATATTTAAAATTTTGATTTATATTATTGCATTAAAGATTATTAGTGTTTACTATTTGTATTTGTCATTGTAAATTTCTTTTTTTAAAAGCTCAAATACCTTTCTGAAAATAAATTTTTTAAATATAAATTTTATAATATAAATGTAATAATACAATTTTTATGTGAACCAGGAATAATTTTTCATTTTAATTATAATTTATTAATGTATTATTTATGAAAATAAACAAAAGCGTTTAACTAATAATATAATTTTACTAATTGTTCGATGAATTAAAAGATCAATCAATGAAAAATAGCTCTCTATATTGAAAAAACAATTATGTTGTTTGTATATTTACAAATATTAAATTGATTTTTTTGAATACTTAATATGAATAAGATTAAACTGATATATATATATATATATATATATATATATATATATATATATTGTCATATTTGTAAGAAAAGACAAAAATTATAACAAGCAAAAGAAATATTTTTATCTTACAGATCAAAATCAGAATTAAGTTATACAAATTTTAAATTTCAAAAAAATATATCATAGACAGATTATTAATCATATCAATAAATATCATACACATCAAATAATATTAATTATAACATTATATACAATAATATTTTCCATGACAAATGATATTATTTGTACCAAATAATATTCATCATATCAAACCATCCTTAATTATCTCAAAGTAATGATGTACAATCTTACTCTTATCAAAGGAATTAATCTTAACGTTCAATCTTAGCAGTAGTACTCATAATCATAGATAACAGCTTCCGATTTTAACTGCAATTGAATCAAATCCAAATCCAAAAAGATCCTCGCTGAACTCCATTCCAAAAATAAAAAATGGCCATACGAGTGAGACACAAACATTTGTAAAAGAAAGTCTCGAAGAAGGACGGTTTTCCTCCCCGAAGGGGTGTTGACTCTCGTTTCGTGTGCTTGCGCCAGAATTCACGGAAGGCACCGTCGGTCTGGCAGTCGGCATCAGCCCCTTTTACGATTTTACTTGTACCAAACCTAAAATCCACAGTCAAACGGAACGAAATCGTATGGGCAGGAGGAAGAAAGATATACAGAAAACGAGGAAGAGTGAGAGAGCGGGTGTAGTTGTCGGGTCGGGCGAATCATAAAACGTCTTCGTGTCCAATGAGCGTAACGTTCCCCGGATTTTATGCTGGGCGTCGCCCAGCGGCCATAATGCCGTAACACCACTACTGCTGCCGCGATTGGCGGAGGCAGCATCATGGCTGCCGTCGACTCACGTCTCTACGTCCCCTACCACACCTTTCTCAGCATGAGTTCGGCTCACGGGTGCTTCTGTCCCCCACCACCGCGGCTCTTTCGCACACACCCTGACAAGCGCTTCACGTTATACATAAGCCAGCAAATTGGTGTAAGTGAGCTTTTGGAGTAGGAGAAACGCAAGGTTGTACTACGTGGTCCAAGAGCGTGCGAGTTCTGTCGGCTGCTGGTGAGGTTTGGTTAGGTTTTCCGATCACTGCTCTACGTACACGCGGTCCATGCGGCTGCAGTCAATCATTTTGTTCATATTATACGTACGGTTTTACCTTGTGGTTCCTCTTTTTTGCAAGTAGTTTCGTAAAATTTATTTTATCTTTTTCATAATTATTATATTCAGGAGTTGATAAATTTGTTCGTCAACGTTGTTATTCAGCGATGTAAATGTTTATAAGCAAATATTGCTATTCAGCATAAATAAATTATGCTATATTTAAAGTACCTGAGTTTCAAATGCCATCTATAAGATTTTGTGGTGGATACAGAAATCCAATATTGAAGGTCTTTTTTGAGAAACGATCGATTGGTTATGGGGTTCTCTACGTTACCGACAGGGTTAAAGCTTGCAATTTAAGACAAGTGTTTCGTAAGGAAACTGACTATGCTGCAATACATGCACACATCGAGTACTTTCAGCATAATAAAATTTAAGCTGAATAATTTAAATGATAGTTTCTATAATGATTTACTAAATCTTTTTATCAATTTTTTCATAAATAAATTATTGTAATAATTGGTAAGAAGAAGGAATAACAAATTATTCTGTAAAAATTTGTTATTTAATTTTTTTTAAATTGAAATAACTCTTAGCAAGTTTCTAAAAACATTGAAAATTTAATAAATTTTATAAATTCTAATAAACCTTGGAGTCTATTAATTTAGTATATATACATATATAATAAAATTTAAGTCAGAGACATGCGTATATATATATATATATATATATATATATATATATATACTCACCAGGAATCGATTATTTTCAATCTACCAAATGAACTAGAAATACGTCAAGTATCAAGAACGACGAAGCAAACCCTTGATAGATTTGATATCGAAATGAATTACTTCCGGACAACTGTTTTTTAACTTTAGTTCGACTATATTTTATATTTCAAAATAAGTACGCGTATTTTAATTATATATTTATTTTCAAAACTTGCAATTTTTTTACTTGAAATTGTAATGATTTATAAAGTTCAATATCCAGAGTTGCATAAACTCAAGTGATCATAAACCTTTGTCATTATTTTTATTATCATTATACAGAATAACGAATGTTTAAAATATTCTTCTGAATATATAATTTATGTATAATATATTCAAATTCAGAAATTAAACGTAAATTAAAGACAATAATACACAATTTCCTTGAAATTGTTTTCATTTATACGATGCAGTTTAACGCTAACAACGAAAAAATAAAGTAACAGCGAAATAAATGAGGGACACAAAGATGTTTGTGTCGTGAAACTGCTGCACTTGTTTCGGAGTACTGTTGGACACAGTTTTCCTGCTGGAGCAGAGAAGAGAAGAGCTCAGAAGTGAGGAGGAGAAAAGATAGACAAAACGAAAGAAAGAGGTAGGTAGGTAGAGTTAGTGATAGCAAGGGAAGGAAAGAGGAAAGCTCATTCTACTTCGTTACGGTCGTGGACTCGCTCGGCGCCTCTGAATATCCACCTTCTCCCGCCCATCCACATTCTTGTGTATACCTATGTAGTTTGGTAGCTACGGCTCCGGTCTTTCCTTTGGAAAACTCAATTTCGCTAAAATGCGCTCGTCGTCCACGGAAGTATATATGCGGAAAGAAAGTCGAGAGTAAGGCGCAGAAGCGAATTGGCCAGCTTGCGTTTCCGTAGTTAGACGACTTTAGCCGAGTCGGATCAAGCTCTGAAGCAGTCTCAAGAGAAGAAGATACAGCCGAAAGAACGAGCGAGAGAGAGAGAGAGAGAGAGAGAGAGAGAGGACACACGGACGCGGGACAGACGGGAGAGAGAAAAGACGAATAAACTCGTAGAGAAACTCGCTTACATGCGCGAGGATTGGGCGGGGGAGGAGGCACCTCCTCGCGAGTATGGTTTCGTCGAAGGAACCATAACTAGAGATACGCAGGAGCACATAGGATGCAAACGCATAAAGTCTCCCTCCCCCACCTTTTCTTCTCTAGTTCTGGCACGACTGCACCCCCTCCCTTTGTCCACAAACTTTATTCTAGTTCGTGCGCGCCAGGGCGAATTCAACCGCCGCGCCACTACCGCCGGTCGAACGACCGAATCAACCGAAGATGCAACATCAACCCTGTGCGCGCACATTGACGTACATGGGAAACGGCGAAAAGGAGTTAGACACGTACATGTGTAGATACGAGGAAACTGACAGGGATGGAGAAACTTGTAAAAAGTTCGGGATGGAGAGAAGAGCAAGCCACAAAATAGAAAAAGACCGGGGGTGAGGGAGAAAGGATGGAGATAAAGGAGAGATAAAGGGAAGATAAAAGAAATGAGTGGCTCTACGTATATACTTTCCATACATTTTAACAAATACACTTTACACATGAGCGTGTACGTTATTCTCATTGAAAGTTATTTTTTAGCGCGAAGGCAAAACAAATTTTAAATCCGAGAAGGAATATTGGAGGAAGCATTTTTATTTTCAGCAAAGAAGACTGACTAATATTCTTGCTGTATTATGGGTTTCGTTAGCTATTTAGTATGATTCAGTATCTCGAAGGATCTTCGGTCTTCTCCATCGCACGAACAATTTCATTTCCTCCCCTTGGATCGTTTTCTTAAATTAAATTGAATTATTTATATTTTATTTTTTTCTTTATAAATTTTTAAATCACATCCGCTTTTATTCTTATTGTCTGAAAGATCGAATACTTAACCTCGAGCAATTGTTCTAAGCCACAGAAATGAATCGGGTTTCGATTTATTGTAAAATTTCTTGGTATATTGTACATTTTCAATTCGGTAATAAAAATAACAAGCGAGCGTAATCAATTTTGAAATGTCTATTTTGTGTCTTTAAAATTACGGTAAAGGACTCTTACTTATCGGCAGCCCTTGGTAACTGGCATTTATAGGCACCTAACAGCATTACAGCTTCCTAAGTAAGAAAATAAATTTTTTAATGTTCTCTAAACATCATAAATTTTATTTTTTAAAACATACGTATAATTATATTATATAACAATATCGCCAACATTATTTTGCTGATATTCATGATTTTAGTAAGATTTTATGTCCAATAATAATATTAAGTATCTCATTTTAAGTATAAAAGGTGTAAAATACGAATAAATTTGCAGAAAAAATTATAGACGCGAATAAAAAAATTCATTATAATTATACACGGACAGGTTTCCTCTAAAATTAAGCAGGTACTTTATATATGGAGGAATATGTGTGCATTAAATATATTAAAGGGAAACTAATTTATCCGCAACAAACGACTCTGAGAACGCAAAGTTTATTGCCTTATAAATTAATATATTAAGAATAATAACTTAATAAACATATTGTCCATTTCTAATGCATGATTGTCGACTGCTTTTGACGCTTATTTATACGAATAACAAATTACTGGCGATTATTCGATTGCGATGAGTCGGGATTTCGTATTCATGTAGGTTATATCAGCAAGCTCGGAAGATAATTTGAAAACACCCGTTGTAATACCGGCTTAAAGAGCGTTTAAACTCAAGCGGCAACAGTATTAGAATTAGAATCCGAGAGAAAATTTGATCGAGTTTAAAATTGACTCAATTATGCCTTAGAACGCAGCGCCATTCGAGCGAAGCTGACTTTTAATAAGCATTATTCTTAATTAAAAATCTGAACCTCTTGTCATTGTAGAATAGAATGGCAGATGTAAAAGGGAAGTAAATAAGTTTTTATATAGAAAAATTTTAAACTTTATATAGCTTATGACTGGAAGGAGCGGAGTCGCAAAAAGAGGCGTCGAGGAAAAGAGACGGAGAACGCGGCCACGCATAAAGTGATATAGCTGAAGGAGTGTGTAGGACTAAATAGCCTCGGCGGGCGCTCAGCGTCACCTACGGGATCGCGTAAAAACACACATAACCGATCTAAACACACGGGAGACCTTGAAGTCCTGATCACGCGCGCGGGCACACCGAGGCCCGTAAAAATCCATGCACACACGTGCGACCGGGCGAGCAGGACATGCACACGCTCGCGCCCATACAAAGGCACATGCACGTAACCGCGCCCCGGCCGAGGGCAACCATATCGTGGAATACTTTGTACTTACGTGTGCCCGCGCGCGCGAGCAGTGCCAAAGCAGCGCGGCATGTATGTACATAACGTACGTACGTCCGTACGTACGAGACGGAAAGTGCGAGAGCCTCGAAGTTGCCGAACGGGCAACTACGACGTCGAGAGTTGAGTAGTAGTCTGTGCATCGTGCCCACAAGACACGAGGTCGAATCGCGTCTCTTCTCTCTTTGCCCCTTCTCTCAATTATCGCGCTTCTCGCTGTCGGAGACATTTTTCTCATGCCGGCTTTGGCGTATTGCTCCGCTAGTATAATGCGCACGGGGAGCGCGTGGATAACGCCGCGATGGAAAAGCCGCATGTGCATACGTGTTTATGCCGGATGTAAGTTGCTCGGCTGATCGCGACAAGAAGAAGGAGACGGAGGAACAGGAGGAGGAAGAGGAGGAAGAGAAGGAGGAGGAGGAGGAGGAGGAGGAGAACTACGACGACGACGACGACGACAAGAGCGCGGAGGAGGAGAAGACGTTGCATGTGTGCGAGCGTTAAGTGCGCCTGCGTCTGCGCTGCAACTCGTGTGTGCAGCTGCGTCCCTGTCGAGAGTATATACGTACTAGAAGGGCATGTTCGTCCCAACGTGGCTTTATGTGTGCGTGGGGAGCCGACGATTGGCTTCTTTCTTCGAAGGTTGGTAGTCCTATTTCATTTGCTGCATCGATTCGCTCATTTCACGTTTATAATGCTCGACTTTCCATATTTCGAATTTCCTTAAAAATCCGTGTTTTACGTCGAATCGTAATTTATAAAGCTCGTACGAATAATCAGGCAAGTATTGCGCAAATTCATTTTTAATCGTGCATTACGTTTAACATTTCTATCTGATTTTTACAAATAAATTATTTTATTACCGTCGTTTTGTTGCAAAACTGGATAAATTATTATTCTAAAAAGCTGAAAACGTGAAGATTAAGAGTTTCTTATAATTAGGACATCACCTATTACAAAATAATTGGACTCTCTCATTACGATGATAAAAATTAATTTTTGTTGACAAAATATTTGCGTTTATTTCAATTTAAAAAAACTGTAAAAAACATCTTTGGTCCTTGCTTACATTATTATTTTGATGAGATATTTTTTAATCTCAACAGTTTAAGTTTAATGATGAGTAATAATGTGAAATAAATATGCGCATTTCAATTAAATATATTACATTACGGAAATGTAAGATATTTTACCAAATAATATATCTTATATTACTGAAGAATATATGTTTTTTTAAAACCCTTTGTAAATATTTAAGTGATAAAAATGTTTATACATTTTTATATTCGTTATAAAAGAATCGTATTTACTTGCAAACTAAATGTAAAAAAATATTTTTCAACGCTTTTTACTGATAATTACTACTTACATTTCTCATATTTTAATTCAATTACGTAATTAAATATTTATATATAATATGACTTACACACCAACGGAATTTATTTGTCAGGAATAATATAAAATTTTTATAATATGCTTCGTAATATAAATGTCACCAATCAAGTAATTAAATAGCCAAGTTGTATTTTGATGCGCCCCTTAAATAATATTCTAACAAGCTTATTAGACGAAGTGTCATTTAAGTGTTACTCACATACAGCTCTTCAATTATAATTAATTAAAAACAAGCTTCTAAATGTGATTAGACAGATCACAGAGATGGTGTTTTACATACAGAAGAACAGAGAGAGAGAGAGAGAGAGAGAGAGAGAGAGAGAGACAGAGAAAGAGAATAAAGAAAGAAATTGATTAAATCACACAATTAATAACTCAAAGAATTAATTATATTTGTTGAGATGGAAAAAAATGTACACGTTCCCAAAACAATCCTGCAGATTTATTCTTTTTTTTCATTTAAGCAACAATATACATAATTATTGTTGCGTCGGCAATTTGATAATACGTAATCTCATCTAATATGCATTTGTAATAACCAGTTAAATACAAAAATTCGCTCTCTCGTCTTGTCTACAATCAAACGATAGTTTTAACATCTACTTTTTATTTGGTATCAAGGCTGTCTGAAAAAGATACGTTGGTCTCTCTTGCTCGACAAGAATAAAGCCCAATCTTAGTTCTTAGCCATGACAGTTTTCTTCTCAGAAATTTGGATCACTTTATCCCCTGCAAGCAAAGTATGGCTAATAGTATAATGTAAAATATTCTTAAACTGTATGTCAAAGTCAAAAATTCATAATACTAGAATTTTTGGAACGATTGTAAATGTCGGTTTAACATGAAAGTCGGTATCGGAATCCAGATGCGGCTCTTTGACTCTATAACCTGATACTCTCTCTGTCTCTCTCTCTCTCTCTTTTATTCTTTACTTCTCTTTTCCTCTCGACCCTCTCCATTTTTCTCACTTCCACTGTCCCTTTCTTCCTCTCTCTCTTCTCCCTTTTCTCTCTCAATAACAAATTTTATTCCAAACTTCTTTCTTATTATTCTAATATATAAACGTAAAGAAAACTTATTACTTTAATAAGTATTAAATATTTAATTTACAAAATAGGACCAAATTAAAAAAAAAGAATTACTTGTTTTTCTTCAGAAATATGTGCCAATTCACTAAAGTACATTTAATTAAATAAGTAAATTAAAATAAGCTCTAAAAAATATTATTTCTTCGGCCTTTTGTATTTATATTATTTAAATTCACATTTAATTTCTTACATCTGAAAAAGGTTCTATATAATAGTAATTTTGTATTATTAATAAATTAAAATATGAAATCATATTAATTCAACCTTCAAAGGGCAATTTTAGTATTCATAATAACTTGGTACATTGCAGACAAGGTGCTTGAAAAAATCAGTAATAATTCTTATAAAATTTTAATTAAAAATATAACATATTTATATAACAATTTACCAATCAATTGTTCATTGAGAAAATTATAATTTAAAAGTATATATTAGTAAAACAAATGAAACAATGTATTGACTTTCAAGTATAAAACATAATTAGTAATTAATAATTAATTTCAGCAATTTAAACACCGTTGTGATCAAATTGATATTATTCTACTAAGGTTTCTAGTTAGTAAAGATTTGAAAAAATATATAACTTTACTGAGAAGCATCAAGGCCTCATTAGAAGGAATATAATAATTTACATATAACTAATACATTTATTTATTCAAATTATAGAATAAAATTGTTTAAAAATTATTGCATCGTATACTCTTTATCAAATATGAATGCATAATATTATAAAAAAATTTTTTACAATTCGTATAATATATATATACACAATTTATAAATTTGTTATCGTGAATACATAACTATTTTTTACAGCCACACTGTAAACTGATAATCAAAAAAGTACTGGGTTTTACTGATTGGTACGCAATTTATGTCTTTGATTGTTTTTAAAGAAATTGTATTTTACGTTATTAGAATAATTACGTGCATGTATATTTTTCATTATACGATAATAAAATATGATTAATAAATTGGGAGCTCGGAGAAGCAATTAAGAAAAAATATAAAAAATGAATTCCTTATCTTGGAAGCGAATGGAAAATCGAATGCAAGTATTTGAAATCTTGCCGCGTTCAATTTCTTCACGTACACTAAAATAAAGTTTTTAATTAAAATAAAAAAATATTTCTGATTGAACCGGTCATTTATTGTAGCACTTACTATGCTTAAAAAATCATTGAAAAATAAAAATTGATATATTTTTACCGGATGAAAGAAGATTAACACTTTTTTTCTAAATTAACCTTCCTATCGTGCAGTCCGTAAAGAATTTATGAATATTACGATACAGTAATAAAATGAGAAAACTCGTTTTTCGATATAAAAACGGAAGAAGTAACATTGCACAGCTCTGCCCTTTGAAAAATATAAAAGTCGGGTGCACAAGTAAAGAAGGACGTTCGCCCGCTTACTCGCTCGCTCTTTCACTCGCTTGCAAGTTTAAATGATCCTCTAAAAAGGAAAAGAGTTCGTCGATGCAAGTGGTTGCTCCAGGTCTCGCTCCTGAATTTAGGCTCGAAAGACTGACGTGACCGAAATCAAGAACCACGTATCCGCGAAATTTCCAGCATTGCAATATACCGTATTCGTTTTTTCTTCTTTCGAATGTATAGCCAAGGTTTTCATAGCCTCATACCAGCATGAAATATTTTGCCCCTGAAGACTCGCGAATGAATAAAGAAAAGAGTCCCCACATGTTCCCGTCTTTCTTCATGGAAGGAGATAACAGAACGTAGTCCAGTGTCAGGAGGGACGGAGACGGCGAGAAGGAGAGTGAGTTCGTGCGTGTGCGAGAAAGAGAGAGACCGAGCGTCTGTTTTTATTGCGCGAGGGTGCAACAGTACAGTAAGTCTGCGCTAAATTTATCCCGCGTTGCGTTGCACAGACGCAAATGCACACGTGTACACGCGCATGCATACATGCATGGGCGCTCCACCTTTTCTCTCGCGTTTTCCGCTTATTTCGCATTTGTCTGTGTCTTTTTGTGCCTTTGCTTAGGTTTCGCTCCTGCCGACTTGGGATTCCTTTGCACGTCGCGCACATAACTTCCTGGACGATGTTTGGTCCCGACGGAATGTTACACGGGCACGGAGACAATACCTAAGAGCGCGGACGCCAGAGCAGACATTTTGTCACGGGAATCGCTTGGATAAAACTGGATAGATCGTAGAGCGGGATAATGAGCCGTATTTGGTGTTTTAAAACTGGAATTTGACTGGAATTCGTCGCTGGGAAAGGGTGGCTTTTATTTTTGTAGCTGTTTCTATTTGGTTAACTGGATTTGTCAACGAGATTGGGCGATTCAAGTTGTATAGACTAAATCTCGCCAACCAATATTTATCCTTTTCATTTTTGTACAAAAAATAGATTGGAAATGGCGTTGTTTCGTTCGGAAAACTTTATTTGTTTTTAAATGGCCGACTAATAAGATTACATCCGAGCATAATTTTCTTTTTACGCACTGCGCGAAATGTGCCCTATACAGATATTAACGAATTTATTTAAAATTAATAATGCTGGAGCTGCATTTTTACAATTATAAAATATATATGTTTATGCTTTCTGTTAAAAATAAACGAAAATTTTTTCGATTTTATAAGCTCTTAAATGGTGTACACGCGTAAATTGCGAGAGTACGAGTATCTTGAAAATCCATAAATAAAATCATAAGTGCAGACAATCAGTAGCAATGCGTCGGATAACCTAAAAACACTTTAGATTTCAAGAAATAAAACGCCAATTTAGCATATTTTAAAGGACGAGCTGCACGAGAAAAGCTCGTACAATACAAGTAATCTAGTGCAGTTGCAGCACGAATTGTTGATCGTTATCACCCGACAACAATTATCGAGAAATCCGAGGTCGGAATAAATGTACATACGGGAGACACATTTTAATGCAGTACACAAGAGCCAGTTGCAGCTATTTAAGTAAAAAAATCTAATTTGCGGTAATGCCTCGGCTCTGCCGCTTGCGTCGCCATCTACTGTAATGCACGTCGTTATTTATAGGGCCAATCCCGCGTATTTCCAGCATTCGCTCGTCCTCCTTCGTTTCCTTCGCGCTTACCGGAGATTGAGTAAATTCTCCATTTATCTACCTACCGCTATATACTACGCTCCACGTTCCACTTCTATATACATTTTCATCCGTTCATTTCATTCCTGTGCCGTCGTCTGCTTTTACATCCTTTTTCGTGTAGATTTTTTTATGTTTAAAAATATGATACACTCTGAGTGCATGTACTTTCAAGGTAATTTTTTAAATGGTTTTTTCGACATGCACTGGGAAAATAATTTCTTCGGCTCGAGTGGATTGAGCGCTTGGCAATGTTATTCGGAGCTATTCAATATTATTCAAAATTAAATTTGATTAAGAAAATAGACTTGCCAAACGCTTTCAAAATTATCTATATAAAATTTAATAACTGCTCGGAAAAATTCATTTAGTAGAGTTATATTTCAAATTAATTAGTACTTAAAGGGTAATAATAGATACGAAGCAGCTCTTTCTCGGAGTAAATTGATAATAAAATATTACACTTCATTAATAAATGAGCTTTCTTAAAATCAAATTAGGCTCCGTTTATTATTTTTAATTAATATAAAACATTTTATCAGCGTAACGAACAAGCCATAGAATCATGTAAAATTTTTTTAATATTTTTTTCGTTGCGTCGAATCATACAATAATCAAACGTGTAAATTATTTCGAGCTTTTTGTCCGAAACGAAGAATGTAAAAATGAAAATCTTAATTTTCCAGCAAGGAGGAAAATAAGCCCGCGAGATACAGCCTTTAAATATATAATAAAATTATTGCCGGACGACCGGAATTTTTATAAAACTTTGTAATTTAGTCTCAATAAATTAAGAAATTAACATTATCCCATGGAAATTCATTTTTGATATTTCATAAATAAAAGCAAATGCGCACTATTGTAAATTGTAAATTTTATTTAAATCTTAAATATGCACAGCGTTTGTAAGTTTGAACTGCAATAAACTGGATTAGTTGAACTTTTCGACCATATACTTTCTTGCCTTAGCTCGTTTATCTCCCAGTGCTTTTATTCCGTTTATTTTCTTGACCCTCTGTCTTTCACTCTCCGTCCCTCTCTCTCTCTCTCTCTCTCTCTCTCTCTCTCTCGTTCTCATCACTCCTTCTATCCCTTTTTTATACACTTCTTCGCCGCTAGGGCAGTGCGTTTTTTTATATAGTTATTTTTTCCGCTACCCTTCTAATTCAGAAATAGCCTGGAAAAGTACTACATTGAGATATAGTCCGTGTAGCAATCTGAAGGTTGCAAAAAAAATTGAGCCCTTCGTAGGAAATAGACAAGACGGATAATCCTGTCGTTCGCTACGGTTCACGCGTAGCGTCTAAGAACAGACGAGTGACCAGACGAATGCAAAAAAAAAGCCAACAATCCTTTTTTGAATTTTCTCGTGTAGTCTTTGTCTCTCGATTCCCGGTTGTTCAGGTCTGGAAATTTTTTTTCTGTTTATCCTTGACATAAAGTCTTGGAACTAAAATGTAACGGTTGTGTGGTCCTTAGAACCTCAATTTTTTGTGCTTAGCTGTAAGTAGGTAAACAACTAATTTTAGAAAGTTACCCTATACAAATGTCAAGAAAATCAGATTTATAAAATCTTGCGCATATTTTTAAATAAATAAACGTACTTGAGTTTTGAATACCGACGTTATAAATGTCGCATAATCTTATCATTTGTATCTACCGCAGTTTGACGAATTTTATTTTATAATTCGCCCTTGTTTATTAAAGTCATTTTTTAAATAAATTTATGCTGTTCTCTGATAAATAATAGTAAACGCTTCTGATAGCTTTCACACGAATGAAAATATAAATTAATAAAATCAATTAAATCTTGGGTAAAGGGAAAAATAAACGCATTTTATCTATACTGATATATTTTCTTTCGAGGCATTCGTAATTAGTTTAACAGTGAACAAAATAGTAATGAGAATTTAAATATTTACGTTAAATATTGCTACTTAAAGCAATATAATATATCTTGGAACTTTAAAAACTTCATGTGATTTCTAAAAGTTTATAAGTTAACAATGTCGAAAAATGTAATAATTCGTAATCTTAAATTCCTTATTAAGAATATATACCATAGTTAGAAATTATTTTATACATGATTCAAAATTAATTTAGAAATTTTTGCAATATTAAATATTGGTACAGCAATTGATTAAAAGAACATTTGTAGTGATAATAAAATTTGCTTATAGAAAAGGAGCATGGGTTTAAAAAATTTAATAGATCGTATAAGATCCTCAGTCCTATCCTCCAGAAATCTTATGTGAGATGTACTAAAAACTTTAAAAATGTAGTATAATTTTTACGATCGAAAGTCATAATTTAATTTCATAATTTGCTTATATGCATTAAGTTGATTAGATAAGTAAGCCAAGCTACTTTATTTAGTTAAAACAATTAATTGATGCTTTTGAAATAAAAAATATAACTTATTCCTAGACAAACCGGATTCTCTCATTTTCCCCTACAATCAATACTTGTGCAGTAACGTACAAGTGAGGAGAAAATAAAATTATTTTAATATTGCAAGCCTCTGAATTAAATAAGAGTTAAATAAAGAGAACTGCAGGAGAGGTTTGACTATATAAAGCATACAGCTCTTTAATTTCAGGTTTCAAGGATATTTGTATTGCGAATCTTAAGAAAACAGTCGTTATTTGAGCGAAGTTTCTTATCCTAATTTAGCACATATCGTTATCAACTCTTTGTCAATTTGCATGCTTCGCCATAATGAATTTCAAGGCGAGTATATAAAGTTGGTGCTCGGCGCTATTTCCAATTTAGCCCTCTTGATGCCTTGTCGGCGGAAAATTGTTCTCCTCGGGCGAAGGACCAGCTTAACGTGAGGATGATTCACATTTTCCATATATACTTACACACATGCACAAAGATCTTGGATCTCCGACATAATGGACTCCAGGTTGTGGGAGGGGGCGTGGGAGTTGGATAGATTCGATCGACTCTAGAGTGGAAAAGACCTGCTTATAGCGCAGACAGTGACGGACGGAAGTTCGGCTTTCTCATGTAAGCCCTGATTAAACGTCCGAACTATACTCCAGAGAGATCGTCGAAGTCGCTTTACTCCGACAGATCCCAGCACCGGGCGTCTCTCGCTCTCTTTCTTGAACACATTCCGTTTGCTTAGTTTGGCTCCGTCCCAGCTTCCATGATTAGATCGTGCGCGCCCATCTCCGAAGCCCTCCTCACTCCGCCTTCGACGCTCGGCTCGCCCTCACCAACAGAGTCCGCCTGCGTGTGTATTTGAGTCTATTTGGTTGGATCTTCGGCGTAAACACGTGACTACGTGAAACGGCCTCGAGTCGCGCCACATTGTCTCGTGTCACGCGCCCTGTCAGAACCGAATCGACCCTTAAACATGTATTTGCGCACGTACGAAGGCCGTTGCGACTATCTTCTTCAGGAATGGAACACGAATAAATCTTATTTAGTTTATACACTCCGTGGATGCTTGATTTTGCATTTTGCTGATTGTTATCCGATCGATTGTTCGATCGAGCAAATACAATAAATGGATTCCTGGAATTCCATAAACGGCCTTCTTTGAGTTGATCACAAGGTGTATTACCGACGCAGTAAATGCCAAATTGTTCTTTTTTTATACGAATAGTTATTGAATATATTTCTCAAGAGAACAAAATGTTTAAGAATAAAATAATGCTCTTAATAATCTTAAATTCTGGATAATCCTTAACATATTCTTTGGCAAACAAATGAATTTCAGATGTTTTGACAGAAATTAGTCAAGGAATAATAACACAATAATGTTTAAATATGAATACATTATTATTACTTTTTGGTTGTAGCTTTATAAGTGGAGATTTACTAATTTTATTTAAATTTGATTAATGACTATTGTTAATAAAGCGTTTATAGCACAAATTGTGTATAAATAAATTATTCTATCATTTTTAAAGAGTTATTCGATATATCGAGTTAAACTATAAAATTAAAAAAGCACAAGTCGTACAATTAAATATCGGCTCGTATTTTAGAGGCTTTTATTCTTTAATTATAATATTGATAGTTATTATTAATGAAAGTTTAAAATTTCAAATTGAAAGGTTACGTATAAATAAGCATTTGCGTTAATGAAATTATTAAAGTTTGCCAAAAAGCATTTATTCCACAAAGTGTATAATTATTTTTGTTTATAAATATGAATTTTTCATGAAATATACGTTACGTTCTTCGTAATAATATTACGGTTCTTCCAAATAATGAAGATTCACCTACATTACAGATAATATTGCTCACTTTGCCCTTCAACCTTTATAATTGTTTATAAGAAACTAAAGTTTACGAAAACAGTTTCAAAGTTGCGACTGGAAGCAAAAACCATTTTTACTCGAGCAACACATTTCTCCATATGTATTTTTCGGACAAACGCGAGGAGGGGGCGCATGTGTTGGGGCGTGTTTTTCTCGCTTTCCTTCCCGAGCATCATCTGGGTGTTTGAGATCTTCTTCGTCGAAGAGTTATAAAAGAATTTGTTTCAAAAACAATGTCTTTCCTAGTCGTAGCTTGGCGCTCTCGCGAATAAGGAAAATTCCCCTCATACGGTTCGAGCTTGAGAAATTTCAATGTTTTTTACGACAACCAGCACATTTTCGGAAATATCTTTAATAAATTACGGACAAAGTAAGACTTCGACGCACAGTACAGAGTTTACGTGGATCTGCGCTCCATACACTTGAATATAAATGTTCTCTCGCAGTGAATATTCATATCGATAAAAAATAATATAATGCATAGAATTTTTTATTAAAATTACCGAGTGTCACATAAAATTGGTGAAATACGTATTAAAAATTCCCCCGAAAATTCAAGGAAACCCGCTTCGGATAGTCTTTATTTATAATAAGTTGGAGGCAAATGAAGGAACACCTATATACGCATAATTATACGCGTACGTGTAGTACATATAATCATGAACGAAATCAGCGTCTCCACCCATCCGATATCGTATAAAAGTGTCCAATCAATATTTTCCGAAACTTGCCAGCCGCAGTGAAAAAGAAACTTTGGAGCCGACATAACGTGGAAAGTTCGACACTCGCTGACTGCTGCCGCGCGAGACTGAATAAAGAATTAAGGGAAAAAATAAAGAAAAGAAAAAAGATGCTCTCTCAAGACATCGAGTCGGAGCCTTGTCACACCGGAGTGTATACAGTTTACGATGAGCGGGCAACTCTGCGTCTTTATTTCTCTTGTCTTACGACATTCTATCCTTACGAATTCTATTCTATCAATTTTTCATTTATTTTTTCTTACTTCTCCTTTTCTTGCCGGGGGGACTCGTGCTGAGGGAGTGATATCACGAGGAAATACAAATGAGTACGTACGCACTTATATGAAATATAAATCGTCGATTGGGTTTGTATTATTATGCGGAGCTCGCTTGGGTTGTGCTGCTCATCGTCTTAATTAAGTCTTGGTGTATCACGATCTTCGCTCTTTACGGGAGACGTTTGCAAACAGAGGACATAAATACGCGTGTTTACCGCGCTGTTGCTGGGTGTAAAAACGCAAGCGGGCTTGTCATATGGGCTGGCTTTTATGCCCCCAGAATGCTGGTGGGCACATGAAATCTCCCTACATGTAGGCGGCTCGAGAACTACTCGATACAGAAAATTTCACCAAATACGTACTCTTTAGTGGTCATAAGCTTTTCTAGACTAAGACTGGCCAGCCAACGAATAATGCAGGCGTTATTAGGCAGTTCGCGCTTGTGCAAATTTCCTATCTTTGGATGTACTTAATTATATTTTAATGATGGCTGTCTTTTATAATTACTCCCATTAACTGCGATAGACGAGTACAAAATTAATAATTTATAGTTAGATTTTGGTATTTTTAAATTACCCGCGTTTAGCTATAGTAAATTCACAATTATGCAATTAGGCGCAATAATTAGGAAAGTTTGCATTTGTATGCAGAAATATGAACGGTAGAAAACGTCGCTCCATTAGATAAAAATTATAATTTCTAAAATATCTATCAACGCTTAGTTTATCTTGGCAAATTTCTGATAACAACGACTCGTATAACCAAGTAGCGTTGATCATGGTATCTAATCAAACTTAAACGAGTGGTATGAATACGAATTTAGCAAAATGTATTATACTTTGAAATTACGTAATTTGATTTTAAACCAAAGATTACGAAAGACAAATGGTAAAATGACTGCCATACGCGTATGAATAAATTAGTAATCCAAAATATTAATCTTGAATAGAAACGAGAAATAATTTATTGCAAAAGAATTTTCTTTGTTTAATAAATTTTATAGCCAATCATGCAAATACAGAGATCTTAATTAAAGAAAAATAACGAGGAAAATTTTTTATTTTATTACGATTCGGAATAAGTTCATTTTCTAATCCCGCGGATTAATAAAAATCTATGAAATTTATACACAATAATTTATATCGTAACACTTTATGACTTGATTTATTTTATTCAACCGAATGTATTACATTTTTGTAAAATAAATTTTTCAAAATCAAGTAATCAAGGAATGTATGATTAAATTTAATTAAATGACAATTTTTAGCAAATAAATAGAGAGGAGACTTACGGTAGCGAAATATTAAAGTATAAAGTCTCATTTTAAATGAAATTAAGAAAAGTAGATTCTATGAAAATTAATATATTTAATTAAATTATATTTTTAATAATTTATAACTCGATAAGATCTTGCTATATTTAATATATTAATCACATAACTTATTCTTTAAAATTAAAAATAATTTTTATTTCAAAATCCTATTAATATTGAATTATTTTACTTTCTTCGAAGGACGAAAAATCTTTATTGAACAACTAAAGTTTATGATAGAATGAATTAGCTAATTATTTCGAAAATACGATAACTATTATTATAAAGCATAAATTTTCTACAATAAATACAATAAATTTTTTTAAAACTTAATATAAATATTGAAAATTTTTATAATATAATCATAATAAAGAACATGAAATCAACAGCATGATTATTTATATTTCTAACATTAGAACGGGTTACAATTATTATTTTATTCGATTTTTAAGATTTATTAGAAATCAAATTTTTAAATGAAACCAGTAATTATATATTCTATTTAAAAAAATTTATATTAAAAAGAATTATGAATAAATAATGTAATTTATGTTTGGAATAAAATTTGCTTAAAACATCATACATTATTAAAACCTATTGAGCAATATTGATTAAAAAATTCCACCCTTTCGGAACTAATTTAAATAAAGAGTAACAGTTCATTTTATTAAAGAAGTAACAAAAAGTCAAATATGTCAGTTCTATATCTAATAAAAAGATAATTTAAAAAATATTTTTGACTTGACGAAGCGTCAGTGCGATAATCATAAAAGAAAGAAGAGAAAAAAGGTTTTAATAAGAAATTTCAAAGTATTTTATGAAACTATCTTATTTAAATTTAAAACTTAAATTTACATAAACCAGAATCATTTCTGAGCAGCGCAGGGCAACGCGAAACGCGAATTTCACGTCCGCTGCCATTTTCGGCAACGTGTGCGCATGCTCGCGCTTAAGAAAAAATTCAAAGTTTATTAATATTTCGTCGTCACAAAAGTCTCTCGCTCTCATAATCTTTACGAATGTATAAATTATACAAACTTTGTCAGATTCTCCCTCTCTGAATCTCGCGATGAAGCGATCGCTGAATTTACGCGCATTTTTCGTCAAAAAGGTTGTGATCGTGTGAGGTCTCGATTCTCTCGAAGCCAAGTCTCATCGACTAATCTAATATAATCGATAGCTTGGGGGAAGGAGAAAATGAGCCAAAGCGCATTTCTCCGTTGCCGTACAGGTCTTAATTATCGAACAGCACATCCTCTTTCTCCCTCTCTCTCTCTCTCTCTCTTTCTTGCTCTCTCCTGTATCTTTCTCTCTTTATTTCTCTCTTGCTCTCACTTTTCGAAGGCTCGTAAATTTCGTAAGCTTGCATACGCCGAGGGGGCGGAGGGAGAGAAAGGCCAAACGACTTAGTTACAAAGTTTCCGAAAATATCTTAGCGCACTACATATATATAAACACAAGCGTATTCACGTGTTCACATTCGGACAAATAAACAAATAAGAATATACACACAAATGCTTGCTTACTTATTAACGTTGAACTTATTGCTAGTCGTTTGGAAATTTAAAAAAATATTTAACAACAATCGATGTGTGTACACGGCCTGACTCGGTTTATTATCAGACGCACTCATGGCAATATCAATGCTGAAAAATAAGTCACAATAATACAACTTGAAAGAAATGGCGCGGCATTGACTTTCGTTTCAAATAATTTTAGAGAATTTTCTTGTCTGCAATAATTGATATTAAGAAATGATATATTATCTTACGCATCAATGCGAGCTTTGCTAGTGCAGGAATGCTCGACGCGTGATTTAATAAAATGAAACACAATCGTCTAGTAAATACCATTTTTAATTAAAACGAAAAATAGCTGTTATTTTAATTACCAGCTTTGATTGTTTAGCAGTATTTTCCTTACTAGTTAAGAGAAAAGGCATCATAAATACTTAATTTCTATTTCTTATTTCTTTTAATATTTGTGATTTTACGAATGAATAATAAAAATTAATAATAATTAACCGTGAAATCCAACGACTAATGGGGCAAAAAATGTCGATCTTATTTTAGCTTTTGAAAAGTAAGGGATATGTTTGGGAATTCACTTTGCAATGAAGTAGAGCTGATGATAAATACAGTTATTTTATCGATATTCTTCTTTTCAAAAAGTTGAGAAATATAAAGTAAATAATACAATTAAGAACCATTTTTTCTTAAATAGTTTTACGTGTGTATATATATATGAAAATTAATCAACTTTCAAAATATTAAAAATATAAATACGTAAAATTCAATTACTTTATAACAGAACAATCTTAGCGCTCTTTATAAAAAATTCTCTTTATATAAAAAGGTTAATATTCGTCATATACTTTAATTGACTCGTCCTTGAAGTTTATTTATATTTTACACAAGTTTCGTAGTCTTTCCCATCCTTGCTCAAACTAACATTCGATACAATCGTCGTTTTCTTTGCTTCGTTAAGCCAACAATGAGCAGAGGAAAAAGAGGGAAGAAAACTGCGCTGAAAAATGGCGGAGAGGATTTAAAATTCGGGTCTGCGGAGATCGAGGGAATTCTTGCTATCAGTTTGAAATAGCGCACCGCATACGTACCTATATACGTGTATAGGTATATAGGTAGTGCAGCATAGTCGCGTCATTTCGCGGTTGAGCCGGCGACGACGTTTGTCGCAGTCTCATTAGAGAGAACGAGCGAGCAGCTCCACGAGGAAACTTCAGCCCCCGGGGGTGATTCGGGCAGAGAGACATGAAAAGTTGGAAGTTGCGAAATTGTAGGAATTTCAAACGTTTGAAGCGTGTACGCGTAAGATCTCTCGGCGAGCGAGCATAGAGTGGATGGAGTCTCTGCTGCTCCGAGTCCCACTGAGCACTTAGAGGCGGGAATTTCGTTCTAAAAACTCATGGAATTAGCCTTAGAGACCTGCGCCCGCGCTTGTAAAGTGCAGGAAAATTTTATTCCTTAAGGGGTGTATATATGTAGGTATATTAATGAAATTCGCCCCCGGCTCTTTTCGGTAAGAATACATTTTATTTTTGAATTTTACGAACTCGGGCGCGTGTTTAAGTAAAAAGTACTTTAATTAGTTCCCATAATTTCTCGCGACTTTTGTGCTTCTTGTGCTCGTGCTCCAGGAGCATCACTGATAAATACCTCGTATCATATTTAAAATTAAAATTTTATATTTTTTTAAAAGAATACTGTCTAATTCGGCATTTAGTCCGACGACTCCCCTGAGAGCTAAATTAATTTTGTAATAAAAGAACTTTACTCTAGCAACTTGACTCTGCTCCGATCCACTTCGGAAATTTGAAGCAACTTTTGAAATGTTTAAAGAAAGTTGTTAAAAATCATTAGAAGCTGAAACGCTTTTGACAATCTTGTCGCTTTTCCTACGACTTCAATGTTGCAACGTCAAAACGAGCTCCTGCTTTTAATAAAACTAATCCCACCTAATGCAAGCGGATCGTACGAAGGCAGCCATAAATCTTTGAATATAAGAAATTATAACCCCTGATCTGCATAACGCAGTACGTGAAAATCGAGTTGGAGAGAAGCAGCCAGCGGTGAGATCGAACTGGATATTTGTCCGGCAGAGAAATAATATCGGTAGCCAAGTAGGTGACGGCGGCGCGACGAGAACGCGTTCGGCGTTCTTAAGACGTTGGTGCGCCAACAGAATGTGAGAAATTTTTACGAAATGTCGTACGAATAGGAATTGCTCTTTGTGGGATAAATCGAAATGAATGCATCGACAACATCCGCGCACTCGGCTCCCTCTTGCAGATACTACGTATTCAGACGTTTGCGCGGACATCGCCAGGATAGTTTCGCGTTTTACAGCCGACTTCTTTCCCTTCCGCCTCAAACCGCAAAGTCTCTTCATCTGGAAAATCTTTAAATGCACCCTTCTTACGCTCTTCTCGGGGTAAAAAAGCCAAGAAGTCATTTTTGATCTATAATGAAGACATTTACTTGAAGTAATCGCGTAACAAAAAATAAGACGTTCTTTTGCAATTTAATCGAATTTACTAGGATTGAGCTTATGGGTGGAAGTAAAAATACGATAATTTTTCGAGTCCAGAGTAAAAATTGAATTTTAAAAAATTTATACATGTTTTGCGACGCAGAAAATTGTAAATGAATGGAATTGAGTAAGAGTCGTAGGATCGAGAAAAAAGTTTTGTTCTAAATAAAATGCTCGGCAAAATATTATAATATTTCACGGTGAATACGCACTCGTTGCGCTCTGCGTGAGTGTACTAATTGTGTTTATAATTTTTCTAACAAACAATAGTAAAATTAAATTCAACGAACACATTAAACTGGAAAATAATATCATAATTTCATAATGTTCTAATGCTTATTGTCATTTGTTTTTCTTGACGTGTGACGCAACTGCTTTACCATTCAATAGAAAATAATATTTAATTATTCAACTATAAATTAAAAATGGAATTTCGCACATGAATGTGTAAAAAATCACGAGCGAATCTCTCTATTTGTTTATTTTATAACTGGATTCCTAGCACAAGGAATAGAGTTTTCAGCGCAAAGCAAGATGAAACCGAAACAAATGCATTATAATATCGACTTTCAGCGAAGAATCAAATAAATTGGACGAAATAAAAAAAAAATTGATTCTAAATAAGCTAACGGTGACTTGAAGGTAATAATGCATTTTACGTTTAAAAAATAGAACGATCATTGAAAATAATTTAAAAGTCACGTAAAGACAAAATTTTTAGAAAAGCTAAGAGGATCACGAACGTAAGCCTTATTAATACTAAAAAAGGCGTGCATACAATTTTTCTGAAACGTAGGCGAAAATAAGACGAGTAAGATTCAACTCTATAAGCTCTATGAAATATAAAAAAATTCTTATAAAATGGCGCCGGGAAACTGCCATCGAGACTCGAGGCGAGGTAAGAGAGGTAAAAAAATAACCGTTCAGTTCACCGATGACGAGTAGCAGTACTATATACGAGAGAGCAATGCTGCACTAGAGAAGCGGAAAACTGAAAACTGTTCCACGCAAAAAAATACTGCAAATTGGTGGGAAGAAGAGGTAGCCGAGAGCGAGAGAGCGAAAAAACAGAAAACGGTGTATATTCCAGTAAAGGGTCGAAGAAGAGTTGTAGGGAATGAGGTCGATTCTCGAGCGAGGTCACGTATCTCGGAGCCAATCTAATACACTCCGCGAAAGAAGAAGAAAAGGAAGAAAAAGAATACGAAGAAAAAGCGAGCTGTTGGAATAGCGGGATTGGACGATGGTCCTGGAATCTTAGGAGAGAGAAAAAAGGGTAGATTGCGCCGCACGCCAAAGTCAAGAGAACAATACCGGGCTAAATGAAAGGAGAGCAAGATAGAGAGCTCAGAGCCGGTCACGGGAGACGTTGCAATTTTGTGGATCGTTGCCCTCTAATAGAATCCATCATAAAGTCGCGAGAAGAGGCAAACGGAAGACAACGAACTTCATAAAGTCAAAGCGTCGGTAAGCGAAGCCGCGCTCGCAATGCGTGACGCTCAGCCGGATCGGCGGCGTCCGTCGGACAGTTTCATTCGCCCGCTCGCTCTATACTACTTTTAGAGCTCTCTCTCTCTCTCTCTCTCGCTCTCTCTTCTCTATCTGTATCTGCGATTGGATAAGCAAAAATTTCAGGAGCGAAATTGCGAAGAGCTGCGCTCGATATGGGAAAAGAAATTTTTCGCAGATATCGCGAGTTCCCGGCGAAATTTCCACTTATGTACACGTTTCCTATGGTATACATGATGAAAGTGCATGGCTAGGGAGAAATACTGTTTACGCGAACGTATTTCCGTTCGGCAACTTTTACGGGGATGACTCGAACTCCCGTAGTTCCTGCATTTCCCGTAGTTTGTATAAATTTATTCCACAAAGTAAATTTATGTGGCCATCGATTTTTTAGCGATTTATTCCTATTACTCTTCGTTACCATTGTATAATCCATTTGGCCTCTTCGAAATTTATTCCGCCTGCGTATTATTTGCTTCTGTAAATATTGGCGCCTCGCCGCTTTTATTAATTTCATTAGTCGGGAAATTTTAGCACGCAAAGCGTTCCCGAACAGAGATGCTGACGTTATCCTATTCGTTATGACGTCTGTTCATGAAATATTAGAATTTCACCTTGAATCATCGAACGGTTTTCCTCCGCGGAGAATAAACACTTGCTCGATAACAAACCGCCTGGAAAGAGTTTTTACACGCATGGCAATTCTGTTGCGCGAAACTCATTAACTATTCTACTAAAATTGCGAGAGTCGTATACACGATCGGATGCAATAATACTCGAGTCGGAGAAGCGCTCGAGTCTGTTGGAATAGTGCATCTTATAATCTCGTGGATTCTATAACAAAATATAAAGGAAAACCTATAAAAACAAGTTCACTTGGACTTCCTGGGGAAGAGACTAAAAATAATCAAGTCTGTCCTTATCTGCGTCGATAATGGCAGTCTGTCGTTCATCCCTTTGAACGGGCTGGAGTGTTCCTTGCTTTGCAGCCGCTTAAAATGCTAGAGTGAGTGGAAGGAATCATCTTATTGGAAAGCTCTTCTTTCCTCGGCATTCCTCAGTTCGCTACAATCAGGGACAAGCAAGCCCGAGCTGCCGGTGCCTACGTCTTCTTCTGTAAATGCACGTTTTATCTTCCTGTGTACGACATTCCCGAATTCCCGTAGATAGAGGAGCCAGGGTCGAGAAATCCGAACGATCGCTTCTTTTCTATGCACAAACGTGTGCGACGGCGCCGCCATCGTCGCGTCTGTATCTTTCTTCGCCGTGCGACGGACGGACAACTCGAAGGACGAGTCTCTGTCGAGTGTGCGCGCACGTCGCCATGTTCTTCGGCTCTCTGGCTGTCTCCTTCTCTTTCTCCCCCCGGGTCGATATACGTACTTATGCGAGAGGGGCTCCCCTCCAATCGCCGTTCGTCTGGGATTCGTGAGCAGACGTCCCCCTCGTCCTACGGACTCGCTCCCTCGCTCCTTCTCGCTTGCTCTTCTGCCTGACTCCATACTATTACTTTTTGTGAGAGATAGAGCGAGTTTCTTCTGGCTTTATAATGCGCTTATCTGCCCGACGCGTCAGCTGATTAACGATAACAGCCCTGGCACTACAGCTCGATAACGCAACAGTCGAGGAGAAGTCATCTTCTCTCTCTCTCTCTCTCTCTCTCTCTCTCTCTAGCTCCGTAGTCAATTAGCAGACAACTATGAATGTGTGAAGCCGAGCGCGCGAGCCCGTGTACGTGTTCCAGAGGAAGACCGAGAGAGGGAGAATGTGCAGTGGATGCGAGGCGTTGGTAGTCGACCAGATACGAGGAGGACTCATGAAAAATTGATGAAGCCTGCGGCGGATATGATGGGATTTCGATGAGTGCACAGAGCGCAGTCGATGATTAGCGCGAGTTCAGTAGATGGAAAAACGAGAACGCGAAATTTTTACTTTTTCTTTATTTTCAGAGATTTTTGTAATGGTCGAACGTTAGTTTGCATTCGTAATGGCGCCAAGACTATAAATAAATACGGCTTTTTTGTATAGATAAATTTGACAGAAGAAGAGGTGTATTATTTTTCAGAAAAATACCCGTTTAATTGATATGTTATTTTTACTTAAATTATAAATATAAATTTAGTTCTTGCATTTATTATGCAGCCTGTAGAATTTATTTTATTGCAAATATTTACGGCTTTTCAGTAATAAGCTTAGTTAGAGATTTTAATATTTTAAGAGTAACTTTTAATTCATTATGTTGATGAAGAATTTTTTCAAGCATTAACTATTACAAAGCAACTAGTTTTCAAGATATTTTTCAATTTATTTTTAATTAATTCCTCTTGATCTTTTTACACTGTATTACAAAAAGTATTGTAATCGAAAAAGGAGATTACATTTTTTATTTAGAACCGCTGTTTAATATTTTTAATAATACTTTTTTATAATCCGATATTAAAAGAGAAAATCATCTTTAATAATAAAATAATGTAGTTTACGCCGTTAAAAAAATTCCAAATTCTAATATTTTATTTGAATAAAGGTAATACTTTTTATATTATTTTCGGCACAATTTAGCTTTCGTAATATTTTGCAGAGTTTGTGGTTGTAAATTGAAAGTTTCATATTTTCTAAGTGTTTAATTGTAATCGATGTCAATTGTATTCGAATACAAAAATATAATTTCTTATTGGAAGGTCTCACCTGTTTTGACTAAGTGCAAATTTTTTCTAAATAAGCTTGTCGATATGAAAACCGAATCTTGCGGTATGAGAACTCATACGTAATTTAAAGTATTACAACCGAAGGATCATTTTTTAATTTTAACGTAAACTCTAAATAAATGTTCTTGAAATTATTTTCTGTATATAATAAACTCATTAAATGATTAATTTTAACGAACTTAGTATCTTTCAACATTTATAATGTTAAATAATTTAAATTTCGAGTAGAATAAAATAAATTAGATTTCAGTTGAATTCCATTGAAGGCGGTGGAGAATTTTTTCGAACGAAAGCGGCAAGAAGTGTGCGCTCGTCATCCGAAGGGATTTTACTTGTCGCGAATAAATGACGTAGGTAGCAATGGCAAAATTATGCTAATGACTTTAACGATAGCTTGTGAAAACCCGCAAACTCGACAAACATTGTCACCGCGTCATAGAATCTTAAGTACGTCGCGCGCTTGGGCATCTAGATGTCAACGACGTGGAAATTATCCATTTGCTTCAACACACAGCTTAGGGACACTCAAATCTTGGTCCTCACGTGCCACACGCCATCATTCATTTTAATATGTCATATCACAAAAACACTTGTTCTTGATAATTTTTTTTTCGATGCGATATCTGCTTGTAATACCAAATCAAAATACGCTTGCTGATAATTTCATTGTAAACTTTGGTAAAAAAAGTATGTACTACAATTTTAAAATGAAATTAATGCTGCACAACTAAACGCGCTATTGAAAAAAATTTTTCTGCTGATAAACCGAAGAAAATCCATATTACAGACACATCACAATATTTCTCGCACATTATTACGAATATGTATTCAATTAGATTTTCCACACCGAAATATGTATTTTACGTATAAGCTTTCACTTGTTCTGAATATATAAAATATACAGCTCTGTTGAACAGATGATACATCTTCGGTAGTCTGTAAGCTAGTGATTTTTGGGAGAAAAACTTTGCATTACTTCAGTTTTGTTGAAGGAAGCAGCCGCAACCCTTTTTTTTTTTAACTAACGGTTTAAAGCGTCCGACCTTCCAAGTTATTTGCGCCGTTCCGACACACAGTCCATCTACGTTACAGAAGGGCGCGAGACTTTTTTTGCTCCTTCTTCCATCCTTACACCTAGAAATGCTATGAAAAAACGCAGGTAACGGGCTCTAGCTGTCTGAGATAACTCTTGAAATTTGGAGCTTGAATAGACTGTGAGATTTCGAAGACTTAGAAGTAAATAATGTTAAAGGAAATTATATTTACAAGAATAGTGTGTAGTTTAACACTATAAATATCTAAGATAATAATACTATATTAAATATTTTAATTTAGCATAACTTGGTCTCTGTTAGTATAATTTATAAAATACTATTTAAATTGACCTAGTTTTTAAATTAGTTAGTAAAAAATTTGATTACTTTAACATGATTATAATTACATACAAAAATTAAAACAAATTAAAAATTTGATATTCGATGAAAAAAATATAAAATTCGACAACCTTAGAACTTTATAGAAAAAAAACGACCAAAACTTATGCATGTTTAGCTATTGAACTTTTCTACTTTTTAAATTATTTAGTTAAAATTTAAAAAAAAATTTTTTTAATTTCATATTTTTCAGATTAATTTATGCATATTTATCGAAATAACCAATAATTTTGTAACAACCTTTAATAAAAAAGCAATAACTAACTCGAATTTTATCAAAGAATTGGACTCAATACTTTTTAATTTTTTTCAGAATTAGAAAAGATTGATTATTATTTTTAAATATGATTCAGAGAAAGAAATTCTTGAAAAATTCTTAGTGATTGATATATTTGTATATATAATTTTTAGCATTTGGATTAACTTCTTATTTTTCGTTTTCTAAAAAGAAATTTCTATTTTTACACATATAAAAAATGAGGAATATATACGCCAGATTTATTAAAATAGTTTGAAACGCAGGGATTATTTATAAATATATTTTAAACAGTTCGGTAAAAAATGGCACGCATTATTATTAAATTATAATTGTAATTTGTTCATTTAAGTTCAACGTGCGTCTTTTAAGACGTAATAAAAATGATATTCAATTTGAATTTATTATCCTGTTCGATCATGTATACAATGAATTTGATATAAAAAATAATAAAATTTTTGTTATTTATATTTTTCAACTCAAATAAATGCTCTAAAAATTTAAAGTAATCTAAATTTTATATTATTCGAAAAATAAACTTTATTGTACACTTTACGTTTATTGCATACTTAAACAAATAATTCATCATTTGGTTGCGGGCAATGTTTCAATAAATTCTCATTAGATGATTAAAAGCTGCTCTAAAAAAGAAATAAATTCTTTTACGTATTTTATAAATATTTAAGAATGAACACCATAATTGTTAATTTTCAACTACAGGTTGCGTCGATACTTACTCAACCTTCGTAACGGTTTGTAATTCTTATCTTGACGGGCTAAACAAAAAGCTGCATATTATACTTACGTAACTACGACTGAGCACTTTTTGTAAGCAATCACCTTACAGGTATACAAGCAGCGTCAATATGTCGGTACTTTTAAACAGAACAGTTTATTCTACGATTTTTTATTACGAATATTTGTATTTAAGAATACTTATTCTTACTGTTATTTTATGCCATTATAAAAGTATTTATCGACTGAATAAATTTCATGGGCTTCTGAAGGAAATACAATTTTCAGAATATGAAAACATTGCTTATGGGCTTGATCCCCGCGATTCATATCGATTATATTGATTTTTAATCGAAAAACTAAGTGCTATACATGTAGTTTGTTAGCATAGCTCCGTTTCGTAGTTTAGGCTATAATCGCTACCCCATAAAAGTGTATGATGTACTTTTAAAGGGTGCTTCCAGTAAAGTAGCAGTAAACGCGAAGCCTGACATCGTGCCTTAACTTGCCGCATCACAATCTGAGATCTTGAAGCCAGAAGAGTTTAGCTACACATACCCGCCGCTTCATGCTCGAGATCTTTAATAACTCATTAAGTCTTATATGTCATTTATGTAATGTTGTACAAGATCTTATACATATATACATATTTATAAACGTATAGGCACGTGGATATTATTTTTTTCGAAATCGTTTAGCGCTTGCTTGCTTGATACAGGGAACATAAAATTCAATTCAAGTTTACGAGAAGAATAAAACCGAAAATATAATTTATTAAATCAAAAATATTGAGGTAGGCTGATTGCGGATTAACTTCCTTGCTTACATCTCTTGTAAGTTTATAAAACTAACACTATGAATGAATATTACTAGATTATTCATATCATATTTCATTGAATCATTTGTAACTACCGAATAATTATTATTATGAAGATAAAAAGGCAATATTATACTACTGAATAAGTAATGGGCACTTTTCAAGTTCTAATAGCTCTATTTATTTAGTATAAAACAATATAAAATTATGCAAATGTATTCATGCATAACGCTTTTTAAAGTTTCTCATAAGTATAAAAAAGAAATAAACATGAATCATCTAAGCCTCAACGTGATTGTATTTTTAGAATTGAATACGTGTAGAACACTATCGTGCGAGTTACACTTCGAATACAGACCACAACTATATCAAAGATAAATCGTGCGTTAGTATTTGTTATTAAGTAATAATAGTCGAATTGTAAATTTTCAGTGTCGGAAATTTTTCATCCAAAATTATTATTTATTCTATAATTTGCGACAGTAGAATGGGAAGAATTGTTTTGTCATACAAAGAATATTTTTGTACGCGCTGAAAGTAATATTAGATATACTCGACGGCAGCTTAGCATTGAGAAAAGAAAATCTATTTAGGGCGTTGTCGAAAGGTCGAGGGATGTAACTGAAACGGAAAAATGGTGTCGAGTCGAGTATATTGTAGAAAAAAAATAAGGCCTTAAGAATGTTTGTAATAAAATAGTTGTAATTCGGTGTGTTCATTACGACTGCTTACAAATTACATATTCGTCAAACTTTTATTACTGTTTATGAAAAAATTGTGCTTATCATAATTGAGTTTCTATCATAATTATTAAAAATGTTTACAACTAGATGGAATAAACCTAACGACTAATTTAACTATATGTTTTTATTTAATTAGGTTTCTACTTTTAATTATAAAGACTCAAAAGTATATATTTCTATTATTAGTAAATCATTAATATCATCAACGCTAAAATATTTATGAAAAATAAAATATATTCATATTTAATGTAATAAGAACATTATATAAATTACAATTGAATATAACAATTCATACTCCGTCATAATAAGCATACACATATGAGGTGATATATATATATATAATCAAAATCTTTGAAGAAATCAAAAACATAAAAATAATTCTACATAATTTTTTAAGATATTTAAGCTAAATATTTTACTTACAGTCTTACATATACGTATATATGAAATTAATATTAAACAAATTTTTGAAGAATTTATTAATTTTTTTAAATAACACACATTAAGCGTCTTTAAACGTTTATACATATTTAAATAAATAATTTACATGTATTACTATATTTTAATAAAGTATTTAGTTAAATACCAAGTTATAAGGTTCATAATATTTTTTATAATTACTTAAGAAAAAATTACTTAAGAAAAAATTTTTTCTTAAGATAAATTAATATATACTTTTATATATTTTTAATAAATGTACGAAGTAAATTATTTTGGTATTTATTATTTGTAATTAAATTTAGTATTAAGTAATATATTGTCTTACTATATTTTCAGAACTTGAAGTTGTAAATTTATTTAGAAAAACTAATTCTATTACATTATTTGTTACTTAAAAGCTAATATTTATAATTAATTTGTTGTACAAATGATATTTTTAATGTTGTTAATTTATTCAAAATTAGCAATATTTCTTGATTTAAATTTTTTTATAATATACTTATAAAGAATTAATAAATTTATTTTTCAATGAAATTCTTATAATTAAATATATATTATATTCTCTATAATATTTTAATACGTAATATTTCATATATTTGACATTTTTATTAAATGACTGAATAATATTGTGATATATCAGTAAATTATATATTAGAAATTTTAATAAACATTAATTTACATATAAATTTTTAACACAATACGTGATTATTTAATTTAAAATAATATAATTTATATATAAATGAACATTGTTTTCAATACATTTGATTTATACAATTCCGTTATTTATTTTTGATGTTATATAAAAAATCTTTAAAACATACAAATCTCTATCTTTATCCGATATAATTTGTGTTATAAATATGTTTATGAAAAACATGAAAGCTATTTTTACTTTATTAAACAGTAAATAATAAATACTCCTGAAAAATTTAGATAATTTAATTTCATAAAAAATCATAAAATATTTAAATTATGTTACGTTTAGAATTTACTTAAATTTTACAATTTTTATTTATAGATATAACAATGATATTTAATTACTTGGAATGCTATCAAACAAAGCAGTAGGAAACTTTTATTCTTTATTACAACAACTTTTTAAAAGTGTAATAAAAAACGAGTAAAAAATCCCAATTAAAAATTAATAGGAATATTGAATGTTCTATTGACCCCTCGATGAATTGCAGTAATACCGTGAATGTTTACTTAATTCAACTTTTTACTCCGATATCGTTTTTAAGTTACCTGTACATAATATAGTATTTATATACATGTACATATAAGAACAAAAATAAATATTCATATATTCAAATATTCATAATTAGAGTAAACAAACATTTGACTTTTGTTATTCCACAAAGAAATATTGATTCATGGACATAATAAATTAAAGTAATTTTTTATCACAAAAAAATCATTGTACTATATATATAAACTTCGCATAATAATGTATATAAACGCTGAATATATTATACTGTCAGAATTATTTAATCATGTAGTATTTATTGGTTTACTGTATATCGGCCTAAATTTACTATTCCTATTTTCATTTACTTGAAGTGAGTATAATAAGTATTCTTAAATATAAAATTTCATTCTAGCAAAATACACGTCTAAGAAAATTGGAAGAAAAAAAATAGTCTTTTACTTATGGGAAAAGAAATGCTCCACCCATATTTGTAAAACTCCACCCTGAATCATATCTTACTCTTGTTATTTTTTCAAGAACATGAATATTCGTGCAACCTACTTTGTCAACCTTGTAAATAACATAGCTGTAGTATTTTGTGCCACATGCTCTTACCCACGGTATTTTTCTTCATAGAAACACTGTATGCGTATTAAGACTGCATTACTTTGTATTCAATTCATTTTTTGAGGTTTCAAGATACTTAGTAATGTTCTTTTTTCACGGACTTAGCTCGTAAATTTCTTATGAAATAAATCTGAAGACTATTGGTCAAATATATTAAAATGCAGCATTTCGAAGGTCATAGGTTTACAGGACTACGAACTATTTCTTTATACTCAAGGATCATATCGAAGCATAAACTGATTGCATGTTTTCTACATATTTATATAAATAAAAAAAAATTAATCGATTAATTTATAATAATAATTAATGTATTCGCAAAATGCTGGTAATTCATTAAAATTATATTGCTTATTTTTTTTTTTTTTATTAATACTTGCGTATTAATGATCATTTCTTGCATAAAATATAAGATCAATGAGGAAATGTTTAAATGTGAATTAAAATCTAGAAAATCAAAATTTTGCTTACATTCATATACTGAAAATATAGGTTATAATAAACGTAGTACAAAGTAAAGTTTATTAAAATTATAAATTAAAATTTCAAATCATATATTCTTTCACTCGTTGACATAATTAAATTTTTTAAAAGATTTATTTAATACGTTAGTGGAATTATTTAAAATAATTAACATATTAATATATAATGAAATTCTTAACATCTACTATGACTCATTATCAAGTTGATTAAAAATTATTATTTTTACCGCATCTGGATAAATTCTATTAAAAACATCAAAATTGTATGCAAAATTGACCGAATCTTTGAAGAGGATAAAAAATTTAATCATAATTTTTTTAATAGTTAAAATTTGATAGAAACCTGTCAATGTGTTATATACTTAATTCATTCTGCATAATAATTTATTATGTATTTATTTATTTTAAATAAATACTTTTTCAACAAATATTTAGAGGTATTTTTTCTTTTCTACAGTAAGTCTTATTTATTTCAAGTTTTGATTGTTCCGAATATTTTTGATACAATGTAATATCATTATAAATTATACAAGTATAAACACTTTAATTTATTTTAATTAATTTAAATTATTTTTCAAATCATAAATCATACGGATATTTCAAAAAATCTTATAAAATTTTAAGTACCATAAATATTAGTTAAGTTTTTAAACTTGAAATTTTTTGATATTTTGTGGAATAATAATTTAAAACAGTACTATTAATTTAAATAGATTTGAGAAGAGATTATAAATGTGAAAAACTTGAAAATTAATAGTAACAATATATTTTCTGCATTTGAATCTCAAATATACGCATGTGTGTTTTTTATGCTGTTAAAATTAAAATTTTTATATTTCATGAATCGATAATTTAATAAATATTGATAAAAAATGATTAAAATTGTTGGTTATATTTTTTGGACTATATAATTTTATCTTGTATTTGTTTTATAAAAAATTAAATTAAATCCTTTTTAAATAATATCAGATATATGTTTATATTTTACATTCAACAATTTTTTATTATATAATTTGCGTTAATTTGATGGAAAGAAATGACATATTTTAAAATTCCATTGATTTAAAATGAATCTTTCTATAATAATTTTAATCTTGTTTTGATTTTTAAACAATTTTTTAAATATCACGATCTCCAGTATATCAAACGAAACCGGTAAATAATAATTTAGTATAATAATACAATTCGTAGTCGAAGTTTGATACGTTGATTGTAATTTATTTTGAATGAAAACAGTTGTTTTATTTTCTGCTAGAAGTTTTAATTCGAAAGCATACCGATCTACATGTTAATTTTATACGAGAGAAATCGCAATTGTTTGGGGATGAGCCGAAATCGATCGTTGGGGTCGGTAATAAAGGATCCTGGTTCAAACAAGGAACTTACCGGCAGGTATTCTCCTCTGTTGATGGCTGTAAAAAATGCTTTCTCTTTCCTAAACGACCCATTGAGGGCTCTGAAAGATGCTTTTTCATATTAATAAGTAGCTATATGTTTTTACTTGTTTGGATATTTTTAATAAACTATCTTATTATTAGAATAAACTTCGATCTAAATTAAGAAAAAAATATTTTTGCAGTTGAAGATGGAAAAATTATCTATTTTTATGTCATCAATCGAGTTTTTAATAAAAAAAAAAATAAAATAAAAAACCATCAATGGATTTATTAAGATATGTAATAAAATATGAATCATAAATTGTTATTTGGAATATTTAGATTAATATAAGATAACTTACAATACAAAAATGTGGTACCAATTAATAAATAATAATTTAGAATCATATTATTAAGAAAAATAATTATGTGACAATATACTACGTAATTATTAAATTTAATGCGTAAATAATATAACAAATATGTGAAAAGTGTTTTCAAGAACAACTAATTATTATATATTTGAAAATTTTTATAAAAATAAAATGATTTCTTTCTTATTATTTCACGTTTTATAAATTGACAATAATTTTTTACAAAGAAATATGAATAAAAGGAAAATTCTTCAAGAAGATGAAATATTAACATAAAAAATTGTCCATGAACACACATATTCTCCTACCGGTTACGTGAAACACAACCGCTAGAATGAATTCACTTGTATCTCATCTTAAATTCTTATATCTTTTGAGAACATTCCTCGCAATTTTTCAGCTAAATCAAGACTTTAGCAATGTAGAACAAAAGCATAGGAAAAAGACAGACAGATGCATATAAAGAAAACCTGTAGAAGGGGATTATTATTCGCTGAGCTCTCAAAGTCAGCGTAGCTGGAAAATCAAAATAAGGGAGGAGAAGAAAGAAGGAGGGCGTCGTTTTTCCCTCAATTCCATTTTCTCTCCTTCCCATTTCATTATCTATACGTATATATACGTTAGAGTGTGCATGCTTTCGTGCGTGACTGCACGTATGCATGTAGATATACATATATATATGCGATACGGATTTCATTCTGTCTCGATCTCTTTTCATCGGCGCATGCGCTTCCCCTTGTTACTGATACCAGCAAAAGAGCGAGAATCCGGAGCACAGACCGAAGCCGGAGAAGGACAGACAGCGGCATGGAAGTCTAACACTAGGGAAGGGAAGCGCGACCTCGAGTGTGGGTGTGAGGCTGCGCATGTGCGCGTACAACCGGTCGGACGACTCACATCCGCGTGCGGCTCGGGGGAGGGACGGAGGACGGTCAGAAGGGTAGGAGCAGCGGAGAGAGAGAGGAGTAGCGCCACGCCTGGTCGTTCGAAGGAAGAGTCTGCGCGCGCTTCGAACGCTCGGAGATGTTGGCTTTAGCCGAGACTCGAACCCAAGAGCAGATCGTTACCATTAGCGGAATGGACCGACTCGGCTCTCAGCCCACTGATGCAGCTACGCACGGCCCTCTACGACCTATTTCAATGACCGTCATACAGATGCCGCTGCGATAATAATTGAATTCGCTAGGGGCCCCGCGGGTAGCGGTGAAGGGAGTCTGATCCAACGGCGACGTTTCCACTTGTTTCGGGGATCATCATCGGACCCGCGCGCTGAATCGAAAATCGAAAATAGAAGGCAACTGAATTATGTCTCGTCGCTTCTCTTTCCCAACTGACCCCCGTTCCTCGCCGCGGGCTCCCGACAACTTGCCACTTATCTATCTGGCGTACGCGTATGCGTGCACACACGGAGTACGTATCGCGTGAATCCATCTTGCACGCACGCACATTGATCTGAGCGAGGCGCTTTCAGTTCGCAGCGGAACTATCGGCAGAGATACCAGCACTCGCTCATGCGCAATTGTGGGTGTGTGTGTGTAGTCCCCGGGAGATTCGGATTTTGATGAATGAAAATGCGATGACGCCGAGGCCACGGAGTCGTAATTTACCTTATCCGGCGTGCGTGACTTCTTTAGTTTGCTTTTTCAGCTCGTGCATCTTGCAAGAGCGTGCACGCGTATGGAAATGAAATACTCGAGCTGTGCATGCAGAGCAGCTTTTTAACTCGTGGAGGAGAATAGAGTTTTTTAATACAGTTGCGCGGTCGATCGCGTACGTTGTTTTTAGCGCTAGAAATTGTATCGTTTATATTATCGTGATAGAACGCAGGGTAAAATTGTTGGAAGTATTTACTCAGTCCACTTTAGTCATTTTATTAGTCAAGTTGAGTTACAGCAAAAATTTATCTGCTAACGAAATTTTTCTGTTATACTCGGAGAAAACTTGTTTCCACTATTTTTATACATCAAATAAACTATTATTTATAGAAGCGGATAAATCTGTTTGAGTTTATTAAGTATATTCGATTGGGAGACCTTTACGTTACTTTAGCGTTCCACTTTTACTATTGACTTTTTCAGTATTTCCATTGTATATTGTATAGCGATAAATACTTTCTATAAATTTCGATCGTGTAAAATAAGAAGGCCTTAAACGAGGCTTTTTTCAATATATAAATGATATTGCTATAGAGAACCATAAAAGTCCGCAAATGATGGACTGCGCAAATAAATTTATGACAGTATTTATTTTGATTGCAATTTCTAATAAATGTTGTGTATCTAAGAATTTTGTCACGAACTTATTAAAAAAATTTAAACCTCGTGAAGCAATAGATGTAAGAGAGCGACAATAGTAATGAAAGATTTCACAATAACTATAAAATATGATTGTAAGATAATATTTTTCAATTATTACACAACTTTAAATATTGCATACAAAATAATCATAGTGATTATGAAGCATGTATTTATAATGATTAAATTACGTTATCATTTTTACCCTGTGAATCGGTAATTTAAAATTCTTCATTAATCACATAAAAGTAATTTTTTTATTTTAAAAATACTAAAGAAAATTTGCGATCGAAAATTTTTTTAATAATACAATAATTAAGCTATGTTAACAGAAAATATTTTGGAAAGTTATCACAAACTAAAACATGATTTTAACAGCTGCGGTATTTTTTTAAAGTTAACTTGAATAAAAATGAAAAATTTATAATAGAAATATATAATTATCTTTAAATGTTATTCAGAGAATGAGTAAGTAATAAGTATTTATATTAGATAATAAAATTACTTATAGTTGTAAGTATATAATTTTTTGTGCCGAAGTGTAGTTTTTTCACTATCTATCTATTTTCTTCGGTACTATTTGTATTTTTCTTTAATAACTTTAAACGTAGATATTTATTATATGTAATGCAAATCGAGGTAGAGAAAATTTTAATCAAACTCTTAAAAATTGTACGCAGAGATTGTACTATTCTACTTAGATACAAGCTTTACATATTTTTATAAAAGAATAAGTTATGAAGATAAGAATAAATGGGTGTGTATAAGTGAGCGAGTAGGTATGCACAATAAATAAGTAGTAAAAAGGTTAATGCACTTTAATTTTATATAGTTGTACAATTGGTTCATCAGATTATATATAATTTAATTTAATTTAATAAAACGTAATAATTAAGGCGAAATACTTATCTTATTTCTCGTAACATAAATTTATGGATTTATAAAATAAACATTCGCATGTTTATTATAAAAGCATTACTTTGCAGTTAGCATCGGAGTATAAATGAAAATTTAAAAATTATAAAATTATTTTAAATATAGATAATATTAAATCGAAAAATAAATCGAAGAATAAAATTATAACATTAATTTTCAAATAAATTATATGCTTAAGTCACCAATTGAAATTATATTTTCTTCCTTGCTATTGCTAAAAGTATATTTTATTTATACATTGCGACTTTTATGACTAAGTTTTCTTATAATTATTATTATATCAATTTATTTTTTCAAAATTTACATTTTACAAAGTTGCCATTGTAGTTAAAAGCTAATATAAAGCGTTTAGTACATACTTGAAATTATAAAATAAATGAAAATTATTTAATTTAATTAAGTTGATGATAGAATAAGTGTGTTTTTTTCCTTTATCTAACCGTATTTATCAAATAGACATATACAAAAATCTTTCTGTACTAAACATAAAATTTTTCCCTACTTTAATATATAGTTAATTACATATATATTTCATAAACTTAAATAAACAATAATTTAATTAATTCTGTAATTTAGACCTGAAATGTAATTTTCGCATGATTAATTACAAAGTTATGTAAGTCTTTCCAGTACATCTTAATTATAATTATTTTTCTTACAGTTTAGTTTTAATTATCTTTTTACCTCTTATTTTACATTTACCTTTTTATGGTATCGTAAAAATTATGAACAACTAAGATGAAAAAATATGAAATAAAGGTATATACGTGTAAATTTATGCCATGATTAAAGTCATAATGATTCTATGTTAAATTCATTATTGAAAACTAATAGTTCTATAATATGTGTGTATCCTTAAATTTAAAAAATAACTATATTATTAAAAAATTCTCATTAAGTTTTGATTGAAATATTCATAAAATTTAAGTTCGAATGAATTTATACAAATGTAAAAAAATATCTTTAATAAATAATTTATGAGTAGTATATTTTCCTGACAATACTTAAAATAACCTATGCAGTTGAAATTTTAAATAAAAAGAACATGAATTAAATGTCATGTTAAAATAGATTTACGACACTTAATTACTATTCATTTAATTAAACAAATACTTAAGTTATATCGCTTAAGAAATCGTATACTTAATACTCTTGTATTCTTTAAATGTACAATTGCTTGTAATAAATATTTCATGATTTATGGTTTGAAAAAAGAATCTATCTTATTAGAAAATCTAATATATTATCACCGTTTAAGTGATGAATCAAAAATGTTAATTTTTTCATTGATTTGACGCATTTAAATATATTATTTAGCAAACAAATAAATAAATTATATTCTATAAAATATATATCAAATAATTATTCATGTATATATATGCACATATAATTATATCTGAAAAAAATACACGTACATGAAATATATGTCTCAATTAAATGTGTTTCAATGCAAGTGTATATCACAGAACTACTTACAAAAATTAGAACATTTATAGCTGTAAGTAGCTACAATAAAATTGAAATATATTTATTTTCAAAATATTTTATGATATAATATACCTATATATCATAATACATAAGACATAATACCATAATACATACCTAATTAAGATATGACAATTTATTATCAACATTAAAATCACATTTATTGTTTATTATCTTATTACATATAAAGAACTTAATACTAGTGTAGTTTTTTAAAAATTTTTTAAATTTTTTAATGAATGTAAAAATTTTAGTTATATCAAAATATTATTTGTATTAAAATTATTTTGGATTAATATTTTTTTATAAATATAATAATTAGATTTATATAAATATATAAATGGTGCATAATTACAAAAATTATATGTTTGCCTAAGTATATTGAACGATGTGTAAATTCAAATTATGTAATATTTTATATTAAATATTTGTTTTGGGCATAAAAAATATTTGTCAAAACGTCGAAATTATTTTAATATTTAAAAAACTTATAATATTCGTATAAATTTATTTTTTTTTTATTAAAACTAATCAATTTGGAATTCTTAAGAATCTTAATAATTATAACCAAAAATGGAATTGTCAATTAATCCAATAAAAGTGAATATATTATAAAAATGGATAATAAGAATAACAATAATTAATAATACAACCATAATTTACACTCATTTTAAATGCAAATAGAAAATATATTTTTGGTTATATTTTAGAAATTATAAAAAGAAAACAGAACTTGCAGCAGTAAGATAATTTAAAAAAAAATCATATAATCATGTAAAACCAGCAGCAATTATGAATATACTTTTTTTTAAAGTTTAATTTTATTTATAAGTATCTAGTTTTTAGTTAATTTATTTTATAAATAAAATTTGGATTTTTATTATCACATTTATAACTTATAATATATATAAGTAATAATAGAACGTTTTTGAGATAGCTTATTATTTTTAAAATAAATAATTCAGACAGGCTTCCATAAATATAAGTATCACAGTTAACAAAAATTTATTATAGTTATATTTAAGGGATAAGAACGCTAACTTCAGCATTTCATTAACTTTCATGTACGTAGTATAGTTTATTAATATAAAGTAATAAAACTATTACGATTTCATATTATTTTTCGTATTAAATGATTAAATGATGATTTATATTCTTATGGACAATTTAGGATCATTATTCCACTGAAGAGATAATTCTAATAAGTTTTTTTAAAATTAAAATTTTTTTACCATAAAATAAAAAACATCTACCACTATCCTTTATTTTTTTAATGCAAACGAATTTTTTTTACTCAATTTATTTAAATTTAAATAATCTTATGCAATATAAAATTAATAAAGAAAACACCATTTATCAAACACATTGAAATAGGATTTTAAATAAAATAAATCATAAATTCTGATTTATAATTTAATTAAAATTATTTTTTATAGTATTACTGCTTTTTATATTTACATATTACTTCTCATTTAATAAAGTTAATATAGTCAAAGTGTAAGCAATATATTATTATCATAAAATGGGAAAGAAAAGTTTTTTAAAAATCTTTAAAGTAAAAATTTCTCATATAAGGTAGTAATTTTAATTTTATTTTTGTATTTTTTAAATATTAAATTATTTCACAGAAGTCTGTTGATGACATAATTGAAAATAACATGATTCAAGTGGACTCCTTAACTTTTATATTACCCTCTATTCATTAGTTAGCTTAAACTTCTTTAAAGATTAATGATTAATAATGGTTCTAAAGGTTTAATGTATAACTGATATTCTTCAAATATGAAAAAAGTAATTCCAGATAAGAAGCGATTAAAGAATATTGAAAAGAAAATGAAAATATTTAGCCAATTGCGATTTGTGGTAAAGCTATTTATGTATCGGTGCATGTGTGCGTTCATACATGTCTTCATCTGGAGAAGATAATTCAATACTTAATAAATCTTTATCCGTGCATAATGCATATTTGTGGAAGAAATTAATAGCACATTATGATATTTACTTTTATGAAATAACTGACAAATGCTTAGCCTATTCAAGTACGAAAATAAAAGATTTGAGTAATTCAGTATTCCAAGTCGTAGTTAGGTCGTAAACTCAGAGTCGAATGGCAGAAGCAGCCACCTGTTGGTGCGAAACATTAACCCATTTACCATCGCCATAAAGGTGTATGGTCACAGTACTAGGTCGTTAAGGGACCATTTTTAAATGCATCCGCTATTAATCGATTTATTACAATAGGGAAAAAATTGAATTGTACTTCATTTACCTGCACAATTTTTCGTTTTTATGTACAAGCTATTGATTTTATTTTTACGTCGAGTGATTATGAATCTATACCTTATTTTGAGAAAAAGCGATTTGTTGTTGTTGTTGTTGTTGTTGTTGTTGTTGTTGTTGTTGTTATTATTATTATTATTATTATTATTATTATTGTGCTCGAATATCGTTTAGTATCGGCAAGTATAATCGCAATGAATTTTAATGTACACTAATACGATTATAATGTACTGGCGCTACATGTACCGGCGCGCATAAAATACAAGTTTAATATGCACATCCAAATTAATTGCATAGATATATTATATTATGTAAACTAAGGCGTAATAGACTGCGAATGCGGGAATGAATTTTTATTTTTCAATCAGCTAAGGCGCTTGGCGTATTTTTGTCCACATTGCAAATATTTCCTTTGCGCTGAAAGTCCTGGCGTAAGTAATTTCTGTTGAATTGTTATCGATGAACTTTAAGAGAGGCATGTAGATTTTGGTCAGTGAAAGCCAAATAAAAGTAGAAGTACATTTGGCCGCTGATTTATTCATTAAATCATTACGAAACTCTTGCATTACTCTCCAAGTTTTATAGATATGTATTTTTTCTTTTGCTCGACTCCAGCAGAAAGTAAAGCAAGCGCTCTACTACCACATTACAGATACTTTATATTTTTGCCAATATATTTCCAGGATTATAGCGAATGAAGAAAGAAACCCGATACTCGGCAAGATATCAAGTTATTCCCTCGCAAAGCTTTAGCGCGCGTCTGCAAAGTTTTATTTTCCCTCTCTCTCTCTCTCTTCTTTCTGCTTAGGGTCGATATTACTCTAACTCATGTTTGCGCCAATAAGCCTTAGCCACAAAGAAAGCAAGTCAACCAGGAGAATTCGAGATCGCTGCTGCTGGTGCACGCTTTGCCGTTCCAACTTACTCATGGAGATGCGATGCCGCCTTTCTTTCTCGTAAAGACGAGACTTTGTATTAGAATGAGGAGTGGTCCCCACGCTATTCCCGGTTTCTTTTCTTCCGTCCATTTCGTAAATTCGCCATTTGCTTGAGAAAAAGGAAAGCAAATAGTAAATCCGTCGAGTAGTGGAAAATTGATTTTCCTTTGAGTCTCTCTGTTTAGCCGGAGCTTTAGAGTTCTCGTCTTACTTACTTAAGAAGCATATATTTCATTTATTTAGAAAGAAATTATTTGGAAAATAGCGAGAGCTCCGAAGAAAAGTTGGAAAAAGCTCCGCTGTTTACAGCTACAGTCTGGGACTTGGAAATTTTCAGAATTTATTGGATTTATTTCGACGAGTCGCGACGTGCGTTACTCTGGAGTACGCGCGCGCGGTTCGCCATTAGTGCCGAGCTCCGACGGGGAGCTGAAAAATAAGCAAAATAAGCGAAATAAAGACGTTCGAATTGATTATTCCGCCTCCTTAATAATCAGTTTGAATAGCCACGATTCGCGCTGAATTGGTCGCAAAAACAACAAAGATGTTACACGAGCGGTGTACTTATGCGAACAGCAGCCATTTGAGCGAAAATGTTTTCTTCCCTGATTAGACTTCTTTATTAGCTTCCCCACAACGTGCATATATGTCTTACAACAAGTATCCTCGCCGACCTACACGTACCACGTACACGCTCACAAATATACAATTACGAAACTCAGGTTTCGCCTAATACAAAATATCTCGGGCCGAAGCGGCCAATTTACAAGAAACATCATATACTCCCTGCGAGTCCTGTGTCGTGCCGCGCTTTATTGGAAATATTCAATAACTCGCCGTTGACTGCACCGCGCAATATCGGGAGGACCGAGAATACGGGTCGTGCGACTGCTTTTTCTCTCCGGCGAGCTAAAATATTTTGCTTTCGTCTCGGTCACAAAGCTCTCGCGAACTCGCTCTCCTCGCGATATAGCCGAGGCTCTCGTTCCGCCGCTACAATCTCGTCTCGAGAGTGGATTCGATACTGTACCTCGCCCGCTCGCTCATTCCTGCCACGCACGATTGGTCCCCGAGCTCGTGCCATTCGTATGTATGCGCGCTGTCCGTATAATCCGGCGACAAAGGCTAAAAAAAGGGAAGGAAAAAATTCCGACGGGGGTATTCGAACTCTGCTCATTTATTCGCAATGAGTCCGCTCGCTCGGTCTGACGGAAAACGAAAATAGTGGAGACTGTAAAAGAGGAGTAAAAGAACAGAAGGTGAATGCGAGGCGCAGGTAGTATCTTTTCTTCCCCAGTGGCTGAGCACGAGCATCGGCGCGTTGCTCTCTTCCTGTGGAGGATGGGCGTAGCGTAGGGAACGGGGTTTTTCGAGAGCTGGGCTGTCCCGAACTGAACTCTCGGCGAAGAAGTAGCCGGACAAGGTACCGCTGTCATTTTTCAAATTCCATTGGCCCGAAGGAATTTCGGCGCGATGGGAGGTCGACGAAAAAACTCCAATCCAATCGCTTTCACCGTCGGTAGGACGGTTCTTCATCTTTTCACAGCTTCTTTCGTCGTATATCTTACCGGTTTTGTCCGCTCCTCGTCCAATTCCCAACGAATTAGGGCTATACATTAGTAAAATCGATTTTAATTCGCTTTGTCGCTCCGCTCTATTCCCTCTTGATTGAGACGTTTAGACGTTTTCTCAATCTTTCAAGTGCTCTCCTAATATACTTCTCGGTATTAATCTATTTTTATTTTATTCTACAACCTCTGCTTTTATGTTTACATTTCAAATGCTTTCGGCGTCGACTTTGTTGAGTTGTTAAAGTTTGACTAATTACAGCCATAATGTCAATCCGATACCACGTCCTCCTCGAAATCTGTATATTTCAATTCGCATACGCTTACTTCTCCACTTTAATAAAACCCTATCTATACATCTTTCATAATTATGTATTTCTTGCTTTCAAACGGAACTTAAATTTTTGCCCGTTATTTTTCAAACTTAAGATATCATAATGCCCGCGCAGTGAAATACCAAATGCAAAATTGAATGACTCCTTATATCAATAAAGAAAAGCTTAAAAACATAAAGGCATTTAAAGTTCTTCCCGAGTGCGTAATTGCGCATCGTGCAACTGCATCTTTGAGAGATTTCTTAACCGCGCTATCGATGGACAAAATAATTTTACGCGCATTTTTCACTAGACGCGAAAAAAGACGTTTTGAAATTTACGACCCCATGAGCGCTTATTAATAGTATGCAGTCATGGCTAAAGTGCTCACACACTGATAATAGTCCATCGGAAATTATGAAAAGCGTATATAAGTTGCTCGCAGCTTTCTTGGGATGAAAGAAAGTCCCCAGATCAAAGGGAGTCGCCGCAAAACCTCTATTTCAGATAGACCGAATCATGTTGGGCGGCAGCGCGCGCCTTCCGTCGGATAGACCAAGTAACCTACGCTCCGCGCCCCGCACTGCCAGCGTATATACACTGTACTATTTTTATGATACGGAGCGACAATGAATTCCTTATTAAGGCAAATATTTGAGAGCTACCGAGAGTCACGGATTAAACTAACGGCTAAAAATTCTTGAGTATGTCTTGTCCTCTCACAGAGCCTTTACCTTCAGAGCCATATTTTTTTGAATTGTGGTCGATTCCTATTTAAAATATTGTTTATAAATGTCATGTGTTGATATAAATATTCGAGATGCTTTAAACGAGCCGTTCGTGTATATTACGGTGAATTTATCATTTCGATCATTGATGTGCCTAATGGATATTATTGTTCATTTGTAAAAGATCAAGTATTACGTTGCCACCTCCCATTAAAGCAAATTTAAAGTAGCTTATTTAATGTATAGAAAATATATGCAATAGCATCTGTATCTTTTGTGATAATCATCGTTTAACATGCACAAAAGAAAAGGATAATTACGTAGATATTTTCTTTTTTTAATTTTTCGATTTTGTCGATTTTTTGGCGCCTAAGCATCTGCACCCCCTTATTGTCACATGGAAAAGGCAAATAAAAGTTCTAAAAGTTCAAACTCGCTTATTTTAAAAGGCCGTTTTTTAAAAACAAACAATACTGGAAAAATGGAAATGTGCAACAATAAGCAGAGCCCAATGCAAAAAGAGAAAAAGTGAGACAATAGATAAGCAAATACCTTCTTTACTCGGAGGTTATATAGAGGCTCATAAAGTATGATCATAGTTTTATTACCTCGCTATGTCCGTTGAGAGAGACATACAGCACTAGCAAACCACTAATTGTTAGGCGCGAACACATTTATTGGCAGGTTACACGTCCGTTAAAATTGCCCTGCACGCGATTCTGCTTATTGTAAAATGTATACTCGGAGCATTAGTGACACGTAGTTTGCCCTCGTGTTTATTTATTTCATAATCTTGTCACCGACACACCGTTGAAATTTTCTCCGGCACTGTGACAAATATTTTCTATCTAACATTACTGTATGCATTTTGGACTCAGATTATTTATGTTTATGCATTTTCTTTATTTACAGCGTTATTTATCGTTTTCACCACCAGCTACTTTAGGTGTCTTCTCAAACCATTTTATGATCCTGAATCTTCTTTTAACTACTCAACTATCAATAACGCCAACTGATATTGCTGCACGCAAATCTAAAAATTTTAAAAATTAATTCGTTCTTGAAAATCTCGATCTCGATCGCAGACTGCTTATTATTCTTGTAATGGTTGACACTTGATTGAAGCTGAAAACATGTTTATGTCAATAATTAAAAAAGAATGATTTATGAAGTTTAATTTTGATAAAAAATCATGAATCAGTTTTTTTAATGAAGTACATTAACTGAAGCTTTTTTTAAATATATCATACCATTTTTAATTATTCAGCAATTTCAACGTGCATTAATTTATAATTGTAAATTATGATCTATTGATATTAATGAACAGCAAATTTTGAATCTTACTCGTTGCATTAAAAATAGTTTACAAATTATTTAGTATTTTCTGTTATTTTATTAAAAAATATTTACTATAATCAATTATAGATTAAAGTAAATTATAATGTTCACGAGTTAATTTTGCAAAGATGTTTATTTCATTTAAAGTTATCATCGTTTCAAATATAAATATATATAAGAATAATTTAATATTTGAAATATGCGTAATAAAAATTTGGTAATTAAAATTTATATATATTATTCTGATTGCAAAATTTGCCTGTAATAATAAATCAACAAAGGATCTAAATCGGTTGTTGAATTTATGGATTCCATTCAAATAAGTAACAATGAGTATACCCAATAAATAAATAAGTTTAATATTATTCTTAGCGGCCATGAATATTAGATACAGCAGATTATTGAAATTGAACAAGTGCAGTTTAACTCCCACACGTTCTCTCTTACGTGTTCTTGTCCGACGGATGGCGACGAGCAGTTTCTTTTCTCAAAATATCAAGATGAGAATTGCGAATGAAATTAATAGTATTGGAATTGAATGTGAAAAATTATCTAGAAATAGTAAAAAAAAAACGTCTTTTTCAAAACTTGAAACTGCTTATAATCATTCAAAGCATAATAAGCCAAGACCAGTTTCTCGTCACTTATTTTGCGCTAAATGTTGAGCGCCTTCCGCCGCTGTGCTTTAATCAATATATTTAAAATAAATTATTCAACGCTTAATAAATTATCTAAGATTGTATGTATTAACCCTCTTAGCAAATCAAGAGTCAAGCATATGCGCGTATCGTCTGTGTTCGTGGATTTTTTGCCAGTTTCTCTCGTACAGGAAAAGCTAATGGGTTGCGTTGGCAAGTAACCACGTGCAATAAATAGCGATAAAATCGTCTTCTCAAGCGATGCAAAAGGTGCAAAAGTATTTTTTGTCGTTTTCTCTCCGTTATGTCTGCTTCTCTGCGCCATCTTTCTTAGATTCCTGTTCGACAGACTTATCGGACGTACGTGTAATCGAAGTCTCGTAAGTGTACGGACTCGGTTTACGTGCGCCGATGCTCGTGCAGTTTGTACACGAAGGAAGTGCGTGAAGCCATGTGCGCGAGAGAAAAATGCCAAGGTGGGAATCAATGAACCAAACATGCATTATGACTGAGCTTAAAAGCGCGGTTCTTTATAATTACAACGTGCAGCTCAGTCTTTCATTTTTTGCCCCTCCTTATTTTTCTCTCATTGTTCCTCCGAACTCAAACTACACGTCCTGCCAATGTATAGTCCTCGTTCTTGGCGGCGTCCGCGAAATATACACCATGTTGGTTCAACACAGCAACAGGAATACAAATTTAAAAACCAGACGGCACTGCTCATCCGGAAATTATTATCTGAAAAAGAGAATATAATCGATAGTCGCAGTTGCTGAATTGTTCCCCATAAACCAGTGCTTGCGAATATTACTATTTGGCATGTTTCAAACTTATTACATGCAGATTGATTGACTAATACACACGCATGCACACGAATTGCTCATATATTGAGCCATCAATGTAGAACTAACACAAAAATCAGTGTGTTCGATTGGCGAATAAATCTGAAAACAATCGATTTTTATATAGTAACATCTAACAAATTAACTCTAATGTATTATTATCGAAGAGGATTGTGTCCGATCATAGATATCGCAATAAAAAGAATTTTACAAGATATATTGTTATTCCACGGAAAATGGACTTTTTTTTGTCTCGAAAGAATATCTTGCATGATGCTCAATATATTTGCCGATAATACCTATTCGTTTGAAAGTGATTGGAAGAAAAATTAGTTCAATATTTATATTTCAGTAGTAACAGTAGTACAGCTGTATAATTGATATTATTATTATTAAATTTTATATTGAACACGATACTATATATATATTACAGGTTATTATTTTCCAAATAAAATTGAATTCACCTGATATTGTACGTATTTTTATTTTAAGTAAATTTAAATAAATGGAAAATAAAACGCGGTGTGACGAGAAATTTTTACAGTAAAAGTATAAAGAAGAAGTAATCAAGGAAATATTAAACAAAATTAATGTATTTTAACTCATTATATTACGATGTCTCTTGGGAATTCGAAAAACATAGCTCTCATAATATATATATAACATGTGGTTGTGTGTGTGTAACATGACCCCGTACGATATTCTTGCTTAGTTATACGCATATAGCCGTGCTCCTCTACCACGCAGCAATTTTCGTATTTCGGGTGAGATCACGTTTGGATAAAAAGAGCAAACCAGCAGTAGAATTTCTCTTTCTCCCTCTCTCTTTTTCTCTTTCTTATACCGACGCTGCTGACTCTACGTATCTCCCCTCTCCCGCCATCGCAGCAATATATTCGTACGGGGCGAGTCCATGAGCAGGTATGGAGTTTTTCTGCTCAGCTGGCACACCCCCACACGTGCTTTTCTAATGCAAGAAACCCTTCTCTGTTTCTCGCCCCGATGACGTCTATAGTTGCGTCAATGGTCGCCATAGCCTGTACTAGCTCTTGCTTCTGCACAACTCCAGCAGCCTTGTTACTGTCCGTCGGATCCGCTCACTTCTATTTTGTTTTCCATCATGATGTCGCAGGGATTTGTAATAAAGAAGGAATGCCACTCCGTTAGGGCGCAGAGATTTTGCCCGGATGAATAGCGCTGGTGTATTAAACTGCCTTCACTTTCTCTAGTTTTCATTACTTCTTATCTCTAATTGGCAAGCGAATTTGCTAATAATTATTATTTACTTAGCTTTATTAATTAAAAAATATACGATGGAGTAAAATTCTGCGACGAGTCAACAAACTGGGAAATGATATACAGCGACAGTCACATCAGAGCTGTGACTAATTCTATAAAAAATAAAATATCTTATTAAATTGAAACATGTTGTTAAATATTGAATAGACTTTTCAATTTATTAATGTTGGGTACAGTTCTTGTACACGAGAAAGCGGTCACAATAATAGTAAAATTTAAAAACAATATTTAATACATCGAAAGAGTGTAAATAAAATATGTTGTCAAGTATAAATTGTTCGTGCTATGAAATATTTTTATGGCATAATGAACTTCGAAATTGAGTTGTGAATTTTAGAAACCACAAAAGGCAAGTAATAAAATCTTGAAATTTTTCATCGAACGAATCTTATAAACATTTTTTTTCGAGTTTTAGACGTTTATTGTAATTATAACAATGAATAATACAAATAAAAAACGAGAATACGTTACTCGATGTATCCACGAAAATCCGCGTTTAAGCGAAAGCATTTTTACTAAATGATATTAAGCTTCTTTCTACTCTCACCATATCAACAAAAAATATTTTTCTCGGGACTCAATACCGTAAGCGAAGCTAACTTTTATGCCACGGGCTGCACGCACGCAAGGTATTGGAAAAAATGTGTAATTTAGCTGGCAGTGGTACACCTTTGGATAACACGATTGCCAAATGTGGATCGACGTGGCTTCATATTTCCCGGGGGGACAACGACCAAGTCCATTTCGGATTCAACGAAAAGCACGAGTAGAAAGAGCCGGTGAAACGTGAGAGAAAGAAGGAAATAAAGAGAGATGGAGACAAAGAGAGAAAGTGGAAAAGAGTAAGCGAGATAAAGACAGATAAAGAAAATGGAACAGGGGCGGGGGAGAAAACGAAGAGGCGGATGCCCGTCCATCATTTGCCGTCTCGTATTCGCGATTCTCTCAAATTTCATCCAGATTACGTGCTTCTTACGAAATTATCTTCCACCAAATTAATTCCACTTTGACTACTGGTGGATTCTCTGGTTGCTGACATTATTAAATATTTTGTACAGAAGCTTTTCATGCTATCCAGCATTTATATTTCTTATTATAAATTTAAAAAAATAAGCATTGTAAGGCACTTCAATCTTTGAAAAATTTGAATGACATAAAGTGAAAAATGTCTCCAATCATTTAAGAATTAATTTAAAATTTTTAAAATATTAACAGATTTTATTTTTGTTTTAATGATTTTTTCATATTTCTTTTATCTTTTAGTGAAATCACTTTTCTGTTTTATATCAAAATGCGGTTTCAAGGACGTTACAGATAATTTTATATGCCTCCAATCAATAGTTGACCGAATTTAATTAAAATCCTTTGCTTATCATACGAGAAATAACTTTTTAATCACGTACAGCAAAACGTTTCCATTGTAATTCAGTACTGAGTTAATTACTATTATCAATATTTCCTTTTATCGTTCGTTAGTTGTATACCACAGTCGTGTATTTAAAAATTTCTATGCAATTAAATGCATTATAAAATCAATATATTAAAAACTTATAAGCTTTTCATATTTATAAACTATAGAAAATAAAAAGGTTGTAAAAAACATCGCAGGCATGAAATTTTAATATCAAAATTCGAAAGCGCAGTTTTATATCTACATTATTTTCACAATAATAGATATCAGTCAGATTTTAAAATATTTATTCTCCGTTATACATCTTAAATTTAATCAAAACAAATAGCATTATGTAACGGCCACATTTTTACATCCATTATTTATTATGAGACTCGAGCGAAAATTAAGTTTTCAAGTAATAGGAATGCTTAAGTCGATTGTACCTTAAAACTACAGATACGCACATAATCAATCTGTTAATTAATCGGAGTCTTTTATCTAATAACTAAGTTAGATGTAATTCTGAAAGAAGGGGCATAAATTAAAAGTGATTACCCATTAATTTTACGAATCGGAATCAGAAAAATTTTCCCCAGTAAATAGAAACATTTTATCTGATTCCATCTATTTTACAGAATGACATAATTTATGCCATAAAGGCGAGCTTGTAAGGTCGTAAAGTATTACAATAAAATATTTTCGGTAAATTTCAAAAGGTGAAACTTACTCGAGATTACGAATATTCGACCCCGAAAAAAGCGAGTGCAGGCTTTCCAGTAAGAGCACCAGCAACACTGGCGGCAGCATCAGCAGCCGTAGCCGCAACAGCAGCAGCAGCAGGAGCAGCAACGGCAACAGCAACAGCAGCAGCAGCCTCGCAATTACGCGAAACTGGGTGAATCGTTTTACGAGCGTTAGAGTGTCGGGAGAGTAAAAGAGTTCAAGCGGCCGAAAGCCTATGCTTCGTTTTTTGCTCTCTCGCATTCACGTACGAATCAAAATCTATACCTTGACTATATCATATACACGAAGGCAGTGTATAAATAGAACATCAAGAGCCTGGCTCCAATCGATAAAGCCGGAGCTGAAAAAAATAGAAAAGTATAAACGAGGAGATTAATCGTCGTGCCATGGATAAGGTAACTACGCTGCTTCACGTTTTGCAATTATAAACTCTCGTTGCGATCGTCGTCGTCATCGTCGTCGTCGTCATCGTCGTCGTCGTCGTCGACGTGGTCGTCATCGCCGTCGCCGTTGTCGACGTCCTCGTTGTCGCGGTCGTCGTCAACGTCGTGATATAGGGCGAATGTTGTGCTCCACTTGCGATGCGCGAACACTGGCAAATTTATGTATACGATTTCAAGACGGGTGAGAATTATAAAAGGAGGGGGTCCGAGTGAGGAGGAAAGAATATGGAACGAAAATAGGAGCGTTCTGTGCTCGCCATCCGATAAGAGACGATAAAAGTCTATATAAGCTGCGTATCTCGGTCGGTACCGAGGCAATAAAGCTCGCACGCAGAGAAATAGGTTCACATACCTGTACATATACGTATAAGTGGTGCAACGCAACGGAAAGTTGATGCAGTTGCGAGAAGGAGGTTCACAAGAAAGTGTGAAGCCCGCGGTGATTGTTGAGAACGATGCAACGGTTGCTATAGTTTTGGTAAAATTTTTTAAAAGGGTGAGTTTAAGCTTATATTTGGTCCTCGGGAAGAATTGTTTAAAAGCTTCAAGTTTTGCTATTTTATCGGAATAAGCTCTGATGCAGCGTAGGAGCAATTCATTTAAAAATGTCTGGATCGTTTTTAAAACTTGGCAGCACTGTGATATTTTTTCAACGCTGGAATAATTTTCAATTCTGTAAAATTCCTACTCTTCTTATGTATCGCGTAAAAAGATTCGTCAAAAAATTAAAAAACTATTAACCAATTCGGCACGATTATGCAAGAATTTTATTTCGGAAACGCTATAAACGCAAATTTTTTTCTAAAATGCGCTTTTTCTCTGTAAAGTATATTATCCGTTGAAATGAATTTTTTAGCGTTTCCAGTCTTTACTTATTTTTTCATAATAAATAATAACAAATTCATGTGAAGGTTCGTTTAAAAGCATAACATGATAAATGCGTTGATAGTGGACGTGAAAAGAGATTGATTCTAAACACAGGAAATTCGACAAATCGCTTAGAAATAAAATAAATCATAAATACAACGATTGGAAATTTTTTAAAGTGTGAAATTACACATTTACTTTTAAATCTTTGAAAAATCGATATGTACTAGCTACGGCAATTGTAAATAATTCCCAGTGCAGCTGTAATTTAAAAAAATTTTTTATTCTACGGTTCAGTGGAGAATAAATTTTGGAACGAGGACTCAAGAACAAGAATTCTGGTTTCTCGAAATCTCAGCTGTGGCTGTTCGCAAACCATATCCGTCGGAACATTTTTCATTTTGTTTGGAAATTTACTCGTTCGATTCATTACATATCCTCCGGTGCAAGCTAAACAAAAATAGAGGACGGAAAAAGGGTGTACAAGTCCCTCGTATAATTGAAGTGACCTAACGGTATATCGATTGGGGTTGACCACGACTAGGATATAGTGTTTCCGAACCTCTAAACTTTTTCTCATTTCTCTCTTACCTCTTTCTCTTCGCGTCTCGGTATTTTTTTCGAAAGCTTGTACGGAATGTCTGCGTTATTACATTGTTTTTCGCTCTCTATCATTTTCTACGGTTTTTGGCTTTGTTGTGTTGACTACCGAATATTTCTAAGGGAGAAGTTATATGCTTTGTACACTTTACAGGGTTCTCCGACTTCTAGACGCGACTTTCCTCAAGTGTTCCGAACTTTCTCGTTTATTTTCATTGTACATAGGGCTAGAAAATAAATGCGCATTTTCTACTCTTGTCACTTTTTAAGACTATTTATAACCTTTTGAGTAGGTCACACGGACACTGAAAATGAAAGGATTATATTTTCCTTTGATTTTTACTTTCACGTGTTTTACGTTCCAAATATGTAGTAAATTATTAAATATACATAAATTTAATATTCTTCTGATATCAATGTTTAAAATAAGATGATTTCGAATAATTGAAAAGTTGCATCAATAGATAATATTTTTTGTTTTATAGGTAATTTACATGTTTGTCACGGTTGAAAATAATTAAAAAAACCGGTAATTATTCCTTTACATTTTAATTTCACGATTCTTTCTATTTATTAAGCTATGTTATAAGATTTCAATATCTAAGTGCGTAATTATTTACTGTATAATATATCATAATAGATGTAAAGAAAAAATCATAGAGGAATATAAATTGATTCTTTACGTACTGGCATCCATTTGAGATTTTGCAGTTTTTACTTATTTTAAGAACAATGTTATCATAATTTGAAGAAAATGCATTTTAATTTATTTAAATTTAGTGCAAAACTTTCTTTTAACACATTAAAACGTGCTTTAAACATTTAGATTATTAAAAAGTACGGTCTACATTTAAAAACTTTGAATAGAAAATTTGTTCAAATTATTCTTTGTAGTAATCTATTGTATATGTATTACTTTCAGATCTTAAACATAATATGTTTACTAGTATTGTTCTTGATTTCGGTGACATATTTTTTTACTTTATATTTTCTACTTTTATTTATGTTATAAGAAATGCATATTATCACACCAAACACAAATCTTTTAGTATAATAGATTATCCATTATTTCAATATTTTTATTTCTTAAGAAACAGCCATTATTGTCTAAGTGAAAAAAATTTGTTTACTTTTATGCGTAATTATAAATAAATCGTACATTTTTGAAGATATATTTCTAACTTAATATTTTACTGTATTCAGAAATCATTTCAATTCGAAAAAAAAAATGAATATTTAATTAATTCATAAGAAAGTAAAAGTCGTTACTTAAGCACAATATTTTATTCATCACGCCAAAAAAGCTTATGTGAATGAGAAAAATTCCTCATAACAAAAAGTAATACAAACTATAATTTATCATTGTTGATGTTTATATTCTTTGATCCCAATGTAGAGCATCCGTCGTATACCTTCGTTTTCCTTGCCAGGATTTGTAACCCACCTTGGAAAATCTCACGCTTGCACGGACTAGTTTATATTACGTGAGAAATCTGTTATCTCGTTTAGCTCCCTGCCATTTTCTAGAAATCATCCGGTTGGCTTTATCCTTATAGTTTCGAACTTAGTATCTATATACAGCGCAACGTGAGATGACGAGCCACCCTCGTTAAAATCTCCAGTCAATTTTCTTGATATATCTGAAACAATGCCAACTTTCCTTTAATGATTAAACTAGAAATATTTTATTTGATAAAGAAACATTTAATAATTTATTAAATGCCCATTTTATTATTTTTTAAATAATAAAAAATTTAAGTAGACCTGGTGATGGGAAGCAAAGGGGATATTTTTCATTACAATTCTTAGGTAGTAAAGTATATTACTTTTGCAATAAGATATTTATGTTATTGAAAGCTTGTGTGATATTTTTATAAATACTCTAACAATACGATATTAATGTTTTCAATTAAGATAATTAATTTTAACAATAAGTATGTGCCGTTGATATACATGCAAACATACACACATATATATATATATACACAAATGGATCAAATTTCAATTTACACGGAACGAATTAAATATAATTTATATATGAAATAATAACATCTAAATTTATGTTATTAATATAATAGAAACAAATTGCGATAGTTTTTTATGTTTTGGAAAGCTTGTATCAACAAATAAAGAAAATTTATTGTAAAGCTAAATTGTCGCAATGTATACACACAAAAAACACTTTAAAACTGTATTTTTATAAGTTCATCCTTCTTTCAATTATACTTCATTAATAATTAGTTTAATTAATCTTAATTTTTTTTACAGCACTATTTAATTTTCAACAATGTTAAAGCAGATTAATTAAAAATATGCAAATTATAATTGTAGAAATTTTGATTGAAAATAAAGTAAAAGTAAAAGTTTAGTTTAAGATGATTTTAAAGTTCTTTTATGTATAATAAAAATATTCGTAGAATCAGAAATTTAAGTAGAAACGTAGTAATTCTGATAGAAGAAAAAACTATGTATTGATTATTGTTTTAACTTAAATGAAATGTAATGTTAATCGGTGGTTTTTATGTATTAATTTTATACTGCAGTATTAAAAAGTAAAAACATCAATATTTAGGATCAAGAACAGTTGAAAAAGCGAGATACCGTAATGTAAACATTGTCATTGGATAAAAGGTATATTTTTAATACTAGAAATGAGATTCGAAGGGAAAATATTCTTAAATAATTAAAGTATACGAAGGGTAATGTCGAGTGAATTTATCTAAAGTAGATTTAATAATATTTATTATCTCCTGAACTTCACTAAACAGATCATACCGTTCGGCTCTTTCGACTGTAAAGTCGTTTTAATTTAATTCGCATAGGTCCCCGCTTAACTTAACATTCAACTGTCTTCAAGTACATTTACAGATCTCAATCAAACTCTTCATTAATCCATCAGAGTGAATTACGTATTAAGCGGCTTCTCGTATTTCATCAGCACTGAGAGTCTAATGCGTTCCTTACTCTTTTACTCCGAAAGCAAATAAATTTCAAAGTTAGAAAATAAACGCAGATGGTATATATTCGGTATTAAAGCGATTAATGAAATATTTGCGAACATTTCTTGTAAATATTTAGCTCGCAGTCTCTGGCACACGAGTCGCATGCAGAAAGTTAGTTGACTGTATCTTTGCGTAGCTGAGCTCGGGCCGCTTTAATTAACGTCGAACGTCGGTTAACGACCTCTTCGGCAAATGAGCGAGAGTGAGACCGAGAGTGTGACACGAGTGAACTTACGAGAAGTGCGAGAGGCGGTACGTACGTACACACAACATGGTCGGGCATAACGAAGCATTCTACGTTCTCTCTATGGTAAACTATCGTCTAATAGTCGCGGAGGAGAAGCGAGAAACTTATTGTTTAGCGCACGTTTGGTTCGAGAGGCCAGAGCCATGGACGCGAAATCCAAAAAGGCAATTTTCAGATACGATCAAACGCCTTCACCTCAAACACTCTCGCTGGGTAATATTCACCTTTTTTTACTTTAATCTATTTAATTAACTATTCGCTCCTTATGGTAGCGCTAAGAATAAAAGTAATGAATGTTTTATTCACGAAAAGAAAATTATGCTCGTGGATTTAATAAGTGCACCGCCATTCGGCCATTCGCTGTGGGAATTACAGATAAAGCTCTCTGATAAAACTAAAAATACACTGCTAAAAATCGTTATATAATATATTACCTAAACATTTCTAAGATAAAGAGGAACAATGATATATTTTTAGACATAACCTCAATTTTTCTTTAGAAAATACTGATATTGCTTACGTTTCATATGCAGGATTAGCCACACGAATGTTGCACTGCCTGCATAAAAATTTCATAAATATCGAGCCTTGCAATAATTAATTTCTAAATTCTGCAATAATGTTCAAGCTTGAAATGCTTTAAATTCAATATTTCTCTATTCATCACAGATTTATGAATGACATTTAAAGTAGATAATACGTGTAGCGACTCCACTAACAATCCTGATATTTTTTCAATTTTAATTCGTCAAATACGCTTAAAGAATAATTCACTTTTCTAATCAAATTTATACAATCGTTTAACATCACACTGCAATAGAATGTTAAATTTATTTTTTTACAATCACAAGTATTTCTAACTTCGGAATATATATTATAGGACTGAATTAAGAAATACGGCTTGCATAACCATAAAATTATTGCGAATTTAGTTTCTTTTTATGTTTAAATTCCGTTTTTATAAAAGTTTTATCGCTAAAAGAGAGAATGGTGTGCTTTTGCGTTTTACTCAAAATTGTTTCGTTTCGGAAAGTTGAGATTTTAAGGTAGAGACAGGTGACGTCGTCGAAAGAATAGGTCGACCGAAAGACTCGATTCCGTTCGTAGCGAGGCTTTGCCGACGGCGGGACTATCAGTCCGTCCGCATTTCAACCCCTAAACACTAGAAAGCCATCTCCTCGATATCCATTTCATAGCTAGAGAAGTCTCATCTCCGAAAAGCCAAAGTCATTCTCATAAATGTGTGCGAGCGCTGTCGAGTCGAAGAAGTCTCTATCTCCTTGCCTAAATATTATATACTTATATCGCTGCCTCTGTCTCACTTCAAGACCAAACACGTTCCTGAGTAACTTTATGCAGGTAAACTATCGCACTTATGAGTGTACACCGATATTCCAAGGACAGAAAGTTCGAATGAGTTAGCTGTCGTCCTTTTCCCGTTTTCTCTTCAGCTCACAGACAGATAGGGATAAGAAGCATGTAGAATAAGTAAAACGTAGGGGATAAAAATACTTATGATTCTTAGAAGATCCGACTTTTTATTCTCTTTTAGAAACGATATTTCGGTTGACTTGTACATGCACGCGTATCTACAGTAAATCAATTTATTTAATCGATTGCTCTTATTGGTACCGAAATATTCATGATTTTTTTTCTCCATTAATATGTACTTATATGTGTATGTAGAACTTATTTTGAAAAAATTACTAATAGAATTTATGCATACTTTAATAGTTATAAATAGTTAATTAATACATAAGGGTACATGCCATTTCCTTTAAAATCTTTTTAAAAATAGCAAACATTTTTGTAGAAATGAATATTTTCAGAGTATACAACTTTTTAAATTTAATATGAAAAACATTGATTTAAAACATTTTTTTATTTTTATTGAAGATTTAAGTTACACTTGTAAATCCTGAAGCTTATTAGTATGGAAAATAAAATTCGTTTTCTTAAAATCAAATAAATTTCAAACAAAATCTAAATATTTGCTATGTAAAGTTCTTTTCTTAGCCATTTTTAAAGATTCGATTAAAAATGGCGAATATTGAAAAACCATCTTCAAGTGACTTATTAGCATATTGATTTACCATTCAGCAGAAGTGGTATATTCAAATTCTGTGAATTTTAAATTAACTAACAATTAAGATATCGTCATCAAAGTGGTTGTACATCAATGTGTCGATTATGGGCACTGGCTGATAACATTAATGCAACCGCTTAAATGCACTTGCTCTTTATCCTTGTACTTGTATTTATGCGCCCGTTACAAAAAATGTTTCTATCTTTTACATTCAACTTAAAATAATTTAATGCACTCAGAAATATATCTTATCATGAAATTTAATACGGCTCGTTTCCAATGCATAACAATAATATTGAGTTCAACGATAAATTGAGCTGGATGTTTTTACTTTTCGCGCATTCAATGTTCATTAATAATATTTTATATTTGAAAAGACTGGTTTCATTACAGTTAATAATGTCGATTCATAATTTTTATTTTACAGATCTGGAAATGGAGTTAACGGAAGTGGCGACCCGACTCCTAATAGGTATGTTTGCTTTAACTTTTTCATTGTATTATTGCAGGAGGATAAATGTGGTTTTGTATTCATGAAATATTTAAAAAGGTGAATAAAAATTTCATTTAACCCCATTTTCTAGAATCGATTTTTTTAAGATACGATATTTTTTTATTTGTGTAAGACCAAGTTCAAACACATTTAATACAAACTAGAAATCATAATTGTGCGAATGAAAAATAGTATTTATGGTGTTTGAATAAAAAATAAAAATAATTACTTTTTGTTTAAATAGCGAAACTCAAAAAATCCAATCCTGAGAGAAAAACGTGAGTCGATTATATAATGTTCCGGATTACCCGATAGTCTGTGACGATTTTGAGTCGAAGCGGATAAACGTAAAACGCGAAGTTACTCGGTAAAATATAAAAACTGATTCCTTTATACATATCGGTACGAACAAAATTATACACTCAGACGAAAATTTACTTTATACGTTTCAAAGTTACTTAATTGCTTTCAGAAATAACAAATAAATATGTACGTTTATTTATATATTTTCTTTTCACCGAAAGGTTTAATTTAATTAATTTATTTCAAAATCTAAGGTAAAGTTTCGAAATACTTTTTTCAGACGAACTTTATCACGCGAACTTATTATAATAAAATAATACGCATAACTAATATTACTTTTAAGCGACATTCTCAGTCATACTTAGAGATATTTTATTCGGATATGTTAATTGTAATTCAGCTGCATCTAAATCTATAATTTACTTGTAATTAAAACGTCCAGTTTTAAGTTACGTTAAAAGTTACTAATAAGAACGGATTAAGACTTTTTAAACGCTGTTTTAATATGTACAAAAAATGTTTCAATACTTTTTCCGCTCACTCATAGTTGAATGTAAATTAAAAATACATGGTAAGTAAAAATTATGAGAACCGCATCGACTGCAAAATATGAAACAAGTATTTTAATCTGCTGTAATTTAGAATATTTGGACGCACAGATATGGGAAAGATCTTCGTTAAAAGCCACGAGCTTCAGTGACCTAATAACAGCCGAAAGATTGACATACGCGACGAAATCAAAACGCAAAAGCTTTACTTATGTGATGCGCTGAGGATTAGGAAGCAGACAGACTCGGTTATACATATACACTGGGCTTGGATTTGCTTGACACTATGGTCGGTACAGACGGTACCGCATTGATCGATCCCTGGAAAAAGCTTTGCTCCTATTGGCTGGCTTTCTCTCCCTCTTTTCGACGTGACGAATTCCGCATGGATCCTTGCTCCTCGCCTAGAATTTCGTGTGAGCGTAGTGCCGATGGTATGGGGAAGGGGCGGCAGAGAAATCAGGGAAAGCCCAACGAGAAAAATGAGAAAATGGGAAGGAAAACAGCATTGTCCATTTTCTCTCGTTCTCTCTTTCACACTCGCACGCAAACCTTTTCACTTTCTTTCTCTCTCTCTCACTTTCTTCTCTATTTTCTCCACTCACTATGGCTCCAACGAATGAATAAGAAAAAACTACCATGATGGCGGGGGGTGGGGAGCAACTGAGCAAGTCGGCGAGCACTAGAAGGAAAAATGGTAAATCGCTCAAGCCTCAGGCTAGACGCCGTGTGCGTGATCGTCTATTAAAAAAAAAAAAGGAAAGAGAAAAATAAATAAGAGAGAAGGGGAGGGGAGAGAGAGAGAGAAAGCGCAAGAGTAGGTAAAGGTCGTTTCTTACTTCCAGGAGTAAATATTCTCAGGAGTAGTCGTTTCTTATTTTTCGCGCTCTCCACGTCTTGCGATGTGTATTATCAGATCCACGCGGCTTCCGGACTGAAAAGAAAATGATACGCTCCAGATAAATGAAAAAGATATTGTCAAATGAAATGACTGATTTAATGCTATCCTGTCTCTTGCGTAACCCGAGCTGTGATCAACTGTAATTAATGTTTTGTAACAAAAAAACATTGTTCATTAGGATTGCGTAACTATTATAATTACACGAACCGTCTAAAAAGTTAGTCATATTTTTTGCATCTTACGTTGAGCAGTATTTTACAAAAAAGTCCCGTGTATTTTTTAGTTAAATCATTTGCTTTCTAAATTTACGAGGATTGAATTTTTTAAAAGTACTCTCTTCTAGACAAATTAATGCGCTAAGCTCGAGGCTGTGCATATCCTGCTTTTATTACTTAAATATCAGCCCTCGGAATAAAAACACACCGCGATATTTTCAATAGCATCTTACAATTTTCCATGCTTTAAACGGCAACATAGATCTTATTTATACATTTAAACATCATTTTAAATGTCGGCGATAAAAGAGTTTTTAAATTAAAACAGCTCTAAGTGTGCATTACGCCAATAAAAAATGGCAACAAAGATAACGAAAATAATCTCAAAATTGAACGAAGCTAAGAATTAAAGAAAGAAAAATAGCGACTGCGGAGCTCACGAATCAGCCAATAAGGCATACTCCATGAATTAACCGGTTTAAGACTTGCTATCATCTTACTCCGTAGGCTTCTATTACGCGCAGGTTTTCTTTCTTTAACTCCTCCCAAAATTGACAGCTGGTCTTTCTTACTCCTCTTATTTTTCTATCCCATTACCTTGAAGCATGCATTATACATATTTAGCGTAATAAGCTGCTTGGTAATCAGAAATGCTAACTAACTCCAATTACGTAGTCGGCATCTTTAACTGAAGTCCAATCGGTATGCTTTATCTTATTTTTATAATTACACGCAATATTGCTAAAATAATTAGCATACGAATTTTGGTTAATCCGCGGCACTGTTCATCGATTTTTATAATACAATAACAGAATGAAAAATTGCATGAATTTTAAATTAAGCGTTATATTAAGTTATAAAATAAATGACTGAGCTTTTTTCAAAGGCTTTTTTAGTAAACATTTATTTACGTAAACTGGACGATTGAAAATAATATATTTTTTTTACATTTTGTTCATAAAATCTTTCGTAGGAACAAATTCATTTAATAAATTAAACATGATGCTTGAAAACAATGCGTACAAGCGTGTAAGTATATTAATATGTGCTATTTTCGATTGACTTTTTTAATTAGAAAAATATTTTCAATTATTTTTGAAAATTTCAAGACAGACATGCCTTTTAATAAGCTCCTCGTAATACTATTTGCAACATTTGCGAGCAACTACATTTAGTGAAATAAGATAAATAATTTTTGTCCATATAATAGCTTAGATATGAATCGTATTTTTTAATATTTTTGCCATATCGAAAATCTTAAACAAACTAATGTAAAGAACTTATTGACGCACCTTTAAAAAGGTAAAGATTTTATTAAATAAAATAATGTTTGACGATTAAAATATCTTGGAGAAATTATTATTTATATTATTATTTATAGTGTATATTATAAGATTATCATATAATAGTATTATGGGTTTCAATTAATTTATACATAATAATTGATTTGAAAGCAATAATAATTTACTATTTAGAAATAAAATTTCTGCAACATTCATTTTCAGAATTTTCATTTAAAATACATATGCTTTTCCTAACATTTGTAATTTCTACAACAATATTCAAAAAATCTTTAAATTATTACCTTACTGCCAACTATTAGTACAATATACCAAAATAAATTCGATACTTTTATAACAAAATTAATTCAAAGTTTTAAATTTTCTTTAAAAACTATTATTTTTAATGAATATGACATATTTTAAGATTTCGACTTTAACAGATTAAAATTCATTACAAATAATTATGTTTTTAAAGCTTTAAATTTTTTAATTTTTAAAATACTATCCTTTTAAATAGATTCAAATAAATTAAGCCTTTTTTCATAGTTTTGATATTATAAGGATAAAAAAAATAAAAATATTAGTTAACTAAAGTAATTATGGTTATAAAGATTTTACAAATTTAACTTTCAAATATTATTTCAAAATTAAAAAAAATAATATATACAATAAACGCGTTTATACATTTATTTATTTTATGCTGTCAAAAACATTTTTTTGTCGATGAATCTTCTATTTGAATAAATTATTAATAAAAATTCTCGATAATTTTAATTCACGAATATTAATTTTTAAGTAGAAAAATAATGAATAAGTAATTATATTGATTAATGAATACATAATATAATTTTCTAGTTAAAATATTGAAAAATCTTAGTTAACAATATTTATTGCTAAATGTTTTTTACTGAAACGAAATCAGAAAAGTAAAATATTCAAAATATTTTAAATTGAATTTATTCAATTAATAAAGTTTAATTAAAATACGTAATATTTATGAATAAAATTTTTGAGTACTAAACATCGGAAAATAATTATTTATCTTCATATTTTATCACCTAATATAACACGTATACTTATCGGTTAACTCAGATTTACAATATTTTTCTAATTGAACAGATCTCGAATCAATTTTTATTCGAAATTTTATAAACGTTTAGTTATATTTATAGACTTAAAAGAAAAACTTTCATTAAAAAAAATATATAAACTTTTTTCAGTTTTTCCTAAGATTTTTTTATTTAAACATTTTTTGTTAACATAAATTTATAAAAGTATAATATTACTGTTGAAAGTTATAATGCAAAATATACATATTTTATAAACTCGAATTAGCCAACATTTGTTATATATATTTTAATATTAAATATTTTTATAATTTAAATAATATAATATACATTACGAAAAGTTTTTTTTAATACATATTTTTTCTACATATAAATTACTCTTTTTTACATTTGCATATGCCAATGATTTAAAGGTACAGTAAACTACTTTTCTAATTTATATTGTTAAAGCCTGCAATTTTATTAACGTATGCAATCATTTAAATTAAAAATTTTAAATCAGATTTAAGTTGTAAACATAAATATAATAAATTAAGTCGATTAAAAAACTGTTGTTATTGAAATTAAAAAAAATTTTTTAAAAAAGGTGCTTAATATTTATGTTATTTTTTACAAAATACTATGATAATCAAAAGAAGTAAATAAAGAAAATAGAAATTGAAATAAACAACAAATACTTTAAATTGTTATTTTTCAATAACAATTTGTTATCCAAAAAATTATTATTCAAAAAATTATTCAACTACCTTTTTTTAAGCAAAGCTTATTTGGCAGAATATAAAATTTTATTTATTATAGTTTAAATTAATAGCTTCATCAAATCATAAAAATAACTACCAGGAGATTCTAAAATTATACTAAAATTCAATAAATTAGTAATTAAATTATGGATATTTTTATTATTATAATAAATAATCTAAGTGAATATATTTATATACAGAATTATAGTGAATTTACTATCACTAATATTTTATGATCAAGTTAAAATAATCAAAATACTTACAACTACTTAAATTTAATTTCTTCGATATTTTATTTACCTACTTGAGTTGCTACTGTCAAAACTGTTTTTTAATTTTGAGTAATAAAAAAATATTTTTAATGAACTGTAAAAGAAAATTGCTTTGATTATATATATTTATAACTTTGCAAGTTGCAAGATAAAATACTTTAATGAGAAGCATTATCAATTAGTCTTATTAAATTTAAATAGCTTACATGTTTTTCTATCGAAACACAAGGCTTTTAAGAATTCGCAGTTATTAATGCAATAAATATTATAAAAATTAAGTGTTGTTAATAATAAAATAAATTTATAGTTCATTATTATATACTCATATAAATTATTATGCATTTTTAAATTGGGTTTTTTTTTATTAACTTTAAATATTCCAAATATATTACAGTTACAAGGTTTTTTAACCACACTTTAATTTTTTTCGTCTATGGATTCATAAAATAGTTTAAAGTATTGTAAATACTATGGACAAATTAATATTAAAAATTTCATTACGTTATTTATTTATTTTTTATGCTATATATATATTACAATAATTTAATAATCATACTATTTTTACAATACATTTTTTTGACATTAAATATATATTCTACTAGTTGATTTAAATTTAAAAAAGTACTATATAATAACTAATATAAATAGATTTTTCATTAAAAAAATCTTAAGGTATATTTTTTTAAATTCAGTATAGTATAATTAAAAAGAGATATAATTAAATTATACATGAACTTTTAATATTTTTTTGTTTATTAAAAATATCTTTATTTTATTACGAAGCGCTTATATTTATTAAAAAATGTATCTTGTTTCTCGGTATTAAATATTTTTAAACCAATGTAAAGTATTACAGATGGAATATATAAATTGAAACTACTGTTTACATAGCAACTCAATGAAATTGAAATAAAACTTTCATTTAACATGTAATTTTTTAATTAATACCATATATACGTAGTTGGGCGATCCTTATAACTTTTGAAATCTTTAATTTTGAAACGTCATAAGAAATACATTAAATTGCGCGATGAACTTACAGATAAGGTCAGAATATAAACAATACTTAAAATTACTAGTGGACAAGTGCACACGAATGTGTTACTTGCCGTTGCAAACCGGATGATAAAATCTCAAAAGATTTATGCGGTCTGCAAATTACTATACTACAGATTATATTTGTAGTGATTTCAACGTAAAAACTAAAAGAAATAGTTGGCGTAATTTCTTAAACTTAGGTAATATTAATATCAAAAGGTTCTCGAACATATTTTCCATATTTTTTTAAAATGGTAAAAATTTATATTTAATTAACAATCGTCCAATAAAAGTTAATAAAGCTGACTTTATGAAGAAATCTTCAAATTTTACAATTATATTCCATTTGTATAGCATAATAACAAAAAGTATATTTTCTGAAATTTTTTAATTATTGATTTTAAATTAATAACTTTATTATTTGTGTTAGCATGCAGTAAAGTTGTAAATAACATTAACAAGTTTCATTATTAGATTTTTTCATCATAATATACTATTGCCACTCGCATGTTTATATTAATGTTTATGAACTCGTATAAGATTAGAATTAAAATTTTTAATGGAGTAATTTGTTTGTGATAAGAAATTTTTAATCATTTTGAATATGTTTACCTTACGATAATTATTAAATTTTCATCGAATGATAGGTTAATTAATTTATAAGTATTATTGAGAAAATCTTAAATCTAAATATAAAATGAAAAAATCTTAAATATGTACTAATACTTTAATAATTTATTATAAATATAGTTATTAACGTTTTGAAATGTCGATATTATAAAAAATATCCAATGAATTAATACTGAATGCAAAATAATGCTTTATGTCTTATTAAAAGAAAATGTTGCTTAAATTGAATCTAACTTGTTTAATTTCATGTTGTGCAGTGCCGTGCCTAAATTAATTCATGAAGGTTTTAATAAAGTTTGTTATTGGTATAATAAATTTGAATAATTCATTGTTGCAATTTCAAACATCTACTAATTAAATTAGCTCGTACAATCATTACACGAAAAGTTTATAAAATAACTTCATTTTAAAAACTATTCGTACAAAATAATCTAATTAAAAAATGTATTCGTATAAAGTCTAGATCTTCCGTTAACAACTGTAAAATATATTATACTTAAAGCGACTTTAATATAAATTAAACGAAAAAAAAATAAAGTATTCAAGATTTCGGGTAGAATGAAAAGTTGTCAAAACATTCCGTAAGACGGATAAGACTTATTAAAATTTCGTTTTTAAAAAATTTATTTATTAATTGTATTTCTACACATCTTGGATTTAAATTTCAAGCTTTTCGTGCTTTTAATAAAATAATAATTTCATTAAAAAAAAAAATAGATCGAATACAAAATTTTTTCAAAAAATGATTATCACGAATTTTAACATTTCCAATTACTATACTACACACATTCTTATGATTTTGTCACGGATGAGTTGGGTTATTGATTGAAGAAGGAAAAAGATTTCAGACTACTCAGTGAGGCAGGTGTCGCCATCTCTTGACAAATTCGCCAGTAAATGTCGATCTGCCATTCGCCGAGAACGAAGCAGTAAGAAGAAGCAGAATTCAGGTAGAATGGAACGGAGGATGGACACTTTAACCAGTGACAACTCCTGCGCCCGACTCTTTTAAAACAAGGGCCTGTCATTCGGATGTGATATCGATCCCCGCTCCACGTTACACGAATCTAAAATAAGATACTTCTAACAAATCCTTCCTCGATCGTTTCAAACTACATTTAGATGTATGACACTTGAATCATTGCTGTTTTAAGCCAAAAATGTTAATTATTCACAATACCATCTGCAAATTTCTATTAAATTCGTCTTATCTTGAATGCTCTTTGAATTATTAATTTACTTTTTATTTTCAAAGAAAGACCAGACTGGGTTATGTCTATAGCGGCCAAAGGAGCCTTTGTGATGTACGAATCATTGAGCCAAATTGTTTTGACTGTAGACTTTCGTTAATTTTCTACTTAAATTTAGTGGGATACTGTACGGTTGATTGGCTTAACTTCGGGGTAAATATGATAAATGCACGTCTGTGTTTATTATTCGCAATCATGATAATACGAGGGACAGACAAATAAATCCTTTTAACCCATTATTACGGAGAGTAAATGCTTATTTCGAAGTCGGTCATTTTCAAAAGAAAAGTTCCTGGTAAATAAATTTATCAGTTAACAGCGTATTAAGATTAATTATGTCAAAATTAATTTTAATGCACATATATGTATCGAATTATTTAAATTATTTAAATTATTTAAATTCAATGTACATGAATGCATATTTCAGATTAAGTAGACGTCTTGAACAATGTCTGTACAAACATGCTTTGAAATGTTTAATTAATACTTATCCTTTGATGTAATATCGTGATATTGTTGCATAAATGTATAGAACAATTCAGATTATAACAGAAGCATTACAGAATACTTGTACTATTTTTATAAACAGTAAAATGATTATATCAAGTTTGCATATTAGGAATATTACATTTTTTCTTGCTTTCATTAAATCATAAATGCAGGTTTAATTAAAATCTTGTTGATTAATGTTAATTAGTTTATTATCGTTATTTATTAATAATTAAAGCACGCGCACGTTATAAAATTCATTTCACGTGAAAAATATCGTTGCGTTACAACAATGTAAAATAAAAAAACGCACTATGTTGATAAATAATGCATAGGGGACAATCAGATTTTGAATAAAGGAGTTATTATTATAAAAATGGCAAGTGATTCAACAACGTGTAACATGGACTACTTGTTAGAGACTTGGAGCTTCCTCTGGTAGATGGCGGCACAAATCAGTGAGGGTTCTGCTTTGGAACAAGTGTTTGGAACAAGGCTAGAATCACGGCCTATCGACATCGTCATTGCCCCGGCAATGGCTTTTCGTTGCTAGAAAGATAAAAAGAATTCCCACTATCTGTACCTGTCTTTCTTCCTCTTGCTTCAATTCAGCTGTTTTTCTATTTCTTCGATTCAATGCCTCGACTGAATAATTTATAAGCGTCTGTGAAATTTAGCTACTTCATCCGAATTCGCTTTGCGCAATGTTTCAATCTTCTATTTCTCTTCTTTCCAGACTCTTTCTAAATTACTAAATTACGAATCTCATATTGATTTAAGCTTAAGAATTCCTCTTTCCAAACAAAAATTAACGAATTTGTTTTGATACAGATAAGAAATGATCGATGCGTTTGCTTTTGAATAATTTTAATTTTAACGATTTCTGTTTGAAAAACTTCCTTTAATTTACCAAATTAATTTCTCATGGCTTAAGTTTTTTCTTAAGGTTTGAAAATTTCTTAAAAATCTTATCACCTTCGTAAAAAATGTCAATAGCATTTATTGTGCTTGAACTAAGCATCCGCTAATTAAAAATTTTATTAATTATATTAGTCACTCTCGTAAACTTTTTCTGTATTTATTGTAAATCTAAGCTTAAAATTAGCCAAAATATTAAATTTACTTCTTTAAAACTTTAAACATACAACCCTGTTAAAGTGAATCTTTAATTTTACATTAAAATGCATAAAAAATACATAAATATTTTATGTTATTGAATAAATACTTAACCGTACATTTTTTGGATATTTCAAAATTTGTAAAAAAAATGCTTATAAAAAGTGTTGCATTTACAATCCGTTTTTTCTATCGCATATATTTGAGAAAGAGATTAAAAGAAAAAATTGACGTTTGATGCTTAAAAACATTTCTGCACGTGCACTCGTGGAGTTTGTGTAGCAAGATATTGTAACTGGAATTCGAGCAATTAAACTATTTTTTCCCAGTAATTATTATGCTACTGTAATTAATAAAGATGTAGCAAATTGAATTTTGCATTTAATTAAAATTGTAATGTACTTTTACGAATACATAAAGATTATTAATATTAATTTTTAATAATGTATTGGTAGCTCGTAAAAAATTGTACTGTGTATATTGTATAATAAAAGATAAAATTGTTTACTGCTTGCTCATATTTATTTGTAAATATCAAGCTGCGAAGTTATTCGAAGTTAATACCAGCCAAGCCATTAAAGTGTAAATAATTAGAAAAATTTTTTGTATTTAAAATTGACTTATCAAGTGACTCGATCAATAAAATTATTGCGGCATTGTTATTGCGACAAAGAAAAACGGATACACGTTCACCTGGATAACTTTTAATAAGTACCAGGACAAAAAGCATATTGAGGAATCGTGGAAACAATGTTCAGGTACGTTAGTAAAATTTTCTTATTCCCAAGAATTTCGAGATATCGCCGTAACTGCAAAGAGAGCCATGAAAAGAAGTTACAGAGAAAACTAATTTATCCCGATAATAAGGGAAGTACGTTATATTATACAAGGCGGGCCTCATGGATGCGGGTCGCGCAGCATCCCCCGTATTTCCTTATTATTATGCAAAAAGGGGGAAAGAGGAGGGAATGGCTGAGGAAAAATAGTTCGCCGTTGTCGTCGTCAATCGGAATAATCCCGACAGCTGTGACGCGCATCAGCCATGCACGTAGCGTTGCCCTGGAGCACGAGTTTTCCGCTCAGTGGTATAAAACTTTTCGACTAGATATTTCGCGGGATGCCGGCCACATTTGCAGGAGCGGCGTGTCGTCACTACCAATGCCGCCACTCCCACGTCATTTGCATCCTTAGCTCGGCTGAATATTTTCAAAATCGCGAGGGAAAAAAATCCACTTCGCTCCACGCGCCCGAACTGCTCGGCCGACGGATCGAGAAGGTTAAGCATTTTCTTTTTTCTTTCTCTTTCGCCTTTTTCGTTTTCCGATGCTCCAGCTGCCGCCGGTGCCACCGGTAAGCCGTGCCGGAGCGCGTTTTATCGTCCGTCGGAACGATGCACGTCAATTTGCCATTGAAAAGAGTAATTCTTAAAAGTTGAAACACTCAATTAACAAAACTACATCTTCCCGACGCTAGATGTTCGCCAAACTTTCAAACGAATTGTAGTTTTCAGGCAAGTATTTCGAATGGGCGAGTTTTTTAATAAATTTTTTTATTTCCTAATTAGAAGAAGTCATTATATAATAAAGATCTCAGTTTCGCTATCTAAAAACTCTAATGCCTTTACGTAGTCAACAAATTTGTTGGCTGTTTCGACCTCCGAGAAAAGCATTTAAAAGCGATTTTAAAAATACTGCAATAAAAATCGAAATTCCAAAGGTAACAAAACCATCGTAAATGATTTCAATAATTTAAGAAGCAATACAATAAAGATTACGAGTCTATTAAATGAAACACGCAGCATAAAAAGTTAATTTATATTGTTCTATAGCTAACGATTATAACGTGCAAATTGAAAATATACTTTATGCTATCGTAGATTATTCGCCAATCAAAAAAGAAATAATTCAATTATCTGTATTCAAAAAATGTGTTTGATTTTAAGATGCACAATTGATCCGGAGAGCGTACATCACAATCACCATCACTACTAATGTACATATAATATATATATATATACATATATATTACAATGTCATATAATTTAATACTAAAAAAACAAATACGTTTGTCGGATAATGTTTATGGGTAGAAGATACATTACGACGCATGCAATAATCGTCAAAAAATAATTCTTATTAAAAATTTTAATTCACATTTATGGCAAATATAAAGTCGATTCGACTCGCAGATTAATCTCGAACTTTTGTTAATTAAATATTTTTGCGCTATTGTTTGAAATATTTTTCGAGGAAGAAATTTATTGTCGTATAAGCACATTGTGCCTTGTCATTAGTAACGCACATATTTCCCGAAATAAAAAGATTTCTCGTGAGAGCAATCCATGTGAACCCCTTCAAAACACAATGGCGTGTAAATTTTAAAACGGAAGAAAAGCAAAAATCTTATTTATGCTCCGAAAAGAATGTCCTAATATGAATCCAAGCATCAGTCCTAAACGTACGCTGATCAAATGTTTATGGGCGACCCAGAAAAAGGTTTTTTAGTCTCAACGTAAAATAGAGAATAAGAACGCAAGAGTTAATGCGAGGGAGAGAGAGAGCGAGAGAGCGCTTGGCATAGAGAAAATATTTTACAAACATTTTGCAGAAGGGGAGTGTGCAAGCTTGCCAATAGCCAATAGCAGCCGGAGCAGGTTGCGCTCCAATTTTCCCTATTCCCACACCTTTCTCTCGCCCGGGTGAGACCCGGGGATCCCGGCCCTAATCCGCGATCTCGAAAGCTGGGGCAAATATATACATATATAAAAAGGCAAAAACAGTTGCATCTAGGGAATAGCGACGAATCCACGTTCCGGGTTTACACCGGCTTTAGTCAATGTCCGTGTATATCTATACATTTTCGTAAAAGGCAAGCTCGATGCTGCAATCGTGGACATCCGAGGAGCGTTTACTTTAACACAAATTGTCTACCCCGCGACTGCAGCTACTATCATGCGAAATATATGCACGCTAGAACAACGTCTTGTAGCCTGTTGCGACGAGACTCTCATTGAACGTAAGCCATATTCTCACTCATTTACTTTACGAATTTATTTTCCGTTTATTAATCCACGTCGCACGTTGGCTGAAAATTTCCACGTTCGGTGTAAGAATATTCTTTTTAAACTGTCGACCGTAGGGATTTTTTCTAAGCCTCTGAAAGTAAAGTAGCGTTCTAACTTTGGCGAATAATAAATTTATTCTATATGGCAGTGGCTTCGCAGCTGCTTTTAAACGAACTCTTGAAAATAATAAGCGAATTCGAGCTCTTGACTTTTAATAACTATCTTCTTCACGTGGATCTAGAATTTATTTTAATAAAGCCTAACTGCACTCTTGTACACGATACATTCTTTTGCTAAATTTAAAACAATATTTAACTTTAAAAAATTTGGGGGTTATTTTTCTTACGTGTGCTATACATGTATATTTTTTCGTAAATTTTTCGATTGTCGAAAATAAGTGCAACAACCTATTTTCGCTTATTGATCCGAATGCACTTATTTTCTCAAAATGATTAAAGTTTTTCATAAGGATATTTCATTATAATGAATACCATAGTTTTCGTCTAATCATGGTCTTTGAATCGATTCCTTTTCTTCTTCTAGTATAAGATCATCATTGAAAGAAATAATATATACGTTCGAATAAATTCCTACTTTAATGGCCGAATATTATCTTGAATCTAATAAATTGAAGGTTAGCAAGTAAATTTTAATCTCTGTTCATACTTGGTATTAAAGTAAATATAACGCGTAATGTATGACTCGGAGAAGGTTATTCCAGAGCCATATTTTTCCAAAATATTTTGCCATAAATTTGTTTTTATATAAAAGTTTTCAAATCGCCGTATGAAAATAAGGAAGTGCACAAATTTACATGCGGAACTTGGTCGATATTTCTTGCCAAGCGTTGTTTGTCTGCAATCTTTCAGAGACACTTCTTAGTATCTATATTTTTAGCTAATTAAAAACACTTTTTAACAAGTAAAAAATTTCACACATGGATTCGCATAAAAAAGTTTATTAGAATTTTTTTTATTCCTGTAAGAGACATGGATTCGATTGAATTTAATTTTGAAAAATTCGCCATAATTTAAAACTAGTAATAATTTATATTAAAATTCGAGTAACTTCATCAATACAATTAGTAGTTGATGGAAATATTCACATTATTCCAAAATTTAATCGTAAAAATTTACCGAACCTGCACGTGCCTTCTTTATTTTAAAATAGTTATTAGTCCACCGGCCATTGTAATTTCGAATATTCCAACTGATCATTGTGCCAGTATTAAGGAAACAAACTGTAATAAAATATTATTAAAAACTATTGCCCCTTGGTAAATTTAAATTTGCGATAAAAAATATTTATTATAAGAATGCTTCTACAAAGCTATTTAAATGTTTTGATTAGTGATATGCGCCCCGGAAAGTTAGGGGTACACGGAAATAACATTGAAATGCGCAGGGGTTTATGTTTATGTATGTGCGTGTGTGTGCGTGTTTGTGTGTGCATACGTGCTTTTTCAATTTCGCAGATTGGAATTCGCACGCTCCCGAGTCGGAAGTGTGCACTGCTGCAACATGAGGTCCTCTCCTGAAAACCCGCGTTGATATGAAACGTTCGAAAACCAATCCAAATATTCAATGCACCCTATTGAAATCACTCGAGCTTTCCCCAGGTATAGATAGATGTACCCGTAAACTTTTCCCGCCTCGATCACCATTCTATTTTGTCATTTCTTCAATCTCACTCATCATGCTTTTTTATATAAATATACGTAGATATCTGTACATACATATTTACACAGAGCACTTCTATACATATACTCACACACAAGTGTACATATATATATATATATATATATGTGCATATAAACATAAGTGTGCGGACATGTATGCGTAGGCGCGTTCGCGTGAATACATACGTGTTCCTAGAATTGAAACATACGGTAGAGATTTTTCTCGTCGTTTCCGCGGAATTGAACTTTTGTTGTTCCCGACATCTCTCGTTCTCACTCCCCCCCCCTACCCTTCTATTTTCACCCCCTAGTATATATACACCTAGGACGAAGTAGTCGTTCCGGCGTTGCTTTTCCAGACTGGCTCTTCACTCTTTTTTCGTCTTTATATTTGCACGAGGAATAATGTACACACATTTTCTCGCCAACTCATATTCTTTTGATACGATTATATTTTTATTTTTAACTGCATTTTTTTAAATATTTATAAATTGTTAAATTATTATTAACGAAAGTTAAAGGCCTTTAAAAATCTAAAAGCAGCGGTATTTCCAGAACAGTAAATAATTAGGGAAAACCATAATAATGGATGTTAACGATTTTTCAATGAGTGAATATTTTAGAACTGAAGAAAAACTATGTGAAATTTTTTTACTTTTTTTGTTTAATAAGCATTTAAATAGTATAAAAAGTATCTCTTAAAGCCTAAGACTGTGTTGTTTGTTTTAAAAACGGTTACTCTTAAATATTTTACGATTGCGTACACACGTTTATGTGTATGCTTATAAATAACCTTATAATATTTGTACAGTATAATCTCATTAAAATATAAGTTCTATTGAAATTAAAGTATTTACGGCTATAAAAAAATGTTTATTTTAAGGAAATTTTGTTGGTATTTAATGAAACGTTTACTCGCTACCTAAAAGCATTTTTTCAATTTAATTGGGTTAAAGACTTTTTCAATTAAAGTAAAATTTAATAGTATTAATTAAAAATTAATTTACATATAGAAGAGGTAACGATTTTACTGATCATGAGCGCACGAGTGCTCATTACTTTATAATGATGAAAAATACTTTCCTTGCCTCTTATTATACACGTATATGTAAATATATTGGAAAAATAACCCTTTCATAATTATTTTATATACACATAGTTATTTATAGACTCCGAGTGGCAGATAACCTACCGCGGCTATAAATAAACAGCATTTGATTTTCACAAACGCGTGTACGAGCGCGATTGGATTCCAAACGGATTTTCCTCTCCGTCCTTTTAATAAACTTGGCAGCTGTTCCTTTAAATATTCCTAATAATAAAATCAATATAATTAGCACCTATGCAACAATTCACGGGTGCGCGCGCGCGCGCGCAAAGTAGACGCGTAGATGCTGGTTCTTTCCCACGACGCGCAAACGAAAATACGTGTATCCCCAACTGCTTTCTGGGAAAGATCGCGCGAAGAATCCGTCGGATCGCCATGCACTCGGTAAATTCAGCTCTAATGACATTTTATTCTGGTGATCATTTTTTTTCGAGTGAAATGGCGCGTTTGCGCAACTCACTTACTCTCTCCCCCTCTCTTTCTCTCTCTCCTGCCGCCGATAAATTAGCCTCTGTCAACGATAAACTCTCGAGTCTACAACCGCTGCTGGCGAGGAACTTCAGCCGCGCACAGAGGCCGCCATATAAAGTCGGAGGCCTTGCAATATCAACCTGTAAGACAGGCCCGTCCTCCTTTGGCTCCGAGCCCACAGAATCTTGCGGCGCGATAACTATGCGTATATACGATATTACGCGCGTGCAAGCCGAGGAAGGAAAACGGCTCTGAGCTCGCTCATTCGTGCAATTATCCGGGGCCCACCCAAGGGCCGTCCGATAATAACATCGTATAAATTAGCATGATAATCGCTCGGGCAAAGTCCGGCAGAGTTGCGCTGCACTTGCATTAAGTGCAGGGGACAGAGCGAGAGGCGAGCAAAAACGAAGACCACGAGGGAAAAAATGAAAAGGAAAACGGTCTGCACGCGTGTGGTTAATTCGCTGATTTGTCGGCGATAGTTCAGAATTTTAAACCGGATCAATTTTATAAAAGGAGCTTTGGCTTGGGCCAAAATCAGCTGCGCTTAGCAATGGCGTACGAGACGCAATCGATGCAACAAAGTTCGCTGTTTATATCGTTTAGAGGTAGTTTAGTGCGCCCTTAATACCGTTCGCGATTTTTGCCTCCTGTCCACGCTCTTTTATTTTCCTAATAATATCATTAAAACATCGTATTTCCTTAGTTTAATTAAAGTACGACATTTCAGGCAGCATTACCTTTAACGCTCGCCTTCAATCTCCAAGGCTTCTTTTTAAATTTTAATAAAGCAGCGCGCATTCTTTTTTATCACACATAATTTATACATTTTTCCTTTGAATTGTCCCTTGCGCCTCGAGAGGAACAAATTCCTTCACGAAAAACGGCTTAAAAATACTTCACGTTTTAAAACAATGAAAACAGAAAATGTACCATTTAAAACCGGTTTACGTTACTAGGCGTTCGCAGATAACGCCCACGCTGATAGCAAACAAATTTATCAGCTTTAACTGTCTCGGGGCCCTAAGTGCATCGGCTTGCTCCTCATTATCATCGGGAGATTTCAAAACGAGTGTGACGTAATTAGAACTTTTTGACTCACTTGCACTACGGAGACGTTGCGTCGGGACACGGCAGAGAATCTCGTGAACCTTGAAACACGAGGTCAACGTAAGTTGGAATCCATCGACGACGAACTGTTCGCGAGACCTTGAAGTTTGAGACTGTCGAGAGTTCACCTGCCAGTTTCGTGGTTTCCCGAGGTCCAAGCACCATTTTTAATAGTCTTGCAGTATTGTAGAAGTAGATAACTGTAAAAATATGAGCAACGTGCTTCCTTACCCCTTTTCCGTTTGCGGACAGAGTAGAAAAAAAAGGGTTCCCGGAAACCCTGGGGCTGCGGCGTTTTTGGGCCTCAACAACATTTTATGGAGAGTAGGGACCTTCTCCGACCTCTGCATTTCTGACCATCAAAATTAGTTTATTGCACCAGCAGCCCTTCCTTCAATCCTTAAACTGCGAAAGCCATTTTGTACGTACACGTATTTCTCGCGGCTTTCCGCGTGTTTACAACTCCAAAGACAATCCGAGCGTTTATAGTTATACGATCAGGATAGAGTTATAAAAAACATAAACGACATCTTCTTATGCATAGAACAGGCCGAGTCGTTTCTTTCTCTTCAACGAAGTACGAAGTAAGTAAATTAGGAAACATAAAAATACATCGATATTTGAAGGCTTATTTATTAATACCATGTAATTATAACAAGTATTTAGTTTTAAGTAAATATTATTTAATTTATTAACAAAAAATCTAAACGTTATTGACCGTATTTTCGGTGCTTCAATATTCTTAAATTAATAAGCTAATGTTGATTAATTTTATTATTAAACTCTTTATCGATCAAAGAATTTAATTAAAATAAAAGAGCAGCAACAAGAGATCATATTTTAAATAAATATTATAAGTCAAGAGTTTTAAAAATATATATTCAATTGAAGTAGTATTTTGTGAAAGTATTTTTAAAAAAATCTTTTGAGTATAAACTTTAATAATCTATTTTTAAATAATGACATATTTTTAAAAATATTTCTATTGATTAGGAATTAGCCACACACAAATAAATAAATTTAAAATTCCTCTTTTGAAAACAGTTTTTATTTTTATTTAATGAAATAAATTATGTTGCGCGTCAGTATTTGTTTCCAGTAATATATCCTAAACGGCTTTAAATGGATCTTAAACAATTCAAACAGATAGAATTTATTTATTTACGAGACAAAATCTGTGGTATTTTTATTAAAAAACTTTCAGTTTTGAAACCTTGAAAAAGTATTTTACACCTTGCGAACAATAAACAAGCAAGTTTATTATAAAATTAGAATCCAGAATATAATTAAGATTTTTATAAATTTGTGTAAAAAAAATATATTGTGACAAAACTTGCTTAAACTTTCAGCCACGAAGAAGAAAAAGCACGCAAATGTATTTACTTATATCTAATTTTTGTACAATTTGTATCTACCGAGCTATAAAAAGTATTTTGAAAAAAATTTGTAATTTACATACTGTGTAATCTTTCTTCTACTTTAAATAGTCGTAAAATTTGCAAGTATGAATGAACTTTAATTAAAAATGGAGTTGCATTTTCACGAAGCACGTAAAAAATACATATTGGCGTGTTTAGCATTGAAATTTAAATTGATTAGAGTATTTTGTCGCATACCAACTTCAACTACTGCTCTTTATTTAAAATTTATTCAGAATAAACAGAAATAGACATCGATTACTTCTCTCGATCGCATACATTAAACATATATTACTTTTTCACGGCATACATATGTATGATCAATAGTAAATTTTTGTCTAAACGAAAATCACCCCATAAATTAGCAATAATAATTGAGCTCAGGAAATTTATTTAATTGTGTCATTAAATAATTTAACGCCACTTCAATCGCTAAACAAGACATTAAGCTGTCGATAACGACACTTTATTAGCATCGCATTGCACATGAATCTCGTAAAGTGGACGAAGAGGCAATCCAAAATACGTATTCAGCTCGATTTGTGTTCTCCCGTGTAAAGTGCATCGGATCCTCGAATGGACGGACATTAGTAGCGAATGGTTCGCCTCGTAACTCGCCACCGTAATAAGGCGATTTCCATGAGATTGCAAGCGTAGCTAGTTACGCTAAGTAGATTCTCGAGAAATACAAATAAGAATAGGAAAGAGTCGGGAATTCGAACTAACGCGAGCGTCGGAAAGGTCCCCAGCGAGGAATTCCGTTTGTACAATGCATGTCGAGAGAGAAATAAAAGCAAAAATAGAGATTTAAGGAGGAAAAGAAGCACAGGCAGTTGAGCCAAAGTGATCCGAGCAAACGAAATTACGTTCTTTAATAATTTCTTTAAATAAGTAGCTTAAATTGATTTTATGATGTTAGCTTATATTACTTGTGCTAATCTATAATATTATTTAATCCAATAAATAGTGGAGGTTAAAGCAGCCAATTAGATGTAATTGAAAATGAAATTATTAATGAAATATCTGATATTTATTACAAGTCATTGAAAAATATCGCCATTGGCTTTTAACAAAAATTTATTATAAACATTGCGCGAAAAGTTTCGTGGCATTTTAGCTTTAAAAATCGGCTTTATTGATACAAAAAGAATCGTATTCTTTTTAATAAGAATATAAAACCAATTTAATATTTACTTATGAAAGTGGGATTATTGTGTGAAATGATCACATTTAAAAAAATAAATCATTAGAAATTATATTGAAATTTGTAATTGTTCAATGTTTCTAGATGGTAATTGTTGTTTAGCCAAGGTTTTTATCGCCAAAATTGACTAATTTGACATAAAAATAACACATGTATTAATGTGGTTAGTTTACGGAAACTCGATAATAGACCATTATTATGTTTTATTACTATTAACAACTTTTCGTAATCATTACAAAGCTATTAATTCCTTCGTACAATAATTAAATCATAAATGTAATAGCCTTTAAAAATAACGCCTAATAAAAATATGTTTTAAAATTTAATTTGTGAAGTGAATAGTTAATTGACTCTCAAGTCGTAATCTGTATTGGCATGATACATTAAATCGTTCATTTATTTTGTTTTCATCTTCCATAAAGTTTTTTGATCGCTATTATTATAAAATTTTACTCGCAACTTGGCTGCAAATAGTTTGGATTTAAATTTTCTAGAAATCGCTTTTAGTTGTACAGGCCAATCTGCTGTAAACTTTGAGAGGTCGACTAAGAAAAAGGCAGACATACACGTGCATTTGTGAAGCGTGCAAGGGAGAAAAAGAAAGAGAAGGCCGTCTGTATCCAGCCAATAATAGACGCAGTCTTCATCTTTCTCTGCGAGTTGGGTTACGGACTACGAACTTTAGTTGCGCGCGCATCTGTTCAATACGAAGAATGTCTCCCATCCCCTTCTTCCATCTTACCGTAGTTGCCATTTCCCAAATTATTCTACTTTATTTCCAAGGTTATTTCAACTCATTGTCTCATTTATATAGATTGTACAGAGATGGTAAAATTTCATTTTCTACGTTTTAGCTACAGGAATGTACCCGTTATGGGAGCCGTAATATTAACTTGTCTGAATTCTGGAGAAATAATTAAGTAAGACAAGCATTTTACTGTTTGATTAACATAATATTACTACAAATATTAAGAATGTTCGTTAATTAAATTAAAACATAGCGTATTAAAAATGTAAACATATTGTACACTTGGAGTCTGAATATTTATGAATTATTTGATAAAAAACGATTCACTCTTATACACTGTATAATTATATCGTATTTTTAAAATAATTAATTTTTTTAATTAGGAATTCATTTTAAAAATATTATTTAATTATAAAAATGTAGTAAAACCTTTCGAAATTTATATTTTATTTTTGTCATTTTAATTTTTTCTTCGGTTCTTAAAATTGCTGCAATGAAAAGATATTTTATTAAGAGATCTTTTGTTGATGCAACCAACGAAATTATTTTTGTAATAAATAGTTTCTTAATTTACCGACAACGTATTATCAATTAGTATAAGAAGCTAATTAACTTATTTCTTAATATCGCGATCAAAGAAAAGTGAATATTACAAGTGTATACCGTCTCCTTCTTTAATTAGTTGCATAGTGTGATAATTGCGTTCAAATGTTTAAAATTTACGTTTCATACGTAACGTGCATATAAACTCCAATTATGTTAAAATATTCTTATCGGCTACATTTTTTGGATCGTTAAGTCAGAAAAAGGAACCTAATATATTAATTCTTGACACATCTTCATAAATTAAGAATCCTTAATACAAGAAATATCTTTGTAACTCGTGGAAAAGAAAAATATTAAATACAAAACGGATACGTTGTAGAGAGTAGCGAAGTATTTCAGATATGTTACTGAAAATTTCGAACGACGCAAACTGTAATTTTACAATTGCAAACTTTTAATTAAAGGAAGAACGAAATTGCAAAGCTATAAAAACGTGGATCAAATCAAGAGACTTATGAAAGACTGAAATGTGAGAAAAGGTAGAGTCGAGTCAAGAGATAAGAGAGCCAAGAAAACGTGCGTTAACATCCCTACGAATTTTCCATATTATGCAGATAGCATTCGCTATTTTAACAATTTATCGCGTCTCCTCGTTCCAACCTCTAACGCATCGTCGCATTTCTGGAGCCGCATGCCCATGTATCTAGCACGTCGTCGTCCATCCGGGTGCCGAAACGCCGTAGTCGTTTCTGGGGAATGCATCTCATCAACCCCGCCTTCGCGGAAACTTTCCACCTGGTCACCTCTCACAGCTCCCAAGCTCGCCCTCTCTCGTTCGCGTTCCCCTTTCCCTCGCTGCTCTCGTCCATTGCCTACCCTAGGAAATTCGCGCACGTACTATCGTCACGGCACTCACGAGCTCCAGGAGGAAAGCGCGCGTCCTACGAATGACGACTTTATTTTGAATAACCGACGAAAATGTGGAAATATGTTGTTTTAACAAAGAAAAGCGGAATTAATCCCCAGCGCCATTTTATCCCCGTATATCCCCTGGAAAATATTTTTAACGAAAAGGTTGCAATTTAATATTTCCGTTCCGGATACCCTCCCATTACTTTTCTAAAAATGAATTTTCAGTTACTTGTTATTTTACTCACGGACGGCAACTTCAAACTTCAAATTGTATTTATAAAATACGGAATTGTTTCATTTATTTTTTAATTAAACTCGGAACTCCAAGTGTCTTCGCAACTTCGATATGTTTCCTCTATTTTTGCTGGCAAAACTTACTTTAGCCGAACAATTATGCAAAATCTTTGTTGCAGGGGTCGCGCTCTATAAACAAATAAAATCCGCCAGTATTAAACAAATGTTTTCCTCACGCTGCAATTGACAAAATAATGACTCCGCACACGGGATTTCTCCTTTCATTATGAAATTCTCTGTATTACGAGGTTGGGAGATACGTAAGATGAAAGTTATAATCTGCGCCGCGAAAAAGTTTCTTCTTTATCAGTTATTCAATGGATTAAGCCGGCAAGTGTAATCTTTAATCAATTACGCGTAACAATTAGCCGCGACAGCGGCGTCGGTCGAGTTTCGTTCGACATTACCGAGCGATATGTGCCATACAATCTTTCACGTGTGACTTGAACTTTAGTAATAGATACATAGGCGAAACGAAGCTCGGCAGCTTTATAAGCGCTTCGCTCACGGGAGGAGAAGGTGCGGGATTTTCTCGACGTAGGGATGAGTGAGGCAGCGTATCACGGTGGCATTAAAACTTTTCTCATCTTTGGCTAATCTTAAAAAATGATAGTCCTGCTCTCTGCTTAGCTCAGCTGCCAAGGGTGAACGGGAGCAGAGCGCAGCGCCGCTCCTTCGCGTTCCTAGCAAGTTCCGCTGCATAACTGAAGACTGCCGTGACAGGGGTGAAAAGGTAATTACCCCCTCATACTTGCCTCTATCTACCTTCGACCTCCGGCTCATCAACCCTATCACTCTATCTTCCTCTCTCTCTTATACTCTCTTTCGCGCGGGGGCGCGCGCACACAAGCCCACGTGCATATACTCTCTCTCTGTTATTTCTTTGCCAACGCTGCCTTATTATATTATTCCACTTGCATGCTTACGACGAACATTGGCTCACTGAACGAAGCCACGCGAAAGTTGCTTTTGCGTCTCTCCCTCTCCGTCACTCGCTCCCTAGATGCTCACTCGCTTATATTTGAGGCCAACCCCGGTACATATACCTTGTTTCGCTATTCTTTCTCCTTCTTATCTACCGAGTATAACACGGCTTTCCAGCCCTTATATAACCAACCATCCACCCCCTCTGACGTCTTTTCAGCCCGTCTCACTATGCGCCTCGTATATACCCTTGTATTTTGCTTTCTGAATGTGCTGCCGGTGCTCTGCTATGACGTTGGCGCCGCTACAACCCGACCTCGAGATCTGCATTTTGATTGAAGTTAAAGCAAGGAAGGAAAAAAGGTTGCGAGAATATTGTCGCGTTGATGATGTTGACTGATAACGATAGTTCGCTTAAAAGGTTTTACTGCAAAGCTAAAATTTTATGATTTTAAAAAAGTTTCGAGGAAATTTACTTTTTCCTCTGCAATACTCTGATTTGCAACATTATTGCAACAATCTCGCGAAGACTTGCTGTTGTTTTGCATCTGCCGAGATAGCCCGAATATATCACGATGATTAATAAAACTCTCGGCATCGGCGCTAATTAAATAAGTCGCAGTTGAAGTTTCAACGAAAATGCGATACAACGAGAATTGTTTGCGAACATTTTTTATCAATTGATCGAAATAAGTGCACGCGTCGAAAAAAGGGATGAACGCGTTCGAGAGTGCAGTGTGTGAAAAGTGTAAGCTGCGCGCCTTAAACGTTAAAATGCAGAAATAGAAGTAAAGGGAACTCGAATTTTCCCATCGGAGGAAGGATCGGCGTCGAGCGTAGTATTGCGCCAGTAGTATTCCGTAGTAAGTAAATCATCCGAAGATCGAGGGTAAAAGTAAAACAAGGTCTTAACTATAGCTGATAATAATCCTGCATGTTCTTGTAAAGCCAATAATCATCTTTGATATCTCAAGTACTCCAAAATCATTTTAACTTTCAAGTCGCGCACTCCGAGTGGACTCATCGACGTCGTTTATTGGCCGCTCGTTACAAAAATCTTATGCATACGTAATGCCAAGCTCTCGAGTCGATCGATATCCTTATTATCTTTATTAGTCAACAGGAAAGGTTCTTCCCACACGAGACACGCCTTTCTTTCTCTCGAAGAAAGTACGGTCTCACCGATAGGTCGTATAAGTTTTTGCAGCTGAATCACAAGTGCTCTTTCGTAAATCTCAATTTCGTGTCACGTTCCATAATTTCTTCCAAAACAACGACGCCTCTCTTACCTTGCACGTAAGACGAAAGCGCCGAGTGACCCCCGAGTCGGACTGCTATTTTCTTTGTGTGCCTTTCTTCGCACTCTCTTTACTCGCACTCTTAGCTGGTACATAATTCAGATTCACTCGAACGAGCGGTTCGTGTGCAGCTGATTACCAAAGGCGCGCACATCATCATCAAAGCACGAGCCAGGGACTGTTACTGAGAGTCGAGCTTTAAATATTCAGAGAAACTTCTAGGAGGTCTTATCTAAAGTCAATGCTCTACATTTCGTTGAGGAGCTCCGTGAGGGTCATCGAGTTTCAGATAAAAATGCTTAATTTTAGAAAGGTCTGTTTTAATGCTTTTATGTGTATTCGTCTATGCCCCGTTGGTCGGTACAAAAATATTCGTATGCAAATGTCCCGATATAACAATTTTGTCTTGCTTTTATTCTGATAAACTTTGCTCGGAGCGGAAGAAAAATTAATCCATTAAATATTTAAATTTATTAACTAATGCTCGTAGGATATTCCGCTAAGAAAACTTATAACGCTGGAGATAAAATAAATTCTCAAAAAGTTTCATTTTAACCAACTGGAAATTTAATCAAGAGAGTTTAGCATATTGCGTAGATACCTGCTTTAAAACATTTTCAAATAAATGAATCATAATAAATATTAGACTAATGTAAACATCCTTCTCGAATATGTAAATTTATATAAATTTAATGGAAATTCAAAATATTATGAACTTTGTACGTAATTCAAGTGAATTTATTGTAAAAGCTTCTGCATCTTGTAACATTTTACACTCCGATGTTTATCGCCGAGCCAATAACAATAAATCGCCCGTGGAAAGAAAACCGAAAATTAAGCCCTTTTTTAAAAAATCGCCGAAAGTGTGAAAAAAGCATGCGGTTTCGATGCCAAATTTGCAATGATCATTTTTTTTCGAGTCAAGCCATATATCTGCTCCTTGGCAAACAAAAACGAATGGCCCGACGAGTCAGCAAAGTACCTTGCACATTACTAACTCGGTAAAACTGGGACCGTCTCGTGTAGGGCAGGAGCTGCTTTCGGGAGGCTTTAAGCCACCATTTTTTCCCCCTCCGGAGCGTCATGCGGCGGCTGTTTTAATGCACGTGATAAGAAGTCAAGCAGCGAAATTTACGCGTAAGTATACACGCGGTTGGTGGCGAGAAATTATACAGATCGGCGCAGACAAGGACTTCAAAATAATTGCCAAGTAAATTACGCAATTATGTGGACGGAAGATGAAGAGAGGCAGAAGAGCCATCTGGCCACTCGTCGATTTACTAAGAAACATTTGCCTCCTGATTATTATTAAATGCGCGTATTATTTTATTTATAGCGAAATAAAAATCGGCTATCTCTGCTCGCGCCTCCGTCTCGTTCCGTCTATCGCGGAGCATTATTTTATTATTAAAATCTGCCTACTCTGCGCCGTAAATTTCGTCCCATTGAGTCTCCGCGGCACACGTACCCGGTCATAGGGGCTTGTCCGTCATCGGGATCGTTGCAGAACTTAACGGGGCCATCTTCGAGTGTGGAAAATTTTAGTTCTCTCCTCTCGTAAGGAGTCGTTGCGGCAGACTCTTCTGCCATTCCCGTTCTGGTGCACCGACACGCGACATTTCCCATGCACGCGGCTGTGTACTCTCCTGCTGTCATGGCCGCTCCGCCGCTGAGAGACGCTATTCGCCCTCGCGCGCGTGTGAACAAAAGTGGGATACATGCAGCCTAAGTTTTCGAATTCGGGATGAGCGTCCGAAGGGGGGCAGGAGGCGGGCAAAATATAGAGGAGCCGGAGCCGAGAGCCGAGACTCTAAAGCGGTTAGAAGGGTATGCTTTCAAAGGGAAGATATGAAAGTCGGAGGAGTATGGAGGTTCCCAATCGAGTCCTAATTAGCCGGTGCGCTCTAGCTCGCTTTCTCTTTGCGGCTCGGGCGCGGTAAGCAGATGCCGGCGGAGGAACCGCCCGCCGAACGGATATTATACGTATGCAATCGGGACACAAATACACGCGCTTCACTCCGCGTTTAAAGTGTGTGGTGTGGCGTTCGAAGTGCGCTAGAGATTCGAGGATAAAAAAGCCCTCGGAGATTATCCGAAGTCTTTCCTTTCTTTTTGGAATAATTAATGCTTCAATTACTGGGCTCCTTCTTCGTGGGTGGAATGGGGAAAATTATGGGTCACGTCATTACATGCTCAGATAAAAGGGCATTGTTGAATCTAGATAAAATGCCGGGCTACGGGCTTGAAAGCTAATCGAAAAAGCTTATTTCGAGAGTAATGTATGGGGTAAGATGCTTAGGGATCAACGCTTGCCCGCCATACACATCCTTCTTTAAACGCGCTGCTCGTTATTTCGATATTTTTGCTCTTTTCAAACTTCCAAAAATTCACGCTTGGGAAAATTCCACCTTCGTCCCTGCGAAATCCTCATTTTTAATTTACTTGTTGTCAATAGGTGCACGCGGGCCGTGCCATTGTAAAAATCATCGCGTATTAATAAATTTGATTTATTTGTAATATTTGCGAAATTAAATTTGCCCCTCTCCTGGAAATACATCCAGATGAGAATTTTATCTTTGAAATAAATTTTAGTTAACGCGACGTGTTTGTTATCGCGTCCAAGACGCGTCTTTAAAAGAATTTAATTTAGTCATTTGACGAAAGCCGTGACACGCTGGGCTCTAAAAGAAAATTTTAAAGGTGAACGATTATGTATCTAAGCACAAAATCAGAATGGAGGAAAATCGATTTCTGGCATTTTTATTGAGACTCTGGATGCCTCGTCTAGCCCAAGCCTCAAAGAATGAAGAGAAAAGACGCGTTTGTTCGAGAGCTGAAGAACCATTTTGTATAGTCTGTCTCCCCTTTAGCTCGGAGCTGAGTACATACATATAATTTATTTCTCTTCGCTCTCATGAGAACATCGAACGCATAAGGCCACATCGACATAGAACGTGCCAATGGCAATATACCACTTCGTGTAATAACGTTTTTAAAAACAACAAAGTTTGTCCTTTACGATATAAACTTTTTCGTTTTATGTACTGGGTATGAGAAAACCGGCTTATCTTTTTTTCCTTCTCATCGTAAATTTTTTCTCCGCGTGTCTATTACATAGGAGCTTCGCTTAAGTGTAAAAGAAAAGTTTAAAATTGGGCATTTTACTCAATAATTTAGCGCGCAAATGAAAAGATTGTTGTAATTCGTCACCTGACAATGTGAATTAAATCGATAAATCGTATTTAATCAGTAAATTATTTGAAATTTCCCCCCAGAGGGACAGTTTTTTCTTGCTTTATTTTTTTATAAATAAAAGCACGAATACTTTTTCACGATTAGTGCTTTTTGTTTTTAAGAACAGAACGTATACATTTTAAACTTAAGACAATAGATAATAAAAATCGATAATGGTGTACCCCTTATAATAAATAAATGAAGAAAGTGAATACGATCGCGTCGTCTTATAGGCTTCTAATGCTATTACTAAGTAAAACGAATTTATTCGGTGCTTTCGTATTTTTGCCTGCCATTCGATCCTACGAATTACCGAGAAAAATTGGTAAAAATACACACGCGCGCATACAAATGCCGAGAAAAAAATTATCTGCTCTTGAGGTTCTTTATCATGAGAATTGCTCTTGTGTTGTATAAATATTTATACGCACGTACATGTTGAGAGAGGAAGACAAAGCGAGAGATCCGTCGCATCGCGTCATCCCGCACGAGTCGATGCCCCAAGTATTCAGTAATATACAGTGTGTGAAATTTTCTCACGAGATGCCATCTTGTTTATTATTCCAACTCAACTTACAGTGACAAAAGCTGTTATGTTTTCAACAAACATTATTCGCTATTTACGCAATTTATTTTTAAATATTGGTATATTGTCTCTGATAAATCAGAGAAAAATTATTTGCATTAGTACGGCCTCTGGACTTCGGTAGTATTAAATACAATTAAATGTGATGTAAATTGCGATTGTTAAGTGGAAAAATCGACGCATTTACGCAGTGTTATTTTCCTATTATAATTTATTTGTAATAGGAGATTATTCAAGTCAATCATCTGTTTCTATCCAACAACATTTTTTTTTCGTTTTTAGTTGCACTTTTGTTTTTCTATCAGAGTTATAATTAAAAGCAAAGTGCGGTATCGCTATTTAGGTGTTCCGCGTATATACTTACAATGACGCCATACTCGATTATTTTAGGGTCTTTGCTGACATCTGCATACCACTTTTCAAAGACTTTATCCAAAGCAGTTTTAGATCTAATATAGTTATAAATATTTGATTTTTTGTAGTTAATTGTGGCTTGTAAAATTAGTACAATTTGGGCAAAATCCAATTTTCAAATACTATAAATTTATCTCTTTATTTTCAAAATAACTTGAAAGTTTCTTAAACTTCAATATATGATATTCGAATTTTTTTGAAATATCTAATGAAATATTAAACCCATAGTAAAAAAACAACTATTTTTTTCATTTAAAGAAAGATTTTCATCACGTTAATTATACCAAGTAATATTTATTTGCTTTTTAAAAAATGAACTAAATCAATAAACGATCGCGAGAACTTTTAAATATATACAATGAAATTTGTTCAATATATATTTCTGGCTAAAAATAATTTGATAACGTTTCTTTCTGTGTTTTTAATTTCTGACTTTAGTTGATTTTCTTGGCTTATTGGCGCCCCTTAAATACAAGTTATTAGAAAACTGCAAAATTATATTTAATTAAAAATAATTTAAAATTGTAAAAATTTCGTTTTGAGAAATCAATAATTTGTAAATTTAACGCAGTATTACCCGTACTTTTCGCTTTAATAGTATCAAAAGCGTTGACGCATCGATCGTTCGTTTAAAAATTTTTTTATTGCACGGCATGGAGTTAAAAACCTAAATAGTGAACTTTATTTACGTGTAGAATTGTATCGAATTGCATTTGTTTGTATTAATTAAACAGCAAGACCTAATGCATATAATTTATAATGGGATAAGATGTTGATCGTGTGGCCGTAAGTTGATAGTATTGGTAATACACATAATAGTCAAACTAAATCACGTCATCATCAAAAAAGAAATTTGTTCGCATTTACGCAGATTGCGCAAGATTACTGTAAATGCTGTTCTTTCTTTTATCTAAGAAGTTTTTACGCGGTCGAGATATTACAAAGAACGGTAAAATTTTTCTTGATGTCGTACGGAAAGAGAGAGCTGCTTGAAACTTTATAATCTTCTCAATTAAGCCATGCGACGTTTATTATTCAGTTGATCTAGCAAGTTTTACTTTTCGCCATTTCTTTCGTAAATAATTTAATATTGGAAAACTTATTCTAGCCTTTTAACGCGTGTAATTTTACGTATGGCTTTACGAATACTAGATTTGTTAGGAATACACATTCTTAAGTCATAACGAATGTATTTTCTTCGGTTCAGTTCTTGTTGAGTAACTTTTTCATACAAGACAAAATGCATTTATTTATTACTTAAATATAGTCGTTATAAAGAAAAAATAAGAACTCCGTTTTACATACAGTAAATGAATGTCAAGCAAACGATTTTTTTCAAACGTGTCCTATAATAATATCGAATAAACGCGCGTAACTTGTTTAGACAAGATTAAATATTCATTCGAAATACTTAAACAAAGTCTTGCACAGTCTATAAACATTTCTTAAAAAATTGATTAAACAGTAATTGATCGCTCGTAAATTAACTTTTCCAGCGTATTTAAAAGAAATACGAACGAAAAGTAATTTACTTATTATTACCGAAAGTAAGTCATACTTATTTACAGTTAAAAATACATTAATAAATCTAAATGAATTCTTTACCCAAGCAGGTACATAGTTTTTAATTTTTTTAAATTGCTAAAAATTGTTTTCAAAGAATGGAGTCTTTTCAGTTAAGCTCGTGTGTCGAAGAAATGAACTTTACAGTGACGGCAATGGTGGTTATTTTTAAAAGGAGATGTTATTTTAACCGACTTTCACTTGAAATAAATTAAACGAAAACATCTCGCTCCGGAATATTTGAAATGCTTAAAACGAGTTAACCTTGAAAAATTCATAAAAGAATGGAACAGGAAGCTCTTACTTTTTCTTGGTCTATGCGGTCAGCCAAAGGGTTACGAGCGTCAAGCAGGTCCATGCGTATTCATCAGATGTAGCTCCTCGCTACAGCTTGACATTCGAAATGCCGCAAGGACTTTCCGAAGTAATATCGCTGCGAGGCGAGGATTAGCTAGCGAAGGCCGCGGGGGTAAAAAGGAGTGAGTGGGCGAGAGGACACGACCTGACCGTCGTTAACCCTTCTGCGCCTCGTTTTATAGCTTTATAGTGTCTCTCGAGGAGAGCTGGCTATTGCCTCTGACCGCCCGGCCGGAGGCTCGGCTCGTCCTTTCGAGCTTCTTTCTGCAAGGTTCACGGGCAGCCACTACGCGTGTCTGATAGGCGTCTGACCCCGAGCATTCGTGGGCATTCGTAGGCGCTCGCAGACATATTTATTTTCTTCCGCTCTGAATAACTCGATGTTTTCCTAATATTTTCTTTTTATTTACTGACTCCGAGCCAACAATACTCGTAGTCTGCGCTTGGAGAACGTTTGTACTAATAATTTATTAACTCCTCTCGGCCAATTACATTTTATTTATTCTCGTGCAGATTTTCGGACCATTGAACTGCCCAAATATATTTCGCCGGCTTTACAACTTGTAACAGTAAGCTACTTTTTTTTTATCAGCCTTTACCTTCACGGGCTTTTAAAGGATTGAAATACATCGATCTAAATATACTTGCTAACGAAGAACGTCATTCTTTATTCGCTCTATCGGTTCAAGATTCTTATCTTTAAAATTATTTACTTCTGTTATCGATTGCACAAAGCACTGAGCACTGAAATCTCGTGCATGTAATTGAAAATCCGCTGGAACGACAATATTTTTTCATCGCTACGACGTCCATTTTCACGAGAAAAAATAAATCCGTAAAATGTTGATGCATCTTAGATAAAAACGAGAAAAAGTAACAACGATACGTCAAACGGAAGCTGTCATTGGAATGCCAATCAATGCGTTATTAAATGCACATTATCTGTCCGAAGTAACGAGTGCCCAAGGATCTCAGAGTGCAATTAATCATCTTTTGTTTTTCTCACTCGTAAATAAAGAGAGATAATAAAATAAGCAATACGATTTAAAACTGTGGAGGATTATCATGTAATACAAATTGTTCGCACCTCATTCTTCCCAGCCAATGTCGAATAAAAACCTCGTGCACTACTAAGAAAAAGCATCTTAAGAACTTAAATTACCCGTCAAGTACACATTTTTATTTTCTTCTTTTCTCGACGAAGTTTATGTGGAAGATGACGGTTGCTACTGGAAAAAGTCAGTCATGCTCATATTTATTATTTACCGCAGAAATACATAAACATTCGCGTACAAAAAAAAGATACATTTATTGCTAGCATTCATCTTCATTGATCAATATAGATCATTTTAATAGCGAAATTTAGAATACATTCACCTAGTTAATAAACTTAATTTAAATAAATTATTGAGATCATTTTATATGCAAATACATCAATATTTGGATGAGTTTTGATCCACATCTTCTCAGATAGTAAACATATTTTAAACAATCTTAGATATAATTATGCACAATTATATACAATTATATTCAAGAATAAAAAAAGTAAAAAATTTAAGCGATTATATAAAGTTATTCTAAAATTAACACTTGGGAACTGAAAGATAATCATACAGGAGTAATGCAGACTGAATTATTTGCTTATTTGTCTAAGGAATTTTTATATTTCTTCCAAAAGAGAAGTTTACAACAAAATACTATTAATTAGAGAGCTATTTTCTGGAAAAATTTCGCACGCGATTCTAAGGCGTTCATTGCGGAAAAATTTATGTTTCAATATGGTAACTGTATAGTAAACGCGTGCATTTTCATGCTTAAGAGTGTACAATTTGGTTACCCTAAATAAATCTTTTTAAACTCTTTCGTAAGCTATTGCACAGGTGTAAACACAATTATACACATGGCGTATTCGTGAGGTGATACGTCTCTTAAGAGCTGACGGCAACCAACAACAGCCTGAAGAACATAGACGAACTACACCACAAACTATAAAGTTCCATTTCATCGGTCGTAAAGTCAATGAAGGCGATCACGTTTGCCCTTCGCGTCTCTCGCAGCATCTACCCGGTCGTTGGTAACAAAGATGTCGCTATTCGTCGTAGCACCGATGCATATGAATATTCAAAACTAATGAAATTGGTCTATCGTGTCGAGGTCATCCCTCGCACAACATAATCGTCGAATTAAGAGCGGAACTGCAGTTTACAAGTTTGAACAAACGTTTTATGTTTTGAAGTGTAAATAAAAATGCTGGGCATGGATTTTGAATTTTATGGACAATTCTGTGTTGTTACTACACCTTCAATTTTATTCGATTATTTTTTATCTTTTATTTACAGTACAAATACGTTTAACGATTAAAAATTTGCCGAGTAAAAGCTTGTGAGTATATGAATGTTTCATGATTCCTAAAAAAGCATATTTGCTTCAGAGGATCTTTATTTGTAAAAAAAACAAGATTTATATGAATAATTTTACTAAAATACTGCTTAAAAAATATTTGTTAATTAAATTTAATTATTCATAGACTTCAATTAATTCCTATTTATTTTGAAATTCGAAAATCTAAAAAAAGGTTTGGTATAATTAATTTAAAATATAAATAATTTTTATAACTGCAGCCAAAATATATTAATTTTTGAATAAATTAAATTTGAAGTATTCATGAGTACAGTTTGAGGTTAAAAGAATATTTTAATGTTTACTTAGTCATAGCAATTCAAGCGCTCATTACTTTATCAATACAAGACATCTTTCATTGTTCTGTGTCAAAATTATTAAAGCGAAATACTTTTTCAAGTGTAATTTTAAATTATCTTTTTGGTTTCATTTTGCACTGGCTTTTTGCTTTTCAGTCTTTGTACACAATCCCTAAACTTCACCCTCCAATTTTTCATTATACAGCGACATTTTCTATTATCTTAATTTTCTATTTTTTCTATTAATTTTCTATTAAGGTACAGATAATTGGATTGTAAACGCTGTTCCTAAAAAAACCTTATATTTTATATAATTCTAGTTTATTTAAAAAAGTATTATATATAAATTTTAAATTATTACATATTCCTTATATCAAAATTTCACAGCTTAGTAGGGAAAAGACCAATTTTGTGATGCGTATATACTTTGAATTCATAAGGAAAATTTTTAAAGTAATATTTCGAATTTAACTATCCACTTCTTTTTTTCAATTTCATGATAACGATAATATTACTCAGAATTATTTTACTACTTTAAATTTAAGTTAAAAAATATGATAATCCTTAAATATTGGTTGCATATAATTAACCTATTAAAGAACATTCATATTGTGTTAAAAAAAATTTCTATTATAAATTTCTTGTACTATTAAATATCCAACGATATTCAACATTTTTCACTTCTTTATTTTTAATATAATATTTGAATTAAAAGGCTATTAAAGTGCTATTCGGATAAATTATTTTTATCTACTTGACATTAATACATGTTGTATGATTTTAAATTATTTTTCTAAGTTTTTCTTAACTTTCATTGAAAATTTTAAATAAATAATACTTGAATAACTTTGATAAAGTTATAATTAAAATAAAAGGAAATAATTATATATAAAATTTGTTAATAATTAGAAACAGTACATAATTTTGACTACATTTATTCTTCAATTGTGTATTTCCTCTCAATGCTACTTTCGTTACAAAATTATTCTCAACGTATTGCATAATTTTACTTTATAGATTTATTATTAATAAATAACAATGATAAAAATGTCTGAAAATTTTCAAATAAATAGGAAAAATATTTTAAAAATAAAGAAAAATTATTTTTAAAGCAGTCATTGAATAAATGTATTATCTTACATAAATATATAATTCATTCTAGATAAATAATTCAAGATTATTTGAGTTTAAGTATTTAAGGTTATACGTTACTGAGTATATTAGTGATGTGTATTTTTTCTTTTTGAATTATCTGAGATTTTTGTATAACTTTATGCTAATGATTCGTCTATTTAATCTATCCCTCTTTTTTTAATAATTTTTTTATGCCAATTAAAAAATTTTAATTTACTTTGTTGATATTTATAATAATTTAATTTATTATTAGTTTATAAAAGCGTAGCTTTATGTTTTAAAATGTTATAAAAAGTAGACTTGAGAATTTTTATTAAAATTATTTGTCTTCTTTTATAATTTAAAACTAATTGCTTTCATTTTTCTTTTTTGTCATACGTACATTTGTTCATAAAGTTTGCACGTGTTTTAGAGAATAACTTTGACTCAATTCCATTTTATTAATCGATAATATAAATGAATGATTTTTAAAGCAGTAATAAAACTGATCACGTCTTGTTTTATTTTATACGTTATGCAAGAAACTTGGATATTAAGTATGTAAGCTGTGCGATAAGCAATCAAGCGACTACTACTTAAAGAATTCGAATGAAATAATTTATTTGTTTTAATCTGGCTTGCAAAAATTAAATGATCTGATTCACTCGAGGTATTAATACTTCGCATACTATAAATCTTATTTATTTTCATACATCGATACATTACAAGCAAAATAGAGCGAAAAGTCAGAATGCCGTATTTCAAAATCCATTTAAATTGGTCTTGCGCAAGTGCAATGTTACAATACTGAAAGCTCTTGTCATTGTTCGCAGCAGCTGCTGCTCCAAATTTTAAGTTCGAACAGTTATATTTTTAATATTTTAATTATTTTTATCCACGTAGCAAAAGTATAAAAGTAAAAGAAGAATGATTATTAAGCGCTACCAATATTGATTCTATTTAAGAGTGAATACTTACAGCTTTTAGCTTTTATGTGCATTCGTAATGTCTCAAATAGATCGGACAGCGCTGGAAACTAACGAAACAAATTAAAATTTAACAGAATTATATTTATTATATATAATTACGCGCAATCCTAAATAATTTTAAATAATATTAAAAATGCAAAATTGAATACATGAAAGAGTTGGTTCATGCTTTATTTAACATAATTTGCTCTTTCTTCCCGAGACGGCAAAACAACGTATTTACAAAGTGAAAAGGAACAGATGATCTATTATTCATAAGACAAAGTGTATGAATATTTTCATTGAGTGGAAATTCGTGAGCATCCGCCGAATCCTTTTAATCCTCCACGTGATCTCCGTGTGTTGCGTGCCGATCGTAGAGCAGCGGAACAGAAGGACCCTTGTACTTTTTCTCTTAGGCATTATGGGCGGTGAACGCGTCTGGATCGGTGGCGGTGATTTTTTTTCCTTCCACTGCTCTTCGCCGAACTGAAAAAAAGAAGGAAACCGGCGGAGAGAAAGAGCAAAAAAATTAACCCCTTCCGAGCCGCGAGCGGTTTCTTTATGGCAGCCCGGCCGGCAGCCAGGGGGTGGGGGGAATATTTATGAGCTTTCACGAAGCGGAACCTACGAAAGAGCTCGCACAAACGCACACGAGTCGCGTCGGGCTGGGGAATGCGCGGCTGGATATTGCAAGCCACATTCCCCATCGTCGAAGGCCTGCAATGCGCGCGCGCGCGCACTCGCTCTCGGCTTCTTCAGCTCCGTCCTCCTCCTCCTCCTCCTCCTCCTCCTTCTTTCTTTTCGCCCCAGAGGCTTTCGGCCGCCTCGCCCTACCACGCGGCTCTTGCCTCATCTTTTGGAGGTTCTCCCTCTCATTCTATTTGTGAGCGCCATTCTTGTTCCGCTCCGCGTCCTCCCGATGTGTAGCGTCTCTGACGGAGCTAAATGAGGCCCAGGAGGCGTCCGCTCGGGCGCAGAGGGCGTGGATGCCGCGATCAATAATGCAACTCTGGAGGAAATTCGGTAACGCAGCTTCCTCCGCTCCGCGACTCCGCTCGGAAAGCCAAGGAAGCTTATGCTCGATTGTTCGCTAATTGAATTGCTCGCGGCAGTCGTTAATTGTTATAGGTAAGCATTTGACTTTCACGACTGCAATTAATCTGGAAAAATGCTTGAATTATAAATTAAAGGTGACTTTACACGGTTATAAATTACTCTTGGCTCGAAGGGTTTTAATTTATTTCCAATTCGAGTGGCTCGGAGGAGTGTGCGTTGCGTGTTGCGTGTTGCGTGTTGCGTATTGCGGCATTCGATAAGCATTAGTTTATACGTGTATTGTATCAATGCCGCAATCGAGCTGCAAATATAGTTATGCAACGAAAGGTAATAAAGTTTCGACGAGTGCCTTTAATTTTTGCCTCGCCTCGGTAATGATCCTGCGCCAGTGGGAATGCGAGTTCCAGGCGCTGGTTCTCGCGTGCCTTCCGGAAAAGTCAACTAAATTACGAAAACCTCTCTTGTGAGCAAACACTTTTGCGGCAATGGCGAGCTCCTGCCCGCCGCCACCCTGATATCGTTTCATTTTAACTTTTGCATATTAAAATGAAAATGTTTTTAACAAGAAGTTTATGCTGGCTATTGTATTGTCGAGAGACGTCATGGGTTTGTAAATTTACGTTTAAAAGTCACAATCCCACCCGAACAAGTGAGATCTTTATGAGCATGCGGGACAATATTGTATAAAGGAACAGACACACACAGGGTCATGTGCAAAGCCAATCTCTTCAAGCAGGATGACCTTCCATAAATTTTGCTGCGTTATACACAGCGTCCGACTACCATAGCCTGATTTAAATTTAGATTGGACTGCCCAACCAATTTAAAGGAATCTCACTGCGCCCGCATGGAAACTACAGATTTTTAAACCGTATTACAGATACATTATTCGTAAATGCAGCTTTATTTCTCGCATACTTCGTTGCCTCTCGGGATTGCTTCGCCGATTCGCTCGCATCGTCCTCTTGTAACGCTCGAATTTAATTATTGCAAAGGCGTTTAACAACGACACGGCGTTGTGTACGTCGTTCCGAGGGCTCGATGCCATTTACCTTTGAACTTTGATTGTTTAACGTCGGTGAAAGGATTTCTAATTGCTTCCACAAAGCTGTTGGCGTATTGTGATTTCCAACGACGACGACGACGAGTTGACCGAAACGCCAATTTACCTTATGAAAACTGTATTTCGCTCGTTACGATTTTGTTTATCTGCAAGGAAGACTGCGTTGTCTCCGATTTAACAACTTTTATATCGCGAGGCCCCGAGTGTCCGTTCAGAACTATAAAACAGACTGGACCGCGTTAAGGCGGATAGTCGAAAAATGCTACCATAATCGCATCAATAAAGTACGACACCTCGTAAATAATAGGGCCGAGTTGATATGGAGTGGAGGAACTTGCGCCATCTAACGTGCATGCGTGGGCGGCTGGGAAGATCCCCGTTGCGCCGAGTCGCGTTTCATCGAGAGCCGTTCGTAAGGTATCGACACGAGCAAAGTGGTTGTCTCGGTCATTTATCTTCATTGCATAAATTTTCCTGAGATATGGCACGCGCAGGCTCGGATAGACGTATGAATGAAAGTCAGTTTAGACGCTGAATTACCCAATGTAGACTTGCGACGCACGCGGCAACCATTACGCAAAGCTAACAAGTCGTTTTACGATCTTTGCCAAAGGTATTATATCTTTCCCAGACAACAATAATATTCTCTAATGAGCGCCGGACGAACTGAATATAAGCGGAGAGGAGAGAAGCCAAAAAGTTCTCGAGCACTTTTCGCGTATAAAGTCGTAATTGATGCGTTTACTTATCTCGTTCGCTCCAGCTGTGCGAGCGAGTAACCGAGTGATAAAGACTGATATCGTTAGCCGTCGCTTCTAATGCGAATAAATAATGCAGTACGTGCCGGAGTTGAAGTCAATCGCGCTATTGTGTAATCAGCGAAAGGAGTAATCGCTCGTACAGACTCGCAAGCTTTATGCTTTGGTTCAGCTCCTCTTATTTTCAATTGGCAATAACGTGTTTTTCATCGCTATTGTTCGATTTGCTTTTCGCTCGCGGCAACTTTCGAGAATTGTCAAGTTTTTATACGCACCTTTCGTTTTTAACGGCAGTGTTTGCATTTTCTCAACCCATAACATATAATACAGCACATCGTTACACAGCCGGAGAGATAATCTATTTTCAACTGCACGCATCGCTATTGCCGATCTTTCGTTCATCCAAAGTAGAGTTAGAGAATTCTCGCTCGAGCAGAGAATGGAATTCAATTAAAAGCGTAAAAATCTTCCCGTCTGAAATTGGCATGAAATATTTTAAAGCCAATTTACGCGTTCCTATTTAAAGTTTATTTAATTGGAAATATTATTACCAACACAACTGCAGTGATGCTGGAATACGCTCGAGCGAAGATGTTACCGAAGAGAAAATGCGCGAAGGCAAAGAAGGCGCAAATTGGCAAATAATAAAAGATCGAGAATTGAATTTTGGAGGGTTGCGCGAGCAGTTAATTGTGCATTCCGAAGTGGAAAATAAAGTTATGCCTTTTGTAACGTAATCATCGTGACATAGTTTTGCGAACGTGTCGCTCATCGACCCAGATAACAAAGCACACCACAATACATATAAAACGTGTCTTCACACGTAGCTCCCACATAAAACTGTGGCCACTCGTAAATGAAAATTACATAAACAGTGCCGAGGTCACGCGCGAAACGGTATAATGACCCTCAGGTCGACGGCGACGGTGCTCCTTCGCACTTCCGCGTGTGTGTCCATCTCCGACGCGTGCGAATCCTACAAAAACGTCGTAAAATGCGCCTCCTCCTGCAAGACACACGGACGCGCTCTGTATGCGTCGTCCCTAAGTCATCGCTCTCTCACTCTTAGTGTCGACCGTCGCGCGGCCAAATAAAGCTAAACGTCCGCGTTTTATGAGCGCCAGTAAACTTTTAAGTGTTAGTAAAACGAGGAACTGCTCGCGCGACCGGCCTCTCCGACAAGCCGTAAAGCGTTCTATTACCTCTTTCTCTCTCGCTCTGCCTCGCCTCTCCGCGTACCTGGTGCATGCCTTCGCCCACCGACGGACGGAGAGAGAGAAAGCTACGCTTCGCACATGAATCATGTGCCTCCGCGCGTAAATGTATCTATATGTATATGTATATGGCCGCGGATCAGTGTCAAGGTCGCTGCTGCGACGACGACGATCAGGAGGAGTTAGAGGCCCGGCGTACGACTAGAGCTGTGTGTGCTGCTACAGTATTACGCAATGATCGTAAAAGGCGAACGTGCGGGCGCTTTCTGCAGGCGCGCACACACACACACACACACACAGACACAGCCCGACGAGGCTGCGTGAGCTGCAGCTCCCCGTCTATAAGCGGGCGACGGGTCGCGCGCGCGAGCCAAGCCATCGTTGTTGGAACAGCGGCTGCGTCAAGAGGTCATAAAGTCGAGCGTCACGACTTTAACGCGATCGTACGTACGAGGTTGTAGGCTCACGCCTCCATAAATGAACGCGCGAATTCGCGGACTCTCGCTTTTATGGTGTTTAAAGAGGACGAATTTTTTGAGGCGCGCGTCGCTCGCTTTCGTTCCTTTTTACGCGACTCGTATTGGTCTCCTCGCTAATGACGGACGGGAGGAGCTGCTTTTTTCCATCGGCGCCTCTCGTCGAACGCTAATTAATGGCACTTCCACTTAGTGCAATCTTAAATGCAAGATTTGGAAGATCAAATGTCTCGGTTACGCTTTATTTATGGGACATCGTCTCGGCAAATGACTTCGTTTTTACGACGAACGCCAGAACGTGATTAATACGTGCACTCGTAATATTAACCACCATTTTGATCGAATTACGCGCAGTAAGCGATCGTTAACTTTTTCCAATCGGGGACAGTCGGTGAGAAAATTGATGGATTATCTGCCCCTGACACCGCCAGAAAGTGAATTAGTTTTGACGTAAATTATAACGAGCTCGAGCTGTTACTAATCTTATCAACGCGGCGTTACCAAAACACGGGAAAATAAGCAGACGCGTGCGTCACGCGATGTCGTGGCACGAAAATGCAAACAGTAGAACCGACACGAGCCCGAGCATTTGACTGGACGTTACCGCGACCAAACTAAGTAAACACTCGCGTGCAAAGCGAACGAAACGCACTCGCACTTGAAAAATCAACCTGCAGTTCCAGAGGGGCGAACGCCGAAAAGGCAAAAAGTCGAGCCGAGCCGAGCAAAAAAAATCACAAACAACCTTACCGACGTGGCAGCTTGGCAGCCGAATAATAGCCGTGGAAGAGTCATTATTCCGCGGCTCTGACGTAACAGACGCGACGTCATCTAGACTATACGCGGGACCTACCTCAATCCGGCGCTCGCGCGTACGGATATAAAGACAGGGCAATATAAACGAACGTTTACAGGCTCGTTACATTTTTATGGGCTCGATGGCGGTAGTGGCAACAGCCTCTCTCTCTCTCTCTCTCTCTCTTCCTCCTACCTTCCTTCCTTCCTTCCTTCCTTCCTTCCTCCTTCCGCGGCTGCTGGCGTTGACGAGATGTTATAAGTCAGCGCGTGCGTCTCTACCTTTCCGTCGCTTTACGATGCCTCGCAAGTGTCGGGCTTGGACGAACACGTTTTTTCGCTCCTCCGCGGCCTCCGAGGCTAGGGACACTTTAATGGCGAGCCGCGCTCATCGGGAACGGCGGGAAAAACGAAAACCACTCCACCCGCTCCTTTTGTTTACGCTGCAGCAACCCGCTGGACGCTTCTTGGCCTTGTCTCTTGTCGCGGCGGGCAGTTACAGAGCTAAAACGTGTCGGACGCGCGTCCGTGCGTAGACTTCCGCTTTTCATTTCTCTCGATGTCTGTCTAACTGTCTGGGACTCGTTTCGCACTTTCGTGACGTCACGCGGTTACGCTAAAAGATCTAAGTTACGTCATTTTATTGGTCGTAATCGTAAAATTTTTTACGTCCTCGACACCCCGCGAGTGAGCGAGGGCATACGATGTGCCGTTTCGTTTCAACGCGCAGAGAATCATCACCGCGTGCCGTCTAGTCTGTGTATAGTGCGATGCCCTTCTCTCACTCTCTCTCTCTGGAGACTCCCTCTTTTTTCTCTCGCTCACGAGCGCATACTCAGGATTTTTAATTTTACGAGTCGCCATAAAGTCCATTCATCGTTTCTCGGCGCGAATGACGTCGTCCGATTTGCATTCGATACGACGAGGCGCCGGGGTCTTCCTGTGTTGATGTACCTGTTACCGTGATCTGGTATTTATAGTTTTATGCGAGGGTATGGGCAATGCCTGAATGCGGGTCAACACTTTAGTAGTTCGACGAAAGTTTGACCTTACATAATTAACCTATACAATTTTTATAGTCTACCCAACCGACTGCCTATTTTAAATGCTTTCAGGTACTTTTATCCGTGATATTACGGACGCAGATACATGATGTCCTAGTCACTGCATTTTAATTGTATGATCGAGAATTTTCGCGTTAAGTGCAACAAGAATTTGGATAAAAAACGCAAATAATGACACTTGCAAAATGTATTAAAAACTTGGATTTTACGGAAAAGTCTTGAAATAGCATTAAGAACAGTCTCGTAATTTTAGGAAGCCGAAAGTCTCCGCCTTGCACGTGTATTCCGTACATATCTGGGGCTTTGGCGTGTCCCCGCCCACGGGGCCATTTTTGAGCCCCCCTACCGCTGTTTGCGGTCGCGCCCCTTGTACCGCGCCACACCCACGGGTGCAGGTCATTGGCTGGAGTCGCGGCCATTACCGGTCTCATTATGCAAACTATGCCAGGAATTCATGATGGCCGCCGTGGAACCGACCAATCACGGCCGACGACGGGGCGGCCATAAACGTCGCCGTTGCTAACGCACTCTGGCGGCAATCACCTCAAGCTTAGGCTTCCCGAGATAAACGAGAGATGTCACTGGTGCTAGCGCAAGCGATACGAAAGCTCGTGGCGATCGATCCTCCTTGCCGTCGCTTCGCGTATGTAAATCCGAAACCTTACGCGCGCGATTTACATTATTGTATCTATGATTTTTTTTATTATTAGGTCTAATTCTCACTCATCTTTATTTTTCGTCTGAATTAAAAAAAACAATAAAGCTATTTTTTTGTTGACTTCCTTTCTGGGCAATTGATCGCGGATGAAGCAAGTGAAAAAATTGAAAATTCTAGTTATGAATCGGGTATTAAAGTTTTTTCATAATTTACATCATTAATTGTTAATAATAAAGTGTACAAGCGAAATATCCATACTATGATACAACTCTTTCCTCTATTATCTTAAAAATTAGCACCATGAATCGAACTACATTTCAAACTTCGTCAACTTCAGCGTTGTAACTTGTTGGACGTTATTATTTTTTATAAAAAACATAGGCTTAATACGCTGAATTGTATAAATATGATCTTAAATTTGAGCATTAACTTGAAGAAATTCGATCTGAAGTGCATTACTTGTTAAATCGTAAGCAGTCAATGGTCGAGGCGTACTGAATTTTTATTAATCCGACATTTGAATTTAAAAATTCGTTTGTAAATACGAAAATATCTCTTCTTTAAAATACCTTACTCCTTACCACAGGCGTAAATACGTGGATGATGTGTCTTGAAATTATTTTTATATCTGGCCAGGTTCCATATTGATGCGGATCCGGATAAGTGCAAGGAACCCTTTTATTAGTCAAGTTCAAATTGATGGTTAGAAGGAGAGGGCCGGAGTGGGAGAGAGAGAGAGAGGCGGTCGAGATGGAGAGAAAGAGAGAGTGCAAAAGAGGAAAGGAAAAAGGAGTAAGTAGGCGAAAGAGAAGGAGAGAAAGAGTTCGCCGACCACTCCACCCACGAGCGATTTTATGGGCTTGTGTAGCAGTTTCTATCGCTGTTATATACATTCGATTATTGTTCCCATGAATATTTCATGGTTCCGGGAGGTTCGTATATCTTGGCAAAAGTAAAAGTTACGATTCGCGATTATCCCTATGTGCTGTGAGAGCGAGACTAGGTCAGTATTAAAAATTGACGGGGAAACACGTACGTACAGCGATTAAAATTACGTTTTACGGCATTGATTAAATCTTGCGCATAAGCGTTGGATCGTCTCCCCCTTCCCGCTGCAAGCAAGAACCTTCCTTTCGCCTGTACTTCCCGGTCGAATAGATTTTATAATGGCTAAATGCCAAATATCCTTTAAATTGTTGGGTGATAAAACAAATTTTTACCCGGATTAAATCAAAATCTCCTTACGTACTTGTAATTTATTTCTCCGTATCGTAATGCGCGTCTCTTTAATTCGCCAATACCGCTGCGCGTACTTTCGCGGCAATTGCTTAATTGTTGTATAATGGAACGGCATTGTCCGCTATTTTTCCGTCGTAAAATCTGCGTGCGCGTTCAGCTTAAAGGTTAGGAAATTTTAGCCCACGTTGCGCGCGGTGTTGAAGAAGAATCAACATTGTTCGGCAACTCTTCAACATCACCAGTTCATCGAACGTCCGTTAAAATCTGCATATTCACGCGCGTTGTTTTATTCGAATCCCCGCGTTTTGCAAAGACGTGTGAAATGGAGAAATAGGTTTATTGTTTTCTGCATCTCGAGATTAATGCTTCAACATAAATGAAGTTAAGAATATTAAGAGTCGAAAATCGAAAAGTGCAAAGTCGGGAGTTTCGACGATGGGATTTACGTCAGTCGTGGAAGGATGAATTATTCAATTTTTCCTCTCGAGATGGCATTAGCTTGGTAAAATAATTTACTGTTATATCGGCTAATTGTATGCGTAGAAATATTAACGCGGAGGTCGTCAAACGTACGACGGCCTCGGGTCCACGGCAGCAGCGCCAAATAAAAAAGCTTTTACGCGACCTGTTATATTTTGAGCAAAAAGCAAAAGTTGTCCGATGCATTAATGCAGTATCGAGGCGGAATGCACTGAAAAAGAGAGGGAAAAATAAAAGCCAAGGCCAATGGTAACAATTTAGTTTTATTAAAAAATGGATACAAGAAGAGGCATCGTTGTTTTCGTGATAATTTCAGCGATAGGACATACAGTAATTTACAAAGTTCTTTCTTCTCTTATCCCCGTTCTCTTTCTTTGAAAGTCGATATATCCCGGGCGTGTGTGCGTGCGCGCACAGGACGCACAGACCCGCACTCGAGCTGCTCCTTTTTGTCTCGCGGAGCTATCCCGAGGCTACCTCCGTACCCTCGAACGACCGGAGAAAAAGATCGAGAGCGAGGCAGAGATAGAAGCCAGAGAGACACAGGCAGTTTACGAGCCTCCCTTATCCGGACAGTGACACGAGAAAATAGCCGAATCGCTACGGGAGAAACGGTTTATCGCCGGAACGCTCGCGCACGAGAGATCCCCGGCTTAAGGACGCCGCCGTCGTTGCCTTTCTCGAACTCCAATCCGGATAATTATATCCAGGATTTTATTATGCCGTGCGAAAGATACCGCGCGAGCTAGCCAGCGACTTGGCTTTTTTCGTGCGCGCGAGTCGCAGACGCTGCTCGTGCTGTAGCTCTGAAAAATCCACGGAATTCATCGACGCCGACCAATGCGCGCCTCTGGAAACCTGGGGCAGTTCGCGGGGAAGCGATGGCGTCCGCTCCTGGTCATCGGCTCCTTATTAAGTGCACTCGACTCGGTCGGTCCCCGTCCCAGTCCCAGGAGTCTCTGGCCGGAACAATGGCTCGCTCTTCGCACGGGCTCCACCTGGACACTCCACCCGTGCGGATGCGCGGCAGACGGTCTTAATGCTCGGGCTCTAATGGAGCGAGAAGGAATTGCCCGCGGACGTCCGCGAGCCGGAGAAAAGTCTTTTATACGCTCGCTCGGTGGACTTTCTTATCGGGAATCTAGGCTCGGAGGAAATATATATTTACGCTCCTCGAGAGCTTTTACCTTTTCTATAAATGGCGTGCAAATTTTTCCCGCCGCGAGTGCGTTATACGATTACGCTGCTGCGTGTTCTCGCTCGTGGCCGAGGAATATTTCTAAATTGAAAGTACAGATTTTTATTTTTGAGAAACTCGAGAACGACGTTTAGCGCAAGCAGACTTGTATACCGTAAATTTACCTTATCAAATACGAATAAATTTTACACTTTATTATTTTGATGGCTAGGGAGATGACATGGGAATGGATAATTGAAGAAAATGTTTTCTTCTAACGAGAAGTTTTATCGAATAAAGCAACCTGGCCTTCTGCACGCATATTGAAAATATTTTGCGCGGTATAAATTTAGATTTCATTTAAGCAAATAAATAAATAAGCAAATAACGAACTAATAAACGCATCGAGGCTAAGTTTTTGACGCGCAATTTTATACCGCAGACAATGATAGCGAGATTTGAGAAGGATGTTTTCTTCTATCGATTCGCACTCGAGTTCTCTTTATCTTCTTTCGACGATTCTCATTCTTTCTTCCGATTAAAGAAACGCACAAAGTATATTCTTTCCGATCGATAACGCACTCTAAGCAGAATTCGCATCGATATCGACAACTAGTCACTAGCGAGTTATCATTATGAAAACCAGTATGGCGAGCGGGAAAAATTCCAACTGGAATAAGTTCTTAATTTCCTGACTTTCAAGCTGCGCGCGTACGAGTTCACTTTTTAAAATAATTAAGGAAAAATACAGCAAATGTAAAAATGAAATCTCGTTTATAAGGGGATAGCTGAAGCGCGATATCGCGAATATGACAAAAAAAAAAAAAAAAAAAAAAAAAAGGCGAAGAAAAAGGAAAGCTTCACCTTTAACAAGACTTATTTACGGAAGTTTTATTGGGTGAAGCGACTATCGCAGTCTCTTGGGTCGATTAAAAATGTTTCATTCCGACATAAACCCGGCCATCGAGTCTCGTATTAAAACACACGTCTTCGTTTGCCTCGTGTACACTCAACGGACAAACGAGCAGCATCGCCAAGACATTTTATCGAATCGGAAAGCAAAGCCAGAGAGCGGTATCTGTGTGGGCTCGGCGTGCGTGTGCGTGCCCGTGGATGTGCGCGCTATATGGTTTGCAAGAGTGGCAATAAAGTTCACGCCCAGCTCTGGGTTTTTTCACGTTGGCCATATGGTATGTACACACTTGCGTCTGGCAAGGTTCCACCGACAAACTTGTACAAAGCTCACCATTTTTTCTTCCTTCGGGCGGTCGCCGTCATTCGATAAACCGCCAGTGGCACACCTACTTACTTCCCACTGCAGCCGACCAATCCAAGGTTGGCACTCGGGAAAATACCAGCCACCGGCTTCGCGTTATGGAAAATTTCAAGCGCGTTTTTGCCGTTTTTGCCCTCGGGATATTGTACAGAACAGGATTTAATTGCCAAGGAAAATTTATTTGTCGTTTAATGTGGTATGAAAAGGACGAATTGTAAAGGAAATTTATAACTTAAATTATGGCGCGGCGTTCGTTTCATGCTACGCGGCCGTAACTTTTCCAACAAAAGTATCGCATTCATAACTAATTAAACTAATTCTTTCGGAATAATTTCCTGTCTCTCGATAACCCTCCTCGGATAATATTATAGGAGTCCCTCGGTTAAAGCAATAGTCGCTTCAACTTATTGCCCCGACATTTTTCGCATTTCATCGCATTTCATTAATTATCAATTAGGGGGGGGGATGGATATTACGAAAAAACGTCCCGCAATAATTTTCCGAGTTTTTGACGAATAAACTATCGGCTTTATTGGCTTATGATTATTTAAAACCATCGACGGGGACATGTACTGCAGTTCGCGAGCGCAAATAAAAGCTATTATTTACATAATCGGAGGAGTGAGATAAGGCGGCATCGAGCGCAGCGCTAAAAATTTCTACGAAATTCCAAAGACACGCCTCGCGCGCGCGAAAACGAAAACGAACACGAGGCGCGTCGAGCGCAAAAAAGCGAGGCAAAAAACAATGGTAAAAGTCTAGAGAGACGCAGCGTCGCGTCGCGTCGCGCTCGGGGTACATAAAATCCGAGGCATTGACCGTTCGCAGGGAATCACCCTCGCGCATTCGATACGACCAGGGAGGGCAGTTACATTTCGCTGCGCAAATGCGTACAAACGTCGCGAGCGGCGCGAAAACGCCATTCCGCGCGTCCGATCAATCGCCCGTTATATTAGTCGGCGCTGCTCTCGACTCGAGCCTACATACACACACAGACGACTGCGACGTCGGGCTGCAATCGTTTTATTCCACTTTGAAGCATCAACTCGGTAATTTTACGAGGCCGTAAACAAGACTCGCGCGAGCGCTCCGCTGCTGCGCGGCTATCGAGTTACGTGTCAACTGTCCCGGGAAGCCTCGCCAAGGATCGCCTCTATTATACCTCCGGAGCTCGTTCTCGGCTCCCATCCTCCCCTGCCTCCGGTGCGGCTGCCGAAATCCTCTCGAGTTCGAGCCGGGGATCGGGCTTTGCTACGCTCTTGCTCTTCTTTAACTGTCGTTTCCTAACTGTTCGGCCCAGGGCTCAGCATCCACTTCTCTCTCGGATCTCACGGGCCCACTTTTCGATCCGGTCTTTCTCTCGTGGTTATGACGTCGTGGGACGAGGCATCTTCTTAAAATTGTCTAATGTCGGATTTCCAAGTGATATACGAGTCGACCGTTAACGCACGCTCTTTAGACTTTAAAGGTTTGCGTCTTATTCCTCTTTATCTCCTTGTGGCGTGAGTGTGGTAATGCTCTTTAATTCCTGCCTCCACGCCTTGGGAAGCCGCGTGAAAGCTTGAAAACTGTTTTTCCCTGAAAAACGAAATTTTAAATTTGTGTTAAAAATTCATGCTTTACGGGGTGAGGGCCAGGAATGAGGAATTCACCATTTTTACGGCTAATGAAATTTATCACCGACGCTACAAAGCAGTTTTGCTTTCTTCTTTACAAATTGTCGGTGCCTGCGTACTGTAGTTGAACTTAGCGCTCGATCGTCGCATTCTGGTATTTCGTTATAATAGAGCGCTGAGTGAGTGTCTGTCCACGTAATTCCAGTAATTCGATAAACGTACCAACGGAGCTGCGATACGTGTCCACCTTCCGTGCCAAAAATAACCCAAAGGTGCAACGACGATGATTAAATATAACGAGCACAATTGCGCCTGTAAGGCACGCAAAACAGGACGCACGCTTATCTCCCTGCCAGTTGTACGGTATCGGTAGCCGGAACCAACAATGTTAAAATATTTTACGTATTAAAAGACCTTTTTGAAGGAAAGTGCCGCCTCGTAAATAGCTAAAAATCTCGGAGGCCGTGATTTCACCGAGGCTGATAGTTTGGGTTGTCCTGGCAATCGACAAATTCCTCGCCGCAGTTTCCCCTGACAGTCGTCTTAATTAATGAGCCAAAAGAGTGAACAAGATTAAAGTCATATCAGCGCGTCACTCGTGGATCTTCCCTCTGTTCGCGCTGTTTATACAGACCGAATTTCGCACGTGTTTAACAGGGACACAAAACGCTAGTCGTGTGCCTCGTCCAGCGCTGCGCTCATCCGGAGATACTATATCACCCTGTTTCGCGTTCAATGTAAGCTATCGCCGCGGAGGCATGTTGCCTCGGCTGTCATTATCGTAACTTAACCGTCGTGTAATGTAGATGCGTAAGACGCGCGAGCGAATACACGTGCACGCGCGCACCCGTAAAGGAAGGGGCCCCGGCAGCTAAGGGGACGCGCGGAGGCATCGGCTACTGCCACTTTGAGCTCGATAACAACAAATATTTTGATACCGAATCGTAAATTGTTTAAAGCTCGGGATAAGCGAATTCTTTCTAGCGGCACCACGGCAGTTTTCTTCTACCGGCGCGACTCGCCAGAAACATTAAGGCTTTGCAGTTAATTAATTTTTATGCCGTTTAATTTATTTAAATGTTACGAACGTCGAGGAAAAAAGCTACTCGTAAATAATTCAAATTTTTTGCTCGTTCAACGGACCAACAACTGTTCGACGTTTTTTCTGCTTTACTGGTATTTAATAGATACTCATTGTCAATCAGTATAATTGAGATTTAATACAATATTTATCGAGTCGAGCAATGACTTAATGATCCATAAACAATTATAGGCTTTAAATGGCATCGTTACTCTTTATACGAAACAAATTTATTAAATAAAATTTAACTTTGCTTAACTCGTTTTATATTTGAACTACAATTAAGCTCGTAAAATTCATTTATTCAGCCATAAATGGGTACTTCTTTATGAATCCGTTAATACAAACAGCTTTTTTAATCATACGTTTTCGTCGTAATAATTATTCTATAATTGGAATTAATTGGAAATTCGATTTTGCGATAGGCTACTATCGTACGTCGATAATCTTGAATTTATTGCTCGAGCAGTACTTTAAACAAAATAAGTATCCGCAATAAAAGGCGGAGAAATAAAACAACTGATAAAATTATGTTTTCTAAGCGGCGATAATACAAAAAAGTTCAAACGATGAAAGGATAATAAAGTCATATATATTCGTAAAAAATGGCTACAATAAAAGTTGAAGGAATGACTCGAAGGAAAAAGAGAACGCCGTTTTATCAACCGGACCACCGAGTCGCGATAAAAATTATTTGACTTAAATTCAACACAAATAAAGAAAAAGCTTATGTCTCTTTTACACCATCGTAGTCAGCCGCACGAAATACCTCCGGTGCATCGGGCATTAGGCGTCTCTGTCGGGTCGGCTGCTATTGGACATCCCAAAATGGTAATTAACGAGGCACGAGCTCCCCTAGAACAAAAAAGTACATCGGCTCAAGTATTTTTGGTAAAGCGTGGAGGCAAGCAGGGCGATGCGCTCGGTCGGGGAAAAAAGCTTTCCTTCCTGGCCACACACGTGAAAGCATTTTGACGGTCGCTCGTGCGCAGAACCTCGGGACGCGGGGGGAGCGAGAACGGAGAGCGGCGTGCTCCCGTTGCTGCTGCAGCAACGGGCGACAGCAGCTCTAGACGGGACGAGTTCGTCGGCGGCGCTATCGATCGACGCTGCGTAAGCCCCGAGAGTGCTGCGCGTCTCCGTAGGGAGGGGACCCGAACCGACCGCCTCTATGCGCCTATCTATATCTATAGCTCGAGGCCAGCTGGAGAGGAGAGGAGAGGAGAGGAGCGAGCTTGCAGCATCGAGCTTACAGCCCCTGGAATTTCCCCATGGTGCTCCCGGCGCCGATTCCGACGTGCGCTCTGTACCTACACATCTGCACGAAGGAAAAAAGTGAGGACGATGGAGACAGAGAACAGACAGAGCGAGACACAGAGAGAGAGAGAGAGAGAGAGATATGTGTATACACGTGTGTATAAGATAGAGATGAAGAGAGACGGAGCCAGTGACAAAAAAAGGGAGGCGCAAAATTCAGTCTCGTATGCCAGCTGCGCTACGCTTTTCCTCGCCGCTCCACACCATGCCATTCCTCTTCTGTGTTTTTTCCTCCTCTTTCACGTACTTCTTTCAACTTTCACCATTTCAGCGTAGCCCAGCGTCTGGCTCGATAATATGCTCTCGGCTCGAATTCCCTCTCCGCCCACACACGTTCCGTGCGAGAGTTTTCCGTGCCGGATGCTCGTTCGTGATGCGAAGCTTTCCGAGGAAACTTGGTGGTGCAGCCGTTGCCATGGTCCAACCTCTGGAAGTGACGTTAACAATATAGAAGTTCAGAAATAAATTGCGGAAAGAGGCGTGGGGGCCGAACGGCGAATTTCGTATTAGTAGCAGAGGAACACACAGAGAAAGAGAGCCAGAGAGAGAGAGAGATAAAGGGAGAACTTTGTACGAAACTTTTTTCCACAATCCCGGGTATTACAAAATTTATTTTGTTCGTCCGTACAATGATGCCAATTTCAGAGTTTCCAAATTGAATATGAAGGATAATTAGTGCGCAGTTGGCATTTTTATTTATTTAATCGGTTTTTTTTGTAAGAACTTTAGTGTACTTTTAAACTTTACCTGGCGATATTTAAACTTTTTCAGTAAACGTGACTCGACAAGAATAAAAAAAAATTAAATAATCAGCCTTATTTTATGCTCGTATAACCTCGTAATATCTTAAGATGATCTTAAAATATAGCGAATCGGTTTATTGTTCGGAATATTTTTCAATATAATAATTGATACAATGGAGATAAAAATTACATTTTATTGCATCATTAAATTGGCGGTTTTTTGAGAAAATCTGAAAACTATCCGTTTCAGCGAAATGGAGATTTTCTTTTTTTAAGGGAACTCTTTAATTGTTGGAAACATTTTAACCTTAATACTGTCATCTCATTACACTCGACCACCCGAACGCTCGTATACTTTGCATAAAACTGTAATTTAAATTTCCGTTTAAAAAATCCCGAAATATATGCGTCGTGCGATTATAAAAATAGCGCGGGTACAATTGCGAGTTCACTTGAGTAAATAAATGCTGCCTCCACTGCGACTCATACCTCTTCATTTACCCGAGTAAACGAGGATTTTGCGATACTTTCAGAGTTGCTTAACACAACTTTCACTGCGAAACAAGAAAATGCGAGGAGCTTTAAAAGGAGCTGAGAAGGCCAGAGACGGGATCGCGAAGCCGTCACCAAGCCATCGCCAAGCCATCGCCAAGCCATCGCCAAGCCATCGCCAAGCCTACGGCATCTATGTGCGCATATAGATATCGGTGTATGAATAAAAATGGTGATGCGCCAGCTGCTCGATGAATAAACAAGGAGCTATGGTTACGCGTGTGTGCGTAGGCGCGCGCTCAGGAGCCAATCCTGGCGCGACGTATGCGTCTTAAGCTGCGCGTGGGTGTACGCGTCCATAGGTGTAGGTGTGGATGTTACCGTCGCATTGGCTTACTCGGCTCGCAGCGCGAAACTCCGGTCTTTTCCTTCTTTTCCTCGCTCGGGATGGGAATTGCAGAGGAAATAATAGCGGATCATGAAGACTTGCGGTCGGAAAGCTTCGTTGTGTGCACTTTTATATAAATTCTTTACTGATCTCCGCTCTATAGATAAAATAGAAATCTGTGAATGGCACTTGGGTTTGTCTAACTTTATGTTCGGGAAGAATAGGCGATTGTACGATCATATTGGCGTTGCGAATATCGCGAAACGCTCTTTGTTATTTTCGTACGAAAGTCAGGATGACGCAGTCGTTTTAAAGAAAATGCCAACAGTTTTTTTGTGTTATATCACACGCGTGTCGCGTTGAACTATAATTTTTATAAATAAATCTTATTCTTTAACGTATACTATCGGAAATTGATCGCTAAAATCATTAATATGTGCACAAATTTTTTTATCGAGTGTTTATTGAACTTTTTTTATTATAGTTTAAAAAACATTGTTATTTTTAAGAAAGTTATATTTTTAATAAATGACATAAATATTGGGTGTATTTTCTGATAATAATGTGGCTCGAAATTTATTAGGACAACATCAAGCTTTTTATAATAATATTCATCGATACTGGAAAATGCAAGTTTGCAGAATATGCACTAACGCATGGTTTATTTTTTGGTATTTTATTATAATTTTTTATATATAATCACACTCTTTAAGAAATAACATACACACTATGAGGTTTTGTTTACACAGAACTTTATTATTTCATTTTTAATAAATCAACGCAAGAAGAACAAATTTTTGCAAATGGAATATAGCGTTAAATATTGGATTAAAGCTTTCTGGCGCATAGATATTTTTATACCGAAGCGGGATTCATTTCGATTTTGTTTTTGTAATTATCTAAAGCTCTGGATTTACTTTAGAATTCGCTGGAAAGTTTTATTTTCCGAATGTTAAATTTGTGAATTTATCAGCACATAAGTTTGAAGTGCTCACTAATTCAATTTCTAGCTTTTACACATTGTAGATGGGAGAAAAAGGTCCCCAACATACAATTTCCTCTTCTTTCTGCAATTGTTATATATGGCTAAGTTAGCAATTCTTTTTCCGAGTTGATAAAGAACAAAATCAGTAGAGCGTAGCCGCCACCATCGTTGCTGAGCTTCGCTCCCATACAATTGCATTTCTCCGCCCTCCAGACAGACATGCTTTCTCTCTCAGCCTCCCTCTTTGTATCTGTTTTACTTTCTCTCTTTCTCTCTCTCGCACACGTGCCCACTCTATCGGGCTGCGCGTGTATTCCTCTCTCACTTCGGCTCTTTGTCTATATCTTGCTCTTTCTCTTTCGAGTTCGCCCTGACGATCCAATTTATACGGGAGATTATTCTCGGAGCGTCAGGGACAGAAAAGGGCTGTCTCTCCTCTCCGTACCTCCCTGAAGCTTTCTTTTTCAGTAGAATTTTCTCTATAACCAATGCAAAATCGTAGTTAAATTACGATTTGAGAACAAGAGGACGTCCTATTCAAATACACGTCCACCTACCTACCTACAACAAATCAAACATCCCGGTAAATACGCTTACGCGCGTATTTTCTTTACAAATTACATGTCTATATATATAGTTAGTGCATAAATCCATATAAAGGAGCCGTACAGAAAAAACTGCAGAAGAAGAAACGAAATCCTTAGCTTCCGCAGGGAATACGAACGCTACTTCGTACGATGAAATCCGTCTTCGTTCTTAGGATATCGTCGGAGTTTCCTCGAGCAAATTTGGCTGACATATACATACGATCAAAGCTGCGCCATTTCTCTCGCATAAACACGTCGATCGTCCACCTCGGTGACTCGGTAATAGCCACGTTTCACTTTACATCTTCGGCCAATTCTACCCGACTGTGCGTGTCTGTCTGTATAGGTATGCTTGTGGATTGTCTAGTTTTATCATAGATACAATTAAATCTCCGTCCGTCCTGATATAAAGCCGTGTGTGCGGGTATACGCGTACCTATACTTTTCCCGCGAGCTGAAACGAGACGCGTATTTACAAGAAAATTTTTGCGTATTGCATTTCCGTGCGCGTTTGCGGGGAAGATTTTTCCTTAGGGAATATGAGGAAATTTACCCAACGATCTTCTCAAAACTCTCGTTTTCCTGCATAAAGAAAGAATCTGGTTGCTTCGGAAGATTCTTCGTCTAGGAACTCAACATCGATTTATTCGTATAAATGCGGAGAAAACGCTTTCGAATGCGGATAAGACTAAAATACCTACTATCCATCGTGTATATTTTGTACGTTTCCCGCGTTAGCGACATTCACGGACTTATATCCCTTGTACATCATGTAATCTGAATATTATTATACAACATGCAAATTCTATTAACGTGTTTTTAAGAAATCCTGGATGGAATTGATGCTAGGCAAAAATAATCTTTTATGGACTAGTAAAATTGCCGAATACATTAATTAGAATTTAGAAAACATTTTCTAATCTAATTATGTATTCGAGGCTTAAAATCAGTTGAATAAGAACAGGAACGTTCGACGATTTATAACGCGAGGTAAATTTTTTTCATTATACAACACTCGGTGTTATCTAACTTATTTCAATTTCAAGTTGGAAAAGTGTTGAAAATCCATCGATAAAAATAATATAGTTTATTTAAATTTCCATTTCATAGTTAAAAAAATTATTAAGCTAATAAAAACATTTTTCTTACCGGCTTTTTTAAGATTTAGGTCTTCGTTATTCAATTATTGTAAATAAATAATTTTTCACAGTTTGTGTGTATTTTATAGCTTGTATAGCCTTTTTACAGCAAAGAAGTAAATCACAACGAAGCAAATTTATCTTGTGTGTTCCCAACAATTTAGATTCACATATTGTAAAGAAAGCTGTATCTCCATTATAAATCTAATAAATGCACTACACGTCATTAACTTAAAAAAACACAGGTATAAATTCTTCGATCAGATTACTACGTATTGTCTGGAAATAATACAAATCTTATGTTCTAAAAGCAGAACAGAAAAGAACGGCAATCCATAAAAAATTAAAGATAATTTCTAAATTGCTTTTGTACATGTGATTGTCCAGATAGAAGTTTTATTTATGGTTAATTATGATTGTACTCTATTTTCCAGACATTCGCACAACACATTATTTTTTTTTTTATCAGCAGATTTACATTCAATTGTTTAATTTTCTAGATACGATTTTACCCTTTATACCAAAAAATTCCCGTACAATTTTAATAACATCAACCGACATCTCAGATACGTTTTAAAATATGCAAATAAACAATTATATACGTATACATAATTAAAGGCCAGAACGTAAATATTTAATTTTTTGCATTATGTAATGGTGTATTATTGAGTATAGTACAAGAAAACTTGCCGATCAAACGCATACAAATTCCCCATTTATTTTTATGCTTTTCGCAAATGCACGCGAGTGATTTAAAAAAAATTTTATCATTTCTTTATCAAAAGTATTTTCAAGCATTTTACACGAAAGACTACAATTACAGTACATAAAAAGAAAATAAATGTAATTTAAGCCTTTATTTATTATTTTGCAGTCGAACGTTTTAACAAATAAAAGCCCATAACGTATGGTTAGTATTGATTTTACAATCTACTCTCCAATTACGTCCGCATCTAAGAAAAAACGCCGCTCGGCAATAACCCAATGGACGTTTTCGTTTTTTAATATTCATGAGAAAATGGTAAACAAATACCATAGAGGCGAAAGTAAATTGCGCCTTATGACAATGCGTAATATCAGAAGCGGAAAGCAAGCGGCTCTCGCCAACTCCGCACGGGGATATTTTACGAGAGTTCTAGGCAACATAAATAAAGCGCACCAGAGAGAACGAAACTAATAAATCGAGCGCACTTTCGCACCAGGGCTCCTCTGCTGTCTAGGAACTGGCCACTTATCCGACCTCGTCATTTTTCCTTTCCCCCGCGTGCAGAATCCAATCGTTTGACCTATATTTTTCTTATCACTTTATTTCCACTTCCTTCTGATCGATACGTGTTACTCTCTTCTCCGCGGTGGGCTTCGACCCCTCGAGGCCCTTCCTTATTTTTACGATATTACTGGAGAAATTAAAAGTCTGGAGCATCCGCCTGCTACAGATCGGCTATTGTTAAATTAGCGTTTTGTAAATTTCCGTTTGATGGATAATGCGCCGATTGTCGGATGTTTTTATTTGTAAGCTCTGTCGCAAGACCTCCCATAATGGCAGTGACTAACAACTGCCATTAAAAAGCACTTTGATTTGTAGACATCTGTATATTACTGGTCTTCACGGAACTGCGATCCATCTGTCCGCGGAGTTTCAAGAAAATGTTTTACAGCTTCATGAAATGTCATCGGAAAACGCTATCCCCGGGATAAATGTTTCGAATAAAACTTGGAGAAATATTAATACGCCCCCATAAAAGATAGGTAATTTATTCCGCCGCCTAATTGACGCTTTTTATAGTTTTCAATAAAACTTCGTTATAAAGCGCTAATATCTATTATTTTGATAGATCGAATTCTTAAATCTTCGATTTTCGATCTTCGATTCGTTAAGCAAGGGATGAGCGACGCCGCGAATTTGTTAATTAATAGATAGAGCAATGCATTGTTTCGGGCACTTTGGTGGCTGTTCGCCTCGATATATCGAAGAGTTAACTGTAAGTTTTTGAGACGCTGAGTATTCGTTAGCATTTAAAATATCCGAATTCTCACGTGTCCCGGCATTCTTCCTCTCCCTTTGCGTTCTTATTTTATTTTTTTAAAGATTATAAATGAACCGCATAGGGTAAAGGGGGACATCCCGACACGTCGCTACACTCTTTATTATATCACTCTGTACACTCCTTATTATGCTGCTCCTTTGAGTCCGGTATCTATTTCGGAGTGTGTGTGTGTGTGTGTTGTTGTATGCTAACCGCCGCCGCCGCCGTCAGTACCGGCGGTGCTCTGCAACATAAATTACTGTACGCGAACCGCAGTAACAGAGCTTAAATTTATTTTAACAGCCCCGTATAATCTGGACGTATAAATTTCGTAGCCGACCGCCGCCGTCACGGACGTCGTTCGGGCCCTTTTGCGCGTCTCTCGTCCATTTCCAGCTTTTCATCTCCTTCGCCTATAGCTTCATCTCTTTCTCTTTATATATCTAATTCTGAGATTAATTCTAAAAGATGCTCGCGCTTCGATTGCGACTCTTTTGCAGATAGAGATGAGATAGCGAAAGCGCGCGACGTCTCCTCAATAATGCGTACGAGTTCGCGCGGATGGCATTCGAGGGAAAATAAAAATGTGTCTTAATGGAATACCAAAGCATTGCGCTAATTAATTCATAACAAAAAAGAGGTGGAATACTTTAATTAAAACTAGACGTTTAATCAGAGAGGAATAATATCGGAGTCTAATAATTTATGCCCTGGAGTTTTAATTCTGCGATCTTATAGCGTTCGCAAAAATTACTTAAAATCTTGTTATATCGCTCGAGTGCATATACCATTTTTACTCAAGCACGTATAAGGACCAGATCCACGTTTTTAGCAGGGCCCGAAGCAATAATCTTATTAATTAAAGTAGTTAATCCACGGAGTTTATATACATTTTACCAAGTATTTTTGTGCTTATCACCCGGTATTATTGCCTCTCTCGTATCGAGTCCAAGGCAGGACGGACAACGCGCCCATCCAGGCATACGCCAAGTACATATTCATTTCGCCGTTTATTTTTGTTCTTGTTTTGCGAGGCAAAGGAGGGAGTTCCATCCACGGGTAAGTCAGACGCGCAAGAGTATTGGGTCGGGAACATTATGGAGCGGAGCCTCTCCCAGCTTTTCTCCTCCTCGCGCGCGAAACTCGTCATGATTATCTGCTGGCCTGCCATTTTTTACCTTTAGAGTACACTGCACTACTCGCTGCTCACGTATTACGAGTCGTAGCGCGGGCCTGTGCGTTAAGCCCCGCGGCAATTTATTGTGCCTCGCCGCCGCGCCTGTAGCCTTCGAGCCCGTCTCCTGGGGAAAAGGAGCAACGTAATAGCGCGGTGCATATGCAAATAACGTGTGGCGAAATTACTATTATTAAGGGATTTTTCACGTGGTTCGATATGCAAATATCGAACCGACTTGGGAGCCTCTGATCCTTCGCGTTGGATACGTTCTTACGCCGACAGAACAATGATCCGACGGGAAGCAAAGCTGCGCTCGGGCTCTTGTTTTTCTCGCGGCAATATTCCTTCCTTTGCACGCGAATTTGTGTCGTGCCCTTCATAATTTTGCGCTCGTTCCTGGGGTATTATTGTTTTTAAGAAGACCTTTTAATTCGCCTTTTACGCGCATTCTTACGACAGTTACTACATTGTAATTTGTCGTTATCAACTGCTTTTACTTCAGTTCTAGCGCGCATTTTGACGAGTTTTCCGCTGCGAGATGCGAAATGAAAATGTTTCTCAATTTAGCGCATAAAACAGCGAATAATCCGGTGCCTTAATAGATTAACGAGCTCGTTTATCGAGGCTTTTCAGAATATTAGCCATTCAAATAAGATGCTCCAGTAGCCAAGAGCTTATCGAGTGCTTTAATTTGTTAAGAGAATTAGGATTTCTGTCCAATTCGCTTTAATGCATTTGCGGAGGCCTTGTCAACTTAAGGCTTTATTTCGTTCAACTCAGCCGGCGTCCTAATGTTTGTAAATCACAATCCGCGTTATTTGGCGCAACTCGGTTTTCTCACGCAATAAATAAATAAACGGAGCAAACGATCGTTCCGTGTCGCGAAAGCAACACACCATTATTCAAAAATTTGCAACTGCTACCATGTGAGATCCCTACAAGCACTTAGCGAAAACACTCAAACGCTCAAACAGAAAGAGCTCATCTCGTAAACAGCTCCATACACGAAAAGTTATAATACACTTGCACGCAAAAACGACACAGGGTTATAAACTCGCTAAAAAACCACTAGAACAAATTCTCCATCAACACATTTGCTTCTTCTCCTCCTTCACTTCACTTAATGTTAACTTCACTTTCATAGCCAGTTAACGAGCTGCTTATACGGCATTAGTTATTTTAACAACGGGCTGCGCTTGGCTGTCCGACGGCCCTCGGTGGATGCTCCTCCGCTGTGCCACACGACGTTTGGCGCTTCTTTAAGCGCACCTACGCGTCAGCCGTTGATACATTCGCTCGAAACGAGGCCAAAAAGAAAAATCGGCGCCGCGGAACCTGGGCTCTGATGCAATACCTGCAAATACTCTGCGAAAACCGAACGATTTTGACCTAAGTGTTGCGAAGTTTGCGGCGAGCAGACGGGAGCGGCCGCCATTACGATTTCCCGTCGCGTCACAATCATAGCTCGCAACGGCGCGTCCCGTAGCCAACTACATTTCGCATACAAAGTGAACAATAAACCTGGCACTTTTATCTCGCTGGAATTTAGGCGCTTCTTGCGCTCCACGGATGTTCGGTGTTGCATAATCTTCGGGGATCGTTAATTTATGCTCGTCTTTTTATCGCTCGAAAAATGGCTTCTGCTTCGCGCGACTAGTTCTTCGAAAGAGTGTCGTTGCAATATTAAAAGAAGTCGCGATTAACTAACAAGGCGAACGTGTAAGACGTTGGCTAGAAGCTTTTACTCGCTGAATGCGTTGTGAAATTCAAACGTCGTAGCAATAAAACGCTGAAATCCCTAATCGAATAGAATAGCGAAATGCTTTTATTAAATTAGTTGTGATTCTTTTGAAATTTATGCGCAGAATCTTCTATTATAAAACTGCTTGACGCGCGAGCTATTCTGAAAGAATTTATTTACACAAACCGGATGCTACAAGATGAATTCGATAATATTGATCGAAGCTTGCTTTGCTAAGATTTTTGTTTAATAATCCGTATTCATTGCTCCTGGGGGTTTTCGAGAAACAAATGCGAAAATAATGTTTAACTAAGATGTCAACTTACTCGGTCACGTAGCGACGTTAAAAGTTAATATGGCATACGACACTCTAACGCCTACCACTAAAATAGTGTTGACGTTACTTTACCAAGAGAGCCTTTTTGAGGGCGATAAGGCATTTACTGCTGTAATAATTATTCCGAGCAAAAATGATTTTATAAAGTTAGGATAAAATAATAATTTCGCTAGTCTTAAAAGAGTGCAACTTTACGTGCTAAAAATCACTTTCAAAACATCGACGAAAAATGTACGCGAAGCTGTTCCGCGTGTCTTCGACCTCGTTTATTCGGTCATTTCGGCAAGTCGTTCTCGACGCCTGGGAAAAAAAGAGTTTACGAGTGTAATAACTCGACATGCTATTTCCACTTGTCCCGACGATTGAAAATTCAATATTTACGATCGACCGACGTCATGATCGAATTCTTGCAAAGTGAGTAATAATTTGGGGCAAGGCCCAGATTCGCGCATCGTGATGATTTGTTTCCGCCATAAATTACTAATATATTTCGCGTGGAATATAAACGCTCGAACATCTATGATCTAGTAGTTTTATAAATTACTCACGCCAGACTCCTTTTACTTATTAAAGTTGTTTTGTTACTAAAATAAAATTTATGAAATTTACACCGTTTATTAATTTAAAAACAGAATGTCCCTCTTCTCATTTTAATGTCGTCTTGGGCATTTTTCATCAAAATTTATCACTCAAATAGGAAAATACGCTTTTCCAGCTATAACGGCCGACTCTTGATAGAGATTTATGAATCGTATAGAGTGATAAAATACCGTGCTATTCCGTGCGCAAATAATGCGTTTTGTAAATAATTCTTCAAAAAATGTTCTATTATTTTAAGAGTGTACATTCGTTTTAAATAAAAATACTCGACTGCGGTCGTTTAACGTAAAAAATGCTCAATCTTAAAATCTTAAAAGTCGTGTTTTAAATACTTTGTTATTCAATGTTATGTTGCAATCTTCTCGTAAAAATCTCTAAAAATTTCCTAAGAGCAGAAATCCCATCGACTTCCCCGAACCCTGTGTTTTCTACAAATATAACGACACCTCGGTATTTTTAGCGATTCCCTCAACGAAATGGACGTTCTCGAAATCGTTGTCGGAGAGATTCGACGACGAACCGAGAGGCCTTAACCCCTTACGGAGTAGCTATTTACAGCTGCTGTAAACCTCGAACTTTCACCAACCCTTTTGCATCTAAAGGCATATAAGAATATGCAGCTGAGATTCTCCTAAGGTTTACTTTCTCCTGGCTGCATTCTTTCACGAAGATTCTTACCCGAGACCTTAGTTACGGAAAGGACGCCAAGCGACTTTTCAGATAAGCATTTTTTTAAAACGAGTTTATCCAACGGAATGTTCAATATAAATCTAAATACTTTAGAAATCCTCGGTAAACAGAGTCGTTCGAATCCTTTCTATTATTACCCTAATTTCATTAGAAAGTGTGGGAGAAAAATATTTTAATAATACAAGCAAATACGTAATTACGAGTGTAGACTAAGCCATTAGAAAATGCTGTATGCACTTTTCACTGGATTGTGTAATAATTTGCGAAAAGGTTTCGAAATATTTTCATATATATATATATATTCAGGTCCAACTTATGAGTTGCCGTGCGCAGAAAGTGGCGACTTTGTGTTTCGAATGTTGACTTTGCTGGGAAAACAAAAATATGAATAAGTTATCTAAAAACTGATAAGGCATAAAAAGCGTTAAAATTAGCGTGTATTAGCGGCTAACGACCTCTCGTAAAAAAGACATTTTTCAATTGTTATGTAATTTTATATAAAACACGGTAAAAATTACGTCAATATAGAGACGTTTATTGACATAATTATTTTCAAAAAAAATGTTATTCCTTTCCATAATTGATTTGGGAACCGAAAGATGTAAATACAGTCGTGTTATTAAATAATTTTTAGTGAACATGCGTACGGATTTACTACTTATATTTACCGCAGCAATAAAATAATAATATAACTAATTTTTGCAAGACGAAATTCGATCATTTAAATTCAAGTAGGAATTTCCTCCATCCCTCCACGCCCCCAACACGTTAAGATATCATTATTACAACACTTCTATAAAGCATCCAAGTACAGAAGAGGTCTACGCGATCGCTGTATCAAGCGATTTTGGTTACAAATTTTATTGCCCAATAGATATATGTTAATAAAGTTTTATTTAATTATTGTCGGATCGGAATTAAAATAACGCAGATTTTTAATTTTCAGATTAGCCAAACGGAGTCGGGGCGCCTATTCCTCCAGATCCTGCATAGGTGAGTTTTACGATCGCTCGTAAACTGATAGTTTTAAATTTCAAGTGTTCTCTGTTTTGATATTATTTTTATCTCGATTGAAAGATGCCCTGGAGAATCAAGAAAGAGATCAAGGAAAATAAAGAAAAATCCCGTGTAAATTCTCATTAGCATTTTTCTTAGCGTACGATTATCGAGTTGGAAGGATAAAAACAGGAGTGCAAAATGCAAATGATCCGAGATAGGGTAAAAAGCCGAGTTTAGCATGCAGCGCTCCAAACGAGAAAAACCCTATAATTACGACGTTTCTTCACTTATAAAGTATTGAATTGATAGCGCAAGTTGCTCGTCTTTAATTATAAGCAAGATGATGATTATCGGTTTAAAATAGGTGCGTCCCTAAAATTCACCGAGGAATTCGATCGTTATCCATAGAAGTATAAGGCGAGAATTAAATGCGAAGACAATTTTTTGAGTTCATAAAAATCATTAAGGCTTATGACTGTAAAGTAGGCGCACTGGTTGCGGCCACTTTAAGGATTTTTATGGTAGCAATAAACACGAAAACAGGTGCAATAAAAAAGGGAACGCAGCATACAAAGTACAAAGAAACTATAACAAAAACGCGGACTTTTTTACATTTTTACATAAATCTGTATTACATATTATCACACAATGATAAATTTGTATATTTACACGTAACGAATGATCGAATAATTCAAATTAAATCTTAGCCTCAAAGTCGTGAAACTCGTGGAAACTTTATCCCCTGAAATTTAAGGACATTTTCGTTTGTAATCCGGCCCTTTTTACGCATTCTTTCTTCAAAAATCATGAAAATTTGACTCGAAAGCCATCCATTTTTTACAGGCATATTAAAATATATTTAGACATCAACTAAAGATAAAACATTTAAAGGTATATAAACGTGGACAGTCCATCGCAACATAACATAAATGTATGCCATTCGATTTAAATGCTCGAAAAGTCTTCGCTTTTATTTAACATAAACGTATTTTCCAATAAATTCACGTTAATTTGCTCAAAATTTTAACTCGTGAAAATCTAAGCTCCGATGGTCGTCGACCGCAATTCCATTCTCGTTCACCAAATACCGCATGATTCGCAAAATTGTACCAAACCATATTTTTCAGTCGAGAACGTGATAAAAAGAAAAACAGAATTTCTCCGCTTCGGAGAGAGAGATTTGTCGCAGGAAAAACCGAAGGAGAAAAATTTTCCCTCGAAATTATCGATTCAGAACGTCAAGGAGCACGAGAAAATGAGACGAACGCCAGAGAACGGGTGAAAATGTTTTGGCATGATGAGGAAGCCTCGTCAAGACTCATTGTCGTAAGCTTTGTTCGCGGTTATCTCGGGTACTCGCGTACTACTCGTTATCTCTACTTCCATGCTCTAAATTAACCCCTAAGTTGCTCGGTCGCTATTTTATTCGCACCGCGTCGAAGGGATCTCGAAATATAGAGGGAAGACGTAGAGGGAAAATCGCTGATTCGCAATGGGAAATATCCCCTGGTTGCATTTCTGGAGAGCGAAGCAGAGCAGAACAGAACAGAGCAGAGCAGCATCGTCCCCATGATGGCTGACTGCCTTACGACGACGTTCCTTCCCCCACCGTCCATCCCACCTATTTTCCTCTCACAAAAGCGATGGTCCTGAAGGACTGTTGTTCTCTCTTACACCCTCTTTCTCTCTCGCGCCCGTTCGCGCCCGCGATTACCGTCTTTCTCCTGCTCTTGTTCGGTGCCTGTGCGCGCAGACCTAGTCTAACCTGACGCGGTTTCCTTTGCGCGTGGCAGCACGTTGCGGCCATGTTGCGTCGAGGGCTGGGCTACACCAAAAGAGCCGACGACTCATTGGACGACAGTCAACGAAGAAGAGAGAACCTTGTGCTCCTGCACTATCTGCGCGCTCTCTCCCTCCTTCTGTCTTTTTTCTCTCCCAATATCTGCTATCTCGCTTTCTCTTGTCATAATCTTGGCTTCTCTCTCTCTCTCTCTCTCTTCGTCTGCGTCTCTCGCTCTCTTTCTCTCCTTGTCAGAATAGTCCAAAAGGTAGACGTAGAAGAGTGCGCGTGCACGTATATAGCGATATCACTGCAAGTGTTTCTTATCTCCCGCATGTGTATGTCTTTGCGATTGTACCACGCCCGGCTATTCTTCCAATGCATTCAATGTTTGAAAAGGATTTTTTGAGACATCAATTGAAATAGGCTTTATTGATAAGATTGAGTCAAGTGCGTTTTCTATTTGAATTTCCCAAAAGGACAGGAGCGTTTTAAAGGGCTTATTTTTATGTATTTATATCCGTTATTTAAAAGTCTATGGAGTAAATATTTTTAATTTAATTGTAATAATATGCTGTTCGATGTAATTTTCGAGTTTTCAATTTAAATTATTTATTTTCCTGAATAAAAAAATTTTTTAACACATTTTAAATAGTTATTTTTTTGTATCACCGACATCGATGGCATATTTTGCAATTCATAAGTTCTTTAAATAAAGTTGAAAAAATTTCAAAAATATATTTATATATAAATTTAAATAAATTTGCTCTATTAAAGTAAAAATATAGTTTTTTTATTTAAAACAAATGAATTCTTAACGATGATCGTCGGTTTTTTAAGTTTCCAGTTAATGCAGCGAGAATATATCGCACTTGAATTTAAACATGTAGTTTTAATTTATAAAATCTTGAAATATATACAATATATTTCATTTAGAGAACTAAAATTTTAATTAAAAAAACACGTGCTCGTATCTCCTGATAAGAGAATTAGTTGATATTGCAAAAAACGTAATAAAATATTATACAGATAAAGGATTATAAAATAACATAAAATTTCTAATTGTTGTTTTATAATTTTGTGATGAATATTTTACAATTTATATTATTTACACGTTATAATATATCCAATTAACCTACGATAATCACTGCGGTACATACCTTGCTCTCTACTTTTTTATCATTATGTAAAAGTAATAAAATCTTTGAGTTTATTGAAATCCTTTGGATATAAATTAAGGAAAAATATGTGAAATAAGAGAAATTCAACTGAAAAATAGTAGTAAAACTTGTGCTTATTGTGAATGTTTCCTTCAAATACACGAGTAGTAAAAGATTAGATTTATCGTCGGGTATGAGCTTATGTAAAAATATTTTCAAACGATGAAAGTTAGATTAAAAGGATTTCAGTCAAAAAATTGTTCGATTACATGAATTTATCGTTAATATAAATGAGTGATAAAGTTTATTTAAAAGGTGAATTATTAAGCCCAACAAGAGTAAATATTAGTAAGGAGCCGAGGTGAATTAAACGTTTAAGTGGAAAATAAAAGAGCGTATTATTCACAAGTTCAAGATTTACCAAGCAAAGTAGGGAGCGCGCGACTTAACGATTCTAGCATTGACCGTAAACCGTTTTATAACGCGCTATAAAATAATCGTTGTGACTTACCTGCTTCTAAATATATTTCCGAGTTCCAGGCTATCAATCGCTTAGCCGATTTATACGCACCGACTGTATTCCTCGTAAATGGACATTTGCGAGAGCAAGTTCAAGAAAAACTAACCGAGATCTTAGCAAGAAAAGTTTTTGAGTAAAAAGTGAAATCTACCCCCCTTCTACTGCGTGTCAACCCCTTTGAGAGCTTTCTAATTTTTCATACTTTTTGACGGCGCGGAGCGGAACTTTCTCCCGGAGATCCTCGGCAAGCAATCAACAACAGCTACTTTCCAAAACGGCAAATCCTTTAAGCCCTCTATCTCATTGTACTTCTAGCGTTTCTCCGCGCTCTTTTTATTAACCCTTTTTACGACCATCTTAAAAGAGAAACTTTTTTCTAACGGCCCAACCCTCTATATACCACATTACCGACTCCATATATACAGGGAAGTTTGGAAAATGAATTGTTTTCATAATCTTCTAATGCATCCCAGTTGTCACATTTTTTATTTGACTGAGTTTGGGTTAACGCGTATAATTGCCGACTTGCGTTTTATAGATAATATTCCACAAGAATGCTACAGTTTTCCGCAATAAATTTTTGACCGTATGGCAAAAACTTGACTGTATGTATAATTATATTTTTTTGCAACAAGTTTAATTATATGTGTTTTATTGAACTTTTAAAATATAAATACAATGTGAAGCTTATTTGTATACTCTTTTAAAGGCGTCGCAGGAGAATTTAAAATTAATCACGTATTCCCAAGTTTCCTATTCAGTGCCGATTAAAGTTATTGAAAATTGAAAATTTAATATGTAAATAATCGTGTGCCGTTGTTACTAATGATTAAATTTCTTTTAATAATACAGAAAGAACATGTACACATTTTACAATACTTCTTATAATTACTGTTGTTGTATTATTATTATTATTATTATTATTATTATTATTATCGCTATTATTAATATTATTATTATTATTATTATCGCTATTATTAAAATATAATAATCATTATCGAAACATTAGCAGAAAGTACTCGAAAACATTTATTTCCATTTTAATAGTTCAATCGTAAATGCCTACATTTACTTTACAGTTATCGTCTTACGCATACATTTGTACATGATAAAATAATACAAATACGTTGCATGCTCGTGTTAATCATCGTATTACTATTCGCTTAACCCATGCGCCGCTGACAATTGAGGTTTAAAACTAACGCTAAGGATTAACAACAAAATGTCGAAGGTAAATATTGAAATTAATTGTTCGCTCATTATTCCATAGTTCAAATGTATAATAACGCAACGGCGATCAGACGATGAAAGGACGAAGCGCATCCAGCGACGTCCAGCGTTGAGTGGTGTAGCCTCCTGTTACGTATACTGAAGGTATACCGGACAGCAATACACTCAGGATACATTTAGTATACGTTCAGGGGGTTTCACATTCCTCTTCGTGTATCAGCAACAGCGCTCGAGTCCGCTATCGTCATCTTGGAGTGGAAAAATTGCGAGGAGCCGGTCGTTTATATACATACGAGTCCTGCTTCGAAGGTCGTCCGGCACTGCGTGCAGTAGGCCAATCGCTATTTTTGGATTAACAGAGAAAAAAGTTCGAAAAAGAAGGAAAAGGAAAACCTGGCTCTACAGTCACCGTGCAGCGAACGACTTGGAACTATAAGTAAATATGCGTATGTGTGTCTTTCCTTCCTTCTTTCTCACTCTTGCGCTCTTGTGGCCCCTTTTTTCTGCTCGCCGATGCTCCTCAGCCTTGCGTATTCTAAATTTTCTTCGCTTTTGAGAAATTTTACGCGCTGCTTCTGCTTTTTATCATCTGGCGGGGGCAAACGTCGAGGGAACAGCTTTGGCAATCGCCCCTCTACGTGAGAGCTCCACCTGTAAACATACACGCTGTCATTAATAATGCACAGGTATACAATAAATTGAGTAACTCTACTACGGCGGCTATCGCGGGCACAAGGTCGCGTCTAAAAATTAGAACGGGATTTGAATAAACAAGAGTGAAATCGCAGTTCGGAGACGAGTGAGGAGCGGATACGGAGAAGCGAAAGCCAATAAAATACGCAAAAGTGACGGCTCGCGAAGGGGCGATCGCCGGCGTAAGCCTACCACACACGTGCGGGCGCACGCAGGGCTGGGATGCGCGCGCTCGCTCGCGCCTTAGCACACGTCCGCACGCAAACCCACACACAGTCGCGCTCACGCACGTGCGCGCACGCAGCCGAACAAACAAAGCGAGGCGAACGAGCGAGAGAGAGAGAGAGAGAGAGAGAGAGAGAAAGCGAGCAAGAGAGGCCGGGCACACAGAAGCGAGGGCCGAGTGACAGCGGCGGCCCCCGGGGACAGCGGAACCCAACGTGCGGCGGCGTCTGACCGGTTGCCGTGCTCTCGGGGCCGCGGGGAACCACAGCGAGTGCGACGTCGGGCGGCGTTCCGTCCCTTCTCGAGCCCTGGGAAATATACGAGCGCAGCCGCGTGACAGCCAATCGATATGACGGGCGCCGACCGCCGAATTCGGTTATACGTGGCTCACAGTGAGTTGTGTGTTTTGAACGAACCTAGTAAGCCGGGCTCTGCGTCTTGACGGGCTTGTGCTCTTAAGTCTGCCTCCGGCCCGCTCGACGGCAGCCACCTGACTAAACAAGAGGATGACTGGGGAAAAGCGCCCGAGGACGGCGTGGTATATAGCGCGCGACGTGTATTACCGGCGAGGAGGAGACGGACACACGGGCGGAGATATCGCGCGCCCGCTCTTCGCTCGCGCGTTCGTGGCGTCGCGCGCACGGCCGGCATCTGACTGTGTGCGCGGTGCCGGCGCTGCCGCCGCTGCCGTTGTCTGTCGAGTGCGCGCGCGCGCGCGCATCCGTCCGTTGGGGGCCGTGCTTCCCTGGTCGCTGCTGCGGGAGTGTGCGCGTGTTAGGCTCCGTCGATACACGAGGCCGCACAGCGGAGGAGGCTGTGGCTGCGTGTGCGCGCGGTCGCGCGCGCGGCCCTCCGTCCGTACAGATACAGGACGAAATTACGGAGGGGGCTGATGCGGCGGCGGCGGCTGCTGCTACTGCTGTTGCTCGTCCTGCTGCTGTTGCTGCGGCTGCTGCTGATGCTGGTGCCGGTGCTGCTGCCACCGGAGCTGACGGAGGGAGAAACGAGCGCCTCGTCTCGGGGTGGAAACGGGGGACCACTCCGCCGCTCCCTGGAAACGCGCGCGATACTGAGAGAGAGAGAGAGGGAGAGAGGAAGGCAGAGACTGCTAGAGTAAGAGAAGCTGCGAGGGAGTGAGAGAAAGCGAACCTGCGGCTGAGGGAGGGGGGCAGGGGCGGCACACTTGATAACGCGCAGGGTCACAGACGACTACCCCTCTCTCGATCTTGTCCTGCCATCGCCCCCTCCACGAAGTCCGAATTTTCCTCGATTCGTAGTCTCTCTCCCTCTCTGTGTGTCGCTCTGGTTCGCTCGCTCGCTCCGACTTTCGCTCCTTCTTTGCGCGGTATCGTCTGCTACCCTTCGATCCGTCACCACGGCATGTGTGCGAGCTCCACACGCGTGGATGCGCGACCGCGCACGTGCGGATGTGTGCATGTGTTGGCAAGCTGTAGCTTTGGGGCTGCCGTCGGAAGGGGATGAGGCAAGACGGGTGCGCCGCGCGCGCACGAATACGCTGACGCGCCCTACCGCCGCGGAAGATGAGAAAAGTCTAATGAATACACCAGTTTGCATGCCCCTGCACGTATACGTGGGTATTTTCCTGGATACGTATGCACGTATAAATATGCGTATGCGCAGATATAAGTGTGTATATACACTTAGGATACGGAGAGGATACGTAAAATATGTTGGAAATATAATAACGGGGGATGTATAATATTCGCTGGATAACGGAAAAATGAAAACAACGATGAACTGGAAGCCAAGCAATCTGGTGGTGTTTTGAATTCCGGCGATAAAGATATAGCGCTCCTAATTCCAATTTGTTGCTTTCATATTTCTTGAATTATGTATTGATAAATAAACGATGGTTTAGTTAAGATAAAATCCTTATTCTAATTTACTTCTGTAATAATTTAGAATTAATTTTATTTCCTGTTATTGGATTGTATATGTTTTTATTTATATTCGAGAATTAATGTTGCTTGCGGCAATTGTTCTTGTTAAAAGTATTGTATGCGTTAAATATTTCAAATGAATGTAGGTTTAAAGCAAATGTTTTCATTGTAAAAAACTTTTTTGAAATAAAAACATTTTACAAATTAGGGTACATCGTAAAGATATTTAAAAAATAAATTTAAAAGTAAATTAAGAAAATAAAAGTAAACATTTATGTGCAGAAATGTTTTTATATTAATAATTTCTGCCCTAAGAAATGGCTGATATGATGTAAGTCTAGAACTTCGTAAAATTCTTAAATAGCAGACACTTAATTAAATTTTTAGATGACAAACTCAAATTTTTTTTTTTAAATTTCTTCAAAATTATTTAATCATTTTTAAATATAATAATCATAACTTCTCTTAATAATATAACTATCTTTACATGAAAGATTATATCTATATCATTTTTTCTATTATAATATAATTATATTACTTAATTTTACTTCACGGCACTATTTTTATTATATTTTATTTACGCATGCAATTTTTATTGGAGGAATTTTTTATTTTTAATAATATCTTTAAAAATTATACGGTTATAGAAATAAAAAAAATTAAAAACTCTAAATTGAAATTTGGATTAATATGTATATTTTTTTTGCATATACCGCATAATATAAATAAATTTGAAAGTTTGTTATTTGTTTAATTATTTTATAAAAAATAGTAAAGATGTATTTTAAAATATGACTTTTATTTGCACGAAGAGTTAATTATGGTAAATGTTCGTAATTTAAGTTTTCTAATTATTTCAATTTAATCTTGGACCGTAGCGTAAGAACAGTATTCAATGGAACTAAAAAAATGATATATTCATTTTAGATGTATAGATGTGACAGCAGTAAGATTTACAAATTGTTAATTTTTATATTTTGTCGATTGAAAATAATTGCTATTTATTTTTATGTAATTTCAATTATTACATTTTAATTTTAACTGTTATTTTTATGATAATTAATTTATACACTAGTGTCTAGTACATAAAATACTGATCACCTTCAAGACTTTAAGATTGTAAAGAATATTTTTATCCTCTTTATCATAGCTTAAATGATTCGAATAAAATAATTTATTTTTAATCCAATTTATTTCAAATTTGCATTAAACATTCTTGAAACTGATAATTTCTTTATTAAATAATAAATTTATGTTATAAATATTTATCAGTTTCCACATTTTTCTATTTTTCATTTGAATTAAATTAATGTGAGATGCGTTTGAATTTTTTGAAAAATAAGTTCGGTAAACAAAATTCAATAATCAAACTTTTTACATTCGAAATTATATTGATTTAACGGACTCCTATTTATAGACTAACGTAACGCCTACTGTGTATATATATATATATATGTTTAAATCATTATTTCTTTTCGTGAAATGTGCATATTACTTATTTTTTAATTAAAAAAAAATAATTCTACTTAATTGCACATGCTTATACATGAATTTTAATTAATATTTATGAATATACGAGTTAAATTTTCTTTTAACGCTGAAAATTTCTTTCGCATGCTGCTTTGTAGCTCAACTTTTCAAATTTTACAGTATTTATTCCACGAACATGCGAGAAATGCTAAAAATCACTTCTCTGCACATTTAATTGATACTCCTAAGTACTTTGTATGTAATTACGTCCATTATTCAATTTTAAGTAGGACTTTGAGTAAAATTAAATTATCATCGTAAACGCGCAAAACTTTATTATCTTATTTTCAAAATAAATGCCCAGAGTATCAATGACGAGGATCGGTCAGAGTCGTACGCGCGGGTGTCAATCGCGGATGACGTTGACAAGAGCGGACAATAAATAGGATATATTCTCGAACGAGTGATTTTAACCTGTTTAACAGTATTGTTTCAGGAGCACGATATAAGCTTTTACGGGAATACGTGTCGGTATATAAAGGACCGTCGCCGTCTCCACCTCCGCTAGTGTGTGAATCTAGCAGGAGGACAAGAAACGGATGCGCGTGACGGTGCACCCACTGCGCATATAAGTGCAGGGGCGCGGGCGGGTGGGTTAGTGTACACGAGTGTAGCGCACGCCCGGGTGTAGACTGGCGCCATCAAGCGCTTCCACCCAGAAACTTCTTGGTCGCTCGCTTCACTGCTTTTATTGCGTGATTCCTCTGTTCCATGGCTCGAACAGGAGGAGAGAGAAAGAGAGGAGAGACACGGAGAGATGGAGGGAGCAAGTGGGAAAGAAAAAGAGATATGTCGGTATTCCTTCAGCATTTTTCACCCCGTTTTCTTGATCTTTACTTTTCCTTTTCTCTTTCCATCTTTCATTTAGTATTACATCTTTTAAACTTATTTACTGGTGCTTACCGTTATTTCAGGTGAGATTACAAATTACGACTTTAAGGAGAAGTGGAAGTGCAGCTCAAATTTGCCTCGTTACATATAAGGAGAAATTATTCATAAATGAATAATAATCGTAAGAGAAAAGAAGGAAAAGAGAGAATTGCCAATAGAATTGAAAATGGATATAAATTTTAATTGATGTGCTCTAGTTATGTCCTAAATAAAAGTAACCTCTAAAACTTTTTTCAATTTATACCTCTCTTGGCAGTTTTTAGGAGCCTCTGCACTTGTGAAATATATTCCGCAGCGTCGTCTCTTTATAATAATTAAAATTATTCACGTAAAATATATTTTGTGCTTAATAGCGTTATTTTCGAATTCAAAATAACAGTACAAAACTGCTAAAATAAAATTCTTACGGCCGTCGTTTATCTATCTCAAGTTTAAATAATTTTTGCTTTTAAATATGTACGAATGATTTAAGAAACCACAGGAGTATATCAGTGTCTGGCATTTATGCGCGATAAAAATATTTTAATTTAAAAATCTATTACAAGTACATATCTTAGATTTAAGCTCCTAATTATATTACAATCACTGTTGTATACCAAGTCAGGCAGATTATAATAGTTTAAGAAAATACAGATCCGTAAATTACAATTCTAACGTGATGACTAATAATAAAATAACTAATAGACTAATAAAATAATAATATCGCTTTAATAACATTCAAAAGTATTGCTAATATTTTCTTGAGATCTTTTTTAATGATGTACTGCTGTAAGATAAAAAAAGTTTGGATAAGTTAAATTATTTTTCAAGTGGGATCGGATAATCGATTATAAAATTAGCGCGCATACAGTTTACCGAATGATGCATGTGATAAATATCAATGATACAGGTCAGTTTAAACTTGCAACGAGAATAATGAAGTTGTTTATGATGCAAAAATCAGACTTGCCGATGATCATATTTTAATCAATAGAAATAAATACAGTAAAAAAAACAGTCATCGACGATATAAAATTAATTATATCTAAATATAAAAATTATCCCAAGACAATTTATGTTTTAATTTCTGATATTTATTTGCATATTTTTTGCGCGGAATATATTCACCTGAAGCGTCGATGAAGACTATCGTTTATTTCGGTCAATGGCGAAGTCTTTAGCTCGAAAGCGTTTTCAAGACCTAACCGAGATACTAAAGTGGATCGACGACTTCATCATCACTAAACTAATGACTTGTTTCCCTGATTGCTTCCAAAACATATAAAAACATTGACACAAGGTTAAAAAGTAAGAACAAATATTTGGACTACTCAACTGCGTGTTATAATGAAATTAAACTAAATCAACTATTCGGCCAAATACCCTAATTTCTGTAAATCTTAATGACGTTAAACGTACTTATTTACAAAAGTATAAAAATGAAAAGTCCAAATTAAAATTTGTATGCTTTTAGGCTTGTAATTAAATTATGATAAAATTAAAAGAACAATGTAGCTCGTGCGATTAAAAAGTAGCAAGAGATAAGCCATAAATTTCAAATCATTTCGTCCGGAGAGCTTTCAACGAGAGTTTAAGTGATTTTTTCTTCAGGCCTGTCTTTTATGTAGCCAAAGCGCATAAATTAATCTCTTTATACGTTTTCTCCTCGGTTACATATTAATCACATTAATCAGTGTTGATTCAAGTTTTGATTTCCAATTACCGTGGCCAACTACAATTGTGTAATTGCGCAAGTGGTAATTGCAATTTTTTATTAAAATATACGAATAACGTCTAGGTTTTGCGCAAAATTGATAAGCTCGATATCGAATTAAATAAAAATGCCTGTTGCTCATTTAATTTGTGACGTAGCGTGTAAAATATGCTTAGCTATAAATGAAATTGATAAGGATCTATGGTTAGAGTAAATCGCAATTAGGGAAATATGTATAAATAAAAAAGAGAGGATTGCAGACGAAATCGCTTTTGGTCGTATTTGCCAAGTAAACGTACTTATGTCTGTTGGTGAAACAAGATAATTGAGAAAGGAGCCTTATTTGGCGAAAATTCGTTTTGAAAGACGTGGTATACGACATCGGAATTTCGATCGAATGAACGTAGCCACCTCCTCCTTCGTTTCCGACGATTGCTGTGCGCAGTTTACGCATTGCCTTGACAAGTACGACGAACAAACAGACAGAAGAAAAGAAAGGAAAAGAAAATGGAGATTTAAAGAGTCAAATAAGCAGGTGATCATTTTTTGGTTAAAAGCAGATAAAAATTTTAAATACTCTATCGTCCATTTTTTCAGTTTAATGAAAATATACAAAGTAAGGTTATAGCAACATCATAATTTTTTTTATCGATTGAGCATTTGACTACATACGTTGTTTTCTGAAAATTCAAACAAATCTGTAGTATAAACCTTTATTATAAAATTATTACAAGAATTACGATTACAAAGAAGTATTTCAATTTGCAATAATAACCAAAATATCCATCTTTAATATTCATTAGATAACTTTTTTTATAATTTATTTTACTAATTATTGGCCTGATTTCTTTAAATTTATATTTTTTGTAAAACGATTATTATTAATATCTACTTATTTTAAATATACGATAATTTATACGTAATAAAATGTTTATTAATAAATTAGCAGATATTTTATTCTTATAAATGAGCAATATATTTTTTAAGCAAAACTAATTTAACAAAAACTATGAGAAACTTAATATATACTTTTTAACTTGATTAGCGTACTCAATAAAAGTTATAATAACCTTCAAAATTTTATGTTTGATTTTAAATAATTTAAAAGTATTCTAAGTTTTCGTTTATATTGTATATATGTAGCTAATGCAAACAATCTTCATGTGTGATTTTCAAAAATGTATATCAAGTAAATTAATATTTTTACGTTTACTTTTTAAATTTCGACGACTTGTTTTTAATTTTTAATTCAGTTTTACAATAATCAGTTTATTGAACTTGTTACTACCTGTTAAAATCATTTGTTTTAAAATAATAAATATTTAGAACGATGACGAAATTAATAAAAAATTCTAAAAAAAAGTCGATTATTTTTCTTTTTTATAAGATTACATTTTAAAAAGTATATTTAAGGGGAAAAGGGCGTATATATGCGCACGAGGAGGAAAAACAGATAGCAGAAGCTTCGAAAAGTCTTGTTTGCTACTGCCATCTACAAGGAGTCGTGTTAAACACGTCGCCTCTATCTCGTTCTCTCCTTCACTCTCTCTTCCTCTCTGTCACGCTCATTCTCTCGAGTATACGGTCACATACACTCAATTTTCCCTCCTCCTCAAGGCACAAAGCTCCTTGCACAATGAAGTTTGCGGTCAACCAGAGTCTACTAAAGGGGAATTCGTTTTCAAGGGGGTGATTCTCTCTGTCTCCCTTTCAACCCCTTTTCTCTCTCGCTTTATTTCTCTCTTCAACTTCAGCCCTCGCTAATCTTACCTCCAGCTCCAAGCACAACGTCGTTCTTGCTCCGTGCGCTCGAATCCACCCGAATCGAGTGTATGTTCCTGCCTTCGTGCAGCTATCGGTGGTTCTGTTTGGAATAGCGCAGCGGTGACGCTGATCATATCTGCAAAGCAAACGGAAATGAAAGAAAATCTAGATATGTGCTGGAGTGATACTTTTTAGTTCCACTCTCGGTCACGGGCTATGGAAATATATTTGAACCACATTTGCATGCGCTCGAGGACACCTTCTATTTTCAGTTTTATACGAAAAACTAAAACTATAATTTGCCTAGGCACATTTGGTTGTAAAATAAGCTCCAATATTTGATAATCGTTACGGTTTTCTTGATATATTATCAAAGTTTATCGATTTTAGAGCTACAAAAATAAAATCGGACTCATCTGTTTTGAAAATTTTTTATGACTTTATAATCTTCACCCACTTAGGAAACTAACGGATTTATATCTATGCAAGAAATTTAATATTACACACTTAACCGATTCAGAAAAACATTTCTGACTTCATAAACTACTCTTAGCATTTACATGACAAGAAATGAGACACAATGTGGTTTAAATCAATGATATTTTTCCTCTTAGCAATGTTAACAAGTTAACAATAAGTTGACTGATCATTTATAGCGTAGTGCCTTAAGTTTGTTCTCATATTTTAATCTAATACACTTATATATTTATGAAGTAAAACAAGATAAAAAATTAAAGATAACTATGTTAAGAACCTAAACTACGCAGTGTCAACTTTACTTTTCGTACTATAATTAATCAGTTTTTCGACTATAAGTAAATAGTATTTTTACAAGTATTTTTGTAGGAAACTGTAAAAATAAACTTTATTGACCGAAAAGGGATGTAATTTTTTGTCAAATAACGTTTTTAGCCACATATCCTTAAGTAGCTTTAGGCACAATAAAGTCATTTTTCAGGTACAAATTTTTTTCTAGACGACCTGTGCAAGGTACTTTTTCATAATCTACTTCTACGGGTTAATAGTAATTGCCTACTATTTACTGTTTTTACCGTAGTATACCTTTGACTTGACTTTTTCTTAAGTTTGTTGTCTATAGCACCTCATAAAATAAAAACTTAACGTTTTACGAACGGGCTTGGGATGTATCCGCTTTATGACTGAAAGGTCGCAAGACGACAAAATGACATTTTTGAAAATGCCTAGTGGAAAAATACAAGTAGATTAATTTGTTTCAAAGAATCCAAAGGGTTCAAATTAAAAAACACCAATATTGTGTACACCATCGATTTTCTACTTCTAATACTTGTACTACATTTTGTCAATGCATTTCTAAAAATACAATATTAATTAATGATGTAAAATTAAAATATATATGGAACGTAGCATTGTAAATTTTTTAAGATTACGCAATGTAGTAAGTGTGCAAATTATTTCGAATAAATAGTTAATAATCGGTAAATTACAAGTACTGTTTTCTATGCAAAAATCTGTTACAATAATCGCCGACGTCATAATGTAAGTAAATATTTTTGAATTTAAAAAATTTTAGTGCATATCATAAACTTTTATCTCTCTCAAAGGACAATTTTTATATTCAAAATGCGCTTTTAACGTTATTCTTAATTTAATATATTTAAAATTTTAGAGCATATTTTAGATTTTATAACATAAAAAGAATATTATTACATGGTCTTTTAAACCCGTTAACGCAGAACTAAAATTATTTACTATCGTTTAATAAGAAGTTATAAACCAAACAAATATTTTATCACTCGTATAACTCTAGATAAGATAAATAACTTTTATGTCATATTCGTAAATTTCTTCTTATCCACATAGTTCTTGGAAATATGATTTGCAAATGGTTCTGATTATTGAAACAAGTCGTGCAGAGCAGCGAAAGTAGAAACAAATTAATTATCTTTCTAGCGGACGTATTAATAATTTATTTATAAAATATTTATCTATGGGACGAGAGAATTTATCGACAAAACTTTACAATGTGGTCGTTTAGAAAATTTTATAGCCGGAGACTCCATGTATTAACAGTTTATGAACGATTATGGGTCCATATTAGCAATGCAAGACTCGAATACTGCAAAGCCGTACAGGGCATCTTGAGGTAAGTCCGAGCCAATGTAGTCATAATCACTGCGGTATTTTCGCACGCCTGACTTCGTATAAGCCTGCCAGTGATTTAACTGACGTTCTTTCACACTTTTTTTATCTCCCTTTCCCTCTTTCTTTTCTTCGATCGTAATAATATATGGTGAGCACACGTATAAACTGTATTATTAATAACAATAACAATAACAATAATAATAACAATAACAACAATAACAATAACAACAATAACAGTAACAACAATAACAATAACAACGATAAATATAATCATAACAGTAACAATAATAATCGTAATTTTGACGTTTCGTTCGGCGTGAACCTTGAAAAAAAACGAACAAAATGCATTCGCCCGAGAAAATTGGTAAACAAGAAAGCTATAGCGAGGACTGCTGGCAATTTATACAAGAAATAAGCGCTACAAGCCGTTCGCGGTCCTCGGAAATTATAAGTGAAGCAGTAATTATACAGAGTATACGCTCTTATTATCGTTGCGGCGATTTCTTTCGTGCGAGTGATTGGCAGAGCGCGAGCGTGCGAGCAAAAGAGAACCAATGGGCTTATTACGCAATTACGAAAGTCATTTTGGTCGCATTACCGCGCTGCGATACTGTCTGTCCTTTTTTCTTCTAGGCAGGACTCAATCTGCTGCTGTACTACTGCTACTTTTATGTTCCGCGCGCGATGAAGATCTCTCTCTCTTTCTCTCTCTCTCTCTCTCTATATATATTTATTTCCCTCTGTCTCTCTTTCGCTCATTTTTCTACTTTCTGATGGTTATTACCAGCTCTAAGCATCCAGATGGGAATTTTGTCGTAAAGATGTTTGCCGTATGTCTATATTTGTACATAATATCATCTGCAATTACAAGTTGGGCACTACAATGTACTATATTTGTAATATTTGATTGAGTGTTGCATTTATTATTAGTCGTAAAACTAAAATTGACGCAAGAGTTTTATTTGGCCCATTAATTATTTACGATCGTTATATTATTGCATGTAGGTGACGATTTTACGTTCGCGACACTATTCTATCTTGCTATAAGTTTATATTACACGTCATCGCGGTTTCGTGTTCACAAATTAAATATTTCTATTGATTGAAAATGACTAAAACTTATTCGAAAAATTTATTTTTACAATTTTCAAGCATAATTAATGCAAAAAGGGTTTCGGTTAAAATAATTTGAAAATTGTTGATCAGTGGCTTTTGAAAGTATTAATAAAATATGACTAGGGTTAATATTTTTAGATATTTTTAATGCTAAGCTTTAAATTACGATAAAAACAAGAAGAAAATAGTAATAATTCCACTGTCAATGGGTTTAGGAGTTGGTGTGATAAATTTTCAATTTAAAAAAATCACAATGAGATTTGCGGATTATTTATTTCTTAGAATATGTAGATTTTAAATTAATTTCAAAATATGTATTATACTCAAAACAGATCATCCTAATAATAAATAAAACAAATTTTTTAAATTTACATATTTTATTAATAAAAGAAATAATTATTTTTAATTAATTATATTAATATTATTATGCATACTCAAGTCAGATCATAATATTGGGTTTTCTAATTATTATTCCTTGTATGTAACTGTAGCTATAAAAAAAATTATAAATTATATAAACTTTAAATATTGAGTAGCAATTTGAAATAATTGAAGTTTACATTTTTTCCATGTATAAATTGAAGTTCCATAAAAATAAGCCATCTGGAGTAGTTAAATAGTGTCAAAATATTCGATAAGCATGGAGATAAAAATGAGCAATTATCACTCAATAACGAGTCTTAATTATTTAAAAAAGAAATACACTTATATAAAGGAATAATTTCCGCTGGAGAGCCCTTTGACAAAGTTAGAAAGAGAAGCGACCTCGTATAATGAATCCGACGGGTATCAATGTCCAGCCCAAGTGCTCCCTCTCTTTCTCTCTCGGTGTACACGGAGAAAGGGGACGAACCCGCCTTGCAGGCTGGCTAGCAGTCGGGCTTGTTGGTCCAAGAGAGAGCGCACGAGAGAGAGAGAGAGAGAGAGAGAGTGAGAGAAAGAGAAAGAGAGAGGAGAGAGAGAATATGAGTTCATACAGATGCGCGGCGGCGGCCATCATGAATGCCCGTAAAATATGTATTCTCTCGGCGTGGAGGAGTTTTGTAGGAGGGGAAGAGAAGAGAAAGGAAGAAGTAGGGAGAGAGATAGAGACAGAGGGGAAAACGCCGTGGGTGTCGGGTCGACGTTCGTCGGGCTAGTCGCTCAGGGTAGATAGAAAAGGATAGAAAATTCGAATGAAAATGCAGACTGCTATGCGTTGGGATGGCGCGAGTGAGAGAGAAGCCCAAGAGCAGGAGGGAGCAGTAAGAGAGAATTTTCAAGGTGGGGGATGAGACTCGAGTGTTTCGTATACACAGAGGGAGCTGTCGGTTCTGTTTCAGCATTGCCCGACTCAGTGTTCCCAGACTCTTTCAGACGCAAACGGCCAGCACAACGGTTCCATCGTTTTGGGAGTAAGCGACGGCACTTCTTCCGCCGGACGCTAAATATGCTATATACTGGCATAAAATGTGCACGAAAAAGGCCCTGAGCGAATTGTAACGATGTACTAGTACGTGAGGTGCAAATAGTTGGGAGAGCGAGTCTGCAACAACGCATATCACATACCTACGCGAAACAACTGAATGGGCTAATTTTGGTTTTCCTTTCCCTTTTCCTTCTTGTTTTTTTGCTTCGAGAAAGGCGATACATTATGCGCGAATGGTGGAATTCGTCAGTACGCGTTTTGTTGGACACTTGTCCAACAACGTACGCATTTTCCAGCCGAAAGAATGTTAGAAAAAGGTGAGAAAATTCAACACAAGTATTTGTCAGCGTAATTTTCCATTTCCTCAATAGTGCTATAAATTTTGAATAACGCAAGAGCATTATTTTCTTAAGACATAACAATCATCGCGACCATTCAATGGCCTCCACACATTATCAGCCTGATAATCTTTTAAACGATACAGCTAATTTCGTTTGAAAATTGAGATAAAATGCATAAAAACAATTTACGATATCAGCTTTTTTAGTGGCTCAACTCATTATACAAATGCATTATGTCAGATTCTCACACACTATTTTTATAGCGCATTTAGAGGTTGTAAAATTAGCAAACGAGTGCGAAACTTAGTATAAAAAAGCATGACATTAAAATCTTTACTAACTGTTTTATCAGTACTAAAAAGAATTTATAGCGTTACAAAATGCTCGCACTAGCAGTTCAAATGAATTATTAACAAATAAGTAACTTTTATAGGTGCGTAAAATAAAAAATTAGTAAAATTTAACTTTATAATTAAATGTACGAGCAATATAAGTGCGATCTCTCACAGTCGTAATATTTTTATAACTCGTACCAACAACAACAGCGCCAACAACGCACTCCTGTCTGACACTCCATTAAGCGGTATTTAATGAATAATACAAATGACATAATGGAATAAAAAAAAAAATTAGAGCGAATTCGTATAAAAGCACAGGAGGTTGACGCGAAAGTGGCTTCTCAGTTAACTTGGAACTCGCAATAAAAAGTAACTTAATCAAGGCGGAGGCCAAAGTTATTGCCCTTAGAATGGGCAAATAAAAATCACCGACGGAGAATCTCTTAAGCTCAGAAGCAGATAATTAAAAGCGTAATGAGAGCCGGCATTTATCTTTAAGAATATCGTAATCTAGGTAATAAATAAAAAGAGAAAAGGGGCGCCAAAAAGTGGATCCAAAAGCTGATACAGCACTTTCACAGTTTTACAGCGTTGCGCAACAATTACAATAGATTCTGTCTTAAGTACTCGTGAGATATGTTCATGATCGTATGTATATATCTGGTCGAACTTGCCTGAACAATGGATAAAAATTCGCTGAATGCTTTTGCATCGATGCGCAGACCTGCATCTGGTCAAAGTCCGTGCCGACGCCAAGAGCCTCCAGCTTCCATTTTAACGCTATTGACTGCCATGGTTATTGTTTAGTAGCGTTCGATTCGATTGACGAGATATGGTTTTACTCGATCGCCTTGCGTACATATCGCATAAGCCCTTTTTGGATTCTGCAATTGTTTACGATTCTTGTTACGAGTCAAACATGCAAAGTCTTTCGGTGCATTGCAATTCTGATCTTCAGCGCTATTCGTCAATTTTTGATTATTTAGTTTGCTAACCATTTGATGCCCATGCATCATTTTAATATACGTGCTTTTGAAGACAATAATTAGATGAAAACTAAGATCATAAGGATTATTGTGTATAGGTAACCAAAATTATATGATTTTTCAAACGAGCAATAATTTGATTTTCAAAAGTTGCGTAAGCTTTTCAAAGTCGAAAGTGTCATTGACGTTATTGTATTATACCAGAATACGAGGATTGAGCTCTGAAAAATAATTACATAATTGAAGAAATATTGCCTCTAAAAAAATTATTGTTTTTTCACTTACATTTTTATTAATATTAAAAAAAAATTAAATATTTATTACAAATATGTAAAACCAGACGCATAAATTTTATTTAACTGTGTACTAAAATAGTAAAGATCTAGTATATTGGGGGAGGGGGGAATCTTTTATCATGTAACCTAACTATTTTTAAATAAACGTATTATTTAACACGGAGAAAAATAAAATCTAAAAATCTTTATGTATTCAATGATTAAACAAATATTATTATGCATCCTCTGTTAACAATATTCTTAGATATTGTCTTATCTGCTATATTTAAAAATATTTTTTTAGAACCAATTTCAGCCTAACCCGATTACTTTGTTTGCTTCTTAAGTACGCTTGATTAATGATTCTAAGTGTCATCTACTGGTATTTATAAAGAAAATTTTGTTGTTATTGTATATTTGAATTGTACAAAAACAAATTTTTAGAAATAATGAAACAAGAAACATTGTAAACAATGTTAAATTTATACAACACACTGATATACATATATATACACACAAAATTCTTACGATTTCTTCTAAATTTTTATTCCAATAGTGCACAGCACGTTCTTTAATATCCAAACCAATTTTCTCTGCCTCGCGCTGTACCGCCCCTTCCTTCTCATATTTTTGTATACTCCTTTCATTTTATTCTAGCTTTTCTTTTTCCTAAAATTTTTCGTATTTTATTAGATGTGTTCCTTACTATTTTTGGGACTAGGATTTCTATAAAATTTTTTATATTTTATATTTTAACCGATAGCTCTCTTATTACTTATACTTAACGCTTCATACGTATATTATAAGAGCCGGGTAAAGTGATTGATCGAGCATAAACAGAAGTCTCTATTTATTTAATTTTAATTAATTTATTACTATTCTTTAATTCTACTTTATACGTATACGGCAAATAATATTATTGCTTTGATACACCTACGAATATACGAAAATATGAATGACGAAGTTTTTGTATTTATTTATACTTTTTAATTTTTTTCATAAATAGTAGCGCAATAAAATTGATCGTATACCCTAATATAAATAATACGATCGGACTTGTATTTTTCATGCTTCATTTTCGTTCTGTTTTATTGCCCCTTTGCTCAATTGTCATCCTCTTTTCCTATTTCGTCTCATCGGCTCTTTCTATTCATCCCGATATCACTACTAGAAACCCCTTTCGTTCTTCCTCCTTCAACCGCTCCATAGATATTCTCAGTGAAAAAGAGAGTTCAGCAGCACTAGGCGTTCTCTCTTCACACGTTCTTCCACTTATAAACACCGTCAGCGCCGCAGCAGCCGCCGACGCCCTCGTACTCCCGTTCATCCCCGGCTCCGATAAGGTTCTCCGCTCTATGTCTATATCTTTCTTCTCTCTTTCTGTACTATACTCTGGACTGCACTCGCTTTCATAGTATGGTCAGGGGAAATGTTCCATCCCCCGACACCTATACCCTCGTCTTTATTTCTGCCGACGGTATGACCTTCCCTCGGTGCCCCTTTTTCGCCTCCTTCCAACAGACATTCTCTAGCGATTCTCCATCTCCCTCTCCGTGTATACCTTTGCCAGTAAGTTAGGAAAATGCACATACAGAGGCAGATGAAATTTTCTAGCTTGATAACTGCACAATCGAGTAAATGCGGAAAGGCGGCTTTTCTCTTTTGTATCTACGTAAAGGATTTTCTTTTCGTTTCAGCGTTACGCGAGCAATGCGACGAGCCCAAGCTTGGGGATGGACTTGCATAGAGAGATTTTATTTCACTGGTATTTCTTGGTTAGCAGCGGCACCAAAATAGAATTTCAACATTTTTTAATTTTCCACATTTTTGAGGCCTTAAACGCACAGGATGACTATTACGAGAAATTCGGAAGACATTGTTTGAAGCAATTCTCTTTTATATTAATATATATGCGGTATATTATTCGAATATTATATTTTCTATTCCAACAATCATTTCCTCGCCGTAACAATCAAAATGACTTTGAAGAACTGTAAATCTCGTTTTTCAATCACGTTATTGGTACAGTAACTCTTCTTTAGTAGAATTAATAGTGACGTGTTTGCGCAAGTGTAATTTATGTACCTCTTTTTGGAAAATGTCATATATTTACTATTCTGAATTTTATGTCTTTTAATTTGCGATTCAACTGCATTTAGTGTCATTTTTATTAACCTAAAGTGTGTGTATATTTTTAGGAAGACGCTTACGTAATTATGAATCGAATATGAAAAATAAGTGCTTTCACATGGTTGCTCTACATTATAAAACCAGCAGGAATCAAGGTAGCTTTTATAATTATCAGACTTTCATAAACATTCCGTCGTTCAGCGATTTATCCGTACACATATAAACGTGCATGTAAGGAAACCTAATTTTTGAATACATATAACGAATTCCTCGTAACTTTTATATAATGCATCGTACACGTCGCCGTTGATTAATTATAAAATCCACTCACTCGTTAATAAATAAAAATGCATTCTAACGCCTGCAGATAGTCTCTTAAGTAAGCAACGCAGCAGTTTACTAAACCAAACGTTCTATAAACCGATTGAAAAAAAAGTAAATGGAGAAATAATCGACCGTGATGATCGAGATACAAAATGAATGCCCGCCTCCTTAGATATGGTTGTATAGGTGCAGACGAAGATGTTGGTCCGAGTGTTAGGCTCTGTGCGCTTTGCCATTGCCGCCGCTACGGTTTTGCTTCGAGAGTGGAACTAATTAAGGATGTCTGGTTTTAATTAAGGTCGAAATGAGCGAAGATGAGAGAATCGAATGAACACGTCCCTGGCCCTTGAGTTGCCGATGTGTAAAAGACCACAGGCAAGAATGGAAACGGTTGAGAAAAAGAGGAGGAAGAAAGAAAAAAGATAGATGATAGACAGATAGATAGATAGATAGATAGGGAGAGAGATAGAGAGCGAGAGATAATTTAGCGCCATCTACATTGATGGGCACTATTTTTTATTTGGATTGGTTTTAACAGTAAGTTGCGCCAAAAGAACTTTTATCATAGGCACATTATAAACTGACAGCCGAAATTGAATTCCGAAGATTATAAAATGAGAAAATAAGATCAACTGGCGGCAAAGTCGAATTTTTCATTCGATTTCGAGTTATAATAGATGCCTGTCTCAAAAGGCGATGCTTTGAAAAATTTTAGTTTTTATTCAATTTATTTATAGATATTTGATTTATGCACAGAGAATGATTTTAATGAAAAATAATATAAAGTTCGAGCTGGGAAGTAAAATTAAAAGCGAATTTTTATCATAAAATTTCTTTGTGTTATTTTAAATTGATAAAAGTATGTATTTCAATTAAGATGATAGTTCATTAGTTTATACTGGAGCTCTTTAAAGGAATATTTAGATTTTAAATATAATTGTAAATTAATGTTGCTAGGCGCACGCTCGATAAAATGCAGTTTCTGATGAGGACAACGATGATAAAGTCATGTTTATAATTATAAACGATGCCGATAGAGTATATCATGAATAGTAATTTCTACTTTAATGAGTTCGACGTTAATCCACATTAAATGTTAATTTGCAAATACAACAGGCCCGAGTAGTCTGTGTAGTCTACCTGCAGAGTACGAAAGCGGTATTTCTCAACTTCATACATGTAGTTTTTCTCACTTTTTGCAAACTATTTCCATCTTTGTCGCCTCCCTCCCGCTCTGCCTCTATTAGTTTCCTGCCGTCTCCTTCTTGATCCCTCCCTTTCACTTTTCCTCTCCTTCTCGCGCGGCCAACTTCCAGCTTTAATCTGTCTTTCTTTGTCTCCTTCGGTCGGGCTTTTGCGCTTCTATTTTTCTTCTCGGCATCGAGATACGCCAAAGGAACAGGGTCCGGCGCTGCTCCGGCGCAGGCCGCGAGTAAAATATTCGAAGCGGCCGGCGACTCCGCCTCGTTCCGCCATCATGCTCCCTCTTTCTCTCGGGGCAGTGCGCAATTATCAGGTACTTTAATGCGCTATACCGAGGAGCACAGGCCGCACGGCCGCGCGAAGCTTTGGCAATTTTTCAAATGCCGCTCGCCGCTCGCTGCTCGCCGCTCCGTCGGATAATTGAGGATTGCGGTGAGCAGCTCGAGTCCTTCTCTCTTCTTCTTGCGCCGCGGTCTACAACCGAACAACACGAAATTTTTCTTGCTTTTTACATACGTAGACGACTATATAAAAACGAATAATAATAACAAGATCCGCGCGTAGCGCTACTCGATAAAGTATGTAAGCGGCTATGCCTTTTATTCGCGTAATTACCGGCCAGCAGCTTTTTACAGCATTTTATTTGGCGCAGAATGCGTATAAAGAGAGAAGAAGCCCGCCGTTTTTCTGTCCCGCTCGCGCCCCTCCCCCACCCCAACCAGCCTCCTCGCCGCCCCCGTCTCGCCGACGACATCAATTCTTCTTTTCGATCCTTTCCTTTTTTAATCAGCATTCTATCTTTTATATGCATTTTTTAAATAAGATACAAAGCAATCTCGCCAAAGAAACGACATCTCTTTTTAAATGCTTTTGTTCCGAGATGACCTTATACGTAAGCTTATTAAGTCCGCGGGGCCTGTTAAATCACCCCTACAAATAAAGATTTTATACAAATGTCGGGGAGCTAGAAGACGGAAAAGGAGCCACGAGTATTTTTGCACTTTATCATCGCGTTTTGCTCTTTTCTTTCCGTCTCAATCGTTCAATCGCACACGCTCCTGCGCGCAGAACTCGCGCCGCGTAGATAATCGCGCATTCGCATAAATTATTCGCCGTTACCTCCCTCACACTGGCACATGTATTCGCACAAAAATTCAAGTTATTTTCCTAACGCGACTCGTTCCAGCTTCGTTTCCGAGCCCACGCCTGCACACGGGCCATCATCCCATCCCGTTCTTCATTGGCGTGGCATTTCTATGGATTATTGATCGGTATCGGTGGCACGATTTGCTGCGTATGCTCGGGAGGAGTTTAAAAGCGAAACGTATACATGCACGAGAAAAATTTAATGTATTATGCGTGCGAAGATTAAGAAAGCTTTTATTGGATATAAAATATTTCACAGTCATTTGTATTGCAATTCACCATTAAAAACTTAGCTTGACTTTAGCATGCAGAAGCCATCAGATTGAAATTAAAAACCACGCTTCGATACGTGTTGCAACTAGATTTTAGAAATTATTCATTACATTTTTACTACGCGAATGAATTTTTATTATTATTTTATATTCAATTATGCGAAGGAAATTGGCAATGCCTGAGCATTAAATATTACCCGCTTATAAACATTATTTTACGAAATCGATTGGTATGAAAAAATTAGGAAATATTATTAGTACTTTCATTTTTATAAATTATTTACTTATTTGATTAAATGCTAATTTATATTTTTCTGAAATTTTTATAAGATTAATCATACTTTGTACAAAGTTCAACTTTTTCCGAATATGCCTAATTTAAATATCAAATGAAAAACGTCCATTAATTCGTTCTTAGGCAGAATACATTTAATCATAATTATACAGATTGAAAATAAATTAGGGATTTGTAAAAAAAGTATTTCGAAGTATTTCGAAATCATTAGATATAATTTGTATTTTTGGATTAAGAATATAAGGAAAACATTCTTCATAAAGAATTTACACCTAACATCTTCTAATTTACAATTCGACATACATTTCACTTAATTTAAAAAATATTTTCATTTCTCTAAAGTATTTTCTGATTCAGATAAACATTCTTGTATAAATGAATGTACTGAATAAGAAAAAAAATACTGAATAATACTGAAAATAAATAATAGTAAAAAAGCAGTAAAAAGAAAAGAGAACATAATGTAGTACAAAACGTTTCTACTACTTATTTCGCTCTATTATTGAAGAAAGCAAGGTATTATTACTAGAAAAATATAATGCGAAAAAAGATTGAAAATTGAAGTGAAAATTGTTATTATGAAACGTCAGGTGTGTTCCTGATCAGATTTCCTCTGAAAATGATAAAATTTATTATTTATGACAAACAAATACTTTCTTCACTACTGAAACATTTACGCCGGTAGTGCCATAAAATCCGGAAACCGCCTTTTCGCAAGCAATGCCAAACCCTTTTTCTCTCATAACATCGTAACAATTTTTTAACTCGCTTATCAGTATATACATATTTACTATAGAAGCACAAAAACTAAAGCATTTTCTCCCGCAGACACATATAAAGCAACGCCCGCCGCTCGCATACCAGCTTACTACGGACTTTTTGCAGAGCTTTTTTGCCAGCACGACTTGCTCGCCAGGTTCGCGCATATCGTCCTTCCGTAATCTCCCGTAGGCGAGGATTACAGTCCTCCCTCTCGCTCGCCCCTCCCCTTACCCCTTGTGGCTTTTATCCGAACGCGCGAACACTGATGTCTTTCTCTCTTCGTCTCTCTTGCTTTTTTCCACGAGGATCCACGGTGTAGCGCACGCTACGCAATTTGCATATTTTGTTAGGTTAAATCTAATAAAAACGGGTGAGGATCTTGCCGTGTACTGTACTGCAGGTCGACGAGATCGGGGAGCTAACGGAACGAGTTCGTGGCCCGTGTATTTATCATGCATGTGTACATATGCGCGGCTGAATATCTGCGCGCGCACATAACGTACAGTAATAGTTGCGTAGCGTAAGAATGCAAAAATTTAAGAGAAATTATGCTAAGAGGAAAAGTAAAAGGGGGAAACGGGAGGGAGGAACTGTAGTTTTCGTTAACAGACCAGAGAAAATACGGCTCAACGTCTGCGAATCCACACGAGAAACTTCCTGTTTTTTGCGTAAGATCTAGTTCGGTAATTCTAATACGTGACAAAGAAGCACGATTACTTGGATTGCCGTGATGTTCCTCTGTGGAATCGCCTCCAAGATTCGTCTCGCGCAATAAGAACCACTTCCATACGCAGACTCGTACGTAGCAGAGAACCGGACATCTACACCCCGAGTTTAGACAGCAGTCACGACGATTGTGGTAGGTTTGAGGCCTCGTATATAACAGGCCTTTTTGTCTCTTAGCTTTATCTCGCATTTTTTCCACTCGCATAGATACATCATATACTTAGCCGGGTATCATATACTATATTATGTACTTGGAAAAAAACGGCTTTCTGGTCTGTGCATTCTGACCGTTGTTTACCGTACGAGCCGTACAGTCGTAGAGTAACGTCCATGCCTTGCGGTTATGGTAGTTTATTTAAAAAGTTCGCGTCTGGATTATGCACAACCAACTTCGCCTCACCGCGATAAATCGTTGTACTCATCAAAGATTCAGGAATTGTATAAACCCAAACGTGTTATTCATGATATTAGAAGTTTGGAATAAAGCTTTGAAACGCTTTATTTTTAGCAAAACCACGTTTCCAGTTATTCTAAACTCTTCGTGCGGTATTCCATTTCAAACGCTGCACTTACATACGTTCAATACAATCAATATTCACGCCCGTGTACAAGATTAATAAGTAATCACAATTATCTGTATATATATATATAGTAGATAAACAATTATTATAATTATTATCGACCTTATTATCTATAACGCAGCATAAATAATACCAAAATTTCTAAAAGAAAAACCTTTTACCAAGATCGAACAAAATTTTCATACTTTCCAATTTATGATGAATTAATGTCAGTTTCAATTTCGTAAATGTTGACGATGTATGTCATCTATTAAACTATTAATTAAATATTAATTTAATTAAATATTAATAAAATATTACTAAAATACTTTGTTTTCAATTATTTTTATTCTTTAGCACAACGTTTTTCTGATACAAAACATTTAAAAACTTTATTAATACTACCTTTTAAATCACATTAAAACATATGAATTTGAACGAAATTTCTTTCGAGTCAAAAATGAAAGAAGAGTGCATCTTTAATTTTAAATCACATCTAACGTTTTATTTTTCTTTAAAAAGCTGTGTATTGTTTATTTTTGACGATAATCAAAGTGGCCGACATTGCAAACTTACGTAATTTTCCTCTTATGTTGTCGTGTGCGGATGATCGTTAAGTGTTCTACGATGCCTCATGAGCGCTCTAAAAATAAAAGGACGACCTCGTTTAATAGGCACTTGGGGGTCGATCGTCGCGCGCTCAAGCAAATGGTGAAACACGCGCCGCTTCTCTCATTTTTACGAGGTCGCGCGAGACTCGCGAAGGTCAGAAATGGAGAGAGAGAGAGAGAGAGAGAGAGAGAGAGAGAGAGGAGAGAGAGAGAGAGGGAGAGCCCGATATTAGCACCTAGACTACGTCAGATGAAGGCCTTGTTTGTCGTAACTTATTTATTATCATCGCGGCAGAATGTCGTGACCGAAGAAGGCGAGCCATGAACGTCAAAGTAAATTAACGACGTGGCTTCCTGGGTTCCTGTAGGTATTGAACGACTCATCGCGACGAGACTTTTATCGTTTTCACGAGAGCACGCACCACGTTTTCTTTGTATCGCCCGCAAATTTTTTTCTATTATCTTTTTTTAATTTTCTCACTACACGATCAACACGTACATTTGCTTATTGGAATCGATATTCAGCTGTTTATCAGAGCCCCGTAGTTATAACAACCCGAAGATCTATTTGTCATTGATGTAAAGAGTAAATCTACCTGCAGTCGTTCGTAAAATTCCTATTCTTTTATAGTATTTAAACGAAACATACGCTTTGCGGCTGAAATTGTAAATTAGACATTGGGGATTCCTCGCACAAATGAAATGTATCGCATTGAATAAAACAGATAGTGATTAGTGATTTATCGGGCTGAGCATTTTTAAATATGCTCCTCGGATAAACGCATAAGTGCAGGTGTGCTTAGCCCGGGTAACAGCGGTTAATGCACGTAATCGGCGTTTCTCCTCCGAAAGTTCATTAAAGCTCGGGTTTTACTCCGATCGGGAGAGGAAAAGTCCTTACTTGAGAATGAACATGTAATGCCGTATCGTACACCGCACTCACACCTAGCCATTAAAACGCGCAACGCGGAAAGCATCCATCTACCGAGACGACGACTATAACAATAATAATTCTAATAAGCTGCGTGTTCGCGCACCGGTGCGATTGTCGCGTTAACGCGTCTATTCAGAAAGCCGCGAAAGGTACATGCACGTCTTGGGATACGCAAGAAATTCGTTTCTGAGAAGAAATGTCTGGCATCTCGTGATAAACGCTCGTCTCGAGGAAAGAGCCGCTACAGGCGTGACAGCTGCTGCTGCTGCTGCTGCTGGCGCTTCGGCCGACTCCTTTTTTCTTTTTCTCTCCCTCGATATTTCTTCTCGTCAAAGGTCGTCAACTTTCATCTCACTTTCGTGAAATCCGCACCGGTGACTCTCTAGAATCCAGGATATAGGGAAGTTTTAGAGAGAAAAACTTTTGTGGCAATTTTCCGTTAGGCTGGAGAGCACGAGAAAGGAGAAGAAGTTATGGAAAAGTTGAAAATTGTCTCGACACTTTTTGGCACCCTACGTTTTCTGTATGCGTATGCGAGATCCGTGAGATTTTTCAAGGCGTTTCAGACGATTTCAGAATACAGATTTCGAAATCATCAAGATCGGAGATAAAAAGTTGGCTTTTATCCGATTTTTCAAATTCATACTAATGAAAAAGTATTCAGTTTCAGCAACAATCGCATTTACTGAATATTGTAAGCCAGGTGTTTATTTTTAAAGTTTTGGAGAAAAATTATTTTTTTAGATCTTTAACCACTAGAGTGAATAAGCGACCAGAAGTATAGATTATATTATAATGTGTAGGCGATATTTTTTTAGCTACATCGAAAGAAGTACTTAAGAATAAATAAATTTCTTAAATACTAAGTAACTAATCTATGAATCAACCTATTTATTTGCGAGCAATAATTTTACAATTTTTCGAAAAGATACATTTGATTTGATAAATCAATTTTACTTGAATTTAATTGAGCTCTTTCGTTTTTTACGCTAAAAAAATGATAACATTGCCAAGATAATAAAATTCTGAAAAACGTTTCTTCTGAATTTTAATGAACAAACTATACCACATAGTCTGAATTTATTAATATAAAAATTCTTCAAATATGCAATTAATATTCTATATACGTGAAATTTTACATAAAATTCTTAAACATAATATTCAAATGTTTCATTATCAATTTTGATAATTTATTAGCCTTATAACTTGTATCTACAAAGTTCAACGAGAAATTTAAGGGTAAAAAACTGGAGAGAGTAAAGTCAAGACGAGGAAGATGTTCGTTCTAACTCAGGTTAGGAGGGATTGTAAAATGGTGCAACCGGCTTATTTCGTCCACACTTTATATGCAGGAACGAACATTTTTCTCTCCCTCTTTGTCTAGATGTGTCTATCTCTGTTTCTCCGTCGGACCTCTGACACAAAATATGTATAGGTACGAAAACGCGTGGAAGCAAAAAAACAAAATACAGCCGTCGGAATAGAAAAAGCAAACTCGTTGCGAACTGAGTAGAAAGAAATAGAGAGACGACAGAGGCTAAAATAATATTAAAGGAAGAGAGAAGAGAGTGTTATAGGGAGTCTAAGAAAGAATCTTTCGTAAGACACATTCTCGTGTATCTATACATTATCTTCTCACGAGTCTCCTCATTACCCACCGTAAGCTTAGTGTTAGTAGTTTGACTCTTGCAATCAAAGATATTGCATCTTATTCTTCTCATTGAATGGTGATCTTTAATTAACGAAACCAAGGGCTTTTCAGTGTAGATGGCCTCTCTTACAAAGAAGTCTTCACGAGTCTGCTCGTCGTGTAAACTCATTTTTCAGTAGGTCGCTACTGAACTGAGATTTACAACCTCGATATAGTATACAGTAGCACGTGCATTTTAAGTCACCAAGCTCTTCTCGTTATTTTATTTGTTGCAGCTCAATAAGAAAACCTATTGATTTCTCGCACAGCTCAGATCGTTTTCCCTAGTTTCTTTTAAAAAAATGTATTCTTATAAAGATTATAAACACAATATTTATGTAAATTTGAAGCCTTAAAAGTTACAATTTTAAACTGCAATAATAAATAATTAAATAAAAAACATTTAAATATCATTCATGAGATATTTTTTGGTAGGACAGCATTTTATTATTATCTTAGACGGAAAAATTATTCATTAGTTGTTTAAAAATATTTAACTGCTCAAATTTATTAACCATTCTTGCAGGCAATGACTATCATAAAAACAGTTTACACAATACGATATTATGAAAGGAGTCTTGTACACTTGTATGGTAGTTATGCATAGGAGTACAAGTATAATTTAATACGATATAAGTAACTACGAATATTTTCATATTTTCGATTTGTATTTTAAATGTTTCTCAATGAATAAAAAAACCATAAATTGAAATTGATAGCTTATATTAATGCAATATCCATAAATTTATTTTCAATACCAGCCTCTACGAAATAAAATAAAAGATTATACTTAAATAAAATAAAACAAATCATGCTTACGCTCTTTTCACTTTATTCAAAATATTCAAAATATTCTGCATTCACATATCCACGTACGCGCAATACTTTTCTAGTTTTTAGGCTAATTACACAAAACTGAACGGTACTTCGTTTTAAAAACCAGGCGTTTGCCAATATACCAGCGCAAAATTTGATATATAAACAACCTATTCGAAGAACAATGGCTACCATAGGCATGTACTCAATGGTATTATGCGTAAAGCTCAATGCCTCTAAACAAAGAATACGATTTTTCCTTTATCCGTTATTACGCCGCGAATCCATTCGCCCGGGCCGAGCCTCCATATCCACTTTACCCCTAAATTCGCAAATGCGCGCGTATGTATCGTGCATATCATAAACAACACGCTCGGTCGCAATTAGCACATGAGACCGAGTTGATAGGGTAGAGAACCATGTCGTGCACACGCGTCGCTCACCCTCGATTCTCAATGTGGTACAGGGCAGCACAAGCCGAGGATTACGACTGGACGGAGGAGGGAATCGGAGGTTCGCGGCTAAATATCAAGCTATAATAAATATGTCACGTGTGCCCAAGATGCATTGGGTCTCGCTTTAGTCTCTTTTCGCGCATAGTTCCTCAGCTCATCTGTTCTATTACACATGGTGAATGAGAAAGAGAGGGAGAGCGCGAAGGAGACGGACAGCCAGACAGGCAGCAGAGGGTGAGATGGAGGAAGCCACAAGCAGGATTTATCAGAAGCCGCGTAACTTTATGACGGCCTGGAATAGCTTTGAGCACGCACTTAACTGACGTCATTTAATGAAAGCCGCATTAGTTCGAGTTATTCATAGAATTTTCCTCTCGTTTTTATATACACGTACATGGGTCGTTCCTGGTCGCGCCTCACGCGCGTCATAAATATGGGTACGTACATACGCACGTACATTTATATGTATATATATAAATTATAAAGAGCGTTTTGTCCATATACCATTTACCATTTACCAATGCTGGAAAGAAGGAAAGGGCGTGCTGGCCGAAGATTATACGCTGCGAGATGAATTATTTATTTGTCTTCTGAACGCGAGGATTCCCCGTTTCGCTGTACTTTTTCCAATGCATTAGCGTTAGCATAAAGTTTATAACAGTTTTGGAAAATAAATAAAAAGCTCGTACAATGCATTATCGGTGATCCAGGTGTTAAATTATTAAAAATTACGATCGCATTGACATTAGAGCCGGTGATTTGCCTGTCCAAGAGATATTGCATAATAGAGAAATTGCGGGAGCTCATATTTTAGGCAAAGTTTCATTTTAGCATTTTTTTCGACAATTTCGGCTGAGCTAAATGTGGTATATTCCACGCTTGAATATCTTTTGGCAATTCTATACACCGAAGCGTTATATAAAAAGGTTCAAATATCACGACAACTTAAATTTGCAATTTACGATCCATGTATATTCGAAATCGTGGAATGTAATCTCGGGCACTTAAAAAAAGTTTGTATCACAAGTGTAGGAAAATATTTTACATTTATCTGCACAGTGACGTTTGTCGAGCGCGCGGAGAGTGGAGGGCATGAAAAACATTGTTTGGATAAAGCCGTCATTAGAGAGCACGAAACGGACCGTCGTACGGCCGTTTAAAAAAGGAACGGCGCTTCTTTTCGTCGATCCCCTACCATGGCATCGCCTCCGATAGCAGAATCCGGTATATCTATATTTTCGTTCTTTCAGTTGATTCCGTGAACTCGCACAAAGATATCTTATAGCGACTCCGAAGAACATCAAAATATTAAGATTGGGAATATGGCGGAATTAGCTACGTATAGCGGAGGAGCAGAGAAAGGGAGAAAAGAGGAAAAATGAAGAAAAAGGAATAAAAGGGAGAGAAGTAGAGGAGTTGGGCCAGGGGCAGGCGGGAGTTTGGGGGGGGGGTCGGAAAACCAGAGTAAAAAGTCGAGATAAAAGTATAAGTTCGGTCGATGCGGCGGTGCAGAGCATCGTAATACAGGAGAATGAGAGAGACGGTAGAGGCTCGCAAAAGAGGTTCTCCGTTACAAGAAAGAGATAGAGAGAGAGAGAGAGTGAGCGCTCGCTCAAGCTCCCTTAAACCCCGTAAATTACGGAACTAACGACCCCAATGGCCGGGGTAGAGCGACAATTTCGAACTGGAAGCGCTGAGAAATCGCGCGCGAGCAAGCGTGCTTCGCTCTCCTCGGAAACGCAGAGCGAGGAAAGGCTGTAAAAGGGATGAGAAAGACGGAGTGAAGGAGAAGGAGAAGTAGAATGAGGAGGAGGAGAGGAAGAGAGGAGGTTGAATGGCGGATCGCGCGAGGCCACGGCTCGCTGAGAAAGGGAAAGAGAAGGACGGAGAGTGTGGGAGAGGAACCAGCTCAGAGAAAGATATGCCCAGGGAGAGGGGGCAAACAAGAGGCGGGAGGAGGGAAACAAAAAGAACGGAGAGACATACTGACATCGAGGGAGTATAACAATAAATAAAATAAGGAAGTTGGACTGGGTATTAATGTTCGGTAAAAACGTTTCAGATAACTATACATTTGCAGTTCTCGGGATATGGAAGGTACTTCTATTTTTTATTTTTATTTTATTATGTTTGTATACAGAAAACTGATATCTTAGGATTTCATAAAATACGTTTTTAATTGAATTAAGAACATTTTAATGTACTTTGTGCGAGCAACGAATTGATAAATTATTGTGTTTTTCTCGAAGGAAAATATAAAGGCGCATTCATATTTTAATGCTGACGTGGAAAATGGAAAAGTACTTTAGCGCGTTCGTGTCTATTGATCAGGCGAATGCTAAATTTATTGATAAATGAGATATTAAAGCGAAGCGCGTAAATATGCAGAATATAATGGTAAATTAAAATTGGTTTGCTTGAAATGAGTATTATTTAAATACGCAATTATTGTTGAAAATAAACATCGAGGTATTGTAAATGTCCTTACGTTGCACTCGTATCACTAATCTTGTAATATTTCGAAACGGCTTACATGTATTTCTTTGTAAATTATTTTACAACTAATCCTTAAAAAATATTGGATTACACATTTATTTTAAAAAAGCTTAAGTCTTTTTGAAGTGCTGCACTTATAGTTCATAATTATAACACAAAATTACTTAGGCATAATAAAATTGTATCAATATTATCGGCTAATATTTCTCAAATTTATAACAATGCATTTATTGCGTATTTAATAATTAATTAAGAAGATGATAAATAATGAAACATCCGCACAATAATAATAAATGTCGATCGTTCGACTAATCATAACACAAGTATAGAATGTTATTTTATTATTCCCTCAAAAATTTATTTAATAAAATTATAATAAAGAGTGTATTAACATAAATTTTTTTTACGTGATTTTCATAAAAAAATGCAAGAAGATGCTCATGGAATTACGTACAATTATTTTGTAACTTTCACGTACGAAACTGGTTAAGCAGTTTCTTAAAAAATTATCATAATATATTGGAACTACTTTTAATAAACTTTTGGCAGATGAACTTTTTTTATACTTTATCTTACCAAATTTCCTATTTTAGCAGTTGAAAAGATTATATTTCACGCATTAATGAGATGGTTATTGCTACAACTGTATCATCTTATCACACTAAATATTATTCGGCTCTCTCCCTTTATATGTAAATATCAGTAAAAAGTGAACGTTTTTATGTCGCGAGTACTTTTCATACGTAATACTCGTTTCGAGTGTTTATTCTCAAAGAGATAAAATCCAATTTTCCTAGATTAGAATTTGCTCTGCAAATTTGTCAAGGCGGCTTGAAATCTGATAATAGGATGACAGGGCAGAGGTAAAGGTGTATTTTAATAAGAATCCGGAGCGCTTGTAATCTACACATGTCTCGAAAAAAGGAACGTCCACGTTAATATTGGTGCGCTAGTATTACAGCGGTCGCAAGAGAGGGATAGCGTTGAACTTCAAGAGGGGCGGTTCCATCCTCTCCTGCGAGAGTTCGAGTATAGCCCGCGGAGGGCCTCGACAGACGCGCGAGATTAAACAAAGGCACAAACTCAAGAGCGAGCGAGAGCTGCAGGAGAGAAAAGGAGCGGCCGCGGTATATGGGGTGGATTATGCGCTCTCGCTTGAATAAAGATAGGGCCGAGTGCGCAAAGTGTTTGTCTCCGATCTTATATTCACGGTGAAATTTAGCTTCTTTCTCTACTGTGAAAGGCCAAAATTTAATCCAATTGTATGGAGCGCTTTTTCTCATAAAGCCCTCGTTGCACGGCAAACTATTTATTCATTCTTTGTATTTATAGCGAATTCATTTTCATGACAATGTAATGTATATGAAATACTTGCACTCTTTAATAAGTCATGGTTTTGAGTTTTTCCATTCAATGGAGAAGTATTTACAAAAATAACGAATCGCTTCGCCGAGATATAATTAAAATTATGTAAATTATTTTTGTCAGGTTTAAAAAAGAACTTTCGTTCACTCGAAGCAACATTTTATATTATGCAACTAAAAGAGCGAGCATTTTTCAGTCGAACGCAAATATTGTATTGCGCACCTTTAATTTTATACATGATGCCTGAAAATTTTTAAAAGTTTCTGCATTCAATTTTTCCAAACCGACTTCCTCTCCTGAGAACGCAATTTAACGAAGTTTCAAAATTCACAGGAGCACGGTAAGTTACGAAATTATTTCGCAGCATCAATGAAAATTTTCCTCGGGAGGGCGTGTACTCTTGAGATTTCCATAAGATGGAGAGAAATCAAATAGGGAGACCGGAGGGCGAGCAAAGGCGGCCTGAAAGTCGAGTAATTAAGGAGAAAAATCTGGTGTACAGCTGCTATGATCTTCCGCTCACGAAAAGAATGAAAGGCGGTCCCAGATACATAAGATTAAACGAAGTGGATGGAAGCTGTGCGAAAACTTCTTACTCGGTATACATACTGGAAAGTCGGACGTGCTACCGTACAACTTAAATACCAACAAGATAAAGAGAAAAACCCTTTCTTCCTCGAAAGTTATTTCCTTTACTCTTTCTGAAGAGTGTCTCGGGAAATTTAACGATTTCTCCGGCAAAAGAGAAAAATCTGCAATTTAAAAAAGAAACAGAAAATGCCAAGATACCTATATTTAGTAATTTCTTAAAATTCATAAATTCACATTAATCGATGCCCCGAGAATAAAAGTAAAACTTATTATATTAAAATCGTTCGGAGCCGTACAAGGAGTGCGAAAAGTCAACGATAAGAAGATCGTTCTGACATCTCTAAATATAGATTCTATTATCTTTACAAAAAGAAAGAAAAAAACTATCGAACTATACTAGATATTCGAAAGTTAAAACTTATTCGCGCTCTTTGTGTATTATCCAAGTACATAACTTCACGCTTGAGCGCGAGGAAGCCACGGTAATGGTGCATTGTAAATGGTAATAACTACTAATAACGGATAAGTGTTTGCACAATATCCTTCTCGGGAGAAGATGTATCAAAAGAGTAGAGGGACTCGCACATTAAAGATTGCGCGAGTACTTAATTATAGTAATCTATGTATACCGTTTTCTGTTTTATTCCACGGAAAAATCTACAGGTCACATTGTATTCTCAAGGAAAGAAAATGAAGTCAGTTTTCGTGGTCGGCACACACGTACGCTTGTATCTACACGAGGTTCCGGAAATATTAATGTTGAGCTTGTGCTGTACTTACGAATTCAAAAAATTCCCTGCAAGTACGCGCGACCGTGTAGACGTTTAAGTAGGTAATGTAAAAATGAGCGCTTACTAAATATATATCTAAGGCATTTTTAATTGCCGTCGGTTTATTTTTCTGTACTGTTGTAACAGCAATAAAAAGTACCTTGAGAATTAAGCGGACAGCGCGTGTATTTTTAATTTCTTGTTCTCCAAGCCAAATTAAATGTGTGTTTTTTATAAATACAACTAAATATTCTGATTATTTCTCAAAAAAGATGTAAGAAAATGATCAAGCTAATTAACAAAATAGAGTGACATTTGTAGTTAATTATTAGGCTGTGGTGAAAGAAATAAGAAAAGCCGAAATAAAAATGATCGTAAAATTACACCAATGCTTTTAAAAACTGGAAAAAGATACTTTAAAATTCATTTACAGTTTTAAAACTTTCTTTTTTTTTAGTACATAAAAATGTCGCGTAACCCGGTTTTACTGGCCTTATCTGGTCATTTACTACTGCATTAACTCTACTTATCTGCAGATATTGGAACCATGTAATCGAAACTTTCTGACTTCAGAAATCATTTTTTATTCGATTCAATTATGGAGAAAGAGCAATTAAATGTTTACCTTTGTATATGTATTTTTATCTAAAAATATAAAGTTTAACATTGTATTTTAACTTTACGAGTTCATTACAAAAAGAATTTTTTACTAATTCGTTTGTAAATCACACGCAAAGTACTTTCTTCATCGCGTCCGTTAATTTTAGTCATTTGCAGAGATCAATATCGATTCGGACGTAATAAATCCCATTAACGTTGAAACAAAGACATCAAGTTTTGCGATGTTACCATTTGTTCCACGAATATTCATAGATCCGCACAGCTTGAATCGCTAAATTAGATATATACGAAAAAAGAGTTTGAGCAAAGTTACAGTACAATATTGACGTGCAAGAACATTTTATGTATTCAAGCAACTCACTTCAATGAATATGAAACCGAAGAGTTTATCGATACGATTGGGGACAATAATTTCGCAACCGATTCTCATTAATACGAATATAAATTTCAATAAGTTAGAATTATGCGAACTCGAAACAATCATCGTTCATCAAGGCAGAAGCTGTCCGTAATCCAATCTAAGTGCTGTCGACTTCCAGCTGAATTCTCATTGACGAAATGAGTTAAGACAGTATGGCGAGATATTACATCGATCAACCCGCATAAATAACCGATCTTTTCAATCTCCTGAAATGGCTATCCCTCGAATAGTACCGATTGTTCAGGATATTAACATACCTTTTGACTGTCTCTGTTGCTCTTTCTCCGAAGCGACTCTAAAGAAAAAGGAAAAAATCGAATAGTTGCGGATGAATCATTTCTATCTCTCTCTCCATGCTGGATCTCTTCTCCTTCGACCTTCGAGCCGCGAGTTAAAAGAAAGAAAGAAAGAAAGAAAGAAAGGAAGAAAGAAAGAAAGAAAGAAAGAAAAAAGAATAAACGGCGGCGAATCCGGATTCGAGTTGCACGACGAGTCTCCTCCACGCTCGGACTAACTGTTGTAACCACAGAAAGCAAGAGAGAGAGAGAGAGAGAGAGACGGCGGTGCGGTTCGGTAAAAATGGCCGAGGTGAAAGGGAGACGGAGCAGCTGTCGTGCAAGAGGAACGGAGAAGGAGCCGTGTGTGCCGCCCTTCGAAGCGAATGGTGTCCAACAAGTAGTGAGAGAGGAAGAGACTGCGGATATAAGCTCTTATGGCGCGCGCGTTACACTCGCCCGCCATTCTCGACGGAGTAAATGAATATTGCTCCAAGAGAGACCCTTTCTTTCCACCGAGCCAAGACACATACAATGCTCGTTCTCGCGTCGCTATTTTTGCGCTTCTCGGAGCAATTGTCGTCGCTGTTGTACGAGAGCGCGAGAATTCGGAAGAAAATGAAAATGCGCGTAGACGGCGACTATTCCCCCGTAGTGCCGCTCGCTCGCAGGCCTCGGGTGTCTTCCTTTTTCCCTGAATGGGGCAACGTTTTTTCTCATTCGGGAAAATGGAAATGAGCGCGGTTGAGAAACCTGTATATTGTTCCGGGAGATTTATTTATTGTATATTAGCTGTCGGCGGTGTCGTTTAAACAATATTCGGATACTTTAAAAAACATTGAAAAATAAGGTCTTTTATAAAAATAAGCGAGGAAGAGCTCTTTCAGACCGATGTTTTCACGCTACATTTACAACGAAAACAATACATCGATTTATTTTTTCTAATTATAAAATGCGATTAAGCCTCTTTGGTAATTACTTTAAGGATGTAGTTGCGAGAGACTGCGACGGTTTAAAATAATAACATCTAGATTCTCAGATACGTATAATGACGGCTTTGAATACGCGAGCGCTTAATTACCTCGAGATTTATACAAATTACATTGACTTTCATAAATAATACGCGCGTATTTTCTATAGCAATAAACGTCATTTTCGTATTAAGCCACCGCTCAAGCCAATTATTTAATAACGTAATAATAACACGGTAAATATTCTTTTATCAAATAGGTGTATTTGAAAGTTTATACTTTAACGAGTCTACTTGGATAAACAAAATAAATAAACCAAATCAGTGCGGGCGGCTACGTAGGTCCTTTGTTACAGATAAGAAATCCAGAAGGAAAAAAGAAGAACGGAAGATAAAGGAATCGTACATTGTAGCGATTTCAATTTTATAGCGCGAGATAAATTCATAATAAATATATTAGAGTTTAAATTTAAAAATGTGTAAGCTAGCAACTAGACAATTTGCTAACATTTCAGTGAAATAATTTACTGTAGCAGTTATCTCGCTTATTATCATACAGATTAGTAGCGTTATGCGAATTTCATAAAAGAAAGTACAGAAATAATCGGCATTAACGCAACGTGAGGTCGTTAGATAATGCAAGAGAGGCTCCTGTCATTATCTCCCGAGAGCTAGTCTTTTCATATTCTTTCGGCTACGCGAGTGCAGTTCATTAATATATACAGCTGAGAGAGCTACGGTCTGACAGTGGCAGCGAAGCAATGAAAATGCAAATTATATACGCGCCCATATATCTCTTTTTTACGAGCTTAATTTTCCTCCGACGGCATTAAAGACCCCGCGCGCGTCGCGTCGCCTCAACTATATCCGCTATTTCGGAATATTTGGCGTGGACGCTGCGGAGCCGCTGGACCATTTTGGCTTACTTACGTGGCTCTTTATTTACCTGAATGGAGTTTAGAATCTTCTAAGAATTTGGCTCCCATGATCTTTCGCAACTACGCTTGTAACACGCTTAATACCCATAAGATTCCCAGCCGAGCGAACTTTATTTATTGTAATCGGTGACAAAATCAACCCGCGGCCAGACTCTTCAAAGGAGATGCAACGAAGCCTGCAACTTCGTTATATAAGTGCACGCGTTAAACCAACAGTTTCCGTCCTGTTTATCAATTGTCGCTCCATCAGCTCGAGTTCTTACGGCGAAATGTGTTTTATCGAGTTGCACGTTTTGAAGTATCAAAAACAAATAAAGGATGCTCTTAGGTCTGTTGCATTTTAGTCGCAGAGTTTAAACAATCAAATTTTGTTTGAAAATGACCGACTTTTTAAGGGAAACAATTGATTCTCGAGCGCAATTGGCGAATAGGTAGTAGAAGAAAGCTCAGTTGAACAGCTCGAGCAAAACCTAGAACATTCCTTTCGACCGAAACCTTTGACATCTTCATTTGTACTTTCAACTCTAAAATTAATGAAATACATGATACAATGACGAAGAAACGCAGAGCCAAAAATCGACCAAAGCTGTCGGTAAAAAAAATATGAAGTGGAGACTATGTCCCAAGAATACTTTTGAATCATATTTCGCGGCTGCGGTCTCTATACTTTCATCCTTCTCTTTCTTTCTCTTTGTCTCTCTTTTGCTCTCGCTCTCCGGAGAGAAAACGTCTCAGGACTCGCGAAAGCCACGTTAAGAGTTCGGATTCCGAGCAATAATAAACCGCATAAAACACAACTGAGACCGACGCAACGAAACCGGAGCGCAAATAGTTGAAACCACAAAGGCGGAGCTAAAGTACCCGAGAGCAAAAGAGTGTGAGGGAGAAATCGAGAGAGAGAGAGAGCGCGCGAAAGACGGAGAGAGACGGGACTAATACAGACCACGGGACCGGCCCTCCATAATGTTACTTTATAACTTCGAAGTAAAATAGAGATTGAAAATATCTTTGGAGAACACAGGCGAGGTTCTTTCATGTTCGCGATCGTGCCTCCTTCGAGAAAGCTCATTAAAGGGACGCAGTAATTAGTAAGTTTATGTACCATGTTGCCGTGAGAAATATTTCCCGCGCAAGGCGATTTATCGTAAAGAACTGAAGTTTATATTCAAAGGCATACTTCGAAAAACTATTTTAACGCTGAGCGCGTATTTATTAATACCCCTCTGATTGGAATGCACCGATGAAACCAATTGAGATCGAATTAAATTTTACGTCGGACGTCTGTGACTGGGAATTTTATTGTCTGCAGCCGAACGCAATATTTTAGCGGAATATCAACAGTTTTTTCGCATTGATTTCTCCTTTCGTCGCGAGCGATTATCATCCCCCGATTGTCGGAACAATCGAAGAACATTTCCGCGCAAACCGATATTGAGAAAACGTGGACACAAATTTATAAAGAGCACGAAACGCCTCGTTTTATTACTATAATTTCGTAAAAGTCCAGTCGCGACACAGATATTCGCACGCGATTGAAGTCAAAAGAAACTTCAGCCACGACCAAATGTAGATCATTTTTAACTTTGAAGTAGGAATTTTTAACACGTAGGACACAATAGCGTATAAATAGAAAATCACATTTCCAGGCCTTACAATGAGAATAAATCATAATTTTAACACTCGGAAAGCTTACGGCTATCGGCGAGTTGAAACAATGATTCTTATTCATAATAAGGAAACAGCGATCCCTGCATTCTCACGATAATAATTTTTACTTACACTTTTTATCTGGATATTCACCAGCAGTCCAGTACACTATAAACGAATGAAACGTGGAATAATGCGAAACGGAGGCGCGCGCGCGCGAGAGAGAGAGAGAGAGTGGGAGAGAGACAGTAGTTTCGAATCAAACGAGCGATAGGGCGAGCGCAGGCACTTACACTATCGAAAAGGGCCGCCTGCGAGTCCGCATAATACCATACACGAGTTACAGCGTACGAACCCCGCGACAGACGCACCTTTAAGTATTAAGTCACAAGCACTCCTTGTTTGCGCGATGATTCTTCGTAGACTAACTTTTGAGATAGAATGAGAAGCTCCTGGTTGAGCTAGAGACGTCGGGAGCTTCTATGCCGGTACTTTCCGTGATTTACCAGTGCAAGGCCTCCGGGCCCCAAGGAAAGGCTGATTACCCCTTTACGAGTTCGAGCCGGCCAAGGTCGCGTCGAGTGCCACTCTCGCACTCATGCGCATATCGCTCTGGCCGAATGCACCCCCTCATAAAAATTCGCAGATACCTGCAAGGAGAAAAGAGCCGAACGGACGAAAAAATGCCGGGGGACACATAAGGGGTAACCCCATGCGAGCAGGGTTTGAGTTTTTCTGCGACCGAGGCTGGAAGGGTAAGAGGGGCTACCCACGCATGCGACCTTGGGGACGTTTCTTTGCTGCTCGTAAAGCTAGCGCACATAAAGCAACCCTTTTTTAAAGGAGAGTCCGGCTTGAGATAGCTCACCGATGACCTTCGCCCGTTTCCTCAAACTGTGAGGTTTGACGGATGTCATGGATGCACCATGCACTGCGCGTGCAGGCCAATCGAGTCTCTTTCCTCGAATGCGAAGGTCGCAGGACTCTGGCCGCGAACAACCCTTCGGTTTTTTATTTCAGTACCTGCTTCTATGACTTCGGATCTCTGCTGGGAAAGCCTTTTTTCGTGAGGTTTTTGGTATCTTCGGCGACGTGCATTCTCTTTTTTATGGCCCTTTACCGAGCTTGACGGAAGTAGGAGAACGTGCACGCCAATACTATGTTTTTCCTTTTATTTTAACTGCTTACAGGGGGTGTAAAATTGTAAATTTGGGACTCCAGGGACAGACAGTGCGGCTCAAATATAGGCTATTCGAAAATATGTTGTTGCTTTTTATGGAAAAATAGTTACACAGCTAGCTAAATTAAAGTTAATTTTCCATACAAATACGTAAAATTTGTTATTTAGCCAGTTTTATGTTTCGAAATGAGAGATTAAACAACATAAATGAAACTTTTTATTGTAAATACTTCGAGAAATTATTAAAAGTGGGAAATCTCTATTCAAAACGACGTTTTATGCGCCATTATCGACAGTTCGTTAGATAAAATCTTGAATCTGCTACTGTGAAATATTGGTTTTAAAATCACTATTCGATTATATAAAATAGTTACTTGAATTTTTTCTAAAAATTTATTGTTATTGCCCACATATATTCTACGAGCATATTTTAAATTTACATATTGGCAAAAACGCTATCGTAATTATTTAAAACTTTTTATAATTATATTTTGAAAAGCAAATAAAATTTAACCTATAGACTGAAACCGAAGTAATAACTAATTACCCTGAAAATCTAAAAATATCATTGAGAGTACAAACAAACGTATATTTATAAATTTTTTAAATACGGTGTAGCAATTGACTAAATTTAATTGCTTATTAAACGAAGACAAATTCAATTAATTAAAATACAATATTGTTACAATCTTTATTTTTTTACTCGGTACACTACTTAATGCAATTTACAACCAGTTTTAATTTCTGATAATTACCGAAACGTATAAGAAGACGAGTTTTTGATAAATTTATTATTCGTTATTTAATTTTATGATATTGCGAAGATTTATGATATTTAATTTTTTCTTAATTCGCATTTAGTGCCCGCGTATTTGAAATACACGTGTAATGGACATTCCTCGCAAATCAGATTTATACTAATTTTTTTCAATTTACTGAATTTCAAAACACATAAATAATGCGGCCAGTGAAATATTTAACAACTTGAAAATTATATAAAACTTTCTTAATTTATAATATGGATTGATTATGCGTATAAATGTGTGGGTTCCCTTTGTGTTATTCTGTTACTTTAACTTTTCAATGTAATAAGCTCTTAAAACTCTGTAAAAAACATTTTATTTTTAAATTTATTGCAAATGCTTTGGTAAAGGCCACAATTAAGTTTGAGTCTTTTACCGTATTATCAGGATGTAATATTGTCAGAAACCTAAAATACGTTGATAAAACGAATTCTAGAAGTCAGGCTAAAATACCATAAAGAAAATACTGTAAATAGTTATAATTTAGTCGGGAGGCAGCATTGGCTCGACACAATTCCATCGAAATTTTGGTCATACCCATTCCAGAATTGAAAGTCTCGAAAAAAGTTTGCGTGCTACTTGTTCCATTTCGCGTACTGATTTATATCGACTTGATGGTACGAGAGTGTGCGTGCAGTCTCCCAGTTTATGCGAGCGTTTTAAATGGGAGATAAACATAAAGAGGCTTTTTATGGCGCCATCAAATAAACAACTGGACTCCTCCTTCTGCTTTGCCTCTTCGCCGTCTTCCTCTCTTCGCTACTTGCGTTTCGCTTCTCGCGTTTCTCCTTTACTTAACGCTTGATGTACATAACGCGTAGTGACCGATTCGGTATATTCCATCAGCCGAATTTCCCCTTCTTATACATACAAAAAATGCTTTTAAAGACACTTGGACATATTATATTGCTCCATTCGCGTAAAATCCGTAGCTTTTGCCCAACACAAGCTGCAGCTGGGATTTACGATTCTTATATATCCGACGTTTCTTGTTACTGTTACTTACTTCCATTAATATGAAAAGTTATCGCGAGCACAATGGCTTTATTTCTAATGGCTTTCATATTACTTACATTATTGTTGTTGCTACCGCAAATTACTAATAACAGATGTAGTTCCTCAATTTATACGGTGTAAAAAAATTTGTTGCGCTTTAAAGCACTTAAAAAGCTTTTATATATCAGTTTTTGAGTCGATGATTGGCTTTGGATATCGAGGCTGTATGAAGTGCTTACAGGTTTATTAAGAAAATAAAAAAGCGCCGATCTCGTTTGAGCGAATAAATTTGCTTATTAAGGAAATTTTGTTATTTTATTGAAATGATTTGCAAATTAAAATATTAATTTCATGCCATTATCGAATTATAATTTTGTTAAAAAATAATGGGGAATGAATTCTGGAAAAGATTGGCGAAATCGCTGATTTCCAAACTACGGGTCATCATTTGAATATATTTATTCCTCGGTGCTAATAATCATAAAAGGAATCTGTGAACAAGAAGACCAACAACTCCAAAAATTGACATGTAAGAGATAAGAAGTTCGGGAAACTGAAATTTAAGTGGCGTGGCACAAACAAGTGGCCGATGCGCAAGCGAATAATCGCAAGCCGAGAGTTCGTCATTTTCGTGAGCGGATAAACAAAAACAAAACAAAACAAAACAAAAATAGAAAACCGAGAAAAAGAAGCGCGCCATCGGAGTCCGACGGACGCGTTCGAGAGCGCTTGGGCGGAAAAGCGGTTACACCCCACATAGACACGTCGGATTTTCGAGGAACCAGCCGCTTATCAGCGTTTTCCCAAAATTGCAAATCGGGGACGCGGCTACTGCAAAAGACGCGCCCTTCTGCATAATCCAGGAGGAGGTTTATCTGCGCGCGCTTAACGCACAACGTACATGCACGCGACGGTTTACACGCGAACGGTGCCTGCGCGAGAGATACGCACGGTCTGGCTGCATTTTTTCGCAGAGCATTCCCGCGCACCTACCCACGCGCAGTTTCCTCGGTCTCTCTCGGTGATACGTCCATTAGAATATTAAGCCGTAGCAGTCGTTCGCCGCGCAAAAATATCCGTACGCATAATTGCACCGGTGAGAAGAAGGCCGGAAGAGGCCAATCTTTAGCCTGCCTCGATACAAGCCTGCGCGGCGCATAATTACACGGTGTGCATCCGTATAGTGACAGTGAGAGAGAGAGAGGCCCAATGAGATTCCTCATCGCTTATGCATTTATGCGCCCGACGCCTGGCCAGGGGCTCGACGTTCGTCTTGAGGTCTTTCTTTTGAGCGATTGTCATAAAGGCAGTCGTAAAGCGAGCCACTTGCCGATCATTTGATGGCCTTTGTGCGTTGTAAAATAAAGCTGTAAGAGCGCTATTATTAGAGGGAGGCATATCTCTCGACTCAGTCTATGACTTACTGCAGGCAAACAAGTTTTACCTGTACCTCGCGCACGTACGTCGGTACTCTGTAGTCGGCGAATTATTATTGACAAGCTTTTGTATATAGATATGTCGAGGCTGCGCCGCGCGCTTTTACTGTACAAAGTTATTATATTGACGATCTATGAATTGTAGTTGCAGGATGTATTAGCGAGGAGTATTTTGCGAAAAATCCTGTTATTTAGCGCGCGCTCGGGTTCGTGGGTTTCGCTGAAAAATCCAACGGCAAATATTTGCGATTTTGTTTTGCCATCGAGTGGATCGATCGAATTATTTCGACCCCGAGGCGAACTTTATAACGGGTGCGAATGCACTTTGCACTTCTGCGCGCTCATCCTAGGGGTGGTTCTTTCGACTCTGTCTTTCAAATCGAGCCTTTAGCCTTGTATTTAAGACTCGGATTAGTCTGTGCCGTCTTTGAAAGTATTTACGCAAAGCCATTACCGTAATTTCTATTATCGTTACGCACCGCAAAATCGTTTTTACATTATTTACACAAGTAATATAACTGATTTCACGAATTAATTCGGCTTCTTCCATTTGCAACTCATTTGCAATAAACGGATCCGATCGAATCTAATTTGCTGTTTAATTGGAATGAAATGCAAATTCTAAGTTGTTTACGAAATTAATGATGTACCTTTGGTTGCAGCGACCGTTTATCATTTCAAAAGATCTAAAAAATTTCGCTATTAATTAAGGTACTCGGTAAGAATTAATGAAACTTGATAATGAAATTGAAAGTCACTTAAAGCGTGGAGCGTGAGAATAAAAAGTATCTCGTACGCATGCACGCACACATAAGCGCGCAATATCAACGATCTCGAATGTTTACTTTGGGCAGGTTACTCGAAGCACGCATTCGTATCTCTAATACTCTTCATCCTCGTCCTCTCTAATCTCATCGTCTGACGACACTCGAAAAAATCCGTCTCGCACGGGTAGACGGAATTTTTCGTGTCTTAGCCTTCTCGTTCTCTCTTTTTCTCCCTCGTTCTCTCGCTCGCTCTATCTTCTTCCTTTTTCCTAGCAACATCAGGAACTTGATAAGCTCTTACTCACCGCGTTTTTCCGGAGCTTCGGAGTAAAGAAGAGTAGCTAAGTGGCGCGATCGCGCGCGCCTCTATACACACGCGATAAACCTAGACGGGGAGCAAAAGTGAGAGTAAGAGAGAAAAGAGATGGAGCGAGAGAGAGAGAGGGCGAGCGGCAGCCATGCCTGGGTGAATTCCAACGTCGCGACGCCGCCGCCTCTATGCAGGGCTTCGGCGTAGGGGCCCCGAAGTATTGACCAGGAGAAGGAGGTGGAGGAGGGAAGGACGGAGAAAAGAGTGGGGGGGGACTAGGAGAGTGGCGGTACTTTTGCCGCTGCGGAACAGGGCACCACGCCCAACCCCTGGCGAGCGATTGTACGCGGTAGTGGCAGCAGCAGCCCCCTATCTGCCTGTCGCTTCTAGCCACTCCGCCACCCCAAGGGCATTATCATATATTACCTTCTTCCACCATCCCTGGCGAAGCTTCTCGTCCCTTTTCCTTTTTCGAATAGCGCGAGATTCCCGAAGCTCTCGTCCGCGCCTTTTTCCACTGCTGCTCTCGCTTATACAGAAATGCTTAGATGGATATTCGAGCTTTTCGCGATGCCCTATGAAAGCGTAGCGACACTTCAAGTGGGAAAATTGCCGAATTATTGCCACCGAGCGATGTTAATGAGTCAACGAGCTATTTTTCGAGTGTAGATATCCGGAGGCTTTCTTAAGAATTTCCTTGCCTTATATGCCTTTTGAAAAAATAAGCGAGCATTACTAATATGATGAATACATTTTTTTTCTTTGTTCTATATAACTATGAATATTTTATAAATGCTTTAAATGTAACTCCGAGTTAATGCTCGTCGAATTTACCCACAATATGAAATTCGAGGCATTTTTCGTCCAAGTTGAAAATCTGTATAGGAACATAAAACTTAATTCAACTGCAATACTTTTCTGAATTTTCAATTTCTATTATAAAGTTTCAAGATATTTATTAGATTTATGAAATACGATTATAAAACAACACATCTACATTTTCTTATATATAATTGAAGGCATAGAACATGTGTGTATACGCTGTTTTTTAAATAGAAACAAGTCGCGTAGTACCTATAAACTTAAAAATTTAGGAATAAAAATTTAGCGAGCCTATCATAACTTAATAACTTCAAATGAATTATAATTAAATAAAGAAAATCTAGATACAATATAAATATAAATAATTGTATACAACGGTATTATAAAGAGTATGCAATTCAAACAAAATTATAAGTTTTACAAATCCACGCGGTTATCACATTATGAAAAAATTACTTATATTTTGTATGAGAACACTAAGTAGTCACTGATAATTCATATTCTTAAATAAAGAAGTATTTTATAAATTTTATATAATAATATATACTGCATATATACTACATTTTATAAAATTTAAAACCTATAATAATTATTTTGACACTTGTCGAGTCTTTTACGTTATGATAAGTGACACATATAGTACAGTATTGCAGTCTATCATAAAACTTTCTATTTATTCAGCTGAACATTCGTATCTATATAAAAAGTTACAACGGAATGTTGTTGTAAAATTCCCGTAAAATGTGACTTGCATATGGAAATGAATAGTCTGAATTTGCTAATACACTTTATTCGATCCCTCGAACGACAATTTAATTGAATAAATTATTATTTTCCATCATATCCTACATCATTATATGGAAACAATTTATACTTAGCCTTAATTTTCCTTTATATCCACGCAGACTTTGATGCTCTAATGGCATGAGTGCTAGCATGTCTATATGTAAGTTTAATAATACGAGTTTGCTGCAATTGCAGCTTTCACAAATAGAATTGTCATTTTATCTAAGATAACGCAAAAAAATTACGAGTGCATTTAAAATTTTTTTTACGAATCAGTTTGTTTAAAATAACTCTTTATGTTCATCAATGATATACAGAGTTCTATTTTCTTTATCACTCGGGTGTCTATCTTATTGCTTGTCCACATTGGCCTTAATCCTTGATTGTACAACTCAATAAAATTCTATTAATGCGAAATGAAATTTGCATTTGATTTACGTTTAACAATTGCATTTGATTAAATTATTGCTTAAGTAAAAAAGTGTGAATTATTAAGTTGCAATTTTACTTTTAATAATAATATAATTTCTTCAGTGTTGGAGTGCAACACGTTCAAATATTTTTTCCACATAATTATTTTGACTTCGCATTTTAGCGATTGTTATATTATTTAAAATTACTTATAACACGCCACTAATTGCATTACCTAATACGAAGGATCAATTAATTTTACGAAAAATGAAAATTGGGCTATATTTCCCAAGTATTTATTCTTGCTCGGATTACTCGTTGTTTATATTTGCATTGAGATTACAAGGTAAAGAAATAATAATATTCAGATGATTACTAATAAATGCGTAGATTTTTCTCTTGCGCTATGCTCGAAGCCATTGGAAAAATAACACATCCTTTGCTGTACGCTTAAAGTATTACCGAATATAGAACTACCGATTGAGAAATGTTTTTGCTAACTTGACGCATAAACATCCGTAGATGTTTCCTATTTCTACAAATACGTTACTATATAGCTCTTATTTGTCTCTATCATCAATAGAATAGAAGAGAAGCAGGGGAACAGCCGAGGAGAGAATAAGATTATCGAGCGAGCAGATTATTGGCCAGTAGGCCTCTGTTACTATGATTTGAACGATGTATAGTTTGAAAAGGGCGTTGAACGCAAAAAATCGAGGAGAAAAGCAGGGATAGTGGCGGGAATGAAAGCAGATTGCTCACGTTCTCTGCTGACGCGGTTTTCTATCCGGGGCGATTCTCTTGCAGATGACCAAATATTTGTCACTGCCGTTTTTATTGTTGAAGAATGCCCTCGAAATAGAATTTTTAAGTTTCCCGATTCTAATTTTCAACGTTGTTTTGTTTATAATATTTATCGCGTTTTATTAACCGTATTTTAGGGTATAATTATCAGCTCCTTATATTGCGGGATAAAAGAGAGACACTTTAACAAAAACTAGTTACCTTTTCATATTCTTATGCCTCGTATATTCCACCTCGCATACATAACTTTTATAGGAAAGTTTATGAGTCTTGAAATTATATTGAAAATGAAAGTTATTAATTTTAAGATATTGTCTCAATAAAATAACATTTAATGGTAAATTACCTGATAGGATTTACCGTGCAAATAAAATATAATTTATATTATCTATTAATTGTAAGAGAGGAGAAATTTTATGCAAGATATTACAATTAATGGTATTGAGTTAGGAACATATTCTTGACTATAAAAATATTACTACACATATAGCAACAATAAAAACGTATTTATACATGTATCTATTAAAGTAGTTTTGTACATTATTTACTATGCAAAAAGTAGTTCTTTACTGAAACACAATAGTTATCTTAAACATTTGAATACTTTTCTAACCGTGTAGTACGTATTATATTTTATTTTATTGGATTTTACTTGGTTTAAAATGTTAAATAGAATGTAACAAATTAAAGCATGTCGTAAATGAAAATACAACGATATAAAAAAGTAGAGTAATTATTTAAAAAATTGCTTTAACACTGTTTTATTAACTTTATTATACGTAAAAAGTATGTGTAAAATGAATTCTTCTTTCTATAAATACACCGATGCTTATCCCTCCATCAAAACAAACCATTTCAACGTAAAAAAGTTACTACTCGCGGTGAAGTCTAGGCTCAGCTTCCTCTCTCTCTCTCTCTCTCTCTCTCTCTCTCTCTTTTCTATTAGCCATTAAATTTCGGCGCACAAGTATAAAGTTGCGGCGTGCGCGCACTCGGCAAGCGTTCGAGTTTCGTGGGCGCGAGCGACGTCACCGTGTCATCGGTCCGTGTCGGCTTTACGAGGCAAGGCCGTGCATTAAACGACAATCGCGAGCAATCATCCAGCAAGTGACGCCATAAATCCAGGAGAAGGTTCTCAACCTCGGGCATCGATTCGCAGTCGTTGTCATCAGGCCTCGGTGTTAGTTTGAGACGTCTGCTCTTTTCCGATCGCTCGAGCTACTGTCACCGCCGCTTCTTTTAGATTTATGAAGCCTTTGCGAGGGCCCGTGAAGAAACTAGTCACATTAAGAACCTTGAAATTATGTTCCGTTTTTTTCTCGTTTTAAGGCTCGAGTCAGGTGGTCTCGGATAATTTTAACTCTGAACTTGGAATCGTGTGCTTTAAATCGAGCATTTTCCGAAAATTCTGCACAATGTAGCTCTACAGACAGGCATTTGCAAAAATTATAGAAAAGATGCTTGGCCTCTAAGAAAAATAAGTTCTTAATTACTTTTGTTAGCACTGTCTTCTTACAAATTCACAGATCTGAATCTTACAGGGATCGGGCACATAGATATTTAAATTACAATTATAATTTTCTCGACACTTTTTTAATTGTCTAAATTATGAATTTTGACTAAAGGATTATATTTTTCGGGGCAAAAGTACAAGTTTTCAAGAAGTCAATAATATTATTTAGGTGATACTAAAAATAGCGATGAAATCAAAAAGTAATATTAAAAGAGAAAAGCGAGGTAAAGAATTGGAGGCGGGAGGAACATGAAGGTGGGTGAGAGGGAAAAGGAGAGTGCGTGTGTATCTGAGAGGACAGAAAGAAAAGCACACGACATCACAAAAGATGTCGTCCATCGAATTTGCAGATCGCTGGGCTACATTCGATATCTCACACTCTCGCACAGACATATTGCGTAGGAAGGAATCGGAGAAACGCCCGTACTAACATGCATACAACTTATATATTTATATATGTATAGGTAGAGGCGTTCGTGGGTCGTTCACTTTTCTGTTGCAAGATATTTTTGCCCCTTAATTCTTCTTTGCTTGATTTGAATGAACGACGTCGTTGTAAACATTTTTTTTCTTTCTTTAGTTTTTATGTCCTTCTGTTCGATCGTACAAATCACAGAGAGTATAACGCATTAACTTCGATTTCTTAGCTTTCGAAGATTTGACTTTTGGTCTTTTCATGCGCAAAAGCGCATTAACTTATAGAGTTATGAGTCTCTAAACTACAAGGATAAGATAATTTTTTTATTTAACTTTTATTGCATTTATAAAAGTACATTTAGATATGTAAAAAACATCCTCGGACACTTCACAATGTATTTATTTACACGTTATACAGTATTAACATTAGCATTTTCTCTGAAATTGAATGATTTATGTTAATTGTTCCTTCGCAAATTATGTTCTGTCGTTGGCTGTTTCACTTAACGGAACAAATAAATACTTTTATTTAAATATAATTCGAAACTAAGCTTCTAAGCTTTTACTTGTAATATAACATTTAATTACATTTATTTTATAAGTGACATATTTAATCATTTAAGTGAAATATCAACAAAAATTTCATACCGTGTTAAAAATATTTTATTTCAAGCTATTAGTTCAAATGAAAAGAATGAATTTTTAAAAATAATTAATTGTTTGGTTGCACGAACATTGTCTAATTGAGTAAACAACCTCGTGTTAAATAATTGCAACACTTGTTCATGTTTTTATTTATTTTAAATGTAACTTCATGATTAGTTGTCGACTACAACATTTGTGCTTGCTTTAGCGAATAATTTACGTTAAAATTTAAGCTGTAAAAAATAGTTGAATATCTGAAGTAAATAGAATTCGAAACTGACTTTCAGGTTGTGATGAAATCAGTTACGATGACAGAAATATATTAACTAGTATAGTAAAGTACTTTAGTGACAAAGTGATTCGTTTATAAAATGTTTTATTCTGATATTCATTATTTCAGTTAACAAGTCACTGAAATAATTATTATTAAATTTACCGTATAATGTTTCACAGAATTTTGGCATCAGATTCTATGTCAGATCTTTTTAGAGATTCCAAAAAAAAGATTGTATGTTTTTCTTATTTGTAGTTACTTATTTTTAAAACAATTTCTCATATATATTTTTAAACAATAATTGCATATTAAAAAATAATCGTACTACCAACTATTAGAATTTTATGATCAATAACCGTATGCTTTGCTATTTATTTTCCATCATTCGCATATATCTTCGTTTCTCTTTTTAATACAAATTTTTTTAATATACGAATAACAACCAAATATGATGAGAACTTTTAAAAAATAAAATACAAATACGTCAAAATGTTTGTAATAATTTTTATTTTATGTAAAATTTATTATATCTAAACTACTTGTAATATTGTTTTTACATTGAGAATAAATTTTTATGTTTAAAACTTTAATTTATTGTTATGGGCACAAAAGATCCCCTAACAATTTTATTTTTTCTTGAAAAATTAAAAAAACTAACTTCTAACGGGCGACTAATCCTAAGGCCTAAAATTTCAGTTCTTAATTTATATATAATTTAATAAAAAGAGTATTTAAAATATAACTTATTTTAAAAATTTTAATAAGATATTGTTATATTTTTATAAAATGTCATGATTATTTTCACAATTGTATTAAAATTAACATATTAAAAAATATTTTAAAAATTTTACTGTTTAAATTACAGAATATTATAATATGATTAAATGATGTTTATAATATTGATAAATGGTAATCTGCAGCAGTCATTTAGTATTTGCTAAAATTACATACAACTTCTACGTCCATTTTCATAAAACTATTGTCGTCATTGCTTCAGTAATTTAAATTATTTCAACATTTGTAAATTCTCGATTTTAAAATATTAAAATCTTAAAACATATAAATGTAGATACGATAAAATTGAAAAAAAATGATACATTTATGCAGCATTTATTTTTATAATTTTGATTCGTTATTTTATTAAGCATTTACTACGTCTTATTTCATTAATTTATGGTATTATTAATAAATACATAAAGAAAGCTGACTTTTATTTAAACAAAATTTGCATGTGTTAACAAGATTTGATAATATTCGTGAATACTAAGCAGAGCTAGGAAATATCTTGGAAAGTTTTTTCTCTATTTCGAATAAACGAAAGCCAGTAAATGCTAATAAGTACTGCAAGTTGCAAAACCAAGCTGCTGCAATCGCAAGTTGGAAATCTGGTGATCTCTGATATACATTTAATCGAGGAGTACCCCATTACTGCTAGATCCTATCTTTTTCAATTGTCGTACGACTAATTTCTTAAAGGTTGTATCGTCTTCGGTGCAGATAGCACAAGTTGAAGTCGAGGTTGTGTAAACAGTTCGCGCTTTGTCAAGACCACTGCACGACAACCCTTCCATCCAGGCACTTCGATCTTTTTTACCATCTGTCACCCCGATATCCGGGATAAAGAGGTGTCCTCAGAAGAGAGAGAGAGAGAGAGAGTGAGAGAAATGGCGAGCTCGAGGTTGGGAGGGAGAAGGGACAGAAAAGCCTTGAAGGCGATCGGTAAATTCTAGCTATGCGGTAGACCGGAGAGCGACGGAAATAAAAAAAAAGCTGCTGCGACTGGAAAAAAATTCGCTCGAATAACATGTAATTGGAAAAACTGTCGGGTAAATTTATCCTTTCGGGATTTCTCATTGAGGTTGATATAATTGTATTTCAATACAACGTAATTTCATTTAATTTATTTCGAGAAATGACAGTCGAGATCTTCGATAAATCTTTGCTAAATTGCCGAACACTTTTTTAAATTATCCGGCACTCAAGTTTTTCATCTCTAGGACACAGTAATATTATAATTAAAAGTTTTTTTAGTACAGCAAACATTGGGTATGATTTTATATAATTTTTTTAATAGTAATATGTACAAATTTAGGATGCATTGTTAAATTTCTATAATCTGTTTTACGCAAGTTCTTCATCTCGAACTCTTAATATCGTAAATGTGCAATCATCGAATTCTCAAAATTGTAATCATTTAGTTGCATTAATAATACTTGGAGTATGTATTTCGTGGTACTTATTTTTGTTGCTTATCAATAAAGTGCACGAAAATAAGAGTTCGAAAACTTTATTGATCTTATAATGCGCTCAAGATTATTTGAACGTTTCGAAGCATTTAAACTTCTCCATTTTTTACAATCATATTTTACAATTTTTTATTCAATATTTAAGAACCATATAATTAGGTACTACTGCAAGTCTTTATGAGTCTCGACTATATTATCCAGAAAGATCATTTTTACGAATAAACCAAAGTAAATAAAGGCTGTATAGAAACAAACAATAGCATAAAATACGTGAGAAATCACGCAAGGGTATAATCAAGGAAAAATGCTCTTGCAAAGAAATTTTTAAGCGCAGAGCTTCATCATCGCTGTTTTTTCTTGCTATGCAAAATAACTTAAGCGCGACGACAAAGACTGATAATTATTGTACGTAGACGAAGTGCGTGTAACCGATAATTTCGAGACGAACTGTCGGTGCACCGTGAAAAGTGCCAGTGCCGGTGCAGCACAGCGATGCGATAAAGAAGGTAGAGCGCCGTCGCCACCGCGTCGCAATCGTCGTGACGCAGAGTAGCAGCAGCAGCAGCAGCAGCAGCAGCAGCAACACCAGCAGTACCAGCAACACCAGCCCCGCCTTAAATCCCATGGTGCGCGATGCCTGTAAGCATAAAGTGGATTTAGCGTGTACACACGTTGCCTAGAGCCAAACACATATTTTTCCGACATTATGAATACCGCGTAGTAGATGCCGCGCCGCCTCTTCTTAGGTGAGCTAACTCGCATCAGCTTTCTACGCTGGATATACGCGCTAAAACCCCTCGTTCCCGCTTCTTGCCGATGATCTACGCTCTAGTATACACACTATTTTTCAAATCTAATTTCGAATAGGCGTCTGCTACCTTTTTCATTCGACGATGCTTGCATTTTTGACGATTCGGCTATTTATACGAAAATATTTTATCACACACAGTGCTTTCAAGTATTTGCCGGCGTCTAATAAATTAATTCCCTCGAGCCAGAAGATGTTTTCTCACATATTGTCAGCTGACCCTCTACGATTAACATCTCTAATATATTAAAAATATTTTCGTTTATTTCAATGCAAAATTTTTCTGGAACCAATATGCATTGTTGCCTCTATTCCCTGACTTTTTCTTCGAATGAAATTCCCCCCAAAATAGTTTTCAATGTACTATATTTCTCAATCGGACAAATATCAGTATACTTATTCAAATATAACATATATTATTGATTCAATTTAATTTTTTATTATTTAAAAATCTTCTTAAATTATAAAATAAAAATGAATTTTTATGAGTTTTATTTAATTACTGATTTAATAAAATTAATGTTTTGACTACATAAAAAAATCCAATTTCTAAATCAAAATCTCGATCCAGGCAAAAAATGTACTGAATTTAATTTACTTTTAATTAAAATTATAAGTATTCGTATTAGACAGAATAAAGGTTTTAATATGTTACTTTAAAAAGGAATATTAAAATTTTATAATTGTGTTTAAAATAATGTTGAATTTAATAAAATTTAAACATCAACTATTTATTGTCTAACCTCTGGTTTTGAACAAGAAAAAAAATAACAATCTGGAAAAACATCGTTTAAAAATCATGTTTAAATTGGATATTTCTTCTTCCTGAAAAAAAGAAATTAACATAAATTTGCACAAAATTTTAATTAAAATCCAATTAAATTATAACAAAGATTATTTACGATAAATTCAATTTTTAAGCAGTAGTATAAAAATTACAACATCAGACTAGTATTTTTAATTGAAGGACAATAACAATATTTGTACCACCAAGGACAAGACTCGTATATTTCTTTTATGTACAATTATCGACTTAATAATGTTCACTTTAAAAAAGTTAAAAATTCATTTAAAAAAATTTTATTTAAAAAAGTATTAATTAAATACAAAAATCTACAAATAATCTTCGAACTACTACGTATACTTAGTTGATCATATAATAGATATAAGAAATATATATGTATTCGTTGCGGAGATATGAAAATCAGGAAATAGATTTAAATGCGTGTTTTTAATCCTTTCAATTATGTTCAAAGCTTAAATTTTCACTATAAACTGTTACATCGTACTATTAATATTAATAGTATGGATTATGTATGATTATAAAAAAATGTTATACGAATACATATTATATAAAATTTACATTAATGTGCTGGATTAGTTAGCAGCAAAAATTAAAAAAGTTGGATAATTAATTGTATAATCATCGTATGTTTAGAAAGAGGTGGAATAAGTAAGTCTATTTTAATTTATTATATTGTATTAAATTTTAAATTTGTTATATTTCACTTTTCCTGTCTACTTTAACTGAAAGTAAGATCTTATTTTCATAGTCTAGAAATAAATCGTACTAATATTTATAATTATTGTTGAGAAAGACTTGCTTAGAGATCATAAATTTTCTTTTACAAAACTCCCTGTGTATTTATTTAATTTCTGTTACAGTTAATTACTGAACAAACATTTGAAAAAGTATATAAGTCTCTCTCACATAAATGTAGTTTTTAAAAGAAACTATAGTTTTAGTATGTATTCAGGTGCTACTACTAAGTAAAATATAAGGTAACTTTTTTATTAACGATTAAATTATATTGAGAAATAAATTTTACATATTCTGCAGAAATACAGTAACGAATATTAGAATATCTTTCGTTATCATTAATGAAAATGAAAAACTACAGTACAGAAATTAATTTTAGTAAGTGTAATAGTACATACGATTAGTCTAATTAAAAATTTCCATATTTTATTCTTGATCATATTACATTCCAGAATATTTCATTATAATTTCTTTTAATCTAGAAAATTCATACCATCAAATTAGACACATTCATGTATACGTATCAAAAATTACTCCGACTATCATTAATTCGAATTAAAAATGAATGTACAATACTAATTAATGTCATATTACTTATAAATTTCAATTTTCTTGTTTTGAATGTAAAATTTAATTAAATATAAAATTTCCTCGTAGCCATGTACAGTTTCGAAAGTTTTTTGAATGATTCTAGCTAAAAATTCCGTAAAGATTTATTATTTCGAAAGAATTTCAGTGAATTACACTCGAGACCATATATTTTGTCGAAGTGTCTGAGGACTTTAAGCTGAAATAACAATTTTTAACTGCATTTTTGGTTTTAGAACAATCTCAGAGTACAGATTAAAGATTAAAATCTTGATTTAACATCCCAAATATGTCGTGAACTGAGAATCTTTTCAACGAAGTTCAAATCTTATCCAGTGTCGTACCAACTGGATTAAGTGAAAGTCAGCGGCTAGAAGCGACGTTTCCCATGATGCTCCCACGTAACTAGGACCTGTCGCAAATAGACGATTTTGTTTTTGCGCGCGCGTGTGCATACCGATTTTCCCAGCCAAACACCCTAGCGAGACTCTCAGGAACTATAGACACCTCCGACGGTATATACCGGTGTGACTCGTACAACCCTGCGAAGGACCACTCGGGGGGTCTCGGGTGTAAGGGAGGGTACACGCAGACTTTTCGCCAATCAGTCGAGGTCAGAGTTCGGTCGGTGCGGCAGGAGGGTTCGCCCGATCCACTGGCTCGTAGTCACTTTTAGGGGCTTTGCCTACCCCTCGGCAGATGACGCCACCGCTACATACTTGCAAAGGAATTCGGGAGATACCTTTTGCACGAACGCGAAGCCACTATCGGCCGGATCTTTCATTTTTTATTTCACACCGAGGGTACATATTATATTGGGTGGCAGGATGGCTTACCTTAGCGATTTATGGAATTCTTAATAATCGTAATAAGTTGTCAAAAGCATTAATAATTCAATAATTCATATTCTGCGGAATCGTGAAATTTTCATAGCGTCCATTGTTTTGACTTTTACTTTTCCAAAATAAACCCTTTCAATGATGGAACAGTTCCGAAACATAATTTTCAGCATGGAAATTAAGAAAGAATGAAATTTGTTATTATGAACGTGTAATTTTGACAAGCGCTGGAATAAAGCAAAGAAGTGGACTTGGAGGGATTATTGATTTCAGGGAAAGCTCGGTTTCTTTCAGCCCTTGACTTCTCCTGCCTACGACTAGACGGCAACTTGAAACATTAACCATTATTTTTGTCGAACGCTAAAGATGAAAAGGTTGACAACAAGTTTACGTGTTTATAACTTGATAAGCCTCTGTCGGAATATTATTCTTGTTAAACGGTATGAAAATATTCGTTATAACATGATTATTCAATTTTAATCTAGAAACGATGTTGTTTGAACAGAAAATATATTTTTTCGAATTAAATTGTTATTTATGAAATCGGTAGATACAGTAATCACGCAGTTATCTAGATTGTAGATTTTTTCTAATATTTTTTGAACGGGTGTAAATTCTAATAATTTTAAAAATTATAATATATGAAAGCTCGAGATCAAGATATATTAAATTAAATGTTCTCGCCTCGGTACATATTATTTCGACAAAGAAAAATTATAAGTTTAAATCGATAAATTTATGAAAAAGAAAAATTATTGCACATTTAATCTAGTTATTAACCTGTTTTTAATTCAACAAATCGCTTGCACGACTACATACATCGTTTTTTATGCATATATTTTACAGTTATTATTTATGAATTATCTAAGTGTTCCGCACATGCAACGAATAGATTGTATAAGCATTTATCAATGAAAAATGTGATAAGGTAAAGTGCTGAATACAGTCTAACCTCTAATCAGGAACTCTTCCGCATTCTTCACATGAGCATAACGATTACCGTGTTATCAAAAGGAGTCTACCCAATAAATAAAGTACGTGTCTCTGTTAAAAATTTAAGCAATATGATATTTTTTATTACTTTGAACGCAGTTGATGTATAAATTCACGATATTGAAATTTATCTTGAGCGAAAGACGGGAAAAATAAAAAGAAACTTGCTTAATCTATCAGTTGAATACTCAATTAAAATAATTAAAATTTTACAGACTGATTGACAATTTAGATTTTTATTCGTAATTAATGCGGCAAATTCAAGTCACGAGCTAAAATTATTCCGACATATTCTAACGCTCAAAAAATTCAATTTCGAAATTGAAATGGCGTCGTAAAGAAGGAAGCCGTCAATTAAACAAATTTCAATGGAGCAGTAGAGAATTGAAAAAACGCATAGGAACGAATCGCGTTACCACGCGACAATCTCCGGCCAAAAGCTTGAAAAGTGGGGGTGTAGCGACGCGTGCACGCGTTCGGTCTCGTTGCCTGCCACGGCATGGCGCGGCATTTTATGTTTTGATGACGCAATAAACCGTCGTAAAGCAGCAGTAAAACGCATCGAGTCACAAGTCCGCTCAGCTGATGTCGTTAAGTGGCCCCGCTGTTGGTAGAACTGCTACGTTGCCGCAGTCGCATAACCCCCGTGCCTCGTCACGGTCACGTCACGTGTCTTTTCTCTACGCGCGAAAAACATGGTCGACAAGGATATGCGCGGTTTACTGCGACTTTGTAGGCCTACTCTCTCAGATCTTCCTTATCATACCTTTTTATCTATATGGCTATGCCTTCTACCATACGGACTGACACCTCTTTTTATTTACTTGTGCTTCTTTTTTTGGTACCTTCAAAATTTTTATTTGCTTCATTTATGAAAAAACCACCTACAATGTTACATTATTTTATTCCCTCTCATTTTCTTAAAGAGCATATGTTTTATATTTAACGATGGAGGCATGAGTTTTCATATTAATTTTATGCAAATGAAGTAATTTATTGTTATCACTTTTGGTGTCATATTTTAAATCTATGCCTAAGATTGAATCTTATAATTTTTAATTTAATAAATTTGCTTTCATTATAAAATGCTTGGTTGATTATATGAAATGGCACTGTAAAATTTTTAACAAATTATTTATAAAATTCTCAGTTGAATTTTTGTAGATAGAGAAAAACCCTGTATGATTTACTGATAATGAAGTTCTTTAAATTTACTTTTCTGGTCAAAAATAATGATTTATAAAATATTATTTATTTTTAAATCGAACAACTGTAATAATATAAATATTTTTTTTTTAATTTATTTTTCATTGTTGTCTACCAGTATGATTAAAAATTTTAATTTAAGAATAAACTATTTTAAATGCGATTGACGCAACTCTTTAATTTGTGACTGTTTCATAAATCTGTAACGTATTTTATTTATTTTTCTTATAATTTCTTTGATTTTAATTTAATGTTTTCTTTTCGTTTAAATTTTATTTTATTCTTTTTAGCATGTATTGACTGAAAAATCGGAATTTAGATATTCATTTCTCAAGACAAAGGACTAAAAAGGAAGAAGACCTCAATCGAGTTGAGGACAGACTCGAACAAGGTATAAAATTTAAATATCGCTTATCCAAGGACTTCTTTTATGTATACGTATAAAGCATGAACAGGGGGTGTGATACAGTACGTAGCAACATGGCCCACCCCGTAAGAAAGATTTAGTTGCTAGAGCATTCACGGACATAGATTTATTTGAGCCCTTGGATGCCGAGTATGTGTGCGTATATATGCATAAATGCGTATATATATGTGTGTAATATACCTAAATATATACTAATTGGTCATTTATCATCTGTCTAGCAACTAAAGGGTGCATAAAAACTTATAAAAGAAAGTTAATAAAGTAGTTTCGTAGAGTGCAGTCGGAAAATTTACTCAACTGGTATTTGTTAGATTTTTACAGTGCAGTTCCAAAAGTCGGAAAGACTCTATCGGTAAGGCAGGCAAGTGGTTATTGTCCTTTACGGTCAGGCATTCTAAGACACCAAAATGATACAAAATTTCCTGATTTTTTTATTTCGTCCACTATAAATTTTTTAATCTTGATATTTCTAAAGCATTAGAATTTACTTTAGTTTTATGAATTTTAATTGCAATAATAAAAATTTGATAATAAGTGGCTTTTATTAATCTAAATAAACAGAGCGTAAGGAAGGATCAGTATGTGTTGAAGTATAAGCTGTTTTAAGAGAGTTAGTTTCAAATTTACATCTTAAAGTACACATTTATTAGGATTAGTATAAAATAAAGTTGAGGTAGAATACGGAAAACATTTAAAGAGTAAAAAATAATCAATGAGAATATCTAGAATGAACTATTTTTTCTAGATCCTTAGTGATAACATAAAAGAATAATAAACGAAAAAGAATAATGTATAGAAAAAAGATAGATAAATAAATATATTAAAAAATGAAGAGATGGATAAACAATGAGGAAAAGAAGGGAATGAGAGAGAGAATGTTAGAAAACAATAGATAAAGCGAAAAATTAAAGCAGAGAAGGATAACAAAAGAAAAAGACATATAGGAACAGATTTTGATAATCTTCTCGTAGATGGCGCGCCAGGTGTCTTTTGGATCCTAGGACTATGTCCCGTCTCCATTTATACTGATAGTCGAACTATCTCAGGGACCACCGCCCATTTCTCTAAAGCTCCTTTTCCCCCTTCTCCGCAGTCTCTCCCACCCGTCAACTCACTCTCTCTTTCTCTTCTTTTCTCTTTTTACCTTACTATCTCTTTCTTTCTTTCTCTCTCTCTCTCTCTCTCTCTCTCTCTCTCTCTCTCTCTCCGTTCTTATCTTTTTTTCTATCTCTTTCCCAAAGTCTCTTCTTTTCTGTTCGCGGACAAGTACATATACGTGTATATGTATGCGTACATGCACTGTAGTACACACACACAAAAGTATTCACACTCCAAACAGCTTCTGCCGCGTCAGGCAGATTCCAAAGTCTCACAGGGGAACGCGAGTTTTCAAGCGTAATCCTGCGGAAAGTCTGCGTCTTTTTCTTCTCTTTCTGCAATTTCTCCTATTATACTTCTCCTATCACAGCTTTGCATCTACTTGTCCGTTCAATGTATTTGCGTACGTATTCGTTGGCTTTGTTAGCGCAGCCGCAATTTACACCCTGTCGAGCGTTAATCTCGGTTCACGCATACGTATTCATAAATGTATGTGCAACATGATGTGGATGTCCGTGTAACATACAATTTCATGCTCTCTATGTGTGGGTACACGCACGCGTCTGCGCGTAAACCTGCAGGCTTTTACCGATCGCCCACGGAAGTGCACGAGGAAGTGGAATTATTGACTGCTAGGTTGGCCAAGTGATTGCAAAAATGATTAGCCCCATCTTATGTACAGTCTCAATTTTTTACTTCCATTATTATTTTTATAGATTTTTTGAGGTTTAATCTTCCCTACTCACTTTAAAATATTTGATTTTATTAGATTAGTTATTACTTTTGTTGTCAAAATAGTTTGTTCATTCGTTTTATGTATTATTTGATGTATTATTCATGAATTCATATATATATATATTTATATTATAATGTCAGAAGCTAAGAAATATATTAAATTAAGTTTTCCTATATTTAAACTTGTAAAAAGTAAAGTTTTTATCAGAATTGTTACTTTCAGTTTTTATACAATAATTAGGCACAATTTTGATTTAAATTAAAAAAAATTATGTATTTATCTGTAGATTTATTGTTTTTAATATACTTAATTAAATTTTTTTAATCCCACTAATAAACATAATAAATTTAAGTAACTGTTATATCGAAATTTAATAAGAATACATTTCAATTTTTTTAAAGAGAATTGAATTTTAGAATAAAACTAAAAAGAATTTTTATCTACGTGAAATAAAAATTATTTTAAGCTGAACTTTTTTGTATGAACTACAATGCCATTTTAAATTTGAATAAAAATACTGACTGCACTGAGAAATCAACTTTAGCAAAGATGTACTTTACTAATTGTACTCAAAATTATTATATAATACTCTTAGGACACATTTAATAAGTACAAGTGAGTCATAATATAGTAACATGTTATTACATTATATTAGACAAGAGGATTCGAATTAAGAAAGTATATAACGATTTTTAATGAATTATATAATATGAAAATTGATGATAAGACATTTAGTCAAGATTATTATAGTTATTATACATTTGATAGGCTTGAAAATTAAATTCGTATTCTATTCAAGTTCAAAATAATTTAATTCCTAATATGAATTACATAGTTTGTTAATTATCACCTTATTATAAATTAAAATTAAAAGTAATGAAAAATTTAGCAATTTAAAATATTCTCAATTAATCTCAGATAAATTTTATAAATAGTATTATTCATTATTTTTTTAGTAGATATTCTTTATTGCGTGGTAATTTTATTTATTATTATAATTATTTTTCTCTCTAAACATACTAACGTATTAATATTTATTTTATATTTTGCAATTTGTAATACAGTCTATGGCATGTAGATAATTACCCACACTAAAGAATTTTTATGTGTTTCAATTATAATTGTTTCTGGAAAAAGTTATTCGCTGTAATTGATCAAACTTATCTTATCGATAGATTAAGAATTACGTATTTATTTTGCAATTATTACTTATAAATGTAAGTATAGACTAATGTACCATAACTCGTAACCTATTCAGCAAGAACTAAACGTGAATTTTTGTATTATTTATAAAAAATCGTTCTAATAGATGAAAATAAACAATCTAAATACTCTATAATATTAATTTTTATTTTAGTAAATTTTTTTTATATTTTTTATATTGTTTATTTTTTATAAAAATGAACACCTTCAAAAAATATTTTTGTACAGAACTTTATAATGTTTATTTTAAATGGCATGTATGATCAACTATAATAGATGTCGTACATAATTTATTTGTTTAAAAAATATAATTAATAACTGTAAATCATATTAAACAAAAATAATTCATAAAACTAGTTGATTTAATAAATAATTCTAAATGCAGCTTAAAGATTCGTAATAAATTTTATTTAACATTCGAAATTTGAACTATTCATTGTTTTCCTTCTTCAATTATTTATAAAATATTTGCTATTGAAAGTAAAAATTTATGTAGAACCAAAAATTTAATTACGTATTAAAATTTTAAATAATTTTTCCAATAAAAAAATAAAATAGAAAATATTTTGTCATGAAATAAAAAGATAAAATAATGAAAATAGTAATTTAATTCTCTATGTTTTAACAATCTCTGTAAGTAATTTAACTTTACGCATTGCTCAAAAGATGTTAAATAAGTTTTATTATAATACATGTATAATGAAAAAAGTATTATATCTATTCATTATAGTTAAATATATATGAAAATTATTTTTGCTTATTATACAAACGTAATTACGTGAGAGATATATTTTGTATATCTTTACAATATGTTTATTAAATTAAAAAAAATTTTTAATTTTTCTGAAATTTATGAAATCATGGACGTATTAAATATTAGTATAAAATATATATAATTTGTTACTATATGCAACTTTCATCACCATTTTTTAATAATATACATAAAAAATACAATAAAAAATATAAAATTTCAACTTATAAAATTCAGTTATCAAATATTTATGTTTATTAAATCAATATAAATCAAATTAAAACGAATAAAGATAATTATATTATTCAATAATATGATGGTATAAAATGAGATGTAATATTAAACTTTACTGAGTAACCTGTAGTAAATTTTACACTTCAATAAACACTTTTATTAAAAATGTATTACAATTTATATGGACATGAGATTTAATTATTTTAGAAAAATTCAGTATTTATCATTTTACAAATTGTAACCAATATAAACAAACATTTTAATCTATTTAAATAATGTCTCTAGTAGTTAAAAATATATATGAGCCAGCAAGTTTCAGTTATTACTGGTTTTATCTTGTGAAAAAATTGCAAAACTACACAGAAACTTTTTTCTTCTCGAATTTAAAAAATTTTAAAAAAATTTTCACATGCTTTACTTACATTAAAAAAAGGTAAAATGAAAATTTAATTTTAATATAAAAGATGATATTAATTAATTATTTATTTTTCTTAAAAAATACATATATATACAACATATACTGATTTCAAATGAATTTAAAAATTTCTACTTTTTTATACAATTACTTTTTAATTTAAAACAAAATACACAAATCTTTTAATTATTTATCATAACCAAAATTAATTATAATTACAATACGATTTAAAAAAAGCATATATCGATATATATGCGTAGGCAATTTTAATACAAAAAGGATATAAAATTAATCTAATTCTTGTACAGTGTACATATTAAAAGATCGTATAAAAATATTACTTTTTTCTATAACGATTCAATTTAAAATGATTTAATAAAATTATTTGTTTACAGTTAAGTAAATATTATAAAGATTCTTAATTTTTAATTCGCCTCTTCAATATACACTTATAGTTCATTAAAGAATAATTTAATATTAATTCGATTATCATAGTTTCAACTATTTTAATAACTGCAAATATTTACTGACGCTAATAGTTTTTGGGAAAAATGTAATGTAAATAAAATCTAGAATTTATCCAGCTATTAGTTGATAAAGTGTACGATCTTAAGTGCTATTAAATCATTTAAAAACTATAGACTTGCAAATGATGCATTTAAATTGACATAATCTTAATTGTACTTAAGAGTGACTTTTATTCGGAAAAATACTATAATGATGATGGGAAACAATTTAGTTTGAATTCTTTATAATACACGTTAAAAGGTTAAATATTTATTTAGTATACAAATGTAATAAGATTATGAAAATTACAAGAGAAGTCTTACTATTAGAAAATTTAAATCTACTCATACTTTATTTAATTTTCTACCTGATTACTTATAAATTTTCGAAGTGAAAATGAATTGCTCTTCGACTTTAATATCAATTGAATGAAAGTTGTGAATATTTAAAATAATTACTAGAGAAAGATGCACTTGTATATTGAACACGAACCGAGCCGCTATTCTTGGGATAAATTAAGGTAAGCTTTTATTTTGTAATCACTATTCCTTCAACAAAGAAAATTTGATTTCAAGATCTTATTAATTTCTAGTCAGATAATAAGCCGATAAATAATAACTGAGATAAACTTGGAGCTAATTTACAATCAGTGCCAGTAGAAAAAGATTCTCCTTTCGCGGATCTGGCTTTTTAAAATACATCCCTCGCGTGACAGTGAGTACGTGAGTCACCTGCTCGAGCGATTCTGTATCTGATGAATGCGGCGTGTATAGCAGCACTACGTGCATCTGAACTTAGAAGCGCGATGGTTGTTGAAAGTTGATGTATGTGCAGGAAATTCGATATGTGTATACGAAGTTGCGTGTACGGCGCCAGTGTTTCGATCTATCGACTTGGAAACAAACCATCCATCACATATGAGGTTAGCAGGCTCCTGTTTAACGATCAATTTGGGTAGCAGTTCCGTACGTACAATAAACAGTTTTACTGAATATCCCCATTCCCACGCTCTCCTTTCATAATGATGTACCTGTAGGTGTAAGACCATCATACTTTATACACACACACACACACACAAACCCACATTTATATACATATATTGTAATGGGAGAGACGTAAGAAGGCTTAAGAACGTATTTATAAAATAAGTCTACGTATAAAAATTCATTATATTTTCTATTTGATCTTTATTTATTTATACTATAGTCATTTCGTTATAGATATGCATGTTTTTAAATAATAATTAGCATTAGTACCGAAAACATGTGCAGCAATGAAATGTGCGTTCTAAAGACGATCCCCGTTAAATAAACAGTTACGTACTTTTGAATAATATATCGAAAGTATTTCTCAAGAATTTCATCTGAGCTAAATCCATACAATCAATCAATATTTATAACATTCTAACACGATATATCCTTGGTAATAAACAGTATAATTGATATTTGAAATTGCAGTTCAAGAATTTATATATGGTTGACAACTGACAAACTGTCGTTGGCAGGAATCCTAATACTAATAAATATTACCAGAATAGTACTGGGGTGAACCTCGTATAATAAGAACTCATCAAACATGCTCTATTTATCGAGTATTTTAATTATTACGCAGACTCTAATATCTCGACATTTTTTGCACATTAGAAATTTATGTACTGCAGCTACGTAATAATGTCTCGAAATTTTTGAATAAATATTCATAAATTTTTAAACAATGATAATGTTTTTAAAATTAATATGAGACTATTACTTGGAATATTGTATTAAATATTTTACCGCTATTCGCTTCGAACAAAAAAGTTTGATCGTCAATAATGATAATATTGACTCGATATAAAATCAATACAACAATTTTTATTTTGCAATTTAACAAGAGATAAGTTTATTTCTACTGCAAACAAGTGGTAAAATTATTTTCTACTACTTAAAGAGCGTTTCGCTTCTGTTTTAATTTTTACATGAGATTTTATAAATTCATAGACGTAATTAAAATTCATGCACTTTTTAAATTTCATATTTGACATGCAAATTTTTAAATTTACTGTAAAAAATGGTTAATAAATTCAAATTTTAATAATACGAATTTAAAAATGAATAAATAAATATTAGCAAAAACAATAATTTTTTACAATAATTCTCAATAAAATGTATTAACAAAACTAATTTTTCGTTTGATTCTTTGGTTTTTATAATTCGGAATTATCGGTTACCCAAGTAGGATAATTACATAATTGGGTATCACAGCTGCGGCTTATCACAGACAAACGAAAGTTAACTTATTTCTGAAAGTTGCAGTATTTGTAAAGATTGTTATATAACTAATATATTTGTATAAAAAAATTATGTAAAGAATTCGACTTCCTCTTCTAATTAATAACTTTTAAACAAACTCTTGAAATATAACTTTTTAAAACGGAACTAAAGATTTTCCCACTATGAAAAAAAAATTTATGATGCACATAAATAAGCTTTATCGTTCAAAAACTCATATTTACTTTCATTGCAGGGTATTAATATAATATTGTAAATTTGATTCGTGAATATTTTCTTAAACATGATATTTAACGAACTTAAATTCTTTTTTTATCGTACTATTAAATTTTTCATGTAAATTTAGTCTATGAAAATTTCCTAAGAAAATACTTTTTGTAAACTATAACTTAAATTTAAATGTTTTTTATAATTCTTATTGCATAAATTGAAACACCATGTAATAGGACATATCTTTCTTGCTTAATCTGAAAATAAAAGAGGGTTAATAATAAAATATAATTCCTACACTATTCACGGCAACAATTGCTGTTTTAATTTATTTTACTTAGACATTATTAAAGTTATCTTTAAAATTTCTTTAATCATTCGTTAAATCAAAGGATCACATTATGAAGACAAGAGTAGTCTCAATGATTGATCCTCATTAACAATTAAATGTAATTGAATAAAACAAATTATTATTTATTTTATATTTTTATGATAATAAGGTAATTTTCGATCAAAAGCTTTTTAAACCGTATGCTTTATAGACGTAAATAGCTAAATAACCCAATAGTTAACGAATGAAGGAGAATATGAAAAACGAATTTTTTTATGTAAAATCATTTTTGTTGTCTTAACGTTTACATAAAATTTTTAGATTTAGCAGTACAGATATTTTTGAGATAATCTTTTTTCAATAAATTTCGCTATCGATGAATTTCTGAAAGATACTTCGTTGACCGAATTACAAAAAATGCCAAAAAGATATAAATAAAATCTGATACACATTCAGCGTATTCCGTAAATTTATTTCGAAACGTATGTTTTATCGCGATTTGTTGAAATTTACGTACTACGGTGTATTATTTCAAAGTATGCAACGCAGTTTTGGACCGTTTACCAAAATTTATCTCCCCTTACACACCAGATGGATCGAAGATTTTCATCGCTGATGGGCACTGCAGATGAAAAACATGGGCTTTTCTTTTTGTAATTCGAATATATTCATATTGACGCAAGAAATATCTAAAAGCACTTGGGCGGTGTCTACAAAAGCCTTACGCATGGGCGCGGCTTTGGGAAAGATTTTCAGGCGTTGGAAGAGAAAGACAGTGAAAGCGTAGCCGCAAAAGACCTCACGGGCGAGCCATTCGTCTTAGTACGAGTCTCATCGTCAAGGGATGATCGCAATCCGCCACATGTCGAGCCACAAACTGCAGTTATGCTGCAGTATATGGAGAAAACGCCTATAATACGTACCTGAACAAGGAACCACGCCTAAAATTCTACTCTAGTCTGAGACCATTTTTCATTTTTTTTCTTGCACAGTTGAAAATCTGTTGCTTTGTACGCGCAAACGTTTTGCTTTTTCTGTAAGTCGTTCGATTTTCAATGGCGAACTATTATTGTTCGTACTACTGACGCTATTTATTATGCAATTATTCGTCAAAAAATACACTTAAGCCAAAAGCACGCTAGTAACCTTTATACATTTAATTCTCAAGTTTTCAACAGTTGTATGAAAACAAACATCTATAAAAATGATCTATGTTCACCAACATTTCTTGTATGCGATTTATGCATTATTTTATTTAACTTTTTTTGAACAATGTATTTGTAAAACCATCATTAGTGAAAATTTGGAAAATTTATAATTCATTAAATTTATTTCATAAGATAAATGTCATTAAGATTTTAAAACTTATTAAGGAATTATAGATGAAAAAATTTTTTTATTACATATCAACTTCAAATTGGTTTTTTTTTTATGAAAATCACATTTGAAAATTTCAAGAAAATCTAAAATTAGTAAAATAATAACATTTCGTGAATCGAAGATCTAAATAATTTTATAAAAGATTCTTAAAAACATTAAAGTTCTTAAATACAAAATTTCAGGATTCTAAAGTAATATTTTTTAGTTCATATTATTAATTAAATAAATATTTCATAAACACGTTTTTTACTACAATGAATTTAATTATTCGTGTCATTATAAGTTAACTTTTGAAAAGACAAAACTGGTTAAAATTATAGTGATTATAAAATTGATATAATCAAAGTCTTTAAAATTTCTATTAAAATTGAAAACCTTTTCATAAAGAGTATAATGGAATTTTATTCGATAAAAAATTGACATCAAAAGCTCGTCCATCAAAAGCATTGTATTTTTTATTTTGTTTATTTAGAAAAATGTAATTTACTGTCAGAAAATGAAAAAAACAAAATTACGTTTACGATAATTTACCTAATATTATATTGATGCCAAACAATATTAAGTTTTTGTCCCGAATTCTTTTCGAATACTTGTTTTAGTAATGAAAAGTAAGGTAATTAAATATGCAGTATAAGATAAAATGCTCTTTGGAACGTACAATAATATAATAATATAAAAGAAAGATAAAAGTATTAAATCATAAAAATAATGCATCTTCTCATATTTGTTTCAGGAACAGATGCGAGTTGGTGAGTAATGCTTAGTAATATTTAGTAATTTTGTATGTAACATTAAAAATTCCGATTAAACATACGAAATAACAATTATTGGTATCGCTAGAGTAACTTAATGTTGTGATAATTATCCATTACGAAACAATAAACGTTCGCTAAATCATTAAAAAAATGAAAAGTTAAATTTTACGAACGTTGCAAATTAATTGTCATCGAAAAACCGCAGAGACAACCGTAACAGTAGAAGAAAAAAGAGGAGCAGGTTCATTAAGCATAACGTTATTGCGCGATAAATCATTACGCAGTGTAAATTGTGGATTCAGTCGGACGTAAACAAAAGAAACGGGACGATAAAGAGAAAGAAGCATGACTGTGTGCGCGCGTGCCTTTGTATGCGTGCGAGAGAGAGAGAGAGAGAGAGAGCGCGTGCGCGCCGCTGAAGAGAAACATTTTCATTCCACTATTGACACTATCTCTCGTCAGCCGTATAAAGCAACTCTTAAAGAAGTAATAATAGAAGAGCACGCAGAGGCAGCTACAAAAAATGCTTCTATTTCGCTAGAGGCCAAAGCAACTCCTTAAGCGTTTTCTACCGCTATTTTTTCAGCGGTCGTCGTTTCTTTTCGCGAGAGACCAATACGACTCGCTCGCACGGCTCGTCGTGCGCAGAACAGCCAACTCTGTTCTCCGATGCATTCTAGCTCGCTTGCACTCTGTCAGAGCAGAAGAAAGATAGGGTGGGATCAAGAGGGAAAAGATAAGCGAGCGACCGGTCGAGCGAGAAGGAAGAAAAGTGCAAGACGGAGGTAATCGAAGTCGAAGAGAGGGAGGGAGAGAGCGAACACGTTGGTCCCGCGCTCCAGAGCGACAAAGAAGCCTCTATCGAGGCCAAAGAAAGCTCGAGTTAGACATGCCAAGGAAAGAGAGAGACGGCGAGTCCGGACGAACGGAGAGGGAGGGAGATCCAAGGAGAAAGAGACCGAGTCAAAAAGAGAAAGAAGGAACAAAAACAAAAAAATCGAAGCCAACAGTGAAACCGAGAGAGCGAGAGAGAGACGGGGCAGACTGAACCCAGTCGGTGACGACGACGTCGACGAGGACCGTGGAAGAGAAGAAGGCTGTGAACGCACAGTTCCGAGGCAACGTGGCGAGCGTACAGTACAGTGTGACAGACCAGTCGGAGAAGGCCTCTCTCTCTCTTTCCCCAAGCAAGTGAAAGGGAGACGGAGTAGAGCAGAGTGTGTTGTGTCGGAGTCAAGAAGTAAGTGCGAGCAAGACACTCGCGGAGCCGGAGCCGGAGTCGAAGCCGGAGCCGAAGCCGGAGCCAGTGCGACGGGACGACGAGCGGGCAAGAAGAAGCGAGAGAGAAGGAAGAGCCCGCCTGGCACTCGTTCGGCCAAAACAGAGAGAGAGTGAGAGAGCCGGGGAGCGCGAGTGGGCACACGAACGGAGCCGCGCACGCACACAGGCCCAGGTTCCCATTCATCTTGGCGCACCTAACCCGCAGCGGATTGGCTCGCGGTGGGTAAGGCTACGTGTGGATTGGTCGGTTCTGTTTACCAGCTGGTACCGCGCGCCGGGGGAGCGCGTCGTGTTGAGCGCGGCATTCCCGGGAGAGGGGGGACGAGGCAGCGTGCGGCGAGAGAGAGCGAGAGAGAGAGAAAGAACGGGAGATCGAGCAGCCGCACCAGCACACAGCACGAGAGACAAGCGGCGCCATTATTGTAAGGGGTTACATTTAGCCATGGTGTGCGTGCCCGCGTCTATGTGTGCGCGCTGCTTGCTTGGCTAGTACGCGGCGTTCGGGATAGGGGGCTATAGTACCTTCATGCATGGCCCATAAAGGATTCGTCGACTATCCGAGAAGTACGCAAGAAAACGGCTTCTAACACCTGACGGAGAGAGGCCCGCGCGCGAGATCGCTCGTACCACGCGCGCTCCCGCGGAACTACGACGGCGCCGACGAACACGAGCCCGGCGACGAGGACGAGGACGGGGACATCCGACCGGCCGCTCGCGGCGTTCCTCTAGAGCAGCCTGCGACGTCAGCCGCCTTCTTCTTCGTCTTCGCGATAACTGCCGAGAGACACTCGCGCGCTGACCCTCTGTCTCTCTCTGTCTCATCGATCCTTCTTCGTCTTATTCCGATCTCTCTCTCTCTCTCTCTCTCTCTCTCTGTGTCACCCACTCACTCATTCACTCGCCACTCTCTCTCTCTCTCTCTCTCTCTCTCACTTTGACTCTAACTCGGTCGCTCTGTCTCTTTACTCTCGTTTAATTTTTTTCAATACGCAAACTTGGAGCGGCGCAGTCACACGCACGGATCAGCTGAGAGCGCGAGGGTCCACCGAGGCGCTCGCACCGCTCTCCTCTCATCGTTTATTATTCCGTAGCGTGCCGTCGCCGTTGCTCCTCATCGGTGAGTGCGCGACCGACGGACCCCGAACCTCGTCAGCACCGAGGCTCGCAAGAAGCTCCTCTCCCTATTTCGACAATTTTGCCCGTCTTATCAGTGCCACGGTAATGCGGGACAGTGCGCGAGTTGCCTGACAGCGGCCTAGTGAAGCGCGTCGATTATCGTCGATTGTCTCGGCAATCCTCAACGATCCTCAGCGATCCTCAGCGATTTTCAAGCCGAGTGTGCTGGCAAAATCCAGGAGCGCGCGCATGGACCGAGAGCAGCAGCGGAAGTAGGCGTCGATCCGATCGTCGCGGCTCGCTCTTTTCTCCTCAAGCCTGAGCGGCGCGACGATGTGTGAACGGAGTAGTAACGGCTCGTCGCCTCGCAGCTGCAGTGCGCGTCTCGGCGGTGCCGCGTGCGCCAAGCGGTCGCGTTAACGTGCGAGCCACGTCTCCCCGCAGCGTCGGAGCGGCACAGCCCAGCCACGGGTGTAAGCAGGTGCGCGGCCCAGCCAAGGACAGAGAGCGAGAGGAACGGGAGCCGGGGCCGCAGCGGAAGGTGAGAGCGAGAGCCCTTCCGGCGCGCTATGAGTTCGAAATTCGTGATCGATAGCATGCTACCGAAGTATCACCAGCATCAGTCGCCGTATCAGCAGTTGTTCTCGACAGCGAATCCGAGCTCGGTCCAGGTGGCTTGTTCAGCCGCAGCAGCAGCAGGCAGCAGTCCAGCCTCCGTCGCAGCGGCCGCGGCCAGTCAACTTGAGTCCAGCCTTAACGCGGTAGCCGCAGCTGCGGCCAACTACGCCCAGCACAGTTCGCCGAGCCCGACGGGCTCGAGCCCCCAGCACTCGGGCAGCTCCGCGTCGACGTCGCCGGCGGCACGCGCCACCTCCAGCATGTATCCGTACGTGTCGGCCGCCGCGGCCCACCATCACCACCAGCAGCAGCAGGCGGTGGCGGCCGCGGCCTTCGGCGCCACCTCCAGCATGGTCCCGGGCTTCGGAGCTCGGCGGCCTCCAGCGCGGCCCTCGCAGCTGCGGCCGCGGTCGACGCGGCCACGGCCGGGGACAAGTCGTGCAGGTACACCGCGAGCCTCACGGGCAACGTCGCCCCCAACAGCGCCGACACCCATGGTCAACTACACGCTCGGCCACCATCACCAGAACGGGGCAACGCCGGGAGCCTCGTGTCCTCGGCCTCGGCTTCCTCGGTCTCCGCGGCCTCGATGACCTCCATGGCCGCGGCGGCCCAGTTCTATCACCAGGCGGCAGCGGCGAGCGTCGTCGACCCCCTGGCTCGTGTCAGCAGCCCACCTCGGGCCAGCCAGGAATCCCGGAGATTCCGCGCTACCCCTGGATGTCTATCACCGGTGAGTCCCAACCTCTTGTGCCAACAACTCTCTTTCTCTGTCTCTCCGGCGTGTGCAGCCCCTTGCGAGACGCGAACCCTCGCCGACGATCTGTGTCCGATCGTCGGATTCTGAGACGCGGCCGCCTCGCGCAAGGGGTTGCTGCTTCGTTGCGCGATTTCGCATTTTATCCCTAGTTTTTGTCTTCTTCTGCTCGCGTGCACGTCTCTTTGTACTCTTGGCTTGTCTGCTAGACGCTTGGAGCACGACTCCTCGGTCGAACATTCCTGCCGAACGTGCCGTTCAATTGTTTGTCGCGCTAATGTTTTTCCCGCTGGTCGTTGACGCGCCTAACTTTTTGTTCCGCCAGAAAAGAACCGGTATTTTTATTCTCAATAAAAGTATTTTTATAGAGAATGTTTATCTTAGTTGTTAGAATTTATGAGATCGTTAACTTTTTTCCTAACGCGTATTTTTATTTAAATGGCCGCGAAGGGAAAGTTTGTCAATGGTGTTGAAATAACGAGTAGTACGTGGATCGGGGATACTTTGTTGGCGAGATTATCGGAATCGTTACGCATGGTAATAAGCATGTTCCAATTGAAGAGTGTATTGTAATTGCATGAAAATAAAGCTCCATTGTTACATATTAATGTCGTAAAAGATAGCAGCAGGAATGCGTGGACTTTTATTGAGGCGACAAGTAGCCATGATTCTTGCCGACGGCCGACGTCGCCGACACGCAGTCGAGAGCGCCACATTCGAGTTCCGAGTCTAACCTCCGAGCAACCCAATTAGAATTTTATTAATTACGGACCCATCCCCATTAGCTGTTGTACAATTTTTCAAAGATTTATTGTTTAAGATTTCTCAGATCAATTACTCAACTAATGAATTATTAATGAATTTTTCTTCATAAGTTAAAGATCGCGAGAGAAAATCCAAAATGTACTTCACGACTCGTGAGAGCTAAAGAATTAATTATAGTAATTAGCAATATTATAATTTTCCAACCATCGTTTATGCAAATTACTGCGTGAGATTTAAAAAATATCAAATTACCAAATTGTTTCTCGCTTAATTTTTATAATCACAGCTCGTAGAAACCAATTTCTGTTAATTTTACGGAAAATATTGCAAATATATATATAAATTTATCCATTTATGTATAAATATATAAATGGCGTAGTTACATAAATAGATCTTCAATAACCATTTATAATAAACACTATAAACTTGTGATATTTAAATGAGATAATGGCACGTTAATTGTGACTGTAAACACAGTTGTTTTAGCCACTAGATTTTAAGATATAGTTGTATATAAATACAAATGTTGTTGTGCCTGATATATATCGACTGATTAGAAATAATTTTACTGACTCGCGAAATAATAAATTTGCACAATCGTGCAGTTCTAAATTAGTGAGTGCATCGTTTCACATTATTTTCATGAAAAAACGCTCGTTTTAAACAAAATAGTTGAAAACTGACGCTCGTAAAGTTTTATTTTTAATTTCATGATGTCATATTATTCATAATCAGATAAATCGCCGAATAAATAAACTTAACAATTATTCCACTTTTACTTAATCCAATTCGTACAATTTCCCATTTTGTAAATATTCGTATCAATTACTGATACTCATTTTTATTATTAATTATCTATGAAATATATCTGTGTATTAAAATAACGATCTTACATTTACATTATTAATTAATTTTTAGCATGTACGGTACGTTTGTTATCCATTTTTGTAGAATACCACAGCATGTTTACTTACAGGGCATGCATTATTAATATTAAATTCAATTAGCTTGTATAATTCGTTTGTAATCATTCAATGCAAAATATTACTTATAAACATGTATGGAATGAGTTATGGAACATTAAGGCACTATTATTCTATTCATAATAAGCGCTCTCTTTTTATTTTGCAGATTGGATGAGCCCATTCGACAGAGTTGTGTGTGGTGAGTATCTTTAATTTCTACTTTATATTAGAAAGTAAATATTGCACTAATGCATTTAGGAATGCAACGTTTATAGAATAGTTTAAGAGTATGCAACATTATCTGTTTTTCAAACTGCATATATTGAAAAACATATACGAAAGAAAGCTCGATAGATTTCGATTCATAATCGTACGTTGGCCTGAAAGATGCATTTTCACAATAAATTGAAATAAGTTTTACTTTCTTTCGTACAGCTTAGCTTACAATTGCATGGGCATGGATAATAGTACCATTTTCTTAGACAATATTACCTGTTTGTGCTCGACACCGTTCAAGCGTTGCTTACCGATACCTTAAAATTGTACAAAGTAATTCAACTAATTGTCTTTTTCAAAAATTATCAATTCCTGTACAGAAACTCGACTACAGTAGCCCTGGCGCTCTTGTAATGTGCATTTGAGGTTCGCAAAAGATAGCGGCATGCAAACTTAGCAGAAATTGTATGAAATTCTCGACATACGCCTATCAATAATCGAAATCAACCGGTTACCAACGCAATAAGAGGCACCACACCGGAATCGTAATGGATGTTTGCAAAAAGTCAGCGGCCCATTTGCATTTTGGCTATGTTTTAGCACGGCACAGCTGAGACTCTGACTGTTAGCCTCTTCTAACGCTTGTCATATCGCGCAAAAACAGAGCTGGCGCCATTGACATTGAACGATCGTCTAGATTATTTGGCATTGAAATTTTTCGTCGTGAACTCGCTCATTCTTTCAAATTCCAAGGACGGAATTCATTGTGTAGTACAACGCCGCTGAATATAATAATAGTCCATTGGATGACAACAACGATGGCCGAGTATTCGCCGGCGCTGTTGTCTTATTTTCTGTGCACGATGCGTTTTCCCTTTTCGCTTTATATATCTCTTCGACATGCAAGAAAGACGATCGTCTAACGCCAATTACGGTTGTAGCTGTGCAATGAAATAATCGGTAGAATTCATCCTATGCGCCTGTCCTTTATGTAGCCTCGGCAGGCGCACCAAAATACCATTGTAATTGTAATTCGCATGTCGCGAATGTTTGATAACTTATTATGATATTGTGATACTCGAAAACGATTTCCTGATGTGCAACTTAATAAGAGATTCGAAAATTATTCCTCACCTTTATCGGGTTTTTAAATTATTCGAGTTGCGAACAAGTCTTTTACGCTCTGAATGCTAAACCGCGTCCTGAGTGCATTTATAAAGGATTTCAGCTATTTATTTAGTACGGATACTTACGTGTATCCACATCGTATTGGAAAACGTTAGAATTTTCATTAATTTTTCGTAAGGAAAAAAGCATTCGTTAAAATTTACATAGGAGCTGAAGTTGTTATAATTTACATAGGAGCATGCCTAAAATTTTATAATGTACGTTACCTAACTTTACTATTTAATTCACGATTGCATTAAAACGTACTTAATATGTTAAAGGTTAAGCTTAGCATTTAAAGGGTTATGATTTTTACTAATTAATTTAAAGCGATCGTTAAACTCAGCTGCATGTTTATGAAAACACCGTGTTTTTTCATTCATTAAAATTATTTTATTTTAAATACTTTACAATCTAATATGCGACTGTAAAACTTGAAATGGAGTATTTAAAAATAACATCTGAATAACACACGCTTTCCATAAATCTCAGTATAAAAGATAATTTTAGAAAGTTTTTAACGAATAACTTAATATATATATATATATATATATATATATATATATATAATTCAGTGATGAAGACAAAAGTGTTGTGACACCCTTACTCGATAATGTATTTTACGTATTAATCCGAGCAGTTTAATTTACGCCACACTATAATATCGAAAATTGTTGCCGATAAAAACACTAATTTCGTTAAAATTTAGACAAATAAGACATGTATTTGCTTTATTCCAATTGCTCTACTCCCAACGAAGCCTCGTTGCTTGTCTGCAATTCATATTTACAGCTTGAGGTGGTGAACACCACCATAAATTGAAATTAGTTTTGTACATTGTAGGCACAATTAATAGTAACCAAGTTCCAATACGTTGGGCCATTTAAAATCAAATGGCTTGGCGACATTCAAACGCATTAATATTGTATTTGTATTTTTCGGGTCAATAATTGTTCCAGCAGAATCTCATTAATTCAGTATAATCGAATTTTACAAAGTTTTTCAGGAAAACGTTGACTCACATCAAGTTGTAACGTCGTAAAACAAAACACGAGAGAATGAGGGAGCTTGAATTTAACATTTGGCCGCGGAGTTTGTGAATAGCTTCTCGAGCCAACCGGGGCACTTTCCGAAATGGGAAAACAAACGAGAATCTTCGTGGCACGAAGGGACCTAGGGAGAGAACGTCGAAATGACTATGAGGTGGCGAAGGGGAGGCCATCGCGAGCTCATAAAATCATTATGTACCGACCTTTATGCTTTTATGGTCCGCACTTGATTCCTTGCAGTCTAGAAAATTGTTAGCCGAAACGGAGGCGATCTTCGAGAAGCGTTTTAGTTTTTATGGAAGTCCGAAAATTGACGTTTTCTAGCATTCCTCGCAAATAAAAATAGTCGTTTCGAGAGCAGCGATTTCGTACCTACGGCCTGGTATGAAAAACTCACCTATTCGCACATACACCCGTAAAAACTTGTTTAATAGAATACACATGTTCGATTTGTGTCGCGGTTGGGTTTAAGAATAAAGGCATTAGTTCAGAGGCTTCTTTTGGCGTTGAGGAAATCTCTCGCGAGCGTCGTATATCATTGATAATTTAATTGACGCTTCGTTTTCGTGCACTCGAAAGTGAAAAATAAGGTAAGAACCAGATTGAAATACGTTATTCATGAAAAGCCATTCCCGGATAACCGGCTCGATATTTGCATAGTGACATTCTAGGTCTTTATCATAATCCTTGCATGTAGAATATTTCATCGTCATGCTGTGGTTCTCGTTTGTCTCTCCTTGGACGCTTTGAACTCGCCGCATTAAGAAATGAATTTAACATCGTAGCCAGTTGGTCTTTGAATTGTACTTAATTGACCTCTTAAAACAAAAATGTCCCTGCTCGAGTAATTAAAATTCGCAATAAAAGATCATCAACTTTCATTCTCCAATTTTCTTAAAAACTTTTTACTTCGGTAAGTTTCTATGAGCTATCTTCTTCTTATTCTATTGTGTAACATATTTTCTTAATGAAAACCTTCAGCGCAGTATATTATTATAACTTCAACCGTACGATATTGCTTTATATTTTTAATAAATGCAGAGCAGAATATTATTTTTTATTTTGTGCGTTAATTATAAGTATACTCGCGAAACTGTAATTACTATTGTGTAATTGTAATAGTGCGCTAATAATTGCATAGGTAGTATCATCTCTATTCGTACTACTTAATTTTGCTCGATCTTTAGAAGCAAAACCGCATCGTTTCAATCGAAGGTTCTAATTGTTCAAAAGCCATTTGTATCATCCATTTTTTAAAGTTACTAATAGCAATTGGCGTGGAATTAATTATCATTAAAAAATCGTGTGTCAAGGTTTTTTACGCACGAGAAATATATTAATGTAACAACTTAGAAAAGAAAGTACTTCAAGCGATGACTCAACTGTTAAGTCGTGATATTTTACAGCTAATACACTACTTTTGATTCAAATACTCTATTTCCTTTTTGAATTATTCATAAAAATGTAAATTCAACCAAAATTGTCTTATCAGTAGATCACTAGAACGAAAAAATGAATTTAAAAATCAATTACACGCAAATGGCTGAAATTCAGCCTTTAGAGTATTAAAAGTGCTGTGGAAAATTCAAAAGCATGTACACCATTGGTTTTCGACGGCAATCGTCAAAATATTCTTTTACAAGCCGAGCCATTAATAAATCACTGCGTCGTTGCACCTTGTGTAGCTTTTTATTATTATTATTATTATATATATTATATATATATATTTACGATGAAAATTTCGAAAAGCCGGCTTTCCTACCTCTCGATAACAATTACTTTTCGAATCATCTCACGTAACTCGCGTAAACGCCGAATGCGTAATTCTGTAAGAATTTCGTCAAACGGACAATAACACCCATTCCATTTGCGCGTCCTTCTTCTGGCGTTAGTCTCTCTCTTGGTTTTTTCGCCTTTTCAGTTTTCGTCTAATAGCACAGCCATTCTCCGTTTTCTTTCTAATCCGTCGCCCGCGTGCCCAAACAAAAATCGCGCCACGCTTTTCTTCCTTGAGTCCGGGAAATGCGGGCAGACACAAAAAAGGAGGCGGCATGGCCCAAGGGGAGGGGTAGAGAAATGAGGAATTCGTGGATGTTGTATCAACAGTCTAACTGGATTTTCGGCTGTACGTATACTACATGCACGCGAGATTCTTCTTTCACCCAAGATAATGCATAATTTATAATCAGGCCGCTGATCCGTTGGCAGGCCGAGAGAGACTCGCGCGCGCTCTCCTCCATTCTCCAGAGAAAAAGAGAGAAAGGCGCAGCCACCAACCCCTCATTAGCATTCGATGATGGCTGCCTCGTCCTGCAGCGTCGGTATTATATCCCATTCCACTACGCGCTACCGAAGCACCCCACATATACCTGCCGCCCTGCCTTCTTTCCCTCTTCTCCTCCACTTTTGACGTGTTCTTTTTTTCTCTCCTCCTACCTCCGTCTCCGTTCCTATCACATTGTCGGCGCTCGTTGTCTGCTGCCTCTTGCTGGCTCCGCCAAAAATTCCCTGCGTATGCGAGAGCGCAGAGACAAAGGAGACTGAGCGCAATATTGATGCACGGGCAAATCGTGAGCTGCCGCGCGGGTGAAATTAATTTGTAGCTTTTCGTACGGACATTTATTGCCGAGTATTTACGTCCCTCATGAATATGGAGACGCAATTGAATCGTCGGTCACGTTATTGTCGTTATTTGTATTGTTACTATTATTTGCAGTCGGTTATTGGGTTATTGGCGCCCAATTGTACAATTATGTTATGCAGCCGTATAAACGTAAAAATCTTTCATTATCAATAAATATAATTGTTTGTAAAATATCGCGAGCTCGATATTTATATATGCACACAGGCTCTGCCTACCGCGCACATTTTTTTAGACAAATTTTTATTGCGTAAATGCACCTGATAAAAAATTGCGTTTAATCATTATCTGTATTTAATAATGCTTATAGAAAAGACATTCCACATAGACAGGAAAACATTAATTTCAGCCGATGCTAATGAGATAAGTTAATTTATTAATGAGTCGAGTAATCGAGAGTTCTTGTTCTCCTGCAAAAATTGTAAATTTATTTTCTAATTATTTTTCTTTTGTGATTACATCACGTAATAAAATATACAGATGCAGCGTGAAATATTTTATTGCGAATAAATTCATTAATTTTTACGATTTGTCGCGTTTATTTTTAATAAACATTGTAAATCAATACATCAGCGTCGAATTTAAACTCCGTATCCATTTTTATTATCTCCATGTTAAAGAGCTAAGGGTGAGCTCGGTCTTCAGTAAACACCTATATTTATGAAAATACTTTGATTTATATAAAATCTCGCATTCGCCAACTCTTTTTATGGCAAGCGTTTATGGGTTTTATTTCATTCATTTATCAATTATCCTTAAATCGACTAATTAAGGTAATCGGAGGATAATTATTGTGCATTCGTGCAACAATGTCAGGCGATATTTTGTATCGCTTCACGAACGTCTTGGCTTTATCTAGTTAAAGCTAACCGATATTCTTACTTTGATTAATTGAAAGAGTTTTTATAATAGTAGTTCGAAAACGCTTAGAGAAATCTGGACACTTAGTTTTCAGTCGCATCATAATTTTATCAGAGTATCATTAAAACGCCTTTAATGCTGTGCAATATAATCTTTATAGTTTTTATCGCGCGACATTTTATTCGTTTGCGAGACATAAAATCCAGTCAATGTTGCAATTGTTTAAAAATTGCGTAAAACCTCTACGTTTCTTTCGTCCCTCCTTAAATAATCAACGCTTCTTGGAGGCAATATTTCAAGCGAGCACAGTCGAAATGTCACGGTGGACGGAAGATCAGAATCCGTCGGTTTACGAAGAAACGAAGGGAATCTAAATTACCTGCGTCAGTGTGCGTGATGAGGAAATGTATCTTGGCGCAGCACAATACCGTATATTATGACATTTCACGGAATCGCGTCAAAGGACACCCACCACATTTATCGAACTGGCGTTTACATCACGTCGAAGCATCGCCGCTCGGTTCGTAATTTATCGCACCATACTTTCGTATAAAAAGGTCTAATCGCGCCAGCGGCTTCTCTTCGCTTATCTCTCGACTCGTCGCGTATATATGCGCATGAAAAAGTGTCGGGTGACCTATAAGAATATCTTCCCACCGGCTACATCTCCAACAGTCTTTTACTTGTGTGCGATACTTCAACTTCAAGATACTTGCTCGTATAAAACCGACCACTGCATTAGTAAAACTTAAGCCTCGTGTATGCTTTTTTACGGGTTGATTTTTTCCCTGTTTATTCGTTGCCGCGCAATAAAAAATTGGGACAGTTTTGTTTCTTTTACAATCTTGTATAAATTTTCTTTGGCAATAAAATTGCAATTTCGGAATAACGGGAAAGCATCACTTGTTTCAAAAAGAACTTAAATTTGGCTATGAAAATTAAAATGCCATCATATTTTTAAACCCGAGAGAGAGAAAGCATCTAGAAATAGGCACGAGCGCTGTTGTAAAAGAATTTATAAGCCATGGATGATTTTCCTAAAATTTCGAATATCCTAAAACGCTAGATTATTTATTTATTCTTGGCTTTGCTGCCCCCGAAAGTCACGACCCTTCCGGAAATTAATCGTTAATTTATCATTTGAAATTTTAGTAATTCGTTCGACTGCGGTACACCCGTTCGTAAAATGGGGATGAATTTATATTGGAGGGATAGGAACATAATGTCGGTCAGGTTTCACAGATTGGAGAACATGCGAGGAAAATGCATAAGGATAAAGACCGGAAGAAGCGTTGTTGGCTGTCTCTTGCGCTCCCGTACAGGAGCAGGTCAGAATCGCGTTGTCACCGAGATTATTGAAACTGCAGTTTTATGGGCCTTAAAAGCAGTTTAATTGTCGGTATATAAGTGTTTATGTGCTGCCAGGCTATGTCTCTCCGCCGCCCGTGTACCCCTACCACTGCCCCAAACGCTTATTTTATGGTCATACGGTGTGCCTCCTGTTGTATATACACCGAACTTGTCGCGTGCCAAAATCTATCGCTCCAGCCAAATTCAGAGCCGGTAAACTGTCAATCGTCAACGTTAACCAAGGAGTAACTCACTACTTAAAGCGTTGCTATTTTTGTTTTTTACATCCTAATGCCGTATAATTATGCACCTTTGATTTGCAAGGCTAACAACGTCGTTTGATACTCTGTAAAATATTCATCGAATGAAAAAATCTTAAATGCCCGGTGAAACATAATACTTAATTAATTTAGAGGGCATTTATGTTTCGATGCGCACTCACGTGCACGCGCACACGCATACTTTAATTGACGCACGTTACAAATTCATGCATTTTTTTGCTTTCGTTTTTTTTCAAAGTTAAATTTAAGGCTGCGAGTGGCGCGACGGCGATGAGCGTAATAAATGAAACGAATATTGGCTTAGATATTTTAATAATTAATGAAATGCTAATACATCGCAATTATGAACGCGAAATGCCCATAAATTTGTAGATTAGAGGGCTCGTATAAAACCTCGCACTTAATATTAAGCTTAAGCTCGGAGCATCTGCGCCTTATCTATTTGATTTTCTTTTGGAAACTCGAAGACGGTCGGTACCCGTCCGAGGTCTTGAGAGAATGACTTTCTAACATCCGGACGGAAAAAATTTTACAACCCGCTCACCCTCCGTCACACTTTCTTTTTTTTCTTCTTTCTCTTCAAATGCTCTCTTGCGTACGTACGCCCCCATCGAAGTTCGCTTTCCCCTTTTCTCCGGACCGATGCATTTTTTTCGGTAATGCGTAACACAATCCACCGACTGCGCTCGAAACTTTCTCTCTCCTCGTGTATACCCTTTTGTGTCACTGCGCGCGCGTGTGAACGTGTGACGGGTTCCTGGCGATGGAAACGTACCTGTGAGTAAAAAAAAGAGGAAGGAGGACCCGTTGAGGAAAAGTGTTTTATGGAGAGAAAGCAAAGGCTTCTATATTTTCCCCTTGACATTATAACTTTCGTAAAAATTCTCGTTTTCTGAATTCTGGAACAGCTGCCAGTCAGATTTCCGGGAAAATCGAAGCTTGAACGCGTTAAATTAGTCTAAGTTGACAAAAGATTTATTTGGAAACGCGCCCATTGTGAAACACATCCGAGTATTCAATTTCAAAATTATGAGTATATTTAAAAAATATTACTTTTATGTTATTTTTATTTCAAAACAGCATTTATACTTATTCATATCAATTTCTGTAGCGAGCATCTTTACTTTTTTGTTGCCTGCGGGTTATAAAAGGTGCACGCGTGCATTAAATAATTTAAAAATGCATTTCCGCCACACAAGACGGTAGCTTCTTCTTTTACCTCCATTCATGCACACGTTAAAGGAAATGTTAGCTCAAGTGGAAATAAAAGTTTGATAAGAGGCACTCGATAATTACGCGCTCGCGCGTTAATTTGTATTTGCAATAGGTTTTTGTCAAATATAATTGTTTCGACATCGAATGAGATGCTGAAATGAAAAAGCACTATAAAAATCAGCGTTACCCTAAATTTTTCGTCGAACAACTTTTCTCAGCTAAACACCCAATTTTCTCCGGTGCTTGATACAGTGTTAAAAACGAAAATATAGCGGCGTAAACGCAAAATAAAAAAAATAGTTGTAAGCTAATATAACACGACATAGCGATTAAGCTGATTGCATCGTATTATAATAATGACAGCCGTAATCACAGTAGAGTGTCTATTCGTAACATAAACGCTCTTGTGCAGCGGGAGATGCCGAAGCTAACAAGTATATCTCTACGACTTCCTACACGGTCTCTGTGCCAGTTTCCTGGCAATTCACCTTCAGCCATTCCGGCGCAGCCTTTATTTTTTGTCTTCTTGCAAACCCCGAAAATAAAAAATATGTATTTCTCATAAGGCGATTGGGTAAACGCCTATTACGAAGCATACACGAATGGTCGCATTTTAAAGTCGGGAGAGCGGGAGGGCCTTAAAAACAAAAATATTGCGAAAGTAAACGCTAGAGCAGAGCACGTGCGTGTACATACATACACTGCCAGCCGGCAATTATATGCCCTCCCAAGGCAATTTGCCGTAATTATTCCGTCGGCATTATCTCCGGGCCGCGCCGCCGTCGATCGAGCTAAAACCTGATGTATGTACGTTGCTTATACGTGTAGCGTATGTAAAGCCCAACGTCTTGTGCAAAATTACGGCCGTGACTCGATAAAACGACGTCGACGACGTCATGCCGAGTAATGCTTACAGCCTCTAGCAGCGCAATTTTTCTTTTTAATGACGATTACCAAGATTTTACGCGGCGTCGCGTTTTCTGTCAATCTTTTCTTCCCACATTCGATACTTTACATGTGCGCTCGCTCGCGCTCCTCCGTCCATCGTCTTCGTTTTGTCGACTCTCGCGATTTTTCCAGACGTTTATTGGTAATTTTGCGAATACTTGTTTTCTCGGGCTCAGGACGTATATCGCGTATCGGAAATTCAAGATTTAACGCATAAAATACCGTATTGGCTTAAGTCTATCTAAACCGACTAGATATCTGGCGAGTGCTTCCACTAAAATCAATATTATGAACCAAGACTATATTTCGAGTATTCCCGGTGTCAAGTGAAGTTAATCGATGCAAACACAAATCGCTATTCCAATTTTCTTTATTTCGTCCCACGATTTCGAAAGCATAAAACGCTAAAGCATGAGGAACGTATATTTAATATCTAGGAAACGACGATCCGAAGTAAAATTACGCTTTGCGGAAAAAATTTTATTACTGCGCGTGAAAGCTGAAGGTGCATTTTGTCAATAATTTAACGATTTTAATAAAGAAAAATTTCCCAACCGTCCGGCCGAAAGATAGTATCATTTGTTTAATAAACTAAGAAGCTGAATAAGTAAAAAAATTAAATAAGTGAGTGTGCATTATCTGTTTTATGGGGAATGTTATCTCCGGTAGTCCTTTCGTCGTCAAACATTCGAATCGAACATCGTACATCGAGCATAGGCCGCTGATAAATCAATAATGTACGTAGGCTTTTCTCGTTACCCGGAGCACGTCCGGGAAAAAGGCTCTGCCTGCGAGTTTGAAGGTCCTCCTCGTCACCAATAATTCAATGTCGCGAATGTAATCTGAATTTAGATTCCTACATAATCGCATCGAGATTTATTTATGAGCCGGGACAAATGACTCATTCTTAGTGCCTTATATTTTTAAACTTATTGAAATTGACTCGACACACGCTGATTGGTGCCGCTGCTGGCTGGCGATAACGAAATCTATCCGCGCGTCTAAAAAGAAAATCAGTATCATAATTCAAGTCGTCTTGCTTATCATAATAAAAAAGCAAGTGCCGTTAAAAATTAATAAAACATGCATATAATAGCACAGTTAGGAGAGCGCGGCACGTTCACTGAAATATAAGTGTACATTTTTTCTCAAACTTACTCGGGCTCTCTTATCTCTTTTGAGTGAGCAAGGCGACGTTGACGAGTTTTGAAAACGATACAGCGGATGTGTAGTAACGAGTGGAGGGGAATGGCACTTTTAAAAAGATTACAGATAAACTCTTTCAATAGGCTGTTGGATGACTTCAAAAATCACCAAACACGCCTTAACGAAACCCGCGCGGTTCTTCTCGATTAAAAATATATTAAAATCCCGCTGCAATTATATTGCAGTACTAAAACTCTGGTCTTATTAACAATTTATTGTATTTATCATTTTAGAAGGAGTGTATTTCACAAACAAGAGCGTATTCTTTATACAATGATAACGTTTGTATTTTCTCATTTATCGTAGCTTTATTGCAATACTTGTCGAATAACTTTTGCATATCGAGTCGAGTGAAATTTATTGCCTTATCAATTTATATTATCAACCGAGTGCACTTAATTAAAATCTTAAAAAATTGCGTGATTAAATTCCTCGCTGATTAATTTAAGCCCCAGCAATTATTTTTCGCGTTTCCACAGCGATGCGCGCACTTAATTATCGAACAACTTGTATTTAACAAGAATAATAATTCTTAGTTTCACTATTGCCAACGTCGAGGAGCGATTTTTCGAAAACCATACACATTATCTGCCCAAGTGCTGCAGCCGCGACTCGATACAAATGACGTTCAAGCGATTAACGATCGGAACCACATATTTTCGCGAATAAAGTTATTGACTCGCAAATTATACAACTCGAATTGTTTTCTCTATTTTAGCGCCGAAAGAAAATGAACGATAAAAAATTATCCGCATACACAAATCATTTTAATTTTATGTATTTATATATATGTTGCGCGACTATATCTCTGCGGAGCATATTTACTCAAAATCCGTTGTGCCATTTTAAACGCGGCTCTAAAGCGCAGTCATCGGCGAAAAATAAAACCGCCGGCGGCAAAGGAGAGAGCGAAAAAGAATTGCAGAGACGAAAGATTCACGAAATCGTAAAAATCTCGGGCTCGGAAAATTCGCCATTCAGAGAAGCTCCTCGATAGAAATGCACGCGCGGCTTTGCGTTCGCTCTACAACGCGAATCCTGACAAAGGGCACCACTAAAGCGGCTCCGGAGCTCTTGTAAAGCTTATTTAGCGCGCCATTCGCTTAAACAATCCTCATTGCCGGAAATCGAACTCGCCCCTCTTCGTCGCTCGGGCCGCGACCATCCGCCGGGACGTCTCTCGCTCCTCACTCGCTCCTCTCTCGCTCTTCGCTCTGGATTAGTTCAAAAAGCATTGGCGATTGCGACGGGCCGTTGCGACGGTATTACGCAAGAACTCCAGCCCCCGCATATCTATAGCTCCCCACACATTCTTGAGTGCTCTTCTGGCTTCGCTCCTGCCCGGGGTTGCGCGCTGTCTGTGCGCGTGAGCGGGCGTGTGTTGGAACCGCGGCATTGGCGCAACGCCGCGCCACCGAAGGAGAAAACGACCCCCCGGCGGGTACTATCATAACAAATGCGCCCGTTTGCATAACACAACGACGAGCAATTCGGGCAGGTTTGACGGTGCGCGATATAGACCTTTAGGCTCTCGAGTCGGAGCCGAAAGGGACGAACTCGGGGAGATAGCGAGGGATAAAGCGAAAGAGAGATATGTGTGTGGAATAATGCGTGTACGGGTGTAGATCTGCATGGATAGATAGAAATTTATCGTTGGTGGGAGTTCTCCGGGGGGTAGGCTCGAATATATGTCTGGCAAATTATATGAAAGCATAAAGCCGCGAATTATCGGCAATTACGCGTATAAGGTGCGCGATAACGAATTATTTAATTGTAATTTACTTGCAAAAATACGATATTAGGTGAAACGGGCGAAATTGCGAATCTGAATCGCGTCACGGTTTCGTAGGGCTACTGAAATTTCGCGTCGAGCCGTACAAAAGGCTACTTTTATTTTATTTATTGGCTCACTTCGACAAAATGGTATTGTTTCCCCGATCGTTGGATTATTCTTTTTTCATCCTTCTTTTTATTAATTATTTATATTGGACGCAACTTTTTCGAACGTGTAGAAATGTCAGATGCATGGATAACTGCGAGTACAGTCGAACAATTTCAAATAACGCTTATCTAATATCGTACAATTTGATTTTAGACACGAGGAAAATAAGATACAGATGTTCCGTTTAATCGACGATTTATATAATTTATATATTAGCATCTACGGTGATTTGCTTTACTTATTTTTACTGTTGGGCATATTAACTTGGGTATATTCACGACAACGATTAAATAATTGTGAATCTTTTATGCTGATTCAATTGGCCATTCTAAATTAAGATGTACAGTGTCGTAAATTCATGTCTTTTCAGTTGGGATTGAATGATTCTTTGACTGTTCTAATACCAAGTAACTTCAAAACACATTGCATAAAACTCTAACGACTCTTTTTCATTTGCTACTACAAGACACTGAATCTCCATACATCAATAACTCATCCATCTTTTTACACTGCAAACCTCTCCACAGAATTTTTGTTTTAGATTATTTTTTATAAATCTTTGAAATTTGTATTCATTGTCATGTTTTGATTTTGTCAATTGACACCCTTAGCAAGAAATTTTCTATTTGAGCTCTTTTATTTTGGCCTGTTTCTCTCTGAAACATAATCAGTTCAGAGAAAAATAGTCTTCATTTTTACACGAGTCCTCGGACAGAAACTCTTTGTGCATATGAACATTTCGACTAATATTGCGTGCTCTTTTACTTATGATATAAACTTGCTGTTATTTATTGTTTACTGTTGTGCCGCAGAGTTATTCGTGATATTAGCATAAAGTAATCCACAGATTGAATAACTACCAAGATTTTTATCCTGCAGATTTCAGTTTATCTACTTTGTATAAATATAATGTATATTTGTACAGTAGGTATCTTGTTATTTTTATTTCTTTGTGACTGTAAAATTGAACTACAATAATATAATTATTGCTTCAAACTTCAAATCTGTTAATATTCAAAAAAATTTCTACTGGTATTTTTCAAAAGTTTAAGAAGATTCTTGTTAAATAAGCACCATATATTAAGGCAATATTGACATTTTCTTTCTAGAAATAATTCAAAATTCTTTGCCAAACCTAAAAATAATCAAATCTACTCTGTAATCGGATATTCTGGAAAGTTAATTTTGGCAATCACCTTATTCTATAGGTAACACTCTTACATCCTCTAAAATCAAATCTATAATTCAATTTTTAGTCTAAGAATTAATTTCTTCTAAATTATTGTAACATTTATTTGTATGTGTGTACTTCTTTTACTTAGAAATAAATTTCAGATAAAATTCTACAAAATGGTTATTTTTAATTCGCTTTATGTAAAATCTTTATTATAATTTTTTTAACGGTATGTATATGCTAGTTTAGTACACATTAAGCCGTTGCGATCGATAATATTTATAATACAAGAAATTTTTTGTTAAAATTATTTTATAAAAGTTTATTTTCAGTTTTATTCATCAATCTTAAGTCATAAACAAACTTCTTTAGATCCTTGGCGAATCATTTCAATAAACAGTATACTTCTCTTTTAGATATATTCAAATCTAATTAGATTGGTATAAATAAAGTTTTGTGCTTGATCAGTATTATTTTATTTAGTGGAATATAAGCTATTTTTTAACGGATAATGATTTTTATATATACGAATATAGATACGAATATATTTATCCAGTAAGTACTTATAAAGTCTTTGTTAACTGTTACGTAGCTTAATGTCAATTAAATAATCATAATCAATGACACCAAGTCCTCGGTAATTGTTATTAAATAGAATTTACTTTTGTTTATTCTTTTGAATGCAGCGAATTACAATTTTTATTTATTTTCAAAATATCTTGAATGATTTTATGATATCAGTAGATTAGTGCAGTTGATAAAAGAGTTTGATCTTTTTAGAAAAAGAGGAAGAGATGGCGAGGTAGAGTATTAAAAAAAAACAAATTAATTCAGATTCTAAATTGATTTTGTTAGTTATCATACGACACTTAGTTTAAGCTTTGTCTTACATAAATTATGATAATTGAACAAGAGTTGTACAATGTTGCTGCATAAAGAATTGTTTGATTCCGGAACATAATGAAAAGAAAAGTCTATATAGATATACTTATCAAAACGTTTCCTTTTCCTGCCTCCGTAAGCCAACTATTACACTATCAATTATCTTCAAACGTTTGCATAAGTGTAAGTGTTCTTGGGTTTTAGCTCAAGAGACAAAAACACGTATTCATTATTGCAGTTCCATGTAACTTTTAATAATAAGTCACATTTCCTCATAGAATGTTGACTTTTACACTTTGTAAAAGTTTTGTGGTTTTTTGCCCACACCCAGCTTTAATAAAGAGCACTCGACTGTAAAATTGTTGTTTTGTTGATCTTCTTATTAAATCACGTCGTTAGAAATTTTATTTCTCAGCGCTTTCGTAGCGCTCGTGAGATACTCATTATTGAATATAGAAAAGTTACTCCTTTACATTAGGATAACAAAATTTCTTACCTCTCCGCTATCGACTGCATTTGGATTTACTGCTGCGTCAGAAATGTTTATTAGCACTGGGGTAGCTGATTGCTGGTAGGCTGATCTTATATAGCAGCTGTCTCTGTTACTACTTTAAATGGCTTGTACGTTGACATGACTATCTTAGTAGTGGTGATTGAACGTTGAGTTATCGCTATTAATCTTATGGTGACTACAGCGATAATTGTAAACATAGATGGCTTCTACAATGTATAAATATGTACGCATATGTGTAACCGTTTAAAATACGGCCACTTGGTGTATTCTTGATTCTTTCCATCTGATCTTGGACAACCGAGTGTCGCTGTTTCTTCTTTATCTACGTGATCTGCGTCTCATCTTTCTCTAGTTTCTAAGTTTTGATAACTAAATCCTGATTATTTGTTACGCCGGCCCAAGTTGATACTTACACTTCAGCGATCCTGTAACTGACTCCTCGTAGGACTCTTAGTACCAGGGTGTGGCCAACGCACTCGAGAGAATATTTCTTTTTTCTTCTCTTCAACGTTTTTTGACAATTTAAGAAACATTTTTCTGTATAATTTCTTATTCGAACCACTCCCTTGGAGACATTTTAGCCAAAATATTTAGCTTCAATTTTTAAGGATGGATGACGTCGTGTGTATTATCACATACCCTGTTAAGGTGCCTCTGAAATGTATTGCTTGCATTTTCTTCATTTTGCTGCCACTCTGTTCGCTTCACAGCGCAGCATATCTTTCTAATATCTACTTTCGTTGTCGGTAACGTCTCTTCCGCAATTTATCGTGTTTTGTAAACTTATAAATAGAACACTCGCAGTCGTCGATTATTTTCGCCGTTTTCTTTTACTACGTTGTTAGAATAGATTTCGTTTTACGTACATTTGCTTTAATATTATTCCTTTAAGCAAATCATTATCTTCAATACCAAATCGAATCTCTTCCAAGCGATCGAACCCTACTGAATTGTTAATCGAATTCCATTTGTTTTTTACTTTCGAATCGCCGAAATTCTTTTTGTACGAAAATGCTCGAGAACCACTGGGAACAACGTTTTCAAAGATTGCCAAGTTCTGTTTTGCACTTTCCATTTAAAACCCATTAAAAATCTGATCTTCTAACTTAGTAATCCACTTTTGACTCGGACTAATTCCTGTAGAATTGCAAGCGTTTATTCTTACTGCTGCATACTTGTGCTTACTCTCTCCTTTTCCATGTTTACACTGCATACCACTAAACGCAGCGGTACACTCTCCCTCCCTCTCTCTGTCTTCTTTTCGCGTTGCACGCATGCAACTCTGTTTTGCTCAATATGTAGGTATCACTCTAATTAATCGACTTTAATTAAAATCTGAAATAAAATCTTGGCGAGCATAAAAGAAAGCAAGCGAATTGAGGAAAAAACTTTGCGAAAGTAAAGAAAAATTTATTTGACGAATAATCATAAGCATATCCTGCAACGCGATTATAATGCAACAGCTTTCGTGAAAGCTCTGGAGAATTTCCCCGGCAAAATTTGCACATCCTGAAAGCGCGGGTATAGCAACCGCGTGCGCTTGTGCACGATATTCCCGGCGGCTGAACTTGTGCTCGGGGTGGTATAATCCCAAGACTTTCCCAAGAGATCCACACCATGATGTTTATATGCACGCTAGAGAGCCGGCCAATATCGAATGGCGGCGTGCTTTTTTTCTCCTCGCTTGAGCGCAATTGCTTGCACACTAACGTGAGCAGGAGCTTCCCTTCCCTCGTAGATTACGGCACCACGTCGAGAACTTCCTCGTCTCCTCATAAAACAACCATATATATTTCTGCCAGATGTGTTGCATCGCGAAGGATACGTAGGAAAATGGTCCGTCGGATGAGGCATATATTCTACTCCTATTTGGCTTTTCTTCTCAAACTTACCGAATCTCGCGCAATTGCCCATTATTCTACTGCGGGAACAAAAGTGCATTAACTCAAAAAGTATCGATGAACGCACAAGGCTAACGCTCCTCGTTTTTCTGATTAGTTGGTGCCGAATTTTCTTTGGGCTACGTCAACTTTAGTTGGCTTATCAAGAATTTATCCAGTGATAAAAAGTAAATACTTCTTTTCGAACTATGGAACAATTTATTTCAGCTCACACTTTCTTCGTCTTTCTTGCGTTAAAAATGCCGGGGCTCGCACTTGCAGTGTAGAACGCAACGACGCACGCTTTTGGTCTCTGTACTTGCATGCATACGAGTGCAAAAATGTGCCCATGTACACACGTCGTATAAATTTCGTATGTGTCTGTACAGATGAAACATACAAACGGGCGCTGTTCAAAAATTCCTCACGTGTTTGCGTTCAAGTACTTGCCCAAGTGCTTGGAACCCGCGTGTAAACGTGTAAGAACGCGTGTACGCGAACACGGACGCGTATGCGTATGCGCGCGTGTGCGCACGTACGTGTCTGCGCGTGTGTGGGTAAGATCTCAGCAGCGCTAGTCGTCGAGATCACGATGTAGAGCTGGCGAAACGAAGTAGGAAACATGCAGGAGAGAGCGATGGAAGAGAGTGGGAGAAACTGTACGAGAGGAAGGGAGAGCGAGCAGGTTGACTAGGGGGTGGGATCGTTACCAGCGCCAATAGAAGAGCAGCGCATGCGCCTGCGGCCCCCCTTTGTCCGCATGGTTCTAGCGGCAAGCGAGTAATGTTGATTGCTCTCTCTCTCTCTCTCTCTCTCTCTCTCTGCCCTCCTGTTTCTCTCTTTTTATCTATCTCCCCCTCTCGTCAAGGTGATTCTCAAACGAGTCATATAAAAAGAGAATTTAATGATCAAAAATCAGAATCAAATAGAAACAAATTTAGAGTACATTATATCATATTAATCGATTGTATAAAGTGAAGAATAAAGTGAAATTGATTCTACTTGCAAGATTTATTCAAACTCACGATTATTGATGCACGCTTTAAGATAATAAAATAATTACTAAATTTTAGTACAAATATTTAATTTCGTATGTAATTTAAATTTTCTTATTAGTAATAATAATGGTTACTAATGTCTACTACAGTAATAATCGTTAAAAATCATTGTAAACGTGTGTTAATATTGAAACGTCAAATTGAAAGTTCGTAAGGGAAAAGAGGATTAGACGTTACCGATGAAATAAGCAATTCCACTTTTATTTACAAATAATTACAAAATATGCGATTATTTGATATAATCATAAGTCATTTCTTCTTTTAATTCTTACCTCTATGAATTTCTTTCGTATAAGTTCCAACACTAAATTAAATTTAAAACACGTAAGATTTAAACAGAAAAAATTAAACTCAAATAACTTCAAATTTTTCCTTAGTTTTGAAAATTTATGTTCAGTAAATTATGCGTGTATAAATTTTAATAAACTTCACCGTTTGTACGAACGAAAACCTTTACAACTCTAATTTTCATTAATAACTGATAAATTTTTTCAATTATTTCGATCAGACAGTATAAAATAGATTTGAATTATAATAATATCTTCGAGGAACTATCAACATGAATTATTATTTGACATGTTTTAGGCAAAATTGTTCCTAGATTTGGCCTTTCACTGAAATTTATAACGTTTGAAGTGATAAATAAAGTTTTCAAGTTTGCTAAATCAAATGACACATTTAATAAAAAGTACTGTAATGATATTTATGATATCTAAAGCTGAAGATATTTTTAAAAATTGTTTGTATTTTGACATTTTGAATATTTTAAAAATCGAATATGTTAAAATGGTTTTTCAATCATAAATAAATATCCAAGAGAAAAACATTACGCTGTATTGGTTTCAATCTCTAAGACGATTAATAATAAACTGCTTTTAATTGCGTATTTTTAATAGAAAGTTTGATTATATTACAATTAGCTAACTGTGACCATTTATTTAAAAAATAAAACTTTATAGTAATATTACAATGTTATGAATCCAAATGATTTTGGCTACTGTGTAACACTACACCTAAACACATTGTCGCGTTTTCCCATAATTATCGAATATTATATCCGTAAACATTGCAATAATAAAAAGGTTCACTATAAGACTTAATTAAAAGCTTCCTAACAGTGATATTTCCAACGGATGTACAGAAACAACGCGTTAAAATAAAGAAGGAAAGAAGGAAGAAACATAATAAGAGTGGAAACTAAAAGTGAGATAGCGAGTGGGGATCAGAGTTACGCATGCGAAGACTAAGGGAGTGAAAGAGAGAAAGCAGACTTCACAGGAATTCTCCCGACTTACTGTCTTTATTGTATGTTTGCCCGCGGCAAGCTCCGAGTGTGTATAGCTTTGTGCACTGCTTCTAGTGTATACGACTTCTGCGTGCTTCACATCTCGTTCGCTCGTTCGCTTTTTATCCCTCCCTCCCCCCCCTCTACTTCTCTCTGGCCCTGGCGTTTTGGCTTTTCTCGAGGATCCGTTTCCCCTGGATAGGGGCGACGTCACGAACCCCGGCGGTCAAACTAGACGCAGAATATAGTTACGGATCGGTGCATCGACGACATTGAGCCGTAATACGGACCCTTTTCCCACCAATCGAATAACAATTCTCCGTTTTTCTGTATTCTTACGCGTCCACTCATACGCTCTTCCATATTTTTCTTCCGTCTTCGTCTCCCTCTGGCTCTCGTTCCATCTTCTTTCCTCTCATGTCTTTCTTTGTCCATTCATTCAAGTTCTTTTCGAATCGCTGTAGTGTGCGATTCAATGATGCTGAAAATTTATCGTATCGAATTGCACCATCTCAAAACACTAGCTCTTACGTGCATTTTTGCTCGTGTACGAATAATCTCTTTTTTCTTTCTTCTCACCGACTTAATGTTACAACCGAATAGGAGTTTGCGTTTTTTTACGGTCCTTCGATCTACCTGCCGAAATTGCTTTTAAAAGGCAAATAAACAGAAACAATGTCACATTTTACGAGTGGTTGTGATTTTCGAAAGATTCATTTTTTCATCGTCCAATAAATTTGCAAGATAACCAATTTAAATGTTTCTGATAAAGACTGTTATGTATGGAGAATTGCTTTATTGCATAAAAATAAATTTCTTGTACATACTTTTATTGCTTAAAATAAGATACAAAAGCAAAGACTGAAATCTTTTAAAAGAACAGACCAGTTTTAAATGAATTTTAATAATTAACTCAAATATTGTACGAATTGCGTAAAATTATTTTTATAAAAAGATCTATTGGACTTACGTGTGCAATAAATCCATCGCCACTAATCAGATGCAATACAATTTATAATGGAAGAGATAAATTAACGACAATTAATTGTCTCTGCACAGACCATAGATAATAGAGTTTATTTGAGGTAAACAATAGTGATTAATTAAATAATCAAATAAATAAATACTAGTTCTTTCTTATCGTTTATTTCAATTCCACTTTCGAATTATAACTCGACAATAATATTATTAGTTACTTTCTCAAACTCTATGTTCGTAATACCTCTATAAAATGAGCCTCGAAGCATGGAATTAGGGGGGAAAGAGAGAGAAAGGGAGAGCCAAAAGTAGTAGAAACTTAGTTTTACGAAAATGAAAATGGCACGTTCTTGTAGTAGTAATTTGCGAATGCGCAATCACACGCCTTTGAAACAGGGCTCTTGCACCTTTCCTTATCTCTCCGATCATTGTATGTTCGTAGAGGAGGGGTTGAAGCTAAGGTGAAACGTCTCGAGGTTTATGAAAATTTAAAAAATCTTTAATCTTTTTCTTTATCCACGAGCCCGCCTGTTTATAGCGAATTTTCCCAAATAATGCTGTTTGACTAGCACCGATTCACCCACGGCCTCTTCCCACGCAAAGAACAATTCTCGCAGTTCTCGCTCCAAAGGCGAAAAAATATTGAAGCAGGGGGAGGGCAGGAAAAGTAGGCAAGAAATGAAGATAAACGAAGTGCTGGAATAATAAAATGGGATGGCAGAGCAAAAGTTCGAACGAAGTCGGGTTGGGAGCGTGAAACGCACACGTTCATTCGTTTTTTTCTTTCTCACCACCTACGGGTTGAAAAGCATCTCCAGAGTGTCTCGAAGGATAGACGAGGGTAAATAAGCCTGGAAAACGAGGATCAACACCGTCGTGCGTCTGAGGAACTCTGCTTCTGCTCGCTATATAAGACGGAGGGGGACGACTGGCTAATATCGTAAAGCCGCAACGTGCTCTGATTAAACATTATGTGGCTTCGAGTATTTCTCACCACATACACGAGGCATTTTTCGTACTTTTGCGTTCTTCTTTCTTTCATCTTTCCCGACTTTTATTTAACATTATTTCTCCGGCGAAGCCGACAAGTCGTTCCATAAATTAATATCTACTTACATTTACGATCTCATTGAAACACACATTGTATTATGTTAATTGATAAACGGCCAAATTCCCTAAAATTATTTATAAATTAATGTTTACGGAACGGCATTCTGGCTTTAATATTATTAAAACGCTTTTACAAGTATTACGGCGAGACTCGAGCGTAATTAGTTTCTCTTGAGTAAAATTTTCTTTCGAAATCAGACGATTTGAAGCAGGGGGAGAATCGCCGTCGATACAGACTCGTACAAATTTACTTTAATTCCCTGGAAGAGGAATAATTTTAAAAATAGATAGAAATAAAAGAAGTTTCAAATTATAACGTACTGGTTGAGTACAGGATGCTCGGTTGAAATGATCGAGAAGCTCAAAAATTGGTAATTAAGCAAAGCTGTTGGACGTCGAGTATTATATAATTATGAAATTGACTCAAAAATCCAATTATAGTTTCGAGCACAGAATCGCTCGGGGTAACCATATTAAACACGGGCAAACTTTTCTTTTTCGCGTACACGAAACCGATATCACCGACGTTGTTAAGATCGGCGAACAAGTTCACTCTCTCGCTCTCCTTCGGGTCGGTGCCTCTCTTTCTCTCAACCTTCCTCACATTAATTTTAATAAAAGCTCGTTCGCGCTCGATTACTTTTTAATAAGAGAGACTCGTGCTACTGAAACCGGTGCAGTAGCACGAGCACCCACATTCTTGATTCGCGCAATCCAACACTCGCCTCTCCGCGTGCGTGCACGCACACGCACACACGCATAAAGAATTATGCATAAATATCCGTGTATTTAGGCGCGCGTATGCGCCCGGAGACGCATGTGTACCTTCACCTATACAGTCTTCGTAATTTTCCTCTCGTTATATTTTTTCTCCTCGCTTTTCTTCTTTTTTCGGCCTCTTCCTCGTCCTCCGGCTCTTCAGGACGAACCAACAGAGCCGCTGCCGCTTGAACGTTTATTAGCAAAAAGAAAGACGGAAGCATTTGCATGTAACGACGCCGAGGGTGGTAGAAATATGGCGTGTCGGTGGAAAGAGGGAGAGAGAAAGACTGTGCGAGCTCTGCTGGATCGTAATTAGAGCCTTGGGGTTCTGTACGGCACGACTACGGGCGACGATACGGTGTCGGGAGGGCTCTCGGGGCATCGTACCTTTCGAGTATACGAGGGTTCACGCCCATGCTCCTCCCCTTTAACGTTCCAGCTCCGTCTCTTTCTTTTCTTCTCGCTCTTTCTCTCTTTCTCGGTCAAATTTGCCCTTCCGCTATTGTTCTCTATCTGTTGGAAATGCGCGATACACGGGGATTTAGGGAAATTTTTGAAGATATTTATTAGATTTGCGGTATTGTTCAGTTGGGCTGCAATTGAAATTGAATAAAAATCTTAATATTTCAAGAGACTCCTCCAACTCGGTTAATCACTGCTCGCTATAAATAAGAAATGAAATTGCCACATGAATTTTAAATTATTATGTATTTGTAATTTCTGGATCCTGGTGTAATTAAAATAGTCGAGTTACTCGTGATAATAATATTTTAAATTATCCGTACCCCTTGTCTCAGAATCTATTTGCATTAGTTACATTAAGATAGAGTTACTGGGATGAAACTAGTTTTGTTAAATCAATAAAAATGCATTGTTACCGGTAAAAATTCGACTGCTCAACAGGAATAAAATTTAACTCCGTAATGCCGACTGTTCTCGTTAAACAATAAAATAAATTTATCAGATGAAAACAATGAATGATAATATTGTCCTTCGGAACTCCTTTCGCAAATTAATCTTATTATTAACTACGAGCTAATAACTAATCGGGTTTTTAAACGAATCAAGCCTTTTAACTATAATGAGACTTTCAGCAAAGTCTCCGTATTCCTATAACTTTATCTTTTTCTTATCTCTCTATTGCTCTCCCTCTGCCTGCCTCCCAATTCCCCAGTTGCCGTCTGTCTTTTTCCCGTACTATCCATCTGCGCCTTTCTCCACTTCTCTTTCCAATCTCTCTAATACCTTTTTGCTTTTTATCTTTATATTTATGTTTTCTACCTCTCCAATTCTTCCCTTTTCATTCCAATGCGCACTCTCTCGCTTCTGCCTCCCACGCAGAAAACACGAACGTAAATAATAATGTCACGCAAAAGGACGTAGCACAGTGTTGTCTAAAGCCATTTTAATATGTCATTCCCTTATTTTGGAATTAAAATTTAATCTGAGACTATGGTACCCTCTCTCACGCACCAGCGTTGAGATTACATTTATTTTAGATTTGGCGTGGTGCCCATTCTCGGCGGCTCGGTATCATTGCGAAAGTTACGCCTTCCCCTACCATCTTCGCGACTGAGAGACGCACACGAACTCGCAAACAACCCCGTTTCTGTCTTTGACACGTCTCTGCACAGAGCAGTCGCGCGTATAAAATTCTGAATGGATTCGATCTCTGGGAGAAATATGTCCTCAACGTGACTCGTCCCGAGGATTACTTTGGCAGCTACTTTTACCCTCAAAAACGTTTCCATTTCCCGTAATTTATGCTCAAGTGCCATTTTATTTCAAGTCACAAATATTACTTTATATATATATGTACACATGTATTGGGCTTATTTTTCAAGTCGAGCTTTTCTGTGTTTTAATTTATTTCCGTTTGGTGTCGAGTAATTTTTATCGATTAAGTCAACTATATTTCAGATTAATTTGATTTTACTGCAGCAGCGCAGCTAAAATGACGCGCTGTATAGCCGATGAAAACTATAAATTATAAATAAAACCTTGAAGAAATATATATATATATATATACACACACATATACATATGTAAAATTTGGCATTTTTATCAAGTGCAGAATATTTCTCCATAATTTGATTTAATGGAAGTCGGTGTTTATAGGCGTTAGGAACTAAATAGAACTTATCAATATTTTATTTTTTTAGGATATCGAAGTTTTATCAATTATAAATCGCGCAAAGATAAGCTTGTAGCATTCGCATCACAGTCGTGTTAGCTTTTTTACCATCGCATAATACTGCATTTTTACAATACCTTGGATTGTTTATCCATACTTCTCTGAATTATTTGTCGATTAAAATATACGAGAAAATAATTTAAATGTATAATATCAAGCGTCATGTGCATCTATTCGAATTGACGTTTGAATACGCAAATTTGATCCGTACAAAAGTAAGGCAGGCGCTCGTTTATGATTTCTTAAGTCTCATCACTTAAAGTATTTTCTTTGTTTTTGACTTTTTATTAGAACCAATTAATTAACATCTTGCTTTGATGTATTTTTCAGTGCTGTAAATAGTCGTAATAAAGCCCCCTGTATTACTGTCAATCTATTAATGTTATTACTTTAAATATAGAATTGGTAAACTCAACAACTTTACTATCAATTACTCAATATTAAGAAATACATGTACCTCATGACATAGATACATAATCGACATATTTGGTTTGGTAACATCAGTATACGTATTTAATAAATATTACGGTCGAATAACTACATCTGAGTGGAAACTAATATTACGTATCCCTAGTTTTCATGTAAACCGAGAGCTTATTTTTACTTGGATAAAATGGATGAGGGAGTGCTGTAAAGAATTTTCGTTTCAAATGAAAGTAAAATTTTCACAATGATGCAGCTTTTCTATTTGCCGTTTGATATTTAGCTGTTCCAGTTGAAATGAAATCAAAGTTTCACCAATAGATTCCACAAAATGCTTAGTTACTTCAATTGCAATAGTACAGAAATGCTGAGATATCCTTAAAGACTCGACGACCTTGCGACTGTTAATGACTGATCCTCGTTTTAAAAATAAATTTCGACTTTTTTCATTTTCAAAAAAGTCGACAATATATGGCCTCTCTGGCTCACATGCAGCTCTCACTCTTTATCCTGCAGTCGACGCTTTAGGAAAGACTAAAATGGCTTTCGTGTCGTCTCGATATCTCTTCCCTTCGGCTCTCTTTCCTTTTTGTTCTTTGCGAACCATTTCCCCCGGCGCTATAGCTTCACCTCACTTCGGCTTTCGACCCACTGGTATAAATTCTCTTCTCTATCTTTGTCTTGTTTCTCCAGACTCTACAATTTTGCGAGAAATTAGAGTTTATTGAGAAAAATGACTGTACGAGAGCATGACAGTTGCTTCGCATGTAGGCCACAACAGTGAAATGACGTACACTTGCTCGTGAGCGCGTGTTAGTGCAGTTTCTCTCATTCCTCTCCTCGGAGTTGCGCACATGATGGCAACCTGAAAAAGCCTTTACAGCGAGGCTACGAATAAATAACGAAATATCTTAGCCGCGCGATATTAATTATATTAAGTTAATTTCAAAAATCTTCGAAGTTGGAAGGACTTATTTTACTATTATTGTCTACTAATGTTTGTCGATGTTTCTATTTTTGTATGCCTAAGCTTAGAAAGGTGGCTCACTGCTTTCGAAAGATATATTCTAATGTTCATAAGCCTAAACAAATACACGTTTCTGTTTGACTCTCAGCTTATTTAAGAGATCTATCTCGCAACTAAAATTATCGTTTTAATGTAATGTTCAGTTTAATAAGTCTAGTCATTGGACTAAAAATCAATGCAGAAAATAAAAGTAACGAGTGTAATCGTACAATATTATGAAAGATTCCATAGATGTAGCGTGTAGATAATTTAGCATTATGATTACGTGCATGAGTTTTATTGCGACAATAATAATTTTACATTTTAAATCTTAAAGCATCACGAAGAGTTTTAATATACGAATTAGGATAGACGAACAAAAGGTTCATCATTTTAATAGTAAACAATAATTATGCTTGTAAAAAAAATTAGAAAAATCTAATTTATTTTGAAATAGTTTCTTCGTGATAAGCCGAACTCCATAAAATACTTTCTATTACCAAAAATAATCCACTCAAAATGTGTATGGAATTTTGAACCATAATTTGAACATAAAAATTTTAGCACGCACATGTTTCATCTCAATTTCGAGCATAAAACGAGTGTTTAAGACTAAAATTACGTTCAACCCAATACATATGGTGAATCGCGCCCATATGTTTCTAAATTCCTGTCCTGCCTTGCCTTGCCATTGCGGAAAGCCACGTCTGCAGTCCCTATCTTCTACCAACTTCAAAAATTTAGAGTAAAGTTGCTGATAAAGTGAAAATATCATACTGTATTATTATATATATTCGCTCATACAAGCACTCATGTACACATGAGATTCATGGTTCATGGGAACATAGCTGTGTCTGATAAAAAGTAATACACATAATTTTGGTCAAGAAAATGTACACAGTACTCGAGTCAAAAGTGCTCACTTGTAGCTGTTTGTTATTTTTCTACTTTGCCAAAATAAAAGTTACATTATAATTCTAAAATAATATAAAATACGGCTATAAAGTTTTGAATTTTTTTTTAACGCCATTGCTACTTTTTATAGAAACTAATTCAAAAAATCTGGAACGACAATAAAAATTTTAAAATATTATGTTTTAATTTGTAACGAACTTTTATCGTTTAAAGATCTTTTTTTATTATTATAAAACCAGTTGTTTACGCTGTAAGAACATGTTAAATAGTTTTCGCTCTTTTTACGGTGGATACACAGTTTGAAAAATCTTACAGATAATTCATCACTTTTCTTCGCGAATAAAAATAAAACCTTCCAAATGAATTATTAAATTCAAATGTACTCGCGAGTACTCGAATGTCCGTCGCAAACTTTTGAGGTTCGTTTTTTTTTGCCGTGCATCTCCATAATATTGCTACAAATTTCGAACAGAACAATACGATCAATATGACGCTACCGTCTGGACATTCACTTTTGCGTATTGGATAATAGTTAATAGACGCTCTCAAGGGCGAGCAGTGGTAAGAACGTAGGGTGAAAGAAAGACAGAAGGGAAAAATCCCCTTAACGTCTATTTATTCTCGTTGGAATCCTTTATTAGTGCTTGATGGTAGACCATAGGAAGGCGCGCGCGCTCGTCTAGAGGCTCCTCCGTTGTTCGCCGAAGGCACGTAATAGCGGTGGCGTAGAATGTCAGTTGCCGGTGTGTAGGACTAGAAGGAGCTATTCAACCAATCAGGATTTAAGTCCATTGCCAGCCGCGATGGTCGCTTAGATGGCGCGCGGCTAATGTTACGTTGTCGATCACCATGTCCCAGGAACCACCCTAATACAAGGGTTACATCTTTTTCATATTTAAACATTTAGGTAATTGTTAATACCGTGTTAACAATAATGAATCATTGTCTATATTTATTTTGTTGACGCCTCTTTTCACTAAATAATTTATGGTTTTGTCTGGTAATTGTGCAGGGTAATTATATTTAATTAAGCACAATCAAGTAGTAATTATTTGTTTCGATTTGTCGGTTGCAGATTATAAAAAAGCTTTTATTAAAGTTTTATAGCACGTTGATGAAACTTGTCATAATGTAAACGAAACACTATCTAAAATATTTTATATTTACATGATTGCTACATAATAACTGGATTTTGCAATTCAAAATCAACAATATAGAATTCATTGTACGCCGTTCGAAATTCAATATTTTTATTGCTCGCGCAGATTTGAAAGTATAATTGTGACCGATAAAAGAATAACTACCTTCATAATATTAACTATAATTTTTAGCGTAATGTATGTTCTTAAATATTGTTGCTAGATCCAATGAAAGATGGAAAAAATATAAAAACTATCGAATAGTAGCTAACGAAAGGCGGGGCATCATCGCGGCATCTTTCTCTCGAAAAGAAAGTTATCGCGTACACGTGGGATGTTATCGGCATATTCGCACGTAATTAACGTCTCATTTTATACTCCGCTTGACGAAACATCGCATTTAAAACTTGATTTATCGTCATTATGCGCATAATGCACGTGCGTGCCCTGTTTATAAAACCGCTTTACATTTTGTGTTTTCTTTTTGCAAAGATCGTATATCGCGCTCCAAAAATTACCTAGAATCTCCAACTCTGAGAATTAAAATCTAAGTCCGTTTATTTTTCATTCTTCTTTAATTCCTCGTCCACGTAAAATACAGGAGAAAATAGTCTAACACTATTTGATATAGAAACGAAGTTAGCAAGCAGCCACATGCTATGCGTTCACATGTACTTGAGCCAATGCAATAAATCGCACCTCGACAGGCGTTTCGCAAGTTGAAGAGCCCTATTTTTCTCTGCGATTCTCTGTCCTTCTCACTCTATCTAGCTGTCTTCGCATTGTCGTTCCGTTCCCTTCAGCAGGAGGGGATAATTTATAAAAGGTTGGGCTGTAAAAAAGCTCGGCATCGCGTCTCTTTGTTCGACACTTTTTCTTTCATAAATATCTTAAAACGGCTTAATTTCGCGACGATGACGTTGCTGCTGCGAGCGAAGGCGAATGAAAGCTCCGAGTTTGTGAAAGGTCGAGTATTCTTATGCGTGCGCAACCTCTCGAAGGGAAGAGGCAGTGAATAAGAGAGAGAAAGAGAGAGAGGGAGAGATCGAGGGACAGGGAAAGATAAGACATACTTGAGAATGAGAGGGAACGATAATTTTACTGACAATAGGGGAGAAATTAACAGGAATAAAATAAGGAGGGTAAAGATAGAAATACAGAAGAGAATGCGTGAGTAACGCGCGAAAAATTGGTGTTGGAACAAAAAGCCGGAGATTGAGACACTGAAAATATGAATGCACGAGCGCGTTCTTCAAACTTAAATAACTTTTTAAATAGCTTCATTGGCATTAATGAAATAAAAATATGTATGGTAGGTGTTTTACAAGCCCCAAATGTAATTTTGATCACATTCAAAATGAATTAACAATAAATAAGCTTAGCTTCAGTATGAAAAAAATTTTTCCTTTTTAATATTACAATAACTCATTAATTATCAATGCTTACTAATTTTAAAATTGTGATTTCGTTGGATGAAGAATCCGGTAAGGCAAATACGCTTAACTCTCTGTATCTAATCTATATTACTGACGGTTTTCTCCTCGTAAAACAATCTCATTAGCATCCCAGAATTACCTAGTGTACTGAATATGTACCTGTATAAAGGACGATTTCATGTTATCTAATTAGATTACCTCATAAAAAACTAGATCTTTTCATTAGGATGTTTGAAAATACGTTATAAACATTTTTAATATATCTTTAGTTTGTTTGCTCCTTTTTTATGAATTATGAATATTTTCAGAAATTAACAATTTAAAATGAAATGAAATTTTAAACGAATTAATTAAGGTTTTGTTAATTTTAAAAATATTTTATGAACATGTATACAAAAAAAAAACTAATTATCCATTAATAAGAAATTGATGAAACTAAAAAATTAAAAAACCATTATAACGAATAATCGCGAAGTCTGTAATGTGTAATAATATGGAAGCAGATTTAAAGAATTATTGTAGAAAATTTCATACTTTTATCTCTCTCTTTCTCTGTATTTTAAAAAAGGGCTTATCGGATCCTTAACAGCTCGTAAATGCAATCTTAGAAGCTGCATACATTTGTAAATTCACGTACAAAAGAATTTATAGGCACAGATACTCAATACATTCCGGAAGGACGCGACAATAAACAAATCTCGTGCAACAGGAAATCGTAAAGAGTTAGGAGTGCTCCTCTGCGACTGCACGTACAATCGGCAACATATACTCAGCATTCTTCCTTTTTTGCTCCTCGTCGAGTATCATGCACCTATTTATAACGAGAGAGGAAGAGGTACCAAAAGAGATATACATCAACACGTATAAAACGTCTCTCTTCTAGATTCTTGACTCGCATTCGCGGCTGCACGAACTGCATAAGTTCTGCGCACTCGGGTAACCCAGATTTGTGTGCCTGGATTTGGTTATGGAGTAAAGACTAACAGTCGCATAACACTGTCATTGTTGTGACTTTCCTCTTTTCTGACACCCTTAACTTTATTCGCACTCTTTGTTGCTCTTTTAATGGAAAACGAGTCGGAGTATTTAAATCGCAGTTGCAGGAGATAAGTTGAATCGACCGCAATAAAACGTCAGTGTAAATGGTCAGATCGGCCTTAAATGGCCGTTAAAATCACGTTATTGTTTTCAACGGAGAATCGTGTGCGATGTCCTTTGAAGCGAGGGAGAGAGACAAGTCGAAATCGGACAGAGAACCGAGCGCGCTGTTGACGTTTAATCGCTTTAGCGAGATTTACGAGGAGGACCTCGCTGTATCTGCTGAAGGCCCTCCCATGTATGTGTATACGACGGAACTCGCGAGTGAGAGTTGATCGGCTAAGCGAAAACGCGCGAGCCGTCGGGTCCACTTCCATTAACTGCCACTTGCACGCCCAGAGGATATTGTGGTGCGTGCGCTGCTTGAGCGTATAAAATTCCTCTTTTGTTCGGTGCCGAACGTAGAGGCGGATGATCAATTCCTGCCGATGCTTTTTCAGACGCCACCCAAGATATAAAAGCGAGCCGCAAAAAAACTGGAGGACTGCACTGCCAGGAATGGAGATGACGAAAAGTCACAAGTGCAAAAATTAATCGCGACTGACGTCTATAAAGGAAGTCGATTATAAACCGGCTCTACATTTTTGCGGAAGGCGCTCTCTGCCTTTTACTTTTATCAACTAGTACCTTTGACTGCAAATTATTTATTCTTCTCGTGAGTTATTAATATTGCATCTTTTTAACGGTACATTTAATGGTGACGTTAATTGATGAATGTCTACTTTATTTTAATGTCTTATGAGGAAACAGTGCTCTGTAGGTAATGAAAATAAAGTATTCGGAAAGAATGACATTTGTTCCACCGAGGCAACTTGAAAATATGTAAATGTGCGTTTAACGATTTAACGGTTTATTTATTTATTACATAACAGTCGCGTGTTAGAAGTGCTCGTATCGGTTAAGAACAGTAAGAATATGTGACTTAGTTACATTCTCAACATCTTTTAACGACTTACATACTCAAATCCTTAAAGAAGAATAAGTGCCAAGTCATAACAATACCGAATGTGGTAAATTATAGTTACTTATCACCATTTTCATTAATTCCGAGCTGTAGCAATTTTCAATATCTCCCTATAAAAACTTGGGATCCTCTGCTGCAACTTCAACTTTGGCAAACGCAACTTATTCTCAACAAAATTCTAACGAGATTCCATTGGTTTATGAATTTTAATTTATTTTCCAATTGATTAATTCTGTAAGTACGTATTCACGTGGACAAATAAATATACTTTTGATGAAAAAGTTAGTCGTTAAGAAATAAATTTTCGATTCGTGCTGATAAAATTGCGAAAAGTATATTAACGTGTATTAGCGTTTTAATGCAAACGTGTGCTCTGAAATAAGTTGCGCGAAAGAAAAGTAAGGAAATAGCGACCAGCGGCACAATCTTCGAGAAATAATAGACATGATAAAATATTTGAAAAAGAAACGGCACTCACGAAAGAAAATGATGCCTGGCGTAGAATGTGGCGCTACGGGAAGAGAGTGGGAGAAAGTCGTCGGGAAGGAGGGAGAGAGCAATGGCATGTTCACGATCCCTGCGCCATGCTTATCGAAAAAAAAATCCGAAGGGGGCCAGGCTGAGTTTGGCATTAACAGTCTCCGCAGCGATTTATTGCCTTCTCCAACTCACGAGCGAGGAGCGCATGCGGTTCGGAGCAAAGTTTGCAGCAGCAGCAGCAGCAGCAGCAGCGGTGCTGCGAGCTTGGGTTAGACGCGGAGAGGAGTTCCGGAGAGGTGTTATCCAGTTTCGAGTGTCACAGAACGACGCCGGCGACGACGGCGGCGGCGACGCGTCGGCAGGGCGGCGGCCAAACTTCCCTAATATCACACACCGCCGGGCCCTCGTGTGCACCCGCGTGCTCTAGCCTTGGGTATTAAACTTAATATACGGCCGCAATTAGCAACAGCAGACTCGCCACGCAGCAACGTGTCGCGCGAAAGCCTTTCCCTGTTCGCCCCGCAACTGTCCCGTTTTGTTAAAATTGATTGTTTTGTCACGCGGTTCGAGCCCGATTTATAGCAACAGCGCTTACTAGATTAGCAGCGTTCATTTCCTTGTATTATGGCTCAGGGGCTTCCCGGCAAATCTCTGCCGCACTATTTTTAAGAACTTTTCCTCGTTTATCCTATAAAATCGGCTTGTAATCTCGTATTTAGTGTTGCACTGCGCGTGGGGTGACTGAGAGCGTTGAAACATTTGATCGAGTAAACTCGTGATTCGCCGATGAGAACTTTGTGCGGATCGGTACAGGGAAAAAGTTTCGCTGTTAAATCATCGAGGAGTCCAATACATTCGAGTCGCGTTATTATTAAGTGTAATTGTTCTTAATTTATTACATAAGAATTCCATTGGAATATAGAGAAAATTCCACTCGATTGGCTCGGCAGTTTTTTGTTTACCAGCATTATTCGTTAGACTTATCCTTGTTATCTTTTTTCTTTGGTATTTTAGGAATCGAGCTGTCGACGTTTTAAAATAAAAATTGTGTACAATAATAAATAATTCACATTAAAACGAGTACGTAAAGCTAAACAGCGTGTGCAAATATTTTACATAATATATTGACGTAATTTTATCGACAAATAATTTTCACAAAGCGCTTATTTCATTTACCTCGTTGAAACGTCTGCTTTTTCTACTTTATGTATATAACAAATTTTAAATTAAAATACATAATTGAAAATTGCCGACTCTAAATATAATATTGTCTAATAACCATTTCAGTTGCTTAAAAGAGTGCAGTGCTTGGAAATTATACACAAAAATTTACATATTCAACGCGTTATTGATACTATTTAATGTTTAAATGCGAGTGTCGAGCCGTTCGGTGATTTGAATCCCTTGTTTTTTATATTTTATTTAATTGAGCAAATAGTCGCACTTGTTCAATACGTTGCCTATTTAGTAATGTATGCATAAGTTCTCAGCTGCGAAGACATAAAAATCGCGACTAGCATTATCAGAATCGCGCGTGTAGCAACGACAGAATGTTGGCGTATGTACGCACAACTCAGAAGTCAATTAGCCCTTTATATACAATAAACGAATACTTGGACAATGTCTAGATAGAACTTTAATGTTTTAACTACCAATGATAAGAGCAGAAACTTGTTGAAACTGATCTTGTCTCTATTAATAAAGTAAATTGGTCACAATTTCAAGAATGTATTTTTGAAATATCAATTGCGCCTGTATTCGCAGCAGAACGATGAGCTTTTATAAAAATTTCAGCCTCTGGTATGTGGACATTATGTGGAATAGTAAAATCAAGTACGTCACAATCGGGTCAATTACTTGGCAAGGAATAAATCACAGAAAGTAATCTTAACATACGATTTATTACGCAGGGCTTTAAATTTAAAAAGCCTTTCCTTTTTATGTCGATTCGTATCGAAATCGAACCCCGTTTACTTTATCTGCGAGAAAAAAATCTGGGGAAAAGACTTTTCAAAAAGTCTGAGAGAACGTTCTTCCAATATGATATAGACTCGAATAATTATTTGTTAAGTCAGAGTGAAAGGGGAAGCGAAAGGTGGTCGTGATTTTTCGTATAATCTTATGCAGTTCATCCGCAATAAATGCTCAGTCGGCAAATCGCCCCTAAAATATACGCGTTGCGAAACGATAGAGGCCCTCGATACGAAAAAGAGTAATATCGAAAGTTGGCTTATAATTTTACGATTCTCGATCTCTGCCTTCCCCATTGTATATCGAACAAACATCTCTTTATTTAAATTCCGAAGAGTGCCAGGTCGGCCGCCGTGCCATAATACCGTTTTATATCTATCGAGGCCCGGAGGAAACGACTGAATAGATTGTATCGTCAGAGCAGCGGAGCAGCAGTCGCAAGGGCTGCTGCATAATTAATCTCCGTAAGAAAATTATTGCGACAGCTCGCTCTTTTAATAGGTCGAATAAGACGCTCTCAAGTCTCGGCTTGGCTCTCTTGCGTTCTTCCGTCCTTCGACAGCGAGGGACGCGTTCACTCTCTGAAGAGCCTCAGGGCTAATTCCTGAGGGAGTTTTTTTTTTTTAATGGCTTTTCGTATTTCCAAGTCGATGCGAAACGATAGGGGCAGAGGGGAGGGGGCCAGCGGAAGACTATTTATGGGGTATGCCACTCGCGCTCCACTCTGCCACCTTCGAGAAATTATGTGTCGCGCGGCTCTAAAGAATCTGCCGAAAAGAAGGGAACGGACTATATCTGTATTCTACGCCGGGGGCAGCCGCTTACACGGGAGCGCGAGAGAGTGTTAGTGTCTGGATGCTACACACGTACACATTCACAGAGGGGATGCAACCGCGCAAGATTTCGCCGGGCCCCTACGTGAAACACCGTCAGCAGGATGAAATGGTCTCCTCTTCGGTTGCCAAGGTAACCTTCGGTCTACCCTTCGCTTCTCCCCCTTGCACACACGTACGCGCCGGCACAAACACACGTGCGTGCTTTTGCCGCCGACGCCTCCATAGGGGCGTACGCACACGTGGCAAGATCGCCGAGCGCGAGGGAGAGATCACGGAGTGCGTAAACACGTACGGACGCGCGTGTGTGAGTGGGCGCGTGTGTTGAAACAGCCATGTTGAATTCAATATCGGCATTCCCGGCATTCCGCGGGATTTTCTCCTCGATTTCGGACGTTGTACACTTTAATGCGAGTCGGTGGCCTTTCATACACCTGCGGAAGTGCGCGCATGTGTGTGTCCCGTGCGTTTGAGTTCGCGCTATTTTTCTTCTTTTCTCCGGTTCGGGTGCTGTTGCTATTTCCAAGGGGTGTTACAATGTTTGCATGTATAGGTGGGCGCATTGCTTTCAGGAAGATTATTTATCGCAGGTGCTGTATGTGTGCTCGTGATAGTTGACAAGAAGGGAAACGGCTTTATGGATTTTCGATTTTTTAAATTACACCGAGATTTTTTTCCTGTTTTTTTTTTTATTTTATTTTATTTTGTTTGTCTTCAATGGTGGGTGTGGGAGTGGGAGTTAGATGATGCACGTTATGAGCATTCAGTGGTGAAATCGAATTCAACTTTATTGATCCGGAAATTCGATTAAGGTTCGTAAAGAGTTACTCTGGTGTGAAAATTATGTTGTTTAACAGTGATTTCATAACTTGAAGATTTCAAGGTTATTATCACTATATATAAGGCAATATATGGCTCATTTTTCATTCCGATTCTTTCATTTCTATATTCAATAACGTAATCCTCCTCAGAAATTTATTTTAATGCTTTATATGTTAAAATGAACTTCAAAAATAAAAGTTATTTGTTAAAGAACGAAATTTTATGCATGGCTTTCAAAATCTGACAAAATAAAATAATATATTTTCGTATTCATGAATTATTACATCGAATCAGTTTATAAAGCAGACAGACATTTCCTCATTTTATCACAATATTTAAAAAAATTTTTTCGACTATTTGATAAATTTAATATCATCCTCCAAATATTTTATACTTAGCTGTAAATTTATAATCTTTTTTACCTTAACTATGGAATGGAACTTTTTAAAAGTTTAATGGATGATATTAAGTTTAGACTAATTACCAAAGTTAAAAAAAGAACGCTGAAAATGATCTGTCACTTGTATTCGAGATTTATGCGATACTAATGGACGAAATGATTTTTGGTTCGAATAGCTCAAACGCATCCACGAATCGCTAATATTATTCGATGTAAAACTGCTGCGACATAAATAACGAGCTGTGACTTTTTGACATTTATGAACATGGAAGTCATCGTTTTGAGTGACTATGCGTAACGCGCGCTCTCGCAGGTAATCCCAGGACGGAGTCTTACACCTACCTGTGCGGGAGTATCCCACGGCTCGGCGTTTCGATAACTATTACTAACCAAACACCGTAAAAAAAGTTCCCGGACTCGGCCTTACCCCTCGTTTACGACTTGTGTGTCTGTTATGTACTGTTGGGTGAAAGTCAGGGCCGTATCTGACAGTCCAAGTAGGATTTCTTTAGGAGAGAAAGGGTTTCCGTACGTCGGGTTCGTCCTTACATTAGTGTGCTGCGTATTTTTACGCATGTATACGTTAAAGAGAGAGAGAGAGAGAGAGAGAGAGAGAGAAATCGAGTGCTGAAAGCTACAAGACGTTTTTCTTTGTTTTTTCGAAAACTTTCTTTTTTCATCTGGTGGTCCTTTCTTTTTTTGCTGCAACGAACTGCATGGTCAACCCCTGTAATAAAGTGGCTATCTGAGATAGCACACGATTGCTTCTTTGTCAAAGGAGAAAGTAGTATAGAAAAAGAAGAAGAACACGAGGAGGGTATCGCATTTCCATTCTTTTTAGTTAGAATTTTACTCGTAAATTTATAAAACTTTACACGAAATGGTCACAGGTTTGTCTAGTTGTCATGGATACGTTTGCCTCAATTAGTTAATTTTGTGTATTTTAAAAATTTATTATTATTATTATTACCAAAATCTTGTTCTCGCATAACTTCGCTATTTATGCCATAAAAAATTTTAAAATCAGCATTAGGGGAGTTACTAAAAGGTTAATAATTAAATATTAAACAATATAGTCCTTACAACCTCACAGATACTTATCATGAAAAATCTCAATATTTTATATTTGCATGAAAAACGTTTTCACATAGATTTAGCATATGACTGCGATCCTTTTCTCTTAATATAAATTTTATAATAGATAATTTGCAACAAGCATTAGTTATTCTTGTCTTAATAATATAAAGAATAGGGTATCAAGTAATAAAACACATATTTATTGATAAAAAATACAGCATATTAATGGTAGGATTATCCATTTGAAGGATATAATAAATTACTGTTAACCAGTATGGCCAGATTTTTTAAGATTACTATAAAATTTAGTGGCGATAGACTTAAGCAAAGTAACCATTTTTCACAGTTTAGAATCAAATAATGGCTGATACATAATTATAATGGCTGCATTTTTCACGAGTACAGATAATTTTATCTCGTACGAGAAGGCAATAGCTCCGGTTTAATGTGTGCACGCGCAATTAAAGTTTCTAAATTACGTCGCAGACGAGCGAAAAATGTTGTAGAGGCGGCCATTACTGTTACGTATCACACCCTAAGGCTGGTACAAACCGCTCTAACGAGTCATCCGTCTTTTTGTGCTTGCAGGTCCGAACGGCTGCCCACGACGCCGAGGCCGACAGACCTACACTCGCTTCCAGACGCTCGAGCTCGAGAAAGAGTTCCACTTCAACCACTACCTGACGCGACGGCGGCGAATAGAAATCGCCCACGCCCTCTGCTTGACGGAGCGCCAGATCAAGATTTGGTTCCAGAATCGGCGGATGAAGCTGAAGAAGGAGCTGCGCGCGGTGAAGGAGATCAACGAGCAGGCGCGTCGCGAGCGCGAGGAGCAGGACATGATGAAGAAGCAGCAGGCCGAGAAACAGGCGAAGATGCAGCAGGAGCAGCAGAACGCCCTGCAGCAGCAGCACGCTCAGCAGCAGCAGCACCACAGCGTCGGGGGCCTCGACAAGGCCCAAAGCGACCTGCTTAAGGCTGTGAGCAAGGTGCCAACATAGGATAGCCTCCTGGGCCGCCTTTATCTGTCCTAGGTGTCGTGGACGGACCGCGAGTCAGCGGAAGTTGCAATGGCTCAGCACGTCATGTCACAGCAGGTTCGTCCGGACGCCGCGCGACTACGTACTTACTTAGAGGCTGCTCATGCGAAATTAACTGGCACCGCCGCCACGAGGACGACGCAGCCGTCGCCGCCGTCGTCGCCGTTGTCGCAGCCACTGTTCCCACACACGTACACACAGACTGATGATCCTTAGGATGTTATTTTGTAAAACGGAGAGCGTCGAACGTGCCATCCCACCCTGCCCCTCCCACTCGACCCCGACTGCCCCAATCCTCGCAGGAGTGCCGGAGAATTGAGGCACCGAAGCATTGCAGGCGAGATTGTGTGAATCGCCGGCCGGTGCGCGCGACTTAGTAGACGTAGCTATCGAGAGGATGTTCAGTAGAGGAGAACGCCAATGTGTGGGATCGTAATAAGCATTAGCGAAAAAAACAAAACAAAAAAAAATTGACGCCCGTGAGCGTCCGAAGAGAGAAGACTGCATGTTTCAATCGGTTCTACAATGGAGGACGGACAGACACAATCACACGAGCACGCACACACACGAACACACCGCTTATGCCGCGCGCGTCAGCGTCGACCGGGATCGAGTTATTATTATTATTATTAATGGCTAGGTGCTGCGCAATGCTAATGAATCTGTGGCGCAGCCCGAGAAACGAACACTCGAGGGAGAGAGAGTGAGAGAGAGAGAGAGAGAGAGTGCGGCGAATCATGCGACAGTTTCGGTGGTTGTAAGTGATGAGCGAGAATCGAAACGTACTGATCCAATCCGGTGAATGAAGTAAAAAAAAATAAGACGAATTGAGGAATAAAAAGACTTATCATTAATTGCTAATCGTACCGTAAAGTACGTATACATTGGTTCGCTTTGTTTCCCTCCGAATCAGCCATGTTGATTTTGTGTAATGTTAAAAATAAAAAACGAGAGTCTTTATTGTGTTCAAGTTACGTAATTAGCGTTTAGAGCCTTTATTTAAAAAAATAAACTAAAATAAATAAGAAGTATGTCGCCGAGGAGGTTATTGCTTTCGTGCACGTTGTATCTCAAACCTCGCGGAGGAATCGATGAATAGAGACATTGGCGACATAGCATTAGGAAAAAAGTTAATTTTGTTGATTCGTCTGTTCTGCATCGCTTTTTGATAAATTAATGTTTGGGTGAGCCATACGAAAAGTACCCACTGTTTTTTTGTTGCGATAGTTGAGAGTGGAAAATTTCGTCCGTTTATAAATAATATTGTTTCTCATTATATATGTTTTGTTCAGTCTTTTCCTTTATGTAATATTCAGGCCGTACTTACTGCACAACGAAGTATATAATAATTGTCGATTGATAACAATCGATGGAACTCTTTTCGTCAAAGACGAAACAAAAAGCGCACGTGATCTGGATGATAGGGAAAGAGGAAAAAACGCAGGATGTGGAAACGGCGAAACTACTACCGGACGAGTATCTCACTCATAGTACATTAAATACGTAATTTGGTGTCAGGGTAGACCTTCAGTAGATCTAAAACCTGTTGTTGGTATTACTTAATTAGTTTACTCGTAAAAAGATAAAGCTGAAGAAAAAGCGCGATGGTATAAGCAAAAGGAAAACGTTTAAGTAACATTACGGGGCACTGTAGAAATATTACAAATGAAGATTTAAAAAAATTAATAAATAAAAATTACTGTCCATTATAACCGAAAATACGTAAAGCATAGAGATATTAAACAATAATGAATAGCATTTAAATACTGGAAGATTTATTGGATTGAGCTGTGAGGGATCGAGCGTAATTGACTCACGTTCTGAGAATAAGAAAAATAAATCTAGAGCAAAGGAAATTCTTGATTAAAGTATAATTATAATATTTATTTTTTATTATACAAACTGTTGGATGCATCAAGACAATAAAGGAAAAAATCAGTGGAAAGTTAAATCAAAATTATTTCTCTGTAGCTCAATTCGAATTCGTCTTCTCGAAAAAATTTCTCACAAAAGGAAGAAGTAACGTGAGCGTACTAAAAAAACTATCCCCGGTAAATATAAAGCTAGTAATGAAAAAGAAAATTCTCATACGAATAAAAATGTACGTAACAAAGTAGTAAAGACAGAAAGTTTTCACTGCTGTAGGAGGCAGAAGCACAAAAAAAGGAAGCGTATAATATATTTCGCGGCACGACGAAAGACAGCTCCGTCATAAACGTCCGGTGTAACGCATATAATCTATAAAATAGAATAAAATAAACTAAACTTAAAGAAAAAATAATAATAATGATAATTAAAAATGGAAGGTAAAAGTGCATAACCAGCCCCGCCGTTAATTACCTAATGAAATATTATTATAAATAATCGACCGTACGTAATTAAGAAGCGAGTCCATGCGAGGAGAGATATGAAGGAAAAAATATACTCACGTATAATCTCACATAGCGAGCGTACCTATACCGTGTAACCATAATATTGTGTAGCGTATAATGAGGAACTTAAAAAAGAGCGATGAAGGATGCGAAGATACGTGGAAAATATATGGCGCGAGTATTGAAGTACTATGATGGAAACGCAGCTATTTTGAAAGCGTCGGGCGGCGCGAGCAGAAATAAAAGCAGAGACAATGACAGAGTTGGAGAAGGAGAGAGAGAGAGAGTGATACGACAAAGGATTATTTCTTATTAACTATGCGTATGACGTAGAGTGCGTAAAGTTCGATTTTTAGTAGATGTAAACCGTTTCCGTTCTGCGCGAGTTGTTTGTATAACGTATATCGTATTTAAATCATATGTTTCCTGTGTAGCATCCGAAGATCCTTAGATCTCTTACGAAAAATAAGAAGGAGCAGAAGCGTCAAAAGAAGTGTGATCACGCATTTACCCACTCTGGCATAAGTATACGGCATATATTCGATGGGACGGGGTTAAATATGAGAAGAGGAAGTTGCAAGAGATTCGTTTTAGCATGGTTGATAGAGTAAGTCATCTTTTTGCGAATGACTTAAAGAATGGTGTAACTATTTGTAGAAAGCTTTATATATATATATATACATGGACACGCCCAAACACACGCACACGAGCGCACGAGCGCGTACACACACACACACACACACATGCGCAGAGACAGAGCCGCGGAGAAACACGGCCACACGCACACGATATATATCCCGTATTATACACCACCTATTGTATTGCTAGTTACGTTTGATATTATGTCGTTAATTAGTGATACGTATGATTACCCTGACATGACACAGCAGCAGTGCGTGGCGGCGCCAATACAACGTCCGACAATTATAGATACGTAAAATAAAGAAAGACAGGAATTAAAAAGCACAAACACTGCGACGTAGCCGATAGCTAAAGCGATCTGTACAAATAACGACGGCGGATATTTAGCCGCGCACGGTGCACACAAATTACTGACCCACGTAGTTTTCCACGAGTACGACGAAGGTGGGAATACGAAGATCGGAGAATGTGTATATTACGTGTACGTTTTTTAAGTTTATACTAGACACTTAGACAAGGAAATTTTGAGAAGCTTTTTCGAAAGTAATGCTTATATAACGCAACCGATACACTAATACTCTTAGGTATTCGTAAATTTTTAAAAGGGTATTTGACCGTTGTTTTTCTTCATTTGCCAAAATACAGGAGCGCGTGACTGCGGACGTGAAACAGCTTTCAAAATTTTTGCTTCGTAATCTTAAAGAACCTTGGTGTTATCGAGTGAAAAAGACCGAGTGAATGTACAGCTAATGAAAGACAAATGTGAGCGCCGTCCACTTTGAAGCTTCATCTTGGTCTATCCGTATTTATTCTTTTAGACGATAGCACTATTGCACTTATCGCGACATAACGAACTTTTATTGTATCATCTTCCAATGTTCGCATCTTCAGTCCAATATTGCAGAAACCTTCGACTTCGATTCTTGATCCTTGTCCCGCGAGTTTATTGTCCCTGTTTATGTCGTGTCTCCCCTCGCGTGTCCTCCTTGCACGTGTAAAATTATTTTTTTACGAACAAACGTTGAATTAAGCACCCTAATTTAAGCAGTGTTTTTTAAGCCTCACACAGATACACTCATCACGTCATGGAAATAGAATTGTTGAAACCAATCTCTCTGTATCATATTTTTCTTTCTTGCGATGTGAATCGAACGAATTCTGCTACTTTGGTATCCTGCTCTTACTCTTCTGTACTCTCTCATAAAATCGTCAATATTTCAACTCGCACATGCAATACAACTGTATGGAATTTTCCCGATCGACTGTTGTGGATTTCTCTAAGTAGTACAACAATTGCCCGACTTGCCAAATCCGTGACCAACGTGTCGCGTAGACTTCTCTTAAAACGAATTACTATACGTAGCTAAGGTAGAAGGGAGAAAGGAAGGAGAATGAAAGGGAAAATTTATGTGCAAAAGCGCAAAGCGACTTAAAGAAAATTCCCGAAAATAAAGTCGGCATGGACAATTTTTTAAGCAAATTTTCAATCATCGTCGTCGCGTAAAACTTGAGGCAAAGTATCCCTAAGAAGCGTGAATCGTGCGAATAAAACACCATACCGTAATGGTAAAGCCAATTTTCATTGTGAACCTGTAGAATTAACGAAATAAACGTTCGAATAAAAAACATAATTATTAAATTATAAAAGAAAAAACAGACGACATTGTAACCTAAATCCGTCTCACGGGAAGCGTATGGATCAAGTTGAATAAAATTGTTTGTTATATTTTCTTTATACTTATAGATATCATTGTTTATTTATTAACTGTTTATTTTACTTTGTATTTTGTCCTATACTTGTTTTTTGTTAATGTGAAAAGTGAAATATTGATAAAGTGCGAGCACGAAAAAATGCGGTTGAATTTTTATAAATAAAGACGTAGCCTAACGTGACTATGACGCTTGCGGCTTCTAATATAGTTTCAAGCATTAGTAAGTAGAATTATTAAAAGGTAAAAAAGTTGAAAGTGTCGTGTTGGTGAGTGCTGCGAGCATAAGATACTTTGTCGGTTTGAATATGTTCTGTTTTTTGGTTTTCATCGCATGTGTGCGTAACAATGTCCAATTGGAAGGAAACAGCCAACGCACAACAAAAGCCGTACAAAACTTGATAGTATTTGCGCGTTATTGTGATTTTATTAGCATCGCTTTTTTAATTTAATATTTATAAAGCGAGAATATTGTTTTCGCCTACTTAAATAAAGTTATTAAACGAAAGAGGTTTCAAATTTTCTGAACCAATGTTATTGCAAAAGGCAGCTGAATTAAAGTGTTTTATGTTAATTTTTTACTTCTTTACGCTTTTGTGCCAGCGACTGTTTTTATTTTGCTTCGCTTCGATTTGTTTAGCAATATTTGTAATGACTTATTAAGTTTCACAGCGTTTTCTTAAATAAAAAATTTTATCGTGAACGTTTTTTATAAGCGATGGTTACTTCTTTTGACAGGTCAATGAAACATTTTCCACGAAGGAACACTTTCGCTCAAAACAGAATGTAACGTAGTCTTAAAGAAGATAAAAGAAATAAAAAGTTTTTTCTGTGTCCTCTCAGCAATTGTTCTCGATGCACTCGTATAATATAATAAGCGAATGAGACTTTTTTTTATCATATACCGTCTCACAAGCACCGAAATAGTACGTTTTTGTCAAACGATATTTAATGTTTAAACAAAGTACATAGTGCGATTTATTTTCCTTGAAGTTTCTTCTTTAATATGGAAGACATTTTTAAATATAGAAGGAAAATGTTTTGGATTTCCATTAATTCATACCACTATATGCGCAGCAAATATAATTACTTGCCCGCTGGAGTGAACGAATCGTGAAAATTTTTTCAAACTCGTAACTCTCGATGTAAATATTAATATTACATATTGTTTAAAGAAAAAAAGAAGTAATGTCTCCGGTGATTGCACGTATGTCTTGCGCGAGCGAATAAAGGAAAGAATGGTCGTGGAAGAACGAGAATAATAGTGTAAAAGAGTGAACGGAAGTGCGTTAATATCTAACGCGCGTAAGTATGCGCGCGGGTGTTTGTGTTTGTGTGGACGTATGCGAGCGAGGGAGCGCGCGCACGCACGCGTTTATGTACGCGTACGCATGAGTGCGTATGGGCGATAGAGAGAGAGAGAGAGAGAGAGAGAGAGAGAGAGACAGAGAAATATTGTGTGTGTGTGTGTGTGTGTGTAAGAGAGAGAGAGAGAGGGAGGGAGAATGAGAAAGTGAACGAGATAGGAAAGAATGAGCGTATGCGTGAGAAAAACTAGCCACACAGCAACCCACACATTGATACCTAATTAATGTTTAACACTATAAAAAAGTACTAAGAGAGCATAGCTGTCCTACAATACCTTACCGCGTTTGAGATAATAAAAGTAAAAAAAATCTCACGTTTACTTGACTATTGAATTTAGTATTACAACTCGGCGATGAAAAAAGTGCGAAGCCTACGTACAACAGAAATAAAGATTTACGGCGAAGAGTAATCCAGTGACAATGAATGTAAATGTATCCATTTTCGAAATTTGATGTAGAATTATACTCATAAGCTATATCTATATGATACACGAACGAAATAAAAGCGTACAGTAAATTAATTTTGTTTGTTATTTTCGCAATTATTCCCGTTACATCAATTTTAATGTCACAACAAATGTCGACGATAACCAAATCAGAGACATAGATTTACAAATCAACTGACATTTTTCGACTAATTTAATTTACCGTTGAGCAATCCTCACTTGCACCATTTAATTGGATAAGTATAACTTTTTTTGAATAAAATAAAAGACAATGTTTTATCACGGGTAATCACTTTTTTCAATAGTGATGAACAACGTACAAATGAAGCTTAAAAGCAGAGTGTGTATAATTTAACTCTTACAAGCTTTATTTACGCACACATGTGCTAACTAATTATTATTTATGCTGATTTAACAACGTATACATTCTTAAGGACTTGATGGAAATGTGCACTTACGCGAATTCATTAATTAGTGCTCGAGTTAAAAGGAAGTTTATACATTGTGTGAGATATTCATACAAAGGGAAAGAAGCAACAACTACCTACCTACTTATACACCGAAAATGCAATTTAATTTCATGCAACCATCCATTATTAAATCAGTTAACAAACTATTGAAAATTTTAAAAATAAGTTGACAGAAGAACAAATCGGTAACGACTCATTCTTTCGAAGCAGCCTTCAATTTTACTCTCCTAGCAGTAATGAAACGAAACGAAAACGTTTGGTAGTGTGGAGTGCATGCACCTCTCGATACGTTTCAAAACGAGCGCGTGTCGGTATTATGGATCCCATAATCCCTTGTAGGCTTCTTAAGTCTCGCGCAAGAATTGGCACTTCGCGTCTGCGGGGCATTTTGTCGGCATATTTTCTCCGTTTATTACGGTCAACCGCATTTTACACATAATTCCAAAGTATCCTTTACCTTTCTTTGAAAGAATTATATACTATTCAACAAATATCATTAACTTTTTATTTTTAATAATTTGTGTAAAAATTGAAAAAATATGGGTTTAAGAAAATCACGGAGGTTTAACGCGAACTTTACGTCCTACAAATTATTTCGAGTAGTATTTTCATATTTATTATAATCTTAATCGGATTTTATAAAGTCTTTTACGTCATCTAATTTTCTAACTTCCAACTGCTCCTACGCATATGTAATACAATGCGATGCCTATCGGAAAATTTATCCTCAGTATCGGTTTCTTTTCGCTATAAGTTGCGAAAATCCTTATACTTTCTCAAACTATTAAAAAATCATACAATAACAAGTTGTCATCATTTTTCAATACCAAGCTACTTTCATTAGTTTGCGTGTTGCTCGTCGCGCAGGTGCATTTAAAATATTTCAGCTTGGGCAGGTGCTTAACAGCGACAGCGAATTTCGAGAATAAAGTCTACGTGCGTTTAACTCGAACGTGGATTTCAGTAGCAGCAGCAGCAGCATTCGGAAATAATGCATTAGCGGGAAATTGAGTCCTTCGTCGCCGGCGATCAGAGCGTAGAACCAAGTTGGACGGAGAGACGCATGCGCGCGCATACTCGCGTCCAGGAGAAAAGACAGAAAGATCGGTTATCCAAAACGCAGCGTTGTTGGCCGGCCTCTCTGAACGAGCTGAGAGGACGTTAAGAGGGCGCACTAGCGCATTCGAACGCTCGTACTCTCTCTGAAATTACAGTGTTAAGCGCGCATTGTGTACGACTGCGCAGGTACGTACACGGACACTGGTATCTACGGCTACCTCTCGGAATTTACGACTTCGAGAGTCAGCGATGAAAGTCTCGTAAAGGCCGGGGCGAGAGCGGCGCGTTTTTCCTCTCCCGCTCCTACTCCTGGTGCCGCTCTGCTCCGTCTCCGTCTGCCGTGCGCTGTGGTCCGGCATTGTTTTCGTTTTTGCGCGCAGCCAAACGCCGTGCACTTCGCGGAGCGCGCGCAGCACCGCGTAATAACGGACGGTGAACGACGTGTCGAAAGTAAACCACCCATAAAGGCTCTCTTGGCATGCAAATGAAACTACGCAGGCGCGCGCGCACGTTCGGACGGAGCCGATAATAACAACAAGAAAAAGATAAAAGGAAAACGCAGACGGAGACCTGTTTCGCCGGCTTCAGCTCACCCGGCGATGAGAATTTCCCGTCAAATTTCGTGTATTTAAAAAATCAAGTAACTTTCTATGGTGAATAATAAAGATCTTATTAACGGGGATCGTTATGCCACTAGCGATTGCAGTCGAATGTTTCATTCAAGTCGAGAGTCCGCGCTTTTCTCTTTCGTTTTGAATAAATTATCCTGAATCGCTGATTTAATGAGAAATGGCGTATCGATCGTTTGGCCGATGCACTTTTCTTCGAGAAAAGTGTGCAGAACCCAAGCATGCAGTATAACTAAGAAAAACTACGCTCTCGCTTGTCATTTCATTCTAATTTCCAATTATTTAACACGGGTTTACTTGCAATATCTAAATGCAGCCGGTGCTTGCCGTAAAATTACCGTTTCAATCTATCAACGTGAAATATTTGATTAAATAATGTATATTTTATATGTGATGCACACGGTTCACAAATAACAACCAAGTCGGTATTAATTTGAAATCTAAAACTGGTTCCGAACGTATCAAAACTAACTCGAAACTCTACTATTTTCTGACTCTATTTCCTAAACTTTCGTATTTTGGAATCAAATGACTTATTAATTATTAGTCAAATACACTGGCCAGCACTTATACACTTTATTTTGAGTGCACGAAAGCGAAATATATTATATTTGCAAATAGCGATAAAAGAATTTAATCTCATAAATTTGGATGCCCTAATCATTTATCTATTCTACTAGTTCGCAAAATGTTTTAATTTATTTCAATTAGCCGAATATACATATGCAGAAGTGCTGCTAAATATTAAAGGCGACGAAGCCATACTAATTTAAGGAACACACTCAAATGCATCATAAATGTAATTGCATTAGAGCTCATTTATTTGTTGGGAGTAGGCCTCGTACCTGTATTCTCGGCCGAACGTATGCCATGCAGTAACAGTGTCATTCTTCATAAAATATTGAAAACAACCAATTTCGACCTTTTGCGAGGAGCCATCACTGGAAAGTAGAATCGATAAAATGGTTTCGTTTCACGCGAGCGTCTACAAATAGTGCGATCGGGGGAAAACGTGTGTGCGCCGGAAAAGGATATAGACGTAAAAGCGTCAGTTATGTCGTGGGAAGACGAAAAGCTATTGGCTGAGGGGATGGAAAGAAAGGGGGCTGCGGAACTACATATTCCGCGGTATGTGATCGGTGGGCGGACGGTGCAATAACATAAACAGAACATAAATGTCTCGTATCGTTGATGACAACGGTGTGCTGTAACGTATCGGGTATCGATACATTGTATCGGTGTGCAAGCGCCACAGGATGGGGTCGATCATTCGCGGTCGCGTTCGCCTATGTATCTATTGCTGCACCTTGCAATAATTCGACACGCGAAACCTATGCGCGTAAAAGTCCCGTTAGGACGATAAAATGCCGATGCGGTTATTACAAGTAGCGCCCATCGAGTTTGCTACAATTTTTACGAGCCGAGAGAGGGGCAACGACTTGTGTGCATACGGGCCTCCCGCTTTTTTCGACGATTTCATTGATACGCAAGTGGCCGCGTTCTCGACAAGCAATCATCTCTTAATAACCATGAATACTTTACAGATTAAATTTTGATTCACTTTAAACTCCTGCTCATTGAGTTATAAGTTACATAAATAAATACCCGATGCCTTTCGACGTTATGCCGAGTAACGTTAAAGCTCACACACAGTCAACGCAAATTTTGACTACTAATTAATGACGTCGCACTTTGTGAATATACGCAGTTAAGACAGTTTAATGCACTTCCTTTATGACGGGAAAATGATAGATGGCCGTTAGTCGAGCAGTAGAGTTTAAGACTGGGATCTATAAAAGACAAGGGGTTTCGCTATTTTATCAATTACATCATCTTTAAATTATCATATTTTTTAATGATAATTCGTATACGAAATATTATTAGCATTTATCTTAATATTTATATATTAAATTTTTTAGTTGTGTAAACGAACTTTATTAACGATATCATTTGCACGAGACTCAATACGGAAATGTATATTGCTATCCCAAGTTCTATTTTCAAAACTTCAATTGGACACGCAAAGTACATACCTAATCCTTTTAACCAACACCAACAAAATGAAAAAATGAACATCATTTTTTAAAATTACATATTTAGAGCTCAAGTGTCACAATATTACAGAAATTAATCTCTTATAATTGTTAATATTAGTTCAACGGTAGTTTTTATTGTACCTCTATCGTTTTTTATCTTTGTTTTTTATTATAAACAATGAGTAAAATATGTTACTAATCATATATTTTATACTTATAACGAATAAAAATCTAAAAATTACGTATCTGCAAAATAATTTAATTGTTTAAAAAACGAATAGCAAAATATACAGTCGTTCAATTTTATTACAATAAGTGGAAATTAGTCGGTTCACAATTATAAATACATAAGAGTCGTTATATTTGTCAATTAAAATTTCACTAATTTTATTTTTCAAAACTGTTTTTGAAGTATTCGCAAGAAATAAAAGTAGCGGTAAAATTTATTGAACTTGTTCGATTAAGGTTTCGTGAAATTAAAATGAAATAAAATTTGCTTAAATGACGAATAAATACTCGATAGTCAAGTTGAACGGATCGAGTGCATTAAAGGTGCATTTTGTAAAATTTAATTTATTTCATGTCTACAATGAGTCAAGTAAAAATGCATCTAAATAAATTTTAAATTGTTCTCAGCACGATCGGATACATCTTGAAAAAACACTTTACTCGACTTGTAAAATAGATTTAAGTATTTTGTTAGGTAGCTTTTATGCGAAAATTTTTATAACGTGTATTTATTCTATAAACTGAGCCAAAAGATTTTTACAGACATAAATTTTTAACAACTCAAATAAAAGAGAAAACGTAATAAGATAATATAAATCTGTATACAAGTAAATGTAAATTTACTTGTCTCCACTTATATTTGCATAAGAGAACTAGTAACTTATTTATGTTCTAATATACGGCCATTTTTCTGATCGTAATTATTGTAAGACATCATTATACATATTTATCTTACCCCTAATACAAATGCATAATATTTAAATTTGTGTAACTTATGTCGGTTCTTATCTTAAATTATTCTTACTTTTGAAAATTTGATTTATTAAAAAAAGAATTCACATCTATGGCTCTGTAATATGTAATAAACACAAGTATACGGGTGTGTGCGTATAGTTTAGACTTGCTCGTTTAACGGCGCATGTTTTGTTAATTAATTTCCAATTTACACACGGTAAAAATTATAACACTTATTTAGAAATACGTTACTAAAACAGACGGAAAACTATTTGTTCAATTAAAATTAAAGATTGAATTGAAATTGCAAGGATATTAGTTAAGAGTTGATAAATTTTAACGGCTTGACGCGAGTCTTATTAATTTTATGTTTAAACAAGTACAAGAAATAACATGTAAAATGCAAACTCACATCGTCGACTTTATTTATTTTGCTTTTTGCTAGACTAACAATAAGTTTTAGGAATATTAAAATAAACAAGCGTCATAAAAATAATTTACAAAAGAATTAAAAACTATTAACTATACAGTAAATGTATGTTTTGAAATTTACAGTTATTATAATAGTGGTTATAATCATTAATTTACCATAGCAATCATAAATATTTCATCACGCTAATTATTCTTCATTTTTCGTAGCAGTAAACAGTAAGCAGCAGCAGCAGCAAACGAATCGCTGGAGTGTATTTATAGCGTTCGGCAAATAATGTGTCTTTCTTGGCTAAAATTTAGTATTTCGCAATACAATATAAACCGTTATAACTTTCTCGGAAGGTAATTTTGCAGAAAACATGCAAACAGTGAGCTCATAAGAGCACGCTATAATAACAATAACGAACAATATATCGCTTTTTCTAAGTACCGGTGAATAATTATAATGCATATAAAGAAAGGAAAAAGACGGAGAGAGAAAAGTCCGCTTGCTCCGATTACTTATCGCCCAGTCCGCTTTTCCCGCATACAATGGATCGACGGTAAAGCGCGTAAAGCGTCGCCGTCGTTACGCACATCGGGTCATAGTATATAATTCAACATCTCATGTTTTTTTGAGTAATCGTCGGCGTGTGTGCACTTTTTGCACGAGAGCCGGCGCCATACACAATCACGGGAGAGCAGCCAATGCCGTGCTGTTGTCGAAAGTGCTACACTAAATGTACACCGGTTCGCGCATTTATGGCTTCGGCTTCAGCTCGCAGTGGCCAATAAGCGTAAAAGCATGGAAACGAGCTACGTTTTGTCTAGTTTGCATCGGCCCCACTGAAAGGTGTGAGAGCTTATGAATGTTTATTGGTACCTTGCGTCTAATTTAGGGACACGAGAGTCCGACGATACTATGGTTTGATTGCGCAAACAGACATGGATAAGTCAGCGATAATTACATGGTGGGTGCATCGCAAATCCAGGGAATCGATGACGTTTTACGCGAGGCGGGTTCGTTTACACGAGCTTCGTGTAGACGTACCGCTGCTACGCTCTCGTTCTATATTGCATTAAAGTAATTGAAGTTTCCTCTTAATTTTTACGAACATGCGTATCGGACAGAAAGCATCTTTTCTTTTACTGTCTTTTTCCTTCGACTAAATTTATCATCGGGAGGAAGATTTACTTTACTACACGCTACATTCGTATTCCAAGCTAATCAATTTTTCAAATATCAAAGCGTAATTTATTTTTAATTGTTCTGAAACTTGATCATAGAATCAGATACTTTAATAACCTATAAAGTATCCAAAATTAGCTATATTTATTATTTAAAGAATATTGTTGAACTTGCAAGGAATAAAATTTATTCATATGTATTACAATGAAATATATCGCAAAGCGCAATAAAATGTTTGGTACAGTTCAATTAAAAAAAATATGTCGATAAAGAAGTACCGAACAATGTATATGTATCTTTTAAATGGCATAATTAAAGGTGATTCAATTTTTATACATCTTTAAAAATATGATCAAAAGTTGTTAATTGTAAATAACATTGCGATAGTACTTATGCCGATATTAACTTCGTGCTATAAATAATAAAATGATATGGTGCACTAAACGTAAATCATAATTACCATTAAGCTATAAGGTTTAAAAGTCCTGCGAACGTAAAGTATATATAAAGATTTTCGCGAAGAAAAAATTGACACACTTCGATTTTAATTTTACATTGTATTTAATAAAAAGTTTAGCGATCACTGGTTCTAAATAAAAATATTAAAATTAATTAAACTGGTACATTATGAATAACGTGAATGTGATGTCCGAATATAACCGTTGTACATGTTTCATAATTATGAATTTCAATATTTCATCACAGAAGTTGATTTATTCAAATATAAAACAATGTTAGTGCCATGTACACTCGTATTTTGAAGTTTGTATGTTTTAAATTAAAATAAATCGATTTAGTTTTCAGAGTATATGTATTTATTTATTTGCTTACTTGTCTATTAAATTCTAAGAATAATCAATAAATACGTGTAAAATATATGCGAAACGGTTTAAAGTTAAAAAGAATCAATTGTTTTAATTACGTTAACAGCACATTTTGAAATAAGAGATTACATATTTATTTAAAAGTGGATTTATTCTTGGATAAAGCATCGCGTAAAGCATTTACAGAATGATATCTTATTATTTTTATTGCACAACAACTTACACAGAGTCGAAGGAAGGAAAAATTTTTCTCACAATTTAAGTGGTTAAGAAGTCAAACGTTACCTCAGACCTAACTGAGCTATTTATATAAAGACATTAAATCACGAAAAATTATTTGCAATATTTCGAGTATGTATAAGTACTCGTTTTTCTGGTCTCTTCGTTCTTTCGTATATACATAATCAAACGCAATATGTTAATAAGTCGCAGGAGCAGTGCAACAGCAGCGCCGATAAATTAACCGTTCCCATTATTATAAATCACGCGCGGATTAAGGCAACTAACTCTCGAGCTTGGACACGAACATGCACGGGACTAAACTCGCTGTATTAAAGAAAAATCTCTCCGAGAGAGAGGGAGAGAGAGAAACTCGTCCTCGGCGTCTACGCAAAGCATTACATCCCTTTGTTCTCGCAATCGTGCGAAGAAGACTCCGCTGGTTCCGGAGCTCGATTCCGAGCCATGACATTACTGATTTTTCAGAACCGATGTGTACGCACGAGCACCAGAAGAATTATTAGTCTCGCCATCTCAAACGCACTCTCGAGTAAGTATTTATAGAGCATTGTAAGTCAACCGAATGCAATGCTGTTTGCTTACCTTTATTAAATGCACAATAAAAATATTTTCGTTACGGATAAATTTTACGTTTTCGTCTCAGGTATTCTCGTTGCTGATTAAACGAAAAGCACCATTCGATCAAACGGTCTAGCTCGCGTATAAAGAAAATTAATGCGGAGGCAATGACAGTAGTAAAAGCGCGTATCATCGTACGTATTCGCTCGCTTTTATCAACTGCATTATAGAGGTGGAGTTATTTGAAATGGACCGGCGCAAGTGACGTGAACTGGCTATTTTGAGCGATACGTGTTTTCAATATCGGCGAATTATCCAATTAAATGTTAAAGAGGCAAATATTCTAACTGTTGCCAAAGCTCTTACATTAACAACTAATTTTTTTCATATGCGCCCGTATATAAACTATGCACGCATATAGAATATTAATGCGTGGGGTTAGGGTTGCTCGAGAAGGATGAAGGCAACAGACGCGCGCGGAACTACCTCTTGCGCGAGAGAGAGAGAGAGAGAGAAGGCTTCGCGTCCGGAGATATATCTCCTCTCCGGTTCGCTTTCCTCGTCCTTCTTCTCTCCTCCTTCTTCTCCTCCTCTTGCTTTTCTGCGAGACCTTACTTATTGGTTTCGCCGCGGAGAGCAAAAAGGCGGCCAGAGTCCGCGGTCGGCCGAAGGGGGGGAGATAAATGCCCCAGGAAAGGGGCGTCCGAGCAGGAGCATCGAGTTGCGCCGCTCCCCCGGGGCCTTGACCGGAAAATACACAACTGCCGAGCGAGCGATGCCGCCGGGATATGAGCCGCAGCGACGTCGGTTTTTACTTGCGTTTCGCACGATTTTCGATGCTTCGCGTTGACTCGACGTCCACACAAAGAAACGCTGCCTCGGAATAGTGGATCCAGGAGCTTTAAAATCCGATTCAAGAGCTCCGTGTTTACTTTTGCGAGAATGATCATTCGAACAGTCCGTTTTTGTATTTATTTATTCATTAAACTCGTATTTATTAGATAAGCGTAATTCAACTAGATGAGGCGTGTCGAGAAAAGACAAGATCCAACCTAAGCACTACTGCTTACCCTAATAGTCCATATAAAATCGACCAAAAGCATTATGGAACATTATCAACTGCGTGTAGTTCTAACGCATACTTCGTATCAATGTTTTAAAAACGTCGCCAGCTTATTCGAACGCAATTAAAAAGATAGCTCGTTATAATTATTTTTATTTTTATTTTCATCCCATACGTATTGTTTTCTTCGCGTCTCACTTTAGGCCGTAAATAGGAAAAAACACATCGTTGCATAAATCATTACGATGTCTCGGAATATTTGAAAGCAAAGTAACTTCATATGTAAAATAAATAATACTCGTGTGCATTGAAATACTAAAAATTTTCATCATTTTTATGAATAAAGGTTCATCTTTTCGTGGCAAATTACACTTACAAATTACACTTCACAAAAGACGGCGGCGCTCGTTTAATAAATCTCCATTCGAGTATTTCTGTAATCATTCGTTATTATATACTCGTATGCCATATTAATTTTTCTTTAAGCTATTACCTTGATTTGAGGAAAAGCACCACTGGAAGGAGCGTAAATGTTATAAACGTACTTGTTGCAAACCATTATACACGTAGTCTAAGGTTTTTCCACTGCATCGGCAATACCTTTAAACACTTTTGTAACGAAAATAATACACGGCTCTAAAAAATTTCCCATGATATTTTATGTCGTTACTTTCTATACTTTGCACTCAACTAATATTCGTCATTATTGTCAAAATACACGTGTACGTACGAAACGTATTCATGGGATTTTCGTGCGCGCGCACAGATCGTGCTCTAGAAGGAATATAATACCGAGCGATTTTCCGTAATGGCGAGCTCTCACTTTGTTTGCTCTCATCATAAAGAATTGCTCTCTCGTGTTCGGGAGATAAATACCGCACTCTCGACTGCATTTTAGCGATTGAAATTTTTAGAGAAAGCGTTTTTAGTACACGTTACATTTAGCGAATGCAGTATAGGTTGAGGAATATATTACGGCTTGATTTTTACGCGCCATTACTTATGAGATCTTAAAGGTGAATAATGATTTATACGATGCAAGAGCGTTTATGTCGATAAGTATTGAAACACTGTTATGAGAATCGACAAGCAAAATGATTTAAGAATCTCATAAAATTAATTTTCTAAAGAACTGATAATAATTTGTTTCTGACCTCTTAATCAAACCTCTAAGTTTCCTCATAATTTGGAAATTGGTTTGATTTTTTATCGTGAAAAAGTGTTTTGCAAATGGAAACATGCCAGATTTCAAAAGAAGTCCTTTGATTGATAAAATTGGCCGCATAAATTATCAGTTTTTTATATTCCACCGTTTGAACGCAATTGTCTATATTTCGCTAATGCGGTTGAGTTTAGTTTTATTCGCGAACAAAGACTCATCTTGTCTCAATACCTACAAAATATAAAAATTTTATTGGGTAGTAAAACCTTTATTGTTCTGTAACAATATTAATTTAACAACCATCAAAGTAAACACTCGAATTTCTTATATAATCGGTCGAGTGTAATATACTCCGTATATAAAAATATATTTAAAAAGCAGAATGTATAATTAATAAGAAAAGTGCGGCGTAAAACCTACAAAAGTAATATCGCGCATATCGATCGATAAAGGCCCGTATAATTTGTAATAAAAGCTCATTTTGGCTGGTATAGTGGCCCTAAGAAGGAACAAAACATCGGCGCCACACAAAACACCTTTCCAGAGCCATTTTGATCGGGTATCGCGCATCGGCATCCAGAAGCGAATGAATTTGCGGCATGTGCGTGTGTCGGTCAGAATCGATCTGAATGAGAGACAGAGCCGGAGAGCGTGAGGGAGGGAGAGCGAGATAGAGTGAGAGAAATACGATAAACGATGGGGCTGGGGCTAGTGTAGGAGGGAACGACAGAGAACGGGTAAGGAGAGGGTACAGCATTAGACAGGATTTATTTTGGAACCTTGGGTCCCTTTCTTCGTGCGCCATGTTCCTGCGAAGGCCGGGCTTCTTCGACTCTCGCTCACTTCGCGTATAAGAAGAAAGGAAGATTGTACGTATAAAAAGCCAGTGATAGACGGGAATGTTCAAAAAACTTCTTGCGTACGACCATCCTGCGTTATATCACATTCTACAGACCGCGGCGGCCGATCAAAAAGGACGCTGTTTCTTTACGAATTTGAAATCTGGATGAATTAATAATTTGAATAGAGAGAGAGAGAGAGAGAGAGAGAGAGTCAGAGCAGAGAAAGAGACGGAGGTGAAGATGGAATCAGATTGAGATGAAAAATGCTAAAACCGCACATTTGCGTGTATAAAAAAATTTGGTAAAATAAATATATTCGCAGACTATTCTTATAATATTTTAGACAAAACTATACTTATAATTTAACAGTAAGCTCGGTTACGTTTGTACAAAGAAAGCACTTTCTTTAAATACTTTCATATTTATTATACTTTCAAATCTTTTAATTTCAATTGAAGAAATGGATAAATATCCATTTTTAGCTCTCTGGATTTAATTTTCACTAAAAATAAAATTCACTCGAATAAAAGTAAAGATTTATCGATTTCTTAGATTAAAGTTTTAATCAAAGCTTCGAGCAAATAACAGTTATCATCAATTTTAATTAAAATTAGACCTTCGTGCAGTAAACGATTGCTTACAAATCACAATGAACAAAAACAAACGAATAAAATGGATTTTCGAAGCTCGATAATAATAAATATTTTCACATCGATAATTAGTTGCTCCGAGTAATGAATACGAAAGGTCGTGTCGATTAATCAACTGGAAGGTACGATATTCGTGGAAACGCGTTAAGTGGCATCTGAAAAATTAAATCAAAATTATTAGCAGTCCGATGATTCCCAGCCCGACTTCTCCTTAGCAAGTATTCGGAACGTCGAACTACTGGACAGCCTTGATACGTAATGGATTGTGCGAGACGTGCATAAAATCCAACTCTGGGAAAAAAGAGTTGGTTTGATTTTTGAAAGAGAAAATATCTTGCGCTTGGCGAGGCGGTCTGGGTTGAATTTCAACTGCAGGAATCGATTATTGGAACCGATATATAAATTAAGCCTCTCCTATTTCATTTATTAAATGGAAGCAAATAAGAAAAAAGTAGCATAGGATGCACTTACTCATTGTGATTTAAGACCTTTGGAAACTTTAGAATTTTATTCCAACATGCTCTAAAGCAACGACGAGCTCCTACGCTTACTTTACATGCCGTTTTTTAATTTATACAACGGTTATTTAAAATAATATTACTTTATATTCGACACAGCGACGAGCTTACCACAATGCCGTTTACAAAGTTACTCTTTTGGTTATAAAAAATGCCGATAATCTATTTACTCGTGCACATTTTTACTTACCAACATTACCTATTTAATAAAGTTTTGTTTTCAGAATGTAATCTGACTGCAATAAGATGATACCCACATCGTTGAATATTGTTAGGTTTAAAACGCATATTAACTTTTGAAGTGTTACGTAGCTTTTGTTAAAGTTATTCTAGTGTTTGTAATGTTATTTAATTTTAGTAATTGCAGTTTAAACTTTTGTATTAAAAATAATGTTGTTTGGTTGGTCAAGTATTTTTAAATAAGAATAATTATTTTTACTTCGTTTGTTATCGTAAAAATCTAAAATTTAAAATAAAAATGCAAAGTATCAGGCTAGAATATAAGGTGATATAATGTTGTAATTTTCGTATAATTATAGCTCTAAAAGCAGTTGTATTTTGCCTAGAATTGTTATTCATTCCTGGATTCAAAATGAATCATTAATGCGTAAAACATTGAGTCATTCACAACCAGGAGAAATGTGTGTCCAACATCAATAAAGGTGTACATAAAGCTTGTATTCGTTGTAAATCTTTCTATTTTTCATAATATAAATAACCAATCCCCAGGTACATTTACTTTTACTCGCAACTATAATTTCTCAGCTTTTCATGAATTATCTGATGAGACTTGAATAAACCTGATTACGAGGACTTCGGAATGACTACGTTTATTTTGTTTTTAGCAACGAATCCGTGTACGGATGGTCTTAAATCGATAGCAACGGTATTCAAAATTACTTTATAGTAAAGATATTCGACATCAATATATCCTGTTATTGCGAATTTTAATGCAAATTTTGAAGATTCGAATACACTTCCTATTTAGTTTAGCATTTTACAAAGATAATAGTAAAAAATCTGTATAGCTGTTAATATCATGGCTAGAAACTTTTTATAACTTAATTTAACTATATAACAATATCTCACTGTTGAATTCACAGGCCTTTTATATATTTTATCTTCTCATGTACATATTTAACTGTTTTACGTAAAATTCTAATCTTTTATTTATTGCAATGGTTTTTTTTTCATAAAATTAATCATCATCATTATTATTAATTCGTTACAATTATAATTACTATCATCGTCGTCATCGTCGTCGGTATTTAATCATCATTATTTTTGTTAATTTTTTACAATAATCATTATCGTTATGAACACCATCATTAGCGCTGTCATCGTTATCGTTATTATTATTATTACTATAGTTATTATCATCACCCTCATAAATGCTGTCGCGAACATCATTTATCAAAATTTAATTCTGATGTACATATGGGTTACTGTTGCATATTAGGAAGTACTGTTACTTTAATAATTCTACAGAAAGTAACAAATGCCGATGAGAATATATTCAAACAAGAAAGGTATTATCAAATTTTATCTTTTCCTTGTTCAAAGAATTTATTGATCTCATCGGTTACAAGAAAAATATAACGTATATATACTGATTTCGCTTTTAGATAAATGCAGATATTGAGCATATTTTGGGTAAAGAGTATTATTACATTGAGTCAGATATTATTGCATATTATTAGATAAAGTGGAAGAATAAATTAGAATTCATCATAATTCAGAAAAGTTTATACTTATTTGTCTCTTGAACGATAGAATAATGTTCGTCACAATTTTGTTTAGCTGCGTTAATATTTCAAAATTTTTATGCATTGTTTTTACTATATAGCACTAAATTGCTGTGAATTTGTTATGCATTAATTATACATTTTGATCAGATTTTAATATTTTATTGTTTATAGTGGATAATACGCGTAAAGTTCTATTTTTCAATGAAGACATCTTCAAAAATTGTGATGAAATAAATAAAATTTGAAAATGCTACTTTGTAGATTAAATAATCAGAGGTAACAATAATGTTGAACAATAGTAATTTCTTTATGAATTATCAAAATTACACGAGTAACTAGAATATTTTAATTTAAAAAAAAAACACAAAATGATTTGTTGAGAATATATATAACAGAAAGACTACATAAGACTTTGAAAATGCTCCTGTAATATAATAATGCATTATAAAAAAAATAATTTAATTCAATTTCATATCATTTACAGAGAAAATAAAACTTCGATGTATTAGCATTGTTTTCTTTGTCACACATGTAAGAGCATGTGAACGTAAATAAACACCACCCGCTTCCTTTCATACATAAATTTATCAAGCACGAGTTCTTATAATCAACATCTATTTTTAATAGCGATTGAAGCATTTTAAATAAAGTTATATTAAATATTTTAATTTAACGTGATTAACAACAAGTATTTTTTAAAATACGTAGTTAAAAATATTCATAATTCTCGAAATAATTAAAAATAAAAGACAAATTAATAAATTCAGTTTTTTTCTTTGAAGAGAAAGTGACTAATGACGAATGATTTTTAAAAACAATTATTTTATTTAGTACAATGAAATATATTGCAGTTAAAGCGAATAAGTAGATTATATAATCAGGTGTGACGAATTTTTTAGTTGCTACAGGTATTCCGTATACACTTTGTTCTAATATTAAGAAGCAACTGTATTCTTTATATTGTAAATTTTTACATCAGTGTAATTGATAATAATTAAAGTAGTAAGCAATGAACTCGATATTTTTTAAATTTAAGTAACTGAAAATGGAAAAAAACATAATTAATGATATAGAAATGCGCTTTATAACAAATGATTGTAAATCTGCTGAATATTCAGTTATCTATTAAATAATACAATTTAAATAGAATTTCATTAGTATAAATCTTCCTCTGGTATTCCTTTAATTCCAAGACGATTCTTTTCCTGCGATAATTTTTGGTACGAAGACATGATTCCGAAAGAAGGATGACTCACGTACAATAACAACAAAATACCTTTTAAAAGTAACAAAAGACGTCCATCTCTCAGTCTACTACGAAGCTGCATCCCTAATCAACTATAACGAAAAAAAGCAGACTCTTTCCCTCCTCTCTTAACATTCATAGCATGACGTCCACGCAGCATTTAGCAATAACTTTACCAGTTGGATTAAGGAAATCCGACGGTGTCCCTTTCATTCTCTCTCATTTGCCTGTGAATTAAAGGTCTATGTACAATATCGCGATGAGAAATTTCCTGTACGCTCGGAGTGCACAAAAAAATCAGCGACCGACTCCAAGTTGTGCTGCATTCGCATGCCGCCCGGGTAATTTAATAAATAAAAGCCGACGTACGTGGCTTTTAACCAGATGCCTATCTCGATTGCGGAGGCGAAAGAGATTGATCGGGCTGCGAAAATTCGTGATCTGAGAGTCCGCAGAATAAGAGAAAGAGAAATCAAGGCGATACGACGATAACGTAACGAGCCGACCGGGGTGACAGTCGAGACAAGGACATACGATTGAGGGTGGCAAAGGAATAATGCGAGAGAGCGAGAATGTGTCTTTGCATAAGAGCAAATAAATAATGGAGACGGATGAAAATGGGTTGTGTTCACACGTGAGAGGGAGTGCGTATAAATGTATTTCTCAAAGAGCGGGAGAGGGAGGCGGTGGCGTGGGGGGAGGGGGTAGAGATGGCGAGGCGCGATGCTAACGAAAAAAAGTAGAGAAAAGGTAAAAGATAAGGCGAATTGTGGGGTATACAAAAAGCCGTCGGCGGTGAGTGACGTACGAGCGAGAGCTTCGAGTTATTTTGCCGTCGCGTCGCGACGTCGTTACGTCTAACGTAGCACCGACGACACTTCAGAAAACAGAAAAGACATGCGCAGCGGAGACACGAATAAAGAAGAAAAAACTGCACGCCATGCGACATGCGGGGAATTTATTCAGGAGGTGAGGAATACCTGAACGTGACTTGCACTCGTGACGTATCCTCTCAAATTAGCCTGCGCGTAAAATGACGGCCAATAGAAGGATTATTGCGCCTAGTAAACTTCCACTCCCTCTATCCGACTTCCAAATAAATAAAAACTACGAATTAAGTGAAAGAAGGAGAGGAGCCTGAAAAAAGAATTCCCAGCGTGCGAAAAGGGACGGGGCGCGTTGTCAAGGGGTAGAAAGTGCCATAAAATTTTCACTTTTTAGAAAAGCATCGGGCGAGAGCGGAAGCGGCGACCAATATTTTTTCCCTCGCCGCTGTGCCTATGCTCTGCACCGTGGCTTCCTCCTTGGAGTCGGAGGCGTCGAATTTGGCCGTGTACTGATATTTTTCTTTTTTCCGGTGATACTCGTTTGAGACTCGTCCGAGGAGCCTGTCGCGTCACTCACCGCTTCGAGTGGTTGTGTCGTTGTATGGAATAACAGTGAAAAAACCTACTTGTTTGAATCTTCTTCTAAGATTCGTGTTGTTCGGCCGGTCGTCTCGATTGTGTCTCGGTCGTCCGATCAGGAATCCGCTTCTAGCGGGAACAAAAACAACTGCAGCTTTATGAAAATGTGCGCGAATAGAGTGATACGATGTTCTATATATTAGCGTTAAAAATCTGTATGTTAGTTTTTAAAGAATAATTTATTTAGTGCATTATTTACTGCTGTAGTAAAATACGTTATTTAAAAGTGCACAATAAAAATGACATGTTGTATCGTTGCTTAAAGAAAAATTTAAATTATGCCTGTTTCAAGTGTCTACATAAAAGTTCGAGTGTTAATAAATTATTGTCGAATATGTTACACACAGACCGCAGCTCTATTTTTAAATATAATAATGGCTTAAAAATTATATCGAAAGTGATAGCGTCAAGTTTTCGTTATATTTGAAAAATTTTTTAATTCATCCAGACACCGATTATTTAAAAAATAATTAAAACGATTTGACTTTTTATTCGTGCATTACTTTCGACCCGATGTATTCCCCTGATGAATACTTTATTTTTTAATGACTTTTAAAATGTTAAAAGCCAACAAAAAATAAACGAGGACTCAAAAAGTTGTATTCGAAGAATGCCGATAAAGTCACTCACATTAAAATTATGATATTTCAAATAATATGGTTAACTCCAATATAAAAATATATTCTTTCGTTTTGTAAAAGTCACAATAAATTAGCTCGCGAGTATTAAAATTGAAAAGTGTCCAATGATAGTTTCTCTGTTATTATAGCAACTTACACACGTTAAATCGCTAAGAATACATTTATTTACTTTCGACTATTAAACTGTTTAGTTTAAGATTATTAAAATCACAAAAACTTAAATAAAGTAATTAGTTTATAGTTTTTTCAAAGCCGTAAATGATCCATTTTTTAATATAATTTTTCATTAATGTTCTGTTTGTGTTATTAAACAATATTTATGATTAAAGCAACTGTTAATATTTTATATTTAAATTTGCATGAACTTTCAAAGAGACTACCTTTTTTTCAGCAGCGACATTTTTCACAGAAGATTGTTAATTTTTTAATATATAATAGAATTAACTTCAACATTTCGCAATTCAATATCAATTTAAATAGGATTTGACAAGCCCGTATAATAAGCTTAAGCAATTTTTTATAATATTATTTTGTATTAAGAAAGTTTAATCACGTGTCACATAAACAAGAAGCCGAATTTGATAGCAACGTTTTTTTCACGCTCATATTTTTATCTACTCATATTTTTCGTATTATTTTATTGATATTACGTCAATTTCATTTTATTGAATTTTCCTCGCCTACCTTATTTTAATATTCCAACTCCCCTGAAAAAACCTCGGTAGTAATGTAAATATTTGATAAGGTTCGCTGAAATTCTGCTCAATGGTTGAAATCTAAAATAAAGCCATTGTCTGAGGCATCAAATAGCCTTAAGCATGTGAGCTTAGTAACTCTCCATTGCAGCTGAATCTTAACGAGCAAAGACTTTCCTGCTGCTCATTTCCCCTTCGTCCTACTTCTAACTTGGTATCGCATGTCTTCAAAGGGTTTCGGAGAAATTAACATAAAAAAAAAGAAAAGTATCCGAGCCTATAATAAATTTATGGATTATTATAGATTTACTTAAATTAATTTTAATATTTATATGTGTGGATTTGTAATCTATGTGCTCCGAAATACTTCAAAAAGTACACGTATTGACAAAAGAAATTTCAATTTTTAATCGGATACATCGATAGAGCTAATATTAATTTGCATAAATACGTTTACAACGTTCAATTCTGTCTCGGTTGCGCCGCAAAAGCAGAATAATTTTTATTTCAACAATTTGGCTTTCTCAGAATAATAAATTATTAAATTATATACGGAGACGTCGTGAAAAGTTTACAGAACGGGAATGTATTGATTGTACGTGTAATCGCCTTTGCCTAATTAGTCACCTTCGACTGTTAACCGTCCTATTGAGGTCGTTATTTCTATTTGCTACATTAACCAATTATTTTAACTAATTATCCAGTAGTTTTTGTTCAATCTAAGCACTCCCTATCTATTTTATTGTCAGCATTCGAGATTTGAGATTTAATTTAATTTTTTTTTCACTCCTTCAAATTAAATCCCCGGTATTGTAAATCGATGTTTGTCGGCTTAAATTTGTTCCTCGTCACCACGATAATCGGCATCGGAAAAAATTAATCGCTATTTAATAACGTAGAAATTACAAGCGGACGCGGCGGCCGCATGTGCGTGCGCGTGTAATAATTTGATTACAATATCGAGAGACAGAATGCGCGAGTCGCTGATGAAAATGACGACAGTTTATTCTTATTCCCGTCGCGCCGACTGTTAAAAAAAGCGATTGCGCGCCGATGGCCTGTGCAATTCCACGGAGTCTTCCTGGGCTTCCTCGGTGGGAAAATAAAAGATCGACCAGGGAAATAGGGAGGAACGATTATCTTTGGTAATTAGCGGTGGTTCGCGAGCTGTAGCGTGGGTATGAGCTCTGGTTGCATGCGACTAGTGGCAAGACATCGGGGCCATTATGCGTGTATAATACAACGAGCGACGGATAGATGCATGCGTGCGTGTGTTCAGGCCGCAAATCCTTCGCTACTTTCCACGTAATTATTCGAGGTGCGCGTTTGGGGTAAATTGCTCGCATCCAGATTACAGGGACAACGTTTTCAACAAGGGAATATGCACCGGTGACTTATCCGTAAATGCATCGGCCGCGAGCCGCTGCTGAATTAATGGCGAAGTACAAGTGCAGATTTCTCGATAAAAAAGCAGAGGAAAAAAACGAGCGATGGAGTAAGTTTCTGTTGTTGGCGATCGATTGTGATATGTGTGTGTGTGTATCCGTACAACCTTAGGGGAAATTGGAAAAATTAAAAAAAATAACTCGCTTCGTTTTGTAATTGTAGTGCTAATACTGCATTTTGTTTCTCTGAAGAGCTTCTATCGATGCGTGTGCGGCATTATACGATCTTGATTATTTCGTTTAGATACACAAACGCTTGTACTAAAAATGTATTGCGTTATTCAAATTATCATTAGCGCATGTGGAATCTTATAATACGTGGATAATATTTAATAGAACAACGTACAACAGTAATGACAGCGCACGAAGCTAAAGATTCTACTTTTTGCTACAGTTTCCTTTTTGCTACTTTCAACAAACATAATTACGCATGTGAAATTCTTAATTTACCGTTTAACGTTTTAAAAATCACTGCGCAATAAATCATAGAAAATATATTATTATATTAATGTTCGAATAATACAACCTGAAGTTTGTATTCAATCGCTATTAATGCGCTATTAGGAAACACGCAGTACAATTTTATCATTAAATTACTTTTTATACAAATTAAGAATTTCGTAAACTTTTAGCGATAGATTACGTCTATCGATAAAAGTATGCTTTTTGCATCGAAACGGGTATTTTTATTTTCAATTTCTTTTCCATTGAATAAAATGTTTTAGAAGGAAAATTTATTCGATAACAATCGTTCAACAATTATTCAACAATTATTGAACATGATTTTAATCGTGGATATGCTAAATTAAACAAGCTTTGCTAATGTCGCTACGAAATTATACGGCAAAAGCCTAATTAAAAATCTCATCGATCAAACATTTATTTAAAAAGATTCCTATTCAGATTTTGAAATGCCTTTCGCTAGAGTATTCCGACGGCAGATGCATGCGCGTAACACTGATCGAGGATAAAGTGTAAGTTTGTTTTTTACAATTTAAATATTAAAGGCCACAGCTGTGTTTTGGCGTGCGTTTAATCGAATTCGCACACGTACCTAATAATTAATTAAATAATTTATTTCTTAATAAAAGTTTAAGGATTGTTAATTATAATCGTAAAATGGTTTTTTCGATCCCCATGCGAAAAAAACACAATTTGATTGACGAAAATGTTTAGCTCCTATTCCATAAATCAGTAGCCCGTAATATCGGTTTATCAAGCAGATTCGATTGAATTTAAAAATCAGATAGCACTAGTTATGCAATTACATCAATTTACGGATTTATAATTTCCTGCTATTATAAGTGCATTTAGATAAGCGATAAATTAGCTAAAGTATACACAAACAATTTATTTCCCAATCTAAATGATGAGAGACAAAAATAATACATTGCACCGTTGCGATATTTTAAGATAATTATTCATTAGACAATTAAATTTCACCTTCTGTTAACACGAAACAAATTTAAGCGTTACATTAAATAATCATAAATACCATACTTGCATTTCAAAAGTTTATGAGCGTCTCTTAAATTAGTAATCGCTCCCATAGCACAACTTCGTATCTGTTTATGAGTGCGTTGATGCTACTAATGTATTGTCTTACGATAGCCTCCGCATTTCTGCGGCGCTGTAATGCTGAAAAAACTGTTATCCATACACTTGTTGATATACTGTTTATAGCGTCTTTGCGTGGCATTAGAATAATGCCTCGTTCGTATAGGCCGTTATTTATATGTATAGAGCGCAACGATCTCGTCTTGGCCAATGCGTAAACAAATCCAGTCGCGTGATCTATAAGCCAGGATTATAGGAATCCAGACTCGACTTTTATACGTCAAGATTATCTGTTTCTATTCTATGCTGCTTGGTTTTCACTGCGTGTATACCTACACATGCATTGGCGATACAAGAAATTACGCTGCATTCCAAGTGCAAAACATTTCTTTTTTTAAACTTAACCTCAATTCTTTAATTCCGTCTAACGAGGTATGTAGGGTATTTTTAGGGTTAAAGGAGTAACGCGATAATTAAGGATCGTTGGCTTGGGCCGGGTGATGAAGATTTGCGCTCTTTAGACTGACATATTTTTCGCGTAATTCTTATACGATGAGAAGTAAATGATATAGTTACCGAATTTATCGCGTATAAATTTAACTTGTATACACTCTTTAATAATTCTGGTTAGTAAAAATCAAAGGTCTTGGGATACCTTTGAAAAATCAGGTTTATTATTCAGAACGAGACGAACATTATTTATTATTACTTTTTTTAATTTCTACGAAAAGCGAAATCAATAAAATATTTCTCGAGCTAAGAATAGGCGTGTACTTCTTTCTCACTCCCTCTTTAATTCTAGCCTTTTAAGAAACAATTGAGCAAACGTAGAAATACAATAAAAAACTTTTTTGCAACGATATAAAAACCAAACTGCATCCATACACTCGCTGCGTACTCTCCTCCCATTTTAATAACAATTGCAGTAAAAGTGCGAGAATTTAATCATTTACATAACCGCTTTTATTTCGCTCTCATCATTATGCCCTTTTATTAATTCAAGCCAATCATTTTATAATTAAAAAATCTTTGCAAAGCGTCGCGCGAGATTGTCCGTAAGCCCGTACATCAAATGAAACTGCGTTTTGTTTACTGCCGCCGACATTAATGAATGAAAATCAAATTAGTTTGTCGCGGGTAACCTCGATTCAACAATAAGATGAAAAGTCCCGAAAGCGCGTCGGATGCGATTAGCCTTAGCGTGTACTGCAATCGTCCGTCTTCATTATTCGGAAGATCAATGATGCCACGGGGGGTGGTGCGTCATTAAATCCGAAGCAATCTAAAGAATTTTCTCCCCTTCCTCCCTCTTGTTCTAATCTCCTTTATTAGTAAAAATGGCGACAGCTGGCATTGACGAAAAAGTGGCGTCCGCGCGTTATTGAAGCGAGGCTGGCTCCTCTCCCGTGTCTGTATATACGCGTACATTCAAGACTCCTCCGTCTCGTTCTCTTCGTCTTACAAACAGAAAGAGAAAAGCGGAACGAGTGGAGGATGGCGTATTGATCTTTTTAGTGGCAACGTATCTCCGCTTGAGCGCAATCCAACCTGCGCGTCGGAGCTGCTGCAAACTAAAGGTCTATATTTCCCCGAGGACAGATACCTTTTACTGTTCCTATAAACACAATTTCCCAAGAATATTGTATTGGATGTATGTACGAGTTGCGATCGCTCGTTCTATATAAATGCGAATAAGTTTGCACGGGCGTACGTGGAAATAGAATGGGATGACCGATGTGTAGGCAACGAAATATGATCTTTCCAATGGGCGACTATTTTTCAGGGCTTTCGTAAACATAGGAGATGATGCCTCGCGCGATTAACTTAGACCATCGACTGTTGCGTGAGTGAAAAAATTTTTATTCAGCTTTGATCCGGCGCGTCGTAATTAATTTTCGTTTATGAATTATACGCTTGAATTTACGATGACTTTTTTCTGTGAATTAATGCTTTTTTCAACGGCTTGCGTCATTTATTTTTGCTTAAACATATTTTACAAACGGATAGCACGAGGGTACGCAATAAAAAACAATACTTGATAAATTTTCTTTTATTTTCATACGTATCATTAATTATTTTAAGTCTTCTTAAAATTTAATTAAAACCAAAAGTTATGAACTCGTTTTAATATACTTTATGAGAAATTTATTGTTTCACGAAATACCTTTTTCGTTAAACTCGTTTTCATTTTCATAAATGAGAACATATTTTAACTTACTATGGAATGATTTGTCATCGATATAAATTAATTGTTACTTCGCTATTCTTATCAATATGATAATTTGCTAGGAGATATTTTAATTGATTGGTATTGGTTTGCGTATTCATCAAAGAGAGAGAGAGAGAGAGAGAGAGAGAGAAACGAAAGAAAGACAATTTTTTGCATATACAGCTAAGAACATCAGCATACGAAGTAAAAATACCCAAATAATCAAATAGATTTATTTATCACATCAATTTGCAAGAATAATTTGTCTAGACACATACTTTTCATTCCGCTGACTATTTGAGTTTGCGAAACAAGTATCTTGTTGTATGTATTATATGTTGGAATTATTAAAATATCATGCTATTAACTTTTTTTTCAAATAACACTAAATTCTACATTGTTGTAAAAGTCTGGCGGGCAACCATCGAACCTATCTAAATGACTTTTTGTAGAATGCTTTCCAGGTGCAATTATACAGACATATAATTCTTACATCATTTATCCTTCAGCATTTCAGTGCAAAACTTTTAGAAGCTACATTAAGATATAACTAATTTAATACATTTACAGTCAATACGGAACAAGCAATTCTTTTTTTAATTTTCTTCGATACTACTTATTCATACTACTACCTCCGCGTCCTAAAAAGCGTGGAATAAGAAATCCACTAAATCTAAACATCCACAGCGCGCCATAAAAAATTTCTCATTCTCTTCCCATACGACTTTTTTGAATGAATACAGAAATAAACAGTAATGTTTTCGCAAAAAAAACCATGAAAAAATGTCTAGCAAAAAATATTGTGCTACGAAATGCAAATTTGGCATTAGAAATTACCATATTTGAAGAAATTTTACAACTTAATTGTAAAAATTAGTATACATACAGTGAAAGTTTATCCTCAAATACGAGTATAATAGACTAACAAGAATTTTACTCTATTTGCGTACAGAATAAATTGTAAACGAAGCGCCTCTCTTACAAAGTGCGATCAGATTAATTTAATTTTTCTTTCCGAATCGATGAAATATCGATCTCCATTCTTTCAATTATCAAAAAGCAATTAAATTTCTCCCCACTCCCTTCATTATTTTTTCCTTCTAATATTCCAAATTGAATGCAATCTTTGTGTAAGAGTATTACTTCCATCGCTTCAAAAGTAACGACTAGCATTTTCGCTAGTTACTCAAAGAAATTCAAATCATTAATTTTTCTTTGATGAAAATATCTTTATTCAATTATAAATACGACGTTTCATTCGCAGTTGACAGTTTCGTATGCTTACAAAAATTTTTCATTCGTACCGCTGCATTTTTCCTAAAACATTCAGCGAAATTTAAAAAAGTATAACGCCTGAAGTTATGAGCAGAACAAAATAATTACTGATATTAAATTGGTCAGCATTTAATAAGAGTCGAATGAAGAAAAAGAGAGAACAACGAGGCGTTAAGGGGAGTGAAAGCCCCAGGAGCGCGAGCGCCACTCCGTCTAGCCGCTTTCTATGACTCGTCAATGTTTTATATTTAATCCAGAATGCTTTAACAAGCAATAAACAAAGGCCGTATTACGTGTATAAGCGTTGCTTAAATTAGTTTTAATACCATTCGAAGCGGCCGCAAACGCTTGCCGACTCTTTCTGTTTACACACGTACAGTGCCGGAATGTTCGTCCAGCGACGTCGACGAGTGTTAAGGGCCTATCGGCTAAGTGCGTGCACGAGAAAGCGACGGGTAGCTCCGCTAGATCCCCGCGAGAGCGCCGAAAATGTCAAGGGGATTCCTCTTCCTGTGCGCGCGTCCGTATTCGTGCGCCGCTGCTCGGCTCGCCACCACTATTTCTTCTTTCGTGTGGCGGTCGAGAGGAAAACGGCATTGGGAAACTTTTCGCTAGAGTGCGAGCACAAGCCGGAAAAGAGAAAGATACATTGCTCGGGAAAGAAGCTAAGGCTCGTGTGCTCGCGGCTAAGTGCGAACGCGAAAGAGTTGGAGCGGGGTGAGTAAAGACACAGAGAGAGAGAGAGAGAGAGATGGTGATAGGTGCATCGGTCGTAGGTGCGCGAAAGTGAGCGAGAAGTTGAAAAAATGCAGGGGAAAAGCGCGTAGATTGAGAAGAAAAAGCGCGTAGCCCGGCCGGCGGGAGCGCACGGGCGGGCGGGCGGGCGGGGGGGGGGGGGTGGCGGCGAATGCGATGGGGGCCGGATAGCCAAGGAGTGGGGGCTCATTTGGGTGACGTCACGGCCTGGAGTCCGCAAGCACCGCCTCCCGAGCCATGCGATGGGCGGGAATCCACGAGGATTTATGAGCGGCCGCACTCCTGACATCTAGCGGCGGATACGAAAAAGCCCGGGTCTACGCGAAGCGGAGGCCATTACGATCCCATGATTGGCTGAAATACTGGCCGCACTGCGCTAATCAAACGAGCCTCTAAACTGGGTGCGCGCGCGCTCTCTCTCTTCCTCTCGTGTCTTGGCCTACGCGTCTCTATGTTGGCGCGCTTCTTTTAGCCGTCGCTCTGATATTTAATTACTCCGCGGATCTATGACTGGTTGTGGCGATCATTCCCCGGGGGATCCGCGTCGCGGCTCTTATACAGCACTGATGCACCGGAGCCGTTACCTGGATCGTGCCCTTGTACACTAGCTTGATACCAGCGGTAAATCTATATTTGGCCAATCGAAGTGAGGTGCAAATAGTGGGGGCGAGAACGCGCGCTGCCGACTGACTGTCCATGTGGCTGCGTTTGCATTTTCCGCGCTCTGCACCAGCTCTCGGCCAACGTTATATGAGTCAAGCGAATAAAATAGGAGGACCCCTGACGTTTCGAGTGGCTTCTTCATGCATTAAAATTAATGGTTCAGTCGTTATAGAATTTTTTAGCACTCGATCTATTCTCTTGACAAACTTGACGCTTCGAGCCTTTACTCGTGCTACAACTCATTTTGGTTTAATTCGCGTTTGAGAAAATGATATTTCCAGACAAAATTGCGAGGCAAAGTCCTGCTCTAGCTAATCCTCGTCACTTTGGTCGCTGGTAATTTTGGTGTTTTAACGCACATGCGACGAGAGCAACAACAACAGCTCCGAATAGTAATTACGAGAATCAGCTTGAGAGAAATTTGAGAGCGAGAGCTGGACGTCAGCTTGACTGACACATTGAGCCAAACGCAGAAGGGAAGTGGCACCTAATCCACTCTTACGGTCGCCCCTTAAACTAGATCGTACCGCCAGCGCTTCGATGGTAACAACAGCAATTATCATTCGCAGACAAGTAGAAACTTTTATAACCGCGGCCGAGTAACATCTTCATCTCCTCTCCCGTTAAGCCGCTCGCCGTTTTACACCGGGAGCCACATAAAATCTAGAGGCGCCCCACGCACACGCATAAAGGGCATGCAAAGAGCGATAAACGGCGAAGCGGAAGCGCGAGGCTCTCCCCTTGACTCTCGAAAACTGCATTTCATCGCTTACAGAGAAGCCAAGTGTGACAATGGGCCGTCGTCTCGCGCTCGCACGCGCCTAAAAGTAAATAAAGCCCGAAGAGCGCGGAGGGGCTTTTGTTGAACGCACGAGGAGGAATTTCGCATCGCGGCAATAAAAAGTCCGGACCGCGCCGGAGGATCGTCCGCGTGCGGCGTGCCTCGAAGGCAAATAAAAAGAAGAACTAGTTTGTCTCTTTCTCTGTCTCGGCCTTTTTTCTCTCTTTGCCCTCAGCTTTGACGGGCCGATCTCTATACGGTCGCGCGTCTGCGGCGCGACTAGCGAACGGAGCACGTGGTTAGCGTCGTCGCCGTCGTGGGGTCTCATGCTCGCCGCGTCGTCGGTTTACGGCCTGTTTTAACGAGCGCTGTTGCACGCGACTCGGCACTAAACCAGCCCTACAAAACGCAGCCACTAGTTTAACAGTTTTACGGCCGAATTTATTATCTGTTACCTCCTTATATGAGCGCTACAATAACAATAATTGTCAGTTTTAATTCGCTCGTAAATCCGCGCGCCCGCGAAGAAATTCGCGCGGACCGTTTAAAGCACGCGCCCCGTTGTCCCGTCACGGGGCTTTCGGCGAACTCGAGCGGCGCCGGGACATCTGTCGTCGAGGACGAGAAATACAACGAGGAGTCGTGGGACTCGCCGCCGCCGAGAGAGATCGGGCCAAGATGCTAGAGCCGCGTGGAATCGCTTTGGAGTCGCGCGGTTCCTTACCCGACGCGCTGCGAGGAGGACTTTTGTACAATCGGCTTGGCTTTAATGCCCATAGATGGTGCCACCGTCGGAGCTCCGCCTACGAATTCTTAACGCGTTTCAGTAGTAACAGATAAACAAATTTTTAAGCTTAGGATCGGCCTAATCAATGTTTTCTGAATGTATGCGCATTTAATTGATAAGGTCACCAAGTCCGTTTCCTTCTTGTACTTTTAGCTTTATAAGATTTTCCGAATGAAATGCAGCCGTATGGATTTAAAATTTTTCTCTTTTCTCATCGATTTCATAATCGACTTCGTTTATTGGACTTTAGCACTATTGCATACTTTTGACAGTAATTAAAACAATACAATTACTACCAAAATATTTATATTTTCTTTCATTTTAAAAAAATGTGGATAATTAAGATATTATTTTACAGGCTTATACGATCTATTCAACTTTGTAACGAGTAAGAATCTAAAAGGAAGCGTAAGTTTATTTTCAATGAATATTATACACCGTACACGTGTCTTAAATATACACGAGTATTAGTCGCATAAAGTTTTTCATAATTCAGATATTTAACCCGAGTCATAAGTATATGTCTACTATTATATTAACAATAAGTAAAATTTAAGCTGCCTTTGATAGGAAGCTTTTATTCTTGCAAATTTATACAAATGTATACCGGACATTGATAAAAGCAAAATTTATCTTCCGTCAGTAAAAATAGGTTTCACAACGAATTCTTGGTAGATTTTTAGTAAAACACCTGGTTTTAGAATAGCGTTTTGAGTATAAATGTTAATTTTTTAACGAATAGATGGATTATAAATCGTGGGCTGAAGGAGCAACAGTTTGAAAACAAGCAGCCGCTGGGTAAACGGCAACTCATAAGATACACAAAAGAACTCAGACCAGACCCTTACCATCACAGCATCATTTGGTACAGTTAGTTCCGTATCCCTTTACAAGAGTGCGTCACCGTAGTAGACGAAAAAATCCTCATCACGTCAACTTTTTACCTCAATAATATACGGCGGCGTATCTCCGATTTATCGCCGCGTGGCATAATAGTAAAAAAGGCGCGTGGGAAAAAAATATTTCCAATAAAAGCGTGAATAGTAAATCTGTAGACTCGCTGGCCGTAAAACGGGAATTGTTAATTTTTACGGCTCACGCACTTGTCTGGTAGTCCGTTTTAATAGTTAAATTCGCCAATATAGAGGGACGCGCTTACAGCACAATGTGTGGCTCTGCGCGTATCGAGACGAGTCCACGCGTGGATGGACGATCGCGGTGCACTCGCGGAGGAATATAATAAGCGAGATAAAGTAATGGAGTGAGATGGACGAAGAAAGAGCGAAGAAGCGAAAGTAGAAAAACGAGCCAAGTCAAACGTATCTGACAATGACATCGGTTACATTTACGAGGCCGTGAAGGCTAAAGTGAGCACCTTGATGTTGCATCATCGTCACTTTAAATCCCGTTACTTGCTCGTAAAAGTCTTTGACGACTTCGTCGGAAGCTGCTGTTGCTACTGCTACCACGGCGGCAAGTACGGCTCTTATTTTCCCTCTTTCTCCTTCCTCTTCCTCCTTTCCTCTCGCTCTTTCTCTCGCCTTGCTCCGGCTGCCATAAACCAGACGCGCGCTTCCTTTCTGCCCCCTTTCGGTGCTGCCGGTCTACCTACCCTTAAGCGCACCTTGAAAGGGCTTGACATTTACTCAACCACTTTTCGATGATCTCTTCTATTGCTTCAAATGAGAGTGAGTCGTTTTCATAAATCTGAATTGCCCGCAGAGACATTTAAAGGTCGTGCCGAAGTGACTTTTAAAACTGTATACAAAGCGCTCCGTCACCGATAATACATTTATCGAGGTCCATATATTTCCGAGCTTTCGTAGACTGTTCCCTCTTCGTTTTATTACTCGGATGATTATTTCAATGCCGATTCCTTCTATTTCGCGGGTATTCCCAAGTGCGGCTCACGGATTATATTAAAGCTAGCAGATATTTATAAAATTGGGCGTAATTTTCGATCGTTAAAATTAGTTTATTCGCGTTTAAAAATGGCGCGAGTGCCGTTACTCTAAATTGAAAGACACAGCGGCGGTTAATTAAGAGCGATTTTGCTTATTTAATTGTATTGTAATTGTAGCTTCGAATGGAATTATCCTGCAGCAGAGGCGGCCATAGAAAGGCCAAGTCGGTTTAGCCGAGGATGTTGGCAAGAGTCGCCAGTCCAAAACACGTGACAAGAATGGCATTTTTACAAAATGTCGAGAGAAGACGGAGACAGACCCCCTAAATCAGATAGAGAAAAATTCCCTGTTCGTTACCGACCGGTTCCCGTCAGCGACAAAATTCTTCGTCGTCTACGTGTGCGATCGGCATCCAATTAAAGCCCATGACGACATTCGAAAGCGTCTCCTCTCTCCTTCCATTCGACGATCCGCGTCGCGCGGGATCGAACGAGAGTCGAGCGGCGACTAAGAGTGAGAGCGAACTAACCAAGTGGATGGGGCCAGGCGTCGGTACACGCGCAGTAGTATAGCCGCGCATTATAATCATAAGTCAGGCGCCGAGCGAAGTCACTTACATACGTAAGCGGGTATGGGCGGGCAACGAGCGCGAGCGACAGCCCGAGGTCGTTCATGAATTGGAAATAGCTCGTGGAGCGGCGACGAAACATCCCATAAAAGATATAAAAGCGACGCGCGTCCCGTGCTATCGTTGTGTGCACGAGTACACGGCGCATATAGATACAATGCGAGAAGAGCCGGTGTCGTGCAGCCCCCTCTTCGCCCCCCGCCCCCCGCACTTGCGAATGCGGCACTCGGCGGAATAGAGATGGAGACCCGGAGAATGGTCCAGGAGCGGGAACGAATTCGTAAAAAACGAGAAAAGAAAGGATCATTAGGGTCGTTGCTACTTGAATTCAGGTACATACTTCGGAATGCGCATTCATGTATGTACTTAACCGTTTTAAGGTCTATTTCTTGGGTGCTAACTTGGAGTTATTGACTTTATGCGATGATTTGGTAAATTTGTAGGGTGTTACGCGCATTAAAACTAGATTTCACACCTATACAATGCTCTTCTTGACTTTGTGCGATTTTATCTACGGAACACTTACTGTAAATTAACCTGAAAATGTAGCCACTATTGATGCGCATAAAGATATATAAATTACTCGTAAAAGCAGTTCTAGTACATAATTATGTATTTATTACCAGGAAATATTCTCGTCCGAATCCAAATAGAATTTCTTTACAGTTATTTAATTCGTGGCCGCTCAGCATCGACCAAGTGACTATACTTCTCTTGGACCTTTCATATTCAACTGTAATGGACTTTATTCAAGAGTCTTTCTTCCAAAAAATATTGTAAATCACGTATATTGTTAATATTTCTCGAAGCGGCGGGCTTTTTTTAACGAGCAACATCTCAATCTACATTAAGCCAATACAAACTTAATTTTCGAACAAAATTTTAATATTTTATTGTAAATCATTCGCTTATATAATAAGTATATAGCACTTTAAAAAATCTTCGTTGACATTTGTTAAATGAATAAACTATTTTAAACTCTAATCGTTATTTAATTAATTACTAGTAAAGCTTTGGTTCGGAAGTGTAAATTTTAAATAATAACACACGTTATAATTACTGTAATATTTAAAGTAAGCTGTGAGAATTTTGAATGTTGAAAATTCTCCAATTATTACATTATTACCTTACAGATCACTTGATTCGGATGGATTTCATGTTGATAACAACAATAATGTGTAAACTTAAAGTAAGAGTGTTTAATGCCACAAGCAGCAGTAAAACATATTTCCTCTATGTTAATTGCTGTAGACAAATGTTCAATGTAAAAATTAATTCTTTAAAGTAGCATAACTATTAAGTATCGTAGTGTTTTCATAAATTTTTTAATTAACATAAATTGCCATTATTAATGTACGAAAAGATCTCAGCTTATTCATTGAACGAATTTAATCATTCGATGTGCGAATTTGTATATTTTCGTTTTTTGAGCAGAGCATAAACCTATTTCTTACCGAGAAAAGATTTATTACGTAGGAGCATAAGTTTTCGAGCGCATAAAGCACAGACGTAGAAAATACGCGCGATAGACGCGTAATGAATAATAAGGAAAAAAATATTTCCACTGAAAGAAGAATCGAGATAAGCCATTACGCGTCAAAATGTGGGCCATTCCTTCACCATCATTTCATTTTACTTCTATTCCGTTGGGAGAGGTAACAATGTCCGCATAAGCAGTCCAACAGCCGCTCATAGTTTCTGATTATCAAAGAAACTGTCACGAGTCATGACGCCATTTAGCATTTCGGGCAGCCCAATGAGGAAAAAAAAGAAAAGGAAGGTAAGGTAAACTTCACTAGCCTGCAGATGCCACGTCTACCGTATCTATAATGGGCGACATCTTTCTTTTTTTTGAAAAGAATACTCCATTTCTCTTCTCTTTCACCTTTCCTCGGCACACTTTCTTCTTCGACCGGGTCGCGCAGACGTACGTTGAGAAGCGGATCGGCTTGCGACGAAAACTCGACTGCATTGTTGTTCTCGAAAGCGCGAGATCTCGTTCCATTGGCACACACCTTAACAAAGTCCTCGCGCGTTACCACTTAATCGCGTGCTCAGCTTCGAAAAGTACCGTGCAGTTACAATACCTCGCATAATGCGTCGCATCCCCTCTGCTTCTCTTATTTACACGTACCTACGAATATAATAATATGAGTCGCATTAGTCTCGGCGAAGAGTTACGAGCGGCCATTGAATTTTGTACCGTCGTTTCCCACAGAAGCCCCGTCGAAGAACAAGAGCGAGAGAGAGAGAGAGAGAGAGAGAGAGAGCCAATTGGGTGATATCGCACAAATAGTCATTTCGAACGCGTAAATCGTTCAAGATCTCCCTGCCCTCCGCACTCCGTACGCGCACTCGCGCTCGCTCACTCGACTACCTGAACTTTACATTATTACTGTGCAATGAACCAACCCCTACGTGTGTGGTTCACGAATTTTCATTTTATTTTGATCTCCTTTCTCTCTCTCTCACTCTCTATACGCGCGATATATCTTTTTAGTATTATTCAGGCTGTTTTATGTGCCGTAGAAGACGAAGGTTATAGATGATATAATTTTTATATCGCGGTTATGGATCGACATCATTTTTATTGTAATTGGTGCACTTAAGCTCGATACATTAATTTCGATTCTGTATCTTAACCGACTAGAATTGACGCTCATGTGATGAATGAATAAGTTCTCTTTGCTTTGCATTACTTGCACGACGTTCATCTCTCATCTTGTTTTTTCATCATTTGCATGTTTCAGTCATTGAAAGCACAATTTCGCCACAAGATTTTATTCATGCTTCAAGCGTTAGAATGATTTTTATTAACACGTCATTGTACTTGACAAAATGTCGCATTCCTTAATGTATTTCAGACAAATAAAATTATTTATGTTAAATATGAGTTTCCTTCTTATCAGCGAATTTAAACGCTCTCATCGTGCCGGTCAATAATAACATAAATATTCATAAAATCAATGTAAGCTCTTTTTCACACGTGGGTACCGGATAAAAACATTTTATTTATACTCAAAATTATATAGACGTACATCTTGGCAGTGCGTCATCGTAATCGAGTGGCTTGATCAATGAAAAAGAATTTAGACGGAAGGAATTTCGTGATCGAAAAAACATTTCCCAGTTATCAATTAAATCTTGATGTCAAAAATTGTTTTCGGAAAATTTATAACCTGCCCATGTAAAAATTCGTAGAAAAGAGATGATGTCGCGACGCGTTTATTGAAAATAGTAAAAAAGAGCGCGGTCTTCTGATGGTGTGCGCGCGATTGAATAAATTGCATTATGCAAGTGATTGATATCTGTTGAAGTTAATATTTTATTATCAATCGCAGTTGACGCATTCAAAATGGAGTGGCCACCATTACTCCGATTTTGAACGGGCATTTCGTTTTTTTCCAGGACACGGTGATTTCTGTATCGAATGCCCCTGCACGTCCGACTTTCTCTCGTTCCACGAATAGCATTCGCCGCTTTTCGGGAGCATTTTCCTTTCATTTCACCTTCGCCCTTTTGGTTCTTCCTGGTATCTCGACGGCAGCATCGGCATCAGCAGCGACCAATGCGTTATTCGGGTCAGCCACCTGCCGTTCGCTCGTTCGATGGAGCTCAACTGGACGGCGACGACGAGCCACGGAGATTAGTCGAGGGATGAACGTTAGCGGAGCGGCATGCGGGATGGTGCACGCGTGCGTCGCCCGTTTGCAGCAGCTTCGTGGGATAGGTGCGCGGGACTGAATTTTCCCTTTTCATCCTCGAGGGGTTGAACAAAAGAAGAAAAGCAGGGATGCGAAAAACGGAGCCTCGAGAAAGCACGCGAGGAAGAGGGACGCCTCGTGCGCGCTCACGGGTGTTAGGATAGAAAGGGACAAAGCGCAAGGTTTGAGAAAGGAGGCGAAAGACGAAGGAAAAGAAAAGGCTCTCCTCGGGAGTGTGGAGATAGAAAGAGGGGGAGGAGGAAGGGCGGGAAGGAGAGAGGTAGGTAGAGAAAAGAGAAAGAGAGAGAGAGAAGACGCCCGAGCGCCGCGGGGTCCTGTGCGAGGCGCTGCGCGACCCGGGAGAGTAAAGGAGGAATAAAGGAAAAGTAAGAAAAATGTGTCTAACGTGGCAGCGGCAATTCTTCAGCCGAAGTTGCCGCCTTAATGGCTCGGAGAGAGAGGCGATTGGTTCTCGAGGAGAGCCCGCGGGAAAGATGGCCGCCATTTCCCTCCAACTACCCAGGGAAATCTCTCCCCTTCCCCACCCTCTCTTCCTTCTTTGGCCTCTCGCTGGCTTTTCGCGAGGAGCGAGGAGAGCCAACTCTCGCGCGAGAGAAGAGCGCAAGAAAGGCAAGGGCCCCCCTTGGTTTTCTCCTACACCATCCCCCTTTCCTGCCCGCGCCCGCCACCCAGCATACCTATATACCTCTCGTCTTTGCACTTTCGCGGAATATAAGGGAGAAGAGATATCTCGCTCTCTCGCTCTCTCGCTCCAGCCCCCACGAGACTCTTATTCTTATTAACTGTTTAATCTTTTCGCGAGACGTACGAGCGCATTACGTGGAGGGTTGTTTATTTCGTCTAGCTTGCAAGAAAGGAGATCGAGGCTCCTGCTGCTGCTGCTGCTGCTGCTGCTGCTGCTGCCGCCGCCACCGCCGCCTCTTCTCGCTTCTGCAGTGAGAGAGCGAGAGAGAGATGATACTCTCGCCATACACTTAGAGAGCTCGTGTGTCTGTGGAGCTGTGGAATTTTCGCAGCAAAGTACGTAGGCGATAGCGTGTTTCTATCTCGCTCTCGACTTATAACTGTACACTGCGCCTCGATTTTCTGCCCAGCGAACCCTTTCTGAAATTGCCCCGTCGCCTCTACTATACGGGGGTACAAGCGAGAAATATTATTATGCGATAGGTTTTCAAGTTTCAAGTGTTGGGAAAAATTATTGCACTGCACAAATTATGTCGAAGGGAGCTTCTTTGTCATTAGATAATGTTACTTTTGATAGACTTATTTTACTCGAATAATCAAATACTTGAAAAATTTAAACACGCGTTTGCAACTTTAGCTTTCAATTTTTTGCTTATAATGCTGATTAAAAATTATTCTTTTTACGTGGAAAATATATTTTATCTAATACTGATTTTGAAAAATTGGGCAATTTAAAATTAAGATTAAATGTCAATTTTCGTATACGCTTATAATGAAATTTTGTCTTCCAGCTAAGTTTTAGCAACAAAAACAAATTTTTATATTTTTTAATCCTCGTTGTAATAATTAAACGTAATCGATGGAAGGAAATAAATGTTTTAATTAAACTGGTACATTAATTAATAGAATCTTTTAAATGATCTCAAAAATGTAAAAAAAACTTTATGTAGAAATAAATTAAAAAAGAATATATGTTTTTAGTAACAATCCATTTTTTAAGTATTGATAAAATATACAATTAAAGATAAAAAATAAATTATAGCTATTATATACATTATTTATTGCTTCTTAAGTTTATTAATATTAATTGTTATTTTAAAGAAATGGACAATGTCAGAGAGGGGAGGATTCATACATATACATAAAAAAATGAAGACCGAAGTAAAAGGTATATAAAAGTTGGACATGAAAAAGAGATAGGGCTGAATTACACGTCTCAATTATTTGATAATGTCACCAACATTACGCGGAGGAAACCTCGTTAAAACTTAAAGTGATTTTGTCTGTAATCTCTTCCAATATTTATTCTAACACATTATATCTTAGTTTTCTAATTTAAAAGTTAAAAGAGTAATAATAATTAAAGAGTTGACATTATTATTCAAATATTCTCAACGTAGAAATTAAAAGAAATTTAATTAATTTAATTTAAAGAATACTGTGTTTGATATGTCACTTGCATTAGTTTAAATATTTGCTTTCCGTAAGGTTTATTTTCCAATATTTTGTTAATTTTCTAAAATCCGAGGAAATTCTAGAAATATAAAAGTAATCACTCGATCAATGTATTTTTATAATTCAATAAATTTTCTAAAAAATATACCTCTATACGAATATATGCACTTCAACATTAACTGTTACAAATATTATAGATTTTGATAAAATTATATTTTTATTAAATGTAAAAAAGCAAATAAACATATTCTTTATAAAAAATGCAATTACAAGTTTAAATTCAGAATGCATAATATATAAACATATTTTTAAAATATATTTTTCTTAAAATCTTTTGTAAGAATGATTAATTTCTTAATAATATAGCGAATAATTCAGCATTAAGCAATCAAATTCATCATTTATATAAAAAGTCGATAATTGGGTAATCCATATGATAAAAATCAAGTTTTGTACAAAACTTGAAATATACCGAAAAGATTTCATCACGCTATTTTATTACATTTGCATTGAGACTTAAGTTGTTTCTGAGATAAAATAATTTTACAGCGTTGTATGAATTTATCCGAAAGCAGTTCACTAATTGAAAATGCCTCCAGTTACGAGCACTTAAATTACAAAATAATATGTACTTTAATTTGCACTCATAATAAACTAAAACAAGATATGTTTATTTTTCTAACAAATTTTTTATTTTAACCATTTTTCCTTTTTACGGAAGATAAATCCAATTAGAAAAAACTTTTTCCTCGAAATCAGATATTTAAAAAATTATAGTGTCACTAAAAGTAAAAATTCTCTCTTGCTATAATGAGACACATTTATATTCATTCCAAAGTCATCTAGTAAAAAATTGGAAACACGCTTTTAGCACCGAAGTGGCTGTTGTTATTAATAGAATTTACGATATCAAACATTTCATTCATTGTAAAGTTATGGCTCGAAAACATCGATATTGTCAAAATCAATCAGGGAGCAGTTGCTGTTTTCTCGGGTCAGGCGCTCTTCGAGAAACAATAACTTACAATTGACGTCACTGATAAGGGCCTAACCAATTTTTCCGACTGTAAAATCTTTATCTGACTTTAAAGTCCTTCCGATAGAGACACGATGCTCGAGTCCCTTTAGGCGAATACGACAGTCATCAATACACCATTCCGTGGTTTCACCGTCTAAATGTCGAGTTAAATTTCCAAACATTACGTTGGAGCTTTGGAAAGTTCGAGCCCGTAAAAAATCCCAACTCGACAGCTTCTACGACCGTTTCATACCTCAGCAAGCAAAGAAGTCTCTTGATCGCCAATAGCCGTAAAAAACCGAGGTCGTTAAGATCTTTGTCTTTCCTTCTCTCTCTCTCTCTCTCTCTCTCTCTCCTCTCTCTCTCGTTCGCTTGCTCGCTCGGGCTACATGAAAGCTGGTCTTTCCGTTGACGTATGAACGGTGTTGCAGTTGCTTGTCGCCGATAAATATACGATGGCAATGTTCATGAGAGAATAAGGAGAATCTGAGGCACGTAAACCTATCGAAGTTAAAAGACCTGTCGGACCTTCGGTACTCGAGTAAAAAAGGAAGATGTATACAAAAAATAAGTGGAATTGGAAAGGGAGAAGGAAAAGCGTGAATAAGAGAGAAAAATGGAGAGAGTGAGAGAGAGAGAGAGAGTAAGAGCGAGAGGAAAGGGCGAAGAGAAAGGTCTTCGGAAACGATGAGATTAGTAGAGCCCGGGATACGAATTTAGGCGACATCTAGATTGAGACGCGTTTCTTGCGTGACACACACGTATGTAGGGGTCTATATGCGGAGGTGGAGGAATAGCCAGAGAAAGAAATGAGATATGCTAGAAAGATAAATATGGCGAGGGAGCGAAAAAAGAGAGAAAAGACAAGATGATAAATAGATGAATCAAATTTATTGCGATTTCAAATAAAAGAAGAGATGGCCGCCTCCAGCATGCGACCATAATAAGATATCAAACGTTTTATTTTTTTACGTTAAAATGCAAAGAAGGACGCACCTTTATCACGGTATTTTCTAGAGAAACGAAACTCTATTCGAATACTACTTTTTTCAAAATTTTACTTTCTTTCCTAAAGCTTATATTTCATTGTATATGTATTTTTTAAAGGTATTGCTAACTCTTATCCCCAACATAGTCTCAGATAAATATTTAATTTATATTTGTTAACATTGCTGAAAATAAATTATTACTGGATTTAGGTAAAGAATCTAAGAATATAATTATATTTTAATTTCTCTTGGTCGCTTCAATTAAATATAATGATCGAAATGATATTCAAAGTAACTTCCTAGAATAGAATGTAAAAATTTAATATTAAGTCTTCCACTACTAGACTCAATAATTATATCACTGTAATTTTTAAAATTCTATTTCAATTCAAGTAAAATTATTTTATTGTTTAAATTTAAATTCAACGTGTGAAAATATAAGATTTCCAAATACTGCAAAAGATTTTTTGTAAATCAATTTATTTTAATGAATAATACTCTAGCATGAAAATTGTTTCGCAGACTACAAGTAATCTATTGTTAAATTATTAAATTAATATTAAATTAATAAACTATATTACCTAGTTTATAAATAAAAAAAATCCAATTATTTATTTACATAGCCTATATAGAAGTGATATCTATAAAATATATTTAAAAAACTTGTGTTATTGATTTTTCCCTTATATAAGTATGCACCTAATATTTTGTAATCTATAAATCTGAATAACAAAGTAGTATGTCAAGGTATATTTACACATAAGGCTGTAAATTTTATTTTTTATTTTTTAAATATTATATTTGAATGTTTACAAGTATTTATATAATACCTATATTATGGAAAAGTATTTACTATACAAAACGTTAATATTGTATAATAAAAGATAATAATTAAATAAATAGAGAAATTATTCTATAAAAACATAAAGTATAATCCATCTATTTGTAAATTAAAAAATATTTAGAGTGTATAGAATTTTAAAAAAAAATACAAGGTAGTATAAATCAAATAAAATTTTTAAATCAAGTAATATAAATCAATTCAAATAAGTACATATCAAACAACTATTATAATTATTCGGTGGTAAATATTAAAAACAAAATTATTATGCTATTTTTATAAATAATTGTAATTGTAAATGAATACCAGTATTTGTACAGAAATATACAAATATAGAAATATAACTTATGAAATTTAAATTATTAAAAACTGTTCTGAAGAATAGATCTTATGACAAATAATTCTTTGATTTATAGCTAAAAAAATAAACTTCAAATATAAATATTTGAATTATCTTTTATTCATGTTTCATAATGAAGATGATTTAAACTGTTGTAAATGTCTTAAAACTGTAGTTAATATATTATTGAGGTGGAGAAAAACAATATTAAAATAATTTTATATACAAGCGTATAAAACAAATTGTTTATCAAATACTTATTTAAAAAAGTGACTAATACTTAAAATATTAGGACACTAAAAATCGTCATTTGATAATTTAATAAGGATTACAGTAATAATAGTTCAACTGTAAATGATTGCATAATTAAATGAAAATCTTTTTCAGTGATATTTAAACAAAAAATAGTTAATAAATTTAATTATAGAATGGATAAAAAATACATAATACTTTTTTCATTCTAATTCTTTTAAATTTTAATTTGTTGCTTATTTTGCCGAAATTTATTCTATTAAAATTAAAGAAATCTATTTTTTTAAATCCTCTAATAAAGATTTTCGCCTATTTATACGACATATTTAAAAGAATTGAATATATTCTCGATATTATTTTTTTTAATAAATTGTAAAAGATTGAAAATTTTTTAAAAATAGTTGAGAAAAAAAATTTTAGTATATAATTCAAAAAGGAAATTGTTTATAAATTTTTTAGAAACGTAAAACTTTCTTTGTGCAATTTTATTTATCGATACATCAAGTTATAAATGATTACATAAACGGTAAAAATAAAATTTCATTCACGAATATACATGAAACAATCTGCTAAAGCCATCGCTCGATTTTTCGTACCAATAAACATAAGATATTTTATGGGAAAGGAATAAAAATAAAATTATTCAATTGTAACAAGGAAGTATATAAATTTATGAGTTTTTAAATCATCGTATCTGTACGATCATATTTTATATAGAATAATTGAATGAAATATAAATAATAAAAATATTAAAATAATAAATCTTATATAGAATGAAAATATCCTCACAGTTCTACTGTTTTTTAATAAACAAAATTTTTAAAACATAATGATGAATTTTTGAACACGAGAAAGATAAAACGTTATTCTTTTTATAATTTTTTTATAACTTCTTCAACAACTTCTTCAAAATTCGTATCAGTCTTTTAAAAACTAGAGATATTTATTTTTGTAATAAGAGAACAGTGGATAATAAAAATATCTTTTCATAAATATAAGTCTTAATTTTTTCAGTGTATTGTATACTGTACCTTTAAATTTTTATGACCACCTAAAAGTCTAGCATCCCATTTACAAGACGCTATAAAAATTCTGCCATCAATGAAGAACGAATTGTATTTGTGTAAATTCATCAAATTACTATAAATAAAGAAGTATATACTCATAGAGGTTAAATAATATTTTCGTTAATATAAATTAAGAACATAAAATTAAAAATTTTTAATTCTTAAAAATATGAGAAAAATAGTTTAGAATTCACATGGGATATTTATGGTACACTTTAATATAATTTCTTTGTATACTTTTTAAAAAGAATACGGTGGACAAAATTTACATAAAAATGTAGTTTTTATCTCAAATTAAAAGTACGATTTTAATTTTTATGATTTATTCGAAAAAATTTGTTTATAACATTTTTCTATAAATCTATGCAATTATCTAAATTTTTTAACAAAACTCGTAAAAATAAATTTATCATACGTATTTCACAAATTGTAATATTTATTAACAAATAATATAAATGATTTCAAGCAAGGAATTGTTAAGATTTCTTGCAGTTTAATAGATTTATTTTGTATAATTCTTTACATTAAACATTTTTAAACAATAACTAAAATAAAAAAAAACTTATAAATTTAATAAATTTTATTCATTAATTAATTGTACAATTTCTTGTTAATTAAAAATTAATGATTTTTTAAACTAATAGTATAAGATAGATGAATACGTATAAAGTTCAATGTGAAATATTGCGCAATAAAAATGTTTTAAATCACGATATAGTTCACTTACATAGATATAAAATTTATATTTATTATTTAGCACATTATAATGAAATAAACTGTTTATTGAGAAATTCTTTAAGAGTGAAACTTCTATTTATCAATATTTTACAATGTTGATACGGATAAAAGTACTAACCATGAAAATTTATGAATTATTTAGTATACTTTTAGTAACAAAGACAATTTTCACGGTTGTGAATAAAGATCTTATCTAATTACGTATATTTAGACATTAAGAATTTGAAATTAAGACATTTGTAAGTCGAAAGCTCAAAGAGAAACTTATTGATACATCTGTCATGGTAAAATAATGTAGAATAATGATTTCAGCGGCAAAGAAGATTCTTTGAAAAATATGAAAAGTTGAAAAAGATGGAAGCCCCGAATTAAAAATATTTCAAGTCATTTGGCTTTTGAATAAAATTAGGCTTAAAAATAATTACTATTGTAGATTAAATGAATTTCCATTACTATTACGCACACTTTTAACGCGTATTTCAGTTACGGGAATAATTTGTCGATTATTTATTTATTTATTTGCGCTGATAATTGGTAGGACATGTTTCGAAGAACTCTTAGCGTATCAACAATATAATTGGGAAGATCGTTTCTCATCGACTCACACTCATAATAAATAATTCGGAACCAGTGAATCCGCGATTAAGAAATCAAAAAAGCCGTGCGGAGCGAAAAATATGAGGGCATCAATCGCGAAGAAACGAAGACATCATAGGAACGAGGCGATGGGTCATTTTCGCAACCATGACAAACAAGCCCAAGAGCGGAGAAGAGGCGCAGCACTTTGAAGCTCTCAAGCTGATTCGCCTCGACGACGAATAAACTTTCTTCGGAATCTCTTTCTTTCTTTCTCTCCTCCTCGATCGACTGTACGCGTTTCGGGGGGTGGAGCCATTCCTTAGTAGCGGGACTCGGGGACTGAAAAACGAGTGCGAGACCACCCTCCGCGTCGGGACGTCTCGATTCCCTCCACTCGGCTCAATGCTCCGTGCGTCTTTTTCTTATAAAAAGCGCCGAAAAAGAAAGGAAAACGAACGGCTAATATTTATCGCATCGCCTACCTGCTGTCTCTTTTTTCCAGTCCTCGCTCGCGCGCATCGCGATAATGCCGAGAGAGCGCAAACCGTTTCCACGGAATCGAGCGAGCGAGCGAGAGAGAGAGAGAGAGAGGAGTGGAGAAGGCAGTTAAGTCCTCGCGCCCGGAGTAATTGCCTTGGCGGGGCAAATTTATTGAGGCTAGAAAAGTTGTTTCAGGGATGAAACGGACGGCAGTTGATTAGCTATGAATGTACAACTTATGGCACCGTCTCTCATGCTGGCTTATCCCTTAATTTTTCGTTTTGTGTACACGAAGAGAAGCCGGCGAGCGTTATAGGTGAACGTGGGAATGGGGAAGATTAACTTGTCGAGACGATGTTCTTTATAACGTAATTATGCAAAAATTTATGCTGAATTTTAGTAATTTACACTAAATAAAACTCACTTTTATCGGCGCCAATGGCTGCTCTTAATGCGAAATGCCACACATGAAAGTCGATATAAAGTGTGTTGAACTATAAATATTCGTCCGAGGCATTTCCAGATCTTCCTTTTTTTACTCCTTTTCATACGATACAGGCAACGAATTTTAGTTCTGAATTAAACATAATTGCTACATTTCTTTATACAATTAAAACCTATCTACCTAACAATCTGAAACAATCTATAACAAACAGCTTTCGACCATTTAAGGGGCAACACAACGTTAATGCACATTAGCGGATCCAAAAAATTTTCCAACTCTTTTTAAATATCTTAATTAGTGCCTTTCATGGTGCTTTAACACGTCATACTATTCACAAAGTACCACAGTAAAAACTGTTTTAATGGCATTCTTATCTGCGGAGCACGAGTGCAAGGGCATCTTCTTGGTTTTTCAACGCTCAACACTTATGAGTGGAACTATAATGGTGATGTTCCCCGGTGCTGTGTTACTTTTCCCTATCAGTCCCAACGATTCGAAATGTACGACTCTTGCCTCTAACACGTTTAATTCGTGCTTGTAAATCGTGAGAAGTGAAATAACCTATTTCTACAAATTCCAATTGGGCTAATAGGTAAAAAAATTTTTTCACATCTTTTCCATCGAATAAAACAATCGGAGAAATTTTCTAAACATCAGGAGATTTTCGGCAACGCCAAGTACGAAATGTTGATTCATTTAGATTTTATCTACTTTATTCGAGCTGCAATTAAAGCACTAGAGTACGCGTAGAACGCATTCGGAATCACTGACTTATCATAATGCACTCAATTAAAGCTATTCCGATTCAAATAACATTGCTGATAAGTAACAGTCAATACATTGTAACAAACTGTAATCGCATAAAAGCATTCGCTAATTTACACGCATGCGAATGCGATTCCGCGAAAAAATACGTAAGCATAGGGACGGTAAATATGAAAGCATTAATTTTCTCGTAATTGCTAATATGGAATAGCTGGTTAATTGTCGCGAACCTCAAAAAATAGTCAATAGTTCGTGCATTCGCGTTGTGTATGTTTCTTATCCATCTTGTCACGTATGCGTTAAATAGCCCAACAATTATGATTGCATCGCTGATTAGCGCACGAATGGATGAATAAGACACAAAAGTAGGAGAGCGATAAGACGATGCACATTATTATTAATTTTATTAATCTCCGATTCAGATTGATGACGTAGGGTGGCGCTTGGCTCTCACTCGGAATATAAAAGAGACGAAGCTTTCATCGTGCCTTTTTTCCATCTCTCTCCTCTTTATTTACAAGCATTTCTTCCCTTCGTTTCTATGATAGCGATGAATGTATTGTGCACAAGAGCGAATCGGTGAGAGCCTCGGGAGCGGGTCACGCTCGGTTGATACAACGAGGGTTGCAATGGCTGAAAGTAACAGCGAGAGTGAGAGATAAAGAGAGAAACAGAGCAGTAGAGGATGTACGCCATTCTATAACTCAAATCTGGCTCAATTTCGCGAGTAGAAAGTTTGCTCTCGAGCGTCCGGACGACGAGGGTTGCTCGGGTCCCCGCCGACTGAGTATAACTAAATGTATATGTACAACGAGCTCACTACTTTTCTTTATATTTTGCGGTCATGTATGTATATCCCGTATCGGGTGTATACGCGCTTGTAATCTCAATGACTATCGCGGCGCTGTATTAACGCGATTCTTTATGGCCGATTATTATAATCCCGGCAACGAAAGCTACGAGTTACTAAATATTATATTTGCGCGCAACTACTTTGCCATGTTTATTTGCACTTTGAATGCCAGCCGACATTTTTTACAAGGTTATAACGACGTTTCCTTCAATACGATGGAATTAACATTTCATCATCGTATCCAGCGAAATCGGTCGGTTGGGTGGCCTCGATACTTTATGAATACTAATGCGGTAGTTTATTAAACTTATCGGTTAAACTTCGGCCACGTTTGTTTTTGTAAAATCTGTTTTATTTAGCTTAGCGTGTTTATTCAATAGCGCGATACATTTTTGCGACGTCTTAATTACTCGGAGAATTATCATTGGCTTCGCTATCATTAGCATGCGCAATTTAAGTACCGCAATTAAAATAAGCCCTAAGTTAAAGTATTATCCGGCTTACAAGCGAGTACTCGAAAAGAGAAACAGCGGGGCAAAAAAACATTCCAAGTTTTTAATATCCAAAGATATTTGCATGTCTGTTCCTTACAAACTCGCGGCGTATTTCGAGATTCCAAACACGCCGTAGGGATACCGGAAATTTAACTGATGAAAAGTGCCAGCCATTCCTCGGGACGCATTACGCGGCTGCGTGGAATGACGTTGTAATGAATTAAGGGAAATCAGAAATTGCTTTAAATAGCGCTGTAAAAATAAAGGCAGTGCGCTCCCCATAAAAAAGCGAGGGGGCCCGAGAAAAGGAGTAACGGCAAGGAGGGAAATAAGAAATTCGAGGGTAGGGTTGGCGTTAAGACGAGCATATCGTACACCAGCCGGTGGCTATGCCGTTGCAGCGCGAGAGGAATGCGTAGTTTGAAAATTGCCAAGAAAGCGCGTATTAAAATCGCCGGATTTACTAGAGAGAGATAAGCTGTGCGGGCTTGAGCTGAGGAGAGTCAGGGAAAAAAGAGCGCGGAAAAGAACGTTTCTCAGTGGGTGGAAGAAGGAGGAGATGAGAAGGAGCCGTGTAGCAAAAACACGCACGCGGTCTTTCTCCCTTCCCTTGCCCAGACCAGGCGCATTACCGTCGCGCCGTTATCCGGAGCCGAGCTTCGCGACCCTGGCACCTTCTTCCTACGGTGCGCGCGCGCCTTACGTAGACAAGCCCTCGCGATTCCCTGCCCCTTAACGCTCGAATCATTTAAGTCCCTGGCGCGAGAGAGCGAGTTTCCGCTCGCCCGAGCCATTCTTTTCCCTAGTCACCGGGCTTTTATTCTTTCCTCGCGATGCCCGCATTTACACGCCACCGCTTTGGAAGTATGCCGCGTACGTGTGCGTCTGTATTTCAGGATGAAAGTGTCTCTCGCCGTAGAGGCGACGTCGGTATTGCTCTGCAAACAAACGATTGGCTTGCCTCATTGCGCGTCTCTGCGCTGCGGCGAGACTTCGAGGAACTTTTCTGAAAGAGGAAGAGAGAAAGAAAAATCCGATTGTTCTTTTATCCACAATGTTTTTCAGCTAAAACGGTTATCTTTATTTCTATCTATAGGCGTCTTTTATTTTTCTCCGTATACTTCTCGGAAATAATGCTGCGAAAGCTTAGTTTTGATGAAGTGATCGTTTCATGAATTTTTACATCCCAAGTATTCATCCGAGCATTTAAACGCTCTCCTCTTTTACAGTTGTAATAAGTCCGAGTATTATTTGATTTGATTTGATTTGATTTTTATGTTGTATTTACTTATCTGCGATCGTAATAAACCTGAAAGTTGAAAAAGTGCTAATCATCAATCATACACACATATATTTTTATTAAATATATTATCGCGATATAAAAAAATTTGCACAGTCGTGTCAGAGCGTACATTATCTAACACTTACGTGTAAATAATGTTTTTCAACATGAATTTAAAAATAATAAGAATTACATTTTTGAGTAACTGTATTTGCATTAAAAATCGCAATGTTGAGCACTATACGAATTGCTGCTATTTAAAAACTTTGTTAATAAATTGAAAATACTTTTCCTGAAAATACAGTTGCACAGTTGAAATTTATTTTAAAATTATTTTTATTTTAATATCAACAGCAATTGCATCCCGTGTTGGTGTAAATAATTTCAATATTAATAAATCCGTATTATAAATTTGGATAGAGAGCTCGTTTTTCAGCATATAACCAGTAATCAGAACGAGCAAAGTGGCCCCTGAGCAAACGCAACCCAACATACCAAAGTGCAGAAATAGGTGCAAGCTTGCAGTTCTTCAATGCTCTCTCCTCCCACTCGCAATAGCTTCGACGTATAATTTCGTCCATTTTTCTTTTACGTCGCACAGAATTCATCTACGATCTCCATAGGCTTTTCTTCAGCATCTGAAAAGCTGCTGTCGTATCGATATATAGAGGCTTCTAGAACTCCGGCGGTAATCCATTTGAAACGCCCCCGCCTTCAGCTACACCTTTACTTTATCCTCCTCTTGACTAGCTTTTCCTTCTCCCACTCTCCTACTCTCTCTCTCCCTCTCTGCCTCTCTTTCTATCTCTGTCTGTATCTCTCTGGCTTTATTACGTTCTCTCTCCACGAGCTCCTGCGTGTTCGACACTCAAACGCTCGTTGCTGTGCTTTTATGTCATCGTAAAAGCGCAGTAACAATTAATAAGTATCTCGTAAAAGCGATTGCTGTTGACACCTTTTTGAATGACATGAATCTCATGTCAGAGGAAGGTAGAGCGAGAGAGAAAAAATCCGTTGGCTAAACGCTAGAAGAAGACGTGAGCGAGCACATGGTACCGAGAGAGAGAGAGAAGTAAATAGCAACGCATTTATATGTATACAACTATGCACAAATTATCGGTGTACATTGTGATTGACCATAAATTTTCTTTATGTTTTGGTCGTTACTTTTAATCAGGCAGTTATGCGCAATGATGGTCACGCAAAACCCTGTCACTGTTGCTCTTTCCCGTTTGCTTTTGATAATTTATGTTGTGTCACAGACACGAAAAGATTCGTCTTTAAATTACCTTCTTGAAAATAGAAAAGCATTGAAGTTTTTATTTCTATTTTTCTGACATTGAAGTTTACGTTTGTTGCTAATTTATGATAAAGTTGTTACGTGTGACTGGGGCACGTTATAAAAGTCAATTGAAGATACCCATAAATTATTTATTACAAATTGAAACTGACGAAACATTAACTGTTCAATATTCATAAACCATAGATAATATAAAAATTCTTTAAATTATTTATATAAATCAAAGATTAAATTTATTAAGTAACAACAAATAAAGATTTCATCAAAACACCCGAAACATTCATAATTTAAAGGTCTATAATATTCGCAGCATGTTTAATTAACTTAACAATATAACTTTCTTTAATTTCTGAACAACATTAATACTTGTTGAATAAAACATTTTTTTCGGAAATGAAATAATGAATGATATCATTGATTATGCACAAATAGGTGATAAATAAAATTTATAGTCGTTGTGCTGTGCATAATAAAAAAATAAAGTCTTATTATAAACATCGAATTTTATTACAAAAATTTATTTTTCATTTATTTATATAACAACAATGTAATACTTACATATTCCAATGTATTTGTACACTAACGCTGAATATATTTGTCGTTTCAAATATACTACATTAAAATACTTTTTGCACGTCATAATTGAACATTAACTTGCACATTATATTAGCAATACTGTTATATTAATTATCAAAGTATCGTATATAATATTGATAAATTAAGCGTTGAGTTCCAAAATTATATTTACCAACGACCATATGAATTATATCATATATGTTTTTATTGTATTAGCTGAGAAGGTAACTTTTACAGATTTGGTGTAAAAGTTTGATATTTTCAACATTAGCGTCAAACGCCCCCTCACTCAATCTAATTCTCATTAAGTATGCGTTTGATGTACGGTCATGCATGCGACTCCGTTCTTTGTGGATTGTTTTCTTTTCTCTTCCTCTGCGATAGTTTCCTCGATAATCATCCGAAGGGCGCGTGTGTAGTAGCGCCTACACTAAGATTATATATACTGCGCCCCAAACTCGCAACGACTGCGAACTCGTGTATGTACATGCGCGTTCCCACACGAACACACTCGGGGAAAAAGAAGTTTTACTAATCTGGCTACTCTACTATCAACCACTTGCGTTCGGCATATCGTTATAATTATGGAGGTGGTCACAGGTAATCGTCACGTCTGATGCATTGGTTCATTTTTTACGTCTTTAATATTTTAAAACATTCTACGTTTTTAATTTTTAATTACTTTGCTAATAATACGCGTAATCCGTTATACATAAACGACATTTGACACGCATAAATTTTTTTATCTATAAGACAGAATGAAAAAACGTATCGCTAGTTCTTCGTACAAACGCTTATACAGATAAACAAATGCTCTTTATAAATCATCTTTAAAGTTCATTCTTATAATATGGCCGATGATTTAACTAGGATAATTTAAGAGTTGTTAATGTTAGTTTAACTTTGACAATTCGAAGTGTATTTTATCGAACGAAAACTTTCCGTCTCTTTTTAGAAAGCATTAATATATATTTATTTTTTCAACCTGGAAGCAATTGCAAACATAACTCCTTCCACAAACTTCTCCCTAAGCCATTCTCCCTTTTATTGCAAGACTTTGTTAATTAAGTTAAGCGTCTGCGTTTGGTCGAGTTCTCGGGATCTCCAGGATCCTCTTTTTGTCTAAATCTGCAGGAAGGACGAGCGCAATATTAACGCGAGTCGAAGCTGATAAAAATATTCAAACGGCTAACGTACTTGATTGCAGCTAAAAGAGTTGGCAGTGTAAAATAATAAAATGTTTGCCCTCGAGTTGTGTTTGTGTCATTGTGAGTTGGGGTTATTATTGGAAACCACTAATCAGGCTGAGTAATTCCGACGTAGGAACTTTTGTCTTAGGATAACGGAACGAAGTTAATCCCCAAGTGGCTGCATTTCGTACAGCCTAGCCTCAATAAAATTTAATCTTAGCTATTTCCCCAACGGCACTCCTTATAATTTTGTTTTTGATGCCATTATGTGCGCCGCAACCCAGTGCGCAAGCCAATGCACGGCAGCCTGTCTGGTACTCCTGCAGTGTACGCACTATTCGCCGGGGTTATGTATCTTCGGGAAGGTGGTCGTTCCGCGCCAGGGCAACAAATACAATTCCAGCAGCCGCTCTCCTGTCCGGGCCATTGCGGCTTCCATGGTTGCGGAGAACAGGCTAGATAATATTGTGCGCTTGGATATAGGACGCGGCGGCGGTTGCCACAAAGCCGCGGTCGGGTCTGCGTCGTTGCCTTAATTAAGTTACACACCGGTCTCGTTGTTCCGGGCGCATAAATGTCACTGCAAAGAGAGGATATTAATTACTTTTAATACTCTCACCGCGAGTGCGCGACGTAGCAAAGGAGGAGAGGTCGAAGGGCGAAGAGCAACTGTCGGCCGCTACCCATTTACCCGAGGCCTCAAACCCCGAAATTTCTATTGCAAGTTCTTGGGACATAAATGTAATAACGAGGCTCTTCGATCAAGCCTAATAAGCTTAAAAACTCGTTTAGTGCCAATAAACTAACCTCGGCACGTTTTATGTATCGCGCGATCGAGTCCTTCATTTTTATTATTTTGTTTTCAAAATTTGCAGTGATTTACAATTTTAGAGTATCAGGGATTTCGATTTTGACTTTTACTTAATGCAAAATTCCGAAGGGATCTTTGGAGCAAAATTTTTTTTTATACGTTTACGTTCTGCTGGATTTGTGCGCATTCTTTTTCGCGTATTGAAATAAATGTACTTTTAACTTTAATTTATGAATAATATTTTGATTTTTGCAATTTATTTGGCGAATATTTCGGTGAAATTTTTACTCACTTGTAATCAACTTAGAATTAACAATAAAATAACAATTACGATAATTTCAGCGTACGAGAAGTATTTCTCTGATATCTTACTTTTTTATGCTGAATTTTTCTTAAAACATCTAAGATAAAGCATATGTCTGATAGTGTAGACATTAACACTAGCGATCTAATTTATTTTTATTCTACTCACCATAAAAGATCCATTTTTTCTACTCTTTATTTTTAAAATATATTCAGTACTAGGAGTTATGGGAAGCATTAAGTATGAATTAAAGTCAAGATTCTTCGGTATGGTCTTCCTAATTTTTTCAAGCTAAGTATAAGTGAAATTAAAAATTTTCAAGGAGTTGAATGGTTCTTTTATGGTTTTTTTATAAAACTTAGATCAAAAAGTTTAATGAGAATAAAAAATAATTGTAAAATAAATAAAAAATAGTAACAGAAAATTAGTTTATCAACATATTCTATTAGCATATTTTTAAATACAATTTTTCAGATTTTAAAAAACTGTTAAGATTAAAAAAAAAATTTTTTATGTCTATTAACTCAGATATTTAGTTGCAGTTTTATTTTCATTTTATAATATTTATATTTTATAATATTGTATCTTTGTTTCTTGTATTTATAATACACGTATATAAATGAATAACGTATATCTTCATAATTTTGAAAAAAATATCTACGTGATTTGAAATTATTAATACATACTCTTTAAATTGCAATAATAAATAATCAACTATTTATATAAATTTTTCAAGGATTTTAGTAATAAATAGTTATAATAATCCAATTAAGTTAATAAATAAATAAAATTTTTAATAAAATTTCCCAAGTTTATTTGTTTTGATTGTTTAAGTGAATATTAAACATTCAGATAATATCGTGTATTACTATGCACACAGATTTAATAAATTTGTACAAAGTTGTTTATTTATCTCTGTTGAAAAGAAACATTAAATTTCTATATGTACAAATAAAAACAACGTTTAATTTATTATGCGCATTAAAAAAAATTAAAAATAAATTTCTTTGAGTTTATTTATTTGCAATATATTACAATATATTTTAAAAATAAGATTATAAAATATATATCACTAATTCATAAGAAAAACATATAAATATTATACTTAAGAATAACTATTATTAGTTTAATGTCGATGATATTTAATAAAAACTATATTAGGGTCTTCTATTTTTATTAAATCCTTTAATGCAATTCGTTAAAACAATACGACAATTATATGAATATCATATGCAATTATACACTATACATTTATATTATGTATAAAAGAAATAAATTAAATTTTGTATATGCATTTAAGCACCTATCGTACCCTTAACGCGGATATCTAAATATCTACTGCTTATCTAATTATTCAGAAACTTTTATTTTTGTTATCTTACTGTGTTACGTAAGGTAGATTAATTATGCATTCATTTACATAAATGTCGCATATGAGCCTGACTTATGCAAAATTTAATATTCTTTTATGTTTAACATGAGTATAATAGAAATAAAGTTGGCTATCATTCGTCAAGCACGTTAATCTTTTCTTAACTGGATTTTTTATTAATTACTTTAGTATTTTTTGAATTTTAAACAAAATTATAGATTATTAGTGCAAAATTATAAAAAAATTTAATTTTACAAAAAACTTATAATAATTTCAAATACAACTGAAATTAGAGTAAATGTAGACTTATTAAAATTAACGATTTTATTATTTTAGTATGTCATATCATGTACTATAAAATAAAGTTTCATTTAAAAAAACTAATTAATTGAAAAAATTTTGAAAATTTATTTATATTCAAAAAATAATAAACTGTCTATTTTTATTGTAATGTAAATTTATATCAAATAAAAAATTATACTCGAGTTGTGAATGTAAATGAAAATAGCAGTAATACTGTTGTAATGAGTAGTAGAGCCATAGTCATAATTTTCATTCGCCTCTTTTGTTTCCCTGGATACTAACATTTGTTACAAGACGCCTCGTAAAATTGTTACGTGGTAATTCAACACGTGTATAAAGGCTGTGATTTATCCACAAATGAACTATAATATCGTAGCTCTTCATTTTTGTTGAGAGGGTGTATATATTCCATCCTCTTTAACCTTTCTTTGCAAAAACGTAAAGTCTTCCCCCATTACCCATATATCCTTTCGATGATTAAGGATTCCAATAAATACTTTTATATAAATTTAAGAAGTAGAAATTATGAACATCATCATTCTCCTAATGAAAAATTTATTCGATCATTTAATATACGTTTCATTTCCTTAAGGTTATAATTCAATTATGAAAATATATAGAAATGAGATAAAGTGGTTGTTAATTTCTGACTGAAATTAATAAGTTTTTGCTATAGCGATTATGCAAAAAAATTTTAATTATCTATATATTTTTAACGATTAAAAAATTGCGTTATAGATTGTCAAATAAAAAAGTATTCTTTTGTTAGGAGCATCTTTCTTTCTACGAATAAAAACGTAAGTAAGTTTGTGGTATTAAAAATTGAAATAATTTTAGGGTGTAAAAAATCCCACAATAATATTTAATAATAAGAATTAATATTTTTTAAATTATCGGAAATCTACAATACATTTTTCAGCGTGAAAATGTCCGGAAAAATTAGCTTATAAATATTCACCGAGTTATAGAATGCCTTTACGAGTATAGCAAACGCAAATAAAACATTGAAAACGTCAAAATATTATTTTATTATTCAACGAAAGGGTATCAGTATTAAAAATATTTTTAAGTTACAAACTACGCGACGAAACGAAATGCGTTCAAACGTTCGAATATTCCGTATTTCTGTCGTATCAAGGAAGAGGAATCGTTAGAATTGCTTGGCAGTCGTTAGAGAAATCGACTCAACTACAGCCAAATCTTAGAATCTAAGAAAGTGTCCAATGATGCTCAAACTTAATAAACGGCGCCTTAAAACAAAGTTGATTAGCTACTGAAGTGGTAAACCTCGTTTGGAGGGCGTTCGCGTGCGAATTAAGTGTTATCAAACTAACTTCTTTCACCTCCCACGCAAGCTGCGGAGTTTCGAGGTCTCGAAGGGTTGCTGCGACCGCACCACCACTGTACGACGACCTTATGGCGATACGCTGTTCTGGGAAACGCTGCGAGAGAGCCAAGGCAAACAGCCGGGGTGGGATGGAGGGCAGGTCGAGGCAATAGCCTTTACGACTGAGCCATAGTATCGAACGATCTATCCAGCCATTAAGATAGTCTCGGAACGATTCGGTAACCTTTGGGTCTCCGAAAGCTATATACGCTATCGACTCCTGCCGCCGCCGTCGCCGCCACTACCGCGTGAGCTGCTGGCATTTTCGTGAACACTGCCCCTCCACCTAAGCGCGCACACCTATGCGCCCTCCCTGTCTTCGTCTTCCAGCCGTCACTGCCATCCTCCTTTTCTATTCCCATTTTCTCTCGGCGCTTTTGTCGGACTTTATTTCGAATGAGTTTTTCCGCAGTCGAGACAATGTTGATTTCAATATTTTTCAACGTAATGCTCGCCCCAGCGATGCGCAATTTATTTGCCAGAGCTCGAATTGAATTAAATATCTCCTTCGTTAAACGCGTGCGGTCGGCCTTTTAATTTCGATCTACAAATTTTGACGAACTTTTCGTTCACTAGAGCACGATAATACCGTCACTCTGACAACGATATTTGACACGACTTTTATCGAGCTTTTCGCGAGAGAGTATCATTTGTTTGCGCTTTTTTCTTTGATAAATTCGAACGACAAGCTCCTCCTCCTCCATGGCACGGCATCTCACAAACGCACAAATAAGTACTTTTAAAGGTTAAGTGAGCTGTTACACTGTTTATGCTTGCGTTCTCTCAGTATTCGACACCTGCATCTACTGATTTCATTATTAGTTTGTCAACGTGGCCGACGTGGTTGTTGGCATCTTAACTCCGCTCACACGGACGTTTTCCCAAATCGACCTTAGATTTATCTTGCTCTTGCTCAAGAATCCGATTCGCCCTAAGTCTCTTCTTTTCACCGAGGGTCTTTTATTTCCAGTGCTCATTATTCAGTGTGGATATCCGAAAAGGGGAATTCAAATACAGAGATACAAAACCACAATAAATGCTACAAATCAATCTGTATTCAATCAGCATAGCCACTTAGTTTTATTCAAATCCAATAAAGAAATAGCTATCACTGGCTGCGGATTCGCAAACAATTGTAAAACTAATATTTAAAACACCAATAAATTTATATTTACTCTAGTGATAGGGAAGCGTTTCTTAGTCTCAATATCTACAACTACATTAATAAAAATAGCGACCCACTTATATTTTCGTGTCAGGACACCATAACAAATGGTTTTCAACCTCGAATTCGTCGTCTCGATCACAATGACGGGGTCATTTTATGTTCAGCCTGCAGGTCTCTTTCGATAATGCTTGATATTACAGGAGAGACAGGCTTACCAATCGAAGGCCAATATTATAAACAAAAATTTTACAAAATAATTTGATTACGCACTATTTATAATAGAAGTTTTATAGTATTTCAAAGTTCAAAAATCCAAATAGAATTTTCGAATTTCTTCAACACCTTTACATTCCTTTATAATGAAACTGCAATAAGTTAGTTTTTTAAATGTTTGCTAGTTTTTAAAAACTATCAAAGTTTGACTTCAGCACCTATTGGACCTCTACTTAACCCCGCGCTGCTTCTTCAAACTTTGCCGATAATGATTGGAACTACAATTTACCATTTCGATTTACCCCTAGGGTTATATTTTCACAACAGCATAGATTATAGTTACATATATAATTACAGAATTATAATTATATGATAATAGCATAGCAATAATATTTTCGTAGTTATTATTTTCTACGTTTTCAGTTGCAGTTGGTCTTTTTCCTTCCTTTTTCCCGCACTCGAGACTATAGTACAATCGTGGATCCGGATCGCGCGACGTCACACCGGAACCCATCCCGATTTAGAAATTCACAATATTTTCTCTAAGCTCGAATACTCTCCTCCTCGAGTATATTTCGCCGCATAGAGAAAACATGGGGACTTCCCTTCGCAGCGCCGGAATATTTCGTTTGCTATTTCGAGCGCATACAGCCGTACCTGAAACTTCATGCTCGGGCGACTACTTGCACGATTTTGTTTGCGGCTATGCGCTACGGTCTCCGAAGGCCTCCTGCTCGTGAATTAAGTCCCATTATTATTTTATTATGTTATTCCTGCTTTCGCGTATCCCGCTATCCGTAACACCCGGCGCTGAGCAGTAGCCGTAAATATATCAGCGATCGCGGGGTGGTTTGTTCGGAAGACGCGAGGCGAGGCTGAGAGTCGCAGAAATTGATTTTATCGAGGCGCAATCGTCGAGAGTGCAGCTAATAATGCGAGGAACGATAATGGTCGAGGCGAGTAGGAGTTGCTCCGTCCTTGTCACCCTGTATCCAGCTTTCGTCGTATACACGCCCATGCACGCGCATACATTAATAAATCTGCTCGGGCGTAGAGAGGGTAAGGGCGAGCGAGCAGAACTCGATTAAGAACTCGCGACCCTCCGTATCCTAAGCCTGTCTCTTGATTTGTGTGACGACCGAGAGACACTGCGAGCATCCAGAGGTAACGCACAGAGACGCGGCGCTCGTGAAATGTCATGGCATTAACGATCGCGGAGGGCGAAATCGGTTTGTAGAGCTCAGATCCACACATCTGCTTAACTCCCGATCCAGACCTGCCTACCGGCTGGATACGCACTCGTAAACATATCGGCGGAGAAAAGGAGAGCGCGAATGGAAAAACTACGTTAAAGAGAAGCGAAGACGTAGGGAAGGCGAGACACTGCATATATAGTGTGGCATAGAACGTTGTGTTGCAGTAGCCGTGGCAGCCGGAGAAGTGGGGACGGACCGAGAGAGGAAAAGAAAGGGCGAGGGTGAAAGATTGCGCGGGGGTCGGTCGGAAGCTGCCGGTGGTAGCATGTTTGATGTGGGAGTTTTCTCTTTGGGAAAGAGGGCGGGTTCAGCTTCCGGTCTGTAGAGCGAGAGAGCCGCGTTCTCTGAGGGGGTGCCGAATGAAATGGAGTCGTGTGCGCGTATACAAAAGACAAGGAGTCGGAGAAAGTGAGAGAACGCCGGCAAAGGGGATGGGGTGAGCCACGGGGGGTTCGGAGATTGATAACGCAATTCCAAGACTGCCATTACCCCCAACCAAACGGGCAAGAGCAGCAGCACGACGGTGACGGCGGCAACATTCGACTATCTTTTTTGCCACTGGCGCTCTTGCTTGGGCTTGCTTACTTACTAGCCGCCTTCTTCCTCCCTTTCGCGCACCAGTGCGTACGCAGAGGTACAACTGAGAGAGGGGCAGAGAGAGAAAGAGAGTAGACGGAAAATGAGTACAGTCCAGAGACGGCGAGTTTCAGAAATGTTAACTCCATAAATGCCAGCCCCGCCGGCTATGACCTCACGCGCCTCCTTCTGCCGGAAGAATAGCACGACACGCTTAAAAAAAGAAGTGCAGGGCAAGAGAATTAAGTAAAGGGAAAGGGATGCGAGATAAAGAAATTCGATTGAAGAGTAAACTATGGTCTGAGTCTGCGACGCTCTAATTAAACGGCATCTGAGTTCGAACTCCAAACTAATGGGATGGCTTTTACGAACAATTTTATAAGAGTACCCAAATTGTTCTCCTAGTGTTCCATGATTGAATTAAAATTAATACGGCAATAATTTTCCAATCTTATATGAGAGTTTCGGGGGAAAATATATTTCTTGTTAGAAGGCACAAAAAGCGCAACAATAGGCTTTAACTATTATATTTGCACGTGTATCTCCAAGCTCGATCCATATAAAAATTAAATTTTTAGACTCTTTGATATTTATATGTTTTATCTGTAAGACTCCATTCCTTTGAGTAAATTTTATTTATTTATTGCACTATTAGACTAAATTTGAAAATTATTAAACTAATGCACAACTTAAATTGATCTTAACTTTCATAAAAAGATCAAGAATTAGAATTTATGTTTCAGTCGTAAATAACAGCGCATTCGGGATATTATATATGAGTAGTTCAGGACAATGTAAAAACGTTGTGCAAACTTTGTTATTATGATAAAAATACAAATATAGGGGTTTTAGCTAGAGAAACCAGATGAATAAATTTTATCTGAATTATTTTTATTAAACAAAATAAGGAATAAGGAATCAGTTGTGTGTGTATATATATATATATATATAAGATACACAGAGATCTTTAACACGATATTGTATTTGGTACTTAAACTACAAAATAAATTTCACTTACATTATTTTATAATAAATAAAAAATTATTTAGTTATGAAAATAAAATTTTTGTTGCAGCTGTAAACGTCGAAATTTTTTAAAATCATGTGATGTTTAAAGAAACTTATGTTTTTAAAATTATTATAAAACTTGAAGGGAAACTTAATATAAATACAAAATTTCTTTAAAATTAAAAACATAAAATATAGTATCAATTTAATTATATACTTTTTTTTAAATAGATGTGGAAGAGTTTTACTCTAAACTGGTAACTTTAAATACATTATTATAATTTAAATTTAGTAAAATCATACACTCGTAATTCCCAAGTGATAGATGCAAGTTAATTTAAAAAAAATCTTGATTAATATGTATACCATGAGTAAATAAATGAAATTCGTTATAATATTTGTTCAAATACATTTAAAGGAAGGCAAAATCGATAAAACTTGGAAAAAAATTTATTTCTGCGTCTCATTCTTACAATAGCCCCGTAAAATAGAAGGTCCCCAGCAAGCGTTTCTCCTTTTTCCACAAGGCCATCTTTTCTCGCATTATTTCATGGAAAAGCTCGCGTTCTCTCGGCTCACTTCCCAAATCCCGGGTAGAAAAGTTTCGCCGGTTCACTCACGGCAGCACAGAAGCTTTTACGAAATATACGATTATAACGATAATTGTATGTGCGGAGTGCAAGGCGTGCAAATCTTGTTTATTTTCCACACGCGTTTAGCTGTGTACTAAAATATATGGCGTTAAAGTGTATGCATCGATGCTGAAAACGCGTAAAGCAAATTCTTCAATAACGTTTTTATCGGTAAAAAGTGAGGCTAGTCTGTATATTTTTATTTTTTAATTTATTTCGTGTATTTATTATAATGGCTCTTTTAGGTTAATAGCATCGCAAATAATGAAGAGTATTTGAAAGTAAAATGAGATTTTATGAATATTAAAAGTAAAATTGCTTGTAATTCTTAACAAATGAGTGTATAAATGTTGTAAAATGCTATTTATAAGATTTATTGGAATAAGAATGGACAATTTCGTATCTTTAAAAAATTCTAAATACAAAAATTGGGTATGTGTTACATTATGTTATTATTCATATGAAGTCTATGTTTATTCCTAATTATTTTAAGTAAAGAATAAAATGCATAATAATAGCTTTCCGTTTACGATTATTCAAACACGTTTTCTCAAGAATGCAATAGATGTAATAATTATCTGTTTCAAATGGCTTATTTCTCAAGTTTACCAAAAGTTTTAGGCTAACACGTTTGTGACGTTAGTCTGAAGTCACAACCAATAATAAAACATCTTAGATTTAAGTATTTAATTTGAATTATATAAACGTCATTAGCAGGTATTGAATTAAAAACATCCATAATTGCTATTAAGCAAGAACTTTTAAAATTAAAAGAAATGGAACAGTTAACGGCGCTTAGATGAAATAATTATCAAACATTTGTTCTCATTTGAAACGATAATATAAAAAATAGTGAGGTAAGTGTGTACGGATAGATGAGAGGGGAAGTTTGCAAAAGCTTGCTGAAAATGGTTGAGCATTGAAGTGAAGATAGGAAAGTGTTAATCCCGGCAAGCAACTTTGCTTCTATAGAGAACTTGCACGCTTATGCCGGGAGGATTTCCATCCAATAAATTTGGAGCTTTGTATAAGCTTTCCACGCTTGAGTTTAAATCCTGGCGTTTGCGCGCGGCTTTACGGGGCGCGACGGCACGCATGTGTCTGTGTGCGCCAAAGAATTATATGTAGAAACGCAATTGTATGTAAAACCCACCACTCGTTACCTCCCCAAAATGTCCTGTATATTATTCTTTTAAATAACTCGCTCTCGTTTCATTTTTCTCTTTTATACGCATTAATTTCATTAATACTCCATAAGTGTTAATACCAAAATTAAAATACACCTAAATTTTCCGTAATTATGGATTATTTTTTGCGAAGGCATCAGAAACGTTTATGCGATTGATCCTTCGTAGCAAACTAACATTCATTTTCTGAAGTAAATGGATTGCCTAAAATTTGCAATTATAATTTTATCTACAATTTCGCGTCAAAACCCTATGAATGTGATTAATAAAATGTTGAAACACCGATGTACGTAGAAGAAGGTTCAAATATGTTATTTGTTCAAGTAGGATTGATTCTTATAAAAATATTCAACGATTGGTCGCAGCAACGAACGAGGTTTTACATTTTTATTCTCATAATATTAAAAAATATAAAGAAAAAGGAAAACTATTCAAAATAAGAAAAAATAAATTCCCCAAGGACGGCACGGTATTGGTTTTCATCCGGGTCGTTTCAAGGATCGTAACGTTTGATAAAAATGCGCGTTACGCGTTCCGGACCCACCTTCGCTCAAAAGAGCATCCTGGGAGTCGTATACGCTAGGAGATCACGAGAATTTTCCCTTCTTTGAACTCACAGTGTCACTGCATTCGTCTGATAGGGTGGACATGTAAATAATCAATATAAAAAAATATATTTATAATACAAGAGTAAAATTGTATAACTAATTGTTCAGATATAAAATGTATCGATAAATGTTATATTAACCATTAAATATATTTTATTTCTATTAATTTCAAATGGAAACTTTAAACATTTAAGAAATATCAGATTGAAACTGATTCAGAAATAAGATATAAGGTAATTAATGAAAAATTTTATTTTTAACGTAAATTAACTTTACCAATCAACTACTTGGCAATATTGCAAAATTACAATACATATATAAGGGCATTAAGTTATTCAAGTGTTATTTGAACGCTTCAGAAGTATGGTATTATATTTTTAATTATACACATTACTAATTATTAAAATATGATATAATTTTTGAAATTAAACGATAATATCTTCTACCTGAACTTGAAATAGTTACAATGCGAAAAATGAAAGGGAAATCATTTTCGGACAAATAAAACAAGAACTTCTGCAATAATAATTTAACAATATCATAATATAATGAAAATCGTAAAATTTATTTCATAACTACTTCATAAAATTTAGTAATCTAAAGAACAAATTTGAATACAATAATATAAAACTACTAGATATGAATTTAAGAATAAAAGAAGACAATTAGTTATTATCAGACTCTAGATGAAAAATCTCTCAGACGTTTAAGTTATATTTGAAAATATCATTAAGAATAATAAATCAAAATAATGAATATAATTGTAAGCATGAGTCGTATTCTAAGATACAAAAAAGGAATAGATTATTAGATTTCTGATTAAAATTTCTAATCATTTCGAAGTACTCGATAAAATAGAAATTAGTGGAAATAGCGATAAATATCATAATTAAAAATCATAATCACACGAACAATGAAGCTACGAAAAAATATATTTTACAAAAACAAACAAATTACAATTTTACAAGAAATATAGTAAATGAAGTAAAAAACTATACAAAACGAAAATAAAAACCTTCATTAATAAACTGAAGTAGTATTAGAAAATTTTCTAGAAAAGAGTGAAATTAAATAAATAAATGTAAAATGCATAAAACGAAATAAATAAAAAGTAGTTATTTAAAATGAATAAATATAAATTATCATATTAAATTACGATTATCAAAAACAATAGTCGGTATTTACATGAAGAATATAACTTAACTAAGTTAGATTTGTAAGGTAAATTAAATCAGATGGAAAACTAAAATAACTTCATAATTAATAATTAATTAATTTTTTACTTAACTGATAGTAAAATCATTGTCTTCATAAATTACAATCCATTATTAAAGATCACTAAGTTATACAGAATAGAGTATCATTATCGATAACGATGAGTTCTATACAGAAGAAACTTTTTATAAAAAATATAAATTTTAATAACAAAATAAAAAATTAATCGTCTAGAGTAATAAATAAGCTTTATGAAATAGTTAATAATAAAATTAGTTTCAAATATTTATAAAGCCATCTAAAGTCATTTAAATATAAAAGTTATTTGTAGGCCAGGAATTTAAAATTTGTAAAATATAAAGAACATGATTTTGCAAAAAAAATTAAAATGCATAAAATTTCTTAATTAAACGATTTAAAAATATTATGTTGTTAATAAAAGTATGTCTTAATTCCAATTGTGTTAGAGGTTATTTAAGAAACAATTAAATATCATGATTTTAGTTTAAAATATAAACATTTGTTTAGATATAATATGTTTATAGCAAATAATAAGATAAAGTTTATGTAAATATTGTAATTTAAGTCTTTTCTTGCGAGGTAATTAAAAAAAATTATTAATTAAAATCCTAAAAATTGATTTTTAAAATAATAAATTATTATTATAAAACTAAATTGATATAAAATTAAAATTAGCTACATATAATTGTAACTTACATTATAATAACAGTAATTTACAATTATATTATTAGAACTTGAAATTAAAGAGTATTAGAATATTTTTATATTATTTTTCTAAATTGGAATTTAAAGTTGTATACATTCTTATAAATTAAGTGTTATCACCAAATAAAAAAGAAAAAAACGAAGAGGGTTTACTAAAGATATTAAAATTATCAAAATGCAAAACTAATATATTTAATTAATCTAAGTCTATTTAGTTGTAAGCATGTTCTTTAGAATAAAATATTTTGAATAAATTTACTAAAAAATATAACTTCTTGAATTCTTATATACATTCAATAATTTTCATTCTAATTTAAATTTTTTCCATTATTTAACAAAAAAACCAATGGAAATAGAATTATTAAAAGTATTAGTTGAAATAAAAACTCTTTTTTGTTATAATTTGTTATTATATTTAACTACACTTTATGTTTAGAAAAACTTTAATCAATATATTCAATTCAAAGTTTTTTTTTAAATCTATTTTTAATTTTAAATTAATTCAAATTCAAATATAGTATTAATACCGTTAAGATAATAAAATCTAGTACTTATATAAAAATCATAATACGACGATAAACAATTTGTGAATAAAATATTTAAAAAAGAGACAAAAAAATTAAAGCCTTAAAAATTCATAATTTATAAATAAATAATATTCAATGTTTAACTATATAATTAAAATTTATTCCTTATTATAAAAATTTTTATTAATCCAACAATTATAATTTATATATTAATAAGTTTTTTTGATAAAAAAAATTCAAAGATATAAAAATAATATAAATATCATTATGTATTCATTTTTTTAATAATTTAAAATTGATAATCTTGATTAATTTATAACAGAATAGAACTATAACTCAAAAGAATGAATTTTAATATTGATATAAAGTAATAATAAAATTTATAGATGTATATATGTAATATTAATATAATATTATAAAAAATAATAAAATTTAAAAAAATTAAGAAAATAAATTGTACATTTTTAAAAGTTTTCCATTAATTTTGTTAATAACTTCTTGTTTTTTATTAAATTAAAAATTTATGTATTTATATATATTTATTTAAATTTTCTGCTGTTATTATTTTTATTAAACAGCAAAAAAATTTTCAGAAAATTTGCCGTCACTTTAAAATTTTTTTTAAGATGAGTGATTTTTTAATAATATATAATTTTATTTCATTTCAATTTATATTCAAAAATAAATATTTTTAATTTATGGATATTAATTAGAATATTAAAATGCTTAATGTAATATATATGCATTAAAAAAATTACATTACATTCAATTTAAAAGTGAAGCATGTGATTTAATTTTTTTAGTAAATGAAGTTTAAGAGATTTCTTAGAGATTAAAAAAAATGTCTTTATAAACTCTAGCAATCTATTTAATTACATTATAATAGAAAAGTATAAATTGTTTAAAATCCAGTTTACTGTAAATAATATTTTAGAAATATTTTTTTAACGAAGTAAATTATCATAATTCTTTTTAGATTATTTAGTGCACAAAACGGAAATGTAAAGTTATATATCGATGCACATCGCAGAATTTTCATATTCAGGTGTTATTTTTTACGGATGTTAAGCCCATTTTACATGCAAATTAATCATTAAAGAGATTAAAAAATTGCAAGTACATTAAAAATGTAGCATGCAAGTTACAAAGAATTGCTTCAAATTTTCATATCGACGAAACAAGGCAAAATAGTAGAGAAACAGGACGTGCTAAGAGAAAAATACAGAATGCATTTCGATACAAAGGTCAAACCAGTATAATTTTCAACATAAAATAGATGAATATGTAAATATGAATTAAATTTTTATATATATTTTAAATTTAAAAGTATATTTTTTCATTATTGATGCATCTGTGTAAATTTTTTAAAATAATGTTGGCAATTTTCATTCTGTTTTTTCTAGTTGTACATGTCTAGTATTTTGAAAAAAGAAAGCATTAAGAATTACAGTAATTTAACACCATTAAATGTTTGCTAACGAGATAATTTTGCAAATTAGCTACATACAACAAATAAAATGAATTCATTATTGGAAACATCTAAGTGATAATATTTTTAATTATGAAAAAAAAATAAAAAATAATTGATATTAAATCATTTTTATAACATTATGAGGGAATAGTAAATCATAATTAGAGAAGAACCATAAGAAAATAATGAAGATAATTTTTATTTGGAGAGCTTTCTAAAGCGAATTCTTACGTATTTTGGAATGATATCCTTGTATTTCTCTCATATATTTACAAATAAATTCATTTTTAAATTTAAGTATATTGAATATTTTACTGTAAAAAGAAATATATAGTGTCATAAGCTTCAAATGGAAGGTTGATTAGAGTACAGTTAAAACAATTAAATATTATTCGATAATTATATTAATTATTTATAGTAAAAGATGCGATTATGCGTGATTATAACTTATATAAATATATATCCAATAACTGCCAATATTAAAGCAATAATTTTTTTACTTTAATGATTTAGTTCGATGCATTGATTACTTTTGTTTTTGGATTTTTTAACGCACATAATTCTCTTTTTTATGTAAAATAATTTATTAAAAATAGACTAACATTTCCCATGCCCATTACATAATAACGGCTGCACTTTATGTCTGTCTTTATGTATATTGTAACCAATAGTAATGATGTAACGTTAACAAATTACATTTACGGAGTCTGAGCCAATAACAAAGGGGAGGATTACGTGTGACACTGTCAACCTAAGCAAGCGAATTGGTAATAGGCTGTACGGGATTCAGCATATAGTCCGATAAACACTGCGTTACTATACTGCAATGTCATTTTACCCTGCATTCCCCTTCATGCATAGCGTAGGCGACCTCACGTCGTATCTAACTCTTCAACTCAAGTTACTCAGGCAAGATTTTACTCGGAGAACTTAAACCGAACAAGCAATTTTTTAAAAGCTTACATGGAAACATCCCGTTAATTTTATGTATAGTATCGCTATAATACGCTGTTTATCGTAATAAATTGTTGTAAAAATAAAAAATTCACGGAGCTAAATTAGTTTATAATTTAGACTAAGTATTGATTAAAATGATTTAAGTCATGTCTATGCTCATTTAGTAACACATAAAAACTTAAATTAAATTCAAGTTCTAAATAATTATAAAATTTATTTGATGTAACTTTTTTAAACAATTATTTATAAACAAACGTCTTATATTGTTGGAATAGAAACAATTGACATATAATACAATATAAATTATGAGGAAATCTATCACAAAGTATTATTTTTTTCAAGAATGATATAAATACATATTTACTGTACTTTCCATTAAAGGTACAGACTATTCTCTTCAAATCAAGAGCAACAGATTATTAATACAATCCAAAATTCTAAACATCGATGTATAAAAAATTTTTTTCATTATCAAACATTTATTATTCTAACTTAATGATTATAAATTCTATATTTTAAAATTTTGTTCTGCATATTATACCAAGTAGATAATTAAATAAATTCAATTTTAATTTTTTGTATATAACGCGATAAAATGTAAATTCCTTGAAAATTTTCTTAAAATATTCATTTTAACTTTACAGATGCATTAGAAAACATATTTGAAAATGTAAACTAATAACAAAATTTATCTTATTATTCAGTATATTTTAATTTTTTATACACTATTTGACATTCTATTAATGTAGAATTAAAAAATTTAAATTAATGATTTTGAAAGTTGATTCGCATTGCAAAACACTTTTAATTGTAGTAAATACGTAAAATAATAAAAAATCTTCTATATTTTCTAGAAATTATTTATTTATCATGTCTCATATTTATCACTTTTTATCCCAAAAAATATACTCAAAATATCTATCATTTTTTGCCCTGAGTAACATAAATTAGCAAAAATCAAATTTAATTCTTAATTAGAACACATGGAAGAAATAAATTTTGCTCTTAGTTCTTAAATAAGGTTTTATAAACAAATTATAAATTACGACTGTAATGAAAGACGTATTTAGGTGCATTGCAGATGTAAATTGCAAAAGTATTCATTTCACACTTAGTTACTTTATGCTTACATTAATTATTCTCTAAGAAGGAAACATTAGGTTAGATTTACAGATGAGTTGCATAGAAAATGAATTTTCAATTACGTTGCTATTAGACGTTAAAATTATTAAATTATAATCGAATAACAACCTTTAAAAAATTATGCTCGTATAATGCTGATATAAACGTGGATTTTATTTAAATCAGCCGATAGTCGGGCATAATTATACGTAAGCGCCGCCTTTTCCTTGGTCCAACATTTTCGAAATAAATGCGCGATAACAGAGTAACGCAAAGGAGTCCTCGACATCCCTCCCGCGTGTGCGCACGATAACTCCCTGACATTATCCGTCGCTTATATTTTGCGGGATCGTTGTTCATGTGCTTGTACACGAGATTTTCAGTGTATTAGAAGCGCGTCGCGACGCACGACGGCCTCGGGCGATTCTCCGCGTGCACAATACATAGTAGATCTTTCATAAAACAGATATCACCTCAGAATCAAACGGCCCATTCGGTTTTAGTGGGGCTATTGAAGCGACATCTTCATGCCTCCGAGCACTGCAGAGTAAAATGCAAAAAGCGATCTACCCTTTGAGAAGAGCAAGAAGCATCGCTCGCATTTTCGTAGATAGAAAGTCTTGCCATCGGGTGTTTCGCTACTTGTGTGCATGGGATCCGAGCTTCGGCGTATTTTCCTGGTCTCAAAGCTGTGGAGAAAGAAGAAAAGCATGAATACGTATTTTATAGGGAAGAATTAAGATTTGAAGGGCCTTGTGCTCGTTTCTTCCTGTTAGATAAGCGTCTACAAGGTCCACTTAACAGCTTCGCTTAGAGTCTTCTTGGCGATTAATCTGATAAAAGCAATTCTATATCTTACTGTTTTTCCAATATTTTCATTTTTTATCAGATATGTAATTGAGCTGAAAAGAGCCAAGTTATAAATCATCTTAAAGTTAAGAACTTGGAAGATTTCACTCAAGTTTTTACGATGTATGTATGTGAGGCCAATTCCAACTTGTTATTCTATCGCATTGATTAAAGATTAATGTCGGAAGCACCTTAAATAAATACATTGCACATTAAACACGATTTCAGTTACTAATATTTAGGGAACTATAAATTTTTACCAATTTAAGACTACATTCAATATTTAAAAAAAAAAATATATATATATATTAATTAATTAACGATTTATGAAGTAAACAATTACCGCATCATTATTCCCGTCTAATTATTGAAATATTTTTAAAAGTTATGTAAATAAAAATTATATCTTGGAAATATTGATCAGTTTTTGGAAATATGATAATAATACTACAAATTATAGTCTTGGACAAAAAATTTTGTTGTTCGAGGGGCTCTTTAATTTTGTCAAAACATATCATTACTTTTCATTTAGTTCATTACTTTCATTATTTAGACTTCGTTTCAAAAAGTTAATAGAGAAAAAATGTTAATAACAATGTAAATTCGCAGCTCTGGTTGTTCTGGTGAAAAATAATAATAAAAGCACGTCTGCCAACTATCACGTAGATGGTTTGAAAGCTAAATTTTATAATATTACACGATTCGTGGAGTTGCATTTACTTTTTTTCAAGCATTCAAAGTCTTAGTTACCCGGTATTCCATCACGAATCGACATTTAGTTCTTCGAATAAAATTAGAATTATAATAAAATGTTCGAGATCTTTTAATCATTCTTACGATACTGTTTTATTCTTGTCTCGATCACTTACCGACAGTCTCGAAAAATAACCTTAAGATTTTAGTCGCACTCAATAACATTCATTTTTAATACGAAAAAATGCATAAGAAGCGCTGGGAATATAAGTTGGCAAGTATAAGCATCAAGACACAAGTTGACTCATAAGAATGCATGAATTTATTAGGTAGGGCAATGTAGAACGTTTGAACTTGGCACGCTTGCCCCGACGCCTCACTCCTGCCAGGCACTGGCTGAAGTACAAACTTGTGGTGGTCGCGACGGCTGTGCAACTGCGCGGCATCTGCGACTTTAGTAAAATATATAGAGGATTCTCACAGCGCGCGAGGGTAGATTAGTGGAAGGCGGAACACGTGTTCGAACGCTTTTGGGCCAGTGGATATCGCGCGTAGAACCGTAGAAAAATAACTCGGACTCCGATGGAGTACGTAAGACGTCGTTACGCGCATCCGGCGCGGCCACTCGAATTCAGACTTAGCCTCTCCTCCCCTTTCGCGCGCGTAAATCCTCATCTTTCCTTTCCTATTTGCTCTCCCTCGATCTTTGGCGTCGAGGAATAAGTTTGACGTGGAAGGCGATGAAAAAGTGGGACGCCTTGTAAGATCTAAATCATTCCGGTCCGAGATATTAAACTACATTACGATAGCACGTGGCTGTAGTCTAATAGGAGCTGCGATTGGCAGCAGACCAAATTGAAAAGCTTCGTCGTGCTCGTCGTCGTTCGCATTGCCGAGTTTTCTTCTCGCGCCATTGCATCGGCCGCGCATTCTCGTACGTGTACCGGCGAGCGCTCGCACGGAAGTTCTAATCGCGCTAAAGTTCGCTCCAAGCGAACTTTGACCCTTAGCCTTTCCATCGAATTTCACTGACCGACTAATTTCGTTGATGCGCACTCTTAGCCATAGGCCGGCTTTTTCTTCGCGCTACGCCTTTTCGCATTTTTCCTCGGCGAATAAAGGGTGAAGCTGCTGATAAAAAGGGAAGTTCTTCCCGATTCGCGCCCATCCAGACGCTCGGCAAAAAGAGGCAGACGCGCGTAAAAAAGCAGAGAGGGAAGAATGTAAAGATGGGTGGAGGAAAGGGTGAGCTCATTTCTGGCAGTCTTCCAAATTGAAAAACACATTCGCAATGTTTTCTTTGCTCTCTCAGATTTTGAGGAGAGCTTGTGGGAGGGAGAGAAGTGGAGAAGAAAACGTCCGAGTGAAAGGGGGTGGTAACTTAGGAGCAATATAATGAATCGCGGAAAATGGAGCTTGAAACTTAGGGGTTCAAGGGGGTTCTCTACTAGTCAACATATATATACCAAGTCAGAGAGGCAGCGAGAGACTTTGGGAATTCGAAAGGGAAGGCAAGAGGGAAGAAGAGCTACCGTTGGGGTGGGTGGATTTATAATGAAAGCTGTAGAGTTGGACTTGGATTTGCGAGGGTACAGCGCCTCCCTCCTGGGCTTCTAGCCACGGCATAGCTTGGGCAGCCAACCGAAAGCCTTCTGCAGAAGCGAATGGAGAGAGTGAGAGAGAGAGAGAGAGAGAGAGGCGCGAGGGAATGCTCCTGGTAGAATCCAATCACCACGTGATCTGTTTAATGCTGCAGTAAACCCGAGAATGCACATTTGTATAAATATACAGCGTCAAGCAATGAACGTATTTCTCATTAAAAATGAAACAAAAGCGCGTTCAGTCCTTAAGGCAATTGATTAAATGCGACTTTTTGCGACGCTATAAAATTAGGTCACACACCTGCGCCGACTATCACGATGCAGGTATCCAGGGGCAGCCTAATTAGCTGTTGCTGCTCTTCCTGAAATCTTTTTTATGCATAAAATTTTCTACGGGCTATGGATTTTTATGGAGGGGTCGTTCAATTAACGTTTACGATAGGAGTAACGATTATTGCCACTCTCTCTCTCTCTCTCTCTCTTCCTTTTTCTCTAGTTTGTTGACGTGTACCCAGGCATACGCACCTATTGTCGAAATGAGAGTTTTCTTAGTTGTGTTGCCTTTTCTTACCTGATCTCGTTTATGCCGTCCAAAAAACAATTTCGATTTCGAAAACGAAGGTCAAATAAATTTACGAATCCCTAAAAAAGTAAAATGCAGTATACTTGCAGTTGTATTTTTTAGTTTTCGTTAAATAAAAAGTAATTTATACTCCTAGTTTAGAATTATCATATTATAAACCTTCACAGTTTAAAAAATTTGAATGCATTAAATTTTAGTTAAATACTAGTTAAAAAAAATGTTTATTCTGACCGGAAAATTTGATAAATTTAAAGTTTAAATTATATTTATTTTTATTTTAGTTTAAATCATTTATACAAACTGTAGTCAATTGTAACCTACTATAACTCTTTTTACCAATAAAATATTTGTTTTATTTTTGCTTAAAAATAATTTTCTTCTCGAACATATTAATTTGTAATTTGTCGACTATATTACTTTACAATTTAAATCCACTTATATTTTTTAATTCTGTCTTTAGCTACCTTAAAAAATAAATTCTTTAGTATTTTTATATAAAAAAAAAAAAAATCGAGCAATCGCTAATTATTTTATAAGTGACGCACAATACGAAACGAATCGAACGAAAATATTTCTATACAACTGATACCATTTATTTTTACACAACTTGAAAATAATCTCATTCATCGTTTCATTTAAATAATAAATTATACGAATAAAAAATTCGGAATAGTTAGGCTGAAAAATTGCGATAGAGAATAAGCAGTTTAATTAGCGTTTCGAGTTGACGCGGAGGTGGAGGATCAGTTTTGAATTTCACATTATCACTAGGACGTTGATGAGACAAAGGTGCATTCGTGACTGGGACTAGAAGGTAGTCCGACAGTCCCTCAGTGGCTCGTTAAGACATTTGCATTTCATTTGGCCCTCCTCCATCGTACGTCGGACTCGTTGTCTTTTTCCTGCACACGCTCGCTCGCCTCGACGACCCCTCACGAACACCAACTTTCTCTCTCCTCCCCCCTTCTCTGTCTCTCTCTCTCTCACTCGCAGTCCCCTTTCTCGTATAAATATTAATGCAACATCCTCTTCTCGAGCGTTTTTGTTCCTCTTCCGTTCCGAAGAGGTAGTAGCAGCAGTCGCGCCCGCTTTCTCCATCCTGGGCACTTTGAATACTGATGCGACGTACTGAACGCGCGCGCGAGTCCACTCTCGAGCTTTATCTAGCCCTATTCAGATTCTCTTATTCTCTTGTCCACTCTTTCCTCTCTATCTCTCTCTCTCTCTCTCTCTCTCTCTCTCTCGCCTTCTCTTTGTCGAGGAATGCGATTTATGAATATTCTCTGCTTACGAATTTTGCTCCCAGATTATTTATCAACAGACTGACTGGAGTTAACGAATTTCTCGATGTTTCAGTCTCAATCCAGTTTCCTCTAGCAGCACTAGGCCTATAATTCTATTCTAATTATTTAAGCATCCATCGTTCCTGGATATACTTTACTACATTATCCAACTTTGTTGTAATCCTTTTGTGTTGCAGGGGTTCTTACTTAAGTTTATTGGCTTGTAGAATCAAATTTTTTAAAATTAATTATGCGCAATTCCACGCGCTCTCGTAAAGTATTATAAAAACGTTTGTATAAGCTGATTAATATAAAAGACACTTATAATTTTAAAGTTTGCGTTACTTTTTTCAACATTTTATTTTACTTATAAAACTTAATTAGTTTCTGAATTATTATTCCAACATGCAGTGCAAGTGTACCAACAGTTATGTCTTGTATTTAATCAAGTTTATCTTTCAAAAGTCGCCCGTTATAAAGTTTCGTAATATGTACTTTTTAAAATATTACAATCCTTTAATATAATTTAACAAAAACTTACACTTTTTTATTTTTAAGAAAATTATATAAATTTCAAAATTAAATTCATTTTCTAATTTTTATAGCGTTAATTATTAATGAAAAATAATTTAAATATTTTACAGAATTTTAAAATTATTTTATTCAAGTTGCACACTTATTTTTAATGTACTTATGTATTAATTTAATTTTGTAGAATGAAATCCAAGTTTTTTTCAGCAACTACGTCGTTTTTAGAATATGAAATTTAAAAAAGCATAAAAAGTGATTTTGTATTTAGAATTTCACTATAAAGCTTTATATTTAAAAATTTTTTCGTTTAAAAAAAATTAAATATTTTTATTTATAATTATTAGTTAATTAAGATCACATTTGGAAGTTTTAAATACTGAATAAATACTATTTTTGGAAAGCTTAAGATTCAGTAAAATAAAATCTAGAAGTAAAACGTAATTAAAATATAATTTATATAAAAAATTATTAGTCATTGTTTTGAAAATACTTTTAACGATTTGAAAATTAAAAAAATAACATTTCAGTACATCATTACATTATTTTTTTAGTTACGATTCGTTATAAAAAATGACAATTTTGCAATGTCGACTCTAGTGTGTGCGTTTTTCTAAAAATCTACATAAAATTTATCCAAACTCTAATACTACTTTTCAAGTTGTGATATTTATCATCTTAAGTTTGTACGAAATGTAGAAAATAAAATGAAAAGTGACGTTGGAAAAGGAAGTGGCTCGAAGAATCACTCAAAAACTATCGAAAGTCCATCCAAGGCTAATACAAAGGACTTCAAACTACAATGATAATAGTCGAAGTTTCAACAAGTTTCGTAACATGAGCGAAGGATTAAACTCTAATAAGGATTTCTCCAAATGAAGAAAACGACATTTTCGCAGCTTGAAAAAGTTACTATGCGAAGAAATTCTCCCTCGTTGCCTTGATGACGTAGACTGGCACTGTTAGCAAAAAAGACGAGAAGAATAGCAGAGCGAGGAAAAGGGAGACAGAGAGTGCAAGCCAGAGAGAATTCCTAGATTTTACAAAGCGAGCACAAGAGGAAATAAGTACTAGCAAGTGACAGCTATATCTATAGGGCCGCAGCGAAACCGTAGGAAAACTCGTCCGGAGGCGACGTCCTCGAACTACGGAGCTTTCGTCTCGGGGTGGGTGGAACGAGGAGGGAAGCAGTGGTACGTGTGCCGCGCTGCACGAGGGAGAAGGAAGACCCGACGGCAGACGACGACTGCGACGACGACGACGACGACGACGACGGCGACGGTAAGGCGGCAAGAGACGAGCCTCTGCATTGCCGGCATGATTGCCTCTATGGCACATCGAGGCAATCCCCGCGGCTACGTGCCTGACATACATCCGCGCCCGCCGGGGCACTTCTACGCGCTCGCCTTCCTTTTTTCCCCCTCTCGCCCTCTTTTCCCTCCTCCGCGTGTCGCTCTGCTCCACCTTCTTCTTGCGCGCGCGAGACGCCTCCTTTCCAGATCTCGAGATCCGCGCCTTCCTCCGACGATTTTCCCGCGGCGGTCCATGGCGTATTTAAATGCCGGCGCCGCATCGCCGCTCGACTAATTGGACGCGCGAAGAGAGCCGGAATTAATGCGCAATACGCCTTACGAGGCCAATTCGCGACCGCGGACAATAAGGAGCCGCGTTTCGCGTCTCTGGCTTTGATTTCTCGCGAGCTAATGAGACAGGGTTGCAGGCGACGAGAGCCCCGGGAGCGCCGAGCCGCCTCGTTCGTCAGTGACGCCGCCGTTGAGAGGTTAACGCGGTGAGAGCATGTGAATCGCTTCCTGTCTACCGACCTACCAATACACTCACAGTCCTCTGCTAGTGTATGCGGGTTTGCGCGTGCACGATGGATCGTGTGACTCGGGAGCCGACATCCGAGCTTGCCTTTTTCGAATGACTGTTTGGTGGTAGGTTTTACGTTACTCCAGCTGCGCGGATGCGAGGGCCAGTGATAGCAAAGGAAACGCTATCACAGCTAAATATTCTTTTACTACTTTCCGTTTCCACGCTACAGGCAATTTTCATAATTTGTGTATATCTTCGTAAGAAGCAATGTGGATGTTGTTTGGCACTTAAAACAATCGCATCTGGCAAACTTGGAGAACGTTCAAGGCGTCAGTGTGAATAGCAAATTATTGCAACTTGTAAGGTCAACGTGTTTTCTTTTTTGAATTTTTATTTTGCCAAAGTACCTACTGCAAAAAGACCTGGAAAAATGACTTTAATAAATATAGAATTTTTCTCACTCCCACTGCCATTACAATACGAAGGAGAGAAAACGTTCACAAACGTAAAAAAGAAATTACGTCTAAGGGATGAAAAAGGCAGTTTGAGACCTGAAATCTGTGAATTCTGGAGTTGATCGGAAATGAGAAAAGTTACCAGAAGCCATCACGTTAGATTACTTTTATCCTTGGCTAAAGATAGGTAAAAGAGAAAGCTCCGAGAATTCGAGCAGTTCAGCAAAGTCCACGTGAGGAAAACATCGCCCTCCCATTCTAATGAAGATATGGCTAATGTTGCCTCCCCATGTGCCTTAAATTGGCATTACGCAGATTCATAGCCACTAAGCACTTGTATAATTTGGCGTACACCCATTTTACCTGTTTGCTTACATATTCTCTGTAGTTTATCTACTCGCATTTTCTCAGCGTTGCAACTAAGACCTGAACCAAGGCGTAGTTGAGCCCTTCGTGCGACAGGAAAGCTTTTTCGACCGTAAGTCTGATATATCGCCGATTCTCCTGCTATAGACTTTCATTTACAACCGGCGTATCTACGCACGTAGTTCCTGTTTAATTGTATATTATGATTTCCCAAAAAATGGTAAAATTAAGTGCCAATTTGTGATCTCTGAACGTAGTAACAAAAATGGGAGCATAGCACGTTGCTTTGTGCAAAGCAAAAGTAGGATAAAAAGGTAATGTATAGTAAGTAACGAAAAGTACCAAAAGTAAGAAAAAATCAAAAAACACTTTTGATACGCATTTTCAGAAGTTGAATCAAATTTATAATATTTTAAGGTACTGAAATATCTGAAATAATTTAGATATAATTTAATGAACTTAATTTATGTGTTAAATAGTTATGTACTCAATATATACAATTAAAAATGTTTATACTTCTTTTCAATTATATAAATTATGATTTAAGAATGTCTTCTAAGAATATAATTAATATTCGAAATTTATCAATCTTTTCACGTTCTGGAATGTTATTCAAGATAGGACTATTTATGCCCCATGTTGCGCTCCGTTAAACAATTTGTCCGATTATATTCATTATAATATCACTTATTCTGATTTCACAAAAATACCTTTAATTTTTATTTAAATAATTATTTTCTAATGCTCTGTCAGTATAGATAACAATCATTGCATTTAATAGTAAACATTTTTTTTAATGAAATTGAATATTTTCTAATTAAAAGAAAAGTATTAATATTTTGGAGAAAAATATATATTGGACATTGTAATGAAAATCATAAATAAATAATAAACAAGAAGTTAATGCCAACGAATAAGAAAAATTTATTTTAAAATAGTGTTTGCTCTCTTATAAACTTTTAAAATTATAAAACTAACTTTCGCTGTTCAAATAATGCGCGAAATATTTGCATACTTTTTTTATCCAACATAAATACGGTGAGCGTTTCATAAATTTCCACGAGGCCTGCCTAGTAGTGTATGCGATTCATCAGCGAAAACATAATATAAATTAGCGTAAAAGAAAATTTTATATAAAAAAGTATATATCAATATATGACATATCTAGTACATAATTGATTTCGATCATGATAAATCGTCTTCGAATACCATTAAAGATAATGGAAAATGCAAATTCAAGAAGCAAAAGGTAGCACATGCGTGAGAGAGAGGCAGAGAGAGAGAGGAGAGAGAGAGTAACTCGAAATTGCATTTTTCTAAATCGATACGAATCTTTGTATCACAATCATAGTTACATCGATTAGCTGTCAAATAAATTTTGGCTTGTGTATAATGCAACGAGGCTCATTCGTCATTACACAAGACATCCCATGATCAGATCCAGTTGCTTTCGAGCAGACACGCCTGCAGCATTCGAATTGCACAGGTTATAACCGCGTGCACCTATGCATTTCGCCTCGTTAGGAATAGCCGGTACAAGGACATAACAACTGTTCGCCAAGAAAAGTAAAGCAGGCGCTGCCTGTAATTGGAATTATCAGCTTTCGCAGTAGTAGCATTATTGTATTGGTATTTATAATTTATTATTTATCGCGTATTCGTTGCGGATGCAAGAGTAGAATCTAACTTATGCGCTTGCCGATTTATACATTTGTTAATATTCCGAACAGCTGAAATATGGATCAGAATATTACAATTAAAAATTTATTTATTTGAAGACGGTTCTCTTTCATTTTTTTTTTTTAGATAGTGTACTCCAATCGATAATTCAAAACGTTTCTTATATTCAAGCAAACGACACTTTATTTTAACAGCCAAGATTATTACACTTAAAATGTACTTAATTTTATAATTTGCATTTAATTTTTTCAATTTTATAAGCAAAACATTTTACACTTGAAAAGCTTGAAAAGCTACTGATATTAGATAAAACGCGTGATTTTCCTACTTTCATAATTCGTTTTTTGAAATAATTAACTCTGGTTACATATAATAACAAAAATTTTATTCTGTTACAATTTTTATACGCATATTAAGATATTTATGGAAGAAAATTTTGTTGAAAATAGTGTTCCACAGAACTATTTATTATAATTAATGCAAGGAGATTACTGCGTGTAATTTTATAAATACACTATCGTCAAATAAAATGGACGTGTGCGGGGATAATATTTTGAAAGTCACGAAAAACGAAAATGTAAGAATAAATGAAGTCGAAGCAAAAGTCGCTGCCTACTGGAAATATTTAAAAATTCTTCTACTTTTTGACGTATCGCTCAATACTTTAAGAACTTCTCTCATTTTTTTCTATTTCTTTAAGCGCTTTACGCAATTTCAATCTTCGATGAAAACTTTAGATTCTCTAAAGTATCTGTTTAATCAGGGCCGCATCCAAACATCCGACGAATTCTTGTTTACTGTACACACATCCATCGTATTCACAAGTAAGATAAATAACGAAAAAAGTGTGGATAAATCTTAGTGCGCATAATAAGTGCTCTTCGTATTTGCACAGGCAGGCCATTTAAAAGTGACAGATGAACAAACTTGAGCACATATTACACGGTTCTTCGCGATGGTTTTACACGCCAGACGCGACCCTCACACATATTAGTCCACCCAGAGAGAAGTCAAATGGAAGGAAATCCAATATAATATTCAGAATCGCCCTCGGTGGCATGTTCGCATTATACCCGGCGCGTTTATATATCTGTATATGTATGCGAGAGGGACGGAAGCGCTTGCCGACGAACGCGACTTTCGCTCTCGCTCCCTCTCTTCCTCCGGCTGCTCTGAGTGAGTACACCGAGGCACGCGGCATCGGTAGCTCACCGGCGTTTCATTAGCGGAAGATGCTCCCGCGGGGGTGAAAGGCACGAGAGAGATAAGGCATTAGTTTCGAGCTTGTCTTACCGAGTGAGAGAGCGAGCCCCCGATCTTGAAGCTGGATGGGAGGAAGTAAGAGAACTAGATTAGAATTCTGCGCAGCTATGCTCGGCTTTGAGTTCTGCTCCGCTCGACTACTGGTCCTGCATATCTGTGTGTTGTGGTCAATACTTCACGGTAACTGCAGTTGCAGTTGCAAGAAATTATAAATTCCGATGCCTTTTCCAATCCGCCGGAAATTAAACCGTCCAGACGTCGAATCTGAAAATCTGGAATGCGGATCTGACATTTTTCGAATTTTCTTTAAATATTCACGGCATTTAAGACGGGCGCGTGCAAAGATTCGCGCTCGATTCCGCTCGAGCTTCTTTTAAATACAATAAATATATTATTACTGTTACTGTTAGTATTGAAAGTGAACCGATCGATTCAGACTATTCGTAAGAGGAATAGGAGACGACGAAACTATCGGCTAAAACGTAAATATGAATGACGATAAGAGCCAGCAACGATCGATTTTTCGGGAGTAGCTGCGTTTAGGTCTGGAACTATTTTTACACCAAGAGACTAAAAATTTTAAGCCAATGAGGCGGAAAATTTGTTTATTTTAGAATTTTCCAACTCATTAAATTTAAATAAGCCTTCGAGTTGACAATCGGAAATTGCCTTTGAATTTACAACGGCAATGAAACGAACACGAAAGATAATTTAAATAAAAGCCTTTAAATTATGTGACGATATAACTATTTTTTGCTCGAAATTGCAAAGGGTGATCTAAAAATAAAGCGGAGATTCTTCTTTTATTTCGCTTGAAACAATGGCTGGGTGTAGATGTAAAATAGCCTCGGGCGTCCTGGCAAACGGAGGACTGTTGGGGCGTCGCGGGAAAGTTCGGCTTTGTTCGGTCGTTTCGCAGCCGAGTAAATGAGAGGCAAGATTAAACGGGGTGACGTATGACACGCGTCGGTCTTCTACCCTGTTTTTTCGCGCTTCTTTCCAAGTTTTTTCCGAGCTCGGCATTTTAGATAGTCAAGTCCTTTTTCCAACGAAATACCGGCCGAATCCGGAGCTGGAGCGGGGAAATGAGAAAGCAAATATATAGGCGTGAAAAATGGTTGAAAGAAAAACAAACTTAAATTAAATACGATACCATAACCGCGGGATGCATATAAAACATCAAATTACGCATTCCAAGTTGGCGTTTTCTAGGATGTAAAAGCTTTGCTAATTATTATAATACTTACAGGCGAATTCAACCGCCAAAACTACGCTTTGATAGTTGCGGACTAAATTTTCCTAAATTCACATTGACGATTATTCATAATCGTAGAGAGAGACAGAAAATATCATCGATTCATTTTACTATTCAAACGAAGCGAGGTTAGCTTTTTATATTATTTCGCTCGTCAAAAATGGTTTCCGAGATTTTAATATTTTCCGCCTCGTGGAATTGTCGCCATCGAAGACTTAAACCGAAATTTTAAAAGCCGGTTGCAAGTACAGAGTGGCTGAAAGCTGTTAAAACGATAACCGAGAGCCTTGCGCATTAAAGTCATACAGATAAAAGCGTGAGCGCGTATTCTGAATAAAATTCCCACATCCACCCACACTTGGAAGGCTGCGTCATTCGTTTACTCGGCGTCGAATAGCTGCGCGAACCACTCCAGAATAGAGATTTAAATGTTACGCCGAGCGAAATTACCTTGTACCGAATAAAAACATCGGCGCACTCGCCTGACATTCACTGCAAAGCTTCTCAAGACCAGCTGAGCGAGAGAAGGAGAGAGAAGGAGCGAGAAATTTATACGCGCATACCTAGAGTTTCAGTCAGAAGTTATGACTCGACTAGCCGCAGGTCACATTATTTTTCCCGCTGTACCCCTTGTCCCCGATGTACGCGGTCCTTTCCATCTTGTTCTCGGCCACGTCGGCGCCTACGCCCATATAAAACGCCCACTCGGTCCTCCATGCGTAGAGTCCGGGAATCAAGTTTGTTAACGCGGCTCTTTGTTACAAAATGCTCGCAATAACTCGTACTGACCTCGGCGGTATCTCTGTCAACTAAAAATTGACGAGCTTTCGAAAGTTTACCTTCGCTCGTGCAGCTGGCGAGACTTGCCGGCAGAGACCGCGAATAATGCGCTGGAAAAAGAGGGGCGTACTCGCATTTCCTTAAGGAGCCGATATGCACCGCGCGCCAGGTTCGGAAACCTGGAAAAACTGAAAAATGTAGCTCCCTTCACTTTTACAGGCCGGAAATTTAACGCGCCCATTATGCAGAACGAGTTGTATCGGCAAAGCCTCAATCCCAATTCCCAGGATGGCTGACTGAACGGCTAGCTGGCTTGGCTGGTCGGACGGCAAAGCCAAACAAACCTTATTTATGTCTCAATTAAAGCTGGGAATGGGATGCACCCTCGATGGAGCGGCTCCAGACAATAAAGCAACTGAGAGAGACGGAGCAGCGGAAAGAGAGGAAAGAGGACGGGCGCGCGCGCAAACAGAGGGACGGAGAACAAGCGAACTTCGACAAAGAAGAGGAGACGCAGGAGGGTTGGAGCGTGTACGTGCGCGTGTGTGCGAAAGCAAACGCGAGAGAGGGAGAGGGTGAGAGATTGGCGATAAAGGGATCGGGGATGGAAACGGAAAAGGTTGGACCATTGAACGTCGACCTCTGGGCTTTCGGGTTCCCTCTCTCAGTTTCTGTCTATTTGCCTCTTTCTCCGTCTATTCCTCCTGTTCTCTTTATCTTGACCATTGCTGGCATTACCAGAGTACATGATCATTCCTTCTCCATTTCTCTCTATCTCTCTCTCTCTCTCTCTCTCTCTCTCTCTCTCTCTCTGTTTCTCCGGTTACGTCCCGTCTCTTTCTCTGCGCGTTTACTTTCTCTCCATCCCTGTCTCGATTCTGCGTATATCCACAACTGAACTAAATACCGAGCGGGGAGAGAGAAAGTGAGAGAGAGAGAGAGAGAGAGAGAGAGAGAAAGAAAGAGAGACCGAAGGGGCAGAGAGTGCGACTACCGAGGAGATAACGAGCGAACTCGCGAAACGACTATAGATCAAGCGGCTTAATTATCTTCACGCATTTCTGCCCCTTTCCCTTCTCCGATATATACACCCTTTCTCATTGGATGGCAGAGCTGCTGCACCCACGCGCGGGACTCTGCCTCGATCTCGCCGTAGTTAAGCCGATTTGACCATTCGTTAAGCCTTTCTCCCTAAGGAATCCTGCACTACCAACAATCTACTGCCGAATCGTGAACGTTCGTGGCAACTTTTAGCCGGGCCCTTTTTAATCTGGGTTCGGAGTTACCCTGCGGATAATGGGCAATGGAGGCGAAATTCTTCAATGCTACCCTTCTCCTCCGTAAAAGATTCTAGTATTAAACATTTTGCAAATGTCGCTCGGTCGATTGTTTCAGGTTTTATCCGAGCTAAAAATTAAAATAATACATCGGAGAACTGTTTATCATGTTATTATTTTCGGGAGACATAAGTGCGAAACGCACGGCAAATGTATCACTTTTGATACACTTAAAAAATAAAGTAAACGAGACACTTTTTAATTTTTAAATCTTCGTGAAAAAAACAAAGTTCTTTATGTCGTACGATAATTGTTTTAATGTTTCTTTTAGTACTTTTTTCCTTTTTAAAAAGTTATTATAATTTTGTATATTTTTGTTACGATAATAATTTCCAACTGTTGTTGCAGAAAATAATAATTATTATAATCGTTTATCTACCATAGCTCATTAATTTAAGAAAATATTTATTTTAAGTAAAGTATTTTAGCTACATTTACGTGTTTTTTTTGTTCTAAAAATGTCTAGTGAATCGACGCAATTCAAGAATAAAAGTGTGCACACATGCACATAAATCTTTTGCTGTACGAAAAAATAGTTACGTTACCTATTGAAGAACTGCATTACATTCGCATGTTGTAAAAAATAAATATTCAGATAAAATATCCGATTCATTTATTCAAATAATTAAATAAAAAAAAAAATTAAAACAGGCTAAAGTATTGAATATAATGATTTAAAAAATTTAACAAATTTATTTTTTGCCAAAAATTATTTACCAGACTGGTTTTTAACTAGTAAGCGTAGTCTTTTCGATTTACATTTTAATATCAAAAAACTATATTTTTTGCAATTAATTAACAAAAAAAATTTTTCTATTAAAAATAAAATAAATATTTCATAGATGTATTAAAAACTATATTCTCATTTTCACAGATTATTAAATTTATACGCACTTGTACGACATTTCAAAATTATAATTGATATTTTTAAAATAAAAATGCTCAGTGATTCTCAATTTATTTAAGAACGAATATATCTGTGCTCCATTATAAAAAGAAAAAGACGCAAACGAAGACGAAAACGAAAGCAAGAAATAAAATAAAAGTTTCTACTGGGACATTAATCACTCAGCAGTAGATTTACTGCTACTTTAAGCATGTATTTCCACGCGCTTACGAGTTGTTAAGTGAGGACTACTTTTCGCACAGTTAACAAAAGGTTTTGAAAACATGTAATTTACAATCAAGTTGAACGGTATCACTATTTTTAAAATATTGTCAATTATCAAGTTTTATACTACAATACTAACTACGAGAGCTTTACTAATACTATTTTTTATTTCAAATTGAATACGTGTACTGAATTTTGTCCCTTAACGACGATTGTTAACTGCGATCCAATATAAGAGAATAGTCCTTTATAAACGATGTAAAAACATTTGGACGCGAGCTAATATACTTTCATTTTATTAAAAAATTTCATTTACAATCTTATCTAATATATTTTCATACTTTTTTGCAAAATAGTCTTTATTTATATTACACCTGAAAATTGTGTATGTTTTTAAAATGTGATTCTAATTAAATTTCAACTTGCACAAACACAAGAATATTAATTTTATTTCATAAATTCATATTAATATTTCTAAAACATAAGCAGTTGATTTTTAGTTATGAGAATATAATTATAAAGAATACGAATGGTATTGGTATAATTTTTCGAGTTTTTAATAAAAAAACACGCGTATAAATTATTTTGCTAAAACTGAGATGCGTACACAAACGTTAAATTTATATCTTTATTTAATATTTAGCTTCGTGATAATTAAGGAGAATTTGTATCCAGGACAGTAAATATTCATTGTAATGAAAATGGATGTACAAAAGTGTCTGAAACGTGAAATATAGAATCAGTTTTAATTTAATGCATAGTGTTGAAGCATAATTCCAACTGACAAATACCCTTTCCGCAACTAATAGAAACGTGTTTTTCATTTTAGCGTAAGCGCATTTTTGGACAATATGGACTGCAGCATATTACGGTAAGTTTGTTTTCTGCCTCCTCTGCGTTTTTGCTTCGCACGTAAGATAGAGACGCACACACGCGCTCTCGCCCACTCACACACACTTGGCGAATGCTCCGTCTTCTTTTATTCTCTTTTCTCCTCATCAAACCGTCTTCTCCACCCCCTCGCTACCTCGTACGGACCTGAAAGCGCGAGCGATCCTCGTTCCTTTTTATCTCCACAGAGTTTCCACCCCATCAGCCTCACCCTTCTCATCGACGTTTCTTTCTCTCTCCCTTTCTCTCTTGTGCGCACTCGCTTCATCCGTCGTCGTCGTCGTCCCCACCCCCGCCAGCCCGCCAGTATCATGGCGGCAGTTACGGAATCAATAAAAGTGGTGCTCATGCGCCTCAACTGCCATCGCGAGCTTGCCTAGTCTTCTCCCCTTCCGCGACTATCCCACACCCCTCGCGAGTGCCACCAACACTTAGCCAAGGGGCCACGAATATTGGCTCGGTGTTGCTCGTACGTGCAAGCGCGCGGGCTGGCAGACTAGACTAGATAGTGCCCCCGCCATCCGACTCGGGGAACACCGCATGGAATCGTGACAGCTTCCCCTGTAACCATCCTCCTCGAAACTACCCCTAAAACTATACAAGAGCCATCATTGCATCGTGTGCTCTGGAAGAACGATACTTGCTGCAACTCGAGATGTTTTGGATGGGCCATTTTTTCATTGAAAAATGCGTATTTATTACAAAATCTTATATATCGCGTGTATCGCCTTAAACTCTGACCTTGTATTAGCTGTAAACAATATCGTACAACGAATTTCGCATGTTTCACGATACATCTAATTACTGACATGAAAATCACGAGGGCGATTTTTATATTCTGCAATTCTGTAACTATTAGGTAGCGATAAATCGCTAAAAAATTTATAAATAACAAAATTTTTTAAGAATAATTTTTCATTTACTTAAAAAAAGCTATACTACTTATGCACAAAACTCACATTGCAACTGTTTAATCAACGTATAAGAATTTTTTCATTGAATTTTTTCATTGAAGGTGTTTTAAAATGCGATGAACGGTATTAAAAAATTATTTGAAAATTAAAAAATTATATAAAATTTATCAGCGTGTTAATAATGTATAATAATCTTTGAACGTTAATTTATCTTATGAGTACTAAAAGCAATAAAGTTTATAAAGTATAAACTAGAGTCCAGCGTTAAAAGCCCTATTTATAACGGACATTCTTCTAATAATTTTATATACAGTTTAACAATAACGTTATAGCATATGAGAAAATTTTGCAGATAAAAGGAAAAAATAAGTCCCTTTTAATTAAGTAAATTTCATTGGTGTAATTCGTGTAATTTTAAAATTTCAGCCTCTAAAAAATTTCTGCTATTCGAGTTCTTAAAATTTTTTATTTTATTTACATAATCAAAAATTATGGCAATGTTTAAAAATATTTTCTTCTTAAGCAAACAATTTTTCTCAATTAAATAGAAGAATTATTTCTGAAATATCTTTAAAATCCCTTAATTTATTATTACTAAATTTTTTATTACTAAAGTACTGTAGTATTTTTAGCTTTTTAAGAAATTTTACATTTTTATACTGAATTCTCTTTTGTATATATTACAACTTTAGCTACAAATAGTAATTAAAGAGTTATTGCTTAGAAAAACTTTATGAAAAGATATTGAGTACTTTATTTTAACAGCTACCCTTAGAGATTAAAAACTAAATGTACTATATCATTTTTATTTGATATTATGAAAGGAAGTAAATTTTTTCATCCATTTAGAACGTTAATCGTATTAGTTTAAAAACTTGTATGCAGCCAAACGTATCTGCTTAATTCAAAATCTTAAGTGCTTCTTCAATTTTCAATGAATCCAATGAGCAATTCACTTTTTTCAATTCAATTATTTTTTGAAAGATATTTTCATCTTTAAAATTCAATCTTATTGAATCAATTTTAAAATTAATTTCTTGTGCAATAATTTTTAATAATGATTCTTACATTTATTTTATACTAAAGAGTAAACTTCAATATTAATTTTTTAAATTTATAATCAAACAAACTAAAATCTACTGTAAAAAATATTGTGTAATCAACCTATAAAAAGACGTACATATTAGCGCAATATAGTATCTTACTTCTTACACATTTATTGCTGTTATTCAATTAGTTTCGTAAAACATAAATAATATGGATCTGCTGCATCTTATTAGAAACATTGCATTTAACCTAAATCCTTGGAGCTGCTAAATGCAAAAAAGAAGATCGATGAAATAGCGGCTGTGTACATACTCTAATTAAAATAGGGTCGATTTAAAGCGCGGGTTCAAAAATATACGCAGGTACGTGTGCACGTGTACGCGCCAACTCGAAACATTTGAATATGTACCCTATAAAAACAGAGGTCTACCTATGAATACAAACAGTGAATTTCATCGAAACTCGGAACATAACTAATTTCTCTCGGATATCTGATTAATTAGCTCGGAAGCAAGATATGTTTTGGTCAACGGCGCAGCTCTCACGCACGTGCGGCCATTGGCCGGTCTACCACTCGGACCTATTAATCATTCGCGTCGCTGTGTAGCAACACACCCCTACCCCTTAACGAACAAACAGAGTGCCTAGGTTTTCTGCGGCGCTGCACTCCACAGCTTTCGGGGCTGGCAGGTAATGCTGGGATAATGCCTTGCATAAACTGCGCCGATTCGCGTACAAACACGTACGACAATGTTTGCGCGTGTACGAGGATGGCAGCCGCGCACGCACTCGCGTACAAGTTCGCTGTCTACGCGAAAATATAGTCGGCACGACTCATTAAGCCTCGGTGTAACGAAAATATAGCAGTTAAGGTCGGTCACATTCTACCGGGAACTTTCTGCTTGTCCCGGCGAGACTCGATTTACGCCCCAGTTGCAATCGAAAACTTCTCGAGCACAATTTTATGCCGCGCAAATGGAGACGCATGACTCGCAATTGCGATTATTATTAGTAATTTTGTCAAAGGCCGGCGCTCGTGAGATTATTGAAAACATCAGTTGCAAAAATATCTAGCATTAATGAATGTTTCTAATTCGTTCGAGACGCGTAAATCTGCATTTGATTAATTTCAGTAATGTACGCGCACGCTTGATTCAGATCATGCAACAGCGTACGAAATTATTAAAACCGGGCGTCAGTGAGGCGCGAGCTACGACGCGGAAAGAATTTACGCGATTTTGGATAAATTGCTCAAACATCGATTAAACTTGACAAAACATTGCGAGAGGTGGACTCGGTCAGTTTGAAAAATTACTCGAGCATATTTCGAGCTCAACATCTACAAGCGCTAATGTCGATAGCGACAAAAAATCTTTACGAACGGCGAGCGTCAACCGAACTCAGCTCGAACCTATCCGCAATAAAATTCACAACTCATTAGCGTCAACTTCGCTCATAAGAGAGTTGCCCGAAAAAGGCAGTAAACGTGATTTCGCTCGTAGGGCCGCCACGCGCTCGGACACGCGGCTGGGGGAAAGGAAGGTTTCCACCTTCTCGCCGGAGAGACTGAAAAAGGTCGGCTCTCAAGCGCGAAATGGGTCGTACTCTCGAGCGGAATGGACCATTGCTTCAACAGGCAATGGCCAATGCAGCAGTCGTATCCCGCGCGCGCCCAGGGGGTTGGATCTACCTACCTACCCGAGCGTGTTCGTGCACCGGAAAGCTCCTCGGCTCGCCTGCGCCGGCGTTCGACTTCTCGTTTAGTTTGGAAAAGTTCGGACTCGCCCAACTCTACTTCCGTCAGCTTCCTCGAGCCGATAACCGATAACCGCCATCATCTGTGGCCTATTGCCGTCGACGAGATCGAGATCCTGCGAAAGTCTTGCTGCAATGCAGTGCTGTTCGCTGGAGAATGAAAATCCGAAAGGTTTGCGATCCTGCAAATTGAAGGCGGAAAAATCATTCGCCGTTTCGGGGATCGTTGTGGCTGCGATTGCGCGAGGGGACCGGCAAAATTATTATTACTCTCACGAGTGCGACACCGAGCACTTGCACTTAAAACCGGCGCTCTGCGTCAGACTTAGGCGTATCGAGCTACGAGCTGCGCACTGATTTTCCCGATTGGGACACTATGAAAATGCGCTAATTTTCAGACGGAAAAATAATGCGACTATTTCTGCGGTACCGTTCCCCAATATTCGTTAAAATAATTTTAAAAGGTCCAAGAGGAGGATGACGCGATTCTGTATTTACAATTTTTCGTCGCGGACGTCGGCATTAAAGCCAAAACGCGAGAAGGAACTTTTTTGCACTCGTATCTACAATTGCGTTTTAAAACAGCCGAGCGAATCGGTGCGGATCGGCGGAAATTTAAAACTCGAGCTTGTAATGAAAAATAACAATATGGCGTTTAATTTATTCGCGAGGCGCGAGAGCCAATAGGTGGTCAGGAGAGAAAAGAGACTGGCTCCATGCGTGTATACGTACACGCGAGCGCTCGCACTAAATATAACTGTATATAGTGCGCTTTTTCCATAGGCGTATATACGCTTCTGCCGAGAGGCAAGAGAAGGCCCGGGATATTGCAGCGGGGGCGCTAACGCTCCTCGTTATTCACGATTCTCATTTGCAAGATTGCCTATAGATCTCGGACACGGGTTTCCGCAAGCGACCTACTATGCGCGTTAAGCGCTTGTATGTATATATTTATGCGCCCCGGGTAATACTCTTTTTTCTTCCCTCTTTTTTTGTTTTGCTTTTAAATGAAACTTACTTTGCTTTTTTAATTTATTTCACGACTTTCTGCGTTTTGAAGCCTTTTAAATTAACAAAAATGAAAGGCAATACCTCGGAATGATTAAAGGGACGCGCGATTCGAAGAATTCACTTGGAGGAATGCACTCCTTCTACATTACTACCTTGCATTGCGCCCATTAAAATTTTTTAAATTATTACACTCACGGGAAAAATCACTGTTTGGCAAAAATTACCATTTATAAGGAAAAAGATTCAGCAACCGTATTTATTTTATGCCTAATATTCATTGCAAATATCTACTTAATATTTTAATCGGCTCGAAGAAAATTATATTTTATACTTGATGATAATGAACGTGTTAGTGTCACGCGTGGAAAGTTCTTCTTTAACTAAATTAGCTCGTCATTATTTTATATTATATATTATCATTATTATATATTATATTATATTAATATTTAACGAATATTAGTAGAATTAATTCGTTAAGTTCTCGATACTTTATTCTATTATCAAGTAAAATTCGATTATATTTTCATCATTTCTTTATGAATATATAGAACTTTAACTATAAAATTCACTATTAAAGTAATAAAAGTATTTTGAAATCGCGTATTAATTCTTCTAATAATAAAAGAATAAAGAAAACTTTGAATTTTATATTAAAATTAATGCATCAAAAGTATTTCAGTATTATGATTTTAAAAAGTAAAAGTAAACGAGGATAATATTTTTGAAAGCATATCTTAATGTCTTTGTGCTATTGAATACGATCAATTAGTTTTTATAAACTTTCATAATAAATTCTGCTCAATCGTTTATTTATTTACAAATATTGCAATAATTGTAAAATATACATGATTTATGCTTTTTCGTTATTAATAGTGTATGCAAAACTGAATTTTACTATACTATTTATCATACCGACCATAAATAAAAAGGCGATTCGAACTATAAAGTAATTTCGATTTATGGAAAAATGAAATTGGTTGATTCTTTGTAATACAATCAGATAGAAATATCGATCGTATCTGGATAAGTTACTAAAAGCAAAATGAAAAAAAAAATTGATCTTTATTTCGATCGGCCCCAAAAACATTTGGTTTAAATTATAAAGTGATAAATTTTCGTGTTCTAAATTATCCTTTAACTTTAATCGTGATTAAGAAAATGAATAAAAATTAAGGAATTGATAGAATCAAAAATAAATTTTAAAAACGAGTTTGAGTAACTAATACATTTTAAAAATTAATTTAAAAGATACTATGCTATTATTTTAATGGCACATTCTCGCTAAATTAGAACGTTAAATGATATTCTGCGAAACTCCCGTACTATGAGTTGAAATAAAATTTTGATAAGAAAATTTAGAGCATCCTGATAGATAATAAATAAGTCCGTAAAACTTAGGAGTAGTAAGTAGCTTCAAGCCAACTTTGTTTCTGTTTTAAAAATAGTAAAAGAAATTTCTCTGCACTAAAACGAGGATCACTAAATACTGCTTATAAGATTTTTACTCTGTCATTTTAGTGTGTAGTGTACGAAGAAAATATTTAAACATTTCTGCATTAACATTTGGGAAGCAGAGTATATATATTTTTTTAAGTAGAGTTTGCGGTATCAGTTTTGAAACCTCGAAGGAACTATTTATCCGTAAAACCACATTAGAATCTAAACGAAACGAATTTCGGAGCCTTTCCGAAAATTGGTAAGACCTTGAATTTACACCGGCTTTTTTGCACGCAGGCACGCAAGACGAAGTACCAGGACGTAAGCCAGAACAACCTAAAACTGATCGGACAAATCTTGACCTTGCGCATTGGATATTTTTTACGAGTTTAGTGCACCGCCATAAAAGGAATCCCCAGCAAGAGCTAGCGACGACCGCGGTACCCGTTCGGATCGTCGTAAAAAAAGGTCTGCCCGGATTCTTTTGGCCCGCAACAGGACAATGCGACGGCAGCATGCGGTCGGGAAATGCCGTTACGTAGCTTTCCGACGGCCCATCTTGTAGCCCTTTTCTGCGTAATTCTTCGCTGTACGTGCAGTTGCACAATGCACTGACCCTTTTTTCGAGCAACATCTCTCATGCTCCTTGCCCCCGCAAGGGTTTCCGAGTTTCGGAAAGTCGTGTTGCGTTTTTGCGTAACTGCCCAACTTCCTTGGCTGTGATTTTGTGATTTACGATAGCACGGGACTTGGCATTTTTTGCCGTCACTTTTTGAGATACGAGGGCACCCGTTACACGAATAAATAACTAACCGACTAGCTGGTGATTTTTTACTTAAAAATTTATGGTCACTAATCACGGAACACCCAGTGAACGGAGCCTGTTAGAGCAACGTCTTTCACATAGTTGGTAAGAAATAAAAATTTTAAAAACGCAGCTTCTTTTGTCCGACGTAACTTCGCGACAAAGCAAACTGCTTCTCTTTCCTCCTTTTATCGTTATAATTATTTGTTCTTATAATTATTTGTTCTTGTAATAAAATTCGTGCAAAAATTGTACCATTTATTTATCCTTTATCCTTTTACTAAATAAATATGATTTTAATAATTTATTCAGGCATCTATGTATTAATTATGTACAAGTATCTTCAACAATGCACATTAGTTATAATTCAAATTTTTATGAAATAATTTACGATAAATATTATTTCTTCAATAGTGCCATGATCATTCGTATTCCAAGTTAGTGGTATGGTACATATTAGCGATGGATCTTTTTATAAAATCCATCATTAAAATGTACATTAAACTGCAAATAAAGATTATTTGTCATTTACGACTAAAGATATTACGATAATCACTTAAATTTTGCATAAATAAAATAAATGGGTGCTGATAGCTTTACAATAACCCCGATATTTTTAACTTGTTGATTTATAATACGAGCTTTATTCGAGTGGTAAAGATTAAATCTTTATTATCTTTAAAATTTTAAATAATTTATAGTCATTAGAATATTTCCGTGAAAACTCTTATTCATATTTAAATACTCAAATATTCATTTATTAATGTAAATGAGCTTGTTTATCCTGTTTTAAAAATGCATCTACTTTGCAATTTGCAACTAAATGGCCCATTTGGAAAAATTTAATTTTCATAAAATTAGTAAAATCATTCTTACAGAGCAGCTGTATTTTTTATTTAAAACAAGAAATTAGAAAATTTAGAGTGAATTTATGCCACATTATCCAATTAAATTTACGAATTTCTTCTTTACTCCAACGATGTTTCGAAGATAAGCTGCAATACACACCAAATTCTAAGAATAAGATTTAGCAGCTCTTAGTAATTATAATGGCAATTTATCGTTTCGAAAATTTACACGCACATAAATTTGTTTTTTATAATATTTTTTGATATGAAATAAATATTTTGTATTGCACAATTTACGAATACGCGTCATGCTATGGTGGTGGATACGAAATGTAATGCTCACATCATAACGTACGTTTTCACACAAACTTAACACACGCATGTTTGTGCCGGGCACAAGTCCAAGCACGTACGAATCGCAGTTAGTACGTTCGCATGTACATACATTATCCTCGCTCATTTCTCGTTAATGAATAATTGCAGTTGTGGATTCGCACACTCGTGTTACTTTGAGCCGAGAGTCGTTATTCGTATGTGCGTTACACCCATGTACTACTGCTTTTGTATTCTTGAGCTCGTGTATGTGAAATGGCAAAAGTTGAAAATCGAGCGGGTGGCTAATAGAAAGAGGGAGAGAGCAAGAGTGAAGGTAAGTGGTAAGCCAGTACAAGGGAGAAAGAGAGAAATCGAGAAAGCTAGAGAAACAAAGCTGAATATTTGAGGAGCAGTAATGGAGAAACAATGTTTGGTTAAATGCCGCGACTGGACCACATATAGCCTAATTTCTAAATAAGATAAGGGGAGATATTTAGGGCTTATTTAAGAATTAACCCATTTCATTTAAGCATCAACCCATTTGTTTATTTTTTACTTCAGTGTAATTTTTAAACGTTTTTTTATAAGCGTTTCAAACACGTGAAAGATGTTGAATTAATTCTTTTATTTAATTATGTGTTAAATTTTCTAATAAAATCGTAATCAGTTTTGATCCAAATCATATTATTCATCATTACATATTATAAAAACATGCACTATTATTATTATTAATATTATTTTAATATTTGTATAAGGTTAAGCTTTTGTGATAATATTTTTAATTCTTATATTTTTCTTAATTAGGTAAAATAGTTGCCTTTGAATAGATTATCTTAGATTTGTATTTTGTTTCTAATATATAACCATAAGCATATAATCATAAGCTTAAATAATATTTTACTATTCAACATAGAACAATAATAGAAATAAATATATTAATCGATAAGATACAAGTCTTGAAAAAGTAAAGCGAAACATACGCTACGTAATAGAATTTTTAAATAATGAAAAATATATTTATATGTATATGTACATGCATGTAATTAAAGTATGCACATTAACACTTGGCAAACTCGAGCCAGATGAGTCCAGATAGGTTGTTAAGACATAATCGGATATTAAAACTCATAAGCTACTGTAACTCGCAATTAATTTATTAATTCGCAAAAGCCATGCTATCTTAATTCAATCTATCGCCATTAACAGCATCTCATTGCTATTTTTGTGTTTTTAAAAACCTCTTTTAGTATCATTACATATGTTACTTCGACATATACTCACCAGCTTAATGATTTTGACTGAACACCTCTTTTTCCATGTTTTTTCCTAATTTTTTCATTCTTCTTTCTTCTTTTCTTTCTTCCTTTCTCTCTCTCTCTCTCTCTTCTCTCACTTCATTTTTACTTTTTTACTTAATCTAATCAAAATGTGGCTATCAACTAATTTTGTTAACAAATTACGTGGACATATGCTTGTTTTCTATCTTTTAGTGTAATGGAACATTTTCCACTTTTAATAATTACATTAAAAAAATCCATTTTTAATTTAAGCAAAAGTTTTATAATACCATATACGGCTTCAATTATATTTAAAAATTAAAATAGAATATAAAATTCTAAAATGTTGAATTTTTCTTGTTATGAAAATTTAACGACTACACTTGAAATTAAAAAATGCTGAATATTCTGTAAAATAATTTAGTTTTTAACAATTTACCGTATAATTGTTCTTAGATTTATATCAAAAATCGGCATCGAATAATATAATATTTAAAAAAGCCACATTATTAGAAAAGTATTTTTTATTAATCCAAATAAAAGTTCCAGTTTATTTAAATAAATTGTATTAATTCTTTTACTTGAATAATAATTAAAATAAAATTATTTTCTAGTATTAAATTATTGTTTACTCTAAAAAATTAAAAAACAAGTTTACTATATGTTTGTATCTCTAAAACGTACACTAAGAATAGATATTAGATGCTATTGGCTCTAATTTTAGTGGACCCGATAAGAAAATCATTTAAAACACACGTACACATAATTATTGCGCTCAATTTCCCGAAAGTATGGCAGATATCGTATAAAAACATGTAACGTTTTAAACGAATTACGGCGAGTGTTGGGTCACGCTCGCGTAAAGACTGGAAATTCCGGTTGACGAACTGTTGTGAAAGTTTTTAATTTTCGTATACCCTATTATTAATCCGAAATTCGTTTGGTGTAAAAGTTGTTGCAGTGCATCGTTTCAATTAACTATGGTGAAAGAAATATTTCGTTATAATTATTACATTTCAAAAGAGGAAGACTAAGTTAAATTTACATTTCGGCCCTGTAAAATGTTTTTTTTTTCTAATCCAACCGAATTACTATTGTTGGTGTGAAACTCGTAAAAAGACTAAATTAATGATGGCAGTAATTCGGTTATTTAATACAGACAACTTGTTATAATGAAATGAAACAACTTACACAAAATGCCAATAGATGACGACACTGTATCGCTTAGCTTATATTCTCTCTTCATTTAAAATAACTTCTCATGCTTTATAATCCTTTTTTATTGTGCATGAAATTCAATAGATATGTACACGTTCATCAGTTCATAGAATAAAGATGAGTAACGTCTGGAAATAGACGATCGCAAAATTTAGAATTAAGAACAATTTTTATATGTTCAGTTTGTTGTTTGATTAACATTTTCAATAAAAAATACAATCTTGATAAATAAAATATTGTAATATATATATTTGAATTCAAAATAAAAGCAGGATAGATTAAAATTTTTTAATAGTAATATTGAACGAAGTATTACTTTAACTGGAAAATAAACGGATATTCGCCAGACGACGATAATCGACAAATAAGGGGTATTGAAAAAGTGACTTCCAAGGACTAACCTGTAGATTAGGGAGAAGGTCGCAACACCGGGAAATATCTTAGGTAGTTATTCTCAGTCCATTAGAAGCAGAAAACCTTTATTGGCTTGGCGATTGGAAATTCCAGAGGCATAGCGATTTTTTAAGAGAATTGGCTCTTTTAAGGAAATAATCAGAGTTTGTTAAATTTTGTAATATTCTTAAGTATGGACTCTTCTATTATATTATTAATGCTTGGTATTTCGTTTTACTTCTTATATTATTTTATATTAATAGATATATCCCGCATACACTTTATAAGTTCGTCGTTATTATTATTTTATTATTGTTATTATTCTTATTATTAAAAATAGTATAGGTAGTATCGTTATTACTGTAAATGTATATTCTTGGGAGTAAAAATATTAATATGGTAACACCTGTTTAAAAATTAAATTTTCAAGAGAAACTGAATTGTTTTCAGAATAAGGATACGTCACGGTATATATATTTTTTAATCAATATTTAAAAATTGCATGGCAAATATGTATTTAGGTTAATAAGATACTTTCAATTATCGTTCTTAATAGAGGTATTTTCATTTATTATACACTTATAAAAAGTAAATAAACTGTAGTAAGGATATACAAAGACTGAAATTATAAAAAAATAATTTTCTAAATATAGCAACCTGTAATTTAATAAAATATTACAAATGGAATGCAGGTAAAGTGCTTGTTAAGTACTACAGAATGTAACACCAGAAACAATTTTTGTTCAATGTTCCAGAGATATTTTTTATTATATTTTAAAGACTATAAAGTTCTCCTATAAAAGTTGCTATTTGCAAGTATTTAAATAGATATTCGATTTAGATAGATATTCTACGTTTTCTCAAACATAAATGCATAAATTCTATGGCTTCATTCGGTCACTTTATATTATTAAAAAATCGATTGGAAATATTCCGAATGCACGATTATATTTATACAGACCAAAGTTTCTCGCAATAAATATCACAATTATGGAAGCTTAAAAATGTAATATGTACAATTTTCATAGAGTAATTCAAGCTAATAACATTTGATAGATTTAAAAATATTAGCCGATCTTTATCACTTCGTAATGCATTATGTGAATTCATAAAAATTTTATGCATTGTAACATTTATAGAAAACTATTATTTTCGTGTAGTTTTTTCCAAGCTATTAAATAAAAAATTCGCTGAAACACAAAAAATAGAAAAAAAATTTACCTATATACAATATTTTGATATACTCATGATTTATAGTTAAACTACACAAAAACGATTTCGCTTCTGAACCGTTACATCCAAAGAAATCATTGGTCCATTATGCGCTACAACCCACGTCAGTATCTTTCTGTCTCTTCGTGTATCTTTCTACTTACAATTGCAGGAGATGTCGTCTCGTTCTCTCCCTACTACCCATTATATCACAGTAGTTCTTTTGTCCTCCTCACTCCAGGAAGAGAGGAAAAAAAGAATGAGACAGACAGATGGAGAGAGACGAAGAATAAGAAGAACGAGTATAAGAGAGCATGAGCGAATCCTCCCACGACTGGTTTGTTCGGGATTCTGTGTGTTCACGTTTCTCTCTCTCTCTCTCTCCCGTTCTCATCGGCCGTCACTATCCCTGCTTTCCGCGCCATTTCTCCGTAACGCGCGCCATTTCCTCCATCCCTTTTTGAGTCTACCCTCCCCCGCTCTCCTCCCTCAGAACCACGAACTTTCACAGCCCGTCTTGCTCTCGCTCCTGCGCGACATAGCTTGCTTTTGCAATCGCAGTTTTCCCGTAAGCGCCTCCTACCCTTACCTTCCGCCTCTGTGTGTTTGTTCTCTATTTGGATCGTTTGGCTCGCGCAAATACCACCTTCCCAGCCTTTTACCTCATCCCCCTTGCTCTGCCTAACGGGGCTCGTTCACGACGAAGATTTTCTAAATTTGCGATCGCTTTCCGCTCGACGAATCCACGTCGAATCGCTCGTGCAAAAGAGAAAGAGAGCCAGACTTTGGCTCTCCGGGAGAACAAATCGACCGAATTTTTTGTTCGTCGGATGGTCAGATTCTCTCTTAGTTTTGTATTATAAAATTTCTCGTGTTTTGGGTTCTCTTTGTGCCTGCGTATTTCTTTGTTCACTCCGGAGACTGGGAGGACAAATACATGAATTGAATCAAATTTCTTTCGAGAAAATATGTATTTTATACGTTACAAGCGTTTTTACGTTTCGGCAACTCTTAATAATTGTAAATTCAGAGTCTAGTGACTAATGCGCACGTCGCGATAAATAATTATATTATTGTTGCGATAAGACTCGAGAAGTTTCTTAATAGCTCGCGCAGAGAAAAATGCTTAGACGAAAATATATTTTTAATTGAATTTTATAAAAGTGATTAAATTTACGCTACATGCGTTAATGCACCATCGCACACGTACACATGCATTAAAGTTCAGTGGAATGTTTAAATATCGGTGTGAGTAATATCAAGCCGTGAATTCAATTAATATTAAATTAAGTTTTATTTAATAATCCACAACTTTTCAGATACGTATTATTGATTACTAATCTATAAAATTAAAGGCAGCAATTAAATTAATGAATTTCTGTATTCGTTCACACGAACAAATGCAATTTATATTCAAGAGAAGATGAAGGTTGGCTACTTCTGCCTCTAATAATTGCTCTGTTGTTTTTCACTTGATGAATAATGTTTTGCAATGTTATGCATATAAATTAGAGCAAACACGTTTTCGATACCGGTAGACTAACAACCTTCATGAATTTCATTGTAACTCAATGCATAAAATTTGCATTTTTAAAAACTTTAAATTTTCAAGTAGTTTTTGCATGCAAGAAAGGTGTTAAAAAGTATGAAATTATCTTTTTAATTTAACGAAGCTTACACGTCTTGGAACGTTATCTTTTAATTAAGAACTACATTCACATGTGACTCACGCATGCGCGCGTACACGCATTATAATATTCGAACAGATTCGACTCTTTTTTTTTTTATTAAAAAATGAAACTCATAGATCCCAGTGCAATTTTGCTACTAAACGTCGTACGACAGCAATCGTAATTACAAGAATATCTTTTCTTAGTAATAAACAGTGGCATAACAATGTTTAACCATTATAGAGCGGATGCTGACGTGGCAGTTGGTCGTTCTCCAAGGGAAAACGGAATTTCTAGTTTCCGCTTGGAAAAATAGCTTCGTTCTATCCCCTCGATATAAACTTTCTCCGACCACGGCGTGTGTTTTTCTCCCTCGTCAACTGGTCGTCGATTGGCGCTCACATTGAATGATATCGACCTTCCCTACACATTGACGAAAGCCTTATAACGCAGCGATCGCTTTTCCATAAAACTACGCGCCTCGTCCAAGAATAACACAGAGATAAACAATTTGGCTTCTTACAACGAGCTTCGAATAGCCTTCCAGCGCTACACTCGCCGCGTAAATGTCTCCCTGTTATTCATAAAAAAAAGTGGCACAACTAATTTATTAATTTTATTGTGAGTTAAGGTAACTTCCGACGTAAAGTCTTATCGATACGCCTTTTAAGAGCATAAACGTGCGCTTGAAGTTGAGTTTACACGTTATCACGCGAAATTCTTTGAAATTAAAATGAAATTATTTATATTTCTAGACAAAATTTAGTTTGCGTTGCGAATATTGAAATCCGTAAATTTTTCACTCAAAACTCTCAGAAATAGGTTTAATGGCTTAAGCATCTATTTTGCGTGTAAAAGAATTTAATGTTTATAAACAAAGCAACTTTCTTTCTAAATGTATTTAAAGCTCTGCCGTTTTTTAGACAATGCATTTAAAGCTTAAATTTATGGTTGGAAAAAAAGAGTAAATCATGAAAAGTTAAAAAAAAAACTATTTACACGACCAAATAAATTCGCTTAATGGTCATTTATAAAGTAATAAAACTCCTCGTTTAGCGCGGCGCATCAGACATAAAAAGAATACAGTCATCTTTTTGCAATAAAAGAGTCGCGCACACGCTTTCATACTTTTACCAACAACATCGCCGAAAATAAAGGCACACATAAGAAAGTATCTAAAAAAGACGCCAATTAGCGTTATTACGGCAGCCTTATATTTACAAAAGTTTGGGCCCGAATAATATCCCCGGTAATGGGCCGACAAGCCATACGCTGTCAGCTTTGGAAGCTTCTCACGTGTTGTAGCGCCCATCATCGATGGGTATAAAAGTCAACAGTGGCGGTGTTTTCCCCTATCGTCTCTGAGAATTCTCGCAACCAGTTCTTACTCCGTCTTTCTTGCACCTCCGTGATATTCCTACTTCTCGTTCGGTACTCAAATCTTGAGAAAATTCTTTGATTTCCTGTTTGAATCCTAAAGTAGGAGAATAAACAAAACTTGTTTTTGGTTCTTGTAAAAAGCAGATGTATTTATAAGGCACATGAGTTTATACATGTTTAAAGTAGCCGCGAATTAATTTTATTATGATACAAATCGTATAAATATTATTCAACTTTGGCCAGAAAGTCAAATAAGTATAAAATTATGAAATTTAGATTGTATTATAAATTATATGCATACCTATGTTATAAATATATATTTTCCAATGGATTTCATAGAAAACATCCAATAATTTTCAAAATTTTAATACCAGGAAGGTTTTAATCAGAAACGATAATGAGTACACACGTTACTAAAAGATTTCAATAAATCATCGTTTCGTTTCCTTTTTTCCTCATAAACAATATGAAGATGTCCTTGTTTTATTTTTATTATGACCTGACAATGGAATATTGCATAACAATATTACAAAAAATGTACGATGTGAATTTATGCAATTTTTTAAACAAAAACAAATTAAAAAGGATAATATACTGTTAATTAATTAGTAAAACTTCAAGTACGTTTAAAATGCGAATCAATACTTTGCGCACATATAACGTTAAATATAAACAGAATACTGTATTTATTTACTCAATTACTATTTTTTTTTATAATATATTCGATGATCGCTATAAAAAAGTGTAAATTTAAATTTAAATATTGATATAACTATTCGTTCACGAAGTGAAAATAAAAGGAAACCTGTTTTAATGTTTAATTCTGATTACTCATAATTACTCGAAAAAGTTTCTTTCAAATATAATATTTTTGCACTTTATCGAGTTTTCGGTATATTTACAATTTATTAAAGTAGTAAATTTTAAAGTGTTGCTAAATATTAGATAATTATTTACGGTATGATTAATTGATTTTGGTAAAATTCAAGTGATGATTCAATTTTCATAAAATTTAACAATACTTATTTTTATAAATACTATTTGGTTAAAAAATGAATAAATACTTGCACACTATTTGTTAATAATAATTTAGAACAATTGATACTATAGTCTGAAAATTAAAACTTTTTGATCGGGCGTTTTCATTGATTGCGCATACGAGAAAGAACGTGCAAAATGTTTTTGTCGAGATGTTAAAATTTTCACAAATTTTGAAGAAGTAATTTAACCAAATTTTTCTGTAAGAGTACCTCATCTCTTGTTATTTGCTACTATCCCTCTCTCCCAGAACGTGTGAGCCGTCCCAAAAGCCGCCCCGTGGGGCTCCTCCGCATTCGTGCGCGTATAGCGTACCGCGATCTATCCCTCCTCCCGAACAAACTGGGCCCCGACTCCGACACAAGTTGGCCTTGAACGTTTCGTTCCCCCTCTCCATCCTTTCGCCGAAACACTGCCCCTTTGCCGCTACCTCCACACGTTCCTCGTTCTCGTTCTTCTTTTCGAGAGCCAGAGCCTGCGGGGGCCTTACATGTGCCTTAACTCTACCTTGCAACATTTCGGCTGAGAGCGATGACGCGCCGTTGATTCTGTATTCTTTTTTATTTATAACCTGAATTTTTTTAACGTTGAATCGTCTGAATAATTGCTTACATAAGGACTATTCATGGCGCAATTCCGGACGATTGATAGTACCGCGTTTGACTATCTTTTCAAATATTCAGTTTAGGAATTTACATGTACCGAGGACTGCTCAAATTAGGTTCCATGAAATGCTAATGCGCTGTACAATTTTGTGTTGGTATACGTAAAAAATAACGACGTCCATGTGCCGTTAAGAAAATTTATACACGCACCTTTATATTAAAAATGTGTGAATTATGTCTTTATTATGCCGACTGAAACGATCTGTGATAATTAAATCTTCAAAAACAGAATTTGCAGTAAAATAAATTATGATAAATTGAAAGTCAATGTCCAAGGAGATTTTCAAAATAAATGATGAATACATTTTTATAAACTTGAAGATAAAACGAAAAACAGTCTCCAAGGATTTAAATACTTCATGGCAGATAGTTTATTAAGCCAAAAGTTTTTTTCGAAATTGATAGTTACTACAATTATACTATTCTCTTCTCGAGAGTAGTAGCAAATTTTCAGGACTTCGTTTAGTAAAATAAGTACACGCGTAATCAAAATTTGTGCCATTGTGCTTATCCAATGCGTTAGCCACGAAAAAGGTTCGACTAATTTCGTTACGAACGCAATCGCAATAGCAAAAATAATACAAAGAATAACGATTGTGAGAGCTATTGTGAACGTGTGACGGTGCAGGTAAAGCGGGGTAAGTCAATTGTAATTTCACTCTCCGCCGGTAAAAGGCGAGGACTACCCAAGCAAAGGAGAATCAATGCTGAGGGGTTAGCAGAACCGCAGTTACGAGTGAGACAGACTTTGATTGGCAAATTGTCGTCTTGCCTTATTGTCATTTACACTCGTAATTTTTCTTGATAATCGTTCTTAATAATTGTTGACAAAATATCTTAGCAACTGGCTACTGGTGTGTAGTAAAATTTGTCAAAATTCGACTTTCACTTGCGAACTTCGAACTACCGTAACGTATGCCATTGTGAAAAACGTACGTTAAGGCATTACGATATTAACTTAATTATTAAATCTATTCATAAAAATACACTATACATAGTATATGCCTTTTATGAACAGTAGTGGTCTTTTATTCACTATATTATGATTAGAATACTTAAAGAGTTTCCATGATTCTTGAAGACGCAGGTGTTACAGTATAATTCATTACTGTTCTAATTCAACTAGTTTAGCCCTAATTCTTCTCCGCAGCTTTTGCAAGCAATGATAAGTCTATTACCGAAGTTTAGAGGTACATAATCTGTTATACATTTATTTTCAATACGAAAGACAAACTGGCTGCTCACTTGGTCTGATCCATTTCATGTTTCAGGATTCTCTCTTGTTGATTCATGCTATCCACGAATGTTCTCCTCCAACCTCTCAACCAGTTGAGAACCATTAATCCGTGTATTTTTTCATACGTAAATCAGTTTCTTTTTCTCATCATTTACAAAACCTTCAAAAATTTGTTCGATCTCTGTAGCTTTTTTGGTTGTCATGAATTTGTTGACCTTCTCCTTTTTCATGGTCCATACTGTATCCATAATTGAGTTATTGAAACAATCGATCATTACCCGATAATTATTTTCATGATATTTTGATCAATTATACCTCAAATATGATTCATAATTTGGAATAATTTTAAGTTGCTATTTGTATCAATAAACACTATTACAATCGAATAAAGCATATGAATGACGAAGTTTATGAATGCGAAACGATACTATCTGTAGACAAGCTTGATTGCTCTAGTCTTTCAACCTCATTTCGCGCCATATTTTTTTATTCCACCAATTTACCTGTGAAATCACATTTGTTCCTAGATATATTATCTGATAAAGTATCTCATCGATCACTGGTGATAGTCCAGAGAGAGATTTCTATTTGCACAAGAAGTGATTTCTGTTCTCCATAGAATCAGGGAAATGGCACTAGTCGTTGAGTCTCATCATATAGATGTGCATCAATAGAGCAAAAAAGTCAAAACTATTAGTACTGCGAACTGAATGGTTGATGATCTTATATTTCTTGTGAAGATTGTGGATTTATCGAGTTTTATAATCTGGACGAAATTGGGAAAACACTTAAAAATGTATAGAAGTAGAAAAAGACACGCGGTCAGACTATTCTGTGAAGCGATCATTTTTAAGCATTTTGTACAAGTTTTGCTCCATAGTTGTCCTTGTAAAGTACTTAACCCCTCCCGATTCAGTGTGCAATAGTCGGTAATACACACGGTGCTTCTATTTTCTATTCTACCATCGAGGTTTCCTATAACAAATGCGAAGAAATCTATTGGTGTTAAATTTTGTTTCATTGTCTTAAAAGTATTCCGTAATAATGTTTATGAAAAAGCGCAGAATACAAAGAAGTGGAGAGAGATTCGAAGTCAGATAGAAAGGGCAACATTGAATATGATCTTGTGTGATGGGAAATTTGCGTGTCCCCGAAGTCGGTCAATTGTCACTGTTAATTGAATAATAGTAAACGTCTAAAAAAATAAAAAGCGCTAAACAAAGTATTGTGCGGTTTTGATTATATCTACTATTGGAATTGCTTCCATAATAAATGCGGTGTAAAATTTTTTGCTCTTGATATTAAAGTAGTAAGTATCAAACACGTCTTCTATGTAATTAAAAGTATCAGCGTCAATGTGTTATCGCAAGGATGAAAATAAGTGTAAAAAACAAACAATAATCCTTAAAAAATATTGATATTAAAAAAATAATTTCTTTGAAAATGAATCAGTACAGCGTAGTATGTCAAATAAAGAGAAAATGAATTGCAAAGTTGTGTCTTCAAGTTTCGAAGATCAATTAAATTAAAATTCTGAAATATTTAATGTTAATACAAGCACTTTGATGAATTAATATTAAAAAAAATATTTTTTCATTACCTTGAGTTACAACTAACATAAAGCTTGTTTTAGCCATTAAATTATACTTTCTGGACACGTATACATGCAAAAACGAGCGAGTATATTTACGACTACTTACGCATATTGTCCATAACGAATGCCGCACCTATAAATATTATAGCTTGCGTCATTGATTTACAGAAAGGCTTTGTGCACTCATCACGGAACCTCCGAAAACGAATAATCGCCTTAGGATGCTTAAACAGCGATCCGTCGGCACACGATGTATCGGCAACTTTGGTTTATAATTTGTATCCGAATTCCCCCCTCGGACGATAACCAAGAAAGCACCTCCGGCAGATGTAATGACTACTGACGCGGTTTTCTCGCGGAGAGTTTAATTTGCACCATCAGATACGACGCGAGCGCTCGCGATCCATTTAATAAGGGGTTTTTCGTGTGCATTCATCTTGTAACGGATACACGTACCTTCCTTCTTTCACGCCGTGACTTTTTATCTTAACGCCGAATCCCTCCGACTGCAATGCCGGCCGCGTTTCTCGGTAGCTCAACGACACTTGGCTGCGGATTTTAAACGCGAACGAGTGAAAGAGATCGCGTTAACGCGACGCGAGCGCGGCTCAATGATCTGTTTACCTTCCGGCTGATTTTTCCTTTTCTCGGTTTTATGCGCGCGCCCCCGATGAAATTCTCCGGTAACACCCAGTATGCGCAGGCACACCCATACGCGCACGTGGCCAAGGGAATGCAGACCGAGCGACTATGTAGACGTGTGGTATCCCAACTGCACGGTCAATGGGGTTTGAATGGCCGTGATAAAATGCTATGGCTTCCGAATGTTGACTAAACTGCATCCATTGCAAGTGGAAATCCAACTGGAAAATAACAGCGTGTCATGATGGATGCCCAGCAATGGGCAATGATAGCACGATGTCGGGATGACTGGCCGATTTGGCTTTTTTATGTAAAATCGCTGGATAATATATTTTAAGAAAAAACTGAAACAATTTATCGTATCTTTTTCGGAATGAGAAGAACGCTCTCGCGCATTTGCCAGATAAAACGAGCGTTATGTTTTTTAAACGTTCCCTATAAATTAGTGTCCATTTAAATTTTTAGATGTTCGCATCATTTAAAACATGTATTTTCGTTTAATCAATCCGCATAAATTCAATAAAATTAAAAAACCCTCGAAAATGGAGATTTTTGCCGAGTGTACGTGTAAGGTTATTTGGTGGTAAATGCTCGCTCCTTAATACTAAATAATATTCAATCTAATATTGAACGAGTCACGTTTAATCTGAAATTTAATTTAATCCGCAAATTTTGATATCTAAAGTGGTGCACAATTTTCTTTCATAACCTTATCAAAACGTATTGTCACGAAGGAATTACTTTTTTAAGGAGGGAAGAAAGATAAAGAATGAACGCGCAATACAGGATTATGCGAAAGAATGGGTTATAGAAAATCGGCGATCTTCCGTATCTATGTACGTGCATTCTCAGCTGATATCAGATAAAATCAACACAACATAGATGAGAGAATCGATAATGAAAACTGAGTGTTTTTACGTCGCTTTAGCGATGCGGTAAAATGAACCCTTGGGCATATCAAAACCATAAAAAGTTACCTTTTTGTAACCTACAGTTTTTTTTTTAATAAATTAAAGAAATTTTTCAAAAGGCGATAAAGTTTTAGCAAGTGTAATAAAATAATATTGTCGAACTGAATTTTTTTCAAAAAACCAAATTACAGGATAAAGTGTTGTGCAATTCAATACAAATTAATTATGCGAATCCTTTCTCCAGATACAAGTTATTGTTTTAATTTTGATTCGCTTTAATCAAATTCAGAGACACAAATAGTCAGTAGATAAAACAAAAATATCGCAATATATAATAACTTATAATACAAGTATGAAAATTAATCTGCTCCTGCCTCCAAGACAAAAGCATAAAGATTCTGCGCAAATTCATATTCATGCGGAATATGAAAACGAAGTATGTTTAGTATTACATTGTTTCAAATTTATTCGCATGTAATTTATTGGCTTACATGTTTATTGCATTGGCCTGATTAGAATTTTTAAAATATTTTGCAATCCCTTCTTTTACTCCCTGTTGGAATAAATTTTAATTAGAGCCAATTTTCTCTTTCGGATACTATTTTCGGTTACAGCGGAATTGGAGCATAAAGCGTGAAAAATTTCAGATTCGATGAGATTAAATTGTAAAAGATTTAGTTCGCCGTGCATTTTCAAAATCGTTCAATGGTTTTTAACGCGTACCTTTAAATTTTCTTGAAAGCAACGACGTTTAAGGTTTTGATTAATATGCTAAAGTTGCACGATTTTTGTAGACCAGAACTAGGCAAATGTGATATTTATAAATAAGTCCTTCGAGCGCCAAGTTTTTGTCGTCTCGCGTTGCTCTTATTTGCTTATACGTGAATTTTAAGAGCGCGATAAAGTGTAATAGTTGTAATTTAAGGCAGATCGCTCGTTAAAGCACACGTCGATTACCTTTCTGACCAAATAACAGAGCAAAAGAGTAAAATTAGTCGGTAATTGGGGAGAGGAGGAAAAAGCTGGACAAATCGTGAGTAAATAACGGAGACGCCTTATTTATAGGCAAATAGTCAGGGTGGGCCCCGTCCCCTGCACCAGCCTCGACTTTTCATTTGCATTAGCGCGCTGCGATCTCGTTGAAGTCGGCGAAAGTGGACTCGGCGCGTACGTCGGAGCGGCTCGAGAGCAACGTAGGAGCACGTATCCGCTATTACGCGATGAGTAGGCAATTTGCGAATCGGCGATCTGCGGGCGTTTGTTCTCGGCTCGAGTCTCGCCGCGGCCAATCGCGAATTAATCAGCGACCATCATCGGTCCCCGGCAGGTGAGCTGGCTCGGTTCGTGGAACGGGGCCGAGGAGTGGAGAGGAAAGAAGACCCCCCGAAAAAATGCGAGAGCTGGCGAAAGAGGCAGGCGGGAGAGAAGGATGTTTATCTCCCCTTATTTGCGGCGGAACTAAAGCGATGCGCGCGCTCCTCGAAAATTATCGGGTTTTATAAAGTCGCTCGGGACGCGCGCGCTAGCCTTCGCACAAGATTATCGAATACCGCCGCTGCGAAATACGAAAAAGGAAAAGGGAAAAGGCGGCCGGGACAAAATAAAAGCGGGGAGGCGCGTTGTATCCTTCGCGTATATATCATAGCGTACCTGAGTAAAATGGAAAATAATACCGATACGTGACATTATCGATTATATTCTTTTCTGCCTTACTTTCGCACCCGACAGCCACGGATTTCACGCCATTGTGCGCGTCCTACGCTCTGGAAACGTGTGCGGCCTGCAATCAGGGCAAGGCAGAAGCTCGTAAACATGCAGATGACAGAAGATAATCCGGATCTACGATAGGACTGTTGCGCGCACCATCGGAAGAAACACGCGCGTAGGATTACGTTCGTGTTTCGTCTGGCTGTTGTTTACATCCTTCCTCGCTATCTCTCTCCCACTCGCCCGTCCTTTTTTGCCTTTTTGCCTTTTTCACTTTTTTCATGTCGAGAGCCTGCGTTTGTACCCGTAATCACGAACGATGTACATATAAAACATCAAAACGCTGTAAAGTCGAAAATTAATCCCGGCAATCATTTATGCTGCGCGGAAAATTCGTTTCATGCATTTTCCTTGCTAACCTTTCAATTCGATTAGTTTGGTGAAAATATATCTACAGTTTTTAATCTGCTAATTTATTTCGTGGTATATTTAAAATGTGCGAATTACCGTGTACATTAGTTAATAAAAGTGTTTCATATTAATGGTGGTGATTTATTTTTTAAAGTGCCTTCATAATTTATTCATTTTTCAGAAAACTGTCAGATTAAAACAATTGTTTTCAACCAAAGCTGTTATTCTGTTGTAGGCAAAACTGAAATTTATTTAAAATAATATATATAGCATAGGACATTGTTAATTTTGCATTTTAAACAAATTTAACAAATAAGTTTTTAAGAGAAATTACATTTTTATTCAGTATTAAAGTTTTTCAATGCTCATTAGAATTATATCAATTTAATATATAATATAATAGAACATAAATTTACAATAGACTTTATGCATCAATGAATATTTATATCTATTCCTATACTCTTAATATAAAACATTTTTTAAACGTGGTAATTTTTAACGTGATAATTAATAATTCATATTTGCAATGTAATTTTCTAAGAAATTTGTATTTAGACCTGATTTCGAAAATTCACTCAATAAAAATGTTTGAATTTATTACCGAAAAAGGTTAATTGCAAATTTTTAGAAAATAATGAATCGTATACAAACGAACAATTATAGAGATTTTTTAATAAAATTAATTACATCTGACAATAATAATTTTGTTTATACCTTAAGATCATTCTCCAAATATTATTCACCTATAATTATACTTCAAAAAATTATTATTATTGGAAGATGCAAATTTTTATGTAAATTTATTAACTACTTGAAACCTTACATTTCTTTATTCTTTTTTAAATTTTATTTTGGCGAAATGTGTATTATTCTCAAAATACGAAAATTAATTTGTTAAAATTAGCACATTATCTGTTTATCGTTTTATTAAATAAATCATGTGTATTTTTTTAATCTCCTTGAAATTAATGATTTATCTTAAAAAGCAAAATATAACAAAAAATTTTAGAAAATTATTTTATTTTTATTGAAAATGATTGTAGTGTATAGAAATAATCGACATTAATTATATTTTATTTATTATGTAGTAGAGAAAATAAATATAAAATAATTAAACAATATTTCAATAAACTTTTATCTTGTATTCAAATTGTTAAAATAGGTTTTTAAAAATAATTTTTAAATAAATCCTAGTGATAATTTCAGCTACATTAAAAAGTAGTCCATTGTAATTATAGATATAGAAAATTTTTAAATAGATTTCATTTCTATTTACAAAATCATAAGAGAAAATGTTTTATTTAATCTTCTAAATTAGAAAGTCTGTTATTTAGTGTATTCTATTTTAATAAAAAAATAACATGGAATTATAATATTATTCTTAATGTTTTTAAAGTAAAGAATTTTAATTCAGTCTTTAAACATATATTTAAACGTACGCGTAAAAATGTACATAGAGAATTTAATTATAACTATTGCGCATCAAATTATTTCAAGTGAGATGATAATTTTATGTGAAAGTAAAATATTAGGTAAGCATCAAATTCTTAGTAAATCAAATAAGAAACTTAGATTTGATTTAATAATTATGTATTAAGTTATTAGGATAAAATGAATAATTACTTTTACATTTGACTATATTAAAACACTAAAATAAATTATATTTTCGATAGAATAAAAGGAACTTGATTTATACGTTTTTGGATAATACACTCGCTACGCTACTAAAAGCAACTTTTGCGTGAAAAATTTCGAATAAAATCTTAAAATTTGTATGAAAATTTAATTCTATGTTATCATGGATGAACAATAATAACTAGTAAGAATTCTAACAGCGCACCCGTATGTATAATACAGTACAAACGACAACAGTATCTTCACGTCGTACCGAAGAATTATAAATATCTAAAATGTATCACAATGAGAAGTCTACGAAATGCTAAAAAAAGAGAAAAAGAAATAATGAAAGACGAAAAAAGTAGAATAAAAATGAAACGAAAAAAAGAAGGAACGGAAAGAAAAGCATAAAGCCGACTCGCTTCCCTCCGGCAATGGAACAAGCCGCAGAGGGACTTCCCCTTGGGACAGAACCAACGAAGAAGCGCGCGCTAAAAGCGAGTGAGAGAGAGAGAGAGAGAGAGAGATACCGAAAAGCTTGGATGCCAGAAGCGCGGGGAGAGGCTCAGGAGAGCGGAACGTCGAGAGAAGGGGGGGAGCAGAGCGAGAGCAGATAAGCCTTGGAGAGGGAAGATGGATGTCCTCGACTCCGTCGTTCGAGAGAAGAAGAAGAGCAAGTGAGACGGTGAGAAGCTCGAGCCTGTACGCGGCGGAGCTCGAGAAACGGCGGCCATAATGCCATGGATGCACCATACGAGCCATCCCCCTCGTGAAGCATGCAAGGATGCGCGTGTGTGAGGGGCCGCGCGCACACTCAAGCTGCCGAGCACACACATTCGGCTTGGCGAGCTTTGTCGCTTCTTCTCAGAGTCCCGCGGGCTCTTCCAATTTAAGTCTTAATAAGCCTTGCAGCGACTCCTATTCTAATCCTCGAAACGACTCCTTATTATCATAATGGGTCGTAGCCCGAGTGCGTCAGGGAGCGCGACCGAGAGGACGATTCGGGGCGAAAAAGAAGGCACGAGAGCGCGATACTATGTATGTATGTGCCGTGCGCTGCATAAGCCTCCGAGCGTCGTAAGGAGGGCATAGAGACGACTTCTTCGAGACATTGTCTTCATTGCTTTTTTATTTTAACTAGATGGTACTTTGCCCAACCATTCTCCATCACTTTAACTGTAATCTTAACTTATGAAGAGCTCCATTGATTTTCATCATTCGCCCCCTCCCGCCCTTGTTTACAATGCACTTCCAGATTTTTAGCGCGAGTGTGCGCGTCTCCGCGCTTGTGCTCGCTAAGGCTTTTGCCTTCCGCTCCTATTGCAATTAGCTTCTACTGCGCCGGAACGTTGAAAAGTCCGCAGAAATACAGTTGCGACAGGGCTATTTTCCAATTACACGATAAATATAAGCCTCGACTTAAATGCCGACAAAGGTGCGAAAGTTGGGTGATGTGCGCACTTGCGCTGCAAGCCGTCCGAGCCATCGAGTACTGAAAATTATCGATGAAAAAATTCGAAAGGGCAGTTTGAGTAAAAAGAGCGGTGAAAACAATAATAAGCGCTAAATCGATTTAGGCCTTATTTTTTAATTTTATTGCTTCATTCGCTGTCGAATAAATATCGGCTACTGTGGAATAAGTACAAAGGCTTTCTTGTTTCCCTCTCGCTGACGTTAAAAATTTATCTGCGAGACAAATAAAATGCCGTTCCAACAAAGAGGACACTGTGATTACTTCTGTTTTCAAGTCGGTGAAAAATAGAAGCTAATAAGAGAGAAATCGCTGTGCAGGTCCACGAGTACTTGATCGACATTCGCAAAAAATCCCCGGGCCCCTCGGAGGAGAGCGGCGAGTGCATTCCTCTCGAGGGCGCCGGTCCGCGTATGCTTTGCTTGCGTTAGACAGACCTTTATACGGCTTGTCGAGCAGAAGAGAGAGAGAGACGGAGAAAGGAATAAAACTTGGCGCGCGCGAGATCAAATTTGTTCGCGCCTCTAATTTTACGAGCGTGCGGAGCCATTATCCGAAGTGAGAGCGGGCGAGGAAGCAAGGCGATGACGAGGAGAAGTGACTGGCAGCCACGACAACGAGACAGGGTGGATGTAAGGCAGTTGGGGCTGCTCGCTGTTATGTGAGCGCCGGTTTTATTACCTCGTAAAACGGGCCCCTGAAAGCGGCGTTAGAAAAGAGACCAGAAGCTACTGTGGCGCCCGTCCGTGTGAGACCGACGGCCGCAGAATTCACTTCCTATCCGCCGACGTGTAGGCACGCGTACAATTTCATCGTCTTCAATCTAAATGCATATACACAATATGTATTCCGCTCGTTTGCGTCGTCAGAGAAATAAACGCATTCGGCAAAGTAATACCGCGGCCGTAATATTTAGCTGTACACTTGTCGCTTCTCCGATTCTCGATGCGCCCCGGAATTTATGGAGATGTACATCGAACCTTTTATTGATCAGCCGATGTTTCGCCCTCCGCCCCCCCCCCCACCCAGCCTATCGCACTTCTACAATCTATTATGAATTGATAATTACCGAAAATGAGTAATACCCACGGCCAGAAATATCGTTCTCAACGTCCCTGGTTTCTTCAGTTTTTGCTCGCGCGAGCCTCGACTTGGAATAATTAAGACATTAGCCAGGCTAATCGAGTCTTCTTTTCGCAATAATGATATTTTAATGATTTACTGGAGAAGCTTAGTTTTAACGAGAAATCGATTTTACCGAGTCTGCAATTATTTGTGACATTGTTATTTATAATAAAGGTATGCGTATAACTATACGCATCCAGTCGCCAAAGATTTAGAAAAAAATTCACAATAATTTATAGACCAAAGGAACATTACATTAAATCAAAGGCAGTGGGTATTTATTAGAAATTTATTCAAGATTAAATACTTGACTAGAAATTATCACGTTATACGATTATTACGTATTACACGTGCCCCTATGAATACGAACCACAATGTGTCGGTAAAAAACTAAAAAATGTAATAAACTGCCCGTCCGTACCGTGATTGTCAAGAAAATAAAAATAACTCTTGATTTGTCCGAGAAGTCAGCTGTCGTCGGCACATCTGTGCCCGCCTATCGCATCGGTCTTTCCTCGCCGGAGCATAGGACGCCGAGAGGAACTAAACGTAAAAATGAAAGGGCCGCAAGAAATAGAAGGTAAGTAAGAGAAACGATGACACGCTCCAAGAGAACTAGGCACCATTGCCATCCGAACACACAACTCTAAACGTGCACGTGGAAGAAAGAATTCCGCAAATTCACAATATGTGTGTGTCGTGTACTTGGTAAGCGATAATTCTCTTACATGCAGCTTTCGAAGAGGAAACGAAAAAGGCCGAATTGTGAGTTTACTGAGAAAAATAAACGCGAGCGTATTTACAGACAAGGAAAAAGTGAGCCAACTCTTGACACCGTTTCTTTTCTACGCGTCGCTCGTTCAGTCTGTGCGCTTTCCGGTTTCGCAACGAGGGATGATGCGTTAAAACTGCGCTTAAGGCCTCGCGAGGTCAAGACGAATAAACAAAGAAAGTACAGAAGGTAATACAACGAAGCTCGCAAGGCTTAACTGTTGAAGAATCTTCCTTCCATTTTGTTCGGAAAGTCCGTAAGTAGGCCCGTGAATGCAAAAGATCGAGAGTTTGGACACGAAAAAAGGAAAAGAGAAAGGAAACCGATGCGTGCAAATACGTAACGCCGAGAAAAATGTCCTATGCGATTTTCCGCTCGAAAAATTATTATCCGAAAGCACCACTAATCTCAACCAAAAACATTTTTTACTCTGATCAAAACTTATCCGAGTGACACTTTTGTATAACTTGTGAAGTACGTCGTTTTAATTCACACTAAACGAACTTTATTAGCAATTCAACTGATCAAACACGATCGAGTGTGAAATGTAAAAAGTTCTCGATTTGAGGAACAGATAACTCTTATTAATAATCAGAATTTACGAAATCTTTTCCTTAAATAATAAATTATTAATTTAATGAATAACTGAAATTAGCAATTGGCTGAATTAAGAATATTATTCATAAATAATTAAAAAAATAACGCTGATAAGCGACAAAAGTTTGTGTGCGCCGAGTAATGTAAGCCATACAAAACATAAATAAAACAAACAACCTTTTTGCAATAACCAAAAATGCCATTATTTTCAAAAAATTATTCGAGAGGTGATTGTAAAAATAGGCAGAACTCGATTTCACATTTAAAGCTCGTGAAATTTATCGCTGCGAATTTATAGTGTCGCTAAATTTACTTTCCGAATAAGTAGTCGATGGGCTTGACGAGAATTTTACACTTACACATCTATCTCTTGTTCTAAATTACGTTTTCTCATTCGACGTCGCCATTCCGCTCACAAGCACCTAAAAAGAGTTGCGAAAGGTCCGATTTCCTACCTTTCGCGTCCAGGCAGTGCACAACAAGACTGCGACGGAGTCGGGGGACAATTACAAATGGGCCAAGATCCCGAGGACGGACAAGGCGCGGACGATATCTACACCCCGTGTACGTGTTCGCTCCAACAGAAACATAAACCCGAAGCACACAAGGCACCGACTAAGTGCGAGATACATCACGTCTCCTATCGCACGCCTCCTTCTTCCACTTCTTCACCCTTTTTTCCTTTCCTTTTCTCTAGATGCTGACTTTTCTACCTTTTCAGTTCTTCTGATTCGCTCCTCGGACATGGCCACTTACTCGTCTGCTTTTTATCGTTAAATCGGAAATGCACCTAATATAGAACAAAAATTAAATCATTTATAATAAAATAAAGCTTCTGCTCCCGTGCAATAACTTTAAACTGTTAAATTCGGATTTGACAGGTTTTGTTCTCGTGTACGCAATATAAATTGATTCGTTCTACTTAATAAAAATTGCCTTCAATTTTTATTCGAGTAATCTCAACTTTTTCGATTTAAAAAATTATCGCAATATTGTTAATCGACGAGTAATTTTGTACGCGGGAGCTGTGTGTTAATTAAAAACTTTTATAAAAATAGCGAGGCCCAAAATATTACTCGTTCCAACCTTCGGTCGTCGCTTTCAATGATAATTCTGATGATAGATTATTGGTGGCGCTCAATTTGATAGCGATAGAAATAAGAATGACATCTAAAGAAGATACAACACCAAAATATTCGTGGTATTATCTTAAAATTAGTAACGTATGAGCTGCGCAATAATGGGGACTAGAAAAAAGACTTAGAACCCCGTGCGACCGTGTCCGAGCGTCTCTTTTTGAAATTTCAGGCAATAAAAGCACCTCTGCAAGTCGTCGCACTCTTCAGATGACAAAGAACATTAGAAAAGACAGAGTCGTCCCGTAGATAAAGGACATTCGGGATATAAACCATTCTTTTTAAGGATACGACCCGAGAGAAACCTGGACACTTCGACCACGCGAGCCTTTCTCTGGACGTTCGGGTACGTTAACCCCTCGTGCATTGCAAAATCGCGACGGCTACCGAGGCTTCGGTATACGTAGGCTTGATTCGATTGTATATAAAGCGCGACTGAGTTTCTTTTCCGCCGCGTTTCTTTCTTCGCGTCCTTGTTGTTGAAGAATAATGAAACGCCATTAACGACACGCATTCTCCTAGAGCCTACGTCCAGCTTTTCACGCGTCCCGGACTGACGCACCGAGCCGCTCCGATTTATAAGGCGAAGCAATCGTTCCGCAGCACCAACACACAGAGACAGCTGTTTTATCTGCGTGAATTGCGACGAGTGATGCGCGTTGCTCTCGGCTTTTTAGTGGACAATCGCAAGCGTGCGCGGCTCGAGGACATTCGTTCGCGTGGGTCTTACAACGCGCTTCACTCGCGCAAAGCAGATTATTCAGTTGGAGCTTCGTATTTTTACTGCTATTCAGGCACTGCCTTTAACGACCCAAATTTCTTCGCGCTCGTGACTTTTTTCTGGAAATTGATTTAAGAAGTGTTGCAAAACTTATGATTGGACGTTCGATGAAGATTAGAAATAGATGGAAATACGCGGAGAGATTTTTGGCGATTGATGTTGCTATTGCGATAACCACAAGTGCATCTTTTTGTGAGCAAACTACTAAATTTATAGCAGAAGCATATTAATTATATGCTATTAGTCATCGGGTGGAATATTTTTATTTTTAAACGCTCGCATATTTTATTCATACGAGAAATTTTTAAGTTAAAAAATAAAACGATGAAAAATTTACTTTGCACGAATCTAAATATACGCTGAGAGGATAATAAATAAAATAGCAAAAAATATATTATGTCAATTCTAGAAATAACGTTACGATATGCATTTATAAAAACAATGAGCTGGAAATTCCAAATGAAGGCTGATACCCCTAAAACAGTGATTAATGACTCATTGTTCAGGAACTGTAAGAAATTTTAATAATTCATTTTGCGAGAAACGTTAAGGAAAAATTAAAATACAAAAGTATATATTGATCGTATAGTTAATTGTATTGGTGTGTAAATAACTATTTCCATCGTATCTAACTGTTACCAATAAATTTGACACAAATTTATCTGTGCAAATTCTGCTTTTAGCCGTAACTAAATATTCAAAAACCTTGAAGCATTTAGTAAAATTACTGCTCTGGCCAAGCAGATTGACAATTTTATACATATGTAATTTATTAATTCGTCGCATTATTCCTTATAAAAGTTTTTTTTTCAATTGTCTAATCCAACTTTCTCTAGAAGTGCCTCGAGTTGAACTATATTAACTCTACTCGTTATCTGCGTGATTCGGTTGATTTAAAAAATCGTTTATTTTAAGTGCGATCTAATTGAATGTAAAAATAAATACGAGTGTAAATAAAATAATGAATAGCGATAAAAATTCTAGTTCAATTTGCACGGTGTAAAAAATGCTACAGATACTGGTTTCTTGTCATTTTTTTGCACTATATAAAAAATAAAAATATGTAAATTCAAATTGAAAAGGAGATTATATACTGAAAATATTCGATAAAATGTTATTTTTCATTAGAAGATATCAAGTTTTTATTGAATTTTCTATACACTCGGTTGAATATTTATTACAGAAGAAACGTGATGAATATATTGCATTCTGTTTTTGTTTTAAAGAAAATAAAAGCAAAAATTAATAAACGTGTGCTCATTTACTATTCAATGTTAGTTTCTGCATACAAAATTTCTGAATTATTACACGAATTCACGCATACATTTCTGGCAATCTATATGAATAAACATGAATTTAGAAATACTCGCGAGTGGAAATCTTCGTAGAACTACACACTATAAATAGATTGTCATATTGATGTTATTAACTAAAAGAACAAACGCGTCGGATCAATTTAGCATAGAAGATTTACAATTTCCTGAAACAAAAACACAATAAATTAATGTTGTTCGTGAAGTTCTGCTTTCTTCTTTTTTTATAAGTCTTTTATCCGGCCCGTTAATATCCCCGAGGACTTATCTATGTACATCGAAAGTTACATAGGCAGCGCTATTTACTTAATATTTCATAAATAATCTCAACTTTTATCTTATTTTTGTTGAGCATCGGTACAACAGCAGGAGAATGTCATAAGTCCATAAAGTAATAAGAGGCCTGAGTTAAGAATAGTAAATAAACTATGATATAAAACACACCGAGATACTTGAGAGTTTCTTTTGTATTCAAGATCATTTCCATGATTAATCTCAGTAGAGCGTGTATGTAAAATCACAGCTTAAAATATACGCCACTCGCTGGTTGTAATTCTATCCCCAGTACCAATGCAGGGAGTGCACGACTGCAAATGAGGATAGTCTCCTACTATCTCTCTCGTACATGTTCGCGTCTCGTATAACTTTAAAACAGCGCGGATACGTGCTCTCAAGGTTCGATTGTTTATTGCACCACCACCTACCTGAAACGGTAAATAGTGCTAACGTGCAGTTCCAAAAAGACACTGTATGCAAGCGCACAAAAGGGCCCGGAAACACCGAAGCTACACAAATTCACACGTACGCGAGTGTGCATGTGCGCGCGGGCTTGCGCGTAGGTACGTGTAAAATAAACGGCGAGAGCTCGTATTTCACGAAAAACTCATTGGCGTGTAAAATCGAATATTAAACCAGCCATCCCGAGATTTATAATCGCCGGTGCAAATGCATTCAGGAATGCAATTTCGTTAATAAAATGGAATGAGAGGGAGAGTCGGAAAAAAGATTAAGGGAAGAGTCTACGCCGCGTGTCTTTGTTCGTTTTACCGCACGTCGCATAGCAAAAAGTAACTGAATCGCGCACCCTGAATTATTCATTGCCAAGTTGTGCGGTTGCACTCGCTGTTGCAACATCTTCGCTAGTTCTCTCCCCTCCCTCCCCCCCCCTCACTCTCTCTCTCTCTCTCTCTAACGAGATCTAGTCGACATCGTGGACGAGAGCCGAGCGGTGCTTCCTTTCAGTTCGCGAGTGCATCGATAAGAACTTTATACCGAATATATTCTGTAAAACATATTTACTTACTCATCAAAGTGTATTAAAAATACTTAAAACCTCGTGGTTCATTGCACACACGCTCTTCAAAGCTTAATTTCTCTTTTTTCTTTACTCTCAACAGCATCTTAAATAGAAACGTTCTTACTCGGTTTCATTAACCTCGCAATACTTTAGAAAAACGAACTGATTAAGAAATTCCGATCAGTATTCCAGCAAGAATAATAACATAACTGTAATATATTAAACTTAATAATTAACGCACGAAGAAGTAGCACTTAGATGTTTTTTTACTTGAAAATTTTAATTCAACTTGTTTGTATTAAAAAAAGTTCTCGCTTTGAATGGAAATTGATAAATTATTCAATAAATTTGTTAGAGTCCATTAAAAAATAGATTTAACTTTTCGAGAAAAGAAAAACTATCTTTAGAAAACAAGACAAGTAAGTGCACATTACATGTACCTTGCATTAAAATTAAAAAAAAAAACTTCTGCCTGAAAAATTTACATAAATTCTTTAAATTAGAAACAAAATTAATGAAAGTCTAGTTCCTACCACAAGATTTTATAAATAGTTCATATTTTTTTAATCGAAGTAATTTTTACGTAGACTGTATAATGTGAAGAACTTTAAATAAAATGAAGTGCATCCAGCACTACATCTAAATTCTTTATTTTTGTCTTCATTTGTAAAATAGTTCATCAAGTTTATGGTAATAATTGCTTACGATGATGAAATTTAAATATAGAGCTGATTTAATATGGGACCAATAGCAGGCATCGCATAAATTATTTTTCCTTTATTAATAATAATTTTTTGTCTTTTTTAAAAATTAGAAAAACTTGCATGCTGTTATAAAAATATTTTTATTTGTTTAAATGCGCCAATACTTTCAGTAAAATCAATAATTCCATAAGTCACATTATATATTTTGACGAAAAATGATTTAAACTATTCCTCAAAGTAACAAATTGTGGTCGCTAATGCTTTTAGATATTTTATTACATTTTTATCCCAATATTTAAAGTAATTTTATTATGAAAAGTTACGTCGGCACGTAAATCTCCTCGAACTTCATCATTCTTTGTAAAACCTGTATCGAAATAAATAATACTTTTATGATTGAAGTACAACATTAATAAATTTATGTTAAATTTCACAGATGCCCATTTAAGCTAATTTCTAAAAATAACACCCACAATTTTGCGAATATAAATCAAGACTCGACAATTACCAAGTTTTGTCTAACGAGTCGCAGCCATTCCAACGAATTTGTTGATTTCCGACGATTCTGCGATCAGCATCTACGATATGCATATTATTCGTATCTCATGCGATGCTGTAGCTCGAAGAGTAAGAACAAATTTCCCCGTCGGATAAAGTAAGAAGGCACGGCTTATATATGTATAGGCCACGTAAAGGGAGGCGCATTAGACATGCGCAGCATAACGCGTACGCGTATGAACCCGTGTGCTGCAGGGAAGGGTGATTAATGCATTCGAGAGGCGTAAAGCTCAACATGTATATAATGCGTACACACAACGAAAGTACATGTACGCCAGCAATGTAAAACCTGTATCACGGCGCTGTACACGCACGTGCATTTTCACTGGCGATTTTTCTCTCTCTCTCTCTGCCTGCCCTTTATCTGCTCTCGGGAATCTTTCAAGAGGTACGAAACCCACTCTTTCACTCTTCCCTCCCTCGCTCCATTTTCTCTGTTTCTCTTTACTTCGTTCATTTTTATTTTTTGACTACATTATATTTTTTAGCTTCTTATTTTCAATGCCTTCCGTTATCGTCTGATTCCTCCTCTTTACTGTCACACTCTACATCATTTTGTTTTCACAGATTGTGTTTATGAAGAATGTAAAAGTTTTTATATTCTATTTTGGAATGCAGAATAGTGTGTAAAATAAAGCTTTAAATCAGCACTAAAGATTGATTTTTAAATAAAAATTATTTAAGGTATTACGAAAGCTATTATAGATCAAATACGCTATATGTACACCAATGTACGCTACAGTTATCTGCGAATGATCTATCGATGAACACCTTGATTCATTGTGTAAACTGATCATCTCACACAACCGATTGTGCAAAGGTCTTTTACTTCAATTTTATTAGCATTTTCTTATTACAAATACTAGTACAATGTGTGAACACGTTCTCAAAGCTTGAATACAATGTCCAGTATTTTCTGTGTTTGTTATAAATTTAAAATTAGTTCGTATACCTTTAACATTTTGATAGTATATAATTTAAAAAAGGGGATTAACAATTGTTTAATCCTTTATAGATTTTCTTTGAATCAAACACGACACGAAAATATTGTAAATTCTTGATTTGTTTCGTCAAGTTATCTAGAATATAAAATAAACTGCAGATGTTAAAAATTTAATAGCAATAAGTTTACTAACATAATAAACAATATTTTGTATGAAGAAGAAATCCTTATGAACGAGGCTTTAGAAAATCTGTAAATGAATAATTTAAAAAATAGAACAATAGAAAGAAAGATCATAAATTTGATACTAACAAACACATAAAAATACTGTAAAAGTATTTGTAATTTATAAATAAAAAATATTTATTATAATAATAACAAAATAAAATATGTGAAATTACAAGCAATTTAGATGAAAATCTCATAATATTTTACTTTCTACAATTTGTTCTCACTATATTAATTATGATGCAATGAAGTATTGAGTAAAATGTGGTACAATTATACAGTATTACACTACTGGAAGCAAAATATTTGTACCAAATATTTATCACTCAAATATTTTTTATACGTTTTTCTTTTTAAATTCATTTTACCACAACAAGTTCATCGAGTGAATAATTTCAAAATACTTTGTAACATAATAATTTAGTAGAGAAATTGTAATACTCGGACGTGTTGCATCCATTATTGTAGAAAATATGATAGTGAGAGAACATTTAGATTTTTATAATCTATAAGGAAAATGACACAAATATTATATAATGAGTCAATTTTTGCATATTACTAATTCTAGAAACACATTAGAATATTATAGGTGATGGAAAAATAGATTTTATATATTGATCGATAACCGTTTGTTTGTATTTTGTCAGTTTATCTTTAATTCTCGTTTTTTAAACATTCGAGGCGATTTTAATTTAATAAGAATAAGCTGCCCTCTGTAAATTTTTGTATATAAAAACTACTCTATTTTATACAAATATATAATTACTAAGATAGATGATACTCCTAATTATTTAAAAAATATATTCTTCCAAATAGCCATTGAATAGTCAAAAATATTCCAAGTGCTTATGACGATTATAAATGTACTTAGTAAAGGTTGATGCCTTATTATCAAGAAAAATATTATTCGTTGAGTCAGTACATCGGTGCTCTCTATTAATAAAGATTGAATAAAAAATTTGTTAATATTACTGATAATTGAAATTTAATAAGGTAGCATCTGATAAAGTTAAAAAAGATATATTCATTTCAAAACTTAAATTCGTTGATTTGGTGAAGTTTTCAAACTTATACAAAGAAAAAGTTTCGAATACTGTTTGAAGGTTCTATTCAAAGCATAGAATAAAAACACTCCGTAATAATTCAAATGAGTAAGCGTTCTATAAAGAAATCAGGTTATCCAGAGCTTTAAACAATTATTTAAATACTTTTAGCCGCCTTATTTTGAAGTTGTTTTGATAACTATAACTTATTAATTTTAAAAGAGTATAAATTGAGTAAGACAACTTCTGACCAAATGACAATAATCACGTAGTTCGGGGAATACAAATTTTTTTATAAAATACCGGTTACTGGTTAAGTCCTACGAAAAACTTTATTTAAAAATGATTTAATTGTATATTCATATACTAACATTTAATTAATAGCGAATCGATGAACAACGTTTTCATTATTAGTCATAAAATAAACAAAAAAGATGAAAAAGTTAAAATCTAATGAAGAATGTTTTCCACGATAACTCGTAAGAAATAGTAATAAAGTATGCCTATAAACATTTATTTTTCGTAATAGTAGTTGAATGTTCCATTATCTAATATATAAATATCTTAAAGAAACATAAAAATGTACACATAAATAAAATTATTTTCGATATTTGTTGCATCGAAATAGTGATTTTTACATATGCGTACGTCTCATCTCTATTTACCGCTTTGAAATGTTATCGGAAAATAATATTTGTTTTCAGATAAAAACCCCACGGCGCCAAAATTATAATAAATTATTAGTTTTCAAGTGATGTGCTGCATGTTGAATAAGTCCAGGAAATTAGAAGAAGAAATGGTCAATGCACTCGGAGTGAAAATGTAATATTATCAAACTTGTGTACAACCTTAATTTATGGTCTCTCCAACACCTCATCGTTTCTTTGTCTTCTTAGTCGAAGCTCGACAAGGCGGCTTTTAACGAGCTGACGTACTCCCGGGATCGTTCATCTCCCGGTAAATCGCGTTTGAAGTCTATAAAAAGCGGTTCTCTACATTTTCGCAGTACGACTCTTGCAGCGACAACACATTAGATTTCTCTGGTCGGGGCAAGCGCAACGATAACGTACAAAAAAGGGTTGAAAAGGAGAACCAAAGATCAGTCGGCGAAGATCACACTGACATCCTCAGTAACATACGCGCGAGGAATCGCGTTCAAAATTGTGTACCGTACGTTGGCCGTTTGCATGTATATTACACGTTCGTCGTAAAGTTTCGAATCAGCGTAACTCGTCCTAACAGAACATAACGAGAAGTACTTTAAAGAAGAGAGGTAAAGAGAGAGAGAGAGAGAGATATGCGAATTCTATAGAGACCCAATGATGAAAATTAAAAATGTCTTTTTCCCGTCGTGCAACATTGAAAGTGTGAATTATTACTGCGCCTCGTTGTTCAAGATGAGAAAAGCGAAAAGATCGTGAACAAGGCGGGGCTGAGTAAGAGGCAAGAGGCAAAAGGCTAGTTATATTCTTTTTCAATATCGCTTATCCTTGCTGCTTAGACTTTCAAAGAGCGAAATAAATCTTATTCTTTGTTCAAGAGTTTTACATGAAAATATAAATTAAACGAAAGTAATTGATAAGGTTCTGTTTCTCACAAGGAATCGTTTATTCGTTTAAGATACATTCGCTTCTATTTTGAAAGTACAATCTTTTAATATTACAAGTCGTTAACTAAATTTCCATTGTTTTAAAATAAATATAACTTTTTTTATATTAGAACAAATTTTTAAGATGTTTCTTATAGCTCATAAAGAATTATCAAAACTTTATTGATATTCAAATTTTTATAAATGAATAATAATTTGTTTAACCTCTTGAGTTTAATTTAGAAATAAATAAATATAAATGACTGACTCTTAACGTCAACTATAATACATTTATTTTAGCTAAATTAATTTTAAACTTTAATAAGCCCCATAATATTAATTTAATTTTTGTAGTTTAGTTCATCAATTATCAACTGATGCTTTCTATACAATAATCCATATTTATGCACAATGATATTACTTACGATTAAGAGAATAAATACAATTTAAAATATAAATTTGTATTATAATATCAAATTATCTTACATTGCAGTTATACATTACTCTATGAAATGGGAACTATGCATCCTTTTAATAATGCACAAATAAGCTTGTATCAACAATTTTCTCATTGGAATTTTAAATTATTTTTTTGATTGAATTGCAATCATTTAAATTGCAATTAAAATATTAGTGAAATTATGGAATAAAAATTCTGGCTTTATCACATATCGAGTTTGGCGTATGTTTTTTGTAGTTTAAAGTGAAAAAAATGACGAAAGGCCAACGCATTGATTAAAATAAACGACAATTTTAGTGCATCGTAATCGGTGCTTATTTCAAGATCACTCGTAAAAAATTGACTTTCGATGAAAACATACAAACCCGTTTTAGCATACACGCTTTATTTGGAAAATAAGAGGTAAGAAGTTTATACCAACAAAATTTCGGTATTATCCGCCGTTTAAAAGAAGCTAACAATAATCTTAATTAATAACGATATTGTTCAACACACACAAATGCAGGCATAAATTTGTTTAAAAAAAAAGGCGATAAGCCGATTCGGTCAAGAAACACTGTAATAACGTAGCCGTGCGCGAGAAAAAGTAAAGCATACGACTGCGGCAAAATACCAGTAGGCAGCTCGTAAACAGCGAAATGGCCGAGGAGTTCCCGCGCCAGAAAAGTTGAAAGCGCCGCGCATCTTTAGGGCATAAAGGCACGGAAAAGAGCGTCCATGCGAGGCGAGGCATGCGCATTACATGCATGGCTAAGCTCGGGATCGAATCGGGCGGGTGTACATATATAATCACGCGCATAAACTCGGGAAGCGCCGAGTCCCATACACTCGTGCCGCGTAAGTGCTTGTCGAGTGACGTTCGCCTCGTTTAGGAGTTCGTAAAGTATGTAATTTGCCTGCGCTCGCGCCTTCTTTCGAAAGAAGCTGCGATAGTCGCTGCTAATGAGCTTCGAATAAACTCGCGCCCACTCGAGCGCGACTCGTGTCGGCGATATACAACACACAACTCCGCGCTTTCGAGTCTGTCTGCGCGGCTATTCCGAAATCCTCGATCCTCGCTGGTTGTTTCACGATCGATTACACGCGCAGGCTCTATAAATAACCTGATTTATCAAGCATGTAAATTTTGGATTAGGGGATGCTGTGGCGCGCCTTTCTATTGCCCTGACGCTGTTTAATAGTTCGCGTGATATTTGAGACGGAGGATCGCAGTTGCAACGCTCGACATTTTCAACCTGTCAAAGCGAAAATCGCGATTCTTTAAGCATCGGAAATTGGCCGACTTTTTTCGATTACCAGATGCTAATAATTGCTCGGCAAGGTTGCTTTTATCGTTAAACGAACACACGCTCGTTTTTGTTGTCAAACTTGTATAGAAGTATCGAATTAAGTACGACTCGAGATGAAATTCTAAAGCCATGTTATTAGAATACTTTTGAAGCGAAAAAACGAAACGCGAGTTTGATACGTTATCATTTTGTTTTCCATTTACTCTTAATACTGATTAAATTTGAATACAGCGAGCGTCATAATGGAATATCCGTGGCCGCATAAATCTCCCTTATAATTTCAAAGTATTATTGGCGATACATAAAATTACAAACAATCGCTCGTGCGATTGGCTAGTATTACTATTATTACTCGAGAAAACAATTTAGTTAATGAGGCAAAAACTGTCGGTCAAATGCAACGCGCGATTCGGCCAGCTTCTTAACCCTGAGCGGAGCAGGCAAATGGCGATAATTCTCTCAAAGATCATTAACATCCTCCTTTGGTGCGAGTGCGTTGCCATCGCCATCACTATAATCACGAGTATCGAAACGCGTGACTCGGTAAGCTCTCAGCTCTCGAGGCATGCGAACGTAGTTGCTCTCGTCAAGGAATCCTTTCTGGAGCGTTAATTGAAAGCGAAAATTGCGCGCGGCCTCTCGTCTGCGCACTCGCTCCATGATCAGTAATCGCTCGATCCCTTTCTCTCTTCGTTTCTCTCTTCTTATCGAGGAAATATCACATCGCTTTAGAGAGCGACTAATAAAACGTAGTTAATTTAACGGCCTGCGCGTGCAAGTTGGCTCATGCGCGAAAGAGACAGAAACCGAGAACTGAGGCGGCTTGTTATTAGCCTTTTAATTGGCCCCTGTCTCTCTTATCTGGCAATATTCTTCCTTTCACTGGGGGCGCACATTTTCCACTACGTCGGTCCCAATCCAGCTTCTAATCTGCAGCCGGAGGCGATTCCGAAATCGTCGATGGCCGACCCACACCCGAGTGCAAGAATGCACGTGCGCACAGTCAATGACGGTTCGGCTCTACGCGAACGTAAGTTTTCCGCGTTGCGAGAAAAAGCTTTTCCAGAAAAGCCCCTGGTATGGCCTTGTTGATATGCTAAGAGCGCCAGGGCTTATGCTGCCTTGAGCGCGTACAATAAAACCATATACCCAAGCTCCGTAGCAGAGTTTTATTTTGCGACTGTCAATGCGGTGACAGATGCATACATAGTATGCATACATCGAGACATGAGAAATTCCCGAGAAATCGCAACAGCGTTCGAAACAGTTTATCGCATTTCCTTTTTTTTCTAAAGTGTCGTTAAAATGAGCTATCGCTTACTTATGTTCTATCAAGATTCTTATTGGATCGTGCATAAACAGCCATTATGGAATTTCTTAATTGTCTTCTACTCTTGATGCCGCATAAATTATTAGCATAAATACCGAGCGGTTCGGCTTGCACGTTAATTATGCATTTTTTATTTAATAAACGCACACACCTTTCTGCTATCGAAAAGATTCTAAAACTTTTCAGCACGTATCTACATGTCATCGTTCACACGCAAAATTAACTGGCAAAAATAAGGGTTATACAGATTCGATCTCACATTGTCGTTTGTAAATATTTAAACGAAACTTTGTTATCGAACGAGGTATGTAAAAAATAAAAAATGAAATAACTGACTCAAGGAACTTATACGAGTTTTCTTGGAAGCTCAGCATCGCTAAGCAGCTCAGCGAGTCACCATACGTTTATCTTTTCTCTAGTCTCGGAGAGCTCCAGTAATCTAAATATGGATGCGAACGTAGGGGTTTTTATGACTTTACCTGAAATTTCGCATAATGTAAAGCGTGAAAATGTTGTACAAAAGTGAGAACAACTACAGACGCAGGAATACGTGTGTGATACAACTATCGTGTTCAGATGCCAGATAATCGCGCATCCTAATTCATTGTAATTTAAAATGCAGTTTCAAAATTTCGTTAAAAAAATTTAAAAGCCCATAAAATTTGTAAAGCAGAACGGCACACTGGTTTGAATTTTATATGAAATTTTAACGCTCAACTAAAAATGTGTTTTTAAGTATTCGGTAAAAAACAAGTTCATTGCGTTCGAAGATTTATTTTACTTGCGAAATCAGCGAGAAAATTAGAATTTTCATTAAACTGCAAAGATCTTCATGATTCTCAACGATGAAGTAATATAATAAACTAGAGCCACTCCAAGTTTAATCGTATCTACGTAAATGTAAATATATTGAATTAAAGCTCCTCCATGTGTACGCGAGCGAAAGCTGCGCAATACTACAAATAAAAGGATCAGCGAAATAAATCAACGACAGATAACCATTTTTACTTATTTAAACAACTCGTTTATATCTCAATATAGAGTGAGAGGCAATGCATAAGTTTATACGTATTGGACAACTCGAATTGCCGTAGAAGAGAAAAACGTCATTCAGCACTTGCTTCTCCTCAAACACCCACTCGTAATTCGCCGCGCGCCCTGATAAATTGGACGTAGATGGAAGTAAGATAGGAAAGGTGATCCAGTGAGTATGAAGCTGCTGGACCAATCTTTTTCGAGGGGTTCCACCGAATTCCTCTCTCGAGGGGATGCCATGGCGCTAAATCAAGTCGTCCCGAAGTTAGAAAAGCTGGACGTGGGAGGGCGAAAGGCATTACCTTCGCCCATCTCGATCGTCACCCCATTATCCGAGGTAAACCTCGTGATACGAGGGGAATTAGATATACGGGGTGTGTCAATGTCCACAAAAAGTAGATAGAGTGGGAAATGCACGCACACAGGCCCTATGGATCTTTTAACGTGTGCTTTTTTGGATTATTTTTGTCAACGTCGCCAAGTCTCGGAGGGGCTGTGTATTGTTGTACCGCTAAGACGATTGCAGCCACTGACATCATACGCGATCAAGGCTCTCACTTTTATAGCTCAAATGTTGCGCTTCTCATTGAGCGACGATAAAGCGTCTTTTTTAAGAGTGAAATACAGTCTTTTTCAAATTAAAGCCATTAAGTCCGTTTTTACGTTAACTCGGTTTATTTAGGAAAAGTGCAGGCTTTTGTTGCTTGATCGATAGAAAGTAAGATAATCTTATTACGTTACTTTCGATTCCAAATTTGACATGAATTTGCTTTACACGTTCAGATAATTAAAGAAATAAAATACCCAAATGGAATTACTTTGGACCAATTGAGAGACCAAAAATTTTGTAATGTGTAGGATGTGGTAAACTACGTTAAGACAAGAGAGAGAGAGAGAGAGAGAGAGAGAGAGATGAAATGCATTCTTTGCTGCACAGTGTGAGAGTGATAAAATAGATCAAATTAATCCGATTCGATCTCAACGGGAATCCGTGTTGGGACCTTTTTAAATTCATTTTCTAATAAAACCGAAACAAATAGTAATATTATTTGAAATCATTGATACATATTTACTTATCACTTCCGTTCTTTAAAAGTGTAATTATTCCCTTACGATTATTGCGAAAATCTAAAATCTCGTACACTTGTTATTACTAATAAATACTAGCAATAATTATCGAATGGTTTTAGTAATTAAAATGCCCGCTGATTTTAAAAAGCATCCGTTTTCTCCGAGTGTAAACGAGATAATGCAAAGTACTGAACAATAGTTTTGTATAAAATGTATAAAAACGAATTACTCTTACGAGGTAGTTAAAGCCAATGAGAAGGGAATTAATTTCCAATACTAAATCAGAGTGACTTCAAATAGACTGCAGTTCTCAAAATTCACAAGTGTGCGTCAAATCTTGATTCAACTCGTGTAATGCCGAGTAATACACCGATAACGGTTTCCAGAACTTGATTACAAATACGATCTTCTACCGGGAACAAATAAGAAAGCGGCTGGATTCGAAAATTTAAAAGTCCCGAGCAGACAATGGAAAAAGAGCATCATCCGAATAATTTTTACTTCAGCGAGGATGCCGATGCGCGCTTGCTAGGGGAATCGATGGGGCGCGTGTTCCGAATACACGCGGGTCCAGCCCTCCCCTCCAGAATTTTCGCGATTTCCCGGCTGCGCTCGGGACAATGCGGCCCCTCTGTCCCCTCGCCCCTCGACTCGGGCTCGCACTCGCTTCGGCGCTTCCTGCGGCCGCATCGTCAATCAGAATTCCGCGAATTAGCGTTAACGGGCCGTTATTGCCGCGTCCATTTGGCTAGTGCACGGCTCCGCTCGCCCGCCCGGATACGAGCCCATAGATTCCCCATATTCTGCGCTATGCAGGCCATGGTTGGCCAGCGCCGCGGCAATAGTGGCGGTCGGAATCCGGTTAGTTACTGCCGCGCGTTATGGACCGGTGTGCTGGCCGCCACGCGAAAGCTCCACCCCGAGCACCGATCCTCTATTGATGTACGCGTCAAGAACGCAAAAATATACGGCCAGCCGTAAAAGAGGAAACAGTGCTTTTCCGACCTTTCCCGTGGCCCGCTCGTAATATAACCCGCCGCTAATTACCGCGGCGGACGAGCGGCGGACGAGCGGCGCTGGTTGCAGGAAACCTTTCGAATATAATGCCTCGGCTGAACGAGCATCAAGCAATACGTTATAAGCGAATGAGCCAAATGAACGGCAAAACGAGATTTGTTAATTAATTTCGATATGAGAGTTATTGGGCCGAGTGTATGGATCGTGATGATAACGAGGCTTTTCATTTTATCTGGTCACCTTTTTCCTGTTGTGCGACGCGAGTTTCGGTAAAGAAGCTTAATAACAGCTGTGTATTAGACCGTAAATACACTCGTGGTTACCGACTTCAATTTGGCTTTACGTACGAGCTAATTGTTTTCCGGCTTAAGCCATCCCAGAGTCTCGGAAACTAATTTGATTGCTTCGACACACAAGTATTCGCCAACCGAAATCTACCTTCAGGCCTTTAACTTTCCTCCTGAGATTCTCTTCCTTTTTATTCGTTCGCACATTTAGTGGCGCTTATACTTGAACCTGATTAAACGAACTGAGAGAGCGTTAAAATCAATTTTAACACTTTGCATTTCTATAACTATAAGTATTTCGAGTGAGATTATTGCGATTTTCAATATCGAGGCGAAATTACTTTTCAAATAATAAGACGAAATCGACCTTACAAAACACAAATTGCCTATCTTTTTCATAATCTTTCGAAGAGCCTATAGTGAAAATTAAGAAAAATCTATTTTTTTTTAATATATGTAACTTGCTGATAAAATTAAAATCTTTTTACCACTCAAAGAAATTTTCATCTTTTTAAAGCTAAGTTGTATTTAAATGTATTTAAAGCATACATCTGTTCTTGATCAAAAAGTACATATATTTATGAAAAATAATAAATGATAATTATTACATAATTGAAATTTTAATCGCATCCATAATTCACATTAAAATAATAAAACTTTTCTATTACGTGGCATATAATACACGAAGTTTCTTTTTAATTTCTTTCGTTGATCCGTATAAGAGATACGATAATCTTGTTTACGTATTTTTCTGAATAAAATTCATTTTTACATGACAAGAAACGACAGCCAACAGTTAAAATGCCTCGTTTCGTAAAAATATTAATACCATTAAGATATTTTCTCTGCATAAGCAAGTGGTACATCAATAAAATTATATTCTTATCACGTTAATTAATTTTGCACTACATTCACCTCTATCAATTCAATATTTCCTCATAATTGTGGTCCGATAATAAGCAATTTATACGAGAAAATTAATAGCAATGAAATTATTTTCAAAATTTAGCTTTAAACCGTACTTTTTACATTTTGCCTTAGTTATTGTAAACTTTCACTAAATATATGTTTGTGTATGAAAACTTTTTGTTAAAAATTCGAGTTTATAAACTTTGTAATAGTATAAAATAATTGATGCTTATGAATTATTATGAAAAATTTTTTGGTATAAAAATAAAATGAATGCTAATACTTCAGCTTTTTTCTCTATATGTGCTGACATTTCACGAATATGCTAGTAATGATTACTACATTTATATGTAGCTTAAATATCAATCAAACTTTTCTATATCAAATCGTTCAAATTTAAATATTATATGGCTTACATTATTATATTGATCATAATGGAAAATGAAAATGTGAAAATACGGAAGAAAGATGGTAGTAAATGAGATAACCAAAATAGTAAACGATAAAATAAGAGGAGGGGAAATGCCAGAGGAGCGAAGAAACGGAATAGTAGTGTCGATTTTTAAAAAAGGGATAAAGAAGGTACAAATAATTATAGTGAATTATACCTTTTGATACGGGCTGCAAAATTTACACAGAAGCTATAAAAAATACAGTAAAAGAACAAATGGAAGGACGTAGAAAGTATGCGGAGACCTAATTTGGCTTTAGAAAAGAAAAAGGCACACTTGACGTGATCTCGTGCCGAAAATGGAGGGAATATTCGTTGTTGCGCTGTTCGATATAAAATCAGCATTTGATAAAATAAAGAGGAAATTTAAAAGAACATGAAAAAATCAGGAATAAAAAAGTACTTAATTGACTGGAAGGAATAATCGCTGAATTAAAAACCAAGGGGGAGTAAGGCAAAGATGTTGGAACCAAAGGAGAAGCTGAAGGTACTCAGAACTTCAGGCATAAAAATAGAAAAAAAGGATTACATCACTTATAAACGCAGACGATACTGTAATATTGGCAGAAAGTGAGGCGGAATTAAAAGAGCTATTAAGAATCTTTGAAGAATACCTGGAAAGAAAAGGCTCAGAATAGAACTGAGAAAACACAAAAATTAAAGGATTAGAAAAAAGGTAGAAGAAGAAAAGAGTTCTGATGGAAAGGTAGCGAAATAAAAATGGTGAAAAAATTTACATATTTAGAGTACAGATTTAGTTAAAACAGCAAACACAAAGAACACACTAATCTATAGTCGAAAGAGCGAATAACGTATTAATGAAATTGTGAAGTATAGCAGAAAGATAGTTTAAGGAGAACTTCTGCACGAAGATGAAATTATTTAATGTACCCATAGAAAATGTACTGCTCCACGGAGCCGATATCTGGAGATAAAAAAGCTGCGCGGAAACAGAAAAAGCGCAAAAATATATAAAATGGATATTGAATCTAGAAAAAAGAAGTCGCCGAGTCACATTGTGATGCTAGAAATAAAGAGAAATAGGATAGTAAGGAAGGCAGGTAAGAGAGGAATTAAGCTTGACAATGACATAATAAACAGTGAAAACGCGGAAATTCTTAAAAAGAGGTAGAATAAGGTAAGAAGAAGGGAAAGTTTTTAAAAGAAATAGAATATATTAGTAAAGACACAAGACAGAACGCGAACTATGGAGCAAAAAGGATGATCTGTTGGCTTAATATTAGATAGTCAAACCTTTTTGGAAGAAAAAATAGAAACGGGAGAAATAAAGTGCGAAGAAATAGAAGCATTAAAAGTAGGACAACGCCGCAAGTTTGAATTAAGAAATTAGAAACTTCAAAATATGTAGAAGTCAAACATATAATAAAAAATATAGCGAAAAGATAAATATACGTATAAAGAGAAGGATTGTACAAAATACACCGTAACAGAGAGAGAGAGAGAGAGAGAGAGGAAAGCAGCAGAGTGAAAGAGAGGCAACGGAGCAAGAATTTAGCAGCAGTGAAGAAGAAAGGAGAAAAAATCAATAAATAAATAAATGTATAAATGAGAGCGTCAAATAATATAGCATCAAATTGTATGACTACGTGTTAAAAAAAATAATAACGCACGTTTAGTAAAGTACGTAAATAACAATGTATGAATTGTACGTAAATAAATAATACTAATAACACGATAGAAAGTGTTTTCATAAAAGTATATAAAGCATTACTACTAATAAGATACTGTTTGTAAAAACATGAATTAATCCATTTACTGTGAAAAAGTTAAAGATTTAATGAACTTGTGATAAATATAAACAAATTTTATTGTAAAAAATATTTATTTTACTCTTTCCACTTGATTATTTCTATGTAAATTGCTTATGATATTATTAATCTTAATCTTATTTTATAAAGTTAGCTTTATCCAATACCTATAAATAATTAAAATGATAGTTTAGATAACACATTACTTTAAATCACAAATTTTAGTTAACACGAACACTGTAAATTGTATTGAAAAGTAGCTCCAAGTATTAATTCCAAGTTCATATGAATAAATCATTTACTTCTCAGACTTATACTGCAGTTCTTAACATTATTTAAGATTAGTTTTTATATGAAAGCAGAAATACAAAGATCTTAAATAATCCTCTATTGCTGTACTTGGTAATATTTATTTTTATTTGAGGCTTAAATATTTTAAAATTATATTAAAGCTTTATAAAAAAAACTAATTTTTAAATCTTTATTTTACAATATAATGCTTTGTTTCCTTTTCATGATTCTACAAGTAAATACAAAACGAAATTAAATAATTATTAGAGTAAAAGTTTATAATTGATATTTTATTAGAAAATTGTTTCTGAAGAATCATATTTTTTTTTTTAATTTTGTACTTCAAATTTATGTGAATTATTATTGCTTTAACCATTTTTTAAACACAATGTGTATAATTGTGTGAATATGATAATAAAAATAATATGAAATACAAAAAATAATTGTTCTACTCATTAGATACACTATACACTACAGCAAAGACATAGTAGTTTTTTATACGACAATTGAAGATGTTAAAAGTAAATAATAATAACTAGCAATAAAAAATTATGTTGATTATTACACTTTTAGATTCATTGTAATTTAATGAAACAAAAAATTATAATACGTAGAGTGAAGTTTAAAAAAAAAATTATCGCCATGCTGAAAAAAGTAAAAGCGTTGTATGGAAAGGAATGATTTTGTAGTTTTTAATAAAATCGTAATTGAATGTTATTATATCGTTATTGCGTCAACATAAATCTTATCGAAAGCCTTACCTTTAGAAGTCTACTACGTATTGTTTTACCGAAATTTTGATTTGTCACTGTACACATCTTTGCAATTAACATCATTCCCTAGTAAATTAACTAATTACATTTTTATACGTTAATAATTCAAAGCGGAAAAAATTCTTTTTTGAAGAAAAATATAATAAAATTCAAATAGCAGAAACCAAGTGAATAATATTAGTACAATTAAAAGTATTTAAATTGCAATTAGCTGGTCGGAAAGCTCGCAATTTCCCCTAGAACGCGCTCGTATTTTTTCAACTGCACAAAATCCAAGAATTCCTTCGTAAACTTTTATAATTATAGAATCATTATCAGATTGCGTGGATCACGCCGATTCGTGATATTAAATTTTGTTTCTCCGCAATAACGCTCTCGCCCAAAATTCAATTCTTCATCTACGCGAGGTATTTTGTAATCTGTTCACTTAAAGCATATAATAATCGCAATTTTTGATGCATGAGCACTTTGGTTAAAAGCACGAATGCCGATAAGCAGGAAAAACGAAGTAAAGGATCTTGAGTCATATCTCGAATCAAACGCGCGGGGTTCTTGCAAAGCTGCGAGCCACGTCTCCTCGAAAAGTGTGCAACACTACTACGCAGCGGGAAATAATCTTGGCCGATCTTTCGCCTGACATAAAGTTCGTACAACGTTTTATCGCGGTTATCAATCAAGAGCTTATCTAGATGAGTCGCTCGTATGATCCGTCTCTCTTCTGGCTTTTGCGCGCGCAAGCGCCAGATATCTTAATCCACGGCTGGAGATCGAATTAAAAGTGTGAGTCGTCTCGCATCACCTTTTACGGGGAAATGTTGCACTTTTGCAAATGCACATCTCCGGAGAAACGAGCAGAATTCTTAACTATAAAAATCTGCTCTTTCGCTGCAACTAAATTGCGCAGTGGTTCGCTTCAAAATTTTCTTTTTGCCTAGATGAAAAGTCACCAAGGCAGCCCAAATAGATTTATCGGTATTTATTAAGAAAGCAGCTTTAATACTGCCGAGTCGTTTTTCGCGGACTCGTCGTGATTCACACGTGGTTACTTAAAAATATATAAAGTGATTTTAATCGTAATTCCTAGTATTGGTCATCGAATATGGGCCATTTCAAACGCGAGTCCGATATCCTTCAGTTATAGTATATAAGTAGAGAAACAATGGAAAAACTACATTAGATCTAACGAGAAATGGAGTAAAACCATTAGCATGACCAAAATTTTTACCAGTACAATGTGCGATAGACTTATTTAAAGTTATTGACTACGTAAATTAGTCTCAACAGGTTTTAATTATTTATCTGATATAATCTGTGTACAGGTATGTCAAATTTATTTGGAATGTAATATTTATTTTATGCGCAAAAATGACAAATTTTGTGAATAAAATCTTTTCAATACAATCATCGAATCTATTCGTTTATAATTAAAAAATGAAAGCGATACTTCAAGTCAGTAAATCATAAACATTAACAGAATTTTTGTAAATAATCATTTTTAATTACGTTTTTAACTTAGGAAAGAGCATTTCTATATCATACAAGAGTGACGTTAAATTTAAAATACTTAATTTTTCGAAATAACTGTTTAAATAATTATTGACCATAAAAAACAATAGTCTTTTTAAAATTAAAAAATTAATAATTAGTCTTTCAGAGTGTTTGATTGTAAAATTTACATCCTCTTAGATTAAGAAAATAATAAAACGACTTCATGAAAGCTTTTTTTTGTTGCAGACCAAGTACCTACGGAATCGTATCCAGTTGGTAGGTAAAATCTTACACTTTTTCAAAGATGAAATTCGAAAGATATCTAGATACATTTGTAGTGGAATAAAAATTGATAAGCTTAATATTAACGTTTTGTTTCAAAAATTGATTGGTCAATAGACGCGCTAGCTTATACGACGAACGCTAGTTAATAAAAATAAAATTTGATCCTTTGGATAGAGAGAGAGAGAGAGAGAGAGAGAGAGAGAGAGAGAATCTTTCACGGGTACAAGCTCATGCAGACAACGTAATATCTTGTATATTCTCACTTTTATGATGCTTTACCGACGTTATAAAATTTACATTTATATCAGTAATCTTTTTTCCGAGTTTTACAAGCGCCGACTTGAGCAACTGTGAGAAAGCCATGATATCTAAAGGAGTACAAAGTCAATCAGCTATTGCACTGATTCGCACAAAGTACAAGTAGCTAGAGGTGGTCCAAGAATTCGACTTGTCATCGTGACAGTTTTGAGGATCGAAAGATGCAAAGTCTCCGTCGAATCGCAGCGAACAATGTTCCTCGAGTGCTTTCACGAAAAGCGTCAAACGGGATAAGAAATGTGACGCGGGTTGGGCCGGAGTTGCAAGTAGTCGCGCATATTAAAGGTGAAGCAGTGCCCTTCCGAGGTCACGTAAGGCCAAACTCGAAAGACCAAAGCTTTTCGAAATGTGTATGAAGAAGGACGATGATCGGCGTTCGCGATAAAACTTAGACGCTCGAACTTTTATCTGCCTCGTAAATACGCCGCGAGCGACTCTCTTGGCCATTCGCTCACGCGAGGGCACGCGATGGGAATAATTAAATTCATCACTCGCACGGAGACTGCGAGCGCGCGCCCGACGGATTTTATTCCCGACTGGGAGCCGAGCAGATTACTCATGCGAGTCGGCGATGTATGCCGCCACTCCAAAGGCTCCGCGTGCATGCTCTTGGCGGTTATTTGTTGGGACTTGGTATTTTCGCGATTTTCCGACGCGTAAAAGTGTCGCTTGTTTATGGTGCTGGCTAAGTTACGGATTTATTAAACCGTCGGCTTGAGCTGCGGTAATGCACTCGCGCGCGCGTTCCCAAGACAGAGGATTGCGCTGTGAATGTCTTAGAATGAAGCGATTACCCAAGCAAAAAGGGCGCGTTTTTAGTCGAAGAGACTCGCGAGCTTAAAATAATTGCTGCCCCCTCTTTTGAATTCGAAATATTGCAACTCGCGAGGCACTTGTATCTCGTGCTTCGGCGTAAGTTTTCTTCCTGACGGCTTGCGCCCTCAACAAACGTCTTTTTACTTTTAACGAGTCGCTCTCTGCTGTAATACTTCAATTCACGCGCGTAACCTTTTTATTTTATTTCGGGCATTCCTCTGCCAACTTCTGATTTTATGGAAGATTTCAATTTGATGCACTCTGTACTTTTACTTTCGATTCAGAGCTTCGAGTATTATTTCAACAATGAAATTTTAACGGCAGAGCTAGAAAAAATAGCTCTCGCGTAAATTCCATCTTATTATCGTATTAATGTTTCTGCTTGTAAATTGTTAAACTGCGGATATAAAACTGCAGATATTTCATTGTCGCTATATTATGTGCTAAATTTAATAAACATGTATTTTTAAACCGCATGTTTATGAATCGGTGTGTGCATAATCGTGTGATTATGTCCACGCATTTGGCATGGACTCTGCATGTACAAAAATAAATGACTTATTGCAACATTTAATAACGTAAGTAATGTTCTTCCCTAACCTTGAGTTATTTATATGTTTGATAAAAATATCGCTCTGTGCCTTATATTATTTTGTAATATAACATTTAAATTTGAATACATTTTTGTAGGATTGAAAAATTAATAGTGCGATCTGAAAACTGTATTGTTATTACCGCCATTGCTTTTATTATCCACATATTCCTTAATTTTTTAGTATCGTAACATTTCGTTAATGTCCAGTAAAGTAGAAGTTAACATTACCAGTGCAAAATTCTTATTATTCAATTGTTTCAACCAAGCAGCTTTTTAAAATTAATTTCCATTCTAAAATATTATTCTACACTCGGAATCATTTCAATTTCACTCGAGAACATATCATAAAAGCTAACGCTTTAATACTCGATTATAATACGGAATAGTATCGCTTCGATATAACTGACTTAATTAATTTCTCGAACCGATAATTCTTACGCATAGTTATTTACTTATTCGATGATAAACATGCCTTTTTCATTACGAAATTTTAACAAGTGATCTTGTAAAATAAAAAATTTAAGGAATATTGCCTTTATATCGCCAATAGTTTACGGGACAGAAAAAGTACGGGTTTCGCGTATTTAAACAACCGGAAAACGTGCAAGAGCAAAGTTCTTTCCGAGTCGGAAAATCTTCCCAGTGTCCGGGGAATCTCGAGGTCCAGGCGCTGTTAAAAATTGCGACACGTACTATCAATGTTTTTACCGCTTCTACCGCACAACTGTACCTGCGTTCTTCACTTCTTTCTTTGTTACCTGTTCTTCCTCACAACCTATAGAATACTTCCATTTGTAATTACTTCCAAGAGTCACGCTTCATCCTCGACTCTCTTTCTGCGATTCAGAAGCTATAAAAAATCACTCGGCCAAGGTCTTCGTCCAAAAAGTCGAGCCAAAGACTCCAATATCTTAAAAAAGGAGCGCAGACCAGAGGGGCCCTAAAAAACCGAGACGGACGACCCGCCGCGAAAATTACTGTAGTGTGGGTTCAAGGCTGAGCGGCCCAAGTCTGCGCCCAGAGAAACAATAGCGGCGCGCGTTTCCTGCAATAGTGCGGCTTTTCCCCGATGAGCCAACCAAGGGTTGCTCGCAGGTTAGAGAAAAAACGAAGAGACGAGAAGCGAAAGCGAAGGCGATTTAACGGGGTGACGAAGGAGCCTACGTGGCGCGTTTACGACCAGCAGGCATGAGAAACATTCGCGCGAGGGTTCGGCCGTTCGAGGGTGAAAGCAAGGCCCGGGCCGCGGTCCGTCGGACGCTACGCGCTCGGTCTTTCCGGCAGCCGTCCTTCTCTGACCTCGCAAACCCGAGAAATACCTAGTTTAGGAGAGCCCATTTTTTCCTCCTCAAATTGTGCAGCACTCTCATTCTCCGTCCTCCTCTTTTTTCGACTTTTTTTCAAGCGCTGGTCCGCAGGTCGAAGGACACGAGGATGGTCGGGTTGCGCGGGCGGCCCGAGCCGTGTGGGACGACTGCAGAGGGGTTAACGAGGAAGATGTTCAGTTTCTTTCGAGACGCTACGCCAACAAGAGCGTCTCGGGCGTCACTTTGCGCTTTGCACTTACGCTCGACACGGATTGGCACTTCGCGCCAAGTGCGATGCGCTTCGCGAATCGATAAACCGTCGTGCAGGTCACGATTCGCGTCGCGGCGCCGCGCGAGCTTGCGCTTGCCGACGGACGGCGGCGAGTGGCAGCCGGGAGTGTCTCACTGGTGCCGCACGCAGCGGCGCCTTTCGCAAATTCGCATTCGTGGAAATGCACCGCTGAAGCTGCTGCAAGGGCTCCCTTTGCTTTACATTGCAAATTGTTTTACTTTTACTGCAAGCATGCGCCAATGTGCCGAGAGAAAAGCTATTTTGAGCTCTGTTGTTTAAATTCAGTGAGGTACATTGCGCGGATATGTAAAATCTATTCAGAGTTCAATTATGTTCTGACTGCGATTCTCTTCCTCTTCGATTAATGCATTATTCGCGTTAAGGGCGATGCGAGGTGAATGGTTATTTCTCGTTGTAAGCTTTTTGCCGTGCCCCGCCGATCGACTGTCGTCCACTATTAGTTGCAACTCACTTGGATAATTGTTGAGAAAGTTTTACTTATCACGTGTGAATTCTTGCGAAAATACGAAAATTTAAGCGCAGGTTTTCAGCAAATAAGCCTAACTTTAGTTGATATCAGACTTTCTAATGTAACAACGATTATAGTGCGTATTTGCATGGCGAAAAAAGTTCTTATGCTTTGATTTATCTTTGCACTTAAGCCTTTATTACAGTTACAAAAAGAATGTTTAATACTAATGCTTCGCAAAACCGGATTTCGCGCGCAACAGTCGCCAAGATACTGATAAATCGCTAAATTTTTCGATGCGAAATTGCATTAATCTTACGTTTTAATAGACATTTTATTCCTCGAGATATCAAATTGTCTTAATTAAGAGGAAAAACCATTGCAAAAACTAGTGTGCCGCAATTTTCACGCGCTAAAATAACTAACGCGAGAATACTTGTAAACTCCGGCAACTTAGTCATGAGAAATCTTTGATTATGCAAGAAAACAGGAACTCGCAAATTTCGCAAATGCCTGTCCTCATTTTTCGTGGACAGGTAGCGCGAATCATAAAAAGTAATCTCACAGGTTTTACGAGCGTATTTTTATGAGCGCAAGCATCGTTTTAGGGCCACGAGTTGCGCGCAATAAAACTATTTCAGAAAACCTCTCGTTAAAATTTAAAAACCGAGATGAATGTTTGACTGACAAAATATAAACATCTCCCGAGAAGAAGATAAACAATCTACAAGTGTCGCATGAACCGCAAATCGCACTAATGATGAAGACATAAAAATACTTTTATCGTGACACTGTTTTTGATGAGCATTAATCTCACGCATTTGACCATAAATTAATTTCCAAATAGAATTATGTCTATCTGTGTATAAGATCGTTATTAATATTCTTTCAAGTATAAAATATTATTGTTGTACATTCTAATTTCTAATGTGCAGATGAAAAATAATGCTTCGGACATTACTCATACATGTATTTAGTATAAAATTATTTTGCGCTTGTAAGAAACGTCTAGAATTACAACGCGTACATTATTCGTACAACTTGAAACATTATTGAATTTCGTAAAAGTGAAATTTGTGAAGTAATCGATTTTCGCGAAGGGAATCATTTCAGAAATTACTTTCCACAATCTACAACAACATTAATTAGCCTCTCGCTGGTATCAGTTTTGTGAAATAAATGACACATTCCAGATAAATTAATGTTCAAACAGCGATTCAACAAATCGTTTCAATGACACTAAATATTGTAAGACATGTGCGTGCGACAACGACAAATAAGATGCTGCTTCTCGTTAATCAGCAAAAGTGATTCAGCTCGGTGTATTGTTAAAAACACACGGTCCTCTTTTGCGCAGTCTCATCCTTCATAAGCACTCGAAAGATTCTCCCTCGCAGTTCGCCATTCTCAGCATCTGTAAATAAAAAACGCAATTGTTGGTTCGGTTAAAGAGAGCAATGGCATAGTTGACGGTTACTCTCGAGCAATCGCTCCCGCCAATGCTCTAATCTTATCCGATCTCATCTAATCCAAGACGCCGGCGTAATCGGAGCGCCACTTTGGCAGCAAACAGAAAACGAAGTGCAAAGAGGATTTTAATAAGGGCAATAATCCGAAGCGTCAGGGGCAGCGCGCGGATGGAGGCAGAGCAGAGTCGGGCTTTGCCGCAGAGTCGTTGACACTCCACGTCGGGGCATTTAAAGGAAGCCCGGTTGCTGGCGCACGGCGCGTCGGACGAGGTCGGGACGAGAGAACTCGTTGCCATATCAATATACCTAAGTGAAATGATACGAGACTCCCGTAAAGCTCGACAGTAATGACGCATTAGGGGGCTACTAGCCCGATTTAGTCGCCCATCAAACAAAGGCAACTTTTATTGGATGGCCCGAACACGTAAGAGGCCCGACTCGCATTTTCTCTCTCTCTCTCTCTCTCTCTCGCACCGGTGGACGAGAGGGAGGACGAGCGACGGACCGCACCAGCTCCCGAACCGACGCGTTTTATGCGTTTTATATAGGTGCGAGATACGCGTCCCGAATGCGAAAGACGGAGGTGCGTGAAGCTACGGTACAAAAAGTAAAGTGCACGTGTATCTACGTGTGAGGATCTCGATTAAGGGGGTGTGTGCTTTTATAGTCCCTTGTCGAAACCTGATTTCCGTATTTGCTTGGGCGCGACGCTCCGAAGCTGGAATTTTGTCGTTCCGCGTGTACTTGGCTCCGCGCAATGCAAAGTAGAGCGCACTTTTGTCGATAATCACGCGAACATTATTCCACACACTGATGTTTGTTGTAAATTACGTAATTTACTCGCACATGGCTTCCTGTCATTTTAATGCTTCTCATTCCGAAGGTGTATGAAGGAATTAATTGCAATTGTTAAGCAGACGGATGATAAGCTTCGACGCCTCGCAGACGGACATAAATGCGTTAAAAATCAGCGGCTCTACAACCGGTGGATGTTTGCTCTTAGGGTAGAATGTAAATCCGCACACCGTTTCGCTTCATTAAGACATAAATAATTTCAAGCGCCGAATAATAAATTTTTGCGAAAGGAAATTTTTAATAAAAACTGATTTAGCGCGCAGGTGGAAATTAGCATCCGCTGAAATCCCACTTGAATCTTAATGCGTCCTATTGCTTTTGACGCATGGAAATGTTGTTTATAATAAACTCTCCATGCTAATGAACACGGCCAACTTTTGTACAGGGATAAAAGTTAACGCATCGATCGCACGTTAACGCGTGTTTAAAATAATTTACTTAATTGAAATTGCAGCTGGAAATGCGCTCAGACGGTACATTAATCGGTACAAAGTATCGAAGTCGTCTATAGGAGGAAAAGTATTGTTTAATATTCCATCGTGTGGCGTTTATTACTGTAATCCAATAAAACATCGCCTGCCGTCGGCAAAGTTTCCGTGCGAGAAAATGCTTTGCGCAGATGCCAGGCTTGTGATCTCGCGCGAAAACAATGCAATTGATTCAGCGAAACGCAGGAATATTTTCGCTTCTGTTTCGGGAAATATTGTATTTATCGCAAGGAGCAATTTGAAAAATCCCGTGGAACAATATCTCGCAGCCAGCCTCCCGCCGCTCGTGTTCTCTCTCGTTTTCTCCGTCTCTTTGGACGCGGCTTTAATTCCCGGCAGCCGCCGGTGGGCATATACGATGCCTTTTACCCTCATTTTTTCATATGCAGATAGCAGCGACGATAACGTGCATAAGAGTGTACCTTCGCGCTGCACACACAGCTGAAACCGGTTATGTCGCTCTCTCGACTTCACGTTGGCGTCGGGATTACTTTGGCCGTACGTATGAAAGTTCTGCGAGAGCAATAGAACATCTTGAACACACTAGACGAGATTCATCGCGCGCGCGTCCGTCGGTGCTGGAAGAGCAGCTCCTGAGAAATAATTTGAACACCTTCAGCAATACTTTTACGAGTGTGCGAAGATACTCCCGATGATGTCTAAATCGATGCGCACTTTTGAATTAGAAAGATTCGCGAGTATCAGGAATTAGGGAAGATATCTCGACTGTTATGGTCGTTTCGGGGTAATTCGATAATTCGACGAGCGATTTATTGAACGTTAAAACAACGAGTGGGAATTTTATCTCGCCGCTTAACTCGGGCATTTAATATTAAATTTTTTAGTTCTTCAAAATTTAAACTTACCTTTGAGAGTTTAATGCATCAGTGTATGAGTTCTTCTCGCGTTGTTAATTAAAAGTAAATCTTAGGTGCATAACCGATAGATGTTATTTATGTTATTCAAAGTTTCGATGTGCTCATTTGTAACATTTACTATTATTAATCATATTACTCTTACATTTTTAACAACTATTTAAATAATAAACTTCTATATTTCTATTTCGACCTTCTGTAAAATATATTATTAAAATTTGATAAAAAATCCGATTAATAGATTAATAGAGTTTTTGAATCTAAAATTATATTTATATATAAAAAATTGATAATTTTATTATATTTATTGTTATCGAAAAAAATGCTTTATCCTACATTAGAAATATTAACAAATTAAAAAATAAGCATTATTCGTACGTTTCAAAATTAAATATTTTCGTTAAATTATATATTATTGTTTTTAAATCGTGATTCAACTTGTAATTCCCAATTGTATTATATTTATAAATCGGTATACGTTAAGAATCCTAAATATCAATAATAATTTAACTTTATAAGAAAAAAGGAGTTGCATTGATACGCGAATAAAAATTTTAAATTTTTTCTAAACACATTTATTTTAAATATTTAATATACAAATTTTTCACAAGTACAAAATAATATTAAAAAATTTAATAATTTTAGAACTTTAATTTTTATACTTGATAATATAATATAATATTTATTACGAATTTTTAAAATAGGTCAAAATGAATTTTATTAATAATAAACGTTTGATGAAAAGAAGGTTTTTACTCGTAAAAAAATGAAAATTATTGCTGTCTTTTAACAAAAATAGTTTACATAATTTATTTCTAAACCCAGAATAAATTTTTTTAATAAATGTAAAAATTAAATATTTAGCATTTATCTCATCTTCGTCACTCTCTTGAATAGAATACTTAAAAAGTTCATTGCATTCATACTAATAATTGTAAATAGAAAAATAATTTAATTTTAATATTAAATTCCATATAGCGTAAAAAGTTTGACATTTTTAATTTGAACTAAATTCCATCTTAACAATGAGTAAAATGTATTTTAAAGGATGTAATACGAGTATAGGTAAAATAGTGTTATAGACATTCAGTAAATTGAAAATAATATTTGATACCCGTGTAAAAAATAACCTCGAATAATAGTTTATTCAATAAAGTTTCGTTTAAGTATTCAAAAACTTGTACAAGTGTCTCTCTTATACACTCGTTGTAACTAAAAATTATATTTAAATAGTCAGTTTATGAAATTCATTGAATTTTCTAATAAATTTTACGATTCGATAACGACTCTGCATCGACAAGATATTTACCGATAAAGTAAGTAAAATTCGCATCAGTTAAAAATTATGAAGAACACTAGTTATTGTTTAATAATTATTTTGAATGTACATTGGATTAGTGAATCTCATAAGCACATGTCAGGCGTAGAGACGCCAGAATTAATGACCGCGTTGTCCTGTTTGCGACGGAATAAATTGAACGTTACTGTATACGAACTAAGCAGTAACGCTAGTTCTATCTGACCCATAACAAACGCTCTGCGCCATCCCATTACGATACGTTTCTGCTATTGGCTCGAGTGCATCTCCATGCGGAAGTGCACTTATTACAAATACGAATTCTTTCCGATTGATGCACCAATTTCATTTTCGTTTCGAGTTGTATGCGAGCCTTTGGTACGTGCTCGAGCATGCAGATGTAGGCTTTTTATGAACTTTATTCTTGCTCTACCGTTATTCTAATTTTCTACGAGTTATTGGTCTTTCCAGTCTACTCTACTTAATAACTTGGCTCTAAAACTGTAGCGTAACAATTAGGTTTACGTCATAAACACATCGCAAATAACAGCTGCAATTAATTTCGTCGCCTTGAACTTGCAATGCGCAAAGTATAGATTTTTTTTAACTACTTAACGCGTTAAATAACAAACACTTTGTGTCCCGTTTTTACCCTAGCAAAAGAAAGTAATATAGTATCCCTATCATCGCCACTCATCGACGAGTCGATATTGCATTAAAAAATTTTTATTCTTCATCCATTGAATTGAATTGAACAATAATGTACAGTTCAATAAAATACAAGGACGTATCAAAAGAAGAGGATTACGGGAGTATCTTAATATACGGTTGTAAGAGCATTGCGAATCGACACCAGAAGACGATGATAAAAAGAAGCAAATTAAATTATAAATTTAATCATGTAAATAATCGTATAAGCAGTATATCGATTAAAGAAGCGAGTCGCGAGTGCCGCGGCCATCGAGGTAATGGGCGAGCGGCGAGGGCCGGAATCCATGCCGAGCGGAGCGCGCCAACGGCGGCACGTGTCAAAGTCGAAAGGAGCTACGGACCGTTGGGCGCATGCGCGACCGAGCCAAGATGGCCGCCGTCACTGCCCGCTCTTCCCCCACCGCGCCGCCAGCCCGCAGACAAACGGGTTGCTTCTTCCCTCTCTCTTTTGCCTTCGCAGCGGGTGTCCCCTGTGCTCGCTCCCTTTCTCTCTCCCTTCCCCCAACGGGCGCGCGCGCTCTCTTCCTCTGTTTCCTGCTCTCCATCGCCCGCGAAAGCTCGGGCATCAGCAATACAGCATCAATTCTAGTCTCTGCGTACATGCGTACAAACTGTTTGCGCTTACCCATATATTTTTAGACTGTCGCGCGCTCCTCAGACGAGGATAAAAGATGCCAAACGGAAGGTGCGTGTACGCGTATGACCAAGTGAGAAAAGGCAGACGAGGGAGGAAGTAAGTCTAGTTGGGTTTCTCGGTTATTAAAAGGGTCCATCTGTCTTTCGACGCCCTCGAGGCGCGGGAGAATTTCCGCGAGGTTCTGTCGACGCCGGTATCTTCTTCCGCCCTGTGGAGTTCGTACACGACGCGAGGTACGAGACACGAGTGGCGCCTGTATTGTCGCAACGCTCCGGGGGGAGAATGGACCAGCACAAAGGGAAGCGACGTTTGCGGGCAGGGGGGGGGGGGGGGGGCTAGTCTGGCGCGCATCACGAAAATTCGCGCGATTTCGCTCCTCCGCGGTTATGAATGCGAAGACGAAGGCCCGCGCAAGTTGTATTCTGGTAAGAGGAATTCGAAGGGTATATTCTTCGCTTTCTTTTTTCCGAGGCGTCGCGATCCGCCCAGTGCAATCCGTCGAAGGTGGATCGAATTTTATCGATTCGCTCGACGCTCGGCCTTTTTCCGTGCGAAAGAGTCTGAATTCGCTTCTCGCCGAAACGATAAAGGGAACAAGTCTTTCGTTCCGTGTCGCTGAGGCTCTATACTTGTTCCGATATTAGGTCGAGATTACTTGATTACTTCAGGGTAATTACGGCTGTGCACTGACAATTTATTTTTAGAACAGATTACCGGATGACACTATTGACCTTATTACGAATTTCACGCTCCTCCGAAGCCTTCCAATGCTTTTATTTTACTTATTCTTCTTCACCTTATTGAGTCGCTGCTATGGGTACATTAAAATTTATCGCTTTTTATCGTTGCTATTATTGTCTCCTCTGATGTACTCCCTTAGCGCTCTCTCTTTCTCTCTCTCTCTCTCTCTCTCTCTCTCTCCCTTGTTATTAAAGATAATAAAGGAGTACAAGTAACGGACAGCAACAAATGATCGAGTTGTGTTGTGGGAAACAAAATTAGAAACGGGATAATTCATTTGTTCTGTAAACCTACCGAAAATTAATAAAACACATTTCACTTATTTCTACACGCGCCGCTACTATTATTTGCAGCGATAAAAAGTTCTTCTCCAATTAAAATTGTCGGAACCTATTGAAAGTTTCACGCTTGAATAATTTCATTTTAAGCTTATTTACCGGATTTGAGTTTACTTTGCTGCATTATTGAAAATATTCTCAAAAATTGCCGTTGACTAATGAAAAAATTTTTATTTTTAATTTCCTATCGTTGTTCTTAGAGTTTGTGCTGTTTGAACGATGACTTTAGAAAATGAAAGAAATTACAACGACCTTTTGGATATTCTCTTCTGATCCAATTCGCATTTAACAATGGCGTAAGTTTTTAAAGTGTATCTCTGGGCTATTTTTGAATTGATAAACAGATTTACATTCTTCTTTTCTGCCTACAAAAATAACAGTCACAGAACCATGGGTGTAATTTCGGGGGTAGGTCACTGACACAACGGGAGAAACACTTTTGTATTGATTTCTTCGCTTAGTGCGTGACTCCGTAAGCTCCCAAAGTGATATTCTATTTCAGAAATAGAAATGCGTGCTCTATCTTACATATTCATCACGTATTTTTACAATAAATTTAGATAAAAAGGAGAGTCAAGGAGAGATTCCTCCTCGCGAACAAGACGAATATAGGTTAGTTGGCTGATCGCGCAAAAGCCTTAATATGCATTAGCCTCGCACCAAACTATACATTTGGATACTAAATGTACGGCTAACGAGTTAGGACCGGTAGTGCGCCGCGTCGTAAGTTACAAATAAGCGAAAAGGGAAAGCCGCGAGTACGCGAGGTTAAGGTGGACGGAAATCCGAGCTCGTACTCAACGTAAAAATGCAAGTCGGCAACGGAGAAAGGACATCCGCGAATAGCGAAAGCCCGGATCGTAAATATCGGGTAACGTACGAAAAATTATTTGAAACGACTTTTTAAATATTGAACTCTTAGATGGGAGCGGAACTGCGAGGCGCGCGCGCACCCACACGCAGAGAGGACCGGCGCGCACGCACACAGACGAGGGAGGCTGGCAGATGGACCGAGGAGAATGGAGAATGGCGCGGCGGGAAGAAGGGGGCAGGCGAGCCCGAGAGCGGCGAGCACGCGGCCAAGATGGCCGCCGCGTAGCTCTTCCGTCGACGTCGCATGGGAGCTTGGCTGCCGGGCCAAAAGTGCGCGAGCGAGCGCGCGAAATCGCGATCCCCGCGAGTGATAACGCATCGATATCGGCGTGGGATCGCCCGAGAAATTGGCGTCGGTGATGCGCGCAGCGAGGAGGCCTCGTTGAGTCCGCGCGCGCGAGAGCCACGCCCAGGGACGCAGCCATCTTGGATGATGCACGTCAAAGCAGCGACAGCAGCACCGCGAGAGGCGACGACCGCGGCTTCGTGCTGAGGAGATCGGATCGAGGCGCGCGGACCTCGATTTTATTTTTACGCTAATTTGAAGGATCCCCGAGAGCATCGCGATAACGGTCGAGCTTTGATCAGTCCGATTACCGGGGCTCGCTTCCTCTTGCGTTTCCTTATCAAGATGTACGCATGCGGACGGAGTGACGATAACGCGCCTTAGTTTTCTGCGGCCACATATGTTCTCAGGTAAATTCGAATATATGCAAAATCTTTGTATTTTGAAAGTTAAATTCCTCGCTTTAAATAATTAGCGGGCAATCTTGTAAAAATTGTATTTTCGCCTTCTGCTCCAGTCTGTACTTTTGTTTGTATTCATCCTCTTAACGAATTTCTATAAATTTTCTCTTAATTATCTGTCAAATGTAAGGCTTACCTTGTGCGAGCGAATTTGACTCTCATTCGCGATAATTATTGTTTATTATCATCGTGATTTCACTTTAACATGCCGTACTTGTATCTCTTTTCATGCAGCCATTGTATTTGGTGATGCCCTAAATGATAATATGGAGCAAGCGACTTATGATTATTACCTATCGTTAAATAATTATTATATTTTTATTATGCCAAAAACGGTGCCGTCAATTTTCACTGTAAAAAGCACGTTGGTTGTTTATTTTTTGTTCTGGGTAAAAGTGTGGTTATGTAACAGAAAAGAGACGCTGCACACGTTCGTTAGAATTACACGACTAAAATTTTTTATGAAAAAGAGATGTGCGATTAAGAATTCATTGTCAGACTCTTCGTAAATATGAATATGATCTTATTTATAGTATTCATTGATTTCACGCTTAAAGAATGTTGATCACCCAACAGAAATACAAAGTATACAAGTGATCTGGTTATTCAATGGGATTACATGATTAAGTACAATATTTTTAAGTTAAAAGTATAGCTTACATGCTTTGTTAAATAGTTATTTGCTAAACTTCGAGATCCTAGATTGTATTGTAGTTAATAGCTCTACAAAATATATTATAATAGTATATACCGATAATAACAATACAACTTATAAGGAACAATTTTCGTTCATTCTTAATGTGTAATGTTTTACAGAAAATTAGGAAAACCTATCGCTTATTTTCTACATTGAAACCCTGCAAGTTTAATGCGACGATAAAAACATTCATTTATAAATATAACTAACACTTATATTTAGCAGTTTGTATATTTCTATTTAATTTTTCATCGTGATATGTCATAATAAAAGAAGCCTATAACTGATAGGTTTGGTTTGTTTAAATTTTTCAATTATCTTGTATAAAGATTAGATCCAAATAATCATTTTCAATTAATACTTGAATATTGAATCAAGTATTTAATCAGTATTCAAGCACAGAACACTTAGCCTTTATCGTTAAGATAAAATATTTTTTGAAATTGTGTGCATCCGTGCGCTTCTGCGTATAGCCTTATAATTAATTTATTTAATACCGAAACTATGACTAGAATGTTGCAATAATGTTGATGTTGACAGTAATTTAATATTATGCTCAACCAGAGATTTATGGTGATGTTGTAAGTATCAAATAACATATACAGCGTTAACCAATATTAATTATTACAATAAATATCTAGAAATGGTGGGCTTATCAGATCCTACTGTATCTACTTACAGACGCCGAAATAAAAACTGTTTGCTAAAAAAATGAATTCTTTTAGAATTCGGATCTCGTCTCGAGAAATTTGCAAATTAAATAAATACCCAATTTCAAATATTCACAATTCCTTGGGCCTCTATACAAGCGAATACGAATTCTACCACTTATTATATATAATACTGCTAGACGCTTTTAAGAAGGAAACAATATCCTAAAGTTTCAGTCGTAAATCCTATTAAAGTGGTTTTTAAATTTGTTAGCTTTTCAGCTTCGGCTTTGATTCCTTTGTTGCATGGCGTCCAGTATAAAGAAAAACCAGTTTTCAAGAAATCCATCTATCGTCGATTGTGCAACTTGGCTGCCTCGAAAACTCGAAAAAGCTCAAGTACACGAGTTTCCTTCCGCCCGTGTTTGCTGCAGCGCCGACAATTTTTTAAATTACATTTTTAACTTTCCCTTGACTTTCTCGAGGACGCCTCTTCTAAGTTCTCTATATAATACGCCGGAGCGCGGCTGCTTACTTGTCTTTCGCTACTTGCCGAGAGATATAGAGGAGCACTACACAAGAGGCACCGAAAAAGAAAAATCGGTGTGACAAAAACGTTCACGCGCTCGCCGAACCGCGTATATTTATGGAAATGTACACTTCTTTTCACGATGGTAGTTTATTTAGAAATTTTCGGCGAGAGCTAACGATTTTCTTAGTTCATCCGATTTTTATTATGCGTCCGCGTACATTTCTTCGATTGTCTGTGAATATGTTTTATAAGACAAATAACGCGAAAGAATCTCCTACGTTAATCATTTTTCGACTTTTGTTACTTTTTTTTTTTTTTTTTTTTGTATAAAAATTTGTAATAGTCGATATCTTCATCTAATCTTCATTTTTCACGCTTTAAAATATTTTCTTTCAAAATCCGATTCGTGCCAATGTAAATGTGTTAATACAAATTAAGCTCATATTTTTCACATTATTATGTGTGCGGAAATATGTTTAGCATAGTGCCAACGTGTGTAATTACTGTTTAAATCGGTTTTGTAATATTTTTCTGTTTTTATGGTTTGTAATTCATTTTTATAATTTCGTTCCTTCGTGTAAATATTTTATGGCCGTAAGCTACCACCGCTTTATCAAGTTGGGAATTTATTATTATACAAAGTAGAGATGCTCCTTAACGTCATAAGAATCACAATTTGAAAATTATTACAGTTAAGTTTAAAAGATTATTTCTGGTTATTAAAAATAATAATAACTCTGCTCAATTAAAATTTAATATTTTATTGTTATTAAATACTGATGAAAGTTATTTGAATTAAAATTGCCGTGTAAATCGAGCAATACGATTAAACATTTCACCAACAATTTTTAAATATTAAGACTTTTTTTTTTAAACACAATTTATTAATTAACTGAAATATTATTTATTTTAGAAACAAAAAAGATTACACAAGTCTAAAAAGTCCGCTCGAAAAGATCATTTGCGCTTCTTCTAGTAAACGTTAAATATTTCTTAAGCTACGCAGATGTGTATAAATCTGTTGATGATTTTTGTATTTTATTTTATTATTTTCTTACATTTTTAACGTTGCACATAAAAAAGTAAATTAAACGTATTTATAAAAACACCAATGAAAACAAGATAAAAGCAAAATAACGTATTTTTATTTAACGTGTATATTCAAGTAAATAAATAACTGTTAAACAACAATTACTCAGTAGTAATTCTTTTTAGCTCTTTAAAAATCAAAGTTTCTTCAAATTATCAGTTAAAATAATTTGTGATTCATTTATTTTTTTAACGTTTTATATTACAGTTATTTATAAAACTCTCAACGATGAAAACAAAGCTGATAAAAACTATTAATACTACTAGAAGTCTTATCATTCTAGGTATAGATCATTTTCTTACAAGAAACGCAATTATGTAATCTAGGTCTTTTTACTACATTATAATCTTTATTAGATATTGAAGTAGTTATGAAATAATTTTTTCATCAAAGTACTTCTAGAAAAGTCGCTGTAAAGATTATTCACCCGTTTATTATTCGTTTCAGTTAAACTTATACTGGCGTCGTACTTCTTCTACGTTTGTATTTTAAAAAAGTTTTAGCAGCCCATTTCAACATATTACATTTGGAAGGTTTCAATTCGCCTTAAACTTGAAATTTTTTATCTTAATTATTATAAGATGTAATTGTTACGTTAACTTGTGACTTTTTATCTATATTACTACAAGAATTTCTTTCTCTTTCTTACATAAGAAACGTTAGTTGTAAATAAAGCAAAAACCATAACCATTTAAAATGGCGTAGTGTAAAAGAACTGTCTATAAAAGGTAAGCCTATCTACATAGAGTATCGATCAACTTCAAAAAAGTTGATTCTCTTATAGAAACAGCTCAGTTGCCTCCAAGCACACAATTATATCGCGTGAGAATGATCATTAGTCGATCGCAGCTCACGTTTTTCTTAAGCGAAAATCAATACCTTGCAATTTCTCTTTCTCTCTTTTCCTTCCCCTCTCGCTTTCTCTCTCTCTCTCTGTCTCTCTCTATCTCTCTGCCGATAGGAAAGAGTTGAAGCTGTAGGAAACGGGGAAGCGACGAGTCGCAGTAGTACAAAAGAGCGCGTGTCCTTCACTTTCTCAAATCGGTCGCTCTCCCATAAAGATCTCAAGTCCCTTGTTGAAAAAATCAAGAATCTTCTCGACTCCTTACTTAGAAACAGGAAGAAAAGGATCGGTGTCGCCTGCCTTGGCATTCCTCATTATACGAAGCACAGCAAGAAGAGACACCGTGACTCGAAGAAAATTGCGGTTCCAGAAAGGGAAGAAACCAAGCAGAAAAAGATGGAGCTACGCACATACAGACGCATAGAGAAGAGGCAAGAGGAGAGCCAAGACAACAATGCAAGATGCACGCGATTCATTCGTGGTTCACTGTTTTTCTCTCTCGGAGAAGAACAGAAGCAGCAGCAGAACTGCTGCAGCGCGAGATATCTCCAGAAAAACAGCCTGGAATTGCTTCATCCAAACAAGAAGTATCTTAGAGAAAGAATCTGGATATTAATCAGCACAAGAGAGCAGGAGAAAAGAGAAAAGAACAGAGAGGAGAGAAAGAGAGAAGTGTGTGAGTGCACGCGGAGGAAATAAAAGCACGCGAGGTGATCTCACAATGAACGGCCAGGGGGACAGAGGAAGGAGGGGAGCGTCGAACAACGAGAAATAAATGAGGATGAAAGAAGAAAGAGAGAGAAAAGATAAAGCAGAGTAGTGAAAGAGAAGGAGAAGAGATGGAACATGTTTTTACGAGGTCTTGAGGCGCGCGCCTTGTCCGATCCTCCTCGGTACTTCTTCAGAGCGGACGGATGGACGAAAGCGCATTCCCCAAGATACGAGTCTCTCTCTCTCTCTCTCTCTCTCTCTCTCTCTCACTCGCGCTTGGCCCCGATGAACCCACTTGATGAAACGCCTCGCCAGCCCACGTATCCTCTCTCGTATAAGGACTTGGCTTTTGCCCCGCGTCCCATCCCCCCACGTACCACGTAAGCTCCTCGCCTGTCCGTGGCTGCAGTTGCTGCTGTTGAACGCGTGATTCATTTTCACATCTAAGCCAATGCGGAAAGAATTTTCCCTTCCAACTTCGTAAGCTTACAACTGGATTCCTGCCCCGTTTCCGAGTTGTTTTCAACTTTGTTCTCTTCTAGCGTCAATAGACAATCGCTGGTATAGTGTAAGTCCCGAGTGGTAGGAGGCAAGAATCTACCAAATATTTCAACTACGCGATTAATGAGGAATCGCTACACTAACTCCGTTAATTGGCTTTCGTTCTTCTTACCACTGCGGAGAAATTAATTTTTTATTGGATGAAGTTACTTATTTTTTTCGCTGCCTATCACTTTCTCTTTACCTTTTGCAATGTCTCGCCGCGTATATTTACGTTGGTACTAATAGCTAGTTTCTAAACGAAGATTTTTATCAACTATAAAAATGTACCTGCGTTATTTGATGATAATAATTATCGTAATGTTATGCATTTTCTGTTTGCCGGGACCAAATGAAATATATTAATCATTCGTAATTGTACTACTGAATTTCTTCCTCTCTCTCTAGTATAAAATATTAATTAGAACGTATAAAGTTTGTCGATAAATTTAGCCATTCCGACAATTTTAACCCATAATAACAGATCAATGATTAAAAGATGATTTTTTCACGGTAGTTTTTGGTTTTATTTTTATTACTTTCATTAAATATAGCCAAAGAACTGAACTTGGATCGAGAATGTGACAGTATTTATTATGTTAAAAGCGAGCCTGTTGATACTATAATACTAAAATCAAATTTATTTCAGCTAAAGAAAGTTTAATATCATACTTAATATAAAAGAATTTTTATAATAAAAAGACTTTCCGAATTCTGTCGTAGGTGTTTACATTGAATTTTAAATACAAATCTTCTTTTTATCAAAGAGCGTATCATTCATTTAAATTTAAGGAAATAAGAACTACAGTTTCAGGTGTAGTAAATTTCGATACTAAAATACATCTTGTTACCGTTATAAAATCATTTACAACTAAATTATTATATTAGCTATTTATTTTTAGAGAACTTTATTATCGTTTAGCATATAAATAGAAATTATATATTTTCACAACTTACAACGTAACTTTTCGTCTACTACCGCTGATTTTTTAACGTAATAATTTTCAACCAAAACATGCGATCGATTTATTGATAATTGTGTTTATTAATTTTTCTGTACCGATTAACTCGATTAATTTACAAATTAAACGAAGCTTAATTATACCGAATTGATTATCTTAGATTTATAAAATGCTTCAGATAGTTTCTTTCGTTATCATTTCTGATTAATTTGATCTGTGGTAGCCAGCAAAAAGGATCCGCGATTTTCATAATAAATAAAACAATTGTCCCTCGAATTCGAAAAAGTCATTTCAGTATCGTATCGACGCGTCTTCTCCTAAAATTAATCGAAATAAATTGCACGTAAATTGAACGAGAACTCATTGGCCCAAGTTCTCGGAACAACCACGTTGGCAACACTCGGGCCTTTCCGTAGCGGAGCAGAGGCTACAGCCTCTTCTCGGATACACCAATGCTCGCGTCCGTTCCTCGTAAAAGGAACCGAGGCTGACGACATCTTTTATCAAGATGAATGCGCTTTATAAGCGCACGTCCTTTGCGTACGCAACGACTTTTCTCGCGCTTCCGAAATAACAAGTAACGGCATGCCAGAAAAAGATATCGAATTCACGCTCGAGTCAGCGAGGCCACTTTTATCAGCGGGGCGCACGGAAATTTTATTAAGCGTAGAGCAGCTATTCGGTGGTGCTGGTGCTGGTGCTGGTGGTTGCCAGTTGAGTTCGCAAGCCCGCGGATCGTTATTCTCTGATTACATCTTGAATTTACGAGTATTTAAAGCGCGAACGCGGGCTTTGGGTTATTTATTTTGTACGTGTACATGCATCGCGTTCCCGAGCTCTCGGCTCTCGGCTCTGCTGTACGTCCAGAGGAGGAAGAGCGGGTGGCCGCGGCTCGTGAACTTATTGCCGAACCGAAGATGAATCAAATTTTCGTTCGCAATTTTCGCATGTGCGCGAGCTCCTCTCTTTTTTTCGCCAGTCGAGAGGTAATATTTATACGTGCAATCTTCGCGACGAATGCACGTGTGGCTGGCCGCGATTGCGCAGTCCTCAACTTTATCGCAGGAAGAATATTTTATTTGGATAAGAATTACGGCTCCGCGCGCCTTTTACAAAAAAGTCGAGCTTCATTTCTTAACTTAACAAGATCCGCTGCGCAAAGGGTTACAAATCACGAGACCCTAATATCATAATAGCGCGGCCAACGGGGAAATTCGCACTTTAGCTTTCAACGGTTTTACGACGTTTACGGAATATCCGAACTGCGATCAAACCCTATGTCGCTTAACGGCTGATTTGAATAACAACGCGAGTCTTTTCTCTTTTACCGATCAGCGTGTTAGACAAGAGCTATTTCGTATAAAATACTTAACTATTTTGAAATCCCTCGGCAACGTCTACACGGACAATAAATTCGTGAAAAAACTTATGTAATTTTATCGCGATTATAAATTTTGAGCGCAGATGAAAATCGCTAGAGAACATTTTGCCGGGTGTAAATTGCGTTACAAGCTCGCTGAATCTATTTACATGTCTTTTAAAACTTACAGACGTGTTTTAATGCACCGAGCGCATTTTTTTCATAAATTTGCAATTATTTATTTTGGATCTCGGAATCACGAAAGCAGCTTTAATCGTTACGTAAGATCATACTTTAATCGGTGCGATAATTACGAGCAAGTGTTTTTCAAAAATATGCGTGTAAAACGGTGTAAAAAAGCCGTATCTTATTGGTAATACACTTTACAAGCTCACCGGGAGTGCTTACCGAAGTAAGCGCATCGAATAAACTCGATTGGAGTTTAAAGTGAAGCTTCGTCACCCTAAACTAAACTTTGTCCGAGTCGATCGTCTGTATTTAAGATCAAAGTTACTTCGACTTTATTTTCAAATGTGACGACATTCGAGTTAGCGATGTTAAGAGCCAATAAATCGCACGAATTAGGTTACCGCGTGATACGACGGACTCGTAAGGTCATTTCACAGTGAACAGGTGCGATCTCGTTGTTTTGCGTTCGTTTAAAAAAGGGACGGGCGTGACTGTTCGATTCCCCGAGTTTCCGCAGGCCAGCATTTGTTGCAGCCCTAATCCGTGCCTCGGGGAAGTCGGTATCGGGCTTGTGATTTTCGTACGGTCGCGAGCGCGAACGCACAAGCTCGTGCATGTCCAGTGGACACGCACCAGTGCACACAAGCGTGCCGCCAACGGTCAGGTACGTACGCGCTTGACTACCTCGCTCTAATCTAAAACGCCGAGGTTCGGCTTGCACTTGTTACCGTATAATACACAAGGCGCGCGGTTATCGTACGACGCCGTTAATGTGCGCGCCACGTACCTGCATTAAGTACGTATATGCGCGCGCTAACGCGGACGAGGGAGAATAATTGCATCTCGTCGGCCGTTTCCGCGTGCACTCTCCGGACCAGTGGACGTGAGAGGGGGGGGAGAGAGAGAGAGAGAGAGAGCTGCTGTCGCCCTTGTCCTTTTCTGAGCGTGCGACGCGATCACCTGCGACTATGCCCTTCTAGTTTTTGTTCCCTCACTTTCCTCGCTCCTTTTTACAAGCACTTAACTTAATTGCGTATATTTTATTAATTTAAGAGCTTTCTTTCTTGCGCCTGGTAATTCCACCCTTACGGCGATTTACGGCTATTCGAAATCCTTTAACTTGGCAACTCGAAGGTGCAACGTATTTTCTATTTCCACCGATACCGAAAATTCCGCTCTGACTGTTGAATAAATCAGTTTCTAACTTTTTCAACCGTTCTCGGGGCTTATAACCTTTTAAAAAGCAAAAACGTGGCTAATGGATGGCTAGTCGCATATATATATATATATTAAAGTGCGGCAATAACGTCGGGATAAATGAGTTTTTGAAGCAGTCCTGTGAGTTTTCGAGATCGCTCCTTTCTTTTTGCTTTTCTCAGTGTGCGACGCGAAGGTTATGGAATCCATTGTTCTCCGATTTTCCCATAACTTTCGTTCCACAATAACTTTATTTAAATACCAGTGATACTCCGTGATATTGTGAGATTTAAATACGAATTGTCAGATTGATACTCCCAAAAATACGTCTAGGTAATTTTAAAGACTTTCCGATACGATGATATGCTTACTTATGAATACACGTATGGCTGGGAGGCAATTTTTTGAAAGTCGCTTTAAATACGGTCTAGCCGTTAAGCGCTAAATGCGATGCAGTTAATTTCCAGTCCTTTACCATTGTCGTGTCAACTGAGCCTACCACAATAGAGAAGGTGCTAATAGAGGCCATTTGCATAGCAAATTTAGGAAAATGAGAGGGATGGTTTGTTTGGCCTGATGCATTTACCCAAATATTACGAGGTATCCCCTTTCACAGCAGTCGACTGAGAAAGATTTATCTATAAGAAATTTTGTACCTGCATTTTTCCTTGTCGTAAAGTGTCATGGATATCCTTGTATTATGTTTACGATTACTGTTTGAAAGAAAATTTTTGCTGCATTAGCCTTTATTTAGTAAGAATTCGTGCGGCTAATCGATCATTCGTTTTATACGTGAAATGGTATGTTTATTTTAAATATTTCCATACCACATCATTAATTATTGCATGCAATGCAAATGAGCGATTAATTTCAATTAGTTGTATCCGAGATTTGCAATGAAAACAATTGGGTAGCCACGAACATACGTGCATTGCAGATGGACTATTAATAAACGAGGATTTATAATTTTAGCGATTAATAAATGATAAATATTTTTTGGAAACTCTTTTGGCCAGTTTCAACAAGAGAAGAACAAGCAAAGTGAATCAGGAGGGTAGATTTCATAGCATTCGTCGCTCTGTATAAGAGGTTTCTACCCTTCTGATTCGCGCTTTATAATTATCTACGTGCAATTACAATTATTCGACTGATTTGTTGTTTGATGATTTGCAATTATATCTTCTGTTCTCACGAATTAAAAATTTGATACCAAAATTCTGACCCAACGGTATTTTACCCAAAAATAAAAACGTTACTCGATGTAATAGACTAATATTATCTATTGATTTTTTACTTAATGTTCAAGGAAAAATAAAAGGATTAAATATTTTAGCGTGTTTTTTGGGAAGGAGTCGCCCATAAATCTAAAAATTAAGCCAAATATTTATATTTCCATCTAATATTTGTCGTTGTTTTGTAGACGCGCGTAAAGTTTGCAAATAAATAATTGTATTTACTTTGCCCAAGAATATTTGGAATATTGGAGTTGCATCGATCCGAAAGAAGCTCAAAATGATTTACTCGAGGCTGAGGATTAATAAAATCAATTGGGAGAGACGTTTTTTATCTGCGCTCGTTGCTCAAGTGTTCCCGTTTCATTTAGCAGCGGTTTCATCTCCGCTTACGGTGATTCCTCACCGGCCGCAATTCACGTGAAATCCGCGTGTCGGCTTCGGTCGCCGATTAATAACTTTGAATTCGACATCACGATCGCACGAAGGAGCAGCATCAGCAACAGCAGCAGCAGCAGCAGCAGCAGCAGCAGCAACATGTTGGCGCGGCCGATCACCGGTCAACTTTCGAATTTACCGAGAAGCCAGATCGTAAATCGCACTCGGAGCGTCAGTGCTGCCACCATCGCCCCCGGTCGCTGAACCGCGTACAGCGGGTGACAAGGGGACAAGAGCAGCGCCGCGCGGCTACACGCGCACCGAAATATGCGCGTCTCATGGTCACTCGCATAAATACGAGCCCCGGCGATGTAAGTAAGAGCGCCGATAAGATAGTCATAATTTAAATAGATGTTACTTAGGGCCGGAGGCGAGCAGCAAGGGTGGGACGCGTTGCGTGTTAACGCGGTTCGGGCTTCATGCGTTACACCCATGCCTCAGCTTGTGTGTGTAGTAGAGGGAATCAGGTACAGTCTGATAGGACGAAAAAATGAAGAAAGAGGTACGAGGCGTTGTTAAAAGCCTTTTCGACGATGAGATTGCTTTTCCTTTGGCTTGTAATCGATCTTTTGCCTTCTTGCCTTTGCACGGGCATTTATCTTGACAGAATCGATCGAGGTGTGCGTTAAGGAACTTTTTTCGTTCCGTAAGTGCTCCGGCATTTTACTAAAGTCATTATAAATTTATAATTTCCTCGGAGTTTCTGCTCGATCCTCCGATGTAAAAGCTACTGTGCGCCTCGAATAAGTTCAACTTGGACGCATTAAAATATTGGTGAATCAAAAATACGTGGAAATATACACGAGTACGCGCTTCGATCAGATTCACCAGGTAAGAGAAACTCCGCCCACTTTCCAAGGAGGACGAATGAAAGAGCCGCAATGGCTATTCCCGATATTCACTAACGCTCGATTCGATGCTCGAATTTCGCTTTTTTAATGTTAATGCAATTTACAAATAATAAATAAAAGCTACTGGCCCGTTGCAAAAAACTATTCGAATGAACTAGCGCTCAATATTTCGCTGTTTTTAGTCCTACGAGTATTTTATGCACACCTGGAATCGAGTGACTTATTCTTGGAAGAGCGGAAATATGGAGATTTAGTATTTAGTCACAATTATTATATTATCAGTTTTGGATGAGACAATGAAGCGAAAACTTAACCCAGACCTTGTTTTTCCTTTTCTTAAACGAATTTTATTTTAATACTAATCCTACTGATACGATGATCTACATTCTTGTACTACTGTAGTTTGCATTATTTAACCTTTTTTTTCTGCATTTCAAAGCTTGAATTTGAACTTTTTTGCAAAAATATACCCGAAGCCTATTAAGAAGATGAACGCGCGCATAGACACAATTAAGCCGATACTCGCTTAAAAATAGTTGAAGAAATACAAAATTTTAATGAAAATATAGCTCTACTAATGACAGTAATATCAAAAACCTGTAATCGTATTTTATGCATGCACATCATAAAGTGCATAAACGAAAGTAAATGGTTAAACATTTTATTTAATATCGAAGAACAATAATATAATTTTGCACTACAGCCGTTAGTATTAGAATGCATAAAATAATGGTAAATTTAGAAAGTGACTTAATCGTGTAATAAAACACGAAACCACGCATTTAGTGACTTTATTCAAATTGAAAAATACATATTACTACATTTTATAAGTTTATCACGACAAAATAGAAATCTAATACATTCGTATCAATTTCATTGGTTTATTGAAAACATCCTCCCGCCTTAGCTCTTACTTCGGGGTTTATTTTTCATTATATAGTATTGACGTGTATATCGCTGAATAAGTTAGATGGACAAAGACTATTGCTAATTACGATCTAATCAGAAGTAAATATTTGTTGAAAAGACTGGAATAAAAACGTTCCACTATTTGATATGTATTTTATGTTATTCTTAGTTTGTGTCCTTGAACTTGAACTCAGATCGCAAACACTCGGCCTCATTTTTATTTCTTTCAGTGATCGTAAACGCTACAAAGAATAATTTACCTAAATTAACCATTTTTAATGCCTTCCACCGTTTGAGCGGATGATAGAATAATTATTTCTGAGAAATAAAGGTTAACGGTAATTGAACTGTTAGTAAATATTCGATTAAGTAGGAAAATCAGAAAAGGCTTTTTCTTAAATAGCAAACTAAAGCGTATTTATTGTGCAAGTTACGTTACCTCACAAGGCATGGCTTATTTTTTACGAGCTCCCATATCTTCAATAGCCAGATATGCGCTATACCCTATGATTGCATAAATTTACCATTAAGTAACTTTACTGTGTAATATAAAAACTTTGTGTTCAAACCTAGAATCTTGATAATAACATACAATCTCTCCAGTTATCAATCCTTTCGAACAGAATCATTGATTTTCCCATAGCCACCTCTGCATCCAAAAATGCGCAGTCAAAACATTATTTCTGTGCACTCGTGTTTAACTAATGTATTTCTGTAATAAAACTACTCGAATAATATTCTTTAAATGTCTTTATAATCTTAAAACGGTAATTTGCGCAAGCAACTATTAACGTTTTCGCGTAATTGCGCGATTTTAAAACAATCCGAGTGTAAAATAATTTACGAAAGCGTCTGTTTCTGTAGCCTTCAAATCACGCCGAAAGTACTTGTTTCCTTTTTTATGCATTTCTATTTTATTGCATATTTTCTTTTGTTAAAAGCTTTCTCCCAGACGCTGTAATTCACGCGTTATACCTGGGCTCGTAAGGAAAGGCTACTGATAAGCAAACAATTTATTTGCTCGAGCCCACAATCGGCGATTTATTCGCGAACCGGGATTTATGATTATTGATCTGCGCCTTGCATCGAAAGGAAGAAATTCTCAGTAGATACTCTCGAGGTGTTGAAGCAAATATATTGCAATGTCTCTTAGCGAGTGTTGTACTATGCACTCAATAAATTGGAAATAAGAGAAGGCAAACTTCACTATCTGAACCATCTGAATGTAAATGAAAATAAATCGCAATTATAGTTTTTCTACAAATTAATAATTTATCTCGTTTAATTTATAATCATGAGAAAATGCCCTAAACTTTATGGCTGTTTAATATTAATGTCAAAATTATTCGTTAGATTATGTGCATAAATTACAAGTTGCAGCAAAGGCACACATATTATGCTAAGCAGCATTTCTTTTATTTATGACAGTAATTTCATTTGATTATAACGTGGAAAAATTCGAATTAGCAGTAAGTATTTTTGAAAATCTAAGCTTTGTTATTATGGTAACCTTGCTTGTAGGCGATTTTTTTGCACTTAAGCATATTACTAAAATTTTTAATTATAAAATTTTTAAACGCAGTTATACTTAAAGCACTATATTATTCCATATTTGAAACGAGAAGGCATTTATTTTACCTTTGAGGTTGAGCAATTTGCCAAAGCATTAATTGAATTTTTCTAAGATATAACCGGACAGAAGTAAAACGATCATTTGGTTTATTATCGTTTATCATAAGCATGTTTCCAAGAATGATTATTCCGTGTAATAAGTAGAAAAATATAGGCGTGACTTATCAATAATAATTATTAATTTTTAACGCTTTTTAATACGTATCCATTATAGCTGAGAAATTCAGTTAATTGCAAAACAGTGCATTTTATAAACTTTCGTGCTGTTAAACAGTGTATGAAACTTATATTTTAAGTCAGCACTAATGGCATAAAAGTTATAGAAGCAACGAAAGCTTATTTTAAAGATAGAATTTTAAAGTAAAGTAGCTCAAACTTTATAATATATGTAATGATATTTAAAATATTATGGTAAAATTACGAAGTAAATTTTCTATTTTTAAAGCTGTAAAATTAACTAAAATAAATGTTAAGCTCTTCTTGACTATTAAAAAATATTCTTTCTAAAACGAAATCCGTGTACTTTAGTAAAGTATAATAAAATTATCATTTTTATTATTTGGATTATGGATAAAAAAAATATTTTCCTTAGAAAATTAGTCGTAAGATTAATCGCCATTTTGAGTTGTTTATAAGCTGTTTCACCTTTCAATCGCAATAATCACATTTCGATCCCTTTTATTTATTATAGCGTTATTGATTTTTGCTTTTAAACACTAAAAAATGATTTACATTGCTTATACATATGCAAAAAACAAATATGCCTGTAATTAACGAATAATTATCCGAAGGTCTTTTCGTGTGGCGAGCCATTATTCGGCGTTAAAAGCGACATTCACTGATAAAAGAAAATAGGGAGATCCGTTACAGACGTTTAAGATCTATGAAGAATCCACAAATGTGTATTATATCCTTCAAAACACGGACAATCTATAAGCGTCGTAAAATAAATTCCAGTATCGTGTTTCAGAGCAGTCGCAATGTCGGTACAGCGAAACGTGACTAGAGTGACGATAAACGCATATTTTCGCTGCCTGAGAAAAATGCTCGTTTCATCTTCCTCTTTTTTTTCCTTCAACGGTCTGTCCCGCTCTCCCTACAACGTATAAATGTTTTTTAAGTAGCCTTGACCTTGAGTATGACGTACGAGAGATAGGACCTGGGTTGCTGAAATATACCCGCAGTATCCTATACTCAGATTGGAGATGAAGCGAGAAAAAGAAGGGAAAGACGAAAAAGAGGAACGAAAGGCGGAGCAGCCGCCTGCTGGTCATCTCAAGGGGTGTACAGCCATGCGACAAGGGTGGCACGTAGGTAAACGCACCTCGGGCACCAAGAAGTCACTCCCTCTTTGCTCGTGTAGCCTCGAGCCGCCCGACTCGGAGGTCGCGCGTGCAGTTCCTGGGACGGAGACGCAGCCCAAATTCGACGCAAGCCCTTGTCTAATAAAGACATTCCTCATACTTTTTGTGCCCGGAGAGGGTGAAAGGCCACTCGAAGAGCGCCGGAGAAAGCGAGAGAGAATGGAGTCCACCCGAAGGTATACTCGGCGTCCCCTGTTTTTTGCATCGTAAGTCAACTCGAGCGCATCATGAAGTCGATCCTCGGATCGCTCGCATCAAAAAGCAACGCGAGCAACTTTGAATTATTGCCGCGGCTGCGGTCTTCCAGCGCCGCGCAGCTGGCTCTTGCTCCCTTTCACAAGCCGGAACAAATGTTCTAATTACTTCTCTATCTGCGGTGCGCCAAGAGACGGAAGCGAGGCTTTCGTTAACGATGACGTTGCCGGTGCGCACGCGAACCTCCAGAGGAGGTCTCTACTTTTATGTCGATGAAATAGAGCCTCGGTGAGCGGGGAAAAGGTCGCGAGCGCCTTGGCGCAGTTGGAAACGGAGGAGCTTTTTCCTATTATGAGATTGGGTTCTGTCTATGACCTTCTGAATTATGGACTTTCAAAATTTCCTCGCTCGACAATATGGCCAGCGTGTATGTGCGCGCTGTACATAAACACAGAATTTAATATCCCGTAATTGATCCGACGAGCGTTTACCTCGATTCGAACGACGACTTTAACTCGTTTCTCAATGCGTCAAAGCTTATAATTAAGTGGAAAGGCCATTTTGACTATATATAGTTTAGATTATTCACATTTATTTATGCGCAATTAGTGTACGAGCTGCAATTATTTTTAGACTTCTCGGGAGCATTCGGAGAAAACAATCGAGGCTCTTAATTAAGTGATTCGAGTTACCAGAGTTGATGTTGAAGTCTCGAGTTCGCCAAATATTGCAGACCGAGATTCGAAAAATGTCTTTAATCGATGAATATCTGCAAACGAAATTAGATTGCACTTTTGATGCGCTTAGGGAGCGAACAGTTATCGATTAGCTTCTGTCTACGTATGCTTCGATATTCCTTTTAAACAGTCTCAACCCTGGATTAATATTGCAAGCTATTAATATGAAATATCCGTTATCAGCGGCTAGAGCTACGAGATACCGATATTCTAAATTAATTTAGACGTGCAGTCAGTCGCGTTCGGAAAATTTAAACAGGACCGCAATGTAAAAACACCACCGTGTACGAGCGCGAGACTAATTAGTATAAGCGAAATGATATCATCAGCGCCATAATTAAATAAATATATCTAAAATGCTTTGTAAAGAAATAAAAACGGCCATTATACGGCTTGTCCTTAAAAAAAAGTCAAGCCAACCGGATTAAAGAAAGCGCATTTTTTCTTCTTTGGCGAGAATCTCGTCGCGAGCTACACAGACACGAGCCGCGCACCGCACTGGCGAGCATTTGCACAGCTCTGAGAGGTACGTACATGGTGAAAACAATGATCTCGTTATTCTTTCAATCCAATCGAGAAAACATCAAAATTTACGGCATACAAGAGCATTCGCTCCCTCTCGATCTCCCGAGGTTTGGCCTCGCCACTTATAAGGCGATACTCTTCCCCGGCGACTAACCGAGAGTCACAGTTCGTTTTTTCCAGCCTCTCTGTTTGTCTGCTTCTGTTGCCCCTTCTCGTTCTCTCCCCCTGTGTTTCTTATTACTTTTCTCTTTCTTGTTCTCCTCCACCATCCACTGATTCCTGCTTTAGGGATTTATACGCATTACAGCCGCTGGCGTTTGAATTGCAAATCCATGTCGTCTTTTCTAAGCTAAGCCGCATCCAACGTACACAAGGAAAGAGAAGTACAGAAAGAGAGAAAGAGAGAGAGAGAGAGAGAGCAATCCTCTTTGTGACACGATGCAGTTAAGTGCAACGCGCCGTGATGTAGTCCGAACTTCGGTGTGAACTCTATCTCTGCAATATTATGTTTTCAGTCTGAATCATTACTATGATTATAAAGACTAATTTTTTGTAAACTACAAGGGCAACACTCGCTTTGATAAAGCCGAAACTTATATTCTACTTGAAAACGATACTTTTTATGAGAACGCGAACGAACAGTTACTATACAGTAACAGTACATCGATAAATTTATTTACTTTACCAAGGTTATTTAAAGTCTTCTAAATCTTAGATTGTGAAATAAGAATTTTGATAAATTCTTGATTTTAAATTCGAGACAAAATTAGAGTTTTAAACGTCTAATTTGTGTAAATATTTCTAGATACGATTTGTTTTATAAAAATTTATTTGAAACTAATTTTCAAAATGATCTTTATTACAACGTTTTTAGAACTTAATGTATTTTCTTATTTAAAAAATTAGTTATCACGAATACTTTTGATTAAATTAAATTTTTAGGCTTTTTCATATTAGCGTTTACTTTTACCTTCAGATTTGCAGTATATTAATTTATCCATTTATCTATTATATATGATTATTTTTCCATCTTTGGACCTTTTTTATACCAATACTTTAATCGAAACTAGCATTAATTTTGTTATAGGAATACATAATTTTTATATAAATAGTTCAAGTGATCAATGTGTACCCAAGTTTTGACAAAATGGATAAGTAAGCACTTGAAGTATAGTAGTGGTTCGTTCGCGTTCTTATAAAAAGTATCATTTTCAAGTAGAATATAAGTTTCGGCTTTATCAAAGCGAGTGTTGCCCTTGTAGTTTACAAAAAATCAGTTTTTATAATCATACCTCTTCAGAATAAAAATAAGATATGCTTTTGGGTTTCCTAATGTAATAATGTATTTAAAAAATGTACAAGTTTGATAGATTATGTTATCATATATACAACTCGACTTAATACATTTTGTTCTTTCGTATTTTTTAATAAACATTATAAATACGTAATAAATTAAATCGTATGTAAATAGCTTTTCATAATAATAAAATCGTACAAAATGAAAAAATAGATTTTTCAATGAAAATTTAAATTAGACAAAAACACTAATAGTTTAAATATTTGATTTAATGATGGCGCATTGCTAGTTGTAATAAAATGCACACATATTGCAATATACCAATTTGTAAAGCCACATTTATACGTAATTATTGTCAATATTAAATAGCTGGAAATAATACGTCGAGAAAATTTTCTTTTCATATCACGTATTCGCGTGTAAAATATTGAGTCTATTAATCGACAGTAAATAAATAACGCGAGTATTTAAATGACTCTAAAAACACTGAAAATTATGTAAGTTACAAGTAAAATTACGAATAATATTGCCGTTAATAAGGAATTATTACTCGAATCTAGTCCACTTAATAATCTACGACTGTTTGTAATAGTATTTAAACCGCCAAGTTCCATTTATACTAAAACGCATAATAGTATACTGTTTTGAACGACTATTAGTCCGAGCATATAAAGAGCGTCATTTTTTATTTTCGACTATTATTTTGTTGAATAATTCGCGAGACAAAAATGAAGTTAATGCATCGCACCGTTGCGAACAATCGGCCTGGCATCTACTTTTTAATGCAAAATATAATATGAATGTTGGCAAGTGTCTGAGGCGTTTCAGTGAGTTTGGAGGGAATAAATCTCGGCTTATCTCTACCGCTAGATCCATAAATCAATTAATTTAAAAGTTCATGACACTGGGCATTGATATCGCAGTCTACGCGGTATAATCGGCAATGTATAAACGGCTGTGTCGCATTGAACTTATTACTGGAGCAAGTGAATCTCGCCTGTGTCTGTTCTCTTATACGATAGACGCGTCACGACGACGCTCGATCATGCATAAAGAACTTCAGTGTCCATTTTCGAACAGAAAATCATTGTACGGCTCGTGATGAATCGAACGTTTCATTATATATTTCCCGACGGCATGAATTCAGAAATCGCGGGTCAAAGCGCCTCGCTGAAATAGCCGCGCATTTGTACAAAGTATCGATAATGGTCGCATTGGGAAAGCTAATGCGCGATAAACCTCCCGTAATGGCCGGCGTGTGCTATCGGCTGGCTCGTTTCGCTCTGCTCGTTTCTTCTTTCTCTTTTTATCTCCCCGGCCCTCCCCCCGCTCTTTTACTCTGGGCTTCTCATTCAGTCGGTATCAGATATTATTGCCGCACATTTTACAAATAATTAAATTACTGGAATTATCAATTAACGAGGCGCTCCGACATGCAATAAAATGCTTTTGATTCACGCATAATTATCTTGTGTATTCAATTCCATGCGATTAGAGCCGATATTATTGTTTACATTTTTTTATTTTCGGCTACCCGCGTTTCAATTGTCTAATATCGATATTTTTGTTTCGAATTGTCTGAGTCAGAAGGAATATTTATAGTTTCATCGAAATTACATTCGTTTTTTAATTAAATTGCTCGTAATGTTGCAAGTGCGGCATAGTTAATTCAAGTTTAATTATTTGAAACACCTCAAAAATATATCAATGCGAGAGGGAAAAAAGGGAAACACGTTGACGCTGTGTTACAAGAACTATAGTGTTCGCTTAAATAATACAACTTTTTAATCTTATTTTCACAAAAAATTAACAAATAACGTGCAAAAATGCATGTGCGAAATGTTTTAATTTTTAAATACATACCTCCGCAAATTTATATAAATAAATCGTAGTTCAATTTTTATATTCATTATATTTTCGATAAAATTATATATACTACGTGAAAATAACTATAAAATAAGCTTGCGAGTAATTTAATATCCAATTTATGATAAATCTATAAAATATTTTAACACTAAAACTTTAAAATATGTTAATATCCTTTAACATACCTAACAAACAATAAGAATTTCGTATTAATGACTATTTATTGTTTTTACGTATTCAATTTATACGAAGAATGATTTTTCTACTAAAAATTATATTAAAAACTTCTCTTTTTAAATTTAATCGAGCTTGATTTATGTAGGTGTGAAAAGTTTATCTATATTTATAGTATAAACACACGAGGAATCAGTCAATATAAAACACTGTTCCGTTCACTAATTACCTAACATTGACAAGATTATTAGCAAATAATTTTACTGTCCATGTTATTTACTTTTACTTACTATTGCTTCTATAAATTTATATTTTCATTTAGTTTAAGAAATTCTTCTTTATCATAACTAAATATTTATATTACAAATATATTTAAATTATATAAATTTAGGATTATAAATTTTCTATTGTGCTTTATCATATTATTAAGATTTTATGATTAAAAAAGTATTAATTACTTAATATTTCTACAAATTTTACGGAAAATCATAAACAATATTAGTTTATGAAAAAAAGAATAGTTTATTTATTTACTTAATACATTCATATTTAATTAAAAATATAAAATTCTAAACGTATGAATTTTTGTATGCACATATAAAATCACATTCAATTTGAACATATTATCTCTAAAAGACAAAGTTTTTATATCGTCAGTAATTTTATCAGGTTGAATTTTGTGAATGAGAAAAAAGGAAAATCATGAATCAATTCAATTTTATCTTAATCATTATTCATAAGCGTTTATTCATGAAATTGTACAAAAATTTTTTGAGAATGTATATAATTTTAAATTAGATTAGTATTTAATCGTTTTCTGATATTTTAACGCGGAATTTATTCTTGCGTTACCTATCAAATTATAGCTTTAAAATATGTTAAAAACCAAATTACAGTGTCACGTTATGATCATCGATATAATTTTCAAAAGCTAAAATCATGTAATTTTATTTTTATTAAGCAACAGAACGCGCTAAGCTTTTGAAGTTATCGATCTTTTAATATTATAATAATCATGATATTTAAAGTTGTCTCTTAAATTTATGACGAAAATCAATAAGCGAAGTTTGAAAACCGTATTGCAACCTTTTAAAATATTTCAAATCAATTTACGATTAAAAAATATATTTAACTGATTTTTAGATTTGAAGCATCACAAAATATAGAGAAAATTGAATTTCCTGCCATGACTTCAAATTTCTAATAAGTCAAAAGAATAATTATAAATAATTTGAAAAATACGTAAATTTGAAGTAACAGGTTATTTTTGTCCTTTTCTATTGTAGACTTGATTTATTTCTAAGTCTATTTTACGAACTTATTTTAACTTTGAAATGATCTACGAAAAAAATTTAGTATCATATTAAACTATAAATGCACTTTATAAAATAAACATCAATAATTAATATAAGTACAATGTAGATATATTAATATAAAAGCCTATAATTAATTTTTTAGTATAAAGTAAAACAAGGTTTTTCTGATAATTTTTAAATATTTTATATTATACTGAAATTATTAAGATGTATTAACTGCATTCTCAAATAAGTATTCGATATATTAATATTAAAAATATTTCTTTGGATTATAACATTGATTATTTTTTTTAACTATAATCATGATTGTTTTATGACAAATAATTTTTTAATATTATAGTATAAAATATAGGCGAATAAAAATTAATGATTTTCGTATAAAAATTATCTGAAAATAAGCATAGATTTATTTTCAATAAAACTTTTATAAAAATTTTCGTCTTTAGATTAAAACTTGCGTTTATACGTAAATTTTTAAATATTTTTATTAACAAATTTTTAAAATTAACAAAGTAAAATAGTTTATTATATATTTATAGATAAAACTGAATTAAAATTCTTATAATTTTAATTTGAAGAATAAATACTCTAAATAACAATATCAATCAAATTATTATATAAAACGTAAAGATATTATGTAATTTTAATATGGTACTAAAAATATTTTCAAAAAATCTTGATGAAACCGATGGATTATTATATTAACCTTTATAAATTAAAAAAAATTTATGTTATTCAAAGGTTGATAGAATAATACTGAGACTTTGGATATAAAATAAAATGGGGTAATATTGAATTATAATCTAAGAGTATTAATAACGAATAATGTCTTATATATACTTATAAATAAAACAAAAATTAGCAAAAGTTAAAAAAAATCATATTATCCGAGATAATTAATATTAATATTGCCATTTTTCAAAATTATTATTTACATTGTAAATATAAAATTAATCAACACAGTAATAAAACATTGTTTCAATAACATCATACAAATATAAAATTTGTTAGTTTATATATATTTTAATATGTTACTTATTTATTTTTAAAATGTCAAAATATACTATTTAGTGTATTTTATAATTTTGTATTCGAAAATAGTTTCATTTCAGAGTTTGCGATTATCGCTTCTATATAAAAAGGGAAAAAATTTTATTGTCTTTTTATATGCTCTCATTACCATAAATCTAAGTGCATTAAAAATACATTATTATACGGGTAATTTCGGATTTTACTTTTCATTAAACGTTACTCGCTTTAATACTTTGATTGTCACTTAAATAAACGATATTCGCTATCGTTAAATAAATGTGAATAAATACAAGTTTATTCTTGTTGCAGTAGTTATTCCATAGAAAATATAAAATAAAAGTTTATTTATTTTGTAATTACATTTGGAGTATATATTTATAAAAATAAGGCCACATTGTCGCTTATTAATGCTTTGAGTAATTTAATATTTAAGAGGAAGTCGATTTTATCCAAATATAATTGCCAATTCGTTTAATCACGAAATTAAACCTTTCCAATCTATGTGTCTATTAAACAATTGTAAATTAACGCGATTCCATCACTACGTTCCTAAGTGATCGTGTTCAGAAGAAGAGGACTATAATAAAACTCAGAACGAGCGTAAATTATTTATAGGAGAAATAATTCCTGTAAACTTCCAATGGCCACTCAATTATTATAAATTAACGCCGCGACTGTAGCAGTATAATTTAAATTGTACATTCTCGTCTTTTTCAAAATTTCAGAACCAAAGTCCGCAAACCGAAATCAAAGAGGCGGAAAAGAAATGAAACTCGACACCTGACGCGACGTGGCATTCCAAGGCTGTTGGCGAATAGTGATTAAAAAAAGGTAAGAGAAGTCAATTTTTATTTCTGATGCGTATAGTTGGTCGCGGCGACGATTCGTTTCTCTGCGTTCCTCGTTTTCACGTGTGTAAGGAAGTTTGTGATTTTCAGGTGGATCTGTATCGCTCGGCAATAAAATTCTTGCAAACGCTCGCGTTATAGTCGTCCGCTGCTCTCTTCACAAACGCATATAAGTAACCTCCTCTCCGCAATAGCTTACCCGCACCCTACTATTAGCTCTAACTATTTATGGCCTCATTCATTTCGTTTTATGTTTCAATTTAGATGCATTGATACTTGTTTGTTTACGTGTTACCTGCCACTCATTCATTCCCTCACCCGCTGCCCGTCCGGGGACCTACGGCTCTCGCTTCTTTCCACACAGCAGCCGTCCATTATTATTCCGATATTCGCAATTTACTTCCTTTTTGCCCTTCTGATGATCAATTCTCGTCGGCGTCGGCGTCGAGGCCCCGCACTTATTGCATTCGTAACTTAATGACCCTGACATTTATGTCTGCCTTTTTTCTTCGCGCGCGTTAACAAACGTTTATTTGCAGGCATCTTTTCGAGACTCAGTTTTATCCTATAAATCTATAGATTGCGCGCGTACTTCGAGCAAATATACGAAGGTGAAATTTGATTTATTTTCAATTAGGTGCATTAAAGTGTAATTTATTCATGCATCCTTAAAGATACTCCGCTACGCGTAGACTTATCTAATATAATTACGCATAATTTATTCCGAGCGGCTAAATATAACTAAAAATAAATAAAAATAAACGCACCCGATACTAGAAATGCATAATTACAAATATTTGTATTGCACCCGCTATAGCTATTATTAAGAAAGTGATATTATTTTTAAACGAGTTTCTTATTAACTAAAAGAATAATTTATAACTAATTCGCGATTGTAATGTTCAAAGATAAGCCGATAAATGCATTTGAGATTTTTTAATATAAAAAATTTTTAATACAAAGAATTTTCTAAAAGATAATGCAAATTTACTTTGCGATTCGAATCAACTTGACTTGGATGAAATTTACGCAAATTCAATATCTAATTAGTAAGAATACCATTCATGAATCTTTAGATTTTAATATTAAATCCAATAAAATTCTTCGCATTTTAATCATTCGCCTGCAACATCAGTTTTTATTCAAAAAGAGTCGATTTTCAATTTTAAAACCCTTCTAACACACGCAATTACTAGCGAAACGGTATCAAGGACGTAGACAATGTACAACAATAATATTTTAATACGATAATGAAACAGCCGATTTAAATTCGATACCTGACCTCACTCATTCTCATTTTAATTATTAACTGTTAACTTAAGCTAAGAAATTTGCTGTAATAACGATTAAAATTAACCTGCATCATGTGTCCATAAAAATAATCAAATTAGCGGATATTTTTAATATTTAATGCACTTTTTATTGAATCAATGATGTATAGAAATTAATGCAATTTCTTTTTTGAAGTATAACCCAAATTCAGTATTTCCCAGTGAATTACTTGCAAGATAGCGATGTCAAGGAACTCACGAAGATCACACAAACTGAATAAGAGTGTTTTTTAATGAGATCGAGCTAATGCTTTCGAGAAACACGAACAAAAACGCGAGGGCACTATTTGCATTTTTCAGCACCGTTACATCTAAAATGATCGTCATAGAAACGGATGTTGCGTCTCAGAGTACAAGCGCAGCTCGTTTAAAAAATAATCAACACGATAGCCGATAACAGCAAGAGCTAATAATAATTGCGGTCACTGGCAATAAACGAAAGCAAAGCGTGTTAAAGCTGTCGTAGTCCGTAAACAATTCGGCCGACGGCAGTGCAGCCGAAGGGAAGGCGGATCGAAAATTGCAACCGTCCGGCCGGCGCATATACAATCTCGCGTGCAAGTATCAGTACCAACCGATAAGGTAGGCAGCTGTACCTCGGGCGATCTCCAAGGCGCGTTTGAATAATTGGCCGGCAATTACGCGGGAGAGGTTCGTAAAAGCTGTCCCCAGAAAGTGCTGGCGTATCGCCGTCAAGGCTTCACGGACGTCGTGCCCCGCATCGACAGCAGCCGGACATAACTCCCGTACGGTCGCTTGTTTATAATGCCCCGGCATTCCTCCGGTGGCAAACCTCTTCTTCTCGCCCGCGGCCTGATTTACGGATGGCACTCGCGCGAATGCCAATCTATTCGCCCTTTTTCCGAAGGGAAGATAAGCGAGTCGCGGAGCGAAGGCTTATAAGGGGTCGGGGATTGGTATCGACCGTGAAAATTGCAGCGCCCTGCATTCAAGATACGAGCAGGTGATACAGACGGAGACCACCAGATGGCAAGGAGGACTTCTTCTCTGGGATGGTTTCTCCGCGCCACCGCCTCGCGCTATCGATGCGCTGCTATCGGCTTGGGATGCACTTTGGAAGCGATTGGAAGTTTATTTTGAGTTTCTGCTGCACTTACGCGTTAAATCAAAACGAATGCGTTCATTCGAAAATAGTTAGCACTGCTTATCGACACATTATGCGCACTTCTACTCGGGACGCGAGTTATTGCAAATATTACCACTGATGTAGTAACTGATAAATTTATCCGCATTTCTAGGTCTCTGTCGAACATTGCACTGATTTCCGTTTTTGTTATTACGTATTATCCTTGCATTATAAATTATAATCCTGCGATAAATTTCGTAAAAAATAGCAAATTGTAACTTCTATTAAGAACGCGTGTACCAACAAACCACATTAATACATTAAATTTTAATAATGTTAAGGATTTAATTAATTTACTAAATGTAAAAAAGTTCATAATAAATGCAAAAACAACGTGGCTTTTGAAGATGTTTTAAATAAGTAAAATTTTTACTTTCATAAAAATTGTTTTACTGTAACGATGGTATTTTGTAACACAAAGACGTCGTTCTTTCGAGACACTACTCCAATCGAAATTCTTTTTCCATAGATTCAAAATCCAGATAAATATTGTTATAATTATTATAAAAATGCTCATAGTACAATTATGCAGATACAAGTTACGAATTTCATGGAAGTACATATACTATAAAATTTATTTATTAAAATTTGTACACGTTATTAACTTTTTAATCGTTATTTAAATAAGAATTTAATTTATAATGCGTAAAATTATATATATGTATGCATGTGTGTATAAAAAATTGTAACTAAATAAAATATTCTAATTATTCAAATAGTTAGCGTAAGTTGAATTTTTGTAATACAAAAAAGCATGCCCTGTTCGTGTTATCTTTCGTGACGGAAGTAGAATTTTATATCTATACTGCGACTATTCCTGTTACAATAAACGATTCCATGTTAGTAGATTAATAATAATTTATAGGTTAATAATTATTTAATATTCAAAATATTTTTTAGTACTAATAAATTTCTGTCGTAAATCGTATAATATCAGTCGTAATAATTGACTGAAAACTAAAATTCAGTTCTATCAGAGTTGCGATGTACTGATTTATGGTCGTAAACTAAGAAAATAAATGTAAATGACATTTTATAATTAACTAGTATTAACGTTATTTAAAATATAAATAACTTAGAAATCTGATACGTACTGATAAGTGATTCAAAGCGAGATTAAATAAATTTAAAAAAATTTTAAATAAGGAAAGGAAAATAATCAGTCACCGATGAAATTTATAAACAAATTTCATATTTATTTTATTTATCTTGAATTTATTTTTATACAGAATATTAATTATATATATATATATATATATATCAATCATAATTAAATTTTTATATACTAATTACGGATTTTCATTAATAAAGAATTAAAATAATATAATTCAAAGTCTTGTAATTTATGTCTATCCATTATATCCGATTAATACAGTTTAGAATGTAACGTGTCTTGAATGTTATGCGAAATTAGTAAGGCTATTATGTTATTAAATTGCTTTTGACGTTTAATCTACGAAAACAAAGTTTCAGGCGTAGTAAACGAGTTCAAAGTTATTATTCACAATTATAAATGAGATAATTAAAAATATTTACACAATTTGTTTGAAGCTTTTTTATTTAAAAAATTCTTTTTCTAAATATTTAATAGAAAGAATATTTGCGATTACATGTATTATTTAATAGTTTACTCCGTATGCTTAGTCTTACTTTTCAAAATGTACTGTAACAATAAAAATATAAATTATATACCAATTTCAGGTAAATAAATAAATATTTTTTTCATTAAATATTATTTATAAAATGAGCAGCAAATGTTTATATTGATAAATAAATTTGTTTTTAAAATAAACTGCATTCTACCTAACAATTCATATATCTTACTAACTATTTTACTTTACAATAATCAATATTTTATTGGGAAATAATAAATGAAATTGATATATTCTGAATATGAAATAAGAATGATGAATCTATTCAGACACGAGCATTCGTACATTTATTAAATTTAGAGTGCAGATGGTGTTTTAAAAAAATCTATGAATTATTTGTAATAATTTTAAATTCGCATGCATTTTCTGATAAGCGATGGATAAAAATTGAAAAATAATACCAAAAAATGTTGATTTTATTTATATGTTATTTCACTCTTAACCAATAAACTTTCCTTTAATTGTTCGGTAAGATGTAAACGATAATTCTCTTTAATCATATGTTACGATAAAAAATGTGTAGAATTAGTTTGCAAAACGTGTATTATGGTAACGAATATTTTCATTACATATGATAAATCTTTTTCTAATACAAATTCAAAGGCATAAATTTCTTATAAAACAATAAAAACTAATGACACGATCTAAGAATGCGCGTAGTTAAATCCTATTACACAAAGCAATAAAGAGTAATGCATTAAATTTGAAAGTAGTCTTTTTTTAATTTCGAAATCGAATATATTTAATTTGGGGTCGAATGCGAACGAAAGGAACACGCTTCGTTGCCCAAACTGCAATTGTGAAGGGTTATGCACTATAATTCTCACAGAATTCATCGAAAATTCAGTGAAGATTCACTGGATGCAGACAATTATCTTTGGCCGTAAAGGTTCGCAAAAGATTAACAGAACAAAATTCATAAGGCTTGGTCCGTTAAACCAAAGTAAGTGAACCAAATCGAGAAAAAGGCGTACAAAGGCGGGAGAGTGAGAGGGGGAGAGGGAGAGAGAGAGAGAGCAAAGCCATCGATGAGGAATGGATGCTGGTTTAGCAGGAGTGCAGATTCATCCAAGAGTCGAGTGCATTGGCCCCTTAGCTTTCGTGTTCGCATTCTGGTTGCTATAGCTACGCCCCCTAATTTCCCCCTCATCTCGCTCCCTCCTCCGCGACCTCCACCTCCTGCCACGTCCTCTTCGCTTCAATTTTATTTGAAATACTCAAAGGGAATGTCCATCATCCATCTCGCTTAAGTTTGATCGCTTTTTCCCGCACGTTCGACACGTGCTACCTACACAATACTCTGGTCAAATTCGTGTTTCGTTGTTCCAAATCCTTATATTAACTTCTGTGCTACCACAGCCTTATAAGGATTTTTTAGGATTTACTCAATACTTGCACAATTAATTTTGTTGTTACGATCGTTTTGCACCGGTGCCCTCAAAGTTAAAACTCAAATGTCTGCTCTTTTTTTTAGAAGGAATCTTGAATAAATTTCTCATCGCTTTGACCGCGCGACTATGCAACATTTTGTTTAATGGCTGTAATAATCATCAATGCAAAACTTGTCTGAATTATTAATTTATTTAACCAATGTAAAATTACACATTTGTTCCTAACATTTTTGGAATTGTCACTTAATCGTGTCTTACGAATAGTACATCGAGTGTTTTCAATTTTTGAAATCGTAGATATAAAAAAAAGCAATATATTTCATCGCAAACACCATTTAAGGTAGTGTGTGCCAATGCTCTCTTGGTACACACGTAATAACGCGCGCGTGCCAAAATAAGCACTGTGACCCTCGTCGCGGTACACCGTGAGCCCTTTATTTGCAATAAGTGGAAATACGATCGATGACGCAACAGACGAAGGTTTAAACGAGTCAAAATTTACGAATTAAATCGTAAAAATCACGAAGCTCGTAAGTTGGCGAGCATTAGATTATTAAAAATTTGGACGGGACTGAAAAATTGCGAGCATTGGAAATTCATTAGAGCGCGGCGATTGAAACGTTCCGCAACAACTTTTCGAAATCGAGATACTATCGAACCGTCGAACTTGGTTCGATTGTTTCCCTTACGGTGCATTAACTTTTACGATCTGGATATCGAGCAATTGCGACGTGCCGTGTACTTGCTTTGGCACACGCCTTGAAAAGTTACAGACTAAGCTGAAAAAAGAGAAGAACTCGCTGATGAGAAGCTACGCGTCGAATGTCGCAAGATCGAAGGAAAAACTTTGCCTTATAATGTGTACGACACTGCGGAATAAAGAGGCTGTTTTATTATATTAAAATTGAATAAATATCGGATAGTGGCCGATACATCGTCTCCAATTGAGCAACGCAATAAATAAGAAGTATAATAAATCGAGTACGAGACGACAATATTACCGATGCAGTGTCTATTTATACCTAATGGACGAGTAGCGAGTCGCAGCACCAAGAGCCAAGATATTGCTAATCGGGAAAGATATTTTTCTTTCCGCAAATCGCGACCGTTGGATAATACAAGTGATCTATTGATTATGCTAATACCTTGGTAAGACCGCGCACGTACCAAGAGACACGATAAAAAGCGCATCTCGCAAGAGAGAACATTACACGGAAAGCTATTTTTACAAAAGCTCGACGATACTTTATCTGTCATTGTTTAGAGCATCAATCGCGTCCAATCGCACAAGAGCCGTTGCTGCTCGTTGCTATTTAATAAAAAGTTGTTTTGCGATTTTTACAATATTGCTCGAGGTCGTTCGTTCAAAGGCAATTAAAACTAATCGATTTCTCCCACGGATTTGAGCGATCCGTCTTACGCGCAACGACGACATTGTCGCCGCGGTTGTCGAAGGAAATCTTTCCAGACTCGACTCCTTATTAATCCCCTTTAAATTCGCCCAAGCGTCGAAATAATGACGCAATCGCAAGTGCCGCGTTTACGCGTAACAATTGAACAAAGACAATAAGTGCGAATGGGCCGAAAGGTAATGCACGAGGAGGAGAGCGGACAACGAGAAGGGATAAGTAATGCGAATATCTTGCGGGAGGCCAACGGCAGCACCAATCTCTTAGCGGAATTGGATTAGCTGTAAATAAAGACCCTAAGCTGGTTGCAGAGTTATCTTGAAGGGCAGGAACGGGGAGCCTTAAGAGAGGCATTAGGCCCATTTTGGCTATCCGTCGAAAGCCCGCACGCTTGCCCCTTTCCCCACTAACACTTTGCCGTCGACTCGAAACGAGCCTCCACTCACGCCTCCGCCGTATCCGACACACGCCTTACGGCGAGCGCGCGCTCGCTATAAGCTTAAAGGCCCCTGGCTTTTACGATTCTGTTCAAGTGGTCATAAAACTTGAGTTTACTACCGTCATGATTTTCAAGCAAACGGTCTGCCACCTGTCGGAGCCCCGGAAGGATCCTCAACAATGACTGCCGTCGCCAGCCTCGGCTCATCGGCAGACCGCCCGCGCAGCCACCGACGCCACTCGCGATTGCCCCGCATTGTCCTCCAACAACTCTTTGATCATTAGGCTCGATTATCCCGTCCCCCTCCCTCTCGCCCTTCTGCTCCCCAGTGATAAATACCCCTTGTGTACCTGGCGCTTGCGCGCTTGTTTCCAGGCTTAGCCAGCAACTGCCGAGGCGGCGCCTCGCGTTAACGCCAATCTCCAAACTACGACAAACATCTCGCCTTTCAAGCGACGCTAATCGAGGTGCTCCATTATTTTTCCCTCCTGCGTGCCTCGCTCGGGCTCGTTTCTCAAAATAAATCCGTTCGCGCGCGCATTTGTTTTATCTCGCAATCGACGAGTACCTGATTTATTTACGTGGTGAATTATCCGCCGCGACTTGGAAAAAATAGACTACTCGTCGACTTTTCAAAACGCAATCGCTCCCGTTCTGCGCAACGTTTGTTCGATCGTTACATCGGGGAGTGATCGATCGATCGTTCACGACTCTAAAGGTGCGAACCGAGTATCAGGATAGCTGAGCAAACGCACTCTTTTATCGCACCGTAGTGCATTTACTTTTACCGCTGTGACATTACAAAGTTGCAAAGGCAGCCGTAACGAGCGCATAATCGAAATTTCAGACGGATGGAATTACGCATGCACGCGTAGCAGTAGCAAAAACTCGCACGGGAATATCGTCTTGGGGACGTCAACTGGAATTTTACAGCTCGTATCTTACGGGGAGTGAGTTTATTGGTAATTTGTAGAAATTTATAGGTAAACAAAAGGCACGCGTCGGGCTGCCGATTGATTAATGTACCACAACAAGGTGGAGCGGAGCGGAGCAACTTTTTCCGACGTCCGCGGCCGTCGATTCTCTTCACCGGCATCGGAGCAGCACTCAAAAAATCGTAAAAACCCTCGCTCGTCGGACGGCGCATGCACGGCGGCCACTCGCAGCACTTAAATTCAATCTCCTTTACGGTCTTGGATTTTACGGCGGCCTTAAGCAGAAAAAGCGAACGGAAAGCAAAAAATGAAATGAAATGAAGCGAAATGGAAGGAAAAAAGCGGAGACGAACATAAAAAGATTATGCGGCGGCTCACTGCTCAGTGCTCGGCTATCGTTAAACATTCAAAACAACGATTAAGAGAAAGACGGCCAACTCCGAAGCGGCGCAGCCAAGCAAATGGCCGAGGCGCGCTGACGCTCGGCTTATGATGGGCATTACTTGCCTCGTTATGGAATAATTTACGAGGTGCGAACCGCGGGGGCGATAATCCAACGACATTTACATCCCAATAAACACTCCGATACATAGGTTGGCCCGGCCTCGTTGTATAACACGCTGGCCACGGACCGAAGAGACGCAAATCACGCCGCTCCTCATTTTTACGACGTTTTAATTGTGTCGAAGTCTAATTGGACTATAAAACGGCGCAAGGGCTCGTAAAGCAGTTTACGATAACGCCCCGCAAGTATCGCCGCACCGTAGTCGTGGTGTGCCACCGCCGCACACTTACGAAATCTCTGAGAGTTGGTTATTTCAGAGCTGACGATAGCCCGCCGATGTCTGTTTTACGAGAATGAACTTTGACATTGAGCGCTTGGTTAGACGAGAGTGGCCTTTATCTTCGTCAAGTGAGAAATTAAATTTTTTACCGATAAAGCTCTAAGTGGCCTCCAATGCTCGACGTCTCTTTCTGGAGCAACGCGCCTGGCCTTATCATTTTACCTTTCGTTTTTTGACAATTTTTTAAAAATAACATTTGTCACGCCGATGATTCGGAGACGGCCTGAATGGTTTGCGCACGAATCGCTTTTGCCAATAACAATTATCTCGTCGCTCAAATTGCAGAAGCTTACATTCGACGCCTCGTTTTTTCAGTGCCGCAGATTTGCGGTAAAATAAACGCTTTACAGTAGCGCATTCAAGTGTGCGCATAAAAAAACTTTAACAAACTGTCTTTTGTCGAGGCGACTGCGAGTACTCGCTTGGTCAATGCCGCTAGCGCTGACTCAACGTTAAATTGCAAAGCGGAAAGAGCTTAAAAATAATTTAAAACGAAAGCAACAAATATAGATTACAAGTTTCAGTCCGTCACTGAACTACTGCTTAATTAATTACATTAAAAAGTTTAAATTTACAATGAACTTTTGCCAGGACCAACGTATCGCAAGGCGCGCACTTATTGTTTTTTTTTTTGCATCGACCGCAAATCCGCAGAGTAAATTTACAGAAAGACGTTTAATTTACTAAAACAAAGCATCCGCAATAAATAGCCGTCTCAAATAGCCGTTTTAGGAAGGGAAGAAAGTTGGAGACACTGCGGTTTCACACCCGAGGTACAAGTGGATAGGAGCGGCCCTAAAAATCTTGAAACCGCAATCAAAAGGCAATTGGAGAAAAGCGTGCAGATGGTAATAAAGACGAGACAAATGCGAGATAAATGCGAAGTAAAGGCGAAGTAAAGGCGAAGTAAAGGCGAAGGCAGGCGACGCACGATGCTGGTCGTTTGAAAGTCGCGAGGGCTCTGTTAGCGGGTAGTTCAGCGGTGCTCGTAGAGGTGGCGTTGGGCCGCGATATTCGTGCAGACCGTGGTCTCCGTAGCAACGCGAGCGGCGGGGGCGGGGCTTGCGCGGCTGCCCCCTCAGCGGGGCGGGGCAGGGGGGGACGTCCGCACGGCACCTCCGGCAGGCTAAGGGGCAGGGGGACAAGAACTACTTTCGCCGGGCGTAGGAACGTTCGGGCCGGAGCGCGGCGCGCCACTCGTGACGAATTCAATTCTGATTGGTCCTTAAGCATAACCTCCCCCTTGGCACCTCGCATCTTCACGAAAATCCTCTCCCTCTCTCTGTCTCTCTTTCCCTCTCGCTGATCCGTCTTCCTCTTTCCCTTTCTTCGCCGTTTTCCCACTCTCGGGGCCGAGTCGGCGCTCTCTCGCTCTCTCGCACTCGCGCGGCTCCCGATGCTACTGTCCTCGTCGCTCGCGTCTTATCTGCACCCGCTCGAGAGACGTCGAGGCATGCCGACTAGGCCGCACGGCTATACAAATTTAATCCGACGGCACGTCGTTGAGTTACTGGAGCGCTCTACAGGGGGCTCTCCCATCCGAACTCAGAAAACGGAGAGAGAGAGAGAGAGAGTGAGCACGTTGGTCGGGGGGCCCGAGTGCGATCGAGAGAGGGCGATGAGCAAGGGAGAGGAAAGACCAGGGTGAGATCGAAGGTGGGACAGAGAGGAGAGAGAGAGCACGCGCACGCGTTCGACTCTCGCTCGGGTTATCGCACACTATACTCGGGCCTTTGCAGCGAGGAGAGGGGCAACCGAGCGCGCACGCGAGAGACAGAGAGAAGGAGAGCACGACGGAGCACTGCGCCGCGCATTATACTGCCGTGGCGCGAGCGAGCGAGAAGGAGAAAGGTAGAGCTCGTCGAGCGAGACCGAGAGCGCGCGGTACGAGCGAGTCCGTCGGTCCGCCTGTACAGAGACGGAGAGACGGAGAGAAAGAGAGAGAGTGCGGCAGTACACGGGGCGCGAGAAAAGCAGTAGTGTGCCGTGGACCACCGCACTGGCATACCGTGGCATTTCGCTGGTATAACGATCCCTCTCTCCTCATCTCTTTTCACACACATCGTGCGCAGCAGCGGCGGCAGCAGCAGCAGCAGCACCAGCACCAGCGGAGCACCAGTACCGGCATTCCTGCTCGTTTCCCGAGCCGTGCATCACACGCGGACGTGCACGCGCCTCTCCTTCCTCGCCGCTCCATCAGTCGGCGTACAGTGACTGCGGCCGGTGGTGCGTTTCACGCCTCACCCCGGGAGCGATTCTTTCCTCCTCGCTATTCCGATTAAGAGCCCAGCGGTGATGGACAGTTGCATCGGCGAGCTCGGACGTACTCACGAGTCGCCGCTCGAGCACTAGCGACTTTCCCGGAAAAGCAGACCTCGTGCCTCGCCTCGCGATTAGCCGAGAAGAGGAAAACTCTGAGAATTAAAAGATTTAGAGGATCCACGGTTCGCTGGGTACCGTTGAGGGTTAATCGAGGATTGCAGATCGCAGCACGCGCCGCTTGTCGCGTGCCGGCTCTCACACTCTCGCCCGGATTACCGGCCTCTGCTCCTCGTCGACTTTATAGCTCGTCTTATGATTACCCAGTTTATTGCCTCGTAACCGTTTAACGATCATCGCTTTCTCAGACGGTAGACGGGCCGAGCGAAGTGCTTCGCCGGAACCTCCTCGCCTCTGGCCCCACTGACAGCCAGTGAGACGGAACAGCCGAATCACAACACGGGAAGAGGGAAAGAGAGAGAGAGAGACTAAGCCGCGAGCCACGCTCGAGGATGTTCCACGTGAATCCCCGCGCCAGTGGGCATTGCGCTTCCTAAAAGCTCCTCTGTTTACATCGAGCTCCGAGTCTTCGGTGAACAAGTGCAGTGTGAAAAAAACACAGATAGATCGTGGGCAGAGCGCCCGAGGGCCCAGTGGTGTGCGCGCGTGTGTGAGAGAGAGGGAGAGGGACCGATGACTTTTATGGTCTTTTAAACGCCTTGATGCCCCAGCGCAGCAGCGGGGACCACCGTCGCCCGCAGTGAGGATCCACGTTCGACTTTCGCGCGCTTTTAGCAGCTGTGCACCGCCCCCGGCCGTACTCGTAGACGGACCCCCCGGGAAGTCCGCGACCCGACCGCGACGACACCCGCTCATCAGCACCTCACCCAGCCAACATAATCGCCGCAGCCACGATGAACTCGTACTTCGAGCAGAGCGCGGGTGGCTTCTACGGGAGCCACCACCACCAGACGAGCGCCGCTGCCCAGCACCACGACCCGGCCACTGCAGCCGCCTACCGGAGTTTCCCCCTCGGCCTCGGCATGTCGCCGTACGCCTCCTCGCAGCATCATCATCACACCTCTTCGAGCCTCGGCATCCACCCGGGCGGCGGCACGAACACGCGGCCCCCCCAGGACTCGCCCTACGACGCGAGCGTCGCCACGGCCTGCAAGCTCTACTCGTCGACGCCCGAGGCCACGGCCACACGACCTCCTCGTACACGGCCGCCGCCGTGGCTAGCAAAGGACTGCAAGCAGCAGGAAAAGGCTGCGGCCGCGGGCAGCCCATCAGAACGGCTACGCGGCCGTGATGGCAGCGGCCGCCGTCAAGGACGTCTGGCAGTCGGCCTCGGCGGTCGCGAGCGGCCAGAGCGGGGCTGGATCCGCGGTCGTCCGCCCCTCTGCCTGCACCCCGGAGGGCTCCCGGTCTGGCAGCTACTCGGGATGGTGAGCGGGGGCGAGGCCGCCTCGAGTCCCGGCAACAACGGCTCGAGCAGATCGCTTACCTCCTCCTGGAACACCTGCAGCCTCAACACCTCGGCGGCGAGCCAGCCCGTCGCGACCCAACTACACCAGCAGCCCACCAACCATACCTTCTACCCCTGGATGGCCATAGCAGGTGAGAGGCTCTTTCTTTTCTTCCTTCTCGGTGGGGTTGTCCGAGTGCGCGGGGACGGCACGCGCGGGGTGAGAAAGCACGTGCGCTCTTTGTATTTCTCTCTTTTTCTCTAACTCCGTCTCTTTCTCGCACTCCTCGCTCTGAGACGACCACGAGGACGACGTGGGCCCGCGGGGTGAGTCTCGTACGGGACGGGTGGCGCTCGCGGAGAACGTCCCGAGCGAGGGGTGAATCCGGCGCAAGTGGAGGAATTAAATTGAGAGGCGGGCGACGAGCCCGAGTCAATTTGCCGCGGTGGCGATTATTTCTCGGGAGGGACGTTTATGTAGGTCGCACTCGACTTCTGCCCTTTTCGTCCGACAACCGATTTTCCTCGCTTTTTCAATGCTATCAATGACCCGTTAAAATTCCCGAAACTTTTAATTGCGCTCGAGTCGTTGAAACGGACTCGTTACACTCAGATTTATGTCCTAATGAAATTATAAAATATCATTTTAAAAACTCTTAAAAGTGCTTCGACTACCCTTCCTTTTAAGTGATACATTCGATCCTTTTTCCTGTGCGATTGAACCTCTTTTACGACGTTACGTGTGTTCGCATTAAGGCGATAAAAAGGCTTATCAAATGACATAATTCCAACTCGTGAAATGCAATTACAAATTTGAAGTCGTTTACAAAGTTTAATGCTGTATCGAAGTTAATTAAATATGTCCTTCCTGTTAAACTTGTATAAATTGCTGGTTTTCTGTAACATCGGCTCGATTGCGAGTAAAAAATTTGTTTCTATTGCCTTTTTCCGCATGGGAAAGACTGATAAAATGATTGAGCGCGATTTTCGATGACGAGGTACGAGCAAAAGAGAGGGAGAACGCAAGCGATTTCGCGGGCCCACTCGACTGTGTGCGCGGCCAGTAATAACAGAAATAACAGCAATAGCAGCAGCTCGATTGAAATATACGCGTGCGTTCGTCATACTGCCGCTGGATTTTCGCCTTCGCTTTGCCTCATTCTCGCTTCGCTCGATGACGAAGTTTACCGTGAATTTATCGACAGATCGAACTAAAAATATTCCATTGCTCTGTGTGGATGAATGGACCGTGTTGCTGCATTACGCTCGTGTACGTCTGTTTGTGCGTGCGCTCGTTCGAACTAATAAACCATAGCCCGAGTCATTTCTTCTTGCGAAAGCCGATGCGTTGAGATGTTCTGCTGCGGATCCGTTAACAGCTACTTCGGTCCAGGCGATAACGAAATCTCCCGTAAACTCGAGTGCAATCACTTCCTCCGTAAATTGTATCGATGTAGACACCTTGAAAACAAATAACAAAGCATTTACACGGTGTAAAAATTAAATAGAGATTTTTCGGCAAATTTTTTATAAACACTTTTTTGTCGTATAAATGTAAATACTACATTTTCTTCAAAGGCTATTGCATACACGTATATAAACATATAAATAATATTAATTCATAAGTACATGCTTACAATTCAGTCAACAACCAAATAATCTCAGCGAAAGCAGTAAAGCAGTCAGAAATAAATTTAATATGTACAGCTGTAATTCAGCTGTGGAAAAAAAGAATTTCAACATAAAAGTATTTTTGATGCAAGACAAATGTTTGGGCTCTTCCGGTATGCAGAATTAAATTTGACGAAAGTCTAAGAGTTTTTGTGAATCCCACATAAAGCTAATTTTTCGTAATAAAAATGCAATGACGTAAATGTTATTATTTATTAATCGTCAGATTTGGATAATAGTACCCGATATATTTTTATTATTTTTATTCGCGCGATACGTAAAATGTAAAAAAGTTTAAACAGAGTTTGAGAAATTTATCGTGTTCCACGTTTCTACGAGAAAATCAGAATTTCAATGTACAGACTGTCGTATCGAGTGTACAATTACGAAAAAAGTCGCACGTACGAGCTACTATACGGCGAGAAAATAACTTTATTACTTTGCATAAATTCGCTTTTTAATAGCTTATTGATATTGTAGGAAGGGAAACTTTTTACCAATTCACTCTCTAACTCGATAGCTAAATCGATACTTATACTTGTCAATACATCACATATTATTTTATACGTCGTAAATAATAACTATAGTAATAATTATGGTCACCATAACGACAATGGAGTTACAAGCGTTTTCCTTCCATAAACTTGAGATTTATAATTAATTATGTATGTTTCAAATCCGAGTATTTTTACACTTCATTTATCTTCAAATAAAATCTAAATTGTACATTAGAAAGGAGTTATTATTCTTTGGTGTAATAATTTATATGATTAAAAATAAGAAAAGGTTAACTCGAAATTCAAGAGATAATTTTTTTATTCCGTTGCTTGATAATGGACCATCATATTCTATTCTAACTTTTTTAAAATAACGTAGAAATTAAGAGCAATTTAAAAGTAGCAGTTTAAAAGTTATGAATGTATGACATCATAATATCCAATCTTTTTAAGTATGATGCTATCTTTGACATTTTAAACACTGGGCTTCGTGAAGTTGGTAACACTCGAAAAATTACCAATAACTATTAAATAAAAAAACCTACTCCGAATATCCAATTAACCAACTTTTTGTTTTTGTTGAAAAACGCTTTTCAACAAATATTATTTTAGTTCAATTAAAAGACAAAAACAAAAATTTTAATTATCATTTGTTATTTAATAAATAACTCTGTCGAATTATGTACAGAATTCAATATATTGATCGTTTATACAATTTAATCTTGCTCGTCAGCTTTTCTATTTATGCCTTTGCACTCGTATACGGATTTTCCCAAATAACTTAGAACCCTCTTAGTTTTCTGAAAATTGATCGGGTTGTCGTCGATAAACGTTACTTTTGTATTGATCTATCAAAATATTTCCAGAGCAACTATTTGTATTTTCGTCTTTTGTTTACATTAAAAATCATCGCCATTATCCTCGTACTTTACGACACAAGAAAGCTGAATTTGTCGAACAAAAAATACACGCCCAAAATGGTGCACCGTTTTTAATATCCACCATCAATTTTCCCCCGGCACGTCGATATTAAATTCACAGTAACAGAAAGGACAAGATCAAAAAGATCGGACGTGCAAGGTAGGCATAAGAATAGAGTCAAGTGCGTGTAAAATCGGCGGTTATAACAGACGAGGCGCGGTGTGAATATAATGGAGAGAAGAGGGTTCGTCGTCAACGTTCCCCGATTAGGGTTCAAGTGCCTCTGCTCTCGCTCTCTCTCTCTCTCTCTCTCTTCCTCTGTTTTCCTCTCCGCCCATACTTTGACACTCATATAGGTATGTATACACACTCAGGATTACCCCTCCGGAACCCAAATTCCGGTAGTTGTAGCAGTCAGCTGTTCCCAGTCCTGCAGAATCCCGTAGTAGCATACTTCGTGTCCTATATATATAATCATTGGCCGACCCGAGCCTTCTCCTCTGTCTTTCTCGCTCTTTCTTGGCTTTCCCTTCTCAGCTGTTCCTCCGTTCTTGGAGTGTCGTGTAGAGTGTAGTTTTGTGTAGGTTGGTCCCAGCCTCTATTCGACGATCGTAAAATATAGGATAACCGCGAGCATTTTTCGACGCTGAAATTTTCTCCCCTATATGATTATGATTCTTTCATTGAATTCCGTACACGTGCTCTTGTTTATGTCAGTAATTTAACTCGCAACGTCTTTTCAATGCGCGTATAAAGACCGAAAAAAATCACAAAGCGTACGACAAGAGGCTATAGATCGCTAAGAGTAATGTACTTGTGACGCATTTGTCTTTGCCGCTCGTGCACAAAAGCACGTAAAAAGTGCAGACTCCATTTGGAAATCGTCGGAACTTGTTACAATGGATTTTATTCCAGAAATTGATAACTAAATGACGCTGCCTAATGAATAAACAAAGTATCGAGCGAGCTTTCACGTTCGCAAAAACACGAGCGGCGGAAATTTCACGAATCAGACGAGCGCTGTAACAATGGGTAAAAAAGAGTGAAAGCGAAAATGACGCTCAGGATAAATATTTTCATAATTCGGTATTTAAATAACCTACATAAATTCTTATCGCGTACAATGTAAGTCCCCGAAAAAGGAAGAGTAAAGCTTTGAATAAAAAAATCCATATATTCCGCTCGTATTTACGGCTCTTTCACCCATTAATATTATATAAATTCCGAGTTGAGCTCAAAAATAATAAGGAAACTTCCTTCGCGAAATCGCAACCAATTTATATCCATTAGAATGAAATTTATGCGCATCTGAGCCTGCGCGATAAAAATAACTCGGTCCTCACTGGCTCATAATCGAGATAAGAATTAATTACGCACACCTCTCTGGTTGCTTCAAAAACCAACCACGAGCAAAAAGGCGGCTCCTCGGCGCGCATAAATTATCCCCTTAATTCGGTTAGTGTCGTCGATCGCGCGATCCTGACTCTCCGCGTCCTGAGGACGGACGAGCGATTGCTGCTGCTCGAAACCCCTCGAAGCCGAGAAATTACATTCCGGGCGTTAATATAGATGGAAAGTCTGAATTATCGATCGGCCGCGTGAGGACGAGCGGGGCCTAGCCGGCGGGAACCTGTTCTAGGTGCGCGTATTCGCCCAGTCGTTGACTCAAATAGCACGCAAACCGCTGCTCTCCTCCCCTCCGCCCCTGGCCACTATCATCGCGCCAGCACAGCTTAATAACTCCCGGCCTGGGCCTACACACGCATGCAATCTAATCGAGTCGGCAATCGATCTCCGCTTCCAGTAGTGAGCTTCACGCGCCCCGTCGCCGATGTGTTGGCCGTCGTCGCCGGGGGACCGAAGCGCCCTATCCGAGTTCATTTTCAAAGGCAGCGAGCGGCCCGATAAGACGAACAAGCGAGCACTAAAGGCCGCAACGGCAAAGCTCGGTGCAGCGCAGATGTAGCAAGGGCTGGCAGCTCGCGATCGATATGCTCGAACGCGGTGTGCCTTCCTTACGGCGGTGCTCCTCGGCCTCCCCCGCGAAAATCCCTAACGAGACGGTTTCGCGAGCTTTCGCAGCCCCGGCCCTGCGCTCGGGCTTCTGGGAGCGGAATTCCTCGAGATTTCTCGAGCCTCGATAAACGCGATTTTAATTAAATACTCGTACATCATCGCACCGGATGATAAAATAAAATGATGCCCGCTCTTGAAATATTAGAAAAGGCTACAGTCTTTCTCACGCGCACATAAATAATAATAAAGGCGCAGGAACGCCTCTAGTTTCTTAATCGAATACGGGCTTCGATCTCTCCTTCCCTCCTCTTCTAGACGCGCAATAAAATCATTTTCGCTGTTAAACTAAGCCCGACAACTTGCCTCTGCAGTCTTGCATATCGCGCGTTCGTTATAATCGTGCAATTGCAACTAAATTTATGTCTTCATCTGTCCGTATGCACACAATGCAATTTATGGCTGCGAGCAAGATAAATGAAATTCTGTACGACTTCCATTGGAAAAGAATAATCGCGGCATTAAAAAGTTTTTAATACGAACTTGTATCTACATGCGGCGACATACTTTCAACGACAATTCATCGTCTAGGAAGCCTCGGCGAAGCCTCGGGGAGGGGTGAGGAATGACGAATCGCTTTTTACCTGAGAGCTCGCGACGCATCTTCGGTTGTCTCCTCTCGCACTTTCCGAGAAAGTGTAGACGAGGACGAGCGCGGAGAAAATTCGCCCTCCCAGGGCCACGGAGCTCTTCTTTCCGTCCGACGAGGAGTAGATCACTTCTCTCTTTCCGCAGATGCCTCCAGTAGATATTTACGATTTCTCATTGAGAGGGGCTGCTGCTGGGCTGTAGGGTAATTAGAGGGCGTGAGAGCACAGCAACACCCTGGCGCTATATATAAGCGGCGGCGCTCCCCTCGGCGCCAGTCTCGACTGCGTCGGTACCTTCGAAAAAGAGCAAACGTTTTATGCGCATGCCACGTTAGGAGAGAGCAAAGCTGAGTTTCACCTTTTTAATACAACGTTAAAGTCAAATTTGCATTACGAGCTAAAGCTAAATAATATCCATTTTGGGTTGGCATTCCTTACCCTTGCTAATTGTGTCAATATGTAATTTGAATTTATTGCCGTACTTTATCACATTGTGGTGTACATCGCGGCTAATTTTTGACCTGACGCTATTCCAATTATAATCGTGTAAATTACTTTTTACGCGATAACTCAAGCTAATATCCGTAAATTAAATAAGTGCTCCTGCCGCACTACATTTACGTGCTTGATAGTAGTTGTAATTATAATCGAGCAGTTTTATCGCGATTACAAAAGACGATTCACTTCGGTAAAAACAAATGCCGACAACAAGTAATCGATGTTTTGAAAATAATAACAATCGAAAAGATTCCGTTTGGAACGACCTGAGATAACACGAATTTTACAAATTTTATCACACCCTTATAATTTGTATTTGTATCTACATTTATATTTACATACATTCAGGCTGTAAGCGAAACCGACCGATAGACTCTTCTGAAAAAACTTAAAGATTAGAAATGCACAGATTGAATTCTTTGATTGAACATCGGCTGAACTTTTATTGGCCTTATCGAATTTGTAACTCATAAATCAAAGCTGTATTGTGGTTTTGAAATACTCCGCTTGCTGGTGTTGAGATTGATTCATTGTTTGACAATCTGCATTATTGGAAAACCATTAACGAGTCTAATATCAATCGCAAAAAAATAAATCGAAAAAACGACGGCACATCAAATGCGGCTCGAATATTTTCGCGCGTAAAAAGCCACGTGGTTTGCACGAGGTTGGAGCTACGCTATAAACACGTACAGCAGCGGTAGAAGGTGTTATGTACCTCGGGGAGTAACTTCGTTCAATATAAACCAGCTCTGAACGGCACTGTAACCGTAACGTTGACGTTTACGACGACGAAATCGCAGCTTGGCTCTTTTCCCTCGTTCACTCTCTCTCTCTCTCTCTCTCTCTCCTCTCGTCTTTTCTGCCCCCGCTCTCCTCCCCCTCACGGTGACTACTCGAGACTGCGTATCGTCGACCATACATTCCGTCGATAATGCAGAGACCCACACTCTGCTCCTCGCTACTACTTTCCTTCCCTTCTCTCTTCCTTTCTCCTCCTCCTCGCGCCTTTATGTATATTTTTTACTTCCTACGCCGCTGCTGCTTGTGTTTCGATTAGTGGCACTCATCTGCAATTTTGTGTAAGCTTCATCCTAGTATTCCGTCATTGTACAAAACCTTATCGTTTCAATTATTGCCGTTATTATTATTATTTTTTATCATACGTTTTATTATTGCGAAACTAATTGAAAGTACTTTTTTCGCTTATATTCGATTGGTCGCGATTTCTCTTCACTCTAATTTTACTTCTAAGCTTCGATCAATTTATGATCTTAACTTAATTGACGATTAAAGTTTCTCAAATATTAAAGAAGTAAACAATTCTTGTCATAAAACTTGTTATATAATTATTGTTACGATACGTTCTGATTTACAAACATTGTTTTTGTCATCAGAACATTGATGCTATCGATAAACAGAGTTTATTACATTTTTATTCTCTCAGAGTCGTTATTATTTACAAATATAATTAAAAATATAAAAAATATTTATATGTATTAGTTTTAAATTAATAAATTTGTTTAAAATAAATTCAAAGAAATTAAATATATTATTCGATTCAATTTTAATTAAAATTCAATTCTTAGTTATTAAACGTTTAAAAGAATTTTTTATCGATAAATTATTTTTTAATAGAAATATTGTTAAGAAATAATAAATCAACCAGTAAAAGAACTTGTAATATGACAATTCAATTAAAATTTTTCTTATATATCTAGTACATATATATATAACATTGTTGCTAGTAATATTAACATAAAATGTACGCAGTAAGTGAAGATAGTAAAAAATTTAACACCAGAGTTCATTATTTAGTACATCAAAAAATACAAGTGCAATAATTAATTATTAATACAGTAAAATGCATACGCAAATTTATGAGTTAAGCCTATAACTTCCGTCAATAAATACAAACGACCAATTTTGCAATTACGTGTTCCACTGTACTTATTTGCGAAAAAATGTATTTCGCTTTTGATAAATAATAATTATAATTATATTTAAAGTTAATTCTTAAATAAAATAATGGCTTTCATTATTTTATGATCGTTATAGTATACTTTTATTTCGCTTATTACTTCATTGTTAGATAAATATTTTTGTTTTTAAATAAAAATTTTTTATTTTATTCATTACAAAATTTTTTAAATTCCTTATCATTAAAAATATAAATAAATAAAAAATGTTTATTTTTCAATTTAAAAAATAATGAGTATATAAATTTATTACAGAAATATTATTTGAACAGTTTTTCGATGTATAAGACCAAGGAAATAATTAAAATTAAGATATGTATCTCAAACTAAATTATTATTTTATTATTCATCATTAATAATTGGTAGATTGAAAACAGCAAAAAATTTATAGTATATTTCGCAGTGCAAGGTTTGGACTTTTTAATAATTATCAAAGATTAAAAAAGTAATTATATGAAATATTAGTAAAAAAATTATACTGTGCGAAGACAAATTAAATTTTCTTTTTAAAGAAAGATAATAAAACTCTGATATTCTAAGGTATTAAGTAACATACCATTAATATGACAATGTTTTACGGTAACACGCACTTGCCCAAGAAATTTATTTCTGAAATGGAAAATTTATTGTTTTGCGTATCTATGGATATACGCGTAGAATTCATTATAATATTTTTGAGATTAATTATAAAAAACACTATAAATTCAATCTATTAGCTATTTTACTTGTTCTTATTAGAATGTGAATTTATTGATAATACACTTACTGTCAACAAGTGTGGTTCTGTAAAATCAAAGTATTTAAACGATTCATTGAAATACGTAGTTTTATTTATTATTGACTCGTACTACTTAATAATCCAATTTCCATAAGTAGGAGGAAAATCTTAATTTTATTAACGAATGACAACCAAATCTTGTCAAGATAGGAACGAAGTCATATTTAGATAGATAGATGGAGAGATAGACCGATATCTAGATAAATAAATATGTATGTGTGTAGGACACGTATGCCATAAAGAAAACAAATATCTATAAAATTAATATATTTGACTGGATGGCACACATACGTTCTGGAATCCCTGTGTAATTAATAACGGACCCGTCTAGTCCTCAAGAAATCAACTACTCCAGGCCATGCGATGAATCTAACGCGCGCGCGGGCGTCTGCTCACTAGCGCCCTCCTCCGAGCGATCCTCCTTCCCTACTTTTTGTTCTCCTGCCCACACACGCACGCACACGCCCGTGCAGAGATTCTTTCGAAACGGGCGCATGCACACCAGCCCAGTGCGGAATAGGAACAGGAAAAGGACCGTCCAGCACGGAGGGTTCAATCAAAGTAATTGAAAACGACTCTTGACTTTCGACTCTTGACTCTCGACTCCCGACTTTAGAAAACGAGCCATTTTGGGAATCGAAAGCTTTGCATGTGCCGTTGCAGTTTGGAACGATAGCCTTAGCCCCCGTGCCATTTACTCGCGATATACACCCTAAACCCCGGGGCAGTATTAGATGGCCAGGGGATACCGCGCAATCGACTAATTGCCAACGAACATCCGAACCTCCTATACCGTTTCCGATATGACGAACACGTGTGCGATCGGCGCGTCCCACACCTACGTCGATGCTCTTTTACGGCAGCGAACGCACATGCAAATTGAGAAGCTATTTGGGCTCCTAATCTTACATCGGGGACGTAAAAAAGCAATACCCTAATATATTTTACAGTTCAGATACGCAGGAGTTATCACAATGCGAGGATGTAATGTCAATATTGGCCTAACGAACCTTTTACCAAATTGTGCGCTCGCGTTCTCCATCCTTGTTTTAAAAGGAACTTATTTATTAACTGCGCGACGCCGAGTCTCGCTGGTCACTCGCTAACTGGAATCTGTATAACCGTGAGCGAACGCTTAATTCTATTAAAAAGGACGCGGACGTAAAGCTGCTTTCAAGCGATAATGATAGTATAAATAGAAGCTCTGAAATATTAATGGGCACAAAAGCAATCTTGGTACAATACGAGCAATGAGAAACATAATACTTGGCTAAAATTATTTCCTCGAGCGAGACGAACCAAGCGAGGCGAGTTCCAAGCCATAAAATAATCAGTATCGACCCACACTGTTTAGAAGCAACAAATATTATAACATTATTATCGATATTGCTGTTGGCGCATTACGCGCCTATCAAGTGCCCGGTTTTATTAATCGGCGTCGTTCTTACGAAGCGCTTTCAACAACTGGTAAATTAAGTGTTTGTGCAACAACAACAACAACAACAACAACAGCAACAACAGCAACAACAGCAGCAACGAGTTCGGCAGCGACTAGAAGAGGCTGCAAAGGGCTTTAGCGGCGTTTTTGTCGTTCTCAGTCCGAAAATCCGCGGACCGTTTCCGCGTCTCGGGGACTTCCCACGTGGGTGCGCGTGATAAAGCGTCAGAGGCACCAAGGCTGCCGGATGCGCGCCCGGGCCCGGGCCCTTTTCTCCGGTACGCTCCGTCCGAAAAACATCCGGGGCCCGGACAGAAGACGTATAATCCGGGGGCCCTCGGGCCGCGGCGAGGGGCTCTCTCGCATTCATGGGAGCACTTTGGCGCTGCTCCTTCTCTTGGCTCTCCTCGAATCGAATCGCTCATTATCTTTCCGTGGACCTGCTTTGCATGCGCCCGTTCGTGGCCCCTTTTTTCTCCTCCTGCCGCGTTTAGCGAGTGCGATCGTCTTGATTCGTATCTCTTGCTTAAGTTCACGTCCGGCGGGTAGAGTGCGCTACGGGCCCCAGTTACGGGCCCCAGCTTCGGGCTGCACAAAATACGCTTCCCCGTTATTTATTAGGTATGAAAATTGTTTATTCATCTTTGGTCTAATGCGCCGCTGCTCGGTCTTTCGGACTTTCACTCGATGAGAGCAAAATTGTTGCATAATGTGATTTTAATACACATCGCAGAATGCCGCTTTCCGCACGGTATACTTAGCTGTAATTACCCTTGAATTACAAGCTTTCGCACGTAACGAGCGTGCAATATTTTCCTTTAATTTTCTTAAGAACTGGAAAAAGTTAATTGCCAATATTTTAATTTTTTTTTAAATATTAATGCGCGCCGCAGGAAGACAACTATAGTTGGCATTAAGTGCGTCCGTTTGCGTAATTTGAAGGAAAGTAATTTCATCGTCAACTTTTGCAAATGGTTTCTTAGACATTTATTGGGCTTGCCGCTGTTTCGATGTTTGCAATTTGTTTATAACTCGATAATGACCGATTAGTGGTTCAAAAATTTAATTCGCATATTATTAACGCAAATTAATTGTCTAGGCAAGATAATCAAAGATTGGCCACTCAACGCAAAAGCTATTACGATCATAAATTTATGCATAAACTTGAGTGTAATTGATATTTTGTACATTATCGTAGCAAATCGCCGTTTAACGAGATATTCGTTGCAATTTCACCGAGTCGTGCGATGTCGTGTTTAACAACTAAACAGACCTTATTAAACGAATGGAATCACACTCGCGTAACATGCGAAATAAAAAATTTACATACAGCAATAAGCATTCACGTGGAAAAAGGGAAAGAGGAGAAAACTCGTTGAAGCAACAACTAAAAATTCATGCATAATCTTTTCCCCGTCTCAGCGAATTTTTCGCTTGTTTTATCATGCAAAGACAAACAAATGCAAAATAAAACGCAGCGAAATAAAAGTCGCGCAAAAGAGGCGCCTTAAAAAAATATAAACAAACCGAGTATGAAAATATGTAAATACGGGGTAGCCTATATTTCTTCCACAATACTATATACACTTATAATTATATATCGTACCTATCACACACATACCTAGATATTTAAATTTTTCTCTCTCTCTCTCTCTCTCTCTCTCTGTCTGGGCCGAGCCATTCGCATGTACACGGGCTTCCAGCTTTGTCTCCCCTCCGCCTCCCCGTCTCGTTCGCGTTCTACACGGCCACTCGCTATCTTGCTATTTGCAAATTTCATGCCGCAAGAGTTATCGCTCTCCGCGCGCTCGCACTCGCGATTAATTTCCTCGGCGGTGGTGGCGGCGGCGGCGGCTGGGGTGTCGAGCTGTCCTCGAGACTCACTTTCCTATCAATTAAGGAGATGCGCTTCTTCTCACCTGACCGGCAGAAAGAGAGACGATAACGTCGATGCTCTCTATCGCTCCGGGCACTTTCTAGGCGCACGTACACTCTTTAGCTAATGATAATATACTTGTTATCTTAAACGCGAAATAAATAAGAGGTGGGACTGGAGTGGAGAGAGTGGAGTGTCTGCGAATATGGATTCGTATGGACGAATATTGCCGCTAGTGGCCGAAAGTGATTTACGACGGTATTATCGCAAATATTATCAACTAAAATATTGCGGTGCGTGTAAGAGTCCGATCAACCTTATTGGTTCCTACTTGGGCATCACGAACCTCAATTTGTTTACGCGCGCACACTCGAAAGGTCAGGGTGAAATTATCGCTGCCTCCGAGGTCATCGGGAAAATTATTTTAACTTGGAATTCAGCGCCAGTGGGGCTCCGATAATTTATCAAACTATAGTTTCCGCAGCTCGCCGTCGCATTGTTCAAGAATCGAAAACCCGATCCGTCACCGAAAAACGAGCCCGAGAGAATAAAAAAGAAAGTGGTATATTAATGGCATAACTCGGGTTGACCTCTGGCCGAGGCTCGCGCGCAGCTCCGTTCGTTCACGGGCTCGTTCATTGACACCGTGAGATTTAGCTCCGGGATCATCGTAGAAAAATACATGGCAATCGCGCGAATCAAATACAACACACATACATTACCGAGCAATCAGTCGGACGAGTGGCGCCTAACTTCTGCACGCGGTCGCGTCAGTACCCATTTATTCAGATTAATGTAATGTACAGTAGCGGCGCAGGGCCGCCAACGTCGCTCACGAGCGGCCAACGTCAGGCGTACCTCCTTTTTCATAATTCAGTCGTCTTTCGCATCGTTGCGCCCTTGCGCGGGCATTCCCACGACACCTCCCCCTCGGCACCCCCGCGTCGCCATGAAATATCAGGGCCCCGGCGCTCTCTTTCACGAGTGCGACTGCGCGCAGTCGTTTTCAATTAATAGACGCGAGAGCGCGCGGTGCAACGCGATCCTCTCGCGCCCAGCGCTCGAGAATATTATTGCAAATAGATTTCGAAGCTCGTAACTCAACTAAGTTTTTGCGTTCGCAGCACAGGAACCTGACCGCGATGCTCTGTCTCGCTCCCTCTTCCACAGCAGTATCTACGAGTCGAGCTCGATGGGCGGCCATTACGACCAGCACCTGCCTCCCCGGCACTGCGACCTGGCCACTATTCTCTCTCTCTCTCTCTCTCTCTCTCTCTCTCGCTTGGTTCTTATTGCCAGATCGTTTCTGCGTAGTCGCTCCTTCTCACTCCTTCGTTTTCTTCTCGGACCGTTGCGCGGTTTCGTCTTCGCACTCCATTTTTTCTGCCTCGCTTCTTCTCATCCTCTTCTTCTGTCTTTTATTTTCTCATAGACGCTTCTCCGCGCTCTTTTATTCTTCTAATGGGCCCACCTTGGTATTTAATTATAATGAAAGCAACACTTCTAACGCGATGTCACAGTTTTTCTCTTATTTTCTCGAGTTCTTGTAAAATTGTAAAGCGTGTAATGTAGTAATTCATCGCCAAGACGTGCAAAAAGATAAACAAAACCTTGCCGCCGGAGAAAATATTTTGTTGTAAAATACACGAAGGTAGCGTGCGATATTTTAAAAATCAACCGTTTTCAATTGACGGCTTGAGGTACCCATTACACTCTGTTTCAATTACTAGTCTTCTATTTTTAAATAGATTTCTTGCTAAACATTTCATTTGATTACCTAAAATCTTGCGAAATTCATTCGACCGAAGCGATGCCTGAAAATCCAGATTAAAACGAAGTTTTCGTCCCATTTTAGAATAGACGTATGAATAACTATTACAATAACTTAAACTCGTTTCCCTTATACCACAAATGTATAATCTGAATGGTAAACGAGTTAACATCAAAGTCGTGTAATAATTAATGGCATCCGACCGTAAGGAAGTTAACGATAATGATATAATCAATTAATTAATTATAAGCTTCAAATTTAAGTTTAATAAATCACTTGATAAATCAATATAAGTTTTTTAATATTTATAGCGATAAAGTAATTAATTTTACGTAATTCCGTAATCATCATTGTGTTTTTCATTAGCCTAACGAAATAAATGGCAAGTGATGTGAATATTACTTTAAATTTATTGCTCATTCTATGCTGATAACAATGTTTAGTAAGACGAACGTTTTTTGTTTTATTAGTATCATATGTACATCTAAACCTTTATATTATTATTAATAGTAGCATATCTTGTATCTAATACTAAATCATCGCGTAGTACTAGGAAGCATTTAGTAATTAATTATTGCTGCCCTTTTAGAGTATATTATCTTATTATTCTTTTACGAAATAGAAGGAATGTGTGTTACCAAGAATTTACTCTTTCAGTTCTTTCTTTATTTCGTTTCTTTCTGGATGTATCGATATGTATAAGCTCGAGTTTAATCTTGGACTATTTATTAGTATTTCTGTCAATTTTTTCTTTATATCTTCCCTTCCAATAACCGTCTCTTAACTTTTTTCAGCCATTATTTCGTACTAATTTTTCACACTTCTCAATATCTAAAATACATTCTAAATTTTACTTTTCCCCGACGAATAATTCATATTTATATTTTTTATCTTATTATTAAATCGATTATTTAAAAAGTTCTTCCGTTACCTATTATCTTATATTTGCACATATAGTTTGCACAATTTTCATTAAATGTCATACTTCGTCTCTTAGTAAATTTTAGTTCCTTTCTACGTTTAATTTATATGTCGTCTAATCCTAATTTCGGATTTTTTCATTTATTTCCATAGCCTCGTATTTATCCCGTCCGCATGTTTCCGACTCGTAAATACACCTCATCCCTAATTAAGTTTTCGTTAAATAAAATTTTTCTATTATTTCTCCTACTTTTTTCATAATTTACCGAATCGTGTCAGTTGAGATTGTCATTTGAAGTTTCTCTTCATTTTTCTAATGTACATTTTTTGCATACATTTCTCTAATAATCAATAATTCCTGCCTCTAGAATTATTCGATATTTATTTGATATTTAGATTACTCTCTCATATTTTATTTACCTTTTTTTCTTAAATAGTTTCTTCTCGATGCTATACCATTAATGTCAAATAAATCAAAGTGATTATAGTATTTAAATGTTTTCTTATCGAGTTTAATGTTTAGAGATAAAGTTTTTAATTTTAATGGTTCGATCACAGATAATATATTTTATAATGTAAAATTAAATAAATTATGGCTTTAAATATAAATTAAATAAGAAAGATACAAATAAAAATTAGATAAGAAAATTGTCTATTTTCAATTTATATAGATTTTACATAGATTTATAGATTTATACGATAACTTTGTTGAGTATCTATATATTTTAATCTATATATTTTTGTACTATGACAAATATTTTGCTCTAAACTTTTTAATCATTCTTTTGTTTGTTCGCTAGGCATGTAATATATTTGTAAATCAATTCATTCGTTATTCGAAATTTTATCGTTTCAGTAAAAACTGAAATAATTGTTTTGAATATTTAAATCTTTGCATTCGAACCCAAGGTTCCACGTGTATTAGAATGTTAACTACAATTACTCAATAAGTCTAACAGTGAGGAATAATGTAATAAAATCATGTCGGCTAATCTTTTACATGAATAAAAATTCGTTCTCGTACTTAAGACTGGCTCACTATTTTCTACGTAACTCGCGTCATTTTTTACTCATAGAGATTTAAAAAGTAGTGACCCAAAATGAAATAACACAAGCTCTCAACATTGACCTAATATTGCCTAAGTACCGCGTAATAAATACGTCAGCGCATCATTGCGAAGCGTCATCACTTTTGTGTCGGTGTGCTCCGTAAGTTAACGTCGCTGACGGTGCCTTTGAGTTATGCACGCGCAGTATTGCAGTTCAGTTGCAATCCGGATGCTTTCCCGGTTCGGCTTAATCGCGATGTAATGTTGCAAGCGCGGCTCACTCCTTCATACATTTATAGAATGCTGGGGTAATACCGTTTGATAAATGCGCGTCACTTTAATGCGGGAAAATAGAAAATAATCGAAAAAAATGTTCAATCACGATGCGACGAAGACCCGACAAAGAATTAGTTTGATTGATTTCACTTTTAATTTAGTTTTTTACCGGCTCATCATCTGGACGAAACGGACTCGGTTTTGATTTATAGAGTCGAAACACGTGCCGCGCGTTTTTATTTTATTCGACTCTTCAGAGATTACATGCTTCTTAGACTAAACTTTATAGACTTTACAGAACCAAAAAGTTATGCGATTATCAGCGTATTATTTCTATTCCTCACCAACGCCAAAAATTTCATGATTTTCTATCTATTTGAATGGAAAATTCGATATTTCTTCTTCCGAGCCACAGCATTTCTCTTATTTAAAATTGTGAAATATGCATTCTTATATTTAAGAATATGATGACGCTGATTGAAAGTTATGCATATTCTTTCTTTATGATAAAGTTTGAGAAAAATTTTTTAAATTTTATAAAACTACTTTTATCTCCGTGTGTATTGATCAATAAAATCAAATTCAACGTAAGTTTAAAATAAATTAAGAGAACGACAGAGAATTAGAGATAGAGAACGGAACGGTGAAAGCAAAAAATTGCAGATTCGACTTTACCAAGATGTTTAAACTAATTTGAAAAAAGTACACGATACTTGAGAAGATTAAAAAAAGTTAAAATTTCCCCGACTTAATTAAATACTACATTCTTATGGAATTAATGAAAAATATAGCTGTTTATTATTTAGCTCTTTCAACGCAAGGATGTAAAAATTCTTTGTGCTCGTCATTCCGTTATCGTGTTCGTAACTTGGCGGTCTCGATCAATGTTCTACCCTGTTTGCGCAACGAATGCAGATTTGCTCCGAACCAAGTCAAACACCTTATCATCTTTTCTCGCCCTCGAGGAATCGCGATCCGCGCACGCATTGTACTTAGCAGCGTAAACGCACTATCGGCCGTGATACGTGCGTACAGATTGCAGAGTTCAAATTGCACACGAGAGAAGCGCCGTAAGGTTACATAAAGCAATCGCATTATGTCCGTACGAGGATCAATCGTAATACGAGAGGGTAGCTCCGTGTAAGTGATTCGCAAACGGTGGATCCCCACCTGCGCGCTGCCTTCTTCCACAGCTCTACCCACTCATTTGCAGCCTTCGCAAACGTGATCCTGTTGCAGTTTGCCATTCGCGGATAGGGTAAGAGAGGGTCGACTCGAAAGTGATACAAAGAGAGGAGAAACAAAAAGGAGAAAATAAGCAGGAAATAAGTTTTTGCCGATGAGAATGAACTTTGCAACTGCATTTTATTTCGCTCCATCGACCGGGAAATCGTTTTATTTCTGTAATACTGTGTCTGTCTATTAATGTGAGCTTCATTCAATCAATCTGAATTCACGCTTCACGCCGATAATTATTTTACATTATTTTCGAAAGATTCGACGTGCTAATTAAAATTAATTAAGGATCGCACGATCGGTCGTATCATTCTTTTACCACTAATCATATGTCAGTCGTTAGTATGGAAAGATCCGATACTTGTGTAAAGTTTATTTTATAATTGATATTTTGGAATATATTTCTAATTACAACTTTTATATACGAGTATTACGGTTAACTTGATGGAAACAATGACTGTTCTAAATCCTCATTGTCAACAAAGGTTAACGACGATATAAAATATAACTTTCTTAAAATTATGCAATTTACATTTTCCACAGTACTTCATAGGATTTTTGTTTACTAAATATCCCAATTAATAGTTTTTCCTGACAATTAACCAAATAATTTATTATTCTTCTACATGTTATAAATTTGAATGCAATTAAAAAAAAATGCTTATCCGAATACTTTAATTAAAAAACATTCTAAATATTAATTATACTAAATACAATATTTTAACGCACGATATCCTCGTCAAATGCAGTTGTCGCGCGCACAATTTCATTGCACTTTTTTTATTTTTACAACAAAATAAAACGTATATAATAAGGTATAATTTTATTCTTCATAAAATGAAAATTCGATATTGCATTGTTCAGCACTTTGGCATGTAATTGTTAATAAGGAGTCGGGATCGAATTCACTCGAGCTGTACATCTGCGGGCGGTTGGTGAATTTACATAAATCAACGAGCACAGAAATTCATCATCCTCCTTCGTTCCCTGGAAAACAAATGGGATTCTTATCGTGCACATGAACGTTCATTAGAGAACTCGCGTGTCGTTGCTGCGTCAACGATCGCGTCAGCGAAACCAACTTTCTCTCTCTCTCTCTGTCTTGCGGTAATGTCGTTTCCTTCCCCGCGGGAACAGGTTTTCTCTAGGAATGCGCGGGCCGTCGCTCGTTCGATTTACGATCGGCTAAAAGTAGTCTTACATCTAACCGCACATTATATATTATACCGGAGCAGTTGCAATGGCGTCTTTGGAGCGAGCGAGAATTGTGAAGTATCACATGTCCATGGCCGCGCCGCGAACATCTGCAAACAAGCGAGGAGGAAAATCTGCGCCTGGGATTCGGTCAGCCGCCTTCGTAATTGGAAAAAGAGTGACAATAAAAGTTAAGTTAAGGCTTATGCTAATTTCGCGATTGTTTTGCGTTCGTTTTATTGAATGAGAAAGTGATGCCATAAACTGCTTATTAAAGTTACGACGTGCAGTTGTACGAGCCGAGTGTGCTCGGGCGAAATTGTACTTTAATTAGTTTACTCGCTCTGCACATCTTTTTCGTTTCTCAACTTGTCGAGTCCGCAACATTTGCTTAAGCTCAAATTATTTTCAAATGAATATGATTGTACTACACTAAAAGCCCCTTACGAAGATTCATTCGTCGCTTGCATTCGAGTTGTCAATCTTTGCCGTTGTAATTTTACCTATTGTTTTAAAAATGTTTTAAAAATATTCTCGTTTAAAATAGTCAATTGCTAAATTTAACAACGACGCTGAAATGCCTTCGATTTCTACATTCGGTAGTTATGTAAATTTTTTCATTTATATTTCTGTAACCTTGGATTATTTTCAAATTTCGGTCTTGCATTCTTAATCGTTCACTTCAACTACTAACAATCGAGGGTCCAATAACTAGCAATTTTAATTAATAATGCGATTACTGCATCGTTTAAGCTCGAATCTTCGATCAACGAGCGATTAAACAGGAATTGACGGAAGCACCAGAACCGTAAATATTCGAGGGATTTTTTGGCTGCAAATAAGTTGCGCAAGACGCTTCTGAGCATTACCTAGTCCAGGTAAAAATCCTTGGCGAGGGGAGGGTGTCGAGAAGAAGCACTCGGCTGCTGCAATTTCGAGCTCTCGGTTGGTGCAATAAAAGTAGCGAATCTTTCCTGGGGCACGTCCGAAAGCGAGTCCGCTACGTATCCGCCTACCCTCTCCTCCTTGCTGTGCGTCTTTCTCTTCTCCGTGTACCTCTTCGGCAGTGTAAACGCTTCAGAGGCTTCTCGGCTATACCGCCGAGGGAGAACCGTTAGTTTTTTTTTTTTTTTTTTTTTTACTAGCGGAAAAAGTCATAAAACGAGAGGTCGGCGACGATTTCACGACAATGGGATATAACTGTGAACTTTTGGGTCCGTCCGTCTGTGTTGTCCTGCGGGGTCTTGCCGCCAACTATGACGACGTCCCCCAATGTCGTGTTCGACTCTAATCGTCCGTTTATGTCTTCCGACTATTTTTCCCACTCGATTCTCGTTGCCCAGTTGTTCCGCGTCCGTCGCTACGTTACGACTCCGCGCCGATCGTCGTTACAGCAGTCGCTCGCCCATCGGCAGTTTCTCACGTGTATTTGCTTCAGCGTTTGCTTCAGCTTATGTCGTTCGAATGCTAAATCCGGCTCATTTGTATTTTGAGTTTTTATCGAGCCTCGATCGGTCGCCCGGATCGGCGGCAATTCTGAATACGACGAGGCTAATTCGAAAGGAATTGCTTCGATAAAAGAGCCCGTATTTTGTGCGCTTCACTTTTGCTGAAATGTGTTTTAAATCAAATCGTACTTTTTGACGCTTGAACGTTACGTGATGGAGTTATTGAGAAAATTGGTCGAGCATGCGCACGCAATGCTCTATGATTATTTTGATTTACGTTAGTTAGAGGTTCCGTTTAAGTGAAATAAAACTAGCGGCTGGATTCCGCTTTAAATAAATATATTCGACATATAAAAGCCTGGCTTATTCTTTCATGACCTGCAATCATTAGTGTACTTGTCAAAAATTAACCTTAGTGTAGAAAGAAGTGGCGCGCGTCTAGGACTACTGGAAACAATTATTCAATTCCCGAGGACTTTTTTTCGAGAAATAATTATTGATTAATGCGCCAAAGTCGGACAACTCTTTTCCCGCATATTTATGGCGTTTACAGCGGCGAGAAAATTAAATTAAAAAAATGAGTTCCGTATCAGAAAAAAGATCAGAAGGCACCCACGTATACATAAATTATTTGCACTTCCGATACCGGGGCACGCAAAAAGACACCGACCAAATCCAATAGTTCTCTTTCGACTTCTCGCGCACGAGGGAAGGAAAAGAAAAATTAAAAGAAAAAGAAAGCACGAAAAAAGAGCGCGCAAAAGCGAAATAACAGAAAGCGAGCGCTCGGGAAAAAAATATGAAGATAAGAGCGAGAAGAAAGGTAAGACACAATGGGGAAGTTTCGATTATGCGAGGAACGCGTCGACGAGACGTACGCGCTGTGTATTTCGAGCTCTGGTGTCTGCCCCGAAGATTTATACGGGAGTCCGCGAAACGAAACGGCGCGCGTGCGTGGAGACTCCGCAGCGCGAACGACGAAAGAAACGGGTTTCGCAAACGGGATTTGGATCGGCCGCGGCCGATAATCGCCGTGTACTATATATCGGTTTCCATCGCGACTGAGCTCAGGCCCTCTGCACTCGCTTTTCGCGTGTCCCGGGTCCCTCCTCCCCCCTCTCTCTATCTACCTTTACTCTCATTCGAGAGATCTCTGGTGCTACTGACGCGCACACCCAGCGCGGGAATCTCGTCTCTCCCGTAATTCGATTGTGTTGCCTTTGGCTTATTACTTTCTCCGAGTGCAAGGAGAGCAATTGTCGAGTCCGTAATTTGTCAGGCTGCTTGAGCAATTAATTTGCCTAAGCGACTCTCGATTGCCTTTTTAGATTTTTCAACCGGAACTCGCTACTTTAAGTGAAACTCGGCTGCGTCAGTTTTAAGACTCGGTTGTTCCGTCGCCGCACACTGCTTGGCAAATAAGTTTCGAACCAACTTTTTTTGGCCGATGAATTTTCAACGATAATTTGTTTTGGTGCTCGCGAGTGCGGCTTCCGATTATTTTATAAGATGTAGAAATACGCGGCAATTGTAAACTGCTTTTACGGCTTCAACGAACTCGAGCACAAAATGGACGAGCCGAAAGTTTTATTTGCAACATTTTAAATCTTTCATTTTAAAATAGTTTGTCTTTAGTTTAATAATATCTTGGATCGATAAATTTGCCACATCAATATTCTTAGTATAATGATAACTTCTCAATTCGATGGCGACAAAAATATTATTATCCTGTCGGGCAGAATTAAAAATGGTAAATTAATATCGAGCGACTTTTTCTTCGGGGAATCCCGAGAGCGAAATTCAGTTAGTGCAAGATTACGATCTAGATTTGAAGATTATGGATTTTTGTTCGCGAAGCGAGCAGCCGATCAATTTAAAATATCACATGCTTCAACTTCCTGTGGGGAGGCATTTTTTATCACTCGAAGTATTGGGCCAGTGCGACCGGGCCGAAAGCGATTCAATTACCAAAAAGTACACAATAAATTGAAAAAAATTATTTGCACCTCGGCGGAGCGATGAGCGGCCGGTAAGACGCGCCGAGCCTCAACGATCTCGAGTCCAGCACTCGCTCTTCCTCTCTCACTTTCTCACTCTCTCTTTCTTCGCTTCTCTCTTCAGCTGCGCGGCGATTGCCTCGCCTCGGACCGAAGGTGGGTACTTATGTAACAGGTTGGGTGGTCCGAAGGACGGCAGAGACACCTCTAACGCGTCCGCCATTGGCGCTCTCTTGCAATCGTGCTTCTTCGCCCAATTCCATTGAGAATGCAACGCATTTACTAGGCGCGATGAAAGGCGATCGCGAGCTTTGGTTTTTGGGGCCCGCAGCCCACGCCCGCGATTATCGAGAGAGCACTGGTGCTTGTTGGCGCATACCCCCGGCAGCGATTTTCAAGGAAAAGAAGAACGAATGAAGAGAGAGAGAGAGAGGGGTGGAGAACGATCGAGCATTTTGATATTTATTGAGATTTGAATCGGCTGATTTGAGCAGTGTAGTCTATTACGTACATAAATTATTCGTGGGCTCGTAAATTCTAATGGGTTACTACTATTGAAAAGTATGTGGGTTTAGAACCGACCTCGATGAACGGGGGGCATTTCGAGATTGTAAGAGAGCGTCGCGTTCACAATGATTTTTATCCGGTACTCGAGCTCTCTTAATAACTTTTTTTTAATGCACCGGTTCAGCCATTAAGGTTAGAACGCATCGGACGTATTCCGACGATCTTGTGAGACAGGGAATGTGCTTCGGCAAAAACTGCCAAGAGTATCGAAATAGCAATTCGTGAGGTCGATTCGAAATATTATTATTTGCGCGAGGCGAGTTAGCGTTGTTACGAATTTAGAATAAAAAAATAAAACTTCTGCTTTATGAACGGGCGCGTCAAGTTTTTCTGCATAAAATAATAAAGATAGCGTAGTCGGCAGTGAGTCTCATTTGAATTGAATATCGGGATTACTCTTATAATCCCAGCGGCAGCCACACGCTTCACGGAAAGTAATTAATTTGTTCAGTGACAGGATTTTTGGTTAAATTTAGGTAGTCGATGAAATCATCGATCGGTTGGTAATGTCAGCTCTTTTAACGTATACGAAATATATGCTTTTCGTCGAGAAAAAAAAATAAAATCTATAATAATATAAATTTGTATTCTAAATAAATCAGAAAAACACGGGAACGCCGGCCTCAATAACAATGTTTTATGTATAAGCCTCGCTGTTGGTTAGTTTTGTTATGTTTTTAATTAAAAGAAAAGTCTGCCGAACGAAATAAATGAAAAATATTCACGAAATTTCAAGGAGCGTAGCTCTAGGCGCGTAATTTACTGCTTATCGTGGAAACATTGTAATAATAACGCGGCTATTTTCCTAGGAAATTACTTTACTTTCCTCCGCTTTTTCTGAATCGGGAAAAATGTTAAGAGCATGAGTGCCCGGGTAATTTCAAGGCTCGCGATAAATCTCGGCTCCTGATCTTTCATCGAATCCCAAGCTCAACAGCTCTTTATCGCTCGTGACAGTCGGTGTGGCCAGGAGCTCGCGGCCACTCACGAGTCCACGCGTTCGATATTACTCATTAACTATTTGCCGCGAGAGTCCGACTCTCTCACGCTCCTTCGTACTCCACTTCCGCCTCTGCGCTTTCTCGGCGAGTGTTTGCAATTTCCTCGGACATTGGAATATCGCCGTGGCAGGAGGAGCGCCACGCCAGTTGAGGAAAGAGGGTCTATTACGGATTGGGGTCTACTTCCCTCCCCCTGAGCGACCCCTCCCGCGGGTAATGCCAGAGTCTCGCGCGTTCTTTTTGTTCACGCTGTGGCCGTGGCGTCGCTTGCACCTAGCAATTTTCGATCTTGAAAACTGGGGGGCTTTGCACGATTTCAAAGCGTTGCGAATTTTAACGTGGCTCTCGGCTTTTAAGGTGCGATGAAAGGAGCTGCACAGGCGAGAGAGGGAGACCGAACGAAAGAGAGAGAGAGAGAGAGAGAGAGAAGTGACTTGTGAAGGATTTTTAAAAATTTATAAGTGAAATGCACGCACGAGAAAAAATTTCATGCGACCGTTACCTGGAATCACCTACTACCTTCTTTACCGGGTACTTTGACGTTTACTTAATATAATCGAGGAAATTTTAATAATTTTTACTTAAGATTATTTTCCATAGATATGAAAATTAAAATGACTTTAAAATTGTATACAAGGTAATAGGATCTAGCACTACAGCCTTGGAAATCAGTTTTTATTTTGTATTTAATACATTTTTTAAAAGTCCAGAGATAATGATTAACACGTTAAAGAGCAAATTATTAATGTAATATAGCTGCAAGTGTATAATTCAAGAACAATCCTTATTTAACTAAAATATTTCTTTGTTTGGAAATTAGAATTCCTTGCAGTTTTTATTTTCCACTTAAAGCGGAAAATTCTCGTCAAGCATTTTTAGAGTCTAAAGAAAAATTATAATTTTCAAAAGCATTTTATCTTTATAGTTTAATTCCAGTTTTTGTCAACCTCAATACTCGATAACTTATTCTTATTTAAACGAATCAATTTTCAATTTACTCTAAAACATAAATTTTTTTATTCGTAGATGATCTTAATGTCCATCCCCGACTAAGATAAAGCAATAAAGCACGATTTAGGCAAACGTCGAGTATCGTTCGACTATCCGCTATCTATTGCTTCGTTATGGTAGGCGATATATTTCTTAGGCCCTCGTATATCGTGTCTTTGACCCTTTTTCTCGCTCCCGGTCTTGTCCTTACTCTCCGAAATGTGTATCACTCTTAGGAGCAGGAGTTTCACGGCCAAGACGCCGCGCTTGTCGCATCCTGTCGAAAACACACACACGAAAATGCAAACCAGTCTAAACGACTCTAATACCGCGCCTAGATCAACGCTTCATGTATCTCGCTTTAAAGTAACCGAACCAAGTGCTTTTATGGCCTCGATTCGTCTTGTGGCGCTAAAACGAGTTCGTGACTCGACATAATACGATAACCCCCGAGATGCGCGTTCGCAGCAGACGTTCGTTTATACTACGCGCGATGAAATGAAAAGAAGCTAGTGCGTGGGTAATAAAGCCCGCACCCCACTGACTGCGCAGATGCAAGTAAAACAAGGAAGTTAGACCTTGTGTTTTTCGTATTTATACGTACGCGTACACGCGCGCGCACACGCAAACAATGTTAATGAAGGAACAGAAAGCTACCCCTAAAACAAACCTTTCCTCGATCTATTTTGAATTTCCTATCGTTTCGCCGTTTTAACGGGCAACGATACTGTGCCCTTTAACCCATTAAATGCAATTGATGGCTACGCTCAACGTTTCCTTATTCTCAACTCTTCATAATTAATTCACGAAATTGCGAAGAATGTGGTTGTATCGGTGATATTATTAACTGGCATTTTTTGAAATTACATTGGGTGGGCAAAGAATAACAAGCGCAATTTTATTATTTAAACATTTTCGGAAACTACAGCGTCGCAGTGAAAAAAATATCGAAGCATCGTTTAATGGAGCCATAACTTATAAAGAAAACATAATACTTTCTTTAAGTACAGTCAACATTGAGAATGGCGGCGCAGCGGTTAATAATCGCGCCAAACAATTTCGTTCCCTCTGAAATCGATTAAAAAAAAAAAGGTAAGTTTTGTTAAAGCGTTATTCACTTGCCTCTGGACAAGATCGCCTTGCACGGGATGGCGTTAAAACATTATGTTTTAGTCTCATTGTTACTTAGATCGTGATTGTGTAGCCCGATATAACTATATACCACTACGCGAATTACAGAGATCGATCAGAGTTAGGAATGCGCTCTAGCCGCGGATGCATATGCGAGCTGCGAAACGTTTCCAATACCGATCCTCTTATTTCGTTGCTATTTATTCTTGACGATGCGAAAGAACTTTTCAATTGCCTTCTTTTTCGAAATCTCGACGAGGCAGTTATTTACACATGTTTGTGCATGTATTTCATTAGCCGAAGCTATAATTTGTTATCTAGTCTTTTTTTAATATTTAAAGCTGCAACAAAAAGGATAATATTCGAAGCCTTGCATTAGCAGCCGTCGGACGACTCGCAGGCAACATTGAAATATATATAATTTTTTTGCTACTTACGTCAATTAATATTCATTCTAATTCTTGTTATTCCTCTGCGTATCGTGCAGTTTATTCAAACAATCGTATTTCTATTATAAAATCATTTATCGCGGAATCAATTTTAATTAAAAAACTTTGTCTATTGGTGTGAAAAGTACGCGGTAACTATGCAGTATCTTTTCCATTTCTCGGATTTTTTGTTAAAGTACAATTTATTATCGTCGTCATCGTCGTTGTATTTTCTCCTTAAAGTAGTTTTCACAATCATTTTCACATTTTACGCAACGTTTCATTACGTGTCGAAATCTGCTCTACGACAATCATCGTGTGTCGGTAGGAAAGAAAGTAAATAACACGCTGATCGAGAGGTAAATGATTCGTGCGATCCTTTAAAGGAAAGTAAATCTTGCAGTTGGACAGGTACACACTTCAGCGCAGTGACAAACAACGATAACGTGCACTTATCGGGAAAGAATTCAAGGGAGAAAAGGGGAAAAGTTTAGCGCAACCTGTGCATACATGTGCAACGGCGCGTTGGCGAAAGATGTCCACGTCAGATGCGCCTGATCGCATTTTTGGCTCGACCTCGAGTAGTCGCTCGCGTACGTGCACAAAGAGAGATTTCACGTGCTACGTGCAAAAGCCGACGGCGTTGCCAATGCCGTGTCACCCGGTACAGTAAAGCAACTCAGCTGATGCATGACGCGCGTGCGTGGCTTACGCCGAGTTGTTGAAAGCCTTGGCCGAGTGTACAAGGCACACAAACGTGGCCAGGATTTGAAGGAGGAGCAAGAGCTGCCTCCTAAGTGAGGACGTACCGAGACGGATGGACGGTACCGATCTCGCATCGCAATGGACTGCGAATCCCTCGCCGAGTAGAAGCTTTTAATTTCTCATTAGTCTGCTTTCCTTGGACAGATATTTGTATATTAGATGTCTTAGATTTGACGAGATGAGATCTCCTCGGAAAACTGGCCATTCATTGGTTCGTTGCACAACATGAAATTCTGGACTCGAGTTGTACCAGTGTGTATTTTTCATCTACCAAGCTGAATCAAGTGAGTCCGGCCACTTCTTTTCTACGACTGTTGAAGAATTACTTTGAAATTGTTTGAAATGTTTGTTATAATCACTAGCTTATACTGCCGCTCGAGAATTAACAACAGCAACGGTCCTGTGCGCGTAAATAGTCGATAAAAGTTCATGCATTTTGCGCAAAATATCTCCATTCCTCGCTTCTCGCTCAGCTGCATCCATCTTACTCTCTAAGTGATATTGTGTATTGGTTAAACGCAGCAAAACCGTCGAAAGAGTCGGCAAAATCCTGTGCCAGAGCGCACGGAAGAGAAGAAGCAAGCAGCACGAAAAGCGAAGAAGGACCTTTTCAAGGTCACGATGAGTCAGGTCCTTGAGCATATCGGTATTCATCTCGCATTAATCCCATCGATCCTGAGTGTGAATTACGAGTGTGGGTGCTATGTGTTTAAAAATCGCTGAATTCAGCTACTTGCGCGATCCCCGCCTTATTTTTGTTTTGTTTTCTTTATTATGCATTTGCACGTGTTCTCTAATGTATTTAGATGCAAAATGTCTTAGGCTTATTGCATCTATACACAAAAATTATTTTTGTACAACATTCGGCTGATCCAGTATTAAAAAAATTTTTGTTTATCTATATTTACATAATTAAATAAATTAAGATATTGCTTTATAAATTTACAATAACTCTTTACAGTTTGTAACGATTGTTTTTTTCCTGGATATGATGAAATTTGATAATCTTGGTAAAAAATAAAGGACAGCGTCGACAACCAAATCATAAATTTCCATTCTTCTTGGGAGTAAAATTTGTTCCCAGTGTATTCCAACTGCGAACTCTAGCTTACAATTCAATACCCCGGTATGTTTGGCTCTTAATTTACCACTTATTTGCATAAACAATAAGAAAGTATTTAGAAAGCAGTGCATTCCTTTCTCCTTCTTCAAGGACTATTTTATTTTTTACTCCTCCGAATGCAATTCCCTCAACTCCCTCTGCGATTCGGGTTCTTTACTGGCGCCGCTTCTCCTATTGCGAGCTGAAAGAAGAAGACGAAAAACAAATTTGTACATACCTCCATTTCCGTCCCACATATAAATGACCATTTCTTGCTAATTTCTAGCAATCGATATGAGAATCCCATCGATCGTGAGGTCGATGTCGGGCACGAGCTTCAATGGCTCCACATGTTCGGCCTTCGGCGGGGCGAGAGAGCAATTTTCAAACGGCCGCTCTCGACCCTACACACAACGCACACACCAACTCCCTCGTTGTGCTATCTCCCGCGCAAGCCACTGCGGTCTTCCCCGTCATCGGAACTCGTTTCTATGCTTTATGGGTCAAGCAAAGCAGCGGCATGGAACCGGCAACCGGCCGCCGCCGCCGCCGCCGTCGCCGCGCATACCTATGCGCGCGTTATGGGCCTTTCTTCTCGTCTCTTTCTCTCGCCTTTCTCGATCCCAGCTACGTCTCTGTCTCTCCTCTGCTTCGGCGTTCGGTGGCCGCTCCTCCCGCGACTCCTTCGACGGCCCAAAAGAAAAGAATTCTCACGTTCCCTTGAACGAGACGCCGCCTTCCATGGGCTCCCGGAAAATTGGACTCGAGCCTGGCTGCGCTGTTACAGACCGAGGATCGTCCGAGTCGACAGGGGAGGGATTTTCTCTCCCAGAACTAAAAACGGAAGAGCGTTAACTTAAAATCGAATTCTAGGTCGTTCGTCAGACGTGCATCGAGGAAAAAATGGCGGATATCCGGACCGGATAGCTTGCAGGATATATTTTTATCTGCGTAGCATCACTCTGTCGCTTTCGAGCGCTTCTCGGAAGAAGCTCTAGGTTGAAAACAAGGGAGAAGTGTGATCGCGCTCTAGCGTGTGAGTGACTCCGACAGCAACCAAATTAAAATACCATCCATGGCAGAATTATACGTTGGAGTGAGAGATTTCTCGAGCGACAAACAAGGCTGACTCCTGCAACCATTTTATTTTCTACGATAAAGCGGTGGTCGGGAGCTTCGCGAACACGATCGAATAGGAAAAAGGGAAATGCTTGCAATTAAAATAATGTTGAAATATCGAGCATGTCTGGAAAATTTCTGAAATTCAAAGCGGCCAATGCTAGCCATTCTAATTGGGAGTCGTAAGAAAAAATTTCACAAGATTGTATACGAGTTAAATGCAATAAATTTTCTGGCGCGGCATAAATAACGTGAATTATAATTTGGGGATTTGGAGGTCGCCAGCGAGCAGCGCACAACTCCAAAGTCTCTTCACCGAATCTAAAGAGATTTCGTAGCGAGGAGGATAAACCGCTGGTGAGGGTCGCGTTATCTCGCGATTTTTCACGCGGTGACGACGCACAGATATTGTGCGTGTTCCCGCGCACATTTTCTCCAGCGTTTTTTGCCCGTGCGGCAATTCGTCGGGGGAAAAAATCGGGCCTACGACGGGGCGCGCGGCTAAGGACAGCCAAAGGAAGCGAAACTAAAATTAAAAACTTGCGTGCTCAAAGATACAAACGCGTATCCGATTATCTCGCGTGAGTATCGTTCGCGCGGAGCTAATCGCGATCGGACTGGAAGAAAAAGGTGAGCAGGCATTGCTCGCACAGCTGCAGTTACCTTATACCCTTCAATCTGCAAGGAAGTAACTACGCGGCGTTTGCATAATTGCGCGTGTTGCGGCAGCAGAAGCTCGACGAATGCTCCCTCGTACACGTACGTCGTCTCTTCATCTTTCATTTTTAACTCTTCCGTCCTTCTTTTCATTTTGGCATCTTCTTCCTTCGGCCTTATGCGTATCAGAGATCCTTCTTTCTTCCCTGCTTTTACCCATCTTGCATACACGTGCGATGCTCATACGGCACGTCACGTTCAGCCGTTTATCGCTTATTGGACAGATACCGAGGAAATGGCGATAGTGCGCTGCAAGAGCGCACCGGGGAAATGAATCCAAGACCAATCACGGCTAATTTTTACCTGGAACAAAGACAAAAAATGAACGAGAAAACGTTTGGCCATTGAGATTAACAAACACTTTGGCAGCGCACTAATACTTGTAAACTTTATATCTTGTTTGTTTATAACCATAAGTTCAATTAATGAACTTTTTTCACGCCAATAATTTACATGAAAATTACAACACGCATATCCGTTTTATACTTGCGTTATTCACTTTGTAGACGCATACGACAACTATAAAATAATCTTAAATTAAAAAGGGGAAAAATCAATGTTCGTACAGGTAATTAAAACCAAACTTATTGTCCTGACACGTTATATTAACTGCGCAAGAAATTATAAATGATATACAGGGTGCGATTTTGAGCAGCATTAACGAGGTCTATCTCGTTTCTGAGACCGGGGGGCCCGTCAACAACTGCAACGAGGCGGCCATTTGCCGTACAGTAATTTAAACGTAGGAGGCGATGAGACTGAGGCAACGCCGCTCACTGAAAAACGAACAAAAAGAAAAAAGTTGCCGAGAGGGTCTTCTTTCACTGCGTTTGAAGATTCTTCCTAAAAGCTTACGATTCTTCTAGCTTTTATATATACTCTTGCGCGATAAATAAATACTTGATTCTGCTCTCGATCTACTATTGAAAAAAACAGTCCCAATAATTACCGCGGAGTAAAATTTTATAGATATGAACGATAAAAAAGAAAATCAGTCTCGAATGCAGAATAGCTTTATTGCATTCGTATTAGGCAGGCGCGATTAAAATTTATATCGCCTCGGAGTTTCAAGTTTTAAAAATAGAATACTAATTTAATTAAAGAAATTATTGTTATTCCGTTTTTTAATGAAATACACTTTACCTTTTGCACTTTACGTTTTTAAAATGCTCGACATTTTGAAGGATGAGACTAAAATACCAGTTTAGTGAAAAATTAGAGATTACAACACATGCATGGGAGCGACGCACAACTGTGGGCGATAATATTTTTGGATTAAGGACGTGATTTGTACTGATATAAAAAAGAATTGCAGTTGCGTAAGTGGCAGAGAGTACGGAAGAGGCCGAGGTAGCTTTATCAGCACGCGCCGACCTTGTGTACTCGCTAAATCTACGTAGTAAAACAAGAGCGTTCTCTCTCAGTTTCTCGCGTTATCCCCGCGCCATGCCTCTCCCGCGCGGATAAGAAATGAGCAAGAGAGAGAGAGGGAGAAGGAAAAGAAGAAAAACACGAATTTTAATGGCATTTGCTCAACGCGTTCGTGTATTAGCGTGCGTGATGTTATTAATGCCATTAAATAAAATATTGCATATTTGAAGTACTCTATACACATTAAATTGTGAGCTTATAAATTTATGGAAATGGTGTTCGTTTCAGCAAGTTACAAATATTATCAGATCGATAATCGCTTGTAGCAAAAAATATGATAAATAACGGTAGCAACAGCGTCAATTGTGGAAGACTAGCTCTTGTAAAAAGCAATGTTAAAAATAATTTAGAACGCTCGGGAAAAATTATAAATATTTATTTGTTTTCAAATTTTGAAATAAGAAAATTAATAGTTCCCGGCATTAAACATAAATCTCAAATATACTTGAATTTACTAGTTATTTAACCAGACAAAAATAATGTATCCACCTTTTTCCTACGATATCTTTATTCGCGACGTTTTTATTTTCAACAAAAATTTATTTCTTTTTAATCGTTTGTCGAGCTTAAGTCACTCGTAAAATGTCATATATTATTAAGATATATTGGGAGAAACTCGGTAAGAAAATAGATCGCTTATACGCTTATACGTTTATACGTTTATACGTTTATACGTATCAAGCATTAAGTCGAATTGACGTGGAAAAAGGGGCATAGGGAAACTGCAAACGAAATAGAGAGCGAGAAAGAGATCGGAGAAGGGAGGCGAAACTCTATACTTTACTCCTTCGGTCACAATATTGAGTGCGACTTTGGTCCGCGGAGATTTAGGTGATCTCCCAAATGGCTAAGGGTATGAAAGAGGTGGGGAGGGTAGAGAAAAGCGAATATACGTCGCCCGTTTGCACTCACACCAGCTCCGAGGGGTTACCTCTTCCGAAATTCGTTCGAAGCCGATACAGACTTTATTAGGATGAAGGAACGGAAGCCAAGCAGAGAATACGAGCTTCGACAAGCTTCGACGCGCGTACCGACTTCGACTTTCACGCCCGGAAGTTGCTATTGCTAACCAGTACATTTTTTGCACTTTCCTTCGCAGCCCTCGATGAATCAAGCGTGAATAATTTAGGCCAACGTAAATTCGAAATCTTCGTCGCTTTCCTAATCCACTAATATTCCACATTGCCTACGTTCAATGACTCGAGCGCCGATCTTCTGTAATCCTTTACGTGGATTTATTTCAAAATAGAAAAATACGGAAACATTTTCAATATCGACTTGCACTCGTAAATAGGCTAGGCGCTCTATTGAGATATTTTTAAACTATTTTCTAAAATTCTACCGCAGTAAAGTTGCATAAAGCGCAAACAAATTGAAAGCTTTTTCCGGGCCGGATGATTTTAAACGCCGATTAAAATTTTCAATCCCACGCGTTACTTCATCCTTATGTACAATCTCGCAAATTAAATATCTTGCCAGCGCAATGGGTTGTATTTTTATTTTTTATTCAACGATCATATGCAATAGTTATATATTTAGACTCACACTCGAGCGAGATTGCATTGACAATCCACGTTGCACTTGTGCCTCAATTACTTAGCGCGTGAGGCGTGCGCTTGTGTACGGCGCAATTCAAATATTAAACACCAGTTCGTAACTACAGCAATAAGCCTTTTCTATTCGGCTAGAATGGCTCGGTAATGAAGAACTAATCATTTTTCTATTACGCCGATCGGCGGGCACTTGCTTGCGATTACCGGAGGAAAACGTTATGCGCAGGGGCGGCCCGTGCTTACCGGGAATTACGTATAGTCGGCGGGCAATTGCTCACCGCCTCGGCTATTTCGCTGAAGGTTGGACAAGACTCCTGGGAGTCCCGATAACGATAATTTTTGCGGTTAAATGTTCAAATTGCAACACGAGTCACTACTTTTTCAGCTCTCCTTTCCCCTCCCCCTTGTACCTCATCTTCGCTCGTTTTCTCGACTCGTCCCTCGGTGTCCGCAAGATGGATAACTGCCGTGAGCACGAGTTTGTGCAAAGGAACGTAACGACTTAACCCGGAGCTGAATTTCTTCGACTTAAAGTTTGTCTAGTCCTTAATTTACCGTTGCTCGAATTCATATTCCACGAGATTATAATGTCACGCTCGCGCGAGTGTATGCGATGGGTTTTCACTGCTGCTGGCGGCGCCATCACGGCATCGCAATACTATTAATTTCCATCTTTTTAGTTTCGATCGATTTCGCTGTCTTGGAATTTCAATAATCCTTATTATTTTCCAACGTGAAATATTGCAGGATCAAAGAAGCTCGGGACAAATATTTATATAAATTATGGCATATTGGTGAAAAATTTTACTTGCTAATTAGCAATAAATTGTACGAATTACATTTTGACTTGAAACGACAAATTATTCATAAGGTGGTTGCTTTATGCAAAGATATACTTTATTTCAGGAGGCCAATAATTTATCGGCCAAACGTACATTCTCTTTAGTTATATTCAATTGCAAATATTTACAAAGTCAGAAGCATTATGCGACCCAGTGGTACGGAGTAGAACAAGTAGGACAATCGCGTGTTTATCAAATTATGCGTTCAAGTTAGGCTTGAAATGGTTTGCAAACGGATGCGAAATGCAAACGAGTGTACTAATAAAAATAATCGAAGAAACGATAAAATCTGATCGAGAACTTCTGTTCTCATCGAAACAAGATTGTTAGCGCCATTTTTTAAAATTACACATAATCTACATCGGGAAACTTTGTATTCAAAAACAATATCGATTGCAAACAACGCGAAACCACAGCGAAGCCTTTAAACGGGGTACAAATTATGATTGGAGCTACATGTTTCGGAGGCGATTATCCTCATTCCGGCATTTTTTCAAAAACACAAAAAAGTCAGGAAAGCGACTGAGAATGAGACCCACTGGAGTCAGGTATAGGTAGCACAACGGCAGCGGTATCCCTGCGTACCCGCGAGGTCACGTTCGCTCGTCGTCGATCGCGATGCAGCGGCGATCATCGTGCAAGCGGGACCAGCCGCTACAGATTATGGATAATTTAATTCAGTCAGTCATCATTAATGATTATAGTGTCCGCTTCATGATCGTGCGCGCGCGCTCCCAAGCAGCGAGAAAACGACTGTCGCTCGGCGCCTTAACACTAGAGTCGAGGACGAGCGACGCGAGCGAAGAGCAAAAAGTAAAAGTAACTGGACAGGGAGGATCGCGTGTGCACGTCAGACTTTTCCTGTTTTTATTATAAAACAATTAGGAAACTGTAATAGCACACAATTTGAAATTCATAAATGCGCCGAATAATGGGCCTGGACTGCTTTTGGGGATCCTCCCCTAGTATAATTTCATTCCGAATATTGTTTCGCCGAATCTGCTTTTTTCTAACAATAATAACAATGATTGGGAGGGAGTCCTAATGACGAAGCGAGATAAAGGGGTAGTAATTGAAAATACATCACTCTCTTACGTTAATGGACGGTTCGACGGCTCATGCCTCGAAAATAGATTGCGCGTAAAGTCGAGGGGACGAGGTTTTCGTTTTTGATGGGAGGAGATCGTTTACTGGCGGCGAAACGATATTGGTTCGATTGCAGTTGATATGTCACAATGTACTCGTCGTTTTTCGCAGGATTTTCCAGTTTCGTAAGTCAGTCATCGTTGCGTATAACGCTGCCCCTCTTCGTCGCATCCTTAGAAAATCCATTGGCTACATCGTTCGGCCATTTGGGCAACGCGCCATCTACCTGCTCTCGTTCCGAGGTCGTCGATTTATGGTTCGGAACATTAGTGTCCTGGTTATTTCATGAAAAAGAACCTAAAACTTCGACGACGAACAATTCGACATCGCTGATCCAGAGGGTCGTCGTTGTTCTGTCTTCCTCTCCATCTTTCTCTTTTTAAGGCACTTCCTAGTTTCGTCTCTTTTTATGCTACTCTCCCGTAATCGCTCTGTCCTCGTTCTTTTTCGTCTCTATTGAGCTGTTAACTGCGAAATTATTGCGGTACGACGGTCGTCCTTTTCCCTGCTATGACTTTTTCGACGCTCCAAAAATCGTTTACTGCCTTTTAGAAATATGGAGGACGTGGATGAAGCCTTTCACTTCGAAATTAAAGTAGAAGCTAGCGCCGGCTCACGGTTTAAAAATAATTTTACCGAAAATTTCCAAATCTATGTAATGCGCGCACAGTTGCACAGATGAATTCCCAAATAAATTTTGACTTTGCATTTCATTAAGCTTAAATTTTTTAATTCATTCGCGTCGTCGCATGGGAGAGTCGAGAAACTGAGATACGTATTATCATATTCTTTGCAGATATTGAACAAATAAAATCTATTTTAGACTCGAGATTTAAAATATAAACAGGATATTATTGCGAAAATAATTTCCCAAAGCTTTCAAGTTGTCGTATAAAACATTCTTAAAGGCGAGAAAATTTATCGTTTGAAAGCACACAATAGATTATCTGGAAAATGACTCATACGTGGAAAGATTTAAATGCTGCGAATGATGCGAGTATTTTTTATTCAAAGCACCAGGTTGTAAACGAAGAAAATAAGCGCGAAATACTTGTCTAGAGTGCAAACACGTATTCACGCATGCATTTATACATCGATTGATTACTGCGGGACATCTGTGGATTATTTCCTCGAAAAAATCAGGGCGTCGACGTGATTCAAATGACGGTGATTTATAAACGTAGCTGATCTTGCTCTTTCGCTCGAGTATCCGATGTTGCGTATCACGCAAACCTTCCCCCCCCTCTCTCTCTCTCTCTCTTCAGATTTCCCAGTGTACCGACAGCTCTCTCGCTCGCGCGAGAAAAAAGGAAGAAAACAAAGCAAACCCGCGGCGATTCTTGGGCATCGCAAGAGATTAACTAAATTGGCCGTTGGCTGAACGAACGGGGCTTGCGATGGAACGGCCGCCGAGAAGCCGGTGATTCGTCTCTCATTCGCACGAGCATAGAGTTCGAGCGCAGTTCGCTACATCCTTAATTTCTCTCACTCGCACGCGTCTCCTCCCCCCGTCTACTTCTGCTGTTACTCCCGCTCCAATTCCGAGGGATTCTCACATCTCCTGCACCTAGTCGCATGCTCCGGCTGGGCAGCCCTTCAGCTCTCAGCCGACATTCGAACGAGGAGGACGAGATGTGCATAGCAAGAGACAGAGAAAAGAAAAACGAGAGTTGCGCTGTCGGGACGCGGAGGCAATGGCGGATATCAGGCATCCTCTTGGTCGGGGGCCGTCTCATTACCCGGTCCCTGGAGGTACCACGCTGTGCTTGCAAGTCTCCCGATAGTCGCGCTCGCGGCTCTCCTTCCCTCGTATAATTCCTCTTTTGCGAAGAGTGCCAAAGCGCGCGCTCGCACACGTGGAATCCATGGGAGCGAGCGCCCCAGGTGAGTCCGGCTGCCCTTTTGACCGCACTTTTTCCATCTACCATACGTGCTTTTTAAATTGTCTTTTGAATTTCCTCCCACTTTTGATCCTCTTTTATTGCTTCATTGCTTAGGAATCCCTCCTGCCTGGCCTTGCGCTGCCGGCCCGACTGGTATTATTTTTCGAAGGCTCGACGCTTATAATTTCGCGATAGACTTTTCTTTAATAAGCTCTCTTGCTTGTAATTTACTTAAACATATATAAAATGTTTCGAGTATACGTCATTTTTAAATAACAGCTTATTACGGTAATAACGTTATGCCGGCGATGAGTTGCCATAATATTTTCCTCTAATACATATTTATGCAAAACTTTTAATAAACTCCTCGAATTTGCTCGAAGTTTGTAATATTTCATAAACGAAAATCAGAGATTTAAATTAATTTAAAAATAGAACAGCAGAGGCTTTATATCCCTCGAATGTAGCTGTAAGAATGAAAAACAAGCCAATGGGCTTTAAGGATGTAACGCATGTACGAAGCAGATAATCTACTTATCTTAGGATTTAATTGGAAAGTTTCGCGGTGCAAAGTTAAACGCTCCGTTGTTGATAAAATCAATAGCGCCGTTTCATTAGTAAAACGGAATATTAATCCGAGAATTGCCGGTGCAACAAACGAACAATTTGAAGGTTCCGAAATAATACAAATAACAATAAAGGATGGGAGCATTTGCAATTTCCTTATTGTGTTCCTGCCGAGGTGTACGGCATAGGGAATCTGTTTTACATCCGAGCCACAAAAATGCAGATGGCTATTGCTAAGATCGGCTCGAAGCTGGATTTTTACAGTGTTTTGGACTTCCTACATGGAAAATGCGCGTAAATAAAGTCAAAGCATCCGATCGCCAAAACAACAATCCCGCTCGGTGTTATAAAACAAAATCCGCAACGAAAATCGATAAAACAAGTTGGTCTCTCCTTCGTCCTTTCTCTTTCTCCACACACAGAGAGCAGAAGCGAAGGTGGCCGGCCACGTAGGCAAAGGAGCAAGGCAACGCACCCAGCGGTGGCCTTTGGTCTCTCTTCACTCCTCCCCCTCCGCTTCTCATTTCTCTCCGGTCTTTTTCTTTTCTCGAAAAATGATGCATGGCGTTACACGTACGCGTTCCCCACCGAGTCCAGGGCTTCTCTCTCCGCGCGCTCGGCAGAATCGCGGCCTCCTCCGCTTCCATTAGGCTCTCTTCCTCACATATATGGGCGCTTTCGCTTTCTCTTTTGCTCGTTGCAGCCACGACCGACCTACCAAAAATAATGACGACGACCTGCGATACAATAAGAATGAGACTAGAGAGACTATTTCTCTTACTTCGCATTCCGCGGAGACGCGTCTCCGCCGCCGCAACTGAACACGAGGAGGGACCACCCTGGTGACGCGCGAGTCGACGCCCGAGCAATCGACCGTTACATTTTCGACGATACCCTTTCCTTAACAGCTGCTGGATTAAGGACGATTCTTGGTTAGAATTTAATTGTTTGCCTAGAATAACTAGTCGTCGAGTTCGAGTCGTTGCTCCTGCGATTATTAATTGTTTTTCCCCTGGCAGTCTTTCTCTTCGAGACCATTTGTTTTTTTTTTTTTTTTTCGTACTTTGAGGAGCATTAAGGAAAGTATCAAGGCTTTAACGTCTGCTCGTGACATTGCGCGGAACGTTCTGAAGATGTACAGCACCGTAATATCAATCCAATTATTAAGATAACAACTGAACGAAAAATTTAAACGACCAAGATTGGCTCACAATTCCGAATTAAATTAAAAAAACGAGCCGCAAAATTATAGAGTGTAATTACGATTCATATAACTCCTCGAGTTCAATAATGTTTGAATTCCGAGTGATCGAGAACAGATCAAAGTTTGCAATGTAGATTGTACCCGCAGACAATCAGCGACTCAAATTTCGGTTGAACGCACGTTGGTTGAAACAAACTTACTGATGTATTAAAGCGCAAAGTAGCGGTATGAAAATTACGTACCTTGCTTTATCGTACGCACTATCTGCAATTTTACATTTAAATCAAGTTACTGTGCTCGAAATAAGAAGAAAGCCACGATAACAATGAAATAACTTTATCAATTTCTTGCCGTTGCCAATCGAATTTGGAGTTAAAAAATGGTTACACCTAAAGTATATTATTTAATTCGACTAACAAAAAATAAAAAATAAAAATCAAATTAATTCTCTATTTGCTCGTCAAGAGAGCGGAGTATTTAAAAAGAGAACCGCGGTTCTTAAAGAATTTGCACACCCTGTGCGAAGCGCGTTTAGAATGTTTGACCTTCGATGAATTCTCGTTGTTAGCCGATACGCACGCGTTACAACAATTTTCAGATGGGGGTGGGAACGCTATTTGTGCGGCAACAAATGAGAGTTTATACTCTCCAAGAAAAGCTTGGATCGAGCCCAAAACTCGATGCTTGGAAGGCATCCAAAAAACTACTAATTAATTGCTTATCCATGGAAGGAAACAAGCCAAGCCCGTCATTTTCCAGAAAAATACGCGCTGCTCCTACGCTTACTCGTTTAAATTCTCTCTCGTGACTTGTTATAATCCCTCATTTGGGCTTTTTTTTAAATTTGTTGCGCGATATAGGGGCGAGTTATATCCGCACAAATACTCCCTTCGAGATAAACTCCAATGATATGTTAAATAATCATCCATTTTCAATTGTATAATACACTCCTGTTTTTTCCGTTACACATAATAATATTAATTGCGTCGCTCGTTGCATACTAAATAAACTTTTATATATCCATAGTTATCTAAATTAAAAATCTCAGCCAAGACTATGGTTTTAAGAGATAACGCAAAACCTTATCAATAGGCCAAATCTTCGAGCCGTTTCTCTTCCACATTTGTGCATTTGGAGGAGATTAAAAACAAACAGAAGAGGAAATAATTGACGCCTGTACCGAAGATGCTTCTAAGCTCGAGTCGATGATACATAAATTCCGCTCGGGCCGCGTTCACTCGTACGCGTGATAAATCCCGCAGGTTTCCCTGCGTCGATCGCCAGGGCGTTTTGTTGCACTTGCAGCGCCGCAGAATCCCTCTCCCGCGATTCGCTCGATCACTGACTTTCTCTCTTCCATATTATTTATAACTTCGTAGTGTGCGCCGAGCGCGGATCGTTCGCTACTCTACTACAAAGGGAGATTCACCGATACCCACCACACTTGTGGCATCCGCGCTCCTTCTGTCCGTGTGCACTTGCGTATACACGGCCTCGTGCGCACGTAAATGAGCGCATGCGTGGGGGCGCGGGCTAGCAAGAGTGTTCCGGACCCTTGTACGCCTCGCGCCACCGAGTAATTTTAGTCATTTGAATATGACGTGGTGGCGGCGACTGGTCCGTGTAGACCAACGAGGTAATACACCCACAAACGCGGCGTTATTATATCAATAAAGCAAACTCCATTGGCTTCTCGTAGCACGCGAAATGCCCCGGTTAAGTGAAAAATTACGTCATCCAGTGCTCTTTTCTTCCCGAGACTTTTTTAATCATTCTTCTCTTTCTCCCATTTCTCGGACGATGCGAAAAAGTTTTCGTAAAATACTAAGGTGCTTAATGCGACATTATTTACTCGACTTTAAAACTTATTTAATAAAACTAATCAAAGTGCGCGCGATGAATTATTGAAACATCAGCTTCTGTTACGATGAATAAATTGAGTGCAACTGTTTTCATACTCCTTTTCCCTTCGAAGCAGCAGATTACGCGATCTAAGTGACGATAGACTCGTCGTCGTTTGTCGCTACTTAGTTATCGACACTTTGCTGCATAACTTTGAAATCGGGAGCATCTCTTACGTCCCATCAAATTCGCATTTCAATCGTTGACTTCTTTATACGAGTCTAGCAGTCGGTTGGAGGTTGCGGAAAAAGTGATGGCGCCATGCGTGCAGACTGATTTACAGTTGCAAGCCTTCGCCACGCAACGTGTATTCGTCTACTCAACAGCTGTACCGTCCTTATAAAAAATAAATTGTTGCCATTAGCTCGACGTTTTTTATCGAAAACTTACCTGCATGAAGGCGACAGGGAGTGATGTAGTGTGCGCATGTGTTCGAGCGGCATAAGAAACCTCAATTATGGCAACCGACGTAACGATGCTTCTATCGACAACAAAGAAAGCTTCGTCTGTTAAAAGTGCACGCGAATCGCATAAATTCGCAACGGCCCAGGAGTCTTCGCGGACTCATCGGCTCGCGTGCTCCGATGCGCACCTTTGAGCGTCTTCGCGAGTACTGTTTTCATTAAAATAGAAAAAAGCAAAGGGCGCGCGTCATACCGTGGATGGGCGGCGACTCGATAGACCATCATAATTATGGAATAATAATGCAGCACCGCCGGTATGCATTGGCGCAACATGAATCATGTCGCGCGCGTATTAGCCAATATAAAAAACTTTGTTTCCTTTCGTACAGCTGCTTATCTATTGATTAACGTTTGCACGGGACGGACTCGAGCTCGTATCTCATGTCCACCGGTAAGCCCGAGCAAAAAAAAGTAAGTCACTCGTTACTATGGCCCCCGAACGCATACTCAGCCGGGAGTTTGCGGGCTCTCGAGAAAGAGCCAGGCGAAATTTTTCAATATCATATCTGCGGATCGCGCTTGCTTGCATGCTATTGCCGCAACCTACCGCGCACACAGGAGACAGAACGAAAAATAAAGGAAGGAGGGGAGAGTTTGCATTCATGTGTAAGTCGAGCACGTGTGCGCGGGCATATGCGTGGACACGTGAAACGTAACGCAGGTTTACCTCGGCCGCAGCGTCTCCAGCAACACGCGAGCGTTGCTCCCGGTATAAATTATGGCGATTTCTTTCGGGCGGTCAGAGGGACAGAGAGAGAGAGAGAGAGAGGAGAGAGAGTCTACTTTATGGGATTGCATCCGCAACATTCGCCGTGACATCAAAGGGCTCACAGGCAAAACGAACCTTCTCGGCGACGAGGACGAGGCGCGTTTCGCCGGACCTTTCTTCCTTCCTTCCTTCCCACCTTCGTCCCCGTAATACACCGAGTCACCGCCTGGACTTGTCTTCTCTCTTGTGCATCTCGAATGTGCGCGCGCGCGCGCGCGCGTTGGCTCTTGTGCCACCAGTTCCCGTCTCTGTGCATGCTTTTGTGATTTTAGCTAATAGCGTCAACCTAGATCCCTCCGACCCTTGCGGCTATATTTCACCTCTCGTTTTTACTCTTTTGTCTGTTTAAAATAGCCACGTCATTATTATTATTATTATTATTATTATTATTATTAGGAGGTGTCACTAACCTTAATAGGCAGGATAATTAATAACTTTTCGACAGTTGGACCAAAGTTAATCAAGCGCTGCGAGCGATTCTCATGATTACGCACAAGTTCGTCTGGAATTATTCACGGCATTCTAACCATCGCATCCAGAAAGGGAATTGGAAAGGGGTAACGTTTTCGATCCAATGGACGTGGCTTCACAAAGTGCAATAAATAAATGCCAAGGCACTTTTCGAAGCATAAAGAAAAATCTTTCACGATAAATAAATCACGGGGGCCAACGCAAAAGTGCCAAGCTCGTTTTTAACAGTTGCTCGTGATCGTCCGAGCACGGCCAGTGCACAATGAGTGGTGAATTATTTATCGCGCTTAAATGAAGTCTCGCTGCGTGTAATTGCGCCGTGATGCGTCGGAATGATTTGTTGTGCGCGCGCGGACCCCGGACTCGCGACTCCCGCGGACCGCGAGCCCCAGTACGTTTGATTCGCGTGCTCCTATCAAGAGCCTTAATGGCGAGTTATTATACGCGATACGAATCTGCCTGAGCCTCTTCGACTGGGTCACATGCACGCACACAATGTACGTGTATATATTATTCACGTCGTCCTGGACCACTACGCCCAACGTCGTCTCGGTAATTTTGCAGGAAGTCCTGGTCTTCTGCGCGCTCTTGTCGCTATAAATTATGAAGACGTACATTTTCGGCCTCGTAGAAATGCCCCCGACATTATATTCAGGCTTCCAAAATTTTTACCCCATAGATGTGTATAATCGATTATTTCCCATTTAGCAGACGCTCCAATTAAAACATTAACTAATAGCATCGTTTTAAGCAAGAGCTGTTTGTTCGTTTTACGCTCAGTGCTCGTACAAAAAGTTTTAGGAAAAATTCTCTAAGCTCCCGGCAAATATAATCTTATTTTTCGGTGAGATATTGCAGGCCAAGAGGTAGATGACTTTTTTATGCGTCTGTGGATGCGTGCGCGTTCGAAAGAGATAAATAAATATTATTTTGAAGCGTACAGGAAAAAACCACACCAATAGCATAGAGCCATCATAGTCGGAGTAAAAAAGAAAATTATATGAAGAAAGCATCTAAAACGAAGAGTGGATCGTAACTTGCTATACGTCAGTATAATACAGGTTCGAGGGTGAATATAACACCAAAGGGAGGCTATAGGCAATAGGTTGATGCTCCCCATTATATACGGGGAAGGTCAGGGATCAGGCGCTGAACGAATAAACGATCGAGGTTCCATTCGAGTACGGGATCCCCCTAGTCGTGTATATAAACGACAACGATATCGGTTGGAGCACCGCTATTTCACGTTTATGAGCATTAAATTTCGAGGCGGACGGAAACTACCTAAATGAATAAATGCAATTTTCACTTCTTCAAGAATCTGATAAGAAAATGAGAAAACTAAGATTCAGAATACGCGCATATCGGGAGAGAAAGACAAAAAGGTAAACTTCCCTTAAAAGAAATGTTTACAACGCGCGCAGTAGGAAGAATAAAGTGCCGGCAATAAAGAATGCAGAAATTACGGACGAAAAAGCAAATAATAAAGCAGGTGAACTACGAGAGCGGGGCAATAATAAGATAGGCTAAAAAGCTAGAGAGAAGCCGAGAAGAAAAATAGAGGGGAAATAAATAGAAAAAGAAATTTAATTGAAAGAGAAGCAGAAAATTAAAATATAAATTCGGTGATGCACCAATTAAAAATGGCATAAATGCATTTTTCATCCTCTTGACGAATGGGCAGGCGGAGTTTGTTTAAAAGAAAAATGAAGCAATCCGTATTAAAGAAAAGAAAGAAAATGGTGGAAAAGCGTTTTAAAAAATTGCGCTAAAAAATTTCAGGAAGGATAAAGTGTCTACTGTAAAGAACATTTGAATTACGGACGAGGAAGAAGAATTAAATGAGAAAAAGGAATAAAGCAGGTAAAACGCGAGAGAATAATAAGGGAGGGTTGAAGAATTACAGAGGAAAGATAAAAATAACATGCTAAAAGTACAAAAAGGTAACGTTGTTTGCAAATAAAGCAAAGAGCCGAAAGAATAAAAAAATAAAAAAACAAATCAAACGGTAAAGAAAGACAAGGGAAAGAGAGCGAGAGAGGCGTAAGAGAAGAAACACTTTTTGCCGATTCGAAGCGTATTTTTAACAATATTTCTCATAAACACATTCTTCATTTCCACGCAGCAGTAAATATTGGTATTAAAAAAGTTTTTTGTGCTTCCATCGCACTGCACTCGCAATTTTGAGTTTTTCAATTTTCCTCCCACTCGAAAAAACCCCGAAACATAATCACTTAAAAAATCAATTTACTCGTCAGTGCGCATGTACGCGCGAGTCGTAAAAAATGACGCGAGCCAGCGAGTAAGCGCCGCAGCGTTTCGGGAAAGACCGAGAAAAACGGCGAGGAAGGACAGGAGCTTCTCGGTATGCGCGTTTCTCGCTTCTCAGCAGCTGGTCCAAAGAGCCGAACGTGGATGGCCGCCGTTACTCTGCTCCCCGAAAAATTATGGTCGCCGACTAAGAATAATATTGCATCCCGGCTTAGGGCGTGCGCGCGCACACGCGCGGACAGGCCAATTTTGTCGCGGATTAGACATCGGGAAGTTTCTTTGATATTAATTAGCCTCGTAGGCTCGGCCGCAGCGGGAATCCATTTGAGTTTTCCGTTTATCGCGGCAGGCGACGAAAGGACAATGCACGAGCTGTCGCCGACGCTCCTGCTTCTTCACTTTAACTAAGCAGCGCGACAATGTTGCGATGTTGACGTCGCGAGTGCTGCAGTCTCGAAGATGCTCGCGCGCAAAGTGCGGCCAAGTTATGTTCCTGTCAGAATTTCTATTTCGGCAGGCGTGGAAAATATCAGGAGCTTCATTGGCGCGCGACGCCCCGCACGAATACGTGAAATACGGGCTTCCCGAGCGGCTGATGCTTGATCAGAATAATTTTTTGACGTCCCCGGTAATTCGCGGACGAATTTATGGCTACAGCTACGACTTTAAAGTCTAGTGTTTAAAAGATCCCCCCCGAGTCTTTGCGCGCAGCAGTTGCGCCGAAAGCTTGGCTTTAAAGTACGTTGTAAATATAGACCGCAAGACTTATTGATCTTAACGTAGAATAATTAATTAAGCTCGTGACGCTGTCCAGCGCTTTAATACGTGTTCTTACAAATAGTACATAGTACACATTCTTAAAATAAGAGTTATGCAATAATACGCGAGAAGAGCAGTCCGTCGGCTCATCTCGCTCTTTGCACGCGCCTTAACGTCGGAGCGGCACTTAACGTTTTTGAGAAAGAAGAAATAGGCAATTTTTAATTACTCGTTCGTGCTCGGCGCGATGAACTCGCGTTCGGTAGTCGAGTCAATTAAAGGGCCGCATATGCTGTGTAACGCGCAAGGGCTGAGCCTTGTAAGTCATTACATTAAAACTCCGGAAGACATTCGGTGAATCTTGCATAATCTCTGATCGCACTCGCCCTATTAGAGTGACAAATGCCGCAGGGGTAGGCTTGTACAAAGGGTCGAATAAGAAAAGGGAATGGCAGGAGAAGGGCTCTCTTTCCTTTGAAAAAGTACAAAAATGTCCATTAAAAAGTAACCGAACGGCTTAATTCTGCAATTGGTGGGACAATTCTGGAACATTACTGGTAACGTAACAATAGTGCGGCCCTCGACATTTTTTCGCGATACGACCTTAAACATCGTATTATCTTTGTGGCGCTTCGCATTATTGAAGCTTCATTGTGTAATGGCGCTTTAACTGTCGGTCGTTGAGCGAAAATAAAAAAGATATTATTATGAAAACTCTGTGCGTTAGCCGTGACTTTTAATTTCGCGCTCTTGAACCTTTTAATAATTTGAATAAAGTTTATAAAATTCACTCGGTTTTCCAATAATGTTAGGGATGATTATAGCGGATGTAAGCAATTTCAGTTGATTCTCCATCAAATTACATGGGACACGGAACGTTTCGAATCGGCTTTTATGAAAAACTGAATTAGTGCAGTAGTACGTCGAGCCGATTAGCATCGAGGCCTCTTTTACACGCGCTTGTCCGCGCGAACTGAAGTTTATCGCGATTTTATTAAAATTTTTTCGTCCCTTTGCTCTCTTGATAATTAAAAGTAGCCTTAAAACTGAAGTACCCGGTATATTATCAGTAGTACGTTGTCTTGACCTTTTAACAGGAAGAAATCCTATTTATTAGCGAATCACAAAAGCACGATCGAGTCTCATTTGTTACCCTCGGATTTGTCAAGTCTAATTGCTTTTGGCGAAATAATGCGCGGGAACATTAGAAATAGGTATACGAGAGGAGTAACGCTTATTAAACTTGAGGCAGCAGCTCCTGCACATGGGAACGCTGTGGAACAACTTTGTTCGCAAACATAAAATTCGTCGTTACGAATGTTCGTAACACCTTCTCAATTAACGTCGCCTTCAGTGCGCAGCCTATATAATGTAAAAGTCGATAGACCCGTGCGTCTCGAGGTATTTCCCTTGGGAAGCTCTGGCTCACGGCTACCATTGTGTCGACGCGTCCTAGCGAGGACCTCCGCGGCAAATGGATATGCTATAGCGTCGCTTTGAATATAATGCGCGGGCGCGTACAAGCGCGCAATCGTGTTTCGCCAAATCCGGAACTTGGCTTCCCCGGGTCGCATCGAAATTCCTTTCGGCCTACTTTCGTTTATGCGCTTGACGCTCGTGTACAGATGCAGATGACCTTTAAAGGACATAGCACGTGTCGACACCTCGCCAAATTGCTCCTTATCTTCCTTGGCATATTTACAAGCTCCGTAATGTGTTTAGTGCTTGTACGAGCTTATTTTTTGCTATCCAGTCCATTATTAGGCTTAAAAGCTTGCACCTTAGCATTCCACTGCACAATCGATTAACTGTCAAAAATACTTCAGCCAATTACTTTTGCTGTTGCGAATAGAGAATGATTCCGATAAGTATAATTTTTGTACGACACGTTTCTTTAAGAATAAAGAACTATTGGAGTAAAAAGTAACTGTCGACAACTGTATTATTTTATAAATTATATCTGTCAACTGCCAGAGATTGGCTTGAAATAGAATTTATAACTACAGAGTAAATTTTGTCACTTAGGCGAATTCAAACTGATAATAATATAAGATTTTTAATTGATTAATGCTTTTTAAATTGCTTAACGCCACTTTTGAAATTATTATCGGGTGTATAATACAATTATTTTCTAATGCATTAATATTAAAGTTGAATACCTCTATTTTGTATCAGACAGATTAAGTTTGAATTGCAATAAAGCTAGTCTTATGTTATTTATAGTCTTTTCTTCATTTAAATTTTTATACCAATCATATTCGGTTTTTTCAATGAATTAATCTGAAAACTTGCAATAGTTATAAATGACAATTTTATAAATTATAAAATACAAATTTTATTTGTATTTAAATTGGTTTTATGATTATCTAAAATAAATATGTTGATTTCATTTCTTTACATAAAACGCACTGCCAGTTGTTATATAAATAATTTGTTGCGCTAAGAAATATTATCTCTTGATAAAAAATTATTAAAAATCTATAACTTGAAAAAGTTTTTACGATAATAATAAAAACTTCGTCGATTATTCAAAATTTTGCATTCGTTTAAATAAATTAATGAATAAATTCTCGTTTCACCGCTCGAAACTCGAAGAGACTCGTGAGACGACTATGTTGATGATGTCGTTCAATGAAGAATTGAACACAGTATTAGGTATTTCTTTCTTTCTTTTCTTTTAATAATTGATGGCTATTTATTAAAACAGAGTTACAAGAGTCAGTAAAATATACACTTTCTTAACTGAGACTCATAAAAACACTATGTGGATGGTTAAAAAGACGATTACGAACTGTAAATTTTATCGCCTCTTAAAATGTAATCTAGTGAATGAACCGATAGCATCTATCAGCTTCATAAGAGATTTCATAAATGTAGATATACGTTTGACAGAGAAGACATAAACGCTGATTGAATTCTTGTAATATTTTTACGAGCCAGTACAACAAAAACTTTAAATCGTCGAGTACGTTTGTCAAGCATAAAGCGATTCCCGGTTATAACAAATGTTGACTAAAAATAAGAAAGCATCCGCTCTAAAAATAAAGCTGAAATTCAGTAATTTAGTTCGCAAACAACCCAAAAACAAGTATAGCACGGAGGCGCGCGTGCAAAAAGAAAAAAAAGGAACAGTAACTCATCGTGGGCAAAGAGGTCAGTAGTCTGGATTCCTCTAGGCATCGAGGGTCCACTAAATTCGCGCATGATCGAAGCTACCCAGGAGGGGGGAGTTACGAGAGTACGAGAGCTAGTCGTGTCGAGGGCGCGTATATTACAGTGTGTCAGTCGGGGCGTGTTAATCGGGCTGCGCTGTTTAGTCGGCCGACGAGCCACTACCAGCAGCGCTTGGGAGAAGGAGATCGAGCGCGACGAGTCCGTGTGGAGAAAGAGGCAGAGTAAACGAAAGCCCAAAAGCACGTGGTGCTCGGAGCCCCGGCGCTCAAGCGTAAGGAGGCCTCGGGTGTGGCCTCGGAACGCGAGCGCCATCTCCTCACAGGGCCCCGGACTCGGAGTCGGAGCTGCAGGTCGGTAAGGCAGAGGCCTCGTCGGCGGCTCTGCCGGACGGGCCGAGGGCGCGACCTGGCGCTCCCCGCGAGCCGTCGAGGGTGGAGGGAGAAGGGCGCGCGGAGAAGGAGTCGCCGCGCTTTGCTTATAAAGCGCGCTGAATCGCTTCATTTGCGTTTTTATGCGCCGGCCCCGTCGTGATTCGTCACGGCGCACATCGCCGGCCACCGCGAGTAATTTTACGGGAGGGCGTAAATTACGACGCTGCAATAACATAACGCGACGATAATGGCCGGATGCAGTTTCGGCTGGATGGACTTTTAGCTGAAAAGGCGCTGTTTTCGCCCTCGAGCTTATCGTGTTTTTCAATTAAGCAACACCGCTGATTGTCTTAATAAAATAAGATTTATCGGTCGCGCTGAAACTAATCTCAGGATTTAAGCGACCGACGACGACGACGACGACGACGACTTATCTGAATAGAAAATCAACCTCTACAACGCGCCTCATTATTGTCTAAAAGAGCGATGCAATATCTGATCTGCGCGATAGTCATAATACCGAGCTGTAAATTTTAATTAAAGTAAACCCGTTTATCGCCTTGACCTTTTATACGCTTTAGGGGTATAAAAATAGCGCGTTGTTTGCTGTACACCTTACTTTTACGAAATAGCAATAAAATAAATTCGATACTAGGGGCTGCCAAATGGTCGAGCAAAGAAATTGCCTTCTGATAGTCGAGATAGGTTTATTGTCTTTGCGAGAATTATTAACACAGAGAAAGTGGCAAAAAGTCCGAGTTGATCGGGGCCAACGATCAAACAGTCTTTACATTTGTTTTCCTTGGCAGCCGAAAGAATATAGCCGTTTATCCCGAGAAACATTGTAGAAAAGGCCTAAAGCACGCATTATAGCAATTTTGAGTACCTGCGGGCTGTCGACCGTAGGGGGAGAATGCAAAACAAGGGAGAATGGGGCCCTGTCGAGGAGTGAAAGTACGAGGGGCAGGTCCTAGAATCTTGAGGACCACCCCGGTGGCCATGTTGAAAGTACTATGGCTCGTCTCGGCCACGAAATGCGTTCTCTATTCACAATGAGCTCCATCCAGATGCGGATTTGATATAAAAAAAAATTTGGACCGTTAAAATTTCGGCGAGAGGCGAACGATGATAGTCTTCGGTTGACTTAGCCCCGGTGGGTCACGAAAATTCGCGTCCTTAGATACGAAACGTACTTACTTTCTTTATTCTATTCGTAAAAATCGTCGTAAAACGATCTACTGATTCGCTCTTATTTGCAAATATTTTTTCTGTTTATATAGTTTGTTGTGATTTTAAAAGTGCTTACGTCTTTGCATCAGAAAATGGGGTGTTTTATTCGAAAGGTAATTTCGATCAGAAATACTTGAAAAAACTTATAATATTATAAAAATTTGTTGTGTTCATTTTCAAAAAGTATATAGTTAAGTAAATTATAAGTAATAATATTTACCTCGTTCTTCTTGTCTACTTTCAATTAAAAGAATTGTAGCTTTCGAAAAAATATTTCACGGCTATCGAATTAATTAAAAGTATCCCATTTATAATCATAAAATTAATAACGAAAAGATTACGACAGTAATTTTCCTAAAATCCATATCGAAAATAAAATAAAAGTTACTCAAAAGTGCGATAAAATTCAATCACTGATGACAAAGAAGAATAAGGTATTATAATAATTTTTAATTTAATATCGCCAAAGTAATCTGGATCAGTTATAGTAATCTTCTTGAAATTAGAAACTAATTTTTCTTTTGATCTCATAAATATTTCACAATTTCGTCAACACATTACAACAGTTAATTAAACAGTAAATGGTTAGCAAGGCAGACTGGAATTAATTTTGAAAGTGGATGTAATCTTAAATGCGTCTATGAAGATAAAAAGGAAGTTTAAAGTATCTAAAAATATAAAAGCCATTTTGTATCTGGAGCGACCTTTTAACGAATAAAAAAAATGCCAAGTGAACGATTTTAAACTTGGGAGTGGGTTATCGGATTAAATTCAGCGAATTCATCCGTGAGGTCGTGGAAAACAACATCCACATATGGCGTTTCGCGTTTACGTGTACGGGGTCACTCATGAAGAATCACAGGTAGAACGCGCCGTTTTTTTTTACGAGTCTAAGGACGGTATCAAGTTGTACTCGACTCCTATTCACCAATGGCAAGTCCAGCTATCTGTAGATTTTACGAGTTCAGGTATAGTGTCTGTGTATATTCGATGTTTACGGCGTGGAACTAAGAGTATAGAGCGTTTTGTTTAGACCTCGTCGTTCGTTATTCCGTAAATAGCAAAGTGGAGTATGACCGAATACAGATCTAGATTCGCGAAATTGGGGAATCCGACTGCCTTGTGTTTTGTTTTAGCGTTTTCTTTAAGGACAATAAACCCTCCTTTGCCAATTACTGATCCATTGGATATCCTGTTAATTTCATTACCTTTTTTCTATGATTTTATTTTCTATTAATTTTAATCTGAAATTTTTGAAAACAATTCAATGTATCCAATTCGATCGGTGATTTCTATCTTGGCTGATTTCGATCATTAACTAGATGTGATCAATGCTCTGAGTTTATTTTTGGAATTAATTTTTAAGCGAAATCCATTGGAGTAAAAAAGTAAAAAGTTTTGCTTACACATAAAGTTGTGAATTAAGGTTAAAGATACTTTAAATATGGAAAATTATCTATTATTTTATAATCTAGTCAACGAGCACTCGAAGTATCAGCAAAGAAAAATTGTTTTAAAGTCTTTACAACGTTTAAATAGCAGCTCTCGTTGAGTGCACAAAATAAATCTAATTTAATAATTCGACGGAGAATGATTGGGGTATTCGAGTAATTTTCCACACGTGGGCTGTACGTAGCGCATAACTATTAATTGAACACAAAGTATAATCGGCCTACATGCTTAGGAAAAGAAAGCGGGGGCGTAAAAATGGCATCGACGTTTCGATCAACGTTATCAGCGTTGGTTTGAGGTGATCGCTCGCTTGGGAGGTCCGTTATCTGGTCCGGCGACTATACAGCACCTAGCACACACACACGCGCGCGCGCGCGTGGTCATGTATGTGTATACATGGTCGCAACTCCGCGAACATACTAACTAACTGGTATTTACATTGCTAATTGCGCGGTCTCGTGGCAAGTGGTGACGCTGTCTAACGTATACAATGCTGCTGAAATTAAACACAGCGGGCGTATAGAGAAAGACCGAAAAATGGCCACCCGGCCTCTCTTCTTTTCCTCGAATAAATATTATCCTTATCTTGTTTTCTCTGCACGAGAAGATCTACGATAATCAGCAGATGACCTTGCGAAACAAGTACCGCAAAATATCTAGTGGCTTTAAGCAATTTTTTAATAAAAATTATTCCAGTCAATGGCTTCATTACTAACGAATCAAACTGCGACTGCAAAAGTTGCGCAAATTTTCCTTAATAAGCACTTTAAATGGATTTAAATGCAAAACAAAATACGTGTACAGGTGTGTTCTCGAACACCACATTCTTTGATAATATTTTGCAAGCCAACTATTTTCAAGAGGTTGTGACCCAAACAAACATTAACATAGCCATTCCACTCTTCAGTTTGTTGCTTTATAATTGCACACGTACATCTGCACAAGTGACCCTCAAGAATCCAAAAGTGAATAGGGTTTCCCGTTCTTACGCGCAAGAGCGTGGAAAGGAAGAACACTAGAGTATACTAGAGGATCGTGCTAAGTCTCGAGAGAGAATTTACAGTGACTTGTAAATATATGTCACTTTGTTCTGTATATACCCAAGTTTTACGAAAACCCTTTAACCCCTTGTAAGATAAATGTGCAAAAGGGATAACGTACGTAATGAGAAAGAGAATTTGGTACGTTTAATTGAATTTCTTGGGAAGGAAATAGAGTAGATTGATCAGTATCAAACTCTAGTAGGTATTACTGGGCAATCTTCTTTCTCTCGAAATGATTCCAGAGAATCTAGAATTAAGTTTTAAAGCGATTTTAAAATGATGGCAGAGCCTCTCCGCGGGCCAAGAGTAATTACACAGCTATTTTTTAATTTCAAAACACTGAAAAACACGTGGTTTACCGCGAAAACCATGTATCCGAAAGCTCCATTCACAGTGATTATAAATATGATGCGGAATATTCTTAGAAAGTATGTTTCTAATTCAAGGCAAGGCAGATAGACTAACCGAAATTGATAAATTTTGCTAAATATTTATTGGAATAGTATTGATGCAATACTGATCGAGCTAAGATTACATTAATCTACGTATAAAATATAACTAATAGTCGTGTTATCCTCAGCGCTGCTTTTGCAAATGTTGCCTCGGCGTATCAAAATAGTTCTTGGTAAGGTAATAATGAACTTTTAAACTTTGAACTTCAACAGTAATGGCGAATAATAAGCATTTTCAAATTGCAAAGATTTTCAGAGCGTAAAAGTTTATGATTGCGAGCTCGCATAACTAATTTTCAGCAAATACGTGTCTTGCCATACGCTATAAACTGAAAAGTCGAAAAAAAATAAAAAAGGGAGTAGCAAAAAAGAAGTATGGCTGACTTGTGACGGACGCATCTCTTTATACTAGTACACTTGCTGGGAGTCGCTTTCTCTTCCCATTCACCTCGAAGACCGATCTTTCTTTTTTGAATGCATCGCGGGGAAGGGCAGGAGAAAGCTGAAACGCCTTATGTTCATAGGTTTATGTGCGTATTTGTCGACATCGTGAGAATAAAGCATTGCGGTGGTATGCAAAGAAACTTGGTCAATACGTAAATCGGATGTACTGCTTTTCCCGTCGGTTTTACCAATTTTTCTCGGCACCATAAACTGTACAATACGCAGACAACGAAGAGGATGGCGGCTGTTTTTCCTCCTAAAGCGCAAAGTAATCGTTAAGATTTATAATAATGTGCAAAATATAAGCGATATTTCAGACGCGAGTGTTAAAGATTAATTTGCGTTTAACGATTAAAGTTGAAATTTAGGTTCTCTTTTAATGCAACGATAGATCTAACGCGCTTTCGCGAAACAAAATTATGCAAAAAATAAAAGCAGAAAATGGTCGAAACAGTTATTAGCTTTTACATACGAAAATCGTGCAAAGCTTCTTGAAAAAAAAAAAACATCTCTCCGCGTAAAAAAAATAACAAGTGAGTACTAGAAATCGATAAATCTCTCCAATAGTCTGTAGAGTAATGAAATTAATTCAAATGCTCTTTATCGAGTAAAGACCGAAAAATAAATAAATTCCAACCGCCGCGTAGTAGGGAAACAATGAACTTGCATACGCGTATATTCGATAAAACGCGATATAAATAATTTCCAATGGTCTCGAAGCAAATGGATGTAGGGTCTACACCTACACTTGTCCCTTCGCCCCTTCCGAGCAACTTGGACAGTAAACTCTGGAAAAACTTTTCGCGACCGTAGCGGCAACATTATCGAGTCGAAGCGTATAACATCGCTCAGCTGCAGGGTTATATCGAGACATTCCAGAGGAACTCGAGTGAAACTCGTCGCTGACAGGGAGTAGCCCTCGAGGCAGCGAAAACGACGAAGACGCCCGAGGCAAGTCGCCGAATAGCTTTCCGCTGTATTCCGGGCGAACTCCCGGAGTCCTTGCGCACATAAGCGAGGCCATAATTTTCCCGGCTTTTCGCGCGTGCAACGCAAAATAAACTGCCGGACTTTTACGCCGCGCCGGGTTCGCGTATCCCCCGGTTGCCGCTTGCCGCCTCCCGCCCCCGCGCTCCGTATAATACGGCCGCGGATCCCGAGAAGGCGCGAGCGAGGCATCCTTCTTTCCCCTCGCCCCTTGAGAACTCCGCCCTTGCGCGACGGTGCGCGCGAGTACGTATGTGCCGAGGGCGAAGCGGTTGCCAAAATTATATCGATCCTCGTGCGCCGCGATGCAAAGCGCCGCGCGCCGTACGGCGAGCGTCGGTTTTTCATCTCCCGCGGCAACGGCCCGGGTGTCGCTCCGCCAGACGTGAAAAAGAAGCGCCGCCGTCTCCGTCTTATCGCGGATGAAACAAGCTCTATTCAGCCGGAGGGAAATTTAGAGCGGGTCCGCAATGCAGACGCAAACGCAGACGCAGACGGGCTCTCGACGACGTAATGCGTACTTTTGTGAAATTTATTGCGGGAGGAAGTCTTTTCAGCGTTTTCTTCCCTTGAATTACTGCGCGCTCCGGATTTATTATGTTTTGTTCCCTCGAGAAAGTATAGTCCTCTGATTGGTAATAAGCTCTCGTCAAATTCGATCGATCGACATTATTGATAAGAACATTAATTCGAGCCCCGGCTCAAATTTACAATGTTTTTTTTATCCTACGCACAATCAGCAATTTCGTTAATCTCTGTGATTACACGGCCGTGCAGCTTGACGTTGTAATTGTGAAATTCAGAAAGTTTCGGAATCGCTCGGAGAAAAAATTATAACTCCTCGAGAAAGCACGCGTTTCTTTTTCCTTTTCATCGATAGCTATTTGCCGATACATTATGCGCGTGCGTTCAAAGGCGTTAAGTATATACAGCAATAATTCATCGTGCCAGAGTGAAATAGATTAGAAAACATCCTGATTTAATCAACCGCATCGAAGCGTTGCTCTTTATCTTATTAAATTATTACGCGAATCAAACTCGATCGTTAGCAGCGCTTGGCCGTTCCACGTTTCGTTCCATTGCCTCTCTCCATCCGGGCGGCGGTGGCGTGGCGAAGTGCCGTATTTTTTAATCTACTGAACTTGAAACAGATAGAAGGAACTGGTATTGTTAACCGCATTCGTCAAGGAACTTTTATTGTCGGTGGCGCTCGTAAGATATAAGTGTATCCGCCGGTTAAAATATCAGTGACTCGGTGCTATAATTACCTGTTGCGCGACTTCATTTTTGGAAAAGCGGAAACACACGCGTCCGCGACACGTTGGCGTTGGGCAAAGACTTTTTATAAGGCCGAGGAGAGAGGGAAAACGTGACCGCGTAACAAAACACAAGCACAGCACGTGCGCCGCTCATTTTCGCGACGGTGGTTGACGTTACCGCGCGAGGGGGAGGCCATTTCGATCTCGGCTATTTTTGACTAGGTAAAAATAATAATCGGACGTGACGGTCATGTGCCACAAATACCGGAAATCCAGGGCTAAATGCAAAACAAACCCAGCGTGACGCAACAACCGCGAGAAACATTTCGTCTATTAATAACGCTTTTTCTACTAAATATTTTGCAGTTCTGACCGTTCGGTTTTCTTTAATATGAAGTTTTCGTGACTATAATATCAGTATTTCAGAAATTCGCTTGAATCTATTATTCACTGTATATTTAAGTACCTAAACGTGGAATTCAAAAATAATATCTTGAAATTCTCTCGATAATCGATTATTTTTCAAAGAATTAGTTTACCGTTAAATTTAACCCGTCTGTTATTAATATTTTTGATAGAAATATCTTTACCAAGTTTATTTTCCCAAGTATCTACGAAGAGGAGCGAGTCAATCGCAATTCCTAGAGATCAGTTGTAACTTGAGATTCTTGCACCGATAATTTATTTAAAATTAAAATTAACATTGTACCCCAGTAAGGTTGTCAGGTACGAAATTTTGAAAGTTGTCTCTGGTGGGAGAGACGCAAATGCTGATGTAAATAATGGTTAATCCATTTTTTCGTTAGTAATTCATAAGAGTACATAAAAGTTTTGAAAATTAAGAAAAGTTCTCTTCAATTTAATGGGCTTTAACGCGCTATTCTTAAAAAAGAAACCATGATATAAGACGCGACGAGGAAGTAAAGGGGCTACAAGAGGTTTCATTGCTAAATTCGAGGGATGCCGAAGAGAAGTGCAGAGAGCGTCTGATTAAGGAGGCTCGCACAGGAATATCGCAAGTTGTGCCATCGAGCTGCTCCCCGGCAACCCTCGGCGTTGATCCTAGGGTGCCGCTAGCAATTATAGTGCTGAATTAAGGACGAGGAAAATTTGGTAATTAGGGGGGATTTGAAACGGATAAAGTATACATTATGACATTTTTTTCGCACGTGTATTCTCATCTTTAGGTGTAATTTGCTGGGCGCTTCAGAAGCATCAGCGTGATTTATGAAGTTTTTAATAACGAATTGCTTTTATTTTACGACACTGTCTCGCATATTTGTTTGCGCGACAACGTCATGTTTTAAATTGTGCTGCATACTTATAAAGTGCAAATGCCTTTGGAACACTCTCTTTTATCAATTACCTACACATCAATTCATGAATTACTAGTTGAAAAATAAACGACGAAAATAGAGGCAAAGCTCGTCTCTGTATTTCTAATTGAAATATTATTTTGGAATTGCACGAAACTGAAAGCCATTTGAATTTATGAAATTATTGCACGATTTTACCGAAATAACTTTGTTTTTAAAAGATGCAAATTGATTTGAAAAAGCAATTCGATCTTTATTCGGCTGGATTACAAAATTGTTTACATTAACGCCCCGAAAAGCTATTTAGCAATAAACACATTTACCCGCTTTGCATATTGCGATAGTTTAAATCGTTGCGAAATCGAACTTTTAATTAAAGCCCCGCGTCCACCCCGAACTCCGGCGCGAGTTTAAAAATTTACCGGCAATACCGAAAACAGCCGATTCGACTCCTGAGCATCGGCGTCGCGCGGCCCTCAAAGTAACCAGCGGCCTTTTTCCCTCGTAAGTTCGATCGCGTCCCTGGCAGCTGTCGAGAATTCAGTGCTCGCGAATATAAATGAAAGCTGCCAACCACGCACGAGTTCACCGACGACGCGTCAGAGGGTTTACGCGACAGCGCAGCGCTGTCCGTCACTATTGGACGTGTGGCGCCGCCATCGCGTCCCACACCACAGCGTCGCATCGAGCCGACGAGGTATCCGAAGTAGCGCGCGGATATATATCTCCGTTTGGATTACATTGGACTGGCAATGGGACAGGAAGGCGCGCGCGTACGCGGACGTCAAGCGATGGAGCCCAAGAGGTGAAGGATAAATGGAGCGTTCGAGACAATACCGGAGTCGGCTAATATATTTATTAAATGCCTCGTCGAGAAGAAAACGGTTTCCAGCGATACATAAGCCATAATTGCGGAGCCCCGGACTTTGTTTTTTGTTAGTCGCAAGGGGGGAGAAAGAGAGAAAGATAGTTACGACAGCTCCTTTTTCGTCGGTGGCTTAGACTTTTTTATTACAAGCAGCCGTCGGGGTTATTACGTGCAGGATGTCTATTAGACGCATTCACGGATAGTGCGAGATATCTGTTTATTCATAAGAATGCATATTAATTCATGCAGATGAACGAGATGCAACTGCAACTGGAGTTCCGGGCGAGTAGTTATTTTAATTAAGAGCTTACAATACGTTTCTCGAAACACGCTTAATCAAGAAATTCACTCTCTCTCTCGCTCTCGCTCTCGCTGCGCCTCCGGAGCTATCTATTTTTTAAAAGAATTCGACGTAATAGGCAAAAGACATGGAACAAGCATAGCAGAAAATTACAAGCAGCGAAGGCTCGAGTAGCGAAAGCTGGGCATTGCGATCCGTCAGAGCGAGTAAACCAAAGGCATAAATTTAATAGATCTCACCCCTTCTTCGAGCTTTATGGCGCCAGCGAATTTCCCATTAAATAAACAAGCTCCTGTGTTCATTACACCGGGGAGCGTCCTTCCCATCTCTCTCTCTCTCTCTCTCTCTGTGTGCTACCGATCGTCTCCCTCTGCCACCACGCCGACGCTGCTCCAACCGCTGCCGCTACCGGCCGCGAAATATTGCCGATGTAGGTGCTGGAGCGTCGACAACAACGCACCCCGCATCCGGACGCGTTTAGGGGTTTACACCACGAGCTGCGGTTACCACTGCTGCCGACTTCTTCTACTCGACGGCAGTGCTCCTTGCGAAATTAAACGTCGCGGGCCCTGGGTTCCCGTGTGGCGTGGGTGTGAGCCCTTGCGTTTATTTCGTCGCGATGTTTGCTCCGGCCAAGGACTGATCCAAGCCCTCCGCTCTTTTATGTTTCGGGAAGACTCGGCTAAATAATTCCAGGCGCCTTCTTCCAACTCTTCTAAATGCCTCTGATGTATAATTCAAAGCCCAGACTTGTAGATGTCGGCGGAAACGCGTTAACATTTTGTTTTCTTATTTTCGTTCAACGTGAGAAACGTACTTTCCGAATACATCGAGCGCATAAGTTTCACATATATTTTCTTTGAGAATTTTAGAAAGAGCGTGGGAAGTATCGCTAATTTTTATGAATATATCGATATTTATACGAACGGGCGGCGAATTAAAAATCGTGTATTCTACAGTCACAGTAAGAGATTTGGTAACTAAGAAAATTTTACTAGATTATTACGCAATAACTATATCTTTCTCGATAAGTTGTTAAGTACACCTTGTGCTTTAGTTTCTAATTTAGACGCGGTTGTGAGACAACGCGGCTCATACTTATTATGTAACACCAGGCGTATTTTCCATATTTTTTGTCGAGCTGTTGCCATTACTGTATCAAAATAATACGTCGATAGAAACAACGTTAATACTAGTTCCTGCAAGGCTGCGTAGTGATTAGATACGCAAATTGTCAAAGCTATTGAAAATGAACTTATTTAATATACGGCTATTTAAAATGAATTACCGAACGGGTAATATCATTATCGCATCATTTTTAATGGAATGTTCATCGATGGAAGATTGCAATACGTTTCCGAAGTTAGTGCCGACGATGCCCGGGCCAGCAGAGTCTGTCTTTTTGCGTGGAAAGAATTTTAATTCGCAAAAAAGCCTCCGAAAAACGAAGAAAATTCCCATATTCGAATAGAAAAGCACGGAAAAAAGTTGAATTATTGGAGGGCAATTAAGGTTTTCCGCGAATTCATCAACATAAAACGTTTCGCTCGTTAAGTTTGCGAGTATAGCCGCCTGCACAAAAACGTCACTTAATTCAACTGCGAAAAGCCGGGAGCATCGTGAATAGAGGCACAACGAGCCCCTTTTTATTCGCATTCATTAGCGATAATGTTATAATAAACCCTTTCGTCGCTTTACTCGCTTTACTCGCGTAGCGAAAAAGACTAGACATTGTTCCGTTTCGCGTTCTTCGTGGATACACGCTGTACGCGTGCGCACACATGAATGCATTTTCGTCCAGCTTGGCTGAGCGAGAGAGAGAAAATCTCGAAACATTGTAACTTCTGCTTGCTGATAATTAGCGCATCCATCAGCTGCAGCAAGCCGCCAGCTAATGCCGATAGTACGTTATCGTTATCACGACCTCCCCATTTTGTCCCTCGAGCTCCATCCTCTTCACCTCCCGACACCAAAACCTATGCATCCCCTCTTCCCGCGGTCTCGTATTCGTAAGTGTGCGTGCGTCCCGACGCTCGGTCCGTGTTCCAATGCAGGTATTAGAGCGCGACGATGCAGCTGCGGCGGTGGAAACTCTGTCGATACGACCAATAATCTAATAACCAGTCACCGCCAATGCCTCGTAAGTTATCGGAGAGAGCCCCGCAGATTTTCCGTGACGTCCCCGTCCTCGTCCCCGACCCGCTTCCCGGAAACCAATAAACATCCGTCGGTGCGCGATCACCAATTCATATTGCTTTGAAAATGCCCTCCTCATTTGTTTTCGCGTGTCGGTAAATTTCCCTCGATTTTATTATGTTTCTACGCGCTTTCCCATTAACGCGAGGCTAATCTCCGAGTGATTATCTGCAATTTCGCATTCGTTTTCGCGTGCGCAAGTGACTGACGCTCCATTGATGATCGAACCTCGCAAATAAAGGCTTCGTATTTTCTGCGCATTGACGATCAAAGGCTAATTAAGAACTCGTATCTTTAAAAGAAGCGACAAATTTGATCGTGGGAATTGCGACGCCACTTAGTGCGAATATTTTTTCATCAAATACGACGCTTTTGATTTACGTCATTTACTTTTGCATACCGCATAATTTTGTGCGATAATTTTGAACGGTACAATCGAATTTTTAACGAAGTTACAACAAAATGTAGCGATGTCTGCATTAAATGCTCACGGAATGTTATGAAATAAAGCACAAAGTAGCCTTAAAATAGCTTCCAAAACATTTTTAATACAATGTATTAAAATTATGAAAATTATAAGGCTCTGCTATCTTTATTACGTTCGAAAATCTTCACAGGTTATTTATTTAGTATTATCTTTTTTCGTATTCGACGAAAGATTACAGATTTGACGTTATTCGCGCATAAAAAGTGTATTGAGGCTACGCGGTGCCTCGGTAAAATGAAATGTATCTGATTCTTTTAAACTGCTGTATTATCGCGATGCGAAAGTATTTGCAGCGAATCCACAATGGCGTCGGCGTCGACGGTTCTTTACACAGACGTCGGCACAAACGAAACATCGCGTTCTTGACAGTATTCCGCTCGAGGGGTAAAAGTGCGCGCGCGGTGTGCTTGTATCCCTACCCGAGCGTGCAGAGTTACACCTACTCATATGTGTTTGATGGTATCTCGCGGTGTACAAAGGGGCGGCAGGGAAAGAGAAAGGAGACGCGAGCTCGAAAAATTAAGGAACGGATGGAAAAGATAAGAGAAAAATCCGAGATATTGCCGGGAAGAAGTTTGGTGGTTTATTTTGAAGTAGAATTTTTCGAGAGCGATCGAGGTGAGTACGCACGAAAGATCGCTAATGAAATTAATTATTCACGGAAATGTAAATTTATTGTTGTCATAATCCTACGCATTCGTACAACGAGTTGTGCGTCTGAGTTATTTTTCGAATTTGTGTAAAAGAATTAAGCGGGAAATAGTCTTTAATCGATATTCTTTTGTTATTAAATAGATTTTTAGCTATAATAACGCAGACGTTTTATTTCTTCTCGTGAAATGCTTATATATTCTAAAAGGAGCTTACTCCAGTATTTCAAATTATGATAGAAATAAAATAAAAATAAAGCTTTTTGGTGTTGGTACAAGCCTCGATTGAATTCTAAGCGTCGAACGACGCAGGGAATCAACTCCTGGACGCAGCTAGACTGTCACTTTCTCGGGATTCAGTACCAATTCGGAATACAATACAACTAGTGCCTGTCTTAAAATTCACCTACGTACACACGACGCACGGTAGCGATAAACAATCGGAGAGGGAAGGCAGGAGAGGATCAGCGCAAGCTCCACGGGGCAAGAGGAGGAGGGGCTCCAGTGCATGCGTATTTGACCACGGCGGAGCGCTGATATAGAACTACTAAACAGGCCGTAGATCAGCCGGGTTAGTTACAGCTTGCGACTCCCGTCCAAGCTCGCAAGCTCGGTCCATTGCCGAACCAATTCCCACTGGTGTTCTGGATCATTTGCCGATCCGCGGCCCCTACACCGAACACCCGCGCACACGCGTACGCACACATGCACGGGAGCATCGCAGCGCTGTCGGAGCCGTTGCGATTCTGACTGAATCAGGTCTTTTCGGTTACTCCCCGCGAAATCAAAAATAAGCGCTCACCTTAAGAAATCCGAAGCACCCGGCGAAGCTTTTTTGTCTGGTGCACTTATTTTTTACAGAGAAACAAATGTATTTGACCATACATAGACCGATTTAAAAAGTGACGAAAATACTAAAATATAATTTTGGATTGCTTTAAGAGGGCGCTATAAGAGAATGTGCCAAATTTTAGTATATAATTAATAGATACTTAATGTTTTCTCAATATTCCAACCAATATCGAAGACTATTTTATTTTTTACCTCCGTTCTCGCTTAAAATTTGAAATACGCAATTTTTAAATGAATTTTACACGATTTAGTTTGGTACTTTTTATATGAATTATTTACAGCATGAATAGTTACTTAGAATAAGTAATTAGTTAATTTTTTGAAAATATTAATAAAGTAAAAATATATATTCTCAATACAAAATATTGGCTTATAAAATAGTACGATGAAAATATTTAAGAAGTGGATTATTGGGTTATGCCGCTTTTGCATGGGTGCATAATCATCGGTTTGCGAATAATTCAATGGGAAAAGTTCGACGCTTTATCTATGCAGGATAATAAACACAGCGGATTCTAAAACTACTGAGACAAATGCCATTAGGTCTCGGTCTCTCATACAATAGAATACGTATTTCGAGATTAATTTTTACTTTATCGCATTTTCCCTATTGATGCATTTACTTTGATATTTTGCACGTCAAGGGTTTATTAATTGACAACAATGGAGAGAACATTAGATGTTTATGCGTTAAAAACATTTTTTAATCATTGCCTTATTGTGCTCCGTAATTAAAAGTACTTCCAAATAATTGGTTGATGCTGTGAGAATATTATCTACACAATTAGGAGCAAAATGTGCTCTGAATTTCATAATGAATTTTTTCGCTCTTTTATATTTATTTCTGTTTATTTTTATAAAGTAAAAGATTACCTGTGAATAAAGATAAATTGATCACGGATTGAAACAAAGTAGAGCTTCGACCCAGTATCGGTAGCTTAAGCTAAATCAATTTGAGATATATTATTCGTATACTTCGTAATGGAACATTTATTTATACTGCACGGGATTCCGGTTGAAGCCTTTACTTCGTGCAAAGCCGGAATAGGAGCGCTTTCATACGTGACACACACATAGTGCGCAAAGGTCAATCTCTGAAGTTTGCGTGCACGTAGTCGTGGTCGTAATCTCGGGGGACTTCAAGCTTTGCTATACACCAGGACAGAAGATTAAACATTCAACGTATTGCGCATTTACCGGAGGCTATTTCCAATATTTCGCACTGGCGCTTTGACTACCTACGCGATACAACAAAAAGGATTTATCGCGCAATGAAAATGAAAAGTCGTGCCCTCGAATAAAATATTTACGAACTCGTAAATTTTGAATTAAATATCGCGGTTTGATATGCTTTTTTCTTCCATAAAAGTAAGAAAAACTATCGGATAATCGAGTTATGTTTCGTTAAAACTATTAATACATCGTTTTACTTTTATCTGAAAAGGAGAATTGGCCATTAGTAAAAAAAGAAAGCTTATGTAAAAGGACAAGTCATTCTGGCTCGATCGCCTGCATTCAGGACGACATTACTTAAGATTACGTACCAATGAATCGATCGCGCGATTAAGTATAAAAGGAAATGAAACGCCACTGAAATGAGCCAACGTATTTTAAACGTCGCTCTGTTTTTTGTTCCAGGTAAGGACGATATGGCTAAGCCGCATTGGACCTGGTTGCAAGGTGAGTTGTGCTTTTTCGTTGAATTCCCAAAAAATAAAACCTTCTCCTTTTATACATTTCCCAAAGATCCCGTCATATGGCAAAAACTGTCCAGAATGTGAGCGAAACTTTATCTTCCAAACCGCTTAATGTAACTTTAATCTCCACCCCGAAGCGAATGGAAATTTATAGCTTTTTTCCGAGTAAGAGACTTTCGTGTCCCGCTCTTCAGGCTTGCTTGCGCAATATAGTTTGAACGGAAAAAACCGCCATCGAGACGCCGACGCCGACCCCGACGACGACGCCATCGCACAATTGAAGGGAATCAAAAATGACAGGAAAAAGCGAAACGAAGTGAAGGAACGAACGATTCCTTCTAGCAGCGAAATAGATTCTACCCTACTTTTGCCTCCCGCCCATTGCTCTCCGCGTTAAAAAAAAAAAAACAAAACTGAACAGCTGTCAGTTGTTCAGGACAACGCAGATAAATATACATCTGTCTCACTCTTCTTGTTCTCTTTCGCCTCTTTTTCGGACTTTTACGCGTAGAATACACAAGCAGCGGAGAACACTCGCACTCGTGTGCCTTCGGGGGGTGATCAATAAATATTGGTTCTCGGGGGTGAAATTGGGGAATGGCGGAGGAGAGGACATTCGTGCTGCGGTTGCCGCCTCCTCCGACCCCCTCCCGTGCCACTCCTTCTCTTTTGCCATCGCGCGCACATGCAGCCTTCGAAAACGTTATATGGCAAATAAAACTACTTTCGGTGTAGGCGGCAACTGATGGAAAATCGCTCATACATACGTTCAAGCTGCTGTACGTAGACGCTACGTACTAGCCTCGCGTGAATACGGCATGTATAATGCGATGCTCTGGTCGGTTCTTCTTTTGCATAGTCGATGCAGTCGCGGCTTTTATGTACATACATATGCTTGCGTATGTTATCTTATGACCCTCGGATCGATCAACACATGTACTTTTCTTGCGCGGCTCGTGCGAGTGTGCGTGTACCCGCTTTCACTGCCCACACATTTTCGTATTATTCGGATTCTATTACATCGTTGCAAACGCTACAACTAACTAGTCATTTATTTGATAAAATTTGTAAATAGAGACTTTTACCGATTAATTGAATGATTAGACTTTTAGCAACCAACTAATTTCATGTTATTATAACTGTAATACTTCTTATCTCCGCTAAATTATCTAAACTTATGTAAGTATGAAACGCGGATTAAACTAATCGAAAAGTTTTGAATATAGTGCATTTTTTCATCGTGTAAAAAAAAGAAGTTTATCAATTTGTTACACCTACTACAAACGCCGTTAAAATTACATTAAAAGCAATGAAACGGTGTAATTAAAAAATTGCCCTTATTGATTTCCGCAGTTCATGCTGTATAAAATATTCACGTATAAAAAAACATCTACACGTGTAAAGTATTAAATCTTTCCGTTAATTTTGAAATATTCTGAAATTTCAAGTTTTACAAGTCGTGTAAAAAAAAATTTGGCACAACTGCCATAAAACTTAAATAAAAAAAATATTGAAATTGGTTTTTTTTTTATAAAATAAAGTATACGTGAATAGAGGCTTAGTGCAATATTCAGTCGCATATTTGTGATTCCCCAGAAAGCTAACGTATCCGTGGAGGAATCGCCATCTCGCCGATGTGAAAACTCTGCAACGCGCAATTGGAAAAGTCATAGGAATCAGCAGAGCAGCTCGAAAGTTCGAGACAGAGAAGAGATAGAAAAAGCAGAAATGGAAGAGAGAGAGAGAGAGAGAGAGAGAGAGAAAGCGCGAGCATCGCGTCGCGCCTCTCGGAGCGTGAAATGGCCGAGTTAAGCATCTGCACGCCCCAGCTCGGATCGCTGATCCGTGTAAACGGTCCACCAAAAATCGTTTATTCCCTCCCGCGCAGCTCTGCAAGCCCACGGGCTGCCGACCGAAATAAAGGGATTATCTTACGAAGCTCTCGCTACTTCCAAACTGTCCCTGATCGTTACCCTCCCCCGACACCACCCAACGCGATCCACGTCTCTTTTCCTCTTCTCGCTACTTCCTTACGACGTGCAGCAAATAGAAATTCTCACTCGTTATATACGAGCCACGTTTTGTGACTTATATACAAGGGTCTTCTCGTGGCGCGGGCGTACAAGGAACGAGCAGGAGGGTGTTCTCTGCGTCCTATGTGAGATTGTTTGATGAGCGTTACAAGGAGATCGGTATTTCTTCTGTATTTTTTGTCGCCGAGATATTTGCGGAAAACATAAATTTGAGCAACAAGAATTAGGGAAGTCTGCGGTCTATTATTAATTTTGAATGACTTGCAATATACTGTAATAATATTTATCCGGCAGAAGAATTTATGAAGAGGATTAGGAAAAGTTATGCCTAATGTCCTCGTTTTGCAATTTAACCGCTGCTTAAAGACTGCATCGAACATTGTATGTGCTTCGGTCTTGAATAGGAATACTATTGAAATACGCAGATAACTGCACACATTAGCAATCGGGCTCACAGAATTGCCATCTTTTATTTCTCCTGTAATTCTTTACTCGCTACGCGTATTTTACTATTCTTACCTGCTATTCTTCGCTAATATTTAAGGTGACAACCCACTTTCATTTAGGATATTCACGATTATCATAAAATTGTAGCTTTCTAACTTTTGAATAAAAATCGGTGTAAACAGATGTTAATCCATGATTCGATTTTTAACGAAAGAACTCTCGCCAATGCGACTACAGTCGAGTCACCAATTTTACGTCGCTTACAAAGCGACCATAACCCGAAGAAAGTTACCTGGGCTTCGGTGAGGATTAACTGCAGCACAATTTCTAAGATATCCGAGGATGTGGCTTCATTGGAAAGAAATCTTGGTGCATTGTAAACAGCAAAATTGTCCGACAACAAATTAGGCACTATCATTTTAAAATTAAGTGTTGCTTCAGTCGAAGAAATAATTTTTTTTCGTCCAGTACGAGTGAATACTATTTTGTACGAACGTTAGATCCAAATTGGTCGCAATTTTTTACATTTTCGACTTGAAGCAAGTACTTCTAGATTACTCTAACGAATGTTATTTTTTAGTTATTGCTATATATTATTGAAACTGAAAAGCGTTCCATTGCGTTCGCACAAGCTGCGGGGCAAGGTATTTTAACTTATTTTTGTCTTAAAAGAAACTTTTGCTTTTTCTCGGCAAGATTAATTAGATGTAAAACTAAAAATGATACTGCCATTTGAAAAAACTTTGGATTCATCTGCATTTTTTATTATTGTCGTGATTTTCGTAGATTTATTTGCTTAACGTAAAATAAATTTATGCGAAGTAATTCGAAACTAAAAGATTTTACAGAAAACTTATGACCTGCGCAGCAGTTTGTCTTAAAAACATACTCTTTTAACGAAACACCGTTATTCATTTTACTTTAAATATATTTCATCAAAACACGAAATAAGCACTTTGCTGAAGAGACTTTAGATTATCGCAAGTATTGTAACGCCAGATTTAGAAGCGTCTATAATTAAAGCATTCTTTATAAAATATTTCATGAATTATTTAAAGAAATTCAGCGTCCACGGACCAATTCACGCTTTCGATTTATTTACTCAACAATGCTCACATAATCAGCTTCTTGCTAGTAAAAGAAGCGAGAAACGAAAGTCTTGGTCTTGACACATGGAAAACATATTCGGAGGGAAGGTCGGGGGTAGGCGGTGAGCGTTGGCGTAAGAAGAGAATTTGGTTAGAATTCGCATAAGATAAAGGCCGGTACACTCGTACGTTTTCCCGTTGGACCACACCGAGGCTCTTTTTTAACTCTAAAGTGAGAGAAAGATACTTCTCGTGGCGTGAAATGGCTGCGTTAACCACTTTCCCGCTCTCATCTCTTCTCCGGGTCCGCGAAATGCTGTGGAACAAGAGAGAGAGAGAGAGAGAGAGAGAGAGAGAGAATAAAAAGGGAGGGAATGAAAGGGGCGCGCGTTGTCTACGACCCCCTGGCTCGTTCCGAATGTTTGGAAGGCGCTCTCTGGCACCGCCGCCACGCTGGTAATATCGTCCTGGATCTCTGTCTCCTCCCATCTCTCCTTTGGGCTGCGCTCACTTCTTTCTCTCCCGTGCGCGAAGATCTCCGAGAGGTAAGATAAAAGTTATGCGCTCCGCTATGCACGAGGGAGTCGTACATCAGCCGTCGGACGTCTGCGGGGACGTGAGCCCGCGATCGCGCGCAAGGGAAGGGCAGCGAACCTCTCGGAGTTATATCTATATACGCCTCACACCGACAGGCACCCACACCGCCGTGGAGGCCTACATAGCATATAAATAGCGGACACCAGCGGCGCGCGCCTCTACCCGCGTCGCTGTGTGCGTCTTGCTCTCCCTTTTGCTCCCTTTTCGTTCGAAAAGCGCCCTCTCCTCCCCACTCGCGCGTATCTCCGCGCTATCTCCAGGTCCCAGCCACGTCGCGGGTACCGCCGGAGATGCTGCCTCCCGCGCTTCCACCCCCGAGAATAAATATATTCGGCCGATAAATCATCGCGGATCGCGCGAGGAAGAAAAGCCAGATGAGAGAGAAAGAGGGAGAACTTACGTGAAAAAACTTTGGTATGCATCAAGCGTTTACCACTGTATGCGCGATCGAAGCCGCGCTCAATATGGAAATTAGATTTTTGTAGCCGAGGCCGGCTAGAGTCGGTGACTCTCATAATGACATTGATTAACCTGGGCGGAAAAATGTAATTGGATAAATGAATTTATTCATGAATGAAGTTCAGTCTCTTCTTGTTAGGCGACTTATCATCGAGCGTCCGCGGAAACGAGGACGCGCTGAAAATCTTTTTTCTGCAAAATATCTGTCTAGCGCGGCCATTTTTACACGTTTCATCAACTCGTATTGTGAGCTGGAGCGCTTTTTTGAGTCGTAATGAGTTCCCGAGTCAGTGAAAAATGAAGTCTTGTTGCATTGTCCGATGCATATTTACAATTATTTAGTCTTGCATGAAATTCAATCAGCTAATAAAATAAAAGTGACTAGTTGGGTAATAGCTCAAACTTGATTTGTACCACAGACGCAAGAAATTATTGTTCCACGTTACGCGCTGCGTACGTCATTAGACACGCCGACTTTTACCCAGAGGAAACTTTATCAGCCTCTACCAGTTACGCCATTCCCGAGGGCAAAGAAAATTCACAATAATCCGCGATACAATTGTTTCGCATTATGACAACTGGAAAGTTATCCTTGCGTATCCCAGTGTGTGCTAAACGAATCGCAACCTACAATTTAAAGAAGTCTTTCTTAATGTTCTCGCGCTGCATATGTATTTGGCACAATAACTGGGCGTGGCGTGAGTCGAATGCATTATTATCTTTTGCTCGCCGTGATTGCACGTGCATGCGTCAAGCGCAGGAGACGTTCAGCGCCGGGAGAAAAGAAAGGAGCGGAGAATTAGCTTGACGTTCTGACTTGGCGAAATTGCTCGGAAGATCGAGAAAATGATACGTCTTTGATGCGCGGGAGAAATGCTGCCGGTTGACGATTCGCAAATTTTGTGCGCGCGTCCCTTCGCTGCTTCCGTAATGGCGCACTCTAGCGGCCACCGAGTATTTGTAGCTTTTTTTTACGAATAACTTTATGCTAATTGCGCGGAATTTTTTCAAAAGTCGCCAAAGTTTCACGTCGTCATTGCTTTAAAGTGCAAATGTCACGGTGGGACATCGTTTTGAAGTTTTAATCCCTTTTCATAAAAGTTTATCGGTAATATAAATCGCAATCATGCGCAATTAGTATCAACTCCTTTTACTCTTGCTCCACGACTAATTACGGCGAATTTCATAATACGAGGCAGTTTACAATATCAACATCCATAATATGATAATATCGCGACATAAATAATAGCACAGCAAACATAGATGGCTATCGTGCTAAAGTAGAAAATAAATTAATTATATAATTGTATTTTAACGAATCAGTAGTCGACGTAATAATAATATACATTCAAATTAGATAAGATAAATTGCTTCGATAATTCTAGCGATAAATATGAAGAAGTCATCAAATGTTTGAACAAATGGAGCAAAACATCCAAGATGGAAGCTAAGATCGTCGGACGATTCGTCAATCGACGGTAGACACAACTTTGAGAACCAGTGGCGCTCGCGCGATCTACTTTTTTCTCTTTTATCTCAGAAGGGAAAGTGCTGAATTTCGAGCTCTGAAGGGCCATAAATCCGGCTGAGATTACGCGAGAATTTACAGTTGCCTTCTGCAGTCCTTTTCTAACGGAGTGGGAGATGGCGAGAGAGAGAGAGAGAGAGAGAGAGAGAGAGAGATTCAAGCCAATAAAAATACATCACGGATTATTGCAATCTGCACTACTACGTTCGCTCGCCTTCACACGTGCAAGCGCGCATGCGCACGCACGCTACACTTTTCCCCAGTGCTATTTTGCCAATTGAAGATCCGATTTTTCGAAAGGAAAGTTTGCGCAAAAGGGAAGATTTTGGTTTTGATTTCATTTGATTCGAATCTAGCGGGCCTTGCATACACCAAAATATGCACATGCTTACACACGCGTCGATACAGCGGCAATTCATCGAAATGAGAGACGAGCGCGCGTTGCGGTATTCTCTCGTCGACTCAAAGGGGTTGAGGATAACCCCCAGACGTATTATAAACGCACTCATAAACATCCCTCGGCGTTATCAGTTGTCGGACGCCGGGGCGCCGGATATTGTCGCATCCTCCGTTTGTCTCTCTTGCCTTCTCTCTTCTCCTCTCTCTGTTTCACTCTCTCTCTCTCTCTCTCTCGCATTCTCTTTCTATTACTTTCCATCTACGTGCAAATCTGTGCCGTTTATTGGATTCTCGTCCTCTCTTTCTCTCTTCATGCATCGCTCTTTTATTTGGCCGACGGGAAAAGAAACTGGCAGAGGAAACGAGAGACAGTATATTACAGAGGCCGAAGCAAAAATTCTAGATGAGTGAGAAAAAGAAAAGCAGTTATGGAAGGAAGAAATTGCCTTCAGCCTTGTTACACTTGGGTTATCCCTGTTTTCTGATTTTGGGCACATTTTTATTATGAAAATACGCCTTTTATCTCTTCTTTCATTTCGTGTCATCGTATCAAGATACACTTCCACATATGTATGTTGTGAATATATTTTATAGTTATACATAACTTTCTTGATATCGATCTTTATCGCATGTTTATGTAATTTTTGTATTTACATATTGATATTATTTATTTTTAAACTACAAATATATACGAAGACTTAATAAAAACTTTTGTGAATAAAATTTTCATCATCAGGACTTGCGATCTTGATTATTGAGTTCTCTCTTTTTATTTCGTTACACTTTTTGTATAAAATACTCATTTCTTAATATTCGTTATTCGAATATAATGTAACTAACATTTACAGTCTATTTATTTGGTAAATTTAAATATTTGTCAATAAATGAACATTTTAAATATTAAAAATGCACGTGTTTTATTCTTATCGATAATTAAACGCGTTTAACAACGTAAATCAACTTTTCCGTATGGAAATTATACGAGAACTGTTGTATATTTACTTTAAATAAATTCGACGGGTATCGGCGGATATCGATGGGTGTTGATGACTAACTCGCAAGAAAGAAGCGTTACGGTACAAGGTTTTTAAGTGCAGGTACCTTTTTGCTGGGAACATGTTTTCCATCACGGAAAGTCTCAATATTTGCAAGCAGGTATAAAAGTTTAGTACATACCACAGGTTAACGCGCGCAGGTAATCTGGAAGGCACCTAAACTTTTACGGCTCCGCTGATGGAACTTTTTTTATGACAGTGCAATCCCATTTCATTTTTGGAGATTTGGTACTTTCTTTTTTAGGGTTCTCTCATAACAATTTGCAATGGCAGCCGTATAGACGGGCATGTCCGTCGCGTCTATTCATAACGAAGCGAAGCTCGTGGAAATCAGTGAAAGTTGTATCCTAGCGTTCGTTTCTGCAGCTGCAGAGTGCAGAGTCAAATGAAAAAAAAGCTACGAGTCCCACGTAGAGAAAGTTTTAGGGCGAACTATTCTTTTTTACGCGTTGAAACGGGGCAATCCGCTACTATTGTACTTGTAATACCGAGAACTTGTTGAAAAAAAGACACTCTTGACGTCTTAAGCGCGGATGAACATCGTGGAACAGTCTTCGTTTGGAAACTCAAACGTCTGGAAGCGACGAGCTCCAGAAGTAATAAGCACGGAAAAACGCGCGCGCCTACTTTTGAACACCGATTGAAAATGCGTGCTGAAAATCGCGCAGTCGTGAAATTTCTTATCACGTTCGGCATTCGTGCGTGTGTGAAAGTGTTTGTGCGCGTTTTTACTTCGTTTCACCTTTTCTCGTTACGCAATGCGTGTTCTTTACTGTGTTCGCGCCGTTGCAAGCGCTTGCATCTTCTAATTGTATAATTTTATTCAACTACACGGAGCGTTAGTTGGAAATTATCTGGTTTTCGATAATAAAAAAGTAAGAACATTTACTTTTCTATTTAGCAGGCGTAGAGTTATGGTTAATGCCGTGGCTAAAGATTGACGCAATTAGATGTTTTCACCATCAAGCAAATTTTTGCAATTGCAAAAAGAAAAAATGTGTACATCGTATATTCCGAGTTTGCTTCGGTAATATATAACAATGAGTTAGACATGCTTATAGTATTATTGCGCAAAAAAATATATACCCTGGCCGTATAAAAGAAGTACATTATCCACAAAGAAACCATTTTCGTATCCATTTTTCTTGTGGTCCCGTGAGTGCCTATCCACGTACAGGCACCCACACACGTCTATCTCTCACATTCTTTCCGAGTCGGGGTTGTAGCGAAAACTTCAAACGAGCGCCAAGGGCCCGGCCCGATAACATTAATCATGGCACCCGACGCCCGCACCCGTAACCGCGGAATGGAAGCTCGAATCTAGTCGCACAATAACGCGATTGCGCGAATTAGATCGTCGACAATTCACATCCGTGAACTTAATCGCTCGCTTTGTAAATAGTTTCTCCGAGTCGTAAATACACGCGTGTGTTCATGAGCGCGCATTCCCGCAGATTAGATCGAGACAGCGAACAAACGCTCGCGCCGGAACATCTGACATTAGCCGATGATTCGCGTAGACAGTGAGTATTTACAGCGCAATGGCAGTGCATCGATCAAGAAGGAGTCGCTCGGAGAAACCGACTCACTCTCCTTCTGTCAATCATCTTGCGGGGGGAAATTCGGGAGAGAGAAAAGCCAACGTGCTCCTGAATATTAATGCATTCGCACAAGTTCCGCGAGCAATATTCCTATAAACTCATTAAGAACGGAAGGAGTTGCGGCAGAAGCGCGAAGAGTAATGGCGTTTTAAGTAATGCTGTTAATAAGCGAGTCGTTACAGTTTTGCACAGTTGCGTACCGACCATAGCTTCCGTATTATTCAGATTATTGTTAACAATCGTTCCATCCGGTCAGCAGAGGCTTTATTATACTGTTACTCGGTACATGACAAACTACAGAACCTTTATGATAATGAGAAAGAGGATTTCTATAAGGAGCCCACAAAGGAACAATGGAATTTTCTTGTTACTTGGATTTCCGTTATTTACAGCACGAAAGTCAATTCCGTCCTGCAGCATACGGAGTATATAATTCACTCGGTACGCGAATGTTCAGCGTGTTTAGCATGCGCGGACGCTTTCGAGATAATGACAAGTCGAAGCTCGGAGTTAATCTCGAAAGGGCCTAGAAGAATGCCGAGCCGAAAAAAATTTAATTGAGACTTCGTTCAAAGAAAGTTGGCACGAAGGAAGGACTGCTCCGGGCGGCCGGAGTGTTAATCGAACGCGATCGCAGCCGAGTGGTGAAAAACACCGTTATCAGCGCGAGGCGCAGGTCCCTTGTGTTGTACAATGCCCGAGAGGAGTCACGAGTGCGAAATAAGTACGGCCGAGCAAATCCTTACCGCGGCCGGGGCGTTCGATTTTCAGGTGGAGCGCGGCGCCCGGCACCGCGGTTATCTCCACCCGATCGTAATTAGTCACTGCAGCCTAAAGTCTACTTTCGCGAATCACCGCCGGGCGAGAGTTCGTTCAAGCGGTAATATTGCCGTCGGCTGCGAAAGCTATTGCCGCCACGCGGTCGGGCGGGCGAGAGGTCGAGGGGCGCCACCGACGGGGGCAAGCCGAAGAGTTAGAGCCGGGGGTGGGAGGACGGCCGGCGACGAGCAAATAATCGAGTTTAATTGCAAAACCGTCGGCATGATTTAATTACGCGACGCGGTGAGGCAAAGGCTGAGGAGAGGTTCGCCTGGGCGTTGCTGGCTCTGTTGCTGCTGCTGCTGCTGCTGCTGCTGCAACGGGCATAAATTCAGTTGTAGCCAAACAGCTGAGTAAGTGCCGTGACGGTGGTGGAAAAAAACAGCAGCGAAGAAACAAAAGTAATAAAAAATGCACGCAAAAAATAACTCGGTGTTGATTTCTTGGTTTTTTTCGTTGCGTTATTCTCGATCATTCGGCCGAGCGCGTAATGCGTTATATTGTTTGCGGAGGGAGGGACGCCGGTGTTTTATTGCCGTTATTACGTTTATAGTATTGACGTCGTTATTATATTTGGAGCTTTCAGTCGCAATTTAAAGATCGCAAGTGAAGATGCCGACTTTTTCGACATCGGCATTCACCCTTTATGTGCGCTTGGCTGGATTTTTCGTTTAACTTTGGTTGGTGGTGTATGTGCGGCGTTTGTTTGGCAAAAGCTGGATGCTTTGCATTATAGGCTGATGAAATTGTGATTTAATAATACTTCTTTTGCCGAACGGAAATGCAAATTGATGGTTTAAGAAGAAAAAGGGCACGAAGTCCGTGGAAATATAGATTTATATCGTCATTATTGCCTTTCAAGCGTGAATTTTAAGTGACTGTATTAGACACAACTAGTGCTCAAGTATTATTATATGAATTTCCGATCTATTATTTTTTGATAAAAATCGGCAAAACTTTCGCAACTCTTGTTTTTGCTAGCTTTCGAGTTTTAGTACCAATGTGCAACTTGCTAGGTTAGATGCATCTCAACACAAGCAAACTTTACGAAGTCGCACAACGCATCACCAAATTACTACAATAGCATTAACTTGAACAGTCCATTTTTTAATATTTCCAGCGACTTATAAAAGTAGTCGACTGCAAAAAAGGTGTCCCAAAGTAATAAAAAACAATTAAATAAGTATTCCAGGAGTGCCGCAGCTGCATGATAACCGACTGCATTTCTCCCTCTTTCTCGGTTCTTTCTTCATTTTGCGAGCGTCTCCAGCGACTATCCAGCGAATAATTAGAGCTAATAAAATCTTCTTATCCCGTGGTTCAAACTCTACCGGCATAAATTCTTCCGCTCGAAAGAATCTCGCGCTGAGCCGCGTTTCTGCCATTCTTCATTTAAGTAACGAGCAGCAGCAGGAATCGTCGAGTAAGTTGCTTCGAGTGGACTCGTTTTCTCCTTCTAAGTATACGAGAACCTCTAGAGAGTCCTTATCTCTCTCTCTCTCTCTCTCTCTTTCGCCCTTCTTCTATCTCTATTTTTCTGCGTGCTTTTTGCGTTCTTTCTGCGTCGCCCCTTCCCTCCCCCGAGAACGCCAGCACGCAAAGTCGCAGGCGACTCGCGCGACAACGAGGCCGAGAGATTCTTTCCCGCTGATATCCTAACTACGCGGACACGCGAACTAAACTCGCGAGAGGGAATTTTGATCAATACAGACGATTTGCATGCTCATGGGGGTGGGGGAGGAGTCTTTGCTCGAAAAACTAAGCTCGGAATCCCTCGCATGCCCTCGTACCTGTGCCTCTGCATTTATCACTTATCACTTGGAACTTAATACAAACGAGCAAAGGTTATCAACGAGCAGCGAAGGTGGGCATGACGCGAGAATCTTTGTCAGGTTCTGCGGGGCGAAGAGGAAGGAGAGAGCGAGAGCGTCTCCGTTATCCTTCTCTGTTTACTTTTTTCGCTTCGAGCGATGCTTTGCATACACGTGCGAATCTTCCTGTAGAGATGCGAGAGCTTTATTCGAGCCTCGTTTGACGCGATCCTTTGCCATTTTTGTCACGCGCTCGATGGGCGCCAGAAGAAAGTTGTTATTTATCGTCGCATATCTACGCGCGAATGCTGGATCAAGTCCAACTTTGTGCACGCAAAAGCAAAAAACTAATGCAAAAATAAGCGTCGCTCTTGACTATATGGATTTTTCAAGACATTTATTCCTCGGAAAGATGCAAGATACAGCTTATTGTTCTTTTAATTTCTGTTTGGATAGTCCTTCCTCTGCCTCTATTGTCGCGCTAAAGTCCTAAATTCCACATTCTTTTTAATTATTCTTCGACGTTGAGGCATTTATTCGCGCGTACGTTCTGATCTATAAAATTTGCAGGCTCTAGCGATGCCTAAGCGGTCGAAAGTTATGGGCCGAAAGGAAATTGATGAGTTTTATTGAGATAAAACAGAAAAATTCAAATTTATTCAGCGCAAGCGTTTTTATGTTGCCATGGTGATCGAGTGAATGTATAACCTGTAAGTGCTAATTTTTAAAAAATCAACTGCCAGCAACACCTCTAAATAAAGTCTTCTTTTACACGGATATACTCAATCACTCACTCTCTCTTCGAAGTTTCTTATCCCGCGGCGCATGTAAATTCATCCACAAATCGCTCTCTACGGCTCCCGTAAGCACCCACAACACGGTATTCGGCTCTTTTCTCCCTCGTCTCTCTCTCTCTCTCTCTCTCACTCGCCTCGAGCAGCGGGAGGTCAATGTCTCTCGGATCTCTCTTTCTCATGCGCGCCTTAAAATAACGCGCGCTACAAGTCCGCGTCGATTCTTTCCCTCTCGCTCTCCCCCCGGCCGATATTATTTCCGTCGCGCACGCACACACACACACGCACAAGCGCACCCCTCGCAGACACCACCACCATCTTTCGGGATATAAATCGAAGCTGCAATCCCGCGTTTGCGCCTATAAATCGAGGAGCGAGAATCCGTACGAGAGCGTATTTATTATTGCTCGGCCGCGTGAAGTTTGATAGTGTAACAGCGGGCCACGGGGCGTAAAGCTTGCGAGAGCTCGGGTGCAGTGCTGTGCTTTCGAGCGGACCCTGCGTATGCGCTCCGGAGGAGGGTTGGGTGCTTGGGGCGGGTGATATGAGGCGGTCAGAGCAAAGAGGGAGCGAGAGGGAGGGATCGTGGTGTGGGGCAGGCGCGCCTGCACCTCATAAACTTAAACCCTAATTAACCGGCGCTACTGTTGCGCCCGCGCGCTTCTGCTCTATGCGCGTATGCTTCTTGTTCGTATACACGAACGCACTTTGTCTTGCCTTCTTTCTCTCGCTGACTCCCTTTCGTTTTATTCCTTCTGACCACCGCGCGACAAATAATCGCTTATTCTTCCATTCCCGAGCGCCGGCTGTATTTTCTCACGTTAGCGAACAGTTATTCCGCGATCCGAACTCGTTATCAACTGCTCGAGCGCGCATTATTCCATGAAAAATCTCCACTTTCGATGGGTGGTGGTGATCTTGAAAAAAATGAACTCGCCGCTTATTCGAACTTGGATTTAAAAAGGGACGACGACTCGCTAGATTCATCGGATCAATGATCGGAATCGCGTAAATTATGTACAATCACGATAGGCCGCGTTTGTTTTTCAGTGGAGCAGTTCGAAACAGAGGGGACATTCCCTTTTCTCTTTTTTCGCGCCGTGATTGACCCAACTGTCCCGGGTGCAATTGTAACTGCTACGTGCTTTCGCGTGTATTAGCATCTTCGGCGGTACAGGGAACGGAATTCTCTAGCGAGAGCCTTGCACTCGCTGTTTATCACCGGACCTGGCGTAAATTAGCTCCTCGTCCATGAAACTACCCGGCAGAGTGGTAGCTTTGGCTTTGCGGCTCAAGAGAGACGCAGACGCGGCTTCTCCATCCTTCTTCGCTCGTACCACGTCCCTTCGCACTCGCTCTCTTTCTCTCTAGCGCTTACGTAGTTTCGGCCAAAACAAGACACGGTTTCCAGCTCGAGGATTCCGCGGCTGCTGCTACTTTTACGTGCACGTAAAGCCAAGCCCTCGCGCTTATGTGTCGTGTACTCGCAGAGTCGCGTGGGATTACGAAAGTTGATTGCGTGGTGTACGCAACCTCTGTCTCCCGGTGCACCTTGAGACTCCGAGTCCGAGTCCGAGCGGGTCTTCCCGAGTTTAATGCGCCGTGTGTCGCGCGGTGTGCGCTGCAACGCGCATCGGCTAATCTTCTAATCTTGGTGACTTTTCTGGTGCTCTTTTGGAGCGGAGTTAAGACTAATGTAACGCGCGGCCGCTTTTCAGCTCCATCTGGTTTCTACGATTTCAACATCGACGCGATAAATACATTTTTCGAGGTTTTATTATACTCGCCGTCACAACCGGATTCTCTATTTTTTTATTTAGATTTCCGAAATATTTTTCGTAAGCATCAATCGTGGATATTTTAAATTTTGAATCCTCTAATTTTAACCTTTTTTTTTTTTTTTTAATTTTCGAGCTAAGAGGATTGTTGTTTGAAAACGTGGAACGGGCAAAGCCTTTAATCCCGTAATAAAAGACCTGATCCAACGCATTTGGAGGTCAGGCAATAGGTGTTTTTGAAGAAGTTTATCTATATCTACTGACAAATTTTTAAGAATTTTTTCCTCTTAATTAAGTATCGGCGGAAGTGGCTCGAGGGGAGGGGGATACGGAGAGCGTTGCAGGCATCGATTTTTCAACTGAATTTCAAGCATTTCGATGGCATTCGTTACACATTTCTAATAGTCGACATAATGATCAAAGGCTGAATTTCACTCGGCGTGTTTTCAGACTAAACAGTTCGGAGGCCCGCTCGCGCGATCTTTATCGAGGGAAGTCGCAGAGAACTACTTTCGGAAGGATAAAGCCGAGGTTTACGATTCCTCGCTCGTCCTCGCGTGTCTCGCAAGTGTCAGCTCTATGCTGTACATGAGAAAAGGCTGGCCAGAGGGCACACACATATCCACGAAGAGGCAGCGCAACGCGGAGGGAATATTTATGGCCGCTGGAGCCGAGCTTCGGTCAGCAGTAATACACCAGCCAGAGGAGCAAGCACAAGAAAGAGTAAGAGAAAGAGCCACGAACGATCGATTCTCAGGAAGATCTTACGCGATACTACTAGCCCTCTCCGTGTTGTCCGCGAGGAATTCGAGAAAAAAAAGACGAGAGAGAGACCCGGGAGGCTAGGATTTTTTCCTCTTTTTTTTCTTCACTCCCGCATTATAGGGTCCAGAAATCAAAAGAATAATATAAAACGGCATAAGAGTAAAATTATACTGCGCTGCATCCCGCGCGCTTGACGCTACAACGCGCGCGACCTTCCTCCTTGTTCCTAATATCTATGAAAATGCTTTTAGCATTTATCTTGAGAGGCCATTAATTCATGCTGCCTGTATCTATCGGTTGACGACGTGTGGTATTTATAACTTGGGAGCGACCGTCTAAGCAGTTTTCTCCTTATCTCCAGGCATTTCCAGTGAGACGCTGCGTGCGAAAAAAATCGAGACGCGAAAGTTTCGGTAATTGTGCTCGTTTTACTTGCCAATAACAGCAAGATCCTAGAATAATGTTGCTGAAATTCTATTATCATAAATGTCCTGCTCGTAACTTGGGTCCTTCCTACAAAATCCCGACAACATAATAATAATCGCCGATTTTTTGACCTGTGGTTTTAATGCTCTGATTGTAATTATGGCTACTTCAGCTGTTTTATTACAACGAACACTTTGGATTAAAAATATTCCTTTTATGCGTTGGTCTCTCCCATTATTAGTATTTTTTTTAATTTGAGTTCAAACAATGAATTTAGAAATCTTTCATAACCATTCCTGTGAGTCGTGATTCAAATTTAATTTCATGTGCCTAAACAAGTGAAATTACAATAAAATATTCATCAATTTCTTAAGCTATCTTTTGTTCAAATTATAGCTTTTATTAGATTATGCTAAAAATCTCTTATAATGTTCAACTATTAAGTTAGAGTTATCATTAGATATCAATTTTACCTACTTTTTGTCAGGAAATCTCTACATTTACATAAAAATCTGCTTAACTTAGCGTATTTTAATTTACACGACAACTTCTGGTGCTCATTGTGATAAAAGCAATGATAATCTATCTGTATATTATCGTTTTCAGAGCAAATTCAGTATTGTAAAGGGGAAACGGTAATGCTTTTCTATCGTCTAGAGTTTTTAGGCACAATTATTACTAAACCAAGTTAGAAAAATTCAGCTGCTTAAATTTTATGGATTCTTTATAACTAGGTTTAATTCAAGTGGCTACAATTTATCAAACTACTTGTTAAGTACGCTACATTAGTAAGAGTGAGCAAACACTGTGTAAATTTTGACTACGACTACGTTTTTTGCGTCCTATCAAGGAAAGTGACGCACGCGCACAGCCATCGTGCACGAGCATACACGTGAGTACACTAGTTATGCAAACAGATATATGGAATGATAGTAGTAATACAGAAGACTGAGCGAAGAGAGTGAAAGACATCTAAAGGAATATCAATGATTAAACAACAGGAAGAAAAGAATAGAAAAAGAGAAAGATAGGAACAGATGTTCCGGCTTGCACACGTGCAGGTGCATCCCGTTGGCGCAGCTCCGGCGACTTTAGCCCGTGAAAGCGTTTGTCTAAGAGCAAGAGAGCGAGAAAGAGAGAGAGAGAGAGATGGATGGAAGGAGAAGAGCGAGTCGCGTCGCACATGGTCGCACGCAAAATCGCCAAGGCCCTCACTTGCAGTTTAATAATCGCGACTCGATCAACTCGCACAAGCAGAAGCCCTGAGAACCTTGAGGTTATAAAGGCAATCTCTCGCGGCATCCACGCACATCGGAGAGCTGACTCAGCGCGTCAGCCATTACTACACATCCGTCTCTCTGTCTCTCTCTTTCTCCCTGCTTCTCTTGATTTCGGAGTCGCGTTCACGGGGGACGCTCGAGCGAAAAGCCAATTCTTCTACTGTACTTCTTACCGTGTTTCGTGCCACGAGCGAGATAAACACCATTGCCTCCCGTAACCGCTTGTCGAGAAAATTCCCATGCCCGGAGAGGACATTTTCCTCGTTGTAGGCGTCGTATACGAGGCGGCGCCGGGCGCCGCGCGCGCGCAGCCAGCGCCGAGCGCAACATGGCGACGACTCTGAGCCCGCCACGCCGCTCGCCCCTGCCCACAGGTGCGACAGAGAGGGCACGAGGCCCGAGTGACAGGAGGTGGGAGCGAGACGGAGCGCGCTCGGGTCGATGCGACCGGCTTGGCGCGCAGACGCGCGGCGCCAGGGTGGGGCGAACTCCTGCGCGCGGAAGCTAACATGGCCGACGGCGCGTCGTCGCGCCAAGACCGCGGCCCTTTCCGCGTAAACGCGACGGTTTTTTCGATCCCCGATCCCGGCGCCCACCCAGAGGAAGTCGCCCGAGGTCGCCGCCGCACGCCCGCATCCTGCCATGGAAGTGGTGATGGCCCAGAGCGCGAGGAAACGAGGTGCCCCGGCCGCGGAACGAGGAGACGCCGCGGCTGCCATCTTAGGGACAAGGCTCATCCGCCTGCACGTGTGCGCCCCTACACATGCGTGCTGGTGCGTTCCGTTAATATACATGTGTGTTTAATTCTCAGTGTTTTGCTTGTTTAGCCCTTATTTTTCGTCTTCTCTGCTTGTCCGGTCCTCTCTCTTTTTTTCCCTCCGTTTACCTCCGTTTGGCTTCTTACCAGTTTGACGGGTCTCTCCGAGGGCTCGCTCGTTTTTTGCGGGGTGAACTATTTGCAGGATGTGACCGCTCGTGGGCGTTTTGTGATTTGCGAGGCATAAAGCGAGTCCTTGGAAACTATCTCCGGCCGATAAATGACGGCGGAACACCGAGAAAATCAACGGAACTTCGGTTTGGCACCTCGACTGCTCCAAATTTTCATTTATATTTTCAGTTATATTTTCATTGCTTTGCTAATGGCTGACTCTTTTATTTGCTCGTGCGCAGTGCTGATCACGAAGCTGCAACGGTAGCTTACTCGTTTTGCACGAGGAAGCGGGTGCACTTGTGCATTCGTCGGCAATTTATTTTAATAAACCGTTAACGCAAATGTCCGCGAAGGTTTCGTTCGGCTTGCAACTGGGAGAATCGTAATGCAATACTTTTGCCATAATGTTTTTGGGAGTTTGCGTATTCAAATGTGTGTTACAAAATTTATAAAAATGCTTATATGCGCGAAGCCGCCGTGACGTACATGCACACTTAGTTCATTACAAAATGCAGCTCCCGTGCGCCTACACTTGCAGTACACTCTTTTCACAGTGGGTTAACATCGTAATTATCGCGGATTATTTAAATGGATTCTTATCGATTATCATAAACTAAGATGAGTACGCGGTATAACAGGTTCCTTATTAATTATAATTTCATAATGTCTTTTAAAGTGCTCATTGTAGATATCGCGGGATTATGTTTTCACACGTGATACGATCTGCACGGCCTTCTTCAGAAATTCAGTTTCAGTTTATTGTACGCGATATAAAATACTTTGAGCGTTGAGTATATAATTAACAAGTAATTTGCACGATTATGCATCCCATAGAATAAGTAGTTATGGTTGTTTACATTTTAATAAGATCCGTATCGAAAAAGTTAAAAAGTTACTCCGAGCAGGGTGACTTTTAAAATATTCATCGTTAAGGGAATATCAAGCTTTGGTCTCTTTTTTATTGACCTATCAAATTTCCAGTTATTCGAGTGCCTACGAAATCGGAGATAAAAAAGGGAAAAAGGGAAAAAAGAAGTCAACGGTTGCGTCATAAAAACTCAAGTCACAGAAGCAAAGGAAATTTCTGCCCTCGACTATCGCGCGCGCGTTCGCTTTATATTCCTCCTATCGTTTGTCCTCCGCGAGTAAAATATTTTTAAGGCTAAATTGTATAATTGCTCAGCTATAAATATAGTTTGTGTGTGTAATTGTAGAGTGAAAAACAAAACGAGTCGCGTGCCAAAGCGCTGAGTAAGATTGCCGACATATTTATTGCGATGCAAATGGGTATAATGCTGCTCCTCTCTCTCTCTCTCTCTCTCTCTCCCTATCAGTGCGCGGGCCGCTCGCGTGATAGGGAACAGTGCCCTGGAATCTATGTAACAATCGCGGCTCTGTGTGTGCGTGGACGCGCCGCATCTAACCACTGCGTTGACGCCAATATTTCATTACTGACCCCTTCGTTATAACGTGCCCTGTGGACGTGTGAGTCCTGATTTTTGTTCACTGTCGTAAAATATCCGGGACGCACTCGCCTCGTAACGGTTATGGGAGTGCGGGATGTGATAATCGCTTTATTTATAGGCGGCTGGTATTTGTTTCTCCGTGTGCTTCACTTTCCATTCGATTTTAATAAACTTGTGCTTCCTTAGCGGTAGTTGTGTTTGGGAACTCTGTATACGGCTGTAACGCATACATCGATGCAATCATTACATTGTCTTTATCTGCCTGCTCACAATAACTTTACCGTCATTTTGTATCGATAGACAAACATATAAATATATGTTGAAAATATAGAATAAAGCGTTCAGAGTTGGATCATAGTTGTGTCAGAATGTAAAGTCTTATCCGTAGTGCGGCCCCTTCAACTGTCCGACGGACAACGGAGTCGATGCTATACGCCTGCGTGAAACGGTGCTGTCGCACACTTCTAGCCTTTGATCACTGAATAATACAAGACACCATTTAATTTAACTATTTCTTTGAAATGATCATCTAATTTTTCATAACAATTTAAACAGTAAAAGGACCATAAGATTATTTGTTAAAAAATAAATGAATAATTAGAAATTGCTCGAGCTAAAGAATTTATATGCTTTTATATAATTTTAATCAATCAATGCATAAATTATCTTAGCTACATTTACCAACTTGAAAATTAAGATTCGTAGATAAATGCTTAAATTGATAAGTTACTTAGACGTAACGGTAAATTAAAAAGGGGTAAGATCGATGTAAAAACGCCAACAAATATGTATAAATAATTTATTTATCTTTTCTGTTTTAATATTGCAATAAGTCGATTAAAGTTATTTCTGAAAATTTTACACGGCCTGTCGAATACTTTCGGCATCCCGAAAAGTAGTTTTGATTAAATCATTAAAGCTGTAACGAAGCAGTTATTGATCCGAATTAGGGTTCCATCCCATCAAAACTCATTATGTGCGTAGTAATAATTTTCCTACACATCAACCAACACGAAACTCATGCTATTATATTATAAAAACATGTTTTTATACTTTTTTAGTTTTTACGCATTCTAATTATATATATTATATTTAACATTTTTTTCAAGTTCTTCCCAAAGCCTTATAATACAAAACATGGTCACATTGGTAAAATATTTTAAATTCTTTAAAAAATGTTTTTATCCTCTAAGTTCGAATAAACTTAATTTTCGTTAACGATTATAATACAAATTTTGTTGTATTTATAATATAATATAATTACATTACACTACAGATACTTTGTTTTTATTAGCCCATTTCTACTGTTTTCGTCGTTTATGATCAGCAGCATTAAAGACAAAATGTTGTCTCGTTGAAAAAGTCAATAACTATTCGTTCTTGGAAAATAATCTTGCAGACAAAAATGGACGTTATTCTAAATTTATTATTCTTTTTATCTTATTATACGAAATCTGTTAACTATTTAAAATCTTTTAAACTAATTAAAGTACTCAGCATTATATAATAACAAATTTTTGATCGTTTATAGCGAATAAAAGCCATTCTACTTGATACAGATAAGATCTGCAAACGAATCAATATCATGAATCCATTTTAAATATCCGCTAATATACGTAAAAAAACTTTTGAAAATTGCACAAAACTTTTTTACCCATAATGATAACATTACAAATCACAAGAGTTTAATTTATTTTAACGCGCGTAAACGAAAGTACATCAAAGTTTACTCTTGCAATGCTTGAGCGCAAAATGATTGGCAGGTGCGTTGTATAAATGGCGGGGATCAAAATTGCAAGCGCGAATCGCGCACCATCTAATCTATCTTGGTTCGTTCATTTATGTGTGGACCGCGAGTGCCGTGGAGCGCATCGCGACCCTCGTAAATCCTCGCTTAATTGAAAGATTGATCCGCGGCGCGGTAGCGGAACTAAAAGTGCTCGCGCTCCGCTTGGCTTTCCAACTTGGGTTTGCGCCGCCTTCACGAGCGCGCGGGTGTACACGGAGTTTCGCAGCGAGTGCCAGGGAACTCACTTAAAACTCGTTAGAGAGCGAGCGAGAAGAAAGAAACCTTAGTCCAGACGTAAGGCGACGGCGGCCTATAATGGATATAGCGAATAGCCCCCGCATGGGCTACGGGGGAGAGAGGGAAGAAGAAAAAAGGACGCGTCAGAGAGATAAGGGCTTTCCTCTTCGTAAGGGGAATTGAGTATCAGCCTGAGAAAGGACTTCGGAATCAATTTAGGAAGCTCCGCTCTTCCCGTACCTCCGCAGACACACGCGAACTGTTCTGCGCGCGGCAACGCACACGCAGGCAGAGGCGCGCACACATGCACAGGGGGGCTCGAGCGAGCATGTGCATACGTTTTTTCCAATCGATTATCCCGATGCGCGCTCTTCCTTTTTCGCTATTTTCTCGATGGCTGACGATGGAGAAATTGAATGCTCCTCGCGAAGCCGCTCGAGCTTTGAGGGGTTGTCCTCCTCTTCTCGGTAGGCCTCGGTTCTGGAGGCGAAACGCATTTACGGAGCCGCGCAGGAATATAAGAGAGGCATCCCGATAAAAATTTATTGCCCGTTAAATTATAGTTTCAACACCTACTGGGACTAGCGCGTGCGTGGATCCATCGCGATTCGCCGACGATACGTAATTAAATTTTATAATGAAGTCCTCGTTCGTACGCAATTTCACTAAGGCGCATCATGACTACGGAGGGCAACGCGGCTTTGCGTTATTATAATGTTGTCGAGCAAGCACGCGATAATTCCTCTTTGCCGTAAAAATTACGGCCGTGGAAAAACAATATGAAATACATACATTAATACGAATGCGTAATGCGTGGGTACGATTGTGGACGGGGGCAGGGGAGAGAGAATTATGTGCTTCGGACTTATCGCTCCGACGATATCGTGATTGAAGCATAAGCGGAGGTACGAAAAATTAAGGGGTGCGAGCGACGTTGTTTCAGAGATACATGTCTTAATTGACTTTAAGCTACTTTGTATTTTTTATATTTTCCGTAAATAAACCTGGAGTAGTTGCATGCGTCGCGACCATGAAAATATTCAATTTAGATAATTATATCTTCATTTGTTTGGACTTTCATTAAGGATATTTGAATCTTTTCATTAATATTAAAGGTGCATTATTCAGAGAAGTACAACAATAAAAACGTACTTTATTGCACAAAAAAGCGGTAACAGGCGCTTACTTGATTTTTAATTTTATAATGCATTAGTACGTAATTCGTACCATTTAAGCTGCATAAAATTACACCTACAGTTGCCAAACTTGATAAATGCACAATCTACTGCTGACAGATCACCCCAACAGCACTAAACAATATATTTTGTTTAATTGGTGTATTCCTAGGTACGAGGTCAAACGATGGACGCATAAAGATTTTTTAATGCCCACGAGTAGATAAACTGACAAATTGACAAATTACGCACCATACTTGCGATATTTTTCAAGCATTAAATAAGATTTCATTAATTTCGAACTTCATTAGCGGTTTAAAAATCTTGAGAGCCGCATTCGCAAGTTACGAGTGAAGTATATCGAGGTCATTAAGATCTCTGTTGCGGCTCCGCACGATTACCTAATTGCTCGTAGCCGAGAGTTCGTACCGGTCATACACGTCCATTATCGTATTATCGTTTATAACAAACCCAAAGACTTACGTCTTCCCGGACGAGTACCTCATATGCGCTCCGCTTGTACCTGCAAGCCGCACGTGCTCGTGTAGCCTCTACCGATGGGAAAGCCCTCGGAGTCCGGACCGAACGTTGCGCCCGAGTGATGAAAAAGGGGCCCGCAGTCGTTTAAAAATCCGCGACTCGCCGTTTCGATTGCGTGGGCGTGCTGGTGTAGACTCGCGGCCGTTCGTGTCGCGCATCACTGTGTACACGAAATGTGAAAGAGCGCCAGGTTTCGCGGGTCAGCCTATGTACACGCGGGGAAACAATGTGCCTCGGCTCTGCGCTCGAAGGCCACGCGTACGCGCGCGCGACTCAAATGGTCTCTTACTTTATCTACACTGACAAGGATAGAGAGATCAGAGCCAAGGAGGGAAAGGAAAAAATGCACGAGCGTTCGCGTATATATAGTTTTGCGAAAAAAGCTAAAGGAGAGAGAAATGAATTGCGAGTAAAGTAGTGAGAGCGGGAGGGGGAGAGCCAAGTACATGCATAAGGAGCGAGGGGGTCGAGCCCGAGGGTTCTCCGGGGCCTCTTACATTGAGTTGTAAAAGCGTTGGGGCTTGCCGCAGCCGCCGTCGGGCGGCACAGTCGCTTATGTAAAGGCGGCTACACGCCGCGTGATGAGTGGATGCTGTTTCAGCGTTCCCCTTTTAACTCTTTGCCTCTTGCTTTTGCACTCTCCGCCTCCTCCCTCGTCCTCTTCGGCGGCTCACCCGGTAATGCATGCGTGTTCGTGCGAGTACTTACTCAGTCTATACTCGGGCAACAGCTTCCCTCCCCCATCTCTTTCTCTCTCTCTCTCTCTCAATCTCTCTTTATTTCCGTTGCTCTTTTATAACCGAGGGCACGGGCATGGCGTTTCGGAGCCCGATATTCCGGGCCCGGGTCCCCGTACACGCGTGTCGCCCGAATCTCTTCTTCGAAGGGGCAAGGAGGAATGTGACGCGATCTCGGGTGCACGGGCATTATGTACACGCGTGTGCGCGAGACTCGGGGGACTGCACGAGCAGAGGAGGGCCTCGTCGACTTATCTTTTTTCCAGGCTCGACAATCGTTGTTCATTTTCGACCCGCTTCTTTTCTTTTCCGGAATTTTCCCGCGGTGCGTTCGTTCTTTCGACTCGGTTTGCTTTCCTCTCGTCTCTCGATCCGAGCAACGAGGAATGTCGTACGTTGTAAAAAGAACCAAAAACCACGACGATGGACGTAAGAAAGACTCCACTTTCTTGAAAAATCCGTAATCAACCCGCAAATGGGGCTGGGGGAAGGAGGGGATTCCGATGGTTTTTGTCATTGGTAACTCGCAAGGAGCGCGACACGCACGCGCATTAGCCAATCCTGAGTAATGTTAAACTCCTGTATTATTTACGGCGCTGACGACAAGGCGCAGCAACAACACGTCCTGAAAATTAAGCCATCTAGAGGCAAAAAAGGGTAAAAACGAAATAAGAGAAAAAGTCCGGCGTTCATCGATAAATGGTCGTGTTGGCTTCTCTACTCGTGTGCGCGACCTTCAGCGCATACTCGAAAAACTCAAAATAAATTCGAGGCTCCCGCTCTTTCACTCTCTTTTTTGTGACTTAGAAAAAAGTGGAACGCTTTGTGTGCCCAAAAAAATTCTTGAGATCTCTATACGAGCGCTGCTTCAGCGAATATCATTTTAAATTCACTCGAAATTTATCTCCCTTCGGACGCACGAGGAAAAGAAGAAGAATCGCGACCCGCAGAGAAGGGAGAGACAAGCGTATGGTAAAAAATAAATAAAGCGCATCTTCGTAAACGGACATGCGGCGGGCGGTTAGGTCTTGCAGAAGCCAGACCAGGACGCGTCTTCGTCGAAAACAGCAAGTCGGCCGCTCGCGGAGAGTATCTTGTTCGAATTTACGGCCTCTCCAGCGCACCGCGCCGATTATCGGAGTAATTACGAAAAGACGATATCTCTTTCGGCACTTTAATGGAGCATTAAATGTATGAACTCGCTCTTCGGACAGACTCTGGGAGGAGTATATCATCATCAGCGCTGCTCCCTCCCTCCCTGCCCCTCGCGGCTCAGGCAGGACTGACTCCGCTGAGAAATGTATACGTACACGCCGACGCGGACGACGACATCAGCATTTAATTATCCTCGCAGAAGAGCGCAGAAGTCGTTATCGGCAATGTGTTTATCGAGCTGCGATGAAGCAACGTTAATAATGACTCTACTAGACGTAACGTCCTCGCGATTAGCTCGGAATCTCCGCGAGCACAAGCGCAGCTAATTTTTGGGAACATGAAAATCGTCGTGGCGATTCTACACTATTCGCGCGTCGTTCGTGATTTACTTAATCAATGCCTACGACTGCACCGTAAACGTCTGAACGTTGAAGTCTCCGGGTCGCGATCTACGCGCGCGCAATTACGGAGGTGTAAATTTACGTGCCTCGTGATTCAGTCGTAGCCTCGAATAAAAAGAGGAAGAAGAAGAAGAAGAGGAGGAGGTAAAGGACAGCAGTCACAAGTGTAAGATTCATTTCGTGTAAAATGGACGGGGTTCCCATTCGAATTCATATTAAGATTGCGTGTCCGCTTTAACGAAAGAGAAATATACAATGCAAATGCGATCAATTATGCAAAGTATACGCTTCGCGGCGAACAGGTAGGCAGTCGTCGGACTGGCAGAAGCCTGTAATAATGAACTACAAATCGAATGAAAACCTTGGAGTTTTTAATGGCCCAGGTCGACTAATCAAGACTGCCGCGCGATTGATCTATAAGAGCTCGGTCGTGCATACGCAAGCGTGTACGAGGCTATTCGCGCGGGCGCTGTTCCAATCAGCGTCGAGCCCGGGTCCGGCGCACATTGGATTCCGACGCGTCTCTCCCGGAACGAGCGCGGAGGGAATAACCTCCGAGTCCTCGAAAATTAAAGGTTGCGGCTCGCGTGAGCAACCCCTGGCAAAGCCCTGGGGTGGCGCGAAAAACGAGTAATTATCGCCGCAGTGCGAGTACGTCGCGATCCGAGCACCCCGAGCACGCTTCGACTCGTCCTGGTTTCCTGCAGTTGCGCGCCGATCCTAGGTTAGGGCTCGAGCATCGGGAAAAAAGTGCGCCCGATGTGCATGCACGCATGGTGGGATGCAGGTATACAAACGATCGGCGACGAGTGGGGGGTGTGATGACGAAAGAGATAAACAGGAGACGAGAGAGAGAGAAGGAAGTAGAACCGGTTATGGGCGAGGCCCTTCGTTCTTCTAGCTCTCTCACTCGCTCTTGCGTTGCTCTTATTACTGGAGAGCCGACTGAGAAGTAGCGCGCAAGCAGAGCTGCTGGACTGCGCCGCGGAGAGGGGGAAGTTAAGCTTATACCAAGTATGGCGGCAAAGAGGACGATGGAGCATACTGGCGGTAAAGAGCTGCGGAGCGAAAGAGGAGGAGGAAAGGAATCGAAGGAGAAAAAAGAGCATCCGTGCAACGAAAAGAGAGAGAGAGAGAGAGAGAGAGGGGCCAAGAAACTTAAGGGCTCGAGAGAAGAGGGAAAGGGACGGAAGACAAAAAAGAAAATGGCACGAGGAGGGAAAGAGAAGAGGAGAACTGTGGAGGAGGTAAAGAAGCCGAGAAAAAAGGAAAGGGGGGAACGAAGCGAGCGAACGCGGCATGGGATGAGGAATTCTCGTTGGCTTCGCTTCGATGTCTTTATACGCGCACGGGCTCTTGTATGGCCGTGGGACATATATCTGTCTCGCGAGAGCGAGCGAGCGAGTGAGCGAGGCGCGCCGCCAAAAAATCAGATCGAGTGTAAAAATCGCATAAACTCGTCCTGGCAGACTCGAAAGCTATGTCCGCTTGCTTGGCTCGCTCCCCCTCCTCCGGACCTTCCTCTCTCGCTCTCACTCTTTCTTTGTTGCACTCGACTCGCTTCTCTCCGATGCATGACTCCACCTTAGCCTATGGATACCGCGGAGGGAGAGCAGTCGGGAGCGAGAGAGAGAGGCCAGGCCGATCACCTCCCATATTTTCTCGTATTCTGCTTGTCCGGCGAGAACGCGGCCGCCGAGTTATGCGGTTTGCCGCGCTCGCATTTATGAAGGATCCAGGGACTCGCTCTTTATCAGCGTCGCTGCTCAGGCGAAAAATATATCTCGGCGTATCTGCGCCGATACGCGCCCGGCAGGGCTACCGATCACTTTTATTTCCCGTCCGGCCACACCGCACCAGGAGTCCCTGGCTGACATTAATGAAGAGATCAAGATTAATAAAGAAATGACCCACGGCCGCGTGCAGTGCGCGCGTGTGAGTGCACGTGGAAAAGGAAACGTGTTTCGCGGTCGGGCCCGATCGATCACTCGCGCTTACGTGGGCCAGAGCGTGAATTATTGGCCGGCGGGATAAAGATCTATGCACGTATGCGAAATCGTGAGATCCCGGGATCGGGATAGGGATCGGGTCGCGGCTCGACGAAAACTACGAGTACCAGTTCGAGTTGGCTGCGGAAAATTATCGATGCTTTTTATCCGAAAGGAGGGATTTCGCGATTGTTCATACGTGAGGTACATTGTGAAACTCGAGAGCGCAGACTTTATTCCTCCGGCTTTTTTACGGATTCTTACGTGGACACCTGTTGAGGCCATTTGAAAGCTGAAACTGTTGCTCTCGTTGCACGTAACTGTGAAAATAATCCTTTGACCTGGGATAAGAGGGCACACGTACCTCTGAGAAGGACGAAAGCGTTTTGTCACACGACCCCATTTTGTTCCTCGACTTCGTACTTCATGTGTTAGGAAGACGAGCAACGGAGCGAACCAGTGCTGCTCGAAAGCGTCCTGCCTTGCGCGTATTTGCGAGTTCAGTTAAAACTGCCGTGTCGCGCGAACGTGACGTGGAAAGCAAACCCATGGAGTCGCAGATTTCGTATCATAAAAAAAGGAAGAGTGCGTTGACTCTCTCGGAGATGTATGAAGATTGTTCATCAAGAGAACGTTTGCGCCATACGAAATGTCGGCTACGCATTCTAGGACTCACTCGTTTGCGAATTATGTAAGCCTTCTAGAATGTTTAACGAGGAAATGCATACATTTGCCTTGATGAAAACGATAATTATTAATACAGCGACGTGCATCGGTGTGTATTGTCGCCCGTTCACTGGAGAACGTTTCCAACTTTTTTTATTGGGACCTTATTTACGGTATCCTCTTCTTTCGCGAACATGCGATAGTACTATCCGTCGATACTCGTTTGATAGAGAAGATGTAACTTTTTAGAACCTGTCAGAAAACACTTAACTAGATGTTTATTTCTACTTAATTGCTGTGTGTGATTTATTTGCGAATAATTTCCGCAGAAAGGTCGAATAAAAAGTTTTTATTTGACAAAAAAGCGATACATTCTTTTACATCGTGTCATCGGTTTGATCTCTTAATTGCGATTCTAAGAGAAAATGTACTATCAAAAGTATTTGTTTCAATAATAGAGCTTCTTATTAAGACTACTATTTTACATTACGACTATTGTAAAAGTTATTGTTTTAAAGATGAAAATCGCGCAAAATAATGAAAGAATATAACTCCTCGGATTAATTCATTTTTTTTTTTTATCAATGAATAGAAACTAGCAATACATGTTTTAGAGTCCCCCCTAAGAAAATAATAAAACTTGTATAATTTAATTTTAATGCTATTTTATTTGCATATATTAAAGAACTGTCGAAAGTCTCTTGAAAAATTGTTGAGAATAATTCACCAAAAATGGATTTCGAACTTGAACAAAAGTTTTAGGTATAAAATGTCATTATTAAAAGAGTTTTTATTCGAATGACTTTATTCACAGATAAGACTTCATTAAATAGATTAAATAATTATTTGGAAAAACAGATTTAGAAAAAATTTATGAAGTCAATATAGAAGAATTCGTAAAATACAAACTGGATATGGTCAAAAGTCGAAATGTTAAGATTGCGCGTCGTGGCTTACCGCACACGGATTCATCTACTTAATGACGCTACCAAGGTTTACTCACCGCACGCTCAACAATTCCATGTATTATTTATTTTAAACAGAATTTTATCAGAAAAAGCGGTGCAACTTTGCTCGATGGACCCATTGCCAAATAATTCGCATACAAGTTTTGCTAAATAAATCAACATTGAGCAGCTTTTTTCAGCACTGACGAAAGAAAGTCTTGCCAAGCTCACTTGGAATACACGAGGAGTCGTTTATATGGAATTTGGTCGATCGCGTTTCCCCGGCGAAACAGCAGCGATCTCCCTAAAAGAGAAAACGCGAAAGATTCGTTAACGATTTCGCGTGTTTTTGCGCAAAAAACTCCTGCCTCCTTCTTCTCTCACCCTTCGGCTATTCCACTTTTCTTTGTCTTTCGTTCTCCGAAAAGAATTGCTTATCGGTAGCATTCGCATGCGTTGTATTCGTGTGAAGCCCTCGACCACAAGCTCGATCTTCTCGCTTTCCGGGTTCGATGCGACCAAGATACGCTCGTTCTGCCCGTCTCTCTTTCTCTCTCCCCGTGCTGCTCGTGTCCAAACGGAGACCCGCAGGCCCCAGACTATAAGGAGTCGCCGAGGCAATTATCCTGGTTCCCTGGCCACTCACGGTAAAGCCGAAACATACACGTACAGGCGAGTGCGAGTGAGCCGCCGAGTCGTTTCGCGAAGCAGGATGTGCGATCTTCGGAGAGAGTGAGAGAGAGAGAGAGAGAGAGAGAGAGAGACAGAGATTGGAAATATCACAGCAACAGGAGCAGCGGCAGTCGTTGCGATGTACCTCTTAACGAGCTCGCTTTGTTTTGCAGCGGGGCATGAATGTGCCGACTCGCGGCTACCTGTGACTATATAGAGTTTCTATAGGTACACGACCTACGTGTGCAAGCCAACTGCTCTTTTATAGCGATATAAGGTGCTCGTTTAAAACACCGAGGCTATACAGAAGCACCTGACCCAGGAATTGCGAAAAGGATGGCCTAAAACACCCTGTGGTGGTCGGACCTTTTGGATCTAGACGGAAAACTGAGAGGCGGTTCATCGCACGAGCACAAAATGTTCGAGCACTCGGTTTATAAAATTCTAGAATTTGTGCTCTTATTTATATGGGCTTGTGGAAAGAAAGAAACCGTTAACGCTTGCATTGTAAAGTTGGAATAAACGAGTCGCAAATGGGGTGTTCGTGAAGCTCGTGCGTTTAATTCTATATAATGCGTATTTGTATTCTCGAATCGACGATTAATGAAAATAAAGTATTGCAAATGCGTAAGGCGAAAAAATAGTAGCAGCTTATGAGCGATTACAAGCATCGAATTGCCTATACTCTTTGGCTAAAAAGTACGCACTATATTTTTACGTGCTCTTTTTGCAGACATCTCAGCCAGAGGGCGAATTTAAATGAAAATTTGTTGTAAACTGTAGCTGAATATTTCGCAACAAATTTTAACAAATCACTAATAAAATGGGTAATGATTTCCCATAAAATCGAGCGATTCGAGTTTAAACTATCGTTATTAATTCTCAAAGTCATCTTATTTTGCACTCGTTCTTAAATTTATAGATAATAATACTCATCCTAATGTCTGGATAATATGTAAATTAAATGTATGAATGCGGTAATAATGTATATCAGTAGTGGATTAACCGCAATTCCTTTATACGTAAGGAGGCTTTTAAAAAAGAAAGTAATAACGATTCGTTGCGGTTAGTGCTTACGAAAATATTAAAGCCGCCTTTAAGCTGCGCGCATCAGCAACCTAAAATCATCCCACTGCACTTAATAACACGCTTGTCATTGGCTGTGTGAGCTCGAAAGATGCATACCGACCGACCCGATGAATAAATCAAGCGACAACGTAATGAACGCCCACCGAAACGCCCATAATCGCGTAAAGTCGCGTCGACCAAAAGGAATAAAAAGGGGTGACAATAAGACAAAAGAGAGAGAGAGAGCGAGCACCGTGTCAAGATCCGTCGATGCCTCGACGAGACAGACACGGGTATGGCCTTCTCCGACGAAGTCACCCCCTCCATTTGGTACCCCTGTCCCTACGTACGGAGCGTGAGAAAATGTCCGCGTTGCACCGCAGAGCGGAGCCGGCGACACCCGGTATATGCGTAGAAGCGCTCGATCGCATGTGCGCTCCGACCTATAGAGATAGGGGATAGGGGGACCGGTTCCATACATGGCTACCGAAGGCTCCTTCGCCGTACGAGCCGCGCGCGAGCGAGTCGACGAGGAGCTCTAAGACGACCCGCGAGACAAGCATCAGCTACCGCGACCGCCGTTCCGCTCCGCTAATGAGATGGAATTGGAGACGTGGCCGGGATTTTTCTAGAGCTGCTCTCCCTTGATCCCGCGCACCCTTGAGCTAGTTCGCGACATTCCCGCGAGCAAGAGCGCGGCGACTCCCTTTGATACGAATCGTTTAATTGCGTCCCATTAGCCGCGGACGGAGCCCGATCTTCCTTCTCCCTCCCACGTCAAGCCTCCCTCTATCTTCAACGAGCGGCGCGGCACGAAAAAGAGGATCCACCGTCGTCCACCGTCGTCCAGCTCCTCAGCTCTTTTGCTCCTGTCTTTTCACTTACTCTTCAAGCTCCTCTCCGCCATCCTCCTCTCGTTCCTCCCTCTATCCGTCTTTCGTCGATCCCGTCCAACTTTTTCTCGCCGGCTTCGTTATACATCGCCGTCGAAGTTCTGCCCCTCCGTCTCTTTGCTCTTTTTCCACTGCCCTTCGCGACACGTGAGATGCGTCGCAATGGCCATCCGTCCATCTACTTTTTCCCTCAATGCCTTCGCGAAGGCCTGTCCAAAAAGCGAGTGAGCGCGCGCCTCCTCGCCGGTTGATTGGAACGGCCTGCGCGACCGCGTTGTCCCTTTTACTTTATGGTCTCCCCCATCGCGCTCCAACTCTCTCTCTCTCTCTCTCTCTCTCGATCCCTTTTTCTGCGCGATTGACGAGATCGCGAATAAACGGCGCGTCGTTCCTCAAATGGCCGCGCGCTGCAAATGCGATTCCGACGACTGCAGCCCGAGCCTGTGGGTAATTTCTTTTGGTGGCCCATGGTGAACAGGCCCCGCGATTCGCCACACGTAGCTCGTCTTTTCTTTCGCGAGGGCCTTGCCTCGTACGTGGCGACTGACCGTTCGCAAAAAGTCCCGCGCGCCAAATTGCGCGATGGTATTCGAGGGGTCGTGGAGCAGGAGATGAACGGGGTGCGGGAGAATGAGCTCCAACCATTGATGTATTTTGCGCGCTTCTGTATCACTTTTGTTCTGTCCGCTTTCATTTATGTATAAATATATACACATATGTACATATACATATGTAACGTTGAAGCAACGTTCTCTTGTTTCCTTTGCAGTAGATTAAGCTCGTCATCTAAGTATTATTTCATCAATTCTTGCTTTTTTTTCTGTTTGTAAAGGAGTATGCATCAGTTCTTTAAATGCTTAATGTGTATTACAATAGTTCATTCAGCTAAGTTTGATAAGCACAATATAATGATGCTTTTACTCTAGAGTAAATTTCAATAATTATACTGTAAGATACAATCATTGGATGCTTCAAAGTTAGTAATTTAACTATTTTATAATACATTATAGACTCTGCCATTTGCCATTTCCAGATTCCTATGCTTCGCCACTTTATTTTATGCTGCTTTTATTTATTTTTGCACACTTGGTTGTTTTAATGTTTCGTTTGTCTAAACAACTGTTTTGTTTTTTGGTTCAGGTAAGGACTGCATATAATGAATGTTTGTTTATTCACGAGGTATGGATTCCACCGGGACAGTGAGTAATACGATCTTGCAAAGTATTGATTAAAAATAGTTTAGTGACTCGCAATATTTTGGTACTCGAATTCTACAGTCGCGCCGGCTTCTAGACATTCGAGTTATTTAGACTCCGCGCATTGTTTTTTATATTTAAAAACATCTAAATTATCCGAAGCAAAAATACTTTATTTATAAATACAGAATGATACAATATGAAAGTACGAGATCAACAAGTTTTTATTTACATTAAACTTTAATTTCTAATGCAATTGCATTAACGTAGAAGAGCAAAATATCTGGAATCACGTTGATCTGGTATTTTTAATTTATTTTTAAAACTCATAAATAATTAAAACGTGCTCGCTTTTTCATAATTTTTATCACTGCGTAAGAAGAAAATATAGCATCGATAGCGAATATTCAAATTGATAATACGAATAAGGCATAAATAGAGCGTAAAATGCAGAAGCGTACATTTCATCCGAAAAAGCGGTGCATGGCAAGCCACAAACCAGGAACAAAAAACCGCGTCCAAAGCATCTAAATCTAGTTCCGTTTTATTGCAATACCATACATGCCAGGACTCGTCTTCTCCCATTAGAATTAATTTTATCCGATCACCTAATCGCAAGTCAAAATAATAATCGAACCGATTGCTTTACAACCTCATAAATTCGCGGTGTTTTTACTCCGCGATGCAGTAACGGCCGAGTTCGAGACGACCTTAATACAGGCGTACCGAGCTGCTAGCGCGCAAAACATCCCTCCCTCCGACTCGGCTAAAAGTATGAATTGCAAAGTAAACGAATGGCCATTGAAGTCGCGCGACCTAACGAGCTTCCAATACTTCAGCGCGCCTCTTTACAACGAGCCAACTAAACTCTCGAGCGCAACTCTCGAGCCGAGCGTTCAGCGTTCGTTATGAATCGATCATTAGAGGCGCACTCTCGTAACTCCAGTTGGCGGAGCTCCAGCCGAATCCAAATGCGAATCTCGGCGCGAGTCTAGCGGGGCCTTAATGGAGCCTCCGGGTCAGCGGCTACACGTAGCCCAGGATCTCTCGTGACGCTGCCCCGCGCGACTAGTGAGGATTTATGCTCCTTTCGGCGTGTCCTGGGTACACCTATCGCACGTACCATGCGCAGGGGGAGAGAAAGAGAGTGGATCGCATCCCGGCGCCGTTGTAGGCGACCGAGGCCTGCTCCGCTGTATCGCGCCGAGATATATACCCGTAGATACAGTCTTTTCTCCTCTTCGTACGAATACGCGGCGTCGACTCCCGGAGCAGACAAACGTGTCGTGCAGCCGAGTAGACCTTCGTGCAGGACCAACCCTTGGCTACTCCCGTGACTCCCGGCTATATTCCGGTTTGCGTCACCCTGGTCGGTTCAAGCTTCGCGTGTACCGCCGCTTTTTTTTAAATATCACGAATTTTTTAGCCACATGCGCAGCTAACGCAAACTTTGCGCGGCTAACGATGACAGTCGAATCTTTTCTCTACCCATACACGCCATTCGATAATACTAGATGTCGTGTTCGATAGTGAAATAAGTTCTCGTTATTGATCTCAATACCGTGTTTTTTTTTTTTAAAACTGTCGTCTTTATTTTCGAATCGTGTGTGTCCGAACGCTAATACAGGCTGGAGACACTCGGATGAAATAAAAATTAGCCTTCGATGTAATGGAAAACGAAATCGCATTATCATTTGAGCTTTTAGTGTGGGAGTGCATAGGTGAATCGGTAGATACAAAGCAAAAGTCTAAAATACGTTAGCAATCGTTGCGTGGCTTTTTAAAAATTAACATCAAAATTGCGTTGGAATAGATTCGCTTTAGAGTCCTACAGCAGAGCTTCGTCATTTGGATGGTTAAACTATCACACGAAACGAGGACTAAATGTTGATTGTATGCGGGACAAAAAGCAGGAGGAGCATCAGTTTGTTTTATTATTCAATTAAAAACAACACAAAAAGAGTAAATTTTTGCTTCAATTGCTTTTGCGCGGGTTTAAAGTATCGAAGGACTCGAGCCTGCCAAGTGCGTCGCGTCGTAAACCATCCCCCATTGATTTAATTGCTACGCATTCGCTGCGTATTGCCCGTGTCCGCGAACATAATTTTCATCCCTTGTCCGGAGTACAGCGCGAATAGACACAAGACGTACACGAACGCACTCGCCTCATGCGGCGAGGAAGCGTGTCTTCAAGCAGGCCCGCGACTGCTGTTGCCATTTCTCAAACCTTCAATATAGATCTTGAACATGTTGATCACGTACTCTCCGTCGAGGTTTCCATTTGGCCCTTTTTACTCTTTTGCTCCTGCTGCGAACCGCCAAGTCGTTGCTTCGCGGAGTTCGAAACTCGTTTCGCGCGACATGGGCAAGCGCTCTGCCGACGACCGGCTTATGCGCGCTCGAAGATGATGGAGCACTGGGGGACGGGAGACAGGGGAGCAGAGGATCACGCGAGTTTGGATATAAGCACGCGCGCGCGCGAGAGAGACAAGTCTTTGCTTAATAAAGTCATTTTCGCGAAGCTACCCCGCTTAATTAATGCTCGCGGCCTCCAACAATTTTCTCTCGCCCTCTCTCTCGCTCTCAGTCTTAGGTCTATCTCTGGCATCGGAGACGAGATCTCCCCATTCAATATACATAATAATAATTCAGCCGAAAAAATGCCGGAACATCCCTCTTGATGATTATCTGATCATAAATCCCAGCATAAAGATATCGTCCGAGTAAATTGCGAAAGAACGCAGGCCCTGTGTTGCTCGTGGATGTGTACGTAGGTGAGCGAGAGAGGCTATCCCGGAACGCACAAGGGGATAGAAATGCACACACCACGTCGGCATTTCGGGGTGTACGTGCACGTAGGACTGCACGAAAATAAGAGCGAGCGAGAGGAGCGAGAGGTCTCTTGCAATATGGACGGGGCGGCAACAGACCAATCACGCGCCGGCTACTAATTTGCCGGCTCAAACAGCTGCCGTTCCGCCGCCTATATGCGAAAGCCACGCTTTATAAAAGCCCCCTTCGATATCTCGACTCGATCCCGATCACATCCGAGAGAGGGAGAGAGCGCGGGACTCGCATCTCTCTCTCTCTCTCTCTCTCTCTCTCTCTTTGCCCGTATCCCTTAGAGGATGCCTTGGCTATCTCGTTCCTCGGACTCGCGCGCACGTCTCATGCCGAGATTCTTATTTTCTTCTCCGCACTCGTCCACCGCCCCTTTTGTGTCTTCCTTGCTCTCTCTCTCTATTTTTTGCTCTCTTCGATCTCAGAGCCCGAGCTCAGAGTTTGCACGTGTTTCTTCGTTTTTCTCCCTCTCGGTTGCTCCTTGCTGGCCTCCGTCCACCGAACGCGCAACGGACAAAACATTTCTTAATTGGGTTTCTCGACTCGCTCTCGCTGCCGCTACAAAGCCCTTCGCGAACTTTCTTTATTCAGCTCTGCCATGTCTTTTTTCCCTCGGCTTCCCCGAGCAGCGCCGCGCCGCGCCATAAGGAGATGCCGTAACCGGTACCAGAGATACCCACAACCACGGCGACGACCGCTTCGCCGACGAATCCTACGAATTTTTAAGTGCTAATGAGAGATCGAAAGAGGAGACCGAGGCTGAGCTTATTTACGCAGCCCGAGCCCAGCGCAGGCCCGTGTTACATTAAGCGGACAAATGAGTCGCAGTGAATGTGTCCGCCGAAATGGGGAAATCATTTGTTCAAACATAACGTTAATTACTATCCCCGCGTGTGCGAACTTCTCTCATTCGGATGCAAATTTTTATCGTCGGCATTTATTTTCCCATAAAAATAAATACCACGTCGCGCCGATTGCATCGCCCGACGTGGCAGAGATCCGGCGGCGATGCGGCCTGCGATGGCTTCGGATCACTTTAAAGCTGCCCTTTTTCGGATCCCGGCGCCCAAAGAGAAACCTCGGCCGTCTAGCCACCCTCGGCGCGGATTTTCCATTTCCCTTTTTAGAAAGTCGTGCACACGCTTTCCACGCGCACTTTCACCTTCTCGTTTTTTTCTTTCTTTTTTTACATCCACCCCCGTGGCGACGCGATCCTCGCTTTGTTTGCGTAAACTTTCACTGCCCCTCATCTAGTAATGCTCTACTTCTTTGTCTCTCGTTTTGTCTTTGGATGTGTTTTAGCTCGCAGAGCAGAAAAAGAGGCGCAAAAAGTATAGGTAAGAAAAAATTTATGAGGGTTTGAAAGCGGCGAGCAACCGCCCAAAATTTCAAGCTCTTGGAAATTCCCTCCATATTCCTATGTCTAATTCCTATAATTTTTTTCGATTACATTGTTTCGCCGGGCAATTTCGCCGATAGAGCAATTTTATATTTAATCGCGCCGGCAGTGATGATTTTATTTAGCAGTGCATTTCATTTATTGCTTTTTTTACATCCCCAGGGAGATTGAAGTTCAAAATTAATCTGCTGCATCAACAAGATAGCAAAAAAGTTTTTGATTGTATTTATCAATTTGTCCCGTATCTTGTACACGACAACCAGCTACGTGATTTCATAATTCCACGGAATACGATAAATTTGAGCTTGTAACATTGAAATTATTACACTCGCTCGCTATTATCAGTCTGCCGTGTAATTATAATCTAATCTGCTATTAAATAGCACTGAATAAGAAAAGTTTAGCAGCTCCGAGAAGGAGCGAGAGCGCCAGCTCGTCAAAACTCGTTGTCGCCCCCCTATTGTACATTGCAAAACTCGAACATTTTGATGAAGGCATCGGGGCTGTTCGATAATTACCGGCGTTGTCTTCTTATTTGACGATAGATCAAAGACTCGGCCTCCAGACTCTTCATTTCTCTCCCTCTTCGGAACCATTGCAAACGCCGACACGTGCCGAACACATCTTACCTTAATCGCAATAACAGTAAGAAACATTTGACGATTAACTGGGGTGACCTGTCCGAGGGGAGGTTTCTTGCAGTCGCACCACGGTCACTCTTCTCGATCCGTATTCTTCTCTTTATAATAATATTCATCACCTACTTTCGTTCGAGTTCAAGTTTTACACCTGGATTTTGTTATTATTAAAGGAAGGCTTTTATAAAATTTCCACTGACATTTATCTGTCTTAGATGACCGATTTTCGGTTTATTCGTAAGGTTTTTTCTTTATAGCCGCAGATATAATTTGGGATCTCTTTTATTGATTTTAATACTGTCACGCGTTATATTTACTATCTGCAATAGCAGATTGATATTGCAAGTATTTTGTGTAACACGTACATTTAGCGACGAGTCCTCCTGTGTCTTCCTCTGGAAAATATTATTTTTATGAAGTCATCTGGTAATCTCGTTGAATTATTTAGAAAGCCCGTTATAAAATTCAATTCCAGAAAGAACAGCCATCCGTCGTCCTATTCCTCCACGCTAAATTGAATTTGATGCTTCGAATACGTATGTTACAAAAAGAGTATGAATATCATTTACAGCATTACTCGAAGGTTACCCCACCGAAATCACTAAAATCAGCTAAATTTCCTTTCCGCATCCCTTCGGAGCATTTATTTATTGAACAGCACGAGCTCATGTTGGAAGCATTTATTGAGCGCCGACGCGAAAAATAAGACAAACTCGCCGCCATTCTATGCGGGAATAAGGCGAAAAATCGAAGCGATATTCTCTCGTTTAGCGTTTCGACCTTTTTTCCTTCAAAATTATAGCCAATTTCGAAAATGCTCGGCCCGATTTTAGAGCTCCCCTTTCCCTGGCTCCCCCCGCCGTGGAATCGACCAATCGATGGGCCGCGCAGTGCCGCGGCGCCCGTTCCGCTATGCAAATCAATCGCCGCGCACTTTCCGAATGATTTATCCTACGGGCGCAATTCGTTTAAGTGTATCCCGATTTCGGGCTTTTTCCTCTTGCCCCCTGCCCCCACTTTATGCGTGAGCCGCTCGTTTCGCTCGCAACGGAACGGGCGGCAGCCACTTACGCGAGTTGCGAATGCACGGAATAGGCATTAAGTATACATTTCTCCCTTGCGCCCGAAAGAAAGGCAGCGTAGACGGGGGAAGAGATTGGCGCTGCATCTACGCCCCTTTCAGCGCAAATTTAAATATAAGTAAAAGGTTTGCTGCACCGTGTGGCACATAATCCGGGAATGGCGCTTGGCTTCTGGAGCTTGATTTGCCTTGCATGAAGCTTAGACGCAGAGGAACCGAATCGGAGGATTCGATCCACACAGCCTCGAAGTCTCTGCATGCACGACGAGTACACGCGTTAACGCCTCTCGTTGCCCTTTTCTCTTCGATCATCTTCCTTCCCCTTTTCACTCTTTTTCGTTTTTCGTTTGCTTTACGTTCCGAGTAGATTTCTCAGGCGTTTCTTTATCTCTGGCTTAATGTGGCAGACGCCGACGGTGCAAGCGATGGAGTTCCGTTCGAGTCTAGGTACCTGCCTACTGAAACAGCGGCTTTTCTTATTTTCTCGAAACGCCCCTGTAGACGAACGCGCGCACACGTCCCGATTCTTCTTTTCCTTGCATTTTGCTTCCCGTTTCTTTTTCCGTCGCTTTTCTTCTCTCCCGCGCTCTCGGGCTCTCGAAGAGCAAGATACTTTTTCTTTTGTGCTCTATCTCGATTGTGCTTGCCACGACGCAATATTTTTTCTTATTTATACGAGCGCTTGAGTATAATCCCTTAAGAAAAAAATTTTACTTCGCGCCGAGTGTAAATCTTTCGTGCGCCCGAGTCATTAATAAATCTTCGTTACTAACGTTGCCTTTGATAAAGGAAGGATTTTCCGTATCTAGTTTGTCGAGAGAGAAATATATTTTCCAGCTTTTTGTATTTTCTTTAAGATTTACACGAGTTGATTCTCTTACTGCAACGATAAAACTTTTAATCGTAATATTCGCGTTATACGAAATAATTATATCTGATTATAAAGCAAAAAATTATCGACTATTAATCAATAGTAATTTTCATTATAAATTATCCGAAGTCCACTGTGTAATATTGTGTAGCGGACGTTTTTTGGAGTAATTGCAACGATCTACAAGCGACCGCAATTATTTTTAATAAATTTAAGAATGGAGCTTTCGATCGAGTCCATCACTCTTGATTCTCCAAAGTATAGATAGATGCTCTTATCGCGTAATTTTCGGCGTACTCGTGTAAAAAAATAACATCTTCATTAACTTTTTGTGAGCTAAAAATGAGCTCAATTTTATCAGCGCTTTAACGAAATTAGCAGGTTCGAGTTATTGCAGACCGTGCAACAACTAATTTTTGAAAATATCTTGGAGATTAATTTAGCATTTATTTTGAAATTCGTGGTCTGTTTAAATTTTTGTCTCAATTCATTCGACAATATCTATCTTGTAAACATATTGCTAATTTTATAATGCGATAAAAATGATTTTGTACTTTTTACATAGGTCCTAGATTAAAAGTTATTCCTAGATTGTTTCCACATTTACCAAATTAAAATAACACTTTTTTTCGTGTAGGATATTCTAAAAAACTCAATATTTAGCAAAATTATTTCAATTTTTTTATGTATTTATTGTTATTGATAACTGCAAGCAAAATGATGTAACACTTAAAATTTATTTTTCAAGCGTGTCGCGATGTAAAATTACCAAATATGATTGCATTATTATCTTGATTTTAGATTTGTACATTAAAGTTAATTAATTTATGACGATATCCCAATAAAAAAGGAAAAATGCAATAAAATTGCAGGTTAGACTCGAAACCTCTCGTGTAAAAGGACTATAGAAAAATAATTTGGCTCAATGTACTGGATATTTCTTTAAAACCACATTATAAAGAGCAAGCAAAAGAAGATTTTCATTGTTGACTTCTTTAACTTCCGACACTTAATCGCCGAATCCGTGTTTATCGATACTTCAATGGAACAGCCGCTCGCGTGGCGCAAGAAACGGCGAGCGGAGACCTCAGCAAATGGGCTCGAGGGAGAGAACGCGTTAGTCCCACCTCTTTCCGCCTTTCTCTCTCGCTCTTTCCCTCTCTCGCTCTCTCTCTCTCTCTACCTACCTACCTACCTACCTACCTACCTACCTACCTAACAATCTACCTACCTACGTATCTCTGAGCGCCCGGTCCCTGTAAAATCCCGGCGACGGTCAACGACGACGAGTTCCAGCGGTAATTGGAACGACCCCGTTTGACCGCGATAATGGCAAAGGCTGCTGCACTCGACCGAACAAACATGAGCGCATGGATTCTTTATGCGGCAGCTGATCTAAAGTAGCCGCGATGTTCGATCTAACCTTAACGATATAAGAATTCAAGGTAACAGACTGAGGAGTTGGCGAGTAAGGGAGCTCTAGCATAACAAATGTTTTTTTCGTTGCTGCTCAAGAAGACATTTTTCGAATTAGAATTGGAATTATGCAGGAATTTAAATGAATTGCGTTAATTAAATGAATAATTCAATATTTCCTTGAATTTTTATTAATTTATCTTTAGTGCGCGTTAAATTTTCTCTTTCTCGTTGTATTATTTCTCTTTCGATCATAATTAAACTTCTGATAAAACGTATGCAGAAACAGTCCTTAAAAAGTGCAATTACTCTATGATCATGCTTAAATAAAATAATAAATATTAATGCATAGAATTTTCAAACGAACAATAATACAGAAGCCATTGAGCAAAGTACCAAAGAGAAGTCTTCTGATTTTACCGTGCAAAGCAAATTTTCCGTTGTAGAGATAATAAAAACCCTTGACAATGAACAGGCGTTGTTGCGACAATGTCCAACTCGAACAAAAGCGAAATGGTTCGTTCGAATATTATAGGAAACGTCACGAGAACAACTAAAACCGCAGTTTATCCTCGTGAGCCAATATCAAGTTTCCAACAATCTATATTCGCAACGCAGATTGTCGATAGAAGCTCCCGTGGATACATTCTGTCGTCTTTGTAAATACACGCACGCTAGCAGCTTGCAAGGTGTATGATTTGCGCACATAGGCCAGTCATCCAAATTGGGTGCGTCAACATTATTATTCCATGTTCAATTTATCAAGATCCTTCCCGACCACATGGGCCGAACTCGCGCCGCTTTCATATATTTACAAACAGCGTTCGCCACAATGCGCGCTTGGGACATTTCGCAGGAAGCTTTTCCCTCCCATGTGTGACCAGTCGGTTCGTAAATCCTGTCTCGTTGTTACATAAAATGTGCGTCGCGGAGAGAGAGAGAGAGAAGTAGGGGGAGAGTCGGCCTTTCAAGAACGTGATTTCTAAATCCACCAGCTTCGGGGGAAGTCTTTGCATAGCGGCAGCCGAGGCGAGGGAAGCGAGTCAGTCACTCGGCGGACGCGGCGTGACGTTTGCCCGATCCTTCCCAGAGATATCAATAAACAGTATTCAACGAGGGCTTCGAATTATCTTGTGCCTTTAACCGGGAGGAAGGAAGCACACATTACTTTCAAGACGATATCTCGGTAATTGACACGCGAACCGAAGCCATCCTAATGCAGGAGACCGGCTACGTTGATTAAAATGGAATTTTCGAAGCCTAATGGGCAAAAACTCCCGCCATTCTCGACTCTTTCAGCTGTACCCAACTATGCACTACCATCGGCATTATTATGATTTTTTTCCGGCCAGTGGTTACTTGAAATGTCAGTACCGTTGCGTTTAATAATTTTAACATATTTTACGCTCAAAGAGAGATCACATTTACAATTGAAAGTTTAGAGGGATAGACTAGCGTTTTACGCCATGAATAATTATTAGGAAATTGAGCTTCTCCGTATTTGTGTTCTTTTAAATAATATTTTTTCCAAGCGGGTTTTTATCAGAGTTGGTCCTTACATTTCTTTATTGATTTATCGTATAAATAAATTCTGCTTAGATTACGCGAAGAAATGAGTTCGTCTAGTACGCCTGATAAGACGCTTAAAATTATTATAAAAACGCTTAAAATTGTAAAATGATTAGCGCAAATATTGAAGTTGTCGCGAAAATCGGTTTTGTTTTTCGCTAATGCACACAATAGTCTACTGTATCATGAATACCGTAAATAAAATTAATAAATAAATGCAAAAAAACGTTTGCCATTTTGACGTACAGGAGAGGTTAAACAATGTAACGAGCTATTTTGACGATCATTGTAACGACGATCTCCTCGAAATCAGCAGTTAATCATTCCGTTCATTTCCTATCGCCGTAAAAGGTCCAATTTCACAAATTCAACGTATATCTGAAAAAGCCCCCAATTTTATCGATGAAACATTCTTGTGCGTAAAATATTCCAGTTCGTCAAAAATCTGCCAGTATATGGCCGACGCTTTCATACGGCCCAGATGCTCTCTATTCCTCCTCGTAGATTTTCTGACACTGCAATCGGAGACGAGACTCTCAATCGAGTCGGATAATACAGACACAAGGAGAGAGCCGCTCTCCTCACCCCTCGAGAGGCCATAAAAAGTGTCGAAATCGCTCGGACGTAGAGGACCTCTCCATTTCGAAGTCGTTCTACTCCCTTGCTCGCGTTGCACAGATGCACGTGTCACGGCAGATAAAGCAGAAGAGAGGTGGTAGCCGCGCAGTTTCCACGAGAACAGAGGCTCGCAGGTGATCGTTCGACCGAATGCACATTTATTATCGGCAATTTAACTACTTCAACATCGCGCCCGTGCAGGCGCTCGTAAATATCGGGCTACCGTGTGCCCGAGCGAGGGGGAACGACAGAGAGAGAGAGAGAGAGAGAGAGAGAGACGCGGAGAGCAGAGAGAACGATCGTTGTCGTGATAGGGATGCACTAGATCGCAGTTGCACGACTCTCGCTGCTATTCGTACCGACTCCTCTTTCGCGTGTGGGTATGCACAGGAGGCGCGAGACAAAGAGAGGGTGCAAATAATGAAACGCAAGGCGTGCGAGGGACTGAGAGAGCCACCAAGAGAGAGAGAGAGAGAAGTGGTTCGGGTCCGACGGCCTCAAAAAGCTTATTTCTGCGACTTTAACGCCTAAAATATTGCGCTTGATACGCTTTTATTTATTTATCGAGGTCTGATTTTTTTATACGCTCTGCTCCGCGCGAGGATGAATGTACGTGAATCTTCGCGTGTCGAGAGTGGGCTTTAAAAGGTTATGAATTTTGGAATTATTAAACGAAAAATCCTTCGTTTTTGCGGATTAATTTGAAGTTACGATTTCCATTTCCATAGAGTATGATAAATGCGGCCGGATAAAAAATGTTCGTTAGTTGTGTGAAATTGTTTTCCCTACACTATGTTTTATCCAAATTAAAGCTTTTTGCTTAAACGAACTTTACGTCGAAGCGTATTTTCCTAAATTTTCGGGCGGAGCTGCGTATTTCATAATAATTTCCTCGCGCAATAACGTCTGCGCGGTGGTTAATGTTAATTCGTTAAATACCCTTCTAATCGTCCAGCCGCCTCGAACGGACTCTTAAACGATTTCCCGCGATACACTTTACGTCCGGCCCTGCTCCCGAGGAATCGTGGAAAACTGATGCCTTTAATAAAATATGTGCTTAAACGTGTCCGCGGAACGAAATCTCGGTGCCAAGCGAATACGGCCGCCTGCCGCTATTTCATTGTGCAGGAGGAGCAGCCTAGAGGTCACCGTTACCGCTAAAAAGTTCATTAGCCTCGTGGCCGCCTAAGTTCGGCAAAGCCGGCCGACGCGCGCCTTGACATTTTGAGAAAGCCCCAGCCCAGCCACCCCCATACGTGCCCGCGAGTGCACCCCGTGCACCCTGGAGGCAGTAACTCCGGAATCCAGGGGCTTAAGCTCCCATGCCCGCTCGCAGCCGCGCCGAAGAGTCGAGGATCAGTGGGAAACTTCCCGCCGCGGCTTAAAGGCTTGGTGGTTGCTGCTGGCATCGCTTCAGGGCCGCCAACTTTTCGCCCCTCTCCATCTCTACGTCTATAGCTCTGAGTTCCTCTGTCCCTCTCCCCCGGGCGTTTTACCGCTCGCGTTGCGCCCGCGTCTCGCCCCGAGTACGTGGATCACTTTATCGTGCGAATTTCGACACGCGTCTGTGAGAGAAAAGTGCGCGCGGCTGCATTGCTTTATGCGAAAAGCACCTCGAGAAGGGAATGTGCGAGCGCGTGCCTTTTACTCGGAGGCTTTTATCATCGGCGCGAGATCGTATACTGCGAGAACACCTGACGTGTCCCGCCGTATATTTTCTGGACGATAGAATCAAATGCGGAGTCATACCAATTAACGGGGCCGCGGTGCTGAACGGCACAGCACCGCTGTTTCTTTTTATCCTCGTCCGTTCTGTGCAAGCGCGTATCGACGACACGGCCCCACTTGCCTCGATCCTTTTCCGATGGATTTCGCTTCTTTGCTTCTCAGCGAAAATAAAGTACCCATCGACGTCGCGTAATCGGCGAAAACGCGAGCTCAGTGTCCAGCGCCTCTTTGAAGATCTCGTTTATGCGCCGCTCTAAAATCGATAAAATTTATAAATGCTCTTAGAAATACTTATTATTCCAGTTGCTTCGAAAATGTATGCAAATCAGCAGAAAGGTCATAAATCGAAAATACTCGCCGAGCTTACAACTTGGTTTTCCGATTCTGCGGCTCAATGGCCCACGAGAAGTCAAGTTGCGTTAAAAATTTGAAGCGCCTCCTGCGTGTAAAACTGCATTCTGCGCGTTTGCGGAGAAGCATAATTTCATTCGCGAGCGGTGAATTATCACGACCATCGTCAATATATCACGAATGCTAGTCGCATAAGCGCACACGCAGCCGCGGACGCACGTGAACGCACACACGACCGGAATCAGGCGAATAGGAGAGACACGGCAGCGATTCGGCCGATTTCATTTGCATCTGCTTAATTTGTGAATTTACAGTACGAAAGTTCGTTTGTACCTTTCATTACAACGCACCCCAGGCGCGCGATTTATCAACGTACAAAGTTGCCGCGGCGCTCTATCGAGGTCAAATCCGAATACAGCGAATCCGGTTTCTCGCTCGTGATGTCCGAGGCGCGAAGGTTTTTCCATCTCTCGCATCTCGTACCTCCACCCGACCCCCGTCCCCCCTTCGCTTTTTTCCCGCCCTTGCCACAACCGCGGGAGGAGGCATGCACGTGTAGGAAATTGCGGAGCGTTGAACGGAGGAAAAAGTCCAGTCGATCGCGATAATTCACAATCGGCGCGGCAGCGAGAAGCCCGGCAAAGATCAACCGAAGCGATTCGTCGTTGGAGCCGTGGATAGACGCGCCCTTCTTCCCGCCCGTTCCCACCCCTCGGACCCCACGGTTGCACAGCCCGTGAATTTTCTCCACCCACGAACGTGTGGCGGCATCGTGAGCTCCGAGCGAGGCACGACTCCATCGGGCGCGCAACCATCCTTTTCCAGCGCTTCGCCAAAGCACACAATTGCTCAACTGTTTTCGTTTGCGTTTTGTTATTTTTCGTCGTTCTCTCCACCTGGAATCGTTACCATTTTCCAATGTAGCTCCGCACTATAATCAAGCGTTCTTTGTTACTCATCTACGTTTGATCGGCTAAGCATTTGGCAAGCAAGCTTATTACATTTTCTTTCTAGCCGTACAGTCTATTATTTCCATGTATAACAAATAAGATACGCTGCCTCGGCGTGGCTCCAAGTTGATATCGTAAGTATTCAGGCAATAAAGCTTACGTTGTAAATTGACGTAGTTCTAAGAAGGTACAACACTAGATCCATGATTATTCACTGAGCGCAAGGAAATCGAAAAATGTCCGTGGGATTGAATGATTCTTAATAAACGAGGATACTGCACGAAACGTGAAACTGAGGGAAAAGCCGAAGGAAAAATTTCGTGTAATAATTCAGGGAAAGACATTCGAGAGTCTTTCACGGACATTTCCTTGAAGTGAGTTACCGACACAGAAAAATAACGAGTTATAACAGTACATCGCACCGGCAGCACGAAATATTGTATATTAGATAGTAAGTAAAAAAGCATTCCGTGTACCCGAAAGGAAGGAAAAAATGTTTTTGAAACACGGAACATTCCCAGCGGCGTTACTCACGGCTTTCAACGAGTCGAGGTCAAGACGTGGGATACCCCTAATAAAGACATTAATATTGACGTCAGCCGGGTATATCTAGATGTAGCGTTCGTTCGTCTCACTCGCGAGCGCAGAAAGCGCGATCGCACGAGTGCGCGCGCGAGATCCCTCGCGTACAGGGATAGGAGCACGAGAGAGAGAGAGAGAAGGAGAGAGTGAAAATAAAAGAAGAAAAGGGCCTAGCGCTGCTCACGGCTCGTGCGGAATCACGTTTGGGAATAGATTAGACGATCACGACTGAAAAAGAGCCGAAAGAGGCTCGCGTACTATAGAAAAGATCATCAATATTTATAGCGACGTGATCTGCATGTACACCATGGAGTCGCCGCCAACACGGAGCATGACACTGATTTTTATAATGAATAATATATTCATTTAGATAGGCATCTGCGCTTGTCACGCCACTTGGGTCAGTGCTTTGCACTCGCGGCTTTTCTTTGAGCGGCGCACTGCTCGCGTAGAAATCGGGCAAAGCGGGAAAAGCCGAAAACTGGACATCGTCGTAGTAGGGCGGCGTTGGCACTGCACTTCGGAGCTCGACGCCGGATTCCAGGCTCCGAGCGCCGAAGAGCCCACCACGCGTATTTTAAATTGCAGATTTGCTTGATAAATTACAGTTATTAACTTATGCCAAATAGCGAGAAACTTACGATCGATTTTTGAAAAAAAATAACGAGATTTCGACGTTGAATAACCCGTGGCGCTTTATACGTTATGCGACCAAGTGTATTCGCTGAAAATATTTTGAAAGCGCACTTTCTACGCGGCTTCCTCTTTGCATATCTGAAAGAATTGTATCGGGAGGCAAGTTACCGCGTGTGCGAATACGCTACATTTATACACGCTGGTAATTTTTGAATTTGGTACAAAATACTGCCATTATACGGCGTGAAATAACACCTTTTATTTGCATATTCAACATTGGTAATGAGCAGCGACACAGACTTAATACGGAATAAACGATCGTATTTGCTCGAAGATACGCCCGGTTATTGTAGATAAACAACAATCAGAGCTAACCAAATATTGAAATTATAATATTAAAATTTATTCGCAGCGTAATTAATGGGCTGCTTTACGACCTATTATTTCATTAATTCATTCACGCGAAACTCTGCTAGAATTGTGAATAACAAATGGACGCTGATTTTTGTTGAATTTACGAAAAGCCCAGGCTCCAAAATTGGAGCTGTCGCTTGATTCAGTCAGAATCCCTAAGCAAACATTTTCTTTGGAGCCGCGCCCTTCACCAAAATAATGGGAAAATGTGAGGGTGTAATAAATAGCGCTCCATTTCCATTTAACGAACGTGAAAATTCGTCCCCTACTAATTGAAGCAGCGCCGCGGCCATTGCACGGCCGTAGATCGATCAAAGTGCACCGCAGCCCAGCGGGGGCATGGCTCGTCAAATTAAATTTTCCCCACTCCTGCGGGGCTGTTGTTACTGACCGTTGCGATTTTCTCCTCTCCACGGTAATAAGTTACAGCCCGCGAGCGCCCGTCGCCCGCGCTGCCTCCCCCCCCCCGCTCACTACGCTCCAGCTCTAATTATATTCGGCACGCGACGCGCACCACCAGCTTTTCACCTCCCGGCAGAACTTTCCGCCCTCTCCCGCCCGGTTTTCTTCTCCCCGAGCGAGGAAGCGCCGGGAGTGCCGACGGCAGCACTCACGAAAAAGAGAAAAGGGCGCGGCGACGCGCCTGGCCCCGATTCCAATTGTCTCTTCGCTGCGCAACATCCTCTTTCAAAATGAGCGACAGATGTTGAGCGTGGGCGCCATCCCAAAACGAGCGAGCGAGTGAGTAAGAGAGGAATCCATTGGGAGCGACGGCCAGGGGCCCGCTGGGGTTGCACCCTCGGTATTCCGTACAAGTTCGACTAGCTCTTTCTCCTCCTTTTTCCCGAAGGCAGGAATTGACGAAGGCGACACTCTCGGACAGGCATATCGGGTTACCGAGACAGTCGTCGCTTTCTCTCATGGAGCGCAGCGTTTCGTGCGTGTAACGAACGCCCACATCCGTAACTAACTTTTACTGATTAGCTCGCTCTTTAATTTTTGTCCTTGCGTCCCTCCCCCTGCCGCCGCTCGTTCCGACCGCGGTAGTCGCAGAAAATGTGTCTTGCGATTTGCCAATTTGCCAGAAAACTTGGAAAAGAATTGTCCGCCGTCGTGCGCGTTATTCTCTAATTCAAAAAGGAAACGAAGAAACCGAGACTATTAAGTTCGCGTGCGCGTTATTGCGTTGGTGTGCGCCTGTCAACGTATTTTCGCGTTGGACTGCCATATGCGGTGCTACATCTTCTTTGCTCTCCCTCTCTTTCTCAGTGATGCACTTTCATCCCTAATGGCCGCCGTTGTTCTCTACTGTGCACATCCTTCTCTTTTGTCATTGACTGTCCATTCACGCACAAACATCCAGTTGCGCAATTGCAATTCCGTAACCAAATTAATCTGTTCGAAGGCTATCAATAATCCGCGGTAATTTGCTGCGCGCGAAGAGCCGTCGGTGCTTCAGCGCTCGCCTCGACGACTACAAGTTTGTTCATGTACGTAAATTGCGCGTACATCAAGTTTCCGGTATTACTTTTTCCTTTTTTCCCGTTTGAACGTCCGATCGCCCATCTTTCCATGATATTTTAACATTTTACGATACGAAAAATATATTCATAAATCTTAACGAGTTTAATTTCATATGGTTTTTGCTCGACTGAAGAATACGTAAGGGGAATTTTTTGTTTTTGTTGTAAGCTGTGCTTTTCCTTTTAATGGAACAGATTGCGTTGCATACCAATGTGCTCACCACAATTTGAATTACCTAATACAGCGATTTTCATTACGGCGCACGAACTACTTTTAGTTACATAAATCATGTATTATTTTTCTTTGAATTGATTAAAACTAGTGCTATAATTTTCGTTAATTGAGTGCAGAAATCAATAATTACCCACGGCATGTAGATAATTAATATACTTTATCGTTTGCTTACCTTTAATTCTTGTTATTTTGCATAATACAATTTTACCGAGAACTCGTGCGTAGAAATATGGCTTTTTATTTGTTAATTAATGTTGTCGACTGTTGTTTCAGCAGGTCACACACGCCCAATAAATGGTTTTTGAACAAACAATGGTTTTACTTTTTCATATCAATTTTCCTACGTGCTATTATTTTTAAACTGCTAGTTTTTATACTATATATGCTGCTTAAAAAAAGTGGTACGTGTTCAGCTTCTCAAGTTACAGCATTCGTGTAATGTTATTGGATTGTAGTTAGGGGTACTTATTCAACGCTAATATTACAATTTCTGAATATTAGTCGTCCATTTCTCGCATACTTTAACCTCCGTCTAATTTATTCGCAAATCGATTAGGCGTTACCTTTATCATATTTAAACCAAATGAAACGACATCTTAATTTACGCTTAAATTAATAATAGAACAATCCGCAAGATAAAGCGAGAGCGCGCTTTCCATGAAATTGAATTAAAATCCAATTAAAATCCATTGCCGATGCGAGCAAAAAAGCAAATTATCAAAGTTTTTGTAAGTGCAAGCCAAAGTCGTTTGCGACTGCGGAAAAGGAGTGTTTGCTCATGATGGCGCCCGTTATATAACCCCGAGTGCGGTGTGCCATCGATTAGCCCGCCAGTGTGCTCAGAGTGCCTTATCTTTTCCTTACACGCACACGCGGCACTAGATGGGATCGAAAACCCGCCCGACCTCCGAATATTCTCTCGTACATCCCCGAAATTAATATCTGTTAGTTCAATATCATCTATCGTCAACGCGCCGGCGTCTTAGGTGCACACATACGCGCGCACATAAAGACGGGCCGCCGTGCAGAAGCTTGGGAAGGCTGTGAACCCTCCGTTTTCTCTTTCGCCGTACAAAGACTTCCTTCGCTACGTCCTCGGGACATTACGCATGGGAAAATGTACAAAGGAACAAATTACTCTGCCGTATACGCAGCTTTATTAGGCGACGTGACTCGAATGCGACGAGCCGCGCCGCGTCGCGCGACACCACCGCTTGCAACTTATACGTGACTATTCGAGAAATTTCGCTATCTCTTTGGCATTGGCGACGTGCACCATTACAAAATATCACAACTTTTATATATGGCGCGTCATAACCAACGAATTATGTCTTAATAGCTTAGAGTTTTATCCGTTTGCGAATCCGTTTCGAATAACAAGACTTATCCTCGCTCCTTTATTGCAGCAAATTGCGAGTTGCGACTCCGATCATTATTTTAGATTTCGGCCCGAGCCGATATTAATTTTCCAAAGAGACGAGCGTCGATGCTCGTAACGACATTGTCTTTGGCCGAAATAACACACTTTAGGCACACGTGTAACGTGAGCTTCAGTCCGAAACGCAGTGGCGATTCGTTCTAATTAAAGCATTAAAACCCACTGCATTTTGAAAATATTGCAAGAGCTTCGTTGCAAATGTAATATAGCAAATTTACTGTGAGCAAATCGATTGTAAATTTAGCCTGACAATTTTGCATTAAGCACAGAGTCCTCGAAATCCTCTTTAAATTTCACGGCGAGAAGCGAATGCGTTGCAATGCCTCTTTGGCTACAATCACGTAGTGCATCAGCCGGTAGTCGCGTGCCAAATGCAGTTCCCGACGAAACAGCGAGACTGCACTTTATCCAGCGAGTGCAGCACGATTTCACGTACGAGCTCGTCGTTATATTCTCGATCTCGGCTGATCGGTAGTCGTTTGTTGGCCCGATGTTCGAACCACGAATTGCGGACATTGGAAAACGAGCGACTTCCACCCGTGAATTCGGCTCGCATTCCGCGGCGTCTTCGCCCTTCTTTTTTCAGCCTCTCGCAAGGAAAGAGAGAGAGAGAGAGAGAGAGACAGCAAAATGATTACACGGCCGGAGATCCTTTGCAATTCATCAGCCTCGCGAAGAAGCTGGTTCTGGTTGCCGATCCGATCGAAATTGTCGCGCTGCCACGGTAAGAGGGGAGTCGAGCCTCTCCAACTAGAGTTTTATGCGATGGGTCTCAAGTGCGGTCGCGAATGTGTGCGTATTCGACTCACGGATGATACGACGACGACAACGACGACAACGACGACGATGATGATCCGCCATCTCGTCGCAACTTGGGAGGTCCGCTCTTGATATCCTTCTACTTCCTCGCTCCACCTCACCGGGCCGCCAACCATCTCTTATTGTATGTGCTCTCTCTCTTCGTCTCTCTTCTTGCCTTCTCTCTTTCCCTCCTGGCCTCGCTCGCTCTTTCTCCGTCGGGCTATTCTTCTTTCTCTGCCGTGGTGCGGCGACGTACTCGAGACCAACCCTCTATATCTCTCATCCTCGTGGTCTCGCTTCTTCTTTTCTTCAAGCGCGCAATACACCCATCTCCCTCTGGTCCTCGCTTGTTCTCCTCCTGGCAGGTAGTGTCTTTATCCTTCTCTCTCCATCTGTCCTTTTCTTTTGCTCGCGTTCAAAAGTTGCCCATGGGAGTTTCAAGTCCCGCAATCATATTTTTTGCATCGGGGTCCGACGTACAGAAAATAACTGCAACGAAAGTTGCAGTCGCGAGAGCGTGTGGGAGCGAGTAAGAGCGAAACAGCAGTCTGTTTCTCTCGGTCTCTAAGAGCCATGTAGAGTAATGCGAAGCTTGCGAGATAATATCGAATACGTGATGGGAGCCAGATAAATAGACACGTCGTATAAAATTCGCGTTCGCGTGGAATTCATTATCGACGGAAGGAGAGTAACGCGACACTTCCGGAAAAAGGCTTTTCGCAATTATTGCTGCATCTGTTATTCTGTGCGCAACGACATTTTCCCAATTCATTCGACGCTTTTTGATTTCCGCCGGTTGCCAGGCTTTTTAAATGCAAAACCGCAAGACGCACAATTTTCATACCGACGTGTGTTTTCTCTTTGCATTTTGCACTGCTCTTAATAAATAAAATGAAACGGCAAACTTTTCTAATCAAATCTTTTAACGCATCGCAATGCAAGTACAATATCTAAATATTTTTATCGCTTACTTTTAAATGTCTGCAAAAGGAATTTTGAGCCGCTACAGCTACACGCCCTAACTGTAAATTAAACTTTTCACTAGCTAATTACACCAACTATAAATGTAGCTTCGAACACGCACCCGTGGCTTATAAGATTTATTTTTTTAATTATCCTCGGAAACATAGGATATTTTACTGATTCTAGAAAAAACCTATAAATTTCGTAGGTCGCATTAGAAAGAAAAACACGTGGAGCCATGCGCCTGTAGTATTTGTTAACTTATCGCAGGTATTAAAATTCATTGCCTCTCGTGCTTGTCCAACGAAAATACGTTCGTTCGTTTTACGCACTGTATCTATTTAGTTAATATCATTACTATAAGTATAATCTAAAACGCACGTTCCTTGGGCCGCGAACAAGCGGCTCGGGTACTTTCGCATAGTCGCTTGTAGACGGTACATCGACAGCGTGACGTGTCCGGCTGCGCACAATAGCTCGCGATGCTTTGTTTTTCATTCATCAGGCGCGACATGTCCAGCTCGTAAAAGTTCTTCGATTGCCGTACAATCATCGACGCGGCGGCAGCGGAATATAATTTATTCGACATTACAAATCGATCTCCCCGAGCGCCATGTTCTACTCTTGCGGCGTGCGTGCCACACGTATAAAAAGCTTGTCTTTTTCATGCACGTGCGCGTTTATATACCCGCGAGTGAGTTAACCGGGGCGGGGTAAGTCATCTTTGGACGCGCGCCCGCAATCGCTGCATCGTTAAACGCGCTCGGCACTGCATCCACCGGTAATAACCGGCAATTTGCGAGGAGGACTTTTAGTTAGGCTGACTCTTTTCATTCTCGACTCTCTCTCTCTCGCTCTCTCCCTCCCTGCCTCTCCCACTGGTGGAACGGGCAGATAATTGCGGGTATGCCAAGGAGAGAGGTTAATTCTGAAACGCTCGGGCATTTTGTGTCCGTTGATTCCGCTTGTGCACACCTTATTTACCGCGAGCGCGAGCGAATCCGCGATAAACGCCGCGCGAGTCGAGGCCAATCTGAGGCCGAAATTAGGGAAATAATTATTCGCTGTTGCGGCGTCTTCCTTTTTTCCGCCTTGAGGAATTCGGTTTGCGATGCAGTTCCTTACTTCTTCTTTTTCATTTTGCTTTTAATAAACCATCAAAATTTCGTTCGCAATTTTAAGGAAATCGCTCATTTTTCCTCTTGTAAAATAATTACGAAATTAATCCAGATAAATTATCTGGGCGGCAATTTTGAGGAAACTTCATTTTTCACAAAATACCGCGGTAAATTTCAGCTAATGGCCGGCCATTCTTTCGTAGCGAATATTGTAAAACTGTTTTTGGTCGTTTAACTTTTTAAATGCATCGAGTTGAAAATTTTAAACTAAAAAGAAAAGGAAAATGCACAAAAGATAGCTGCGTAAGAGTAAATAAGCGCAGTCGCAGTACTTAAAGCAGCATTTGCTAATAACGATTTTCACAACCTTTGCAATACACATTATACTATATATTATATATATATATATATATCGAAGAATAAACAATAGTATTACAGTTAATGACCCTTTTCGCATTGGCAGAAATTTAACAAAGGGACAGACCGCTCGTTAAGCTATTTATATGATGCGCAACGCAGGTTATTCTCCATTCGAGTAAAAAGTAGTGCGCACTTGTTCTCTTAAAACAAAGAAAAAAGAACGGTAAGAAAATAAAGAAACCTCAAATAGTCGAGACAGTAATAATAGTGTCAGGTTTCGCTTTTGCAGCATTTATTACGTCTGCGCCTCCTTAAACATCGCGCGTGTACATATATACCAGCTGGGGCACTAGATCCTGCACCTCGCGCGTAATACGCACAATGTTACGTATATTCGTCTCTGTGCGAACGGGCAAAAAGTTCGCGCGCGAAACATTCCACATAGCCTATCCAGATGCGTGTGTGCCGAGCCCTTCAGCGCTCAGCTTAAGGGACTGAGGCAGAGAAAACAAACGAGGTGAGCGCGAATGTAGTGGAAAAAGACTTTTGCGTTGCCGCAAAAAGCAGAGACGTTATTTCACGGATGATAATAACCGAGAAACACAAGAAGAGCCTCTCCACATACTTAAGAGAGTCGTTTTCTCCGAGTCATTGCGAGCGCGAGTTCTACCTGGGAAAACGAGATTCGCGAACTCGAAATGAGATCAAAGCTTGCGCGCACGCGTTTCCTCGCTCTCCGCTGCTCGGGACATGGACGGCTCGAGAAAAGGCGGAGGGGCATGTAGGGGGTGGCCTTTTAATGAATTATTGATTTCCCGTGAGCCGCGACACGCACTGCCATTGCTTTGCATTTATCAAGTTCGGACAGACTTGCGATCGCGATATTTACTATCTGCTCGACGTTACCGACCCCTTCGTTCTCGATACGAATGCACTGCCTTTTCTGTTAACTTCGTTTCAGGAATTAATTTACGTTTTGGTTTTGTATCGTTTTTCGCGTCGCTTTCGAATTCCTCGAGTACAATACTTTCCTAAGATGCGTACTTGGATGGGTAATTGTCAATTATGTATCACGCAACGAATCGCATTAAGGAAGTTGGTTAACTATTATTTACGATTGTTTTATGCATAGATTATCAATTAAATCTTCTTCCTCTCCTCCTCCTTGCGTATTTACCCACCGCCTGCCCAACACGAGTATTGCTTTTTCTTTATCTCTATGTCGCCAAAAATTCCGATTCGAGAAATATTAAAGAATTTTGCATAAAGTTCATGACTATGCATCCGGGAAACAATAATCATAAATCTGAAAATGTTTTTAAATTAAACTTAAATAAATTTATAGTAAAACAATTAAAATGCTTATTCTCGATCGGGATCTCCTGAAATATCTTTATAAGGTGCAGCGCTAAATGTACTGGGCGTGGATAATATAATGACTACCTACTATAAGATCCTCTGGCCTATATATACACTACTGTATCTTCGAAGATAGATCTTTATTCGGACTTTAATGTCTGAATCGAACATAAAATATTTAAAAATGTTTTAATATTGGACTTTGTTGAAACCTTGTAATATTATTATCTATTTTGAAACAACGCGCGTTTTTATAGTCAACTATTACTTGTGGAATTTATTTTATTTGCGATAACGGACAATGAAGGGTCTTCAATATTTGTCCACTTTTTTCAACGAAGATTGGTAGTTTTTGGAAACTATAAAACCACGTATATCTAATCAGAGCATATAACTGCGGTTGGACATTATCACGTATAGGATCCCCACAAATCGATCAAACAAAATACGGATGCTAGAAAAAATACAATCCAAAATAAATCTGGACTGTATCGGCATGAAAATCTGTCGCAAGGCATATCGTTCCCCGGTGGAAAATTTAATACGTTTTTGCACAAAATTTCTGCTTTCTTTTAAAACGTCCATTGCAAGAAAAGCCTCCAGTCGTTGTATCATTCATTGTTGCATCAGTCTGATTATGACTTTTTTGGAAAATAAAAATTTTTTAAATGCTCTGCAATACGATGCAAATGTAAACATTTTTTTAAAAGAGAATACGTGAAAATAAAGTGAGCGAGTAAACTTCTTTTTCGCCTTGGTAACTAATGAAGTATCATTAAAAATATAGACTGTAGATCGTTAGAGAATTCTTCGAACGCCTTGAACGGTGTATTTCAAAATGGCGTTCTCAAAAAAAGGTCCACAAAGAAATCATGAGCCTGTGAGGAAGAAAAGAGGGAAGAGAACAGAGGGAGAGAGAGCGAGGGAAGAGAGGAGAGCTCGTGACAGTAGCCAGTCTACGGGGAGCAATTTTTATTTCTCTTTTTTACCCGCGTAAGTGCTCGGCGTCCACCTATTTCTCATAAATTTGAATGAATTTACATGAATTTGAATTTAATGCACAGCCATGCTTTATCGATGCAATTAAGCTTTTAAGCTCACATTTGCATTAATCCAATGTTTACAATTACGGCGCGTAGACTTCAGAGTAGCTAACTTTTCTCTCTTCCCCCCCCCTCTCTCTCCTTGATTCTCTTGCCTATACCCTTTCTGCTTCTTTCTCTCTAACTCTTCCTCCCGTGATTATAGATCTTTTTTGTCCAATTAACTTACGCCAGTCTACAAATTTGAAGTTACTTTATGATAGCATTAATTCTGCAGCTACGTAGTTTGTCTCCCGATGCTCGAGTCTCGATCACAATAAATATGTTCAAAATGTATGTCATTTACACTCGCTGTCAACAAATTTATACGTCTTGTTAGACTTTTATTAGCATCTTATTAGTATAAATCTTATTAGCATAGAACTAGAACTCATTTTAATGAAACATTTATTCTAAGAATTTCACTAAGATCATATTTATTCTTTTCATTACATTCCTGAAAAAATTTCGTCAAAATTTTCTGGGGTGTGAAACAAGGGACAATTTATGCTTAGCTATGAAGGCTTCTAATTCATCGGGTCGAACGAACTTCTATTGTGCGACCGATGAATCCGTTCTAATGAAGTTAAAAATGCCTTAGAAATTAAAAACAAAATAGTGGGGGTGAACCGATTAAATAACCCAAGAATTCATTATAACGCGGCACACGGTCTCTTGCGATAGTGATAAATGCCTTATTTATTGGAGGTCTTTAGATTATTAATAATTTGTAAGGGAGAAGTCGTCTGTATAAGAATTAACGTAATATTTATGTAACACCTCTCTTCTCTAAATTATCAGAAATTCCTTATACCTTGAGAAGCTGCATAAAAAAGAGAAACAGTAAGAGACACCCCGCGCCTCATTATAAACCCTCGCGTCGTAGAAGTTACGTCCTCCGCCTGAAATCTCGGTAGGACGTTTCTCGATTTATAGGGTTGTTCTTTTTCAAAAGAGCACGAAGAGAGGGAGGGCGAAATAAAAAGAAAGCCAAGGCGAAGGCGAGCCGCATGCGAGCTCGTGTGGGGAAAAATAATAAGGTGCGCACACGCGGATATCTATGCCACGATCGTTGAAGGTCAGCGGCTTCTCCTCTTCCCCTCGTTCTCCTGTGAATTATACATATATGTGTGACGCAGCGGAGAGGGCAGAGAGGTTAAGTCGAGGGACTGTCGAAGGCTCGCTCGATTTGTGCACTCGTTGCACTTCCCAAGCTGCCGTCAATAAGTCGAATGTTAAGCGCGACGTCGACCGCGACCTTATGTATCGGCTTAATTAAATTTCACTCGATCTTCCGCCGTAATTGGGCTTCTTTTATATCTCTGGGCCCTTCCCGCCTTCATTGCCCGGCTCCACGCGTATGTAGCCCTTGAGAGAGAATCGGGATCCTGTGATCGCTCGCCCCTGAGATAAGCACAATGCAACAGCAGTCCTTGCAGCGTGACTGCGGGAAATGCCGCGAGGATCGCCGATAAGGAGAGACGGGGACAAAAAGAAAAGGATGTCCGCACGAACGAAAACTGCCGATCGTATGATTTATACCTTTTAACAAGCGCTGACGTTTATTATACATGCGTGCGTACGTAAGTCGGAGCTGCGTGTACACGAGAATAGAAATGTTATCGCGAATTTATGCACGACATCAATATTCATTCGATTAGCACGAGAACGAGCTTTTCTGCACTGAGCACACGTCGAATGCGGACGCTATCTCCTTGCCTCTCCTTCTTCCCCCCTCTCGTAAAGGTGTAACAACTTTGCAATTCCAGCTGATGTTGTACGTAAGATCGTCGCTTCATGACCCGCCGTGTAAAAAGGTCATCAGCTTCGGTGGGTGGTCCATCATTGTTTCCATTACTTCCAATTACTGGTTGAAATTTTATGAAGTTCAATGTCATAGACTGCCCTAGCATAATTCGCTTTAGTAGTTGGAGAATTAATTATTCAATTGTTTAAGAACACGTTTTACGCATGCGAGTCTTAAAAATTACGTTCAAAATGAACTGCAGTTTACAAAGATCCGAGATATTGATAATTATCTTTGTAAAAAATAAATACTCGGAGAAATTACTTAAAAAAAAAAATACTTTTAAAATTCACTGCAAAATATTATTCGGCAATACTATCATTTATTTTGTTATAAGATTGAACTCAGCGTAAATAGCTTTTTTATAAAAGACATGGGATTGTTTTTTCAAACGCATATGTTACGATATGCTGTTGAGAAAAAAATATTGTTCGTCTTTTTTTCTAATTTTTTTCTGTGACTACATCGTGTCAATATCATAGTGTTTTTAAATTGAGACAAATGATACGAAACAAAGAAAACGAAGCATATTCCGTGCATTATTTTAAAAATTATAGAAACTTATTCAATGTTTTTAAATTTAGTAAAGTCGGTTTCAAAAATTGCCTGATTATTTTTTGTTAAATAATAGATGTAATTTTATCTTCTTAATATCTATATCAACCAAATTTATACATTTCACTGCGTGTATAATTTAAAAACTTAAAGCGTAAAAATAATGAAACTTTGAGTGGTTTGGCATTAGCCATTAGTCTTACCGCTGATTGCAACTCACATTATAATAGACGTTATCGTTTATCTGTACTTTAATAAATACATAATTGAAATGTAGGTAAATACGCTGTTCATTTTATTTCTAATGCCAGAATAAATTAATAAATAATATCTTGATATGAAACAAGTGTGGTACAAACTTATAGCAGAGTGCCTTTATTATTTTTATGGCTTTCCTAATTAGTACATTAAGATAATTATAACATCGCGAAACACGCGACTTGGTGCGGCTTGATTTTGCATTCAATTTATTTAAATTTAGCAGTTACCGTCAGTTTTATTTAAGCGCGATTTTTAATTTATTCACAAAATAATCAAAAGAAGTAAATAATACACTTGATATAATTTTCCACGATGTACGCACAGACTTAATTTCAAATTAGAAAATGCATTGAAATATGTCGTATTATTATTCAAATTAAATTTAAATTTATGTTAAATCTATGAGATTTCTATTTCTCGTATAACTTAAGACTCCACATTTAAAAAATCTAAGCGTAATTCTAACCGAAACGAACGCTACCTCTCGCATCCTTTTCGCGAACTTTAATTTATTGGCGCAGAATAGAATTTAAGGATGTCTCTCTTATCCTGGCTCGATGTTCTAAAAATAACAAATGCGCAAAATAAAAAATGCAAGCCAGCGCCTTTTCAATAATCGTCGATCGAGGGTCTGGATTACAGGGAACAACACACGAACCCCGAGCTCCACTCGCTAGCGTCTCCGCATCGGTCTGCTGCGGGTCAATAGCACAAAAGGTGAGAGGTGAGAGGTCGAGAGGTGGAGAGCAGCGCAAAACCTCGCGGGTAGCGCCCTTCGAGGCAGTGATTAAAGTAGCGCCGCGAGATCTAATCCTTGGGGGCGCGCGCGTCATCGCTTCCTCCCCGAATCCGGCGGAACCCCGAGCGGCTTCCTCGATATGATTTATGCTGATTAAGACCCTGGCCCGCGCGTTATCGCTCACCTGCGAGAGACTTTTCCCGCAACCTCCCGGAGTGTGCGAGCTCGCGGCGAAAGGGGTGCGGACACAATACGGGGAGCAAGGCCGCGCTCTGCCCTATTCAAAGCGGGTGATTCAGTGGCCGCCGCAGCAGCCCTGGATAAGATCTCGTGGCGCGCCGCCTCGTACGTCTTCTCTTGCTTGCGTGGCACAACCTGTAACTACGTAACGAGACCGCGGTTTCTCTCGACTCTGCCGATTCCGCCGACTCCTGTACCTCCCTCTCTCTCTCTCTCTCTCTCTCTCTCTCTCTCTCTCTCTTTCGCCGATAGGTGCATATACGCCAAGACGAGGTGCACGGGGCGACTCTTATTCACCGCCAGTGGCCGTGTGGGTCTTCTCTTTTGAGAACAAGTTCCCTTGTTCTGCCGTCTCCTCTTTTATGCGATTCTCCTGTGTTTCTCTCTCTCTCCACCCCCCCCTTTCTTTTCACTTTTTTGTGGTTTTAAGTATGACCGTCGTATAAGGCTTCCAAGTGTTTGGTGAGATATGCTTTGTTTCTCGCTGTTCACCGAATCGAGCGATTCGACTCTTTTTGATTTAAACGATCCGAGCACATTTTAACTCAGAGTCCATGTACTGTACTTCGGAACCGCCAAAATTGGCATTTCATTTTATATGCTATAAAATGGGTTGGCTATCCATTGCTTCTCATTGTTAATGTTAAAAACCGATCGATCGAGTGTAATTATGCCGATTCAATTGTGTTCACGAGACACCGGATCAACCTTTGCATTACAATAATTGTTATAACTACTTTTACGATTTCAATAACCATAAAATTATATTGTAAAGTTTTTCTCTGTATCACAAAGTTTACCATAATCTTATAATCGTCTAATTAAGTGTTCTCGCGCATAATTAGACGTATAAAAAGGATTTTGTCAGGTATAAATTCTAATTATTTTATAATATTTGAGAAGTTTAGTTGAATGTATTACTTAAGTCGCGCTATAAATTGCTTCTAAAATATACTAACAATGCTACTAACAATAATTTAGTTTCTCCAAACATGTACTTGATAAGTAATTACGTAGTAAATATGCGTTCGATCGTTTTATTTTAATAAATGCGGTTATTAAATTATCAAATTTTGAAAACTATTAATTGGTTGTATATTTAAAAATAATTCTAATACCAAAGACAAAAAGTTGTAACAAATTTACATTTTTTAACTAAAATTTGCATTTTAGATATCATCTCACAGTTTTTCACGACAAGTGAAGGCTATAATGTATCGTCTGATTTTATCATTTTACCAATAACCCATGAAGCAAATTTTGCAACTTGGAAGCGGAATATTATATGAATACCCGACGATAAGAGTATTATTCGGTGACTCTTTTAATGAATTGTGCGTTACAGAGTTTGAATCAATAGAAATTTGTCGCGTAATCTTCATCGGTCCTTTAACCATAAAAAATGTGCCCTGTGAGCCCGAGACGAAGGCCCCTGGGCCTGCTAAACGTAATATTTATCCACCTGCTTCTAAACAATAAAATTGCTCTTGAATTTATCATCCACTGAAATTCAATATGAAAAAGATGCTTGCGGACACAAGTCACGTATAATGCTCGTTCCAAATAACGCGTTCATATATAATCATCAGCGGTCGGTAGGTGCCCGCGCCCGTGAATAAAGAGAAGCCAACGAGTTCGACGCCATTCGAAATGGCGACACGGACGCACGCCGAGGAATTTATTGCCAGCGGAAGGATTTAATATGCCAGAAAAGTTGTGCCGGCATTGGCGGTGGAGGTGGCGGCGACGGCGTCAGGAACATTTTCGGTACTCCGTAACGTCCTAACGTTTGGGGCTCGGGCTGCTCCTGAAGCCGAGCGTATCGCAGCCGCGGATCGCTGAATGAAGTAGCTCCGGAACTAGTTTGCCTCGAACTTTTTTGATTTATGCGACTTCATTATTATTTTCGCGCGCTTACCCGCGTAGTCGCGGAATAATCGGCGCGAGCACTCGCGCGGCCTCAGCTTGAGTAATGGAGAACCGATTCTAATTTCTCCACCTCGTGAAAAATACAAAAGAAAGAGGCAGTGGAGTTTTTCATATTCGAGCCGGCGAACAGGCAACGGCGCTTTCCCCCGCTTTCTTTACTCATTTCGGCGCTTTTGCCAATTCGTCATTTTGTTAATTTTTTGCTTTACTTTGCATACCTGGCGAAATACTTTTGGATCTCGATACTACTCTGATTAATTCTAACTCCGCTAACTCGTTTCTCCCTGAGATTTTATAATATATATTTGTATTTTGCGGCATTAACATTTTTACATTTCTCTACTCGTTTTGAGTCACTGACACTATTTGCATACGAAAGAGCCTCTTCTTATTTTTTATTTCTTCCTTCTATTATGATATGCATATAATAAATTTGTATAACAAACACGGATTTAAGAAAAAGAAGTATAAATTGGGAAAGATTATGTTTGTCATGATTGAGATTCGACAAAAAAAAAAAAAAAAACAAATTACAAGTTTTTAAATCAAATATTGAATTCTAAGTTATTCTAAATAAATTTTGGAAAATAATGCAACCGCAACAATAATTTTCTTCGTCATTTGCTTATGAAAAAATTAATTATTTCCAATCGATCAAGATGAATTTAATACACAATTCCTATGCACACAAGCTCATACGTGTACGTTGCTCACACATTTAGATATTTCGGCGCTATTCCGAGCCCCATATTAATTCCCTTCAACTATGTCATCAAAGGGAACAGCGTGGGCAACGTTTCAATCCGCGAATGAGTACCGCACGCAAGTCTCCTAGAGGGAAGGTATAGGAGAAGGTTCCTCGTAATGATCGGTCATTATTATCGTGGTTTCGCTTAGTGCCAAGATTTCGCTGCTACCCCCGGCGATACTTTTGGAGTGCACGTAAAATTTTCGAAAAAGTAGTCTCTTCCTCGGCTCTCCCTTCTCCGATAATCATATAGCGCCCAACGTGATGGCGTCTCCTTCTTTCTCCGCTGCCATCCGTCGGAGTAAGCCTGGATAGGGAGAGAGAGAGAGAGAGAGAGAGAGAGAGGGAAAGAGTTGTCCGAACCGGCTCACCCCACCAATGGTTGCGATTGTCGACGATAAGCGTGGCTGTGGGGCCCCCCGGGGCTCGAAGGAGAGTCTTTCGGAGCGCAGGAAAGATACGCCGTTCCATTTTAGGCCTGCCCTTCTCTCTTTTCCCCATCCCTCTTTCTCAACTTTACGCGCTCACTCACTCCTGCACTCTTCTCTTTTGCACTCTTTACTTTTAATATCTCTCTTCATCTTGCTTCGTTCCCCCTACCCCCTGCCCTCTGTCGCTCTTTCTCTTTACACTTAATTTGCTCCTTTATGGATCCATTGCGTCGGGTCACTCGGACTCGAGCAAGTTTTTTAATTTTACTTTGTATTTTCACGTGCAGCGCCAATTAGACGCTTGAAAATCACTCGAGTATTCCTCTGCAACTTGTCGCAACTTCCCAATGATTACTGCAAAACTGGAGAGTAAATATACGCTTGATCGATAATAGTTAAGTTTGTTCCGCAAATTGCTTCGAAGGTACTTTGTAAAATGATGATTGCGCACAGCGTATAAATTAGTTGAACACTTGCAATTGATATTGATTAAAAATTCGCTTTATCATCTCGCCATTTACGCGGATAAGTGTAGTGCAGAGACGAAAGCACGTCGTATCGTTCGTTTCAAAGATTCGTACATAGTTACATCTTTTCTTTCCTTTTATCAGTTCTTCTACATTCTCTCGATCTATTAATGCGGCTTCCGCTCTCTCGGCGATCAATCCGTTTTCTTCTCAGGGTTTCGCGTTTTGCTCGGAGGTCCGTCGTGTCGCTTTGCACAATCCGCTTAAGGGACGACTCTAGCGAAATTATCGAATTGTCTAATTCATGCTCGTTGATTCGTATACACAAGTTGAGTCGTTACACGAGAATCCAGTCGTGTTGCTCTTCCCAAACTGCGTTGCTCGTATGTCTGTAATGTCCGCTTCGTGTACTTGAATGAATCCGGGCATGTCGCGGATCGAACTCTGCTGATTATCAGCTGTCGGAGGTGAACCGTTTGCTAGTTTTCTTCTTCTCAGGCCTGCCATTTTCTCCCCCATAAAGCGCCTGCCTATGCCTGCACGCCCTCGCGATATTAAGAGAACGCGCTCGATGCCGTGCCGAGACGCTGCGGAGTAATTAATAGCGCGATTGGTTCTTGTTTATACGCTTATTTCGTCGAAACGAGCGCAAGGCAGTTTAAATGGACTTCCGTTTGTAGGAACAGCCGTATTCGCGTTTTATGCAAATGTAGCCTAAAAGCAAAAACGCTCATTGACAAACCATAAATACTGGCGGGGCTTACATGAGTCGTACGAGCGAAGAATTATTAGTTAGTGCATACGTTATTTCCAAACACGAGCGTAAATTGCCGCTTACACGATCGGTCGATCCGATTATTATTCAAACGCTCGAATTGAGATATAATATTTGCGCTGCGATCGTTAATTAACGGCTTACCGTGTCTGTCGAAAAAATGCAACTAAAATTTACGTAAGGTGTTTCAACGGATTCTGTCGAATTAAAGCTCTAATAGAAAGAGCAAATTTCGCTTATTCGTTATACAAGGTAACAACTATAAAATACAAATCTTTCGATATCTAATGTACACATGCATATATTTCGCGAATCTATATTACTTTTGAAGTTTTCGCGTGATAAAATTTTCTCGACTCGTTGTCCTTTTTTATTTTTATAAATAAAATAAACGTGTACGCTATTTTTTAAAATAAACTCCTTCGAATTTTTTGTAATGCCATTTAAAGCAATAAATAGCAGGTATTGGATTTTTCACGATAAAACTTTTAGATTAGCATCAGGCTCCATTTTCTTTTTCGAAATTATTAAATTTTTAAATTATTAGTCGATGAGAATACGTATATTCGTAACTATTTGTTATAACGTAAATTTTTTGTAACTCTACTCGAAGTATTCCATTAAAATTAGTTCAAGTAATGAAACGAGCGTTAATTAAACGGGAGAGCAAAGTTTTCTCAGCATCTTACGGTTAAAATTTAGAAATGTAATTCTCCGAAATACAAAGTTTTAGCGACGATTTCTTCTGCTATAAATTGACGTATTTAAAGCAAATATTCATTGCCGTCTTTCTAAGATTTTTCTCATCAGTGAGTTTTTTCCCTTGAACGTGGTTTTATAATGCGATTGCATTAATTCGCACATTCAGAAAGTTGAATACGATTATAGGACATAAAATTCGACAATTAACGGGGAAAAAACGTAAATGCTTCTTCGATGACAAAGCAAACTGACAACTGTTAAATTATACTCGAAAAAAAATTACTAATTTTCGTCACATAATTTGGAGTTTCGAAATCCAAGCGGTTGGATTTTTATCCGGCGATAAATCGCGGAATCTCCAGCACTCACGATTGGAGAAATTGATCGTTGTATCAATGCCGCTTTCGGCGGGGTTAAAAAAAAGCGCCCCCTGCGCCATCCCCCAGGCAGGTATATTGGACGCGCACGCCACGGTAGCACGCCATATTACACAGTCCTCGATCTCTGCCCGCGGACTCAGTTATTTTTAGGTCTGGCTTAACCCCCGCCACCCCCGAGGCTGCCGGTGGCGCGTTATTCTTATTTCTGCGGGGACCGCAGTTTTTATTTATCGGTTCGTTCCCGACTGCGCGATATGCGGACCACTCTCTGCGAGATCCGCCGAGGGGACTATCGCGTGTGGGGGGGAGGGAGTACCCGAGGACTGGCGACTATCGCCGGTGGGTGTGTAGGAGAGCGAGCGAGAGGGACGACACGCGATGGAAATTAGAGGCCCCGCCGTAGCCACTCGTATCTTCCGAGCAGGTGACGCGTACGCGCAGACTGTCCGCGAAGAGTTCCCGAGAGGATCGAACCGAAAAGTCGACGGAGTGAGATAGGATAGGGGAATAGCAGTGGGGGGAGGGAAAGCGGAGAGAGATGATTCTTCCTCTGCGGGATGCTCGAGTGGTACGCGCACAGTTTTGCGATACTCCTCCTACTTTCACTCCTTCTCTCTCACGTTCAACGGGAGGAAGATACAAGTGAGAGATTTATTGAGTAAAGATATGCGTATCTTTGCTTTTTTTTTAATGTCAAAAAATTAGTGGTCAGCCATCGTCTGCTTTATGAGATTTAAATGTAAATTTTAACTAATAAATGAGTTTGCTCGTTTCGTGGCTCCTCTAAAATCGATGAAAGTAATAAACATTTTAATAATTCCTCGTACTAACTTTACTCTTATAAATCTACAATTAACTGTTTAAAATCACTGATACTAATTAATGCCTCGCTAATTAAAATAAGGGAGAGTCGCACGTTTTCGCAAATTAGCGACTATTGGTCATTTTGAAGCCACAAGAACATTAGTGATCGACGACACAAGAACCATTAAAGGTCAAAGAGCGTGCGTCGATCATCTCTTGGAACAATAATAGAATAATTGAAGTGCGCACTAAAATTTACGAGGCATTTTGTCAAAATAATGCAACGATCCAACTTGGCGCAATTATCGGGCGAATAATATTTCTCGTGCATTTAATCAAAAAGACGCGTAATTATTTTAAAAATGGAGCTTCCAATTACTTATGCCCAATTACGCGAAAAAGCCGCAACTTTTAACGGCGCTAAAAAACCGGTTAATTTTTTTTATTAAGGATAATGGCTGCGACGACATTTATCCTCGATTGTGGTTCTGGCATTTTTCGTGGTTGTGCATTGTAGGAATTAACGGATATCAGCCTTATTATAAAAATAAGCAATCCTACAAAATTTGTAAAATTCGTCGGATCCTCGCAGCGAGTTTTGAGAAAAAGGAAAGGAACAAAAATTGCTCGCAGAGGAGAAAAAGAGAAGAAAGGTCCGTTGGAAGACTCTGCGGAGAGCGAGTCTCGGTATAGAGTTGGAAATAAGGCGGCAATAAAGCATATGTAAAATATATTCTGGAATTCCTTTTAGGACGCAGATATACGGCCCCAACGTCCGCTCGCTCTCCGGACTCGAGCTCCGGCTGCTATCCTCGTGCGCCTTAACGTGTCGTCATTGTCGTACTGGCACCGATGTATCTGTGCCCCGAACGCGTACTTTCGCGCTTGCCGGGCTCACGGGAAAGAGCAAGACGGACGATCCCTCGAATATATCTCTTTCTCTCGTTGTACGGGGGTGTGCATGCGTGCGGTGTCGCGACTCTCTCTCTCTCTCGCTCTCGCCCGCTCCCTCGCTCCTTTTGCCCACCTGCACTTTGCGCGGAATGCTGTACATACTTGGGCCCCCTTTGCTTCTCCTTGCCTTTTTACTTCTCGCCCGCTCGTTTTTCTCCCTTTTTCGCGGGAGAGACTCTCGGTCGCTCCGCGCGGCGGCACCCTTTCGATGCTCTTTTTGGTTACTCGAGTGGTTACCGCGCGACGGAGCTCCTGGCCGCGACTTATTTTCGGCCGGTTCGCGCAAACCCGACCATTTGTAAAAAATATTCATCATCAACCGAGGCGAAGCCGACGTACCCGATCTCGACCCTGGCTCGCGCATCGCCTTAGTTAATGCCTGGCGTTGTGGGAAGCTTCGAGGTTGAATTATTTTTCGGGCGCTTCGCTCGTTGGTCTGGACTGTCGCTGGGCTGCACAGCCGCGGAGATCGAAGAATTTCAAGCGCTCGAGTGGAAAGTAACGTTTCAATAGATTTCTATTAGATGCTCCCCACGGCTGTTTATCCTCGACTACCAACGGTTTACCAATTTATCTTACGAACGCGCGGAATTTATTAATATTCATAGGTGAAAAAGATCTTTAACGAAAGCGATGCATTCACTTTTTTAAAGAAACTTTCAACTAGCGTCGTGTCTCGAGTCACGCGCGTATGTTGCGTATTCTAAAGCCGAATTCGGAGTCCCTCGTATATTACCTTTCCATATTCAAACAACCTGTTTTTGGTATTTCCTTCTTGGCAGCCGTATAAAACGGAGACGCGGAAGAAACTAAAAAAGACAATCGCATCGATCGGGTCTTTAAAATTTAGAATATAAGACGCAACGAAGCATTGGTGGAGAAAGAAAAAGCGGCTGTACCCGAAGGAAAAGCTGAACGGTGCTCGGCAATAATACATTTTTTGGAGAAAAAAGGGGAATTAAGAGGAAGAGAGAAGAACTACTAGACGAAAAAATAGAGAGAGCAATGAGTCGCCATGAGGAAAAGGGATGGTCGGTTTGTGTAGGAGGAGGCGGAGAAAGGGGAAGTTGAAGCCAAAGAGAGAAAAAGGTACTAGAAGAGGCCAAAGAGAGCGAGAGAGACAGGAGAGCGAGGAGGAGGAGGAGGGGTCCGGGAAGGACGGTGAGGTGTCGCCTTACAACCGGCTCGCTTCGCTTACCTACGAAAGCCTCTTTTGCATGCGATCTTCTCCACCATCTAGCTCCGTTTGCTCCTTTTGCCTTGCGCTTCGCTCAGTATCTGCCTTCTTTTCCTTTTCTTTTCCCTTCCCACCTCCTCCTTCTCTTTCGGGTCTGCTTCTTTTTCATCTTTTCCACTCTCGCTCGCTCGCGTTCGCCCAACTTCCAAATGCGCGAGCAAATGCACCGTTGCGCCTTTGCATAATTATTGTCCTTACCAGGGCAGTGTTCACCAGTGCCAGGAACAGTAGCAACCGATGTACACACTCGTGCTCGATTTACCGAATGCACCGCCGACACGAGTGTTTCTCCGATCCTCGTGTCGTGTGAGCGCACCGGAGCGCAAGGGATGAGGATGGAAAGGTGAAAAATGAGCTGCGTGCAAAATAAATTCTCCAATGATCGCATTATTGAACGCGGGCGTGGATTTTCTGGATTCGTAATGCGATTCGTGTGTTCTTTCTCAGGGATACGACCGTGAAAAAGAGACGTACAGAAAATCGCCGAAACAATGCGACATTCAATGATTTTTAAGTAGAAATTTAAATCTTACGAGCTTTCCGTATTTAAATGTTCCACTGCATTAACTTTTTGTACTGCAAGTTTTCTTTGGCTCGGGTTGCGAATATTCTTTTTTTCAGTGGAAAAAAGTAAATATTGCATCGGCTTTTGCAGTGCAACAGTTAACCTCTATTTAAAGTTGCGATACTTTTCTGAGAGTGTGTAGAAAAAAATTATCCTTCGATATTATCAATGACCTCGTTATAATAAATGACATCTATATTTTCAGGTAGAGAATGTTTTTCACGACAGTTGTTGATTTGAAATAACGATCCTTTTATAAAATTGTAAGGCATAACGTGAGATGTATTACGCAAACTCTTGATCCGCAAACTAGTAATCTTAAAATCATATACGTTTTACGATAATAAATGTATTTGGGAAAATTTACAATATTCCGAATGAAAAAAATATTAAAATAACCGCTTGTTTTTAAATATCTTATGACTAAAATTTGAATCATCATTTAAGATAATTTTATCATATTTATCTTGGAAGGCTGATGTGACAGCCAATATCTATGACTGGCATCGAGCTAAGTTTATAAAATAAATAGTCAAAACTTGTAGATTCATCTAATGATTTTATCATAGTTGATAAAATATGTTGTAGATTTCCGTTATATCCAAGAACAGATGTATATCTTTTTAATTTAATATGACAATATGTAAGCGTAAAATAATGGTAATAAAACACAAGACATTTGAAATCCATTGTTGTGGAAATTTCATTAGACGTTTGATCGTGTTTCACGCTGTAAGCCTCTTCGCATATGTTTTATGTGCTGTGAATCGAAGTTCGCGATCAAGGCTCACGCGATGGCTTTCGTCCCGAATTTCACGAATGGATTCGTCCAGATTTTCGCGGTATTTAAACAACCGGTAAAATAAATCCGCGTTTGAACAAGATGCGTATAATAGAAAGCATCATTGCGAAAGAAACTAGCGAAGCAAAACTTTTTGCCACGAGGGGATTCCTGAAATACACGAAGCTCTCTGGGGAAATTTCGAGTTTTATACATCGGCGCGTGCTCGCGCGTCCGTCCGTACAGCGTGAAAAAGAAAGATGCGTCGTATTGTCAAGGCCGTGAATATCGATCGAATGTAAATCGAGTGTTGGGAACTTATTTTGACAGCAAACTAGACAGCGCTCGTGTTCGTGAATACTAAAAATGCGCACATATTTCCGAGATTAGAGCGCAAGGCGCAAATAAGAAACAACTGAATAAATTAGACGCTCCGCTCGTAGCCGTAGCCGACACCGGGCGTCCTTACCAAACATTAATTATTCAAAGAGGTGATGCTCGCGCCTTCATATTGAATAAATAATAATTGTAATTATAGTAGGAGTCCTATGGCGGAGCGACTCTCCTCGCGCCTCTGAAAAAGGTGGAAATCCTCGGTAACAGGAATTAAGCGCGGTTGGCTCTCGAGCATCTGGTCCTCCTCCAATCTCCCCTTCTATTTAAGACGCCGCGCACGTACGCCGTACAAAAACTCGCCGCGTTCGTGCGCAAACGGCCGTTGGCACGTCCGAACGTAACCAGGACTCGGTGGGGAACATGGGCGGCGCAATCGCTCTTTTACGCGGCGCAATCGTTCTGCTACACAAATTTCGCTACATCTTCGCTTTAAATCACATCGCAGAAGCCGCTTTTACTCCAACATCTCGGGCCAGGGCTGTATTATTCCAGGTTGGGCCCGCCGCGAACGACGCAACGCGCTTCTCTTCTATTGTTCAATGAATCGCTCGGTCATCGATCATCCGACCGGCAAATATTTACATAAGCGATCGTTTACATCCGCCGCGCTGCACGAATGCAACGTTTCATTGGGCCGGTATTACGCGAACAAGAGCCTTCCGATCGAGCCCAGAGTATCATTGAGCAAGGAACAAACGATTGCGCGAGAATAACCGGTTCGCCTGCGAGTAATACGCACACGCGCGTTACACGGTAGCGCAACCGCAAGATTACACAAAGCAATGAGCGAAATAACGTCGGGCTCAGCTTGCGATGCAATTCGGTATTAAAAGAGCCCTCGAACTCACCGCAGTGTGCGAGCGTGTGTGTGCGTCGGTGGAAGGAGTGAGCCGCGCTCTCGTCGTAGTTCTTCCGATTCTGTCTCTTTGCAAAAATCCAAGACGCAGCGTTGCCCGGCATATGCGCGGCCCCTTCCACTCCCCTCCTCGATATCTTATTCAAGAAAGTTCCATCCGTTCCTCTTACGGCAGCCGACTTGCTACTTGCGACGACGCCTCCCGCCAGTGACATTCCTAGCAGCGCCGGGCGTAGCTCCGTACGGTAGCTGCTGTTACTCCCTTCCGCTGGACCGCGACCACGCGTCCGCCAGATTTTTCGAGGGAAAAGGGAGAAAGTCGATGCCTCCGGGCTATTTCCGGGCCACTTCTTTGTGCCTGCGTCACATCCTACGTGTGGCGGAGGATTAAGCGGAAGCGCCTCCTACCCCGACAACGACTGCGGCTTGGAGCAGCTTTTTTTAAAAGGGGGAGACCGAGGCGTGTTCACGGAATGACAAGAAGATGCTTTTCCGATGGGGGATAGGCCTGCGCTTTAGGTTATTAATTCTTGGCTCTTCCAATCCATCGTGCTGGCGATCGGGATGCTGTGATGAATAGCGATCGAAGGATTCCAGACGCACGTGTCGACGCGCCAGCTGACGTTACGACGGACATTTCTCCGAAGAAATGACGTACGTGCTTCTGCCGAACCGAGCTTTTCCGAAAATTACTCATTTAGCCCAGCGCTTTCCGAGCACTGGCTTTCGTTCTCTCGGCATTTCAATTTTCCAGAAGCTAACGACCGGCCGGCGCTTGTACCAATTTTCACAACCTTGAGACAAGAAGAATGGTTAATTTTATCACGTGACACGCATGGCTGACGTTGGGCGTTGGTGTTGGCAAACGTGTTTTCACGGCCAGATCTCGGGATAAACATCGGCACGCGTTCATTCGTTAGTGATCCAATTGTATTGGTTTAAATTATTGTAGCAAACTGTTAAGAACTTGGCACTGCAGCGAAATATTTTCAATCCATAAGCCCGACACGAGCCGACGCTCCTATCAATCGGAGCTGGAGTCTGATCTCACAAAGCCACGCGTTGTTTCATTTTAAGAACAAAAAAGTTCAACCTTCAAAATCTCCATCGTCTTCTCAGCACATAAATCAGTAGATTTAATTTTCTGTTAAGTCCGGTTAAAAGCAAATCCTTGGAAAGAAACAGCTTGGGCTTCACTAGGCGTATGCTAGGCGTGCATCTCTGGGTCCGAGACGAAAGACCGATCTCCCGTTGGCATCTGCGAAAATTCGCCGTTGAGAATACAAATACTCGCAGGGCAGCTACCATTTTCCTTTTTGCCCGCGGAGCCCTTTGTTGCTGTTGCTCCGTGACGATGCTGTTCGTGGAACGTGAGGCTCGGAGCGAGTTCGTGTTGATGGGGTAGGAGTTGGACGACCGCGATCGATGCGCCCCAGCGATACGACGTCGCTCGGGAGCTGGAAATAATTATTATCGACGAGAGAAACCGAAACCGAGAGAGATCCTTTCACTTTGCGAGAGAGGAACAGCGTCTTCGAGAGCGCGCGAGAGAGCCGCATCAGTGATAAAGCGAAGCAGGACGTTAGCGGTTAAGCCGTCGTTAATGCTTGCCCTCGCTCCCCGGAAAAATCGTGTTATCTGCGTAATGACGATACTGCGAACCGAGTATCTCGATCAGCTTTTTAACGCAGGTTTAAAAATGCTGGATTCTGGCGACAGGAACGCGGCTCTTATTTCTGTCAATTAAAGCTTCCCAGGAGTGACGAGAGAATTCGATTTATCGATTGAACATTATCGAGAATTACAATATTGATCAGATCCAGAGCTCGATTAAATCTCAGGGCCGTGTAATGATGCTCGAGCGTAAAATATCGGTTTAAAATCGGCGACAGTCTTAATCACCGTCGGATTCAACTATTGCCGGAGCGGCGCAACTAAAGCCAGGAGCTTTAGCGGGTCCGCACCGCGTCGCGGAAAAGCCGCGTAATTGTGATAATTTGGCAGACGGGCGCTACCCTCGTTTATCGCGGAGGGGAGCGCCGAGAGGAGGGCGATGAAAGCGAGTTCGTGCGTAGTCGCGCACCGCCTCGTGTCCCGCGACACACGTGGCTCCCCGTCGTCGCCGATGCGCTGAAAGACGAAACTCGTTCGCGTATCGTAACTCTGCTTTCCTCTGCAACCTCGTCGTCTTCCTTGAACGGGTGCTCCAACGGAAAGGACGCGACACGCGAGGTCTCTCCGGTTCTGTCCTTAGGTCGCAACAAACTCTTGTTTATGCAGGAGGGAGGGAGGGAGGGCCGGAGACACTCGGTATGAGAAACGCGTAGCTGCGTAGTGAGCCCGTAGCTCAACTTGACTCTACCCTCCTCTCTCCTTCTCCTTCCTTTCCACCTCCTACTCCTCTTCGTCCTACTGCTGTCGCTGCCCGGCCCGAGCCAGCCAAGGTAGGTAATCCTCTCGGGGGCGTGAGTTACTGCCTGGCGTCCCTCTCGCTACATTCTTCCCCTACCATAGCGCCCGCGCTCGAGTTCGCCCGCCACTTTCCCTCTCTCTCTCTCTCTCTCTCTCTCTCTCTCTAACTATAACTCTCTCTCCTTCTCCACATAGTTTTGATCTCGCTTCTTTGGGCTATTTCTTTCCCGTGCGTCTTTAAACTTTTCCCTTCGTTTGTTCTTTCTTAGTACCTTTCCAAAAAAGTAACATCGCAGAAGGAAAGCAAGGAGGACTTTAGTTTTTTATCTTGTATCTGCTTCATCCGCGAGAATAAGAAATACAGAAGAGAGTTATTATCTTTCTTTTGCAGCTTTCTTTCGTGTTCCATTCCGCTCCACTGCTCTTTCAAGGCGCAAGCAATTTAATACAAATGTTGAAATTAAGCTAAAATATAGTAAAACTTTAAGTATACTTTGCGGAATTTAGTATTAGCCTTCAACTTTGGCATTAATAATCTTTCACCGGCAACACGTTTTGTGGAAGTAATTATTTTAGCAAGTGCGTGGAGTGTGTTTTCTACTACATCACAATCTCAGAATAATTAGTTGTCTAGTTTTTATGTTTTTATGAATACTTTCCTAGTAGAGCTAAACGATCCGATAATATTCACGCAGAGCTGTAGCCTATTTGCATTTAAATTAGCAGCTGTTATTTTATTAACTACTGCCTTAATAGCAATATCGAGAGGCACTTATGAAGAGTCTCCCTGTCTACGAGTTCGTAAAATCCAAATAAGTCTGTGATACACTATTGTCTTGTAAGGCCAGCGCTATCCCAACAATGTCGGAGTAAATTACGCGCGACGTATGCAACAAAGAATGAAAAAGAAGGAAAAAAGAAGCTCCGAGCACATCCTTTATTAATTTAAGCGCTGTTTCGCTTATTGCCTTCTTTAGTGTCGTTCTCTAGTCGTTTCGTGGTGACTGCTGGTCGGCCCGTCCCCCATCCCCCGAAGACGCGCCGCCTCGCACTCCGCTGCGAAGAAGAAAAGCGCGAGAAAGTTCTCCCTTCCGGTCTCTCCCCTCGTCTCGTTCAGGAAAAGAAAGTTCGCCTCCTCTAAGGAAGAAGAGAACAAAAGAGGGAGGTCGCGCGCGCGTTTCTCGGGGCGCAAGCCTGTGCGCGTTGTGGCACAGCTGGAGCGCCGGCAGTTAGTCAGGCGTAATTAATAACTTACGACGGAGTTAACGAGGAAGGTAATGCTATTGCCGTGGTATCGCCTAGCTTCCTTAACTAAGGAGGAGGAAGCTGAAGAAGTAGAAGAAGGAGAAGGAGGGTAAAAAGAACCAAGAATTAAGGCGGGAGGGAGAGAGATGCTCGTCACTGATGTAATGCCGCGCGCCGTATAAATACGCGAAGGACCGAGGGATCGTCGGTATGCGCGGGTGTGCAGAGTAAGTAAAGCAATGGAGGAATGGTCCTCTTAACTAGAAGGGAAGCGCACGGAAAATAGTCGGGCTTTGCATATCGATGTCGGCTTGGAACGCTCTAATAAAGATTCTGGAGAAACGACCTTCAGGCGCTTAGGAAATGCTTAATTTTGACTTTACCGAGTGCGAAAACCGTGCGAAACGAGGACAGATTCATGGTTGCGGCCAGCCGAACTTTTCCGAATCTATGGATTAAACATTAAACAGAAGTTTCGAGATAAAGAAATATTGCTTCCAGCCGCACATTCGCATAAACCGAAATAACGATATTCTCCGTAAACGCAATTATAAATAAATTGCACCATTATTGCTATTAATAATTTTCCAAAAAATATTAACCAACTTAATTACGTGATTGGGAATTGTCATTTATTTACAATTTCCAACCGCATAATTTCCTATATTTGCGTTAAATTTATGTTTATTGCTCGGGACTATTCATACATGTACATCTTTAACGAATCGCTCCTCTTCTATTTTTACTGTAAAAAACTATTTTATTTTCGTTAATTAGTCATAAAATCAATTGACGAGTTGAATTTGTAACAATTATTCGGATAATCTAAAGTGTACGAGTATTTTGAAGGGCTTACATTTTTCTACATTTGTGAACATAATCGCACGATCGAGTAGAATGTCAGAATAACGGCGGCTTAAGAAACGTTTAAAACAAACCAATACTCAAGTTGGAATAACGAAAAAGGGTAAAATACGATTGCCTCTCCTCCAAAAAGAAGACGGAACGAAATTGCTACCGTATTAACCAAATCTTGCCCGGCAGCGTAATTTCTTTAATAGCATACGCATTCTCGAGAAAAGTCAATCCAAAAATTGAAATATTGACGAAAAGGGTGGCATACATCTTCGGCCGTAACATTATCCAGTAATGTAATTGCCACACACTCCGATCAATTCTCCATACTCCAGTAAAAACATACCAAGACTCGAGGCACCCGGACAGGAGCGCACACACAATGTCTTATATAATGAAATCCGACGCAGATAGATGGATTCGAAGGATTCCACCGGCCGCCTTCATCCCCAGCGCGTCTTAATTCACGCGAAGGCGAAATTGATCCGACCATCCAAGAAATTGGTGGCTCGGCCGATCGCTCAATTTACGAGTCCGTGACGGGCGCCTGTGGCTTTTGTTGTTATTCCCGACGCCCACGGTCGGCAAATGTCGCGTCTGGAGGCTGCTGAGCTCGGAAAAAAGCTGAGATAACTGACTACACCGCAAAACCGGGGCCTTGGCCCCTGAGACGAATCCCGCGAGAGGTCCTCCCCTTCCTTCTCTCCTCGCGCTCCTCGCCCGCGCATCCCCGAGCAATTCACTTACTTTGATTTGATTGGCTCTCAGAGCGCTATGATTCGCTTTAATTCCAAGCCGAGGAATAAGGGAAAGCGGCGGAGGCTCTCGTGGAACAAGGAGGAACAGCGCGAGAGAGAGAGAGAGAGAGAGATCGTTTGGCCCGATGCAATTTACTACCGAAACTTGGTGCAGAGCTCTATAGCCTACTGTTACTTCCCCTGCCAGCAATCAGCGTATTGGCTTCTCTTATTAAACTTGGCTGCGAGCTTTGCTACGCCCCCCCACCCCCCGGAAACTATTCTTATTCTCCTCTCATACGGAGCTGGGGATCCGTCGAACTAACGTGTACGCGTGCTTTTACAGTTGGTCGTTTGCCCATCCTTTCCGACGATTGTAGTCGCCATCGCGCACCAACCGTCGCTGACTTGTAATGCTTTCAGATTTAATATTCAAATGTATCCGTCCCTCGGAATCGTACGGTTCGTAGTTTTAAGCTAATGATTAGCTTGTTCGGTGCTTCTCAGCACTAGCCATGAAAAGGAATTGTAGTTTGATAGCCAAGTGGATCGCACGATTCAATTTAACAAAGTGTTGATAAATATTACTCACCGCGGAACGCTGTTTCTTAAACGAGACTGAAACACTTCCTCTCGGGGAGGAAACGTTAAACTCACTTTCCATCGCAACGAATCCGAATATCACTATGCAAATGATGTTCTTGCGCGCGCGTAAGCCTCGGACACGAGGCAAACCGTCTCTCGGGCGAGAGTCCGAAGTTGTGTCTGTTTCCAAAACGTCGACTCGTTGAAAATTTTATAGTCCCCGCGTTTTTGATAAAAGTTCTCGGTGCTTTAAAAGCGAATTTTGCTTTGCATAAAAAGATTTAACGCCCCGTATAACGATCCCGTCGAATGGCCATTAATTTACATGTGATGTATTAAAAATGGTGTACACATTGACTTTCAGTAGTTATCCGTAATCGTTTGCGATATCAACCCTCTTGAGCGCCCATTTTCGCGGCAAACGACTGCTCGTAAAGCCACGGGGAGGCTCCTCTCACTTTCCCGCTTAATGCTCGAGCGAATTATTCGAACGCGTCGGCACCGGCACATACATCTACGCGCGCTCGACACCTACGCCACAATCATTCCATACGCGCGAGAAATTTCGCCGCAAGAAAGCAGGCGGAGCCCCAAGCGGCTCGCGCATAAAGCAAAAAATAATGCGGAAAAGAGGAAGAAGTGGTGCGCCAAGAAGGAGGGCAGCTCCATACCATACATTAGACCGCCTCGCGCTTTCTTCTTCCCTCTATCCGAGAGGAGACGACAACGTGGCAGCGCGTTACCCGCGAGTTTATCATGAAATTCATTCGATCCCTCGGTTCAACGGAGATATGCTAACTTGTCTTATTCCGTCTCGTGGACTGTCTCTTTATTATTCTCCCCCTCGCGGAATATACCCGAGGCTTTAAGTTTCGCTCCGCGTTTCCCGCGAGACGCTAACTTTGCGCTTGCTAAAAGAAACAGACAAGAACGAGAAATGAGCGAGAGAAAGATCGGGGGTGTGTCGAGTTGAAAGGGCGACGCGGGATGCCGAGGGCGTAAGCCCGAGACTCCGAGGTATAAGAGTAGCTAGAAGGTAACAAAGTAGGGTGGCGGTGGGCCTGTCACATTTTCTACTTTGCGGAGACGTATGAGAACGGTTTAATTGGGAGGCCCCCTCTTTTATTTATAAGTCATGGAGTCTATCGTTCCGCTGTCCCCCGTTCGAAAGAAAATGAGCGGGAAAGAGTAGGAGAGTGTGGGAAACAGAGGGTGAGTGGGCTCGCCCTGCGGCAACCCCCTCTCAGCTTCCGCTCCTCCGCGATCTTGCGAAGATGGAGGAACTTTGACAAATAACTCTTATAAATGCCGCGGCACGATAATCTTCTTCTCGGTTTGAAATTGGTTTCCTGTGCCAGTATTTAGTTTTACGCCGCATCTCGAGTAGAAAATATACGGCAAGTTTATTTTTAAATACGCGTCTTCGCCGATGGCTGCGCTCAGGCTTATTCGCTTTATCGGTGCTTATAAATAAAAAAGATCAGCTTTTATGAAATAAATTGTCGAATAATATGAAAGAAGAGACGATCTATGATAAATACATATATTGCGACTCGTAAAGCTCGATCGATCGATTCGAATTTCAGCTATAATTCATGGCATTTTCGAGTCAAAAATTGTTTTATTTTATCATTTTGCCTTCTTCGTTAGCGCTGCGTGCATTCGAAATTGCGAAGAAAGGAAGTCAAAGAGGGGAATAAAAGTATTTGCACAACTGGTGGGCAAGTGGAAAGGAAATTGACGGGAAATCGGCTACCAAGCTACACTTGATTGCGTAGCGATAATAAACACGAGGCGCCGATATGAACTCTGTAATATCTCGCGCGAGTGGGTGCAACATAGGGGGTCGAGCTGAGGGGCGAGAGGCGAGAAGCCGTACGTGCGCTTGCACGCGCATTCCTCTCCTTTCCCTCGCAATAGTCTATAGCATTCCACCATCCCAATTTCGCGTCCACTGCGTGCCAACAGCAGATCGCACTGGATACCACCGGTGTAAATATGATGCTTTTGCCAGCCGCGTGCAGCCGGTGATCCGTCGTCTACATTTTCCTCCCTTTCTTTATACCACGTTTTGGCTTCTCCCGCGTCCTACGGGGCTGCTGCACTCGATTAAGGACCGGAGCGCGTATAAAGTGTTGCTGTTTTTTTACGAGCCCGACCTCCGGCGCTCGTCGATGTACGCTCTCCTACGCACGCATGTGTACCCACACACACTGGAGGGTGTGAGGGCGATGAGGATTTTTATCGAGTGCACGATTTACATTTTCGTAATTTTCTCGTTAAATTACGAATCACGAGGTATATTAGTCGCGGTAATGGCCCATTGCTTTTCGAGTTCTTCGCCGATTTCCGATTCTAGCCCCCACCCCCCCCCCCAGCTACAAAACTCCAGGGCTCCTGGTAATTAATTGTTTTAAAGGGGTTCGCTTCCTTTACGAGCCAATTGATATATGTGATTTAATAATGGGAAAAGCATGGTAAGAGGGACAAATGTACACAGCATTTTTACTTATATTTCCGTTATTCGTTGCAATTGAAATTATTACATAATTATTCTCGTTTTCGTCTTATTTTATTGCGCGTAATTTGAAAAGTATTTGAATTAAAAATTCATTGATAAATTTGTTGCATTACCAATTACCATAAAGATACGATATGGTGCATAATGTAATTAGACTTATCGAAACTTGTAAAAATTACTTGCAAAACCGGATTATTGAATGACAAAAAAAGAAAAAAGCAATGCTTGAAATTAAAAATGGTTGAAAGATGCTTCTTTCATTGATGCATAGATTTATTCAATATTGATAGCCTTGATTATTTCTTCGCATAAGTAGTTCTGATCTTATATAATTACGGTGCGAGTTTCTATAATTTTTATTTCCAACGAAAACGTATGTTTGATTAGTCCCACGCACAAGTAAAATAGCTGGTAATATTTTTCCATTTTAATTTATTCTGCGAATGCTATTTTCGTATATTTCAGAAAAAATGAAATTAGTTTTAGACTATTATAAATAAATGTTAATTACTAATTTTAAAGAGTGTCGATGGTATTTATTTGAGTATTTTCCAATTTTTCCTATCTACCCTATATATAGACTCGATTTATGTCTTTTAACAGACTACGAAGTTATCTAAAGAGTTTAACGATATTGCAATTTCCGCAACACTTCGTCAAATTAGATTCAATTAGCATGAACGTAGTGAGATTGTTGAGAGCGATAAAAAGTAATTTTAGTAAAAATTAGAAAGAGGCGAAATTGAAAGAAATATACGTAAGTGCGCGGCAATTCGAATACATTTTCCGAAACAGAGAGGTTTATAAAAAAGGTTAGGAGTCCTTTCTCCGTAGAGTTGGGTAGTACGTAGGTGTAAACGCGAGTGGTTCTCTTTCTCTCTCTCTCTCTCTCTGGACCGGGTCAGCTGAATCCTCGTGCTCTGGTGGCAGAGGTGAAACGAAACGAGCGCTTTACGAGGCAGTAACGGCCGATAAGGTGAGCCCGACTCGACTCGCTCCCCCCGACGCGACGGGGCTTATTCTGCTACTGCACCCAAGTGGCCGTTCAGCTGGGCTATACATGCCCGACGGCACACATTTCTCTCTCTCTCTCTCTTCACGCTCTTTTTCGCGCCCCTTCCGTTTCCCTCCTGCAACGGCAGATCGGCCCGCGCGCTGCACTTTATTCGAGCCCATTTACACCTACCTACGCGCCAACTGAATAGTTTCCGAAATTCCCCTCTGCGCGCGCGCGCGCCCTTATCCGGCTCGTCGACGATCTCATTGCAACGAGTTGCAGCTCTTTACAAGGGTTTTGTGGTTCTCTTAATGTTGCTTGGCTTTTTCCTTCTTCTTTAACTTCTTGCCAACCTTTCGGTGCTTTCATTTTCCACGCGAATCTGCATCGACTTTTCCACTTCCTTTACATTCTGTTAATTTCCGGGGATTGCATCAGTTTTATCTATTCGGACCAAACAATTACGTGCTATTTGATTATTGTAATTGGAAGTATTTACGTCGGAACAGTGAATTTGACCATCAGTTTATTATAAAACAGCCTTCACTGGGACATATTTCAAATTAGATTATACTTTCCTTGACGCACCCCACATTCAAAAGGCTCTACAAGAGCTTGATACCGAATGGTTAGAAAAATTACGCGAGCTGTACACACAACAGCAACAGCCATATCCGATACACCCAGGATAAACAGCTCGGGTTAGGTTTAAACAAAGCCCTACAAAATTTATCCGAAATAATGAAAATGCGACGCTTAAAAATCGAGGTTATCAAGGGCAGATAGGCCACTGCGCGCTCGCAGATAATCTCAATGCTATAAATAGGGCAAGGAATTAACCATGAAGATTTTTAGCGGAGGGCGTGAGATCTTTTCTTCCCGAAGAAAAGAATAAAGGCGGCTCGGAGGCGAAGAGCAGAGAAAAGAAGTGGAGAAGAAAACTCCCGGTGGAATCAAGTGCCGCCGTCTTTTATATAAACTTTGCGTTAATGAGATCCTGTCCTAATGGAGTCGGTTATCATTGGCGGGAGGCTCATCCTCCACTTCTCACTTGCTTCGCGATTTTTACTCCTCTCTTTTTCTGTTTTCAGGGGCGAACGGTTTACGCAGGCGCGGCCGGCAGACCTACACGCGCTACCAAACCCTCGAGCTCGAGAAGGAATTCCACACGAATCACTACCTCACCAGGCGGAGGCGAATAGAGATGGCGCACGCGCTCTGTTTGACGGAGCGGCAGATAAAGATATGGTTCCAGAATCGGCGGATGAAGCTGAAGAAGGAGATACAGGCAATCAAGGAGCTGAACGAGCAGGAGAAACAGGCCCAAGCGCAAAAGGCAGCAGCGGCGGCCGCGGCCGCGGCGGCGCATCAACAGCAGGGAGGCCCCGACGGGGGCAACTAGGGGTACGCCCTGCACCGGAGCCCCCCCGATCACCCCACGGCCAACCCGCATCACCCTCTGCTAGCAGCCCAGTGTACACAGCTGTATTAAGGTGAGGCGGAGAGAAGCTGCAACCTTTTTGGTCCTTCTTCGTTACGCGCGACACTTGATCCGCCGACTCGGGGGTGAAAGAAATGCCCCACCTCCGAGTCTTCGAAATCGGATTATGCGCGCATTAATGGTCAGAAATGAATTTGCATGCAACACGAGGGCTAATGAGTGCGGAATTAATTTAATCGTATGCGCCAAAAAGTGTCTCTCGATACGGATTGATGTGTACGAATGGGCGTGATGCGATGCGAATAGAAAGTCCGATGGTTGTATAATTCCCATCCAGCGAATGGGACATGCAACCAGCGCATTCTATTAGAATCATGCCTTTTACAATTAAATGAGAAAAACAAGGTTATGCAACTCGTATAATTAGGTGCTCGAGTCGATGAATTAAGATATCGTGGCAGTTAAAAGCAGTACCGACTACAAAAAAGTACTGCTTCAATCGTTTGCTCGCGTTCGAAAGCAAGAGTAGAGCTTTATATAAATGAAATTTTCGTGTCGCCCGATAAACAAGTTTCCTACAAAATCAAGCACATTGTAATACCAAGTTAATGGCCACGGAAACGCGTAATTATTATTTTACACGAGAAGCCGCAAATGGCCCGTTTCTTCATATTTCAAACAAAAAGACGTCAAATCGCTTTTCTCAAAATATCGAAGGCGAGTCGATTGCCGAGTGTCAAACAACCATAAATAATTGTGACAACCTCGATAAGGATATAAAAACTTAATAGAAACGAAGAAAAAAATTAATCAAGCCCTCGCTGTGGTCACCGTGATAAAACGAAGGCCTTATCTCTGGTATAACCCACCGCAGTGAACCGTTAACAGGGTGGCCAATCCTTCTGGATTCCTTCTCTAGCGATCTTTATCATTTCCGTGCGAAGCGAATGGGGGAAAAAGTAGGCCTAAGCTTTACGTTCTAGGATATACAAGTTCGTCACGGAGTCGGTCTCAGGGGAGCGACGGCTGGGGTACACGCAAAAGACGTATCAAAGCACGCGTGAAAGGCGAATCTAATTTTTATATGGTCGCTCGGGACGGCATACTTGTGCACGCACGCACACTCGTACACGCGAAACGGAAACTGAACGAACGCGTTCATCGGCGTTTTACAAAAGAGTTTCGTGAAGGAAAAACTCGCCGGCTACTATGCAAGACGTATTTTTCTTCGTACTTTTCAAGCATCGGCCGAGCGTGGGTTTTTGCGCGAAAACGTTCTCGGTACCGTACCTTAATGACGAGCTCGCTGATGAGTTATGGGACCATTTATTAATTGCCTGCGTTAGCCGTAATTAACGGAAATAATTGGATTTTTTAAAATCATAAGCGATAAACGCGCCGGCAACATACGTGCAAGCGAATAGTTTCTTTGTATCGAGGAAAAAATTTTACTTCATTAGTCAGAAATGTATATTAATTTACTAAACCGTAACGCTCGCTTTTAAAAAGTAACGCCGATATTATACAAAAGTCTTAACGAGCACCGAAATTAATTTTATGGCAAGAAACTTTAGTCAACGGAGGCAGCGGCAGCGGCAACTAATAAACGGCCGGCCGAATAAAAATTCACAGGCTAAGCGAAAATGGTTCTCACCGCGCTCGGGCAATTTCCACCTTATATTTAATACACCTTTGTTAGGCCCTGGTATTTATATTGGCGCTCGCGTTAGCCACCAGCCATCTACTGATTTTGCCGTCTTATACTGCTAGGGCACGTTTGTTAATGCTATCTAGGGAGTAGAACCCAGAAGCCAGCTTTTTCTCGTAAATTTGCGTCCTTTGCTCGCGCAGAACTATGTCTTTACACTGAATAGCTAATGAGGCCAAACCGCGCACGAGTGTGTTTTTGCAATTCGTTGAATTAATCCGATCGCGTTTCTCGCGTTAAAGGGAACTAGTTTAACGCCTCAACTTGCTCGAAGGAGGAAGAAAAAGCATCGCTTCTTCTATTTTCACTTCGCGCTCTCGCAAGCACGTCTTCTTCTTCTCAATTCGCAAAGCGTGCATTAACTGCAAATCTTTGCTCGTTGCGCGCCTCGATAATAGCCAAAGAAATTCACCTATTTTCTTCGTCTTTTAGGTTCTTTCTTAGCCTCTTGCCTTTTTTCGAGGGCTCCTATCCCAGGAGAAAGTAGAAAGTTTTTGTCGGACAGCAGGTAAAAAGTCTATAGGAACGCCTTATCTTTTTTCTCTCCCTCTGCGCCTTCGGCTTTTTCTTCTTGCAATTCGTATTTTGCTTTACGGCTGCTGCATTCATCTTGGAAAAATGGAAGACCCTTCGGCGACTATTAGACAGAAACATTGAACTAGTGTCATAAAAAATAAGAGCCACGCGCACCTCGCTTTTCTCTTCTTATGGGACATCCAAAGGTACTTTAAATGCTCTCTCTCTTGTTTTTAGAGAGTTTATGGCTCTTTCTTTAGTTTCCTGAAATGTGGCTTAAATTCACAAGTCCGGACTTTTACGTTGATTTCTTTGTTTAAAAAATTAAGTCGCTCGTTATTTCGGGCCATTTTAAAGCGTTTGTTGACTGCCGTAACATCTTTAACGTCTGTCTTCTGAATCGAAGTAAAAGCTGCAAAGTCCGAGGTCTAACCACCGGACATTTTTACCCGAGTAACCAGTGACTAGTTTCGGAATTGGTATTTGATTTATCGACTCGACAGAATTTATCGATTAAACGCAGCCAGACTGTTTCAAATATGGCTTACTGAGTAAATATAGCTGCCTTTTAAAAAAAGAAACCAATACATCGTGCGAATTTTCCAATTAAGATGCCTTTAAAGCTATCTTAAACATTTAAACGGCCAGCTTCGGAGTTTATTTGCCGTGCGATAATAAAGCTCTTCGATTCTTTAATAAATATAAAGGAACGCTCAATCTCAATTAAAAGTAAGATACATTTTTATATTTATACTTACACGCAAGCATTTAATAATGTAATAAACATATCAGCAACTTCATATACCCTGCGCAACAAAAACTCAGAGGCAGTCGCTTCTTTTTCCTTTTTTCGGCGCGAGCAAATTATTACTTGCGTATATCGCATCGTTAAAATACGATAGCCAGGAAGGCTTAATTAGGTTGCAAAATGAGTGACGATAATTTCGGTTGTATTTCAACGAGCCGCGCATACGTATTATATGGCTGCGAGACCTTTTCGTCGAGTCCTTGGCCCGAGTCGGAGCGCGCGTCGGAAGTAAAATGCCGTTCCCAGATGTTTTTAAAAATAACGACGCCTAACGCTCGGGAGCTTGACGAAAGACTCGTAAAAAAGCGAAAAACAAAGGGAGACAGAAGTCAGTCCTCGGCTAGTTACGGGCTGATTTGTGTCGCGGCCTAAGATCCTGCGCATATTAATGCACGAGTTGTATAAATACACACGCGGACGTCTTCTCCGACACCTGGAATACCAAGGTTTAGACCGAAAACCGACTCGACTCGACTCGTACCCGCGAGCCAAGAGGATAAACACAATTGCCCGCGCCACAAAAATACTTTTCGTACTTATTTCTCGAGCTCGATTATACGCTTTTCAATATAATTCACACCGCGAGACTTGTATATGTTTGTACATGCATCGTAATGACTGGAGCCGCTCGCACCTCGCAATGCCTCATGCTAATGTTTTATCTCGTTGCGCCATTTATCTCTTTTCCTTTTTTTCTCTCAACTTAATTCCGATTTCTCCCTCTCCCTCTCTCTCTCTCTCGAGAGAGAGAGCGAGTGCTCGGCTATAGAGATGTCGGCTGTGTCTTTCGGTTTCTTTATCGCAGTCCTCGATGCCGACGTCGCCGTTGGAAAGCGCTTGGTAAATAACGCTTGTCCTCGCTAAAGTGCCGCGGCGCGAAAACTACTGAGCGCAAAGCCGTCGTGGCTCCAGGAGAAGAAAAAAGTAAAAAAAAAAATAAAAACGCCCTCAGGAGCATTCGAGCTTATTTTTGTCGCGCCTGATTCATCTATTTCGCGCTTTCTCTTTGTTCGCCGATGCTCGAGCAGCTCTTTTACAAGAAGAACTTTAAAAACTCCCCTGTCACTGATTCGGAAAGCGTTATAACCCCCAACAATAGGGATGAACGCGAAATCGAGTATGGAAAATAATTACTCGCAGCACAATTTTATTCGTCACACTGGTCAACAATTCTCGTCGAAAGTAAACTTAAAAAGCTTGCGAAGGGAATTCAGCACTATTGCCTTTGAAATTTAACGGCAGCCTTCATTTTTTATCCGAGAAGCAACAGAATAGGCGCAGCTGAATACCACAGAGAGTCGTACTTAGTTTGGCGCAATTCGGTCTTTATCCCGCGATCCCGTCCTAAAGGCCAGACGCGCGCGGCCGATTATTAATAATTGATAAAAAAAACTTTCTAAATTTACCTAATAAACCGCTCGCGTCGCGTAATTGGACGGTCGTAGGCCGACAGAGCGCTTGAATAATACGCGCAGCAGGGACTGGTGTTTGAAATGTTATCGGCACGGTAGCAATACCTAGATGGAAAAGTAAATGGTCGCTGCCGGGAGGCATTATTCAACGTGTTTAGAAAGAGCGGAGCAACGCGCGAACAGTCAACCGTTTTAACGAGCGCCGGGCTTATCCAATATTCTGTTATCGGCGTCTAACAAGAGTATAATGATCGATCCCGATTATGGCAAAATGGCCGCTTCATTACTGGCGCACAGACGTTTTCTCGCCAAAAGCAACGATGTAAGAAGGCGCGCGCGCGCGCGCGCGCACCGGCAACAGCTACGGTAACTAATAAGCGCTGCTCCCGTCGCTCCAACTTTATGTGCTTCCCACCAAATCTCATTACATCTATTCACATTTTTATTTTGATAAGTGTTCTTGTTAACTTTTTATTGAGCTCGTTTTAGCACGCGCTGCTTTATGACCCGACTATTACAAAATGTAATCTCACAAATTTATGTTCGAGCGTACTTTGGAGTCATTTACAAATCAATATTAGTTCTTATTAGCGTATTATCCGAGGTGCAATCGAGATGCAGATTAGAAGCAATGCTTTAAACAAATAAATCTGGAAATTGATACAAATGAAGAAGTATGCTGCTCAGAGTGCAATTTAGAGAAATTCAAACTTTAAGACGCGACTGAATAAGAAAAAAAGCTTTATCGGGTCGTAGGAAGTAAAGGTTTATTCCGACGCGCTACTGTAATTTCTTCAGAAGAAAACTCCGTTCTCACGTATTCTGCACTTTATTCGTCTTAATATTGTGTTCTGTCGTATTATAAATCTCTTAAATCCTCCTGTAAAATCCCTTGTAAAAACGATCGGCAATAGCTTAAAAGATATTGAATTTTTATGTATGCAGATATCTTATCTATTACATCTTATGTAGTAAAAAATTATTCAGATATAAGTCCGATAAAACGTAATGATAGTTGAAATTAAGATTTAATCAAAGGCCTTAATAGCGGATGTTTCTTTTTATGCATAAAACAATGCGGGCGTATTTTTCGTGCACTTGCAGTCTTGACTTGATTGAATTCAAGTACGTGTACAAAATAATTAAGCGCTGATGAATATGCCGATAAGGCCGCCACATTAAATGCAATTATATAATTTAATACTTTTAATCATTCTCTTCAGGTAGACGATAACTTAAAAAAGAAGAAAAATAACTATTATTTATCAAAATGAAGATTATGAATTATTTTAATTTAATTGAAAATAAATGGTCGCTGGTAATATAATAATGTAACCGCTTCGTATTATAATAAATTCCGTAGATTCGAGAGACGCCTTAAATAACGAAAAATATTAAAGCTTTAAGATTTACTAAAAATTTGATATCTGTCTGCGCTAATGAATAAATGCAGATTAATAATAACTAACATTTTATCGCCTCAGAGGCATTCCTTGAGGAATCTATAAACCAAATTTTTAAAATTACGATACTATAAAACAAATGACGGGCGTTATAAGCGACGTAACGCGATATAAGAGTCGATGCAATCGACGCTACGCATAAAGAGTGTGAGATTGTATGAATAATAGAGAGAGACAGAGAGAGAGAGACAATACACGAATAAGCGCGCAATAAATGCTTCTTACCGCGACCCAGTTATGCATATACATCTCGGCTTTTTTACCATTTGCGTTATTAATGAGTCAATTTCACGGTCGGACGGCGCGATCCGAAGAAGCAAAGGAGGACCCTTGCGCGTTATGCGATGAGAGGGATTCTTAATTGATTTGTATAGTCCCGATGTATCAATTAACGTCATCCGGGCGCACACATACGCGCACAATGCGTTCACCTCGGCTAGCAGTCGTTGAGTCGACATGCTATAAAAGTCGCGCACGAGGCGCAAGATTTGCGACTAGAGGCCGTTTTCACGGGCTCTTTTTCATTCGGTCTTCCCCGGTGGATAGATAAAGCCAGGCAGGCGGGCACACGCGCGTCTCCGATGGGGCCTTCCGCGGCGGTGTCCTCGGCGCGCCATCTAGCGTCGGAACGAGTGCACTCGTGCCGGCTTAGTTATGGCTGCTCGGCCCCACTCTACTCCCGGCCCTTTCAGCGATAGGCGTGGCCTCGGCGGGATGGGCGGGCGCTCGTCAGGTCGTGCAAACGACAAATATTTACCCTCATTATCGCGCGTTTCTCGCGATCGCCTGGCTGCTCGGCCGGCTCGAGTTCTTCCAGCCGGCGCTTTTTTGTCGCGCGCAAAAACGGCACGCGGTCGCGAAGAACGAGCCGTGAGTCGCGCGCGCGAGTCGACTCGAGTCGAGCCCGAATGAATGAATGCGTGCGTGCACGCGTGCATAGGTGCCTGGCGTGGCTTCGCGCGGCACTACTTTAATCGGGTTTGGCTCGCTGCCAACAGATGGCGACTTGGCCCATCTCCCACCCGTCGGTATATACCTATATATTCGACGTCTCAGCCCAGCCTACCTACCTTACCGACCGCACCTCGGTAAATCGTCCACTTTGTATCGCCCACTTTACTACCCACCAAGCGTGACGTATGGCCCGTCCGTGCGAGTAGTTCGATGATCGTCCGTAATGCGCTTTATGGTTTGTTTTTATCGACTCCGCGACACTTCCAGCTTCCTAGTCGCCGCCGCTCCCGCGCCCATGCCCATGCCCGTCCATCCCCTCCAACGTCCCCGGGGCGTAACAGCCAACAGCGCAGTTCACATGCGTGCGCGCGGCTCCCACGTTTAGGCTACTTGGCCGCTCGGCTCCACTCGCCTCTTTGCTGCATGCAAAACTCGGAAAGCGCTGACTCAATCGAATTAACTTGCATTTTCCCGCCCGATGCGCACCTCCCCTGCTTTTCCCTGCTTGGGTTTACACAGGCACCGCGCGGGGCTCGATAATTCAATGAACCTTAAACTGCTATCGCTGACTTGTTTACGGAGAGCGCGGCGTGGCACTTTGCAAAAATATATGCGCACGGGACTGGACGATTAATCACTCGCACACGGGAGCCGAACGAAAGTTCGCCCACGGATTTATTTGCCCCCGCGCGAATCTTGCGCTCTACGTGTGCGTGTGCGTGTGCACGCGAGCGCCAATTGAATTATGCCTAAGCGAAATTGGGATGCGCTTCGCTAGACATCGATTGCATTCCGACTATTTATTGCTCATAGATCGTCATTTGCTGATGGTCTATACTGCCTTTTCTCTCTTCGTCGTCAGTTGGTTATTGGTAGCTGCTTCTTTACGTCTTCGTTCGAAAAACTTACTTACTCCGACTGGACGCAAGGTTTAGCAGAGTTTATAAGTCATTGTTTGCAAATGCGAAATTCGTATTTCACGTTTTTAAAAAAATTGGTGACGACAGCAACTTGTAAATTGCGAACGAGCAATTAGTCAACCTTCACCAACGAAAAACAATAGACAAATTAGTTGCATTAGAGTTAATTATGGTAGAGTATTTGTCCTTTTTCCTCGGACTCGGCAGGAAACTGCGTGCACTCCGTGAACTCGAGTCGAGTCGAGGTTTACTCGTTTTGAAGCTGCTTAACCTCTTATTCGGTCATAATTTTCGCTCGCACAGGCTTTAAAGCCCATGGACGGTAAAAATTGACTCTTGAAATAAAAGGCCCCTGGCTGCAATCTTTCATCTCTTTTCATTAGGCGTTTACGAGTAGTTGAAAAGTCGTAATCCGGCGGAACGACACCGTAAATCCAGGCTTGTCACTCTTCGTAAAAGCGAGTTAAGCGCCTGGTAGTTTCGTCAATCGGGGCACGCGGGTGCCCACGCGGATCTTTATCGGCCGTAAAGGAAGACGTTTACGATCCATAAAGACGCTGCGGGGGCGAGACCGCGGCAATCATTACCCCTTCCCGTGGTCGGCTTCCAAGGGCAACTACAGGCACGCGTCTGCCCAGCCGAGTGCACATCGTCCGCGAGAAGGAGAGATTTACAGGTCAGGCGCCCGGTAACACCTCGTAAACTTGGTTTAACGACTTCGACCGGACCTAACTGCTTCCTTCCTGCGATCGAATCCCGCGTCCCCCTTCCGCGCATCTCATTACGGGTCGTGGGCACCGATGATTATTACTCGTCCCGTAAAGGTGCGACCGGATCCCCCCTCCCAACCCTTACCATCTCTCACTATCTTTCTCTCTCTTTCTCTCTTTCACAGCACTGCCCATGAGAACTATTTACGGCCAATGACGTGGGATCCGCCGCAGTTCTATTCCACGTTTCTTATATTTTTTCAATTCTCGAATAACATGTGGCGACGAAATGTCGAGAGTCATAAAAATTCTTTTAAAAATGACATCACTGAAATAAGAATTTATGCCGGCCCCGTAAGTTTTTTCTCCGTTAATAAATTCATCCTCCGTGCTTCCACTCCTTTAACAAAGCTTGTGAACTTCTTGTCTTTTATTTAAGTGGCTGGACTGTTAAAGTTATTAGTATAATAAAATATTTTATTCGTAAATACATTAAAAACGATAAGTGTACTGCCGACTCTATAATTATATTATCGAAATTGGGTTCAACAGAAGGGGGTATTAGTACACACCAACGTGCGACGCCGCAAAAATGCCATTAGATTTTCCGTGACATAAGGCGAGTGCGTTTAAAGGTTCGTTCAATTTAGATCCTGAAAATAATATGGATTCAATTTAGCTCGTGCCATCTTCTTTGGTTTATGAAAAATTCCGAAAAATTTAATAGCCAGCAAATGTAGATGTAGCGGAGATCTTTTTATTCGAAATGACAAAGAAATGGCGATTGGAGGAGTTCCCACTCGTCGTATAATATGGCCGAATAATATCTCTGACTGTGAGCCATGCATAACCTCAAAGTTTTACGTAAATGCCAGCCACGCGTTTACTTTTCCATAATCGTCCATTGGACGTTCAAAATATGTACTACCGGATACGCAAAAGGGCCGGGAAATAAATGTCGGCCTCGGCGTGCGAGATTTCGCACATCGGGACAAGAGCTCGCGAAAGAAACGTCCGCTCGTGCGAAGATACATCGACCGCTTTATGATTTGTTTTGATTACACATCATTACCATTTCACGCCTTTCGCTGAGAGCGTAACGACTGACAGTAAATCCACCCGCTGATTTTATCGCGACGTTTATGAGCGTCATTATCGGGTGATACAACTCGGAGCGCCGTAAAGCCTACGCCTTTGCAAAACGGGGGCGGGGTAGAGAGAGCGAGGCAGTCGGCGTGCCGTTGCGTTCCTGCGCTGGGCTCGGGAGTGGGGGGGCTTCCGAGTTAAGCGATCGTCCGATAGATTGCGCTCTTATGAATTGTCTCGTTAAATCATTCCTCGCTTGTAAACTCGCCTTACGCTTTTTGGTAAGTCTTACTTTTTTCTTCCGCACCCCGTGTTTATTTTGTATAAATATTTTTTATGCCCAGCAGTTTATCGCAAAAATGCTTCCCTTTTTTTGCACGTTAATTAATGCACTCGCAGGCGAGCTTGGCTCTCTTTGCGAATAAATCTATGAATATTTATTTTTATGAAATTTGCTTTAATTCTGAGCTGCAAACGGTGATGGCATTTTTTAATAAAAATACTATTGCCTGCAATTATTTCAGATTCAAACTAAAATTCACTTTCCAATTATTTTACCGTTTTTAAAGAAAGTCGTTATTACATTTTTATAAGAAAGCAATATCTGCTTTGTGTTTCGATCATCTTGATAATTTTTAATCAACTTTCGTGCTTAAGAAATGCTTGTAATTTATTATAGATGGTTTTCAGTCAAGGATCATAATTTTACGCAACTAGATTTTATTGTTGCTGAAGTAAGGACTGTACGTATTTGAGGGAGAGTCAAAGCCTATTCGTACTACTACGTACCTAAAAAGTGTAACTAAAAAATACGGAATGCTTTTGAAGTGATGTAAAATTAGATATTAGTGAAGTTAGGAGGATTTTTAGGACCACTGCTGTCCCGAAAAGCGTGCGCCATTGAAATTAATAAATTATACCGAATTGAAAATATTGAATTAGCGGCTAATCTGGAGCTCAAATCCCGCGGACAAACGCATCAAAGTTGTGTTTACGAATCCCCCGGTAACGGCAACTAGGAAAGTCATTCAACTTCCGCATATATTTTGCATCTCTATGTGTGTACGGTTGCGCAAAATCACCCCGGCGGGCTCGCGCCCTCGGCACGAAACGAGTCATAGTCCGAGGCATCGCGAGTCGAGCAAAATTCCTAAAATCTGGTTTTCGCACGACGATATTAGCATTTAAAAGCAAGTCGCAGATAGAGAAAAAAAGGACGCGAGCAAGAGCGAGAAACGCGACAGGGAGCGGAGAAAAGAAGAGAGAAGGCAGCCCTGTCTAGCGGCGCCATTGGTCCGCATTTACACAACAATGAGGGGCCGCACTCTAAAAACTCTCAGAATCCCCGGAGAGCTTCGTGTAGCGGAGAGCTTGGCTAGAGCGAGAGCGAGAGAGAGAGACGGGAGGGAAAAAAGGACGAGCGAAGCGACGGATAAAATGCGTAGGAGGGAGTGAAAAAAGGGAGAGGACAAAAACACGAGTGAAAAGACAGAAAGAGAAGGAGAGACAGCTCTCGCGTATAATATAGGGTGTGTAACATGGTCGTCGTCGTCGTAGTCGTCTCCTTCGTGTCCGTTTTCTCCCATAGTAGTGCGAGACGACCAAGGGGAGGAGGGAGAAGGAGAGATACAAGTCTTTGGGCACACAAGAGACTTGGACCGTCCCTTCTCTCTCTCCCTCTCTCACTGTATCCTGGCTTTTTTATCTTTTCTTTGGGCTCTTGTGGACTAGTCGGAGACTATAAGCTGCCTAGTGTACGCGCGTGTGGATATTTCTAACATCACGCGTTCCGGCTCTGCTCTTTTCTGTAGCAGCATCTCGGAGCATCTCGTCCCCCATCCCACGAACCGTCTCTCGGAGCCCCACACCAGTCGAGAGAGAAAGAACGATGGCGGTTGCGACGTTGCCAAATTATCTTTCTCTCCTAACCACTTAATATTCCTCCTTACGAGAAGCGATACTTGGATTGACCGTTTGATCCGATCGCAATGTCTCTTCTTCTCCGGGGGCTCCCCGCTTTCGAAGCCTCATTCTTGGGCTCATTCCTCACCGATTCATTATACAGGCACGCTATACTCCAAAGGCGGGACGTCGTTTTCCCGTGAAATCTAATGAAGTCTTTTTTAATGCTGCCGAATTTATCTCTCCATTTGCTCTCGCCTTCGCCTTTGCTTTTACCATTGCTTTTCCTCGGCTCGCTAACTCTGCAAATAATTGCAATACCTTCGTCTGCTGCTGCTGCTGCTGCTTATACTCGATTTAATTTGCTTCCACTCATCTCGCCGGGGCAATAGGTGGGCAACGACGATGGATTCCTGGATGCTAATAAGCCATTGAACGCGCGCCTTAATCGAAAGCCAGCCGTAGCTTTATATTCCTACGCAGACAGACAATTCTAATTGGTGAATTCGAAGCTAATCTAATCGAACTTCATCCTCCTTCTCGGCAAAATCGCCCGGGAAAATATTTCCTCGCCCGGTTTGAAGAATGAGTCTTACACGAACGATAGTTTCCGAAAAATTTTTAGTGTAAAAACTCGGTAGCACCGGTGCTGTAATTAGGAAGTATGTGTAGCCGTTTCATAAATCTCACTCTTCACGTGTTTTCATGGAAAATCGTGAAGTATACGCAGGGCGTTAGCGTTTTGCCGTAGCCATTGATCATATCGCCGCGACGAGACTTCGATTATAGCTCCTACAAACTCATATTTCAAGTTGTTAAGTGCACCGCAATACATTACAATTATATTTACAACGTGCCTGTTCCTCGACTCATCATCGTTTCAAATCGCAGAGGCGCAAATTGTCGCTAACTTTTAACGCCGATCCGCAAAGTGATCGCGCGGCGTCCGCATCGAGCCACGAGTCGAAAGGAATCGTTAAAATAGACGAGGAAGCGCAGCCCGAGCGCAGGTAAATATAAACGTGCGACCGCGGGGCCAAGACAGTCGGCGTTTCCGCGGTCGTTTATTCCGTGCGCAGCGGCGGACCACCCGTAGCACAATTCTGCTTAGAGTTAAGTGACGCGAGTTTAATGTTCCTCGAGGGGCTCCCCCTTCGCGGCTTCTCCCGCGACGCACTCAATAAATATCGCCGGTTCAATTTATTGCCCGGCTACTAAGTTACTCGGGACACGCAATTAACACGCGCTCAATCTCGCCGCGTCCTCCGCGCTTTTTAGCGCGTGCCGACTTTCACCGCCGGCGTCCGATGCATTAAATCGTTTCGCGGGCTGATGGATATCTGACGCCCCGCGCTGCACCGAGCCGACGGTAATATACGGCCCCGACGCGATGTTGCGCCACCGCTTTTTCGTGCGCGGCCCGCGGGATTTTTATTCGCTCCTTTAAATACGGAGGGGCTTTTCGCGCAAAAAGTGCGAATGCCGCGCGATGGGCGGGGACATAAATTGCTCGCTAAGATTTTATGCCCCCGATCCGCCTGATTTATAGCAAAATAATGATGTTGCTTATCAGGGATGCCGGCCTTTTTAATTATTCTATTACTCGTAACAACTCACTGTTCCGCCGAAGAGCCAGTAATTTATCGCCGCCGCCGCCGCCGCCTCAACGTGGATCGCTAATAACTTTATGAAACGCCCGAAATATTAATTCGCAGCTCATCAGAGGCTGATAGTTTACTCGGGATAAATTTTCTCCGTATCGGTTTTCTTTTATTTTGGTTTATTCTTCGGATCTGCGCAGCTGCTTGCGCGTGAATACGCGCTTTTCCTCGACGCCCTTAATTTTTCCATAAATTCTGGAAGATGAAACTCAAGTCCCAAGTTATTCGGGAGACAAATTAGTTCATAATTTACGAAAACATTAGTGTTTATCTTGAGTTGTTGGGCTGCGCAAACGCATACTCGGCTGGCTCGACGGACCTCCGGCATCGTAATCAGACGAAGGAGCGACTTGGGGTAGCGTCTAAGCTAGTGCACCCAGGGCAAGGCAGCTTGGCCCGAGAGGGTGCGAGAACTAATTGTGATACATTCCGCGGGGAGTTGGCCCAGGCGTGTACACATCGCCACGAACCCGAGCCCGAATGCGAGCAGACCGACCCTTCGTTCGAGCCGAGGAGGAGATTCGCGAACCGACGGGGGGAGGGGGCGAGGAACGTGTAGTTAGTTATGCGACCAGGACTAGGTGCGCGCGACTTTCCAGTCGCGCCTCGGTGTTTTTCATTTTCTTTATATCGCCCCGGGTGCTCGTAAAACCATTACCCGTGACCGGAAGGACCCTGCGACTCTGTTCCGGAGGAGCGCGGTGAGCGAAAGGTGCGTCTCTCGCGTTCTCCGACCCCCGCGTCTCGGTGAGCTTCGTAAAAGTTATCTCTCGCACCGTCTGCTGACGGAGCCGAGGAGCCTCGCGTAATTACTTGCGTGCGGATTGGATTTCGCGGCTTCTTGTGTTTCAATGAGTCGCGCCGCTCCCGTCTCTAAAGTAACGAAATCTCGAAACTCGTACGCGCACACGTGAATGCTTTTGAGCAAAGTTGCGCAGTATTGAATTACTCTTATTCGCTTCTGGAAAAGTTCTCCGGCATGAATCGGAGAAGAGATTTATCGCCGGGAAACTCCGTCTGTTATTACCATCAGCGAAGTCTCTCGTTTGTGTAAAATGTCATTGAGGAGTTGGAGCAACTGCCGGATAAACGATTCGAATTCCTTTTACAAAGGAAGACACATGCGCCGCGCGCTGACGTTGACGATAAAAGGGCCTGCAATATAAGCCGTGACACTTACGAGTATTTTCGTAACCGTCGTTTGCATATTAATTGGTCCTCCCGGTGCACGCACATGTGCGCGAGGCACACAGACGCTCTTAGGAGAGTCGCGTCGCTGCACCCCAAAATGAAGTTTCAGTTTCGCCAGAAGACGTAGCCGCGGAAATGGCACGGGAAGGCGCTCTTTCCTGGTCTCCGGCATCCCTCGGGAGAAATAAAGTTTTCTCGGTATAGCGGGAGCGATCGACGCTAGGCGATTCTTCGCCGATTCTCGGCTCTTGGACTCCTACCAATCCGAGGCGAGAACTGCCGTTGTTTTCACCGGCTGGTAATTTATTTTCGTGACGAATTGCCACCTACTTGTGCTTGCTTCTTCCTTCGGCATTCGCTCCCCTCTTCTCCCTTAGCTTCTGATGCCCCTGCTCTTCTTCTCGCTCCGTCACTTAGCTTCCGTCTCATGCACCCCCGCTTCTGTTTTCTTTCCCCCGCAGCTAAAAAGAAAATGTCACGTTTCATTTAGAGGTTCTCGCGCAGGCGCGTATACGCGCGAACGCGTCCAATCCCGGTACCTATAATTTATCGACGTCGGGTAAAAAATCTTCCCAAAGTAGAACAAAGCCAGTTCGCGAAAAATAGCTAGCGCGAGAGTGAGGGAGGAATGGAGGGTTGGCGGGAGGGAGGGAGCAAGGGACAGACGGACGGAGGAAGGGAGTGAGAGAGAGAGAGAACAAGAGAGAAACGAGGGAACGATCCGTCTCCCTTAGAGATTTATCGAGTAAACAGACGTGCTCAAGTCCATTCCCGAAAATATATTTGCCTAGAGATTTCTCAAAAATATAGATATATTTCGCAGCTTAGCTCGGAGGAAAAAATATTATTTATCGAACTAACAGTATTACATTAAAATTGTAATTTTTAATGTATATTAATTGCCGAGCTGCAAAAAGATAAAAATCATTACCAGTAATGTCGTACTTTATGAAACTAGGAAGATAAATAAAATTTTTACAACGCGCTTAAATTATAGTTAGAGTTGACTAGGGAATGTCAGGTTTCTCTGCTTTAGAAAGGTGTAAATCGTTTTATTTTATTACAATCTGAGGTATTATCTTTTTCGAAATGCTACTTAAATTAAAAAAAAAATCGAAACAGCATCGCGCGAAGTTTAATTAAATGTTAAGAATTAAGGCAGCCTAATTAAAACAAGGAAGATGAATAATAATTCATTTTTTTCAGTCAAAATAAAGCTAAATTCTCTTTAAAAGCTAAAACATTTTCAGCAACTTGGGCTTGTAAATCATTCGTAAAGTCTTCATTCCTCTCTGTCGTTCTCAACATTAAATACGAATATTCCCATGTAAATTCACTTTAAAACGATCCATACTGGCAAACAAGCGGGATTTCGGCGCACACGCAGCCCCACTCTTGCGGTAAGTTTACACTCGTAAAAAGCTCTCGGACGATCGTAAAAAAGTCGAAGGAAGCGAAAACGTCAAAAATAACGAGTCCACGAGGGGCGTGAGGGAAAATACGCAAAAACATTGATGAAAATAAACGCGGCGAGGAGCTTCACCGGCCGGGCACAGGGGCACGAATAAAAAGACGGATAATTAATTAAGCCTGGGGGGTATTCGTCTCCTCCACCATTTTCCTTTTTGTATCAAACGCCAGCGAGCGTCGGGAGCGCGTTATTCTCGAGCGGCCTCCCGAGGATTTTCCACGAAGAATATTCTCGGCTTTTCCGGGCGGTCGTCGTCGTCGCTGCGCCGCCACCGCCGCCGCCGCCTCCGTCGTCGCCGTCGTTGTCGCGCTCAAGATTCTCCGTGGGGCCGCAACGAGAAAGAGGCGGAGGAGGAAAGCGTGCGAGTACGCGGCGCCCGATCCGGAGATAAGTCAGCGGCCTGACTCGGTCTAGCGCGTTTCTCCGACGTGCGCGCGCGACCGGGATATTCGTCTTTTTGTCTCGGGCGTCCTCTACTGTTACTGCTGCGCTGTGTGTGCGTGTGCGTGCGTGCGTGCGTGCGTGCACGCGTGTGTGCGCCACTCCTCTATCTCATTTCTTTGCGTCCCCCTCCTTTCCTTTTTCTCTTTATCTTTTAGAGAACGATTCATCACTCGCGTTCTTTCCGTCTTGCTCTCCTGTTTTTCGACTCTTTTCCCCCGCTCACTCGTGTGTGTGTGCAACAGAAATATTCGAAAGGAGCATTTGTTTATTCAATTTATTATAGCAGCGCGATTTTTATTTTTTCACACCGATGTTTGCTGATACTAATAATATGGCCCCAAAAAGAGTTCTTCGGAACAATCGTAGGGACAAAATGCTACTCCAACAATCCGTTAAACATTGTAAATAAACATGCGATTACAATGAAAGGCGAAAATATGAAGCCTCGCAAAATTAAATTAAGTAACGAGTTTAGTTTACTTGCTAATTACACATTCCTGATTTAGTAAAAAATGTGGCTGTGAAGAAGCCGCGCTCGGACGCTGAAAATTATGACGGAAAATTTCACTCGCTTTATAAATCACGCTGCGCTTTTATTTTCTCGACAGGTCAAAAATTTTCGCCTCTTCTGCTCGCAATAAAGAAGCGAGCTTCAAGATTCTCCGTAATATTACTCTAATACATCACCGAGTATAAGCGTGTAAATACGAAATCGTAAAAAAGGCTGCGGTATCGAGTACCATTCCGCGAAGTGCGCGAGTACACGTGTTGTCCTTGTATCGTTTTCCAAAAACGTCTCTCCGGCCGGGTCCTCGCGCTTGTGTCTCAACGCACTCCCACACTCGCGTCGCGAGCGGACAATTCACGATGGGGAGCCCGTGTTAGTCCTGCTCGGTCTCGCACTAGATGAAAACCGCGTGCGCAGGAGATAACGGGCGTTTCTGAGGAATACGTACGTATCGGTCTGTACATCATTCGTTGCAGCGATAACAGCGCCACAACGTATGAAAAACACTTTGGTCGCTGTATTTTTGAAGATTTTCGCGAGGAAAGCGTTCTTGGGTAGTAGGATAGCAAAGCGCGATTATCGTTTTGTTTCCGCCTCAGCCCCGACGAAAGTACGAGGGTGTCTGCGTACGATCACAAAACGGAAAAGGTAAGATTTAAAAAAGGACCGACGCTGCTGAAACTCACTCTGTTCTGAGCTGCGATATATGAATCGCGATAAGAGGCGAGCACCCGTGTAGGAAGTATCTCCCAGATAAGAACTTCCATCTGGGCTGTAACCACAGATGTATAATTCGACGCTCAGCCTGTCGGCTGTGCGAGATTTAATAAGCGCCGAGAAAAATAAAAAATGCTGCCTTGTCAAAGAACCGCAGAGTGCAGTCCTCCGTGTAATCGAATAAAATAGATTGCATTTTCACGAGCGCGCGACTGCAATCGGGGTCGATGGCGCGGAGCAAGGAGCGGTAGAGAGAGAGAGAGAGAGAGAGACGGCTCAATTCGGAAAAGTGTCTCGTTCGCGCGCCGGCAAAGCTGTCGATCGATTTATCGCTGCGCCTGCAACGCACACAGACGCGCAACTGCACTCTCTCTCTCTCTCTCTCTCTCTCTCGTTTTTTCGGGCAACGAGGAAAAAGGTGGTATTCCGGTAATTCGGTCATGGGACTGTGCGCGACGCAGCGTCCAGAGTAAGAGCGAGCGAGAGAGAGATAGAAATGGGAGGAGGGTACGAAGAGCGCAAAGGGAGAGGGGCGTTCCGACGACCGACCCCGCATGGGGTAGCTTGTGCAGCTCGTGCGCGACACCAGAGCCATCTATATCCCCGGAGATTTATGGGCTCGGCTCTGGCCGCTGCAGCTTGGGCGCGCGCGCGTGTGGGTTCGTGCGTGTGCGCGCGCGATGTGCGAGCGCGTCGGTAGTGCCCCCTGTCGCGACGCGCTCGCCCCGCGGGGGTTTACGCGCGCAATTCGCGCGATCCGATGGCTAAAAAGAAGACAAAGGAGGGACGGGAAAGCGAAGAGGAAGCGGGAGGCGAGGCTTCGATCTTGGGCGCGAGGAGCTTCCTCGGCATTTTACAAGGCCAGGACTCTTGGGCCGCGCGGCTCTCGGCTGTGTTCTGGGTTGTCGGATAGCGGTGCGCTACGAGCGGGGCATATATATTTCGAATATTCCGAGATGAACGTGAGAATTGGATGCGTCGAATGATGAATTATTAACTACGTATTCTGTTTTATAGCGCGGATACGCGTTATTTATATGTTTTAGTGCTCGAGGAAGGGCTTTTTGATGGCTTAATTTATGAGAGGATAGAGCTTGTTTCCTCTCTTTTATGTTTTTATTTTCTCTCGAGTTGTTTTAATACGCTGGAGAATGTCTTTATTAAAATGATGTAGAAGTTCCATGAAATTTTGATTGCGTAAGTTTTGCTCGATTTCAGAAAAGTATTCCTGCGTTTCTTGCCGGTATATTTCAGTGACGAAAAGATTTGTTTTTCGCCTGAATTTTGTTGTGTTCTTGACTCTTTAAAACGATCGCCACATCCGCAAATGATCATGTTCAGGAAATACGTGTAATTTTTTTAATTTTTACCACCAAAACGTTACTGCAGCTGCTCATTGTAACTTCTTTTCTTGTAAAGTGATATTACGTTTGAAGCCCTTGACAGCTGTGCCTCTCGAATAAACTACCAGCCGTTTCGATTCAATTTTTCTGCGCGAAATTGCGTTGGCGTGGTCTGAATACCTTTGAATGCCTTAATCAGCACACGACGCGTCTCGCCTCAAAATTATTAACTGAATCAAGCGTGAAACAGCCGGGCCAACATTGTAAAAATTTACCCCCTAACTAACGACTGGAGTGCATGCGATGTTGTTAACTAAAAAAGTTACTCAAACATCTTTTGTAAACGAATTCAATGTGCAGTGCATGAATCAAGCTGCATCGGCACAAAATAGTAACTGCATTTTTCGAAGCGCAACCGCCACCAATAGGCTATGAAAAATCCACAACGTCCTGCTGTGACTGTCTTCCATCTCCGTCGTCGTCTACGGTCAGCCATAGCCTGTCAATACCGCTATAAAACAATAAAGTCAGCCCCGCGGCACTTAAAAAGGCGAGCCCTCAAATAAAAGCCGAGCAAAACAAAAGATGCATCCATCCATCGAAATTCCCGCCCGTACATATGATCGGGGCATCGTCCGCAAGAGTCGTTGTCGAGGCAATAGAAGAGTCGAGCGGCTATACGCGCGAGGCCGAGGTTTTCTCCGGAACGGCCCCCTCGACGCGGCCGTCCATTCGCACCCGACACAGTAATGTCCGGGGTTCGAGCCGCCGCTCCGCTCGTCGGGGTGTAGTTACCGCTCCTCTCTCTCTCGCTCTCTCGCCCACTCGCATGGGTTTCCCGTCCCACTGAGGTGGTGGCCGGGCCGCTTTACGAGCAACCTGTGGTAACGAGAGCGATAGATAATAACCGTTCTCTCATCTCTCTATCCCTCTTTTTCCTCTACCCCGTTCTCTGCCCTTCCACGCGGCCGTGCACTAACTCGCGTGCCCGGTGCTCTCCTTTCCCCTCTCTCTCTCTCTCTCTCTCTCTCTCAGCGATCTCGTCAAAACTTCCGTTATGGTTTTTCCGATTGCCTTAACTCGATGGAGCTTCTTGTTTCTTTCTCTTTCGTTCGTTTCGCAAGTCTAGCTTTGCATGAATTCTCGTGCAGCACGAGTTCGAACACGTTGCATGAGTCCTCGCCACACAACCCGAGTGCACATCGTCGAATTCGCGAATTATCTCCTCTATTTTCGTAAACTTTTTCGCGTGCTATCTGCATTTTTACGCGAGTTTACGTTTATACACAGTGCATATATTATTCCGTAGCCGGGTTTCTCTTTTTACCTTTTTCATAAATTTTTGGAGCGTCTTTCGCCTTCGTAATTAAATTAATCATATTTTTTATTTTTCCGGATACAGCCGGATTTAGAACGCTCGTTTGTTTTGTTATTTTTATCCATTAACGATAAATTTTCAATACCCGGCAGATTTTGAATTTTCTAATATTTTTTTAATTGCCTTAATGTATAATATTCCATCGGCATAGTGAATGAGCATAAACGAGACTTTTCGTCTCTCAAATAATAACGTTTATCGTGCCTTTCAATTATAAAATAAAATTAATGATCGGTATTCATCGGAAAGTAGAAAGCAATAAAATTATTTTGTATTAAATTATAATGAGCAAGTTGTGTCCGACTAGTATTTAATCAGCTTAATAAACTTGATGATTAAGTATTAATATGCATACTTCATGGCATTTTATTGAACGATAAATGGAGGAGATAATTAACAGGCTATTGAATTTCACTACACAATTGCTCCTCAACATTATTCAGCGCGCGCTCAAATGTGTGTATTTCAAATTGACACAACACCAATAAAATCAGCCACTACTGATACATCCGCGAAACTAGCGAATATTGGCAACATTGGCTATTTCATTGCGTAAAAATGATCAAAGTCTGTCGCATAATAAACGCACGGAGACGAAGTTTAATCGCGGAGTGTAATTGTTTATCGCACAACTGCTCGCATTGCGTTTTAAGTAATACATCGCTAATAAGGAATAAAGCAGCTTTTTTCAAGAAATCACTTTTTCCGCTTTACTTCGGAGCGTGAATATATTTTCGTTTATAAGAAAATTGAATAATTGCTTTTACGCGCGCACAATTACGGCCGCGAGTAAAAAATTGTACCGCGAAGAATAATAAAACTCGAGGACGTAAAATAAAATATTCTTTATCGACGGCTGTGTTATGACGGTCGGAAAAAGCAGAAAAATATGGAGGCCATGCCTAAGCGTAAAGAAAACACGATGCGGTAAAATCCAAAGTTATTGCTGCGGAATTGAAAGGAAACGACGCGGCGGCCCGGCAGTTTTCCGCAGATTTCTCAGATCTCGCCCGTTTCGTTTCGATCTTCAAATGTTATTAAAGCGGCGCTCGCTCTCCTCCTCGCGAGCTCGTCCTCCTGAAATTTATGTCCGCTTAAAAAGTCCGGGCTCCTTTGAAAATCCTGATAAATGCGATGCGGGCAGATGCGTATATAGGCGATCTCCGGGGAGGTGCCCGCGAAAGAGTCCCCGCGTTCTTTTCACTCGGTCTAGGCCGAACAGCAAACTTGCTTCGCGAAAAAACGAGACGAAACGCATGATTACTTGAGCAAACAGGGACTCGCGCTGATTCGGCGCGACACCAATAGGCCCTCCTTAAAGCTCCGCTTTCCGCCCTCTTTTCTCAAGTCTCCTCTTTAATTGGGTGAACATGTTTAACCGGACGTTTGTTTATACAGACGCTTCCGCCTGTTTCGTTCACGGCCGTGACGCACTCCAAAACAGTAGCAGCAGCAGCAGCAGCTTTAATTTGGCAGCTGCCCGGCCATTTTCCCCGTAGCCGCTCCACGCACTTAAATGTAGATCTTTGTGAAGTTCGCTCCGATTGATCTTTTTCTCGCTTTCCGAACCTCGTGGAAATAAGACTGCCATGAAAAACAAATCTGAGAAAATACAAATCGCGCTAAAGCGTCTTTTAATTATTATTTACTTTCCTCTTTTACCCATAAATCTGTAGATAAATCTTGCGTTAGTTAGTTTGTGCGCGGAGAAACTGGATAATGATTAAGTTGATATTTCAAGTAGATTAGGAAAATTGCAGTGAAATTCGAAATTTTAACTTATCGATCTGTTGTAAGCCGAAAACAAATTACGATGAAAAGCGTTTTATTGCCTAAAGAGAGAAACTGGGTAGTTCCAGACGATAAAAGCTTCATAAACAATGCATTATGTACATAAAGAAATTCATAATTTTAATAGGATTCATAAGAATATAAAGGGGATTTATTTTATACGGCGCACGAGGCAAAACTAGAAAGAAGAACGTAAATTTGGAAAAGTTTAGTTTAAAGTTCCTCGCAGAAAGAATTCATTAAACGAAAAGCTAGTCGACGATGAACTTGCTCCTTTACTTTCGTTGATGCTCGCGCGCGCACTCGCGGAACTTTAAAAAAGAAACACCGAGCGCACGTGGGAGAGGAAAGAAGAAACGAGGACGATGCACAATGGACGAGCGATATAATGGTCGAGGACGGCGTATGAACTTGCGAACGCGTAACATCGCGAGTGCACAGTCGTTGCATTTTTGTTTATATGCGCTATCCGGACTTTTCGTCGCGTGCTGCTGGCTAGGAGCGAGTGAAAAGAGCGAGATAAAGCGAACACCGGAGAAAAAGAAACGAGGAATAAATAAGACGGGCAAAGAAGGAATTGCGTCTGGCTCGAGTCGTAGGCGGGTTTGCCAAGAGTTCAAAATCTTGTCTTCTCTTCTATTTCATCTTTTTGCTCCTCGCGAATTCGCCGAGGGAGAGAGAGAGAGACAAGAGAAAAATGCAGGACAAACAACTTTTTCGCGTTGCTCTCTCTCCATGGATGAGTTATGGTGTTTCTACTTTCGGGAGGATATTTGGTCGCGGCCCGTTTGGCGCTCCAGGCCACGTGAGAAACTCGTAGCGAGATGGAAGTGAAAAAGGAGTACACGAGGAGCGGGAATACAAAAGAAAGAGACATCGATAAAAGCAGCGACTTTCTCCTTGCGTCCATTAAGATAGACAGAGATTCGAACAACCTTACTGAAAATATCCCTCTATTGATATCATAAAAGCACCATCCGAACTTTTTCTACTTATGAATAATATATGCAAGCGCCGGAACTTTTCTACCTTTCCGCGATCCACTGAATTATCGACGCGGAGCTGTAAATAATAAAGTGCAGTTGCGCGAGTACGAGCCATTATGTACACATGCGTATTCATTCGATTGTGCAGAGTCATTAATTTCGATAAGGCGTTTTTCAATTTCTCCTTCTGCATTTTTAACGGTCGCGCAATACCGGAATTCACTCTCCCGGCTGACCGCGCACTGATAACCATCTCTAATTAAAAGGATGCTTCGACGAACATTGGAATTCGAATATTAGTATTCTTCGAATAACCGTCACATTATTCTACAAAGTTACGAGCAAATATTTCATGCCACTAAGTGCGCTGCTGAAAATATTTAGGGGAGAGACCTTTTTTCAATAGCAATTATTAAATATTGTGATAGGTACTCGAAACCCCGCAGGATAATGACTTATGTTTATGCGAGGCAGCATAATACTTGAATTTGATAAGTGGAAAATTATTTTTTTACGTAAGATTTATATTGTGTATATCCCACAGGAGAGTTTAGTTTAAAGGCTTAGTAATAAATTCACGGGCTTTGCTCCAATTAAATTTTTCGAAATTTCGCGAACGTTTTATCAATCAAATTATTCGCTTAACGCGCTCGATATTGGCTTATAACGAAAAATAATAAATCGCAAGACCGCAACAATTACATTTCTAGGTCATGGCTCAGAATCTCAAATATTTAACGGAGCCTGCGTGTACGAGTAATAGAATTCCTTATTTAAAATCGATGGTTCGGGGGCAGCGTCGCGAGCGCCCCTTTTCTCGATATAAAATCCACGAGGCACCGCAGCCCCGAGAAAACTCCCATCTTCCCGATCAAATAAAAAAATGGGGGTGGAGGAGTCGCCGAGGGACAAAAGAGCCTCAGCTATATGTCAGAGTCGGCGATACACCCCTTTTGGACTAGAATTTTTGCAAAACCGAGACACGAGACGCACGAACACGAGCGCGCGAGTGGCGCAACGTGCGTGAACCACCGGACAGAATAGCAGCACGTGCGTCTCGTTCTCCTATTAGTGGAAGCGACGTGAGAAGTCGAACCAGCTTCGGGCTTTTCCTCCACTCTCTCTCTCTCTCTTTCTTTTGAAGGTATAACCGAAGAGACCCTGGACCTTTTTGCTCAAAGCTGTCACGGCCGACGTTCAATACTCTCGCCCGAATATTTCATCATGGGGATGTCCCTCTACCCCCCTCCCCCTGCCTCTTCAAGAGGATCTCAATTTATTGTTCGTAGCGCACCCGACTTTTTCGCACCTCAATATGTCCCCAGAATACAATTTCAGATTATCAGGGTTTCCTCGGTGAATCTTTCACAAAATCGACTCCTCCTTCTCCTTCGACTTCAAAATGACTTTTCTCTACCAACTACAGATTATTTTCCAACTGGAGAACTTGTTTCTTTATTGCAGGTATTACGAGCGCGAGTTTAATTTTTAATTGAAAACTATCAGTTCGCGCCGATAAGTGCCAGGCAGCTCTTCTTTTTCTTATTCATTTATTTGATTATCCAAGAGTCATTTCGTAAAATCTTAACGTGTTGTTCAAGCACCAATTATTAAGTATTAATATTCGAACGTCAATGCAAGCCCTAGCGTAAAGTATCTTTACATTTATGATGCCGTATTAACTATTAATATGCATGCGCAGTAGTGTAATTGGGAAAATAAATCATTATATTTAATTAGTTTGAGCGTTGTGCGATTAATAAGCCTCGAGAGACTAGTGTGTAATTGTTTGTGCTATTGTCACAATTATGGTATAATCACAGCCAAACGCATGTTGCATTTTACATTTGAGAATAAAATGAAAATAGTAAGATTTTTTGCTCGTCGAACGCACCAAATATGCTCGAGGCTTTTCCATTTCCAGTTTCTTTCCACTTTTCTCAAGCTCGGAACATAAATTTGAAATAATTTTGAATAATACGTCCGTAAATAATCGAGGATTGAATTTTTTATAATAAAATATCTCCTGTAGATATTATCATTGATAAATAGCTGAACGATCACTTGGAAAAGACGAGTTTTTGTTCGGTGCTGGCCCGAGTGAAGGAGTAAATTCAAATCGAAAGATCGAAAGTTAATAGAAAGAGGTTGATAGTGAGAGAGAGAGAGAGAGAGAGGACAAGCACCACTACGAGCGACGAGAATCTATCGCTGGATGTAACCCACCCTGTTTTTGTTTTCTGTTTCAGGTGAGTAGCAGTCAGCACCAGCCGTTTCTGTAATGCCAAATAGGTATGGATGTGCGTAACTGTCGATAGTCGGCTTATCGGTTGCGGCGAACGAAATATGCTGCACCCGGTGAGTGACGAAGTACCTCGGACTCTCCCGTAGCTCGCATACTCGACCAATGCCCTTGAACTAGTTTTTTTGAAACACATCAACTCCAACACCACATCAGAAACCACGTGTTCAAATATGTACATTTAGTTTGTCTCGTTTATTTTTTTGTTGCGACCTTCGCCATAAACGCATAAAATGTAGTTTGAAGTTGTTACAAAGAGGCAAAGCTGAGCCTGGAATTCATTCCGCTGCTTATATCCACGATTATATTCTAAAATTGGACGAGAAAAAAAATTAGCCGGTAGACGAGAGAAAAATTATAGCGTCTTGGCGTTGTATACGACGGTGAACTGCGTGAGAAATAAAATGAACGACGGAGAGAAAGAGAGGAGACTTTGTGCCCGCGCCCACACGAGAGAGGCATGCATTTTTTTTTTCAAAGAAAAAATAAGATTATTTCGAGGGGTTAGAGGAGCTTGCGGTTTGCGAAGGCATACATAGTTTAACATTGTGAAATAAAATGAAACCTAAAATACGTAAGTAGAGTTGCAAAAATTGAATCTTAGATGTTAAGGTACGTTTAATGTAGGGAGAATAATATAAATATTCGTAATTATTGCTGCAATCGATATGGACGAAAGAGCTGTGGCTTAAATATGATATTATAAATAGTCGTGCGAATCTTGGTGTACAAATTTGTTCTACTTTTATTTCCGTAATCTATAAGTTTCTCATTAATATTATTATTATTATTATTATTATTATCATTATCGATTATTATTATTATACTATTATTATTATTATTATTATTATTTATTATTATTATTATTATTATTATTATTATAGTATTATTGGTATTTTCTCTATTCGCAATAAAAGTGCAAGTGTGTACGTCGCGGTGCGCTGCGTTCCTATCCGAGCGACAACACCGACGACTCTGTTGATGTTATATTTTTTTATTTTTATTATATTGCCTATATACGATCTCGAATGAAGAAAATGCACTTTCACCGATTATTGATCAATAGGGAAAGACTTGACCGAAATTTATAAAATCTCAAAGTAAAAAATAGGTTAAGATGCATTCTCGATCGCGATCGGACAAAAAAAAATATATATATATATACATACACAGAAACGAATGAATGAGTAAATAAATATTTAAAAAACATATATATATATATATATACACACACACATAATTACGTACATATATACAATTATATACGTATACATTTATATGCACACACGCCCCTACGTGTATGGGCGTGTATATATAAATATACATACGTATGTATAGATATATGCGTGGATATGTAATTTTTCGTGTTCGAAATTTTTGTTATTATTGTCTAGATTATGACGATGTATTCGCTCAGTACCTGCAAAGAGGGTAACGAGTTCATGCGCAGTTCAATTCGAAAATGCCTTCTTTGAGAAATAAAAGAAACGTAGATAAGTAAAAACTAATACGATCTCTTTCTCTCTCTCGGCGTGCATCGCTCGTGAGTTAGTTGAGATACCGATAAGTGAAGTAAAAAAGTCGCGCATGCAAACGCTTTAAAAAAACATAAAAATAAAAAACACAAAAATAAGAAAATGAACGTGTGTTAGAGCCGATCGGGGGAATGTGAAAAACTGAGAAGCAAAAACGGGCGAAAGCTGCGGTTAAGCACGAAAGATACTTATGTACGTAAACTACCTAGTACCTAATAAAATTTAAACAAGCATCAAAAAAAGCATCCGTAAATGACAAAAATGAAGCGCGACGAGTGCTCTACTCTACAACCGAGTTAAAGTAATTTTATTCTAGTTAGAAAATGTATACGACTAGCGTTTAGCTAAGAAAAAGGAACAGATAGAGGCGATGCGAAAATAGCTCATGATAATGAAAAGTCGCGTGGCCGCAACGGCGTGACTGCAGTATTTCTTAAGAGGAATATATAATATTAAGAATTATTTATTTGGTGGATCTCCGTACGAAAAATGTCCGCGCCCTCCTCTGTGTACTATACGATTAATTAGGCGACGAGTCGAAGAGGCGCGACACTTTCGCGTATGGCGCATGCGCGCGCGCGCGCATTACGCTATATATACATAGCCGTGTTTTTTCTCTTTTCACTTTCTATACATACTTCGTTCATTCTCGTTTCTCCTCTCTTTTTTTTTTTTTTTATCACTTGTCTATCTCTTAAATATGTGTGAAGACGTTCAATTCCACCGTAGCAAAATTTGTTTTTTCTCCTTTTTTGTAACATAGTAGAAAGTATACGCAAGGTATACAAGTATAAACGATTTTTGCCGAAGATACCCGAGGAATTTGACGTGTATTATTTTGTGTATAATCCGAGAGGCGGCTGGCCAGGGCCGCGAAACTTGCTTTCTTTCTTTTCTCACGCCGAGTAGACGGAGAGAAAAAGTCGTCGGAGAAAATTATCCTACGGAACGGCTGCCGTTCCGCGATTTTTGTCATTGTAAACATTATACTGATTATACGATTGCTATAAAATGAAAAAAGACGAATAAATACGATTCGAATAAAAATCATCAGCAAAAAAAAACAGAAAAACCTTGGCTTTTATTCTTTGCACACGGTCCTGGCCGTGGCAGATGCACCTTTTTGCCCCCTCCCATCCCTTAATCCAGTTATTTTGACCTTTTACTCGAATTACGCTTGCGCTTGTTATAATTATTTTCTTTTGTTCACGATACTTTTGCGAATCTCGAAGTGGCTACGGCGAATGCACCGGTGGCTCCCCCAAAAAGCTGAAAGAGAAAAGCGGCAAAATGCTGCTGCGCCAATTTATAGGGTGCGCCGGTGCATTTACCTCGTCTCTTCTGTCACCTTGAATACACGCGACAAGAATTGCTTCTGAATAGAGCTTTGCAGTGTCGTTGCTGCGGGACTTAAAAGCTGCGCCGAGAGTGACGAGTGCTACTGCTAGTCGAAGGTGAGCTAAGGGACTCTCGAGAAACGACGACTCTCGACTCTTCCGCGGAGAAACTTCTGTTTCTCATCAAAAACTTAGGATACCACAACCGTGCGGCGCATTATTCTAAAACATACTTTGCCTCTTGAGATATGGCCGTGTCGAGGAAGTTCTTGATCCTTTCCTACTCGCTGGCTTTCTCGTTCCTCTCTGCGTGTTCCGACCCACGCAAGAAAAACACCAGAGAGCGGCCGTTGTGTAATGCAGGATTAACAACCCTTCTTGAAAACTAGGAAGTAACGACTTTTTGCAAGCCACGGATATTTATATCTCGTGCACCTTGTTTCAACTTTTGTTCTTATTTAATTGTTCGTAACAATTGTTTCGTTTCCCAACTTGGCCAATTACTTTATTTGACGCTTGTAATTCGTTAATTCTAAATTCAATTCAATTTAAGACTCGCTACACTTATTGCCCCCGGTGCTTTCTCCCTTTCGATTTTGCAATTTTCTATCGTCCCACCCGAGTGCTAAAAACGTCTAAATCGCAAATAATCAGCCTTAAAATAAAACGGACACTTTTTAAATAATAAATAATAGCCGGTGAATTCTTGTTTTGACACTAATTCATCCGCAATAGTATTATTTTTAACTTCCATTACGTAATAATGTCCAACGATTTTCCCCCGTAAATTAAGATTTCTTCCGTTAGTGCGGATTGATTGAACTGACGCAGTTAATAATGTAAATGCAAATTTTAAGTGGTACGGTAAAAGTATGTGGAAACCGCATGGAATATAAATAAGTGGAGTTGATTAGTATTTATTTGGAGATGATATAAAGAGGATTAGCCGATTTCGCAACAGGAATCTATTAAGTCGCACAATTGCACTGAAATAACAAAGAAAAACTCGCTCAAATGAATTACGATGGTGTAAAATTACGACAATTACACAATTCATTATTACAATAAGCATACACGCTTTACAAGAAATTTTAATTTTGCATCGCTAATTTATGCATGTAAATTTCAGTATGAATAATTATTGTAAAATTAATCCATTCATTTATACTCACGTATGCGCTGCGAGGATTCATCTACATATTATTTATTTTTATGATACACCGTAGCCTTCTATTTTCTTTTGAATAATGATACATGAGCAGCAGCCATAAAATTTTCAGTGGACTGAATAAATTCACTTACATTTCAAGCGCACTTAAACATCATTTTGAATTTAAATATATTCTATTAATTTAGAACGTGTAAGCAACTGGGCACGTTCTCAACGTAAGGAGAAATACATCGGCTTATCCGCGCGAAGCAATCGCCGGGCTTTTGCGAAAAAATGCAGCTCAACTTTTTAATCCGAATAAATGATGTATACGGTTGAGCAGGCGATTGATGGAATGGGCGATCGCGGGAAAAAATTTGATCAACGTCCGAAGAATAATAACCATCAGCGCAATCTAGTCGATTGAGTCGGTGTGCTTTTTATTTTTATTTCTCCGAAATATCGGGCTGCTTTTATGGGGTGAGAAATCGCCCATTTCACGCGCTGACTATCCCTCCGAGCGACGGTATCAATTTTTTCCCCGAGTACGCGACGCGAGTCCTATACTTATAGCGCGCGAGTGACCGACGTGGACAATACGTGCGACGCTCTCTTTACGACTCTTAAAATCACAACAAAATGTACTTTTGCTCACGATCGCTTGGGGCTCGGGTTCCATGCAGTAACGACCGATCGCTACGATGCCAGTTGATCCAGGATTGAAAGCTCGAGAGTCTCGATATCCATAAGTCTCTCCGAGTGTCTTGCTTTCTATCTCCTGTATTTCGGCGGGATATTAATATGTTATTGCAGAAAGACGCTCTTATGAAAGTCGAGAAGGACGGCGAAAATGTGTCTGGCTATTCCTTGCTCTCCGCGTATACTTGTGCCGTCTCTCGCTCTCTCTCTCTCTCTCGCTTTTTTCTTCGGCTTCTCGGTCGTTCTTTCCCCAAAAAGGAGCAAGGCGCAAGGGCCGGGAAAAAAGACCAGGGGATGGTTGACTGAGTTCGAGGGATGCATGGCCGAATACGCGTCCGCTCGCATACGTGTCCCTATTTGACTTATTTGCTGTCTCTTTCACCCACAATTGCGTCGCTCTTCTCGTCCTCTCTTGGAGGCTGGAGGGGGATAACCTCGGTAGGAATTCAGCAGACGCCATTTGTATTAATGAAGCCACCGACAATAGTGCACGCTCGATGAATTATGTACCTGCGATTGAACAGGAAATCGAAATTGTACACCGACATCCAACCTAAAAAGAAGTTATATTTGCGCTGTGAAAAGTTGGTTTTGAAAGTAGGTATCGTACCGATTTTGGACGTCAAAAGTTCACGAAAAATGCCGTGACAATTCTTTTCCTTGCGCGAATTTAATACATTGGTTGGCTTGTCCCAAACGCAATTTTCAAATTCATATATTACGAGCAAATTTTTGTTTTTCAAAAAAAAAAAATCTTCTTTTAATCGGGAAACTTCGTGCGACGTTGCTCGTTCGTTTACTTGCACCGATGAGTAAATTACGAAAGAAAAGGTGTAAAAAAATTCAAATTGCGAATTGCATTCGATTTGTTCTTCGTTTATATATATATTATATATATATATAATATATTAACAGTCTGTATCGCGCGTATAAGATCATTTAATATCTATAACGTATAAGAATATCAGAAGTTAGTGGAACATTTAAATCAATACGAGGACACGTTACGTTGCTGCTTCGTGGTTTCGCACGAGCACTTATTATCAATACAAATATTTAATATTAGTTAGCGGTTCATTGAATTCATTTGCGTCTATCAAATTTATTCTATATTTTTTATGGACAACAAATGGAATGTGCACATCTATGTTTCAGTTGTACGTTAATTATCGTTTGACCAAATAACGGCAACAAAAGTGTTTTTTTTTTTTTTAATTTATTTGACTTTCTTAAAAGTACGTCATTGCTTTGCTTGAAAATTCTTTAAGCAATACCATTTCTCGAAGAACGTATGAGAAATAGGTCAAGGGAGGAGGGGCATCCCCAAAATAACGCTTATTCTCGAATCTATCCAACTTTGCAGTTATTCCACGTGACATCTTAAGCGGAGGGCATTATTAAGGGAAGCGTTGAAAGTACTTTCCGTGATTAATATAAATGGCTGTACGGCAAATCGATCTCGCGTTCATTCCCGTGGAATAGGCGGAGGCTGGAACGGTTTCTGTTCGAGAGCGGAATCGTGACAAGTATCCAGGGCGATCCGGGGCGAGCGGGATGAAGACTTGACTTAGGCCAACAGGGAGAATCGCTCGGTACGTATGTTTTATCTCAGAAGAAAGGCTTTGCTAGAGGGCGAAGGAGAAGAAGTAGCGGGCATTCGTCTCGTCGTGGCGCGGATAAAACGAGCGCTTTCCTTCGGATTACAGGGGTGCAATTTACAGCAGACACAAGAACACCTGTTCGTTCTTGAAGAGATGGTACGCGCGGCAAACTCCAGAAGCTCGCAGTAGCAGCTCATTCCGGTTATGCGGAGTCTGACAGGGGCAAGGGGGTGGATTTGCCCAGGGGTGTGGGGATTGCGTGCTCTGCAGACATTGCGGTAATTGAATCCAAGTATAAGTCTCGTGACTGTGTAGGTGTTTGGTCCTGGTATCTTTTCCATGTTGAATACGCACATAAGAGGCTGCTGATCTCGTAAATTCAGCCGCCACGTGCCGACTTGTTTTTCCCTTTTTTCCTTTTTTTCCCCGCTCGTCTCCCTCGGTCTTACCGTTGCCTTTGAAGTCCGTGCACATTATAAGAAATAAGCTTCTATATATAGGTTCGCACGGTCCGTGAAGCAGGGAAAACGTCTTTAATTAATTTTTTCAATTAACTTGCCCTCACCTTCCTCCGCACAAATGCACCGTTGCAGAAAATTTCGTTCGTTATGTACTCGGCTTGCTTTCCTTTTTCCTTCACGTGCCGACTCTTGATGTTAGTTCTGTAGGTTTTGTTCTCGACAAAGTAATGAGAAACTTTTGAAATTAGCTTGGATATCGAACGCTTTGTTATCTAATTTGATGCTTATAAGTTGCTTATCAAATATGCTGAGCACGTTCTAGTTTAAAGTTGTAAACTTTTGCTGGTTAATGGTTAATTTTTAAATGCGTTGTAAAAATAAATTACAAGTTTACGAAACACTCGTAGTATCTTTGATGGAAATGTGTGAAATGAGAAGACAATTTTTTATTCGCTTGTTCGTGTTCACTGATTTCCATTGCAAGAATATAATTAAATTATAGTACACGGCGAAACGCAACTGAAAATATGCCAGTGTAATTGTATAATTAATAAAGCAGATTGATCATTAACGGAAATTTAAATCATTTGTAATTAACTATTTACTCGTATTATTGAAATGGGCAAGAAAGTAGCAGGGGACCATTGGTCGAAGGTTCAAGCGTGGATGCTACGAGCGCACAAACATGTTTATGGTTTGCTCCGCCTTCGCATAATTACTTTTCACTCATTTTTTACTTTATTTGGGATTCTATTTTTTTAATTTGCTTGCCTATAGAAACAATTATCTCGGCTCTTTGAATTATTCAAAATTTACTAATACTTCTTTTTGCACTTGGGAATATTGTTTTTTTATGCTTTTATAATTAATTGTGTTAGCAATTAAATATACACGTATAATGATTCTTATACGTTTGGGCTATTTATACGCTGAAATAATGTTATTCAAACCATAAAAAACTTAACAGTTTTACATATTTTAATACATTTAAATTTTATGTAACTTTAAATCATTCTAAGCATTTGTAAAAACTATAAATTACCAAAATTCTACCGGTCATTGTAAACATAATAAAAAAAATTTTGTGGGCATTTCAGTGTAGTTTGAATTTTTATTTTTCTCTATTCAGCGGAGTTATTTTATGAATTTAGATCGTGTGCAGTGAAGAACAAATAGAACATGATTACGCACGCCGACATTAAAACGGTTCTGAAACTTAGCTGTAACATTTAAATTAATGTAAATAACATTTGTAAAATTGAGCACAATTTCGTAATATATTTCGACAGAAGTTAATGTGCAGAAAAAGTTATTTTCTGTTGAAAAATTTGACAATTTTGCATAGAATTTTCACGTTTTATAAAGTTATGCCTAAAAATCGGTAACTTTCATCCACGTAATACTGCATCTACAAATATTGAGATTAGTATGCGATCTTGCAAATGTAGATATTAATCGTTTGACACGCAACAATGTAAAAGTGAGAATCCTTGAATAATAATTCATCGAATCCGATAAAACAATGGAATAAAAATAGTAGTTTTTGAAAATAATACTCGTTAAAAGCGTCGGATTCGTTGCTCACAGTATCGAAACATTCGAGAAATGGCGAAATTGAAGATCGAGTTTTTCATTACAGCAAAATTCTGTCCGCGTTTCTGCCAGCGATTCTCGTTTATTTCGAACGCGAATCAATTCTCGGTATCAATCAGAGTCACGCGTTCGCTCTAACTGCCTGCTCCCCTAGATCATTAGCGAAACAGGTTTTGCTAATTCGTCCGTTTCAAGCTTAGAGCGTTACAATCAGTATTGTATCAAACTGTAACCCGAGGTTATTTCGCGACGTTGGTGCGCGGCCGGTTATTAGGTAGCGGCAGCGTCTCATCCCTCAGCCGCCCGACCGCACTCTGTATTATGCAACAACTTGGAAACCCGCACACACGCGCGCATTTCTGTACGAGTAGAACAACGGGGGAATTGTAGAGGCGCGGTATTGTTGCCGCTGGCCCCCTCCTTCTCACCTGCGCTCCAAATAAGTACTAGACGGCCTCCCACGTAATTCCAGGAGCGCCGCAGTTATTTCGCGCGGGAGCTCCTGTGCACCTAGAAATGAACTGGCCCGCGCGATTCTATGCGGGGCGGCGGCGACTTCCTATGGCAATGATCTACGGCGCGTTTGCTCTCGAGCTGCAAATACAATTTCTTTGGGCAGTTCGCGCGTAGCTGCAGCCGCGGTCGTCGCATTTTTCGACCACGGCGCTGTTTGTTTTGCTATCCCCGCCCTTCCCTCCGCATTTTTTCCCTCGTTCTTTGCCGTGATGCGCATATTTTAAAAAATTCCATTTATCAAAGCACCGTTTTGAGCTTGATTAAGATATATTTCTCGTGGCCGCGTTGCCCAGCGTTTAGAGCGAAATCGTAACGAATCGAAGAAATCAGTTGTAAATAAGTCCGGCGACTCTGACTTCGTAGCGCTACGCGTAAGCCGGGGACACACTAACACAGGTAACAACTTTTACGTCGATAGCTGTATCACGAGTCTCTGCTTTATTTTTGCCGAAGCACAAATGAGAGGTAAATTTGAACGATCGGTTTGAGAATAAGCGTTTACCGATTAAAATATCATGTGCGGCGCAGTAAAATACACGTGAATATTTTAGAAATAAATCAGTTACTACTTTATATTACGTAATGGTGAGCACATCAGGACTGGTGCTGCTAATTTGCAAAATTAATTATTCGAGTATACGACGTTCGAAAATACCACCGTCAATGGTATCCACTTAAAATTAGTGCTTTATAAACCCGTTAAGATAAAGCGATATTACACGAAATATAGCGTTAGATACCAGAGCTGAAGTGATTCAGACTACAGAAAATCTTCCAAATTAAAGATCTTCGTTTTGGAATTGCCTTCCACTTGCCTCTCCGTTTCTTCTAAGTAATTTAGTCTCCATTCTGTGCAATAGCTGCTCGGAATTTGCTGGATTTTTGGAAAATACACGAGAGAGACTCGAGATCCTTTCAGGGTTGCGAAGTTACAGTTCTGGTGCGTCCCTGATCTCCCCAACTCTTTCATTGGCGCAATTCTTTTATTCAGTGAGCGAGAGAGAGAGAGAGAGAGAGACCATGGAGCCTCTAATTTCGTGCGGGTCTATAAAAACGTCGGGGAGCTTGACACACGAGGTTCGTTCTTCCAAGTATTTCTCTCCTTTCGTACGGCAGTCGCGAGTAAAGGCACCAGCGGTAGCAGCCACTGCTATCCTTGTCGTTGGCACCTCTTCGGCAGCTCTCCCTCGCGTATTCCCCGACATCAGCGCAAAGCCTCAGTGTTTGCGATGTAAATATTGGACGAGAGATGCTAACGTCACCTGAACGACACGCTTTGATCTTTCGGTTGGCCCTGAGCAGTTAAGACGTCAACTCCGGCTTATTAAAATAATTCCGAGTGGCACTGGCATTGCGAGCGGAGAGTTTCTCCCAATGAGTCGCCGGTCTCACACCTCTTTGTTTGTGTCGCTTGTGTCGGTGAAGGGCTTACAATTGACCGGTGCTTTCAATGTGAAGCACTTCAGCTGATGACACGCATTATATTTTGGTCTTAAAATGTTTCCCTACGAGATACGCATACAACTTTTAGGAATTTGCGCATTCTAGGCACTTGGCAAATCACGGAAATAGATTTTCTTTTAATTTTACGCTACTGTCGTCCCGCGTTGTATATTTAGAGATTTTTTAAAACTATTTTAGCTAAACAGCTTTTTACGATAAAAAATGCTAACATATTTTATAAAATTTACGAAAGATTTGTTTGTCTTATTTTGATTTTATAATAATTGCGATTGCAACTTGAAATTATGAAAACAAGTTCTGTAAATAATCACTCTTCCCCAATAATCCATTCAGGTTAAATGTTAATAATATATTTATATATTTATTTTTATTTAAGATATAAAACATAATCCAATTGTGTTTCACATACTAATTAATACTAATAAAATAAAATAATAATAAAAATTCAAACTGTATATTATAGAATTATAAAATAATAGGCTGATTAACATATAGTAACTTGGAGTCTCGATCGTTTTAAATTTTAACGACAAAACCTTGCATTTTTGGTGTGATTTATCAAAACAGGTTAAGTCGTCAAGAATCGTTGAAAAACAACAGTAAATGTTGCAATTATATTTATTCTTGTTTACAAATTTTAAAACTATAAAATATAGTTATATCTGACTTATGGAAATGCATTATTTGATTCTCTGGAAAACGCTGATTCCCGAGGCAAACAAGTTAGTTCGGGTTCATCGATGAAAAAGTGTATCACCAAAAACTTTTAGCAAGTAATATTAAAAATCTAAATTTTAAGTTTATCTATATTACTCTGCAAATATAGCGATATCATATTTCTTGGCGGAAAATAAAAATCCCGGAAACATGCGAATGACAATTCAATATGTAAAAAGAATAGAATGTCTCCCGGTCGCCAATAACGGGGAAAAAATTGTTATTATTAAGGCTCTAAAAATAATACAACTCCTTGTCTAAGATAAAATAGACCTCGTGCGAGCTCTTGGGGCGAAAGTTTCAAATTTATAAATCATCCGATTTCATAAATTAACGAATTTCTCTCGGTTGCGTTATCGGCCGTGTGATTCACCGAGCGCCGAATCCGAAAATAGCCGGAAATCGATATCCCGTCTCACGTCTCGCGCCTCGCGTCTCACTCTGGATCAAAAGACCTCTTTTCCTCTTGGGCCGACCGCCGTTTATAATAACGCTGCGCGCATACGTGCCAAAAGTCCGCTTGGCCTACAGCTGATATCGCGCACCCAAAGAAAGAGATACTCTTTGGCAGCTGGACCCCGTCCTTGTCGCGCCAAAGTCCTCGCGAGGGTCGAGAGCGCACACCTCGAGTACATCGGAAACGGGGAGGCAGGGGTTAGACGGGGGTGTTCGACCGTGGAATAATACAAGCGAGAACAGAGAGAAGGAACGGGGGAAGGGGAAGACAGCGAAAGCGCTACTACCGCGTACAACCCCCTTATACTATCCGTTCGAAGCACACCCGTCGCCCGAAGATAAATCTTTCCGCCCTCTAATTGGCCTTCCCTCCGTTTCCTCGTCTCTCGTCCCCGCTCCTCCCTCTTCGCGCTATCTCGCGACCTATTCCTTCGCCTTCTCTCTCGCTTCTTCGCGGGCAAGGATCCAGGGAGGCCCACTCGCTCTTTCTCGTGCTCGACCCTTTGAAGCTGTCTCTCTCTCTCTTTCTCTTTCTCCTCGCCCCGTTTTCGTCCACGACGCGAGTTATTAGAATTATTAGAGATTATATTGGCCGCAAAGTGCTCGTTACGTTATACAACGACGACGGCAGCCTTGCACAAGAACTCAATTCTGAATTAAGTTCGGCGATACGGCGAATCGCTGGATCGCTGGTGGCCAGAATCTATAGCGGCTCGTCGTGACCGTCACGCCACACACGTTTAGTCCCGGCAACGACTACACGCGATGCTTGTAGTTGAGTCGTTTTAGGGTAGTAAGGAAGCGACAGTGGCTGGTCTCCTTGAATATTTTGTTCTTCGACAAATCCTCTACTGGAGAGGACAACCTGGGATTTAAGTTGAACGTGTTCGATCGACTTGTCTAGAAGCGGAATTAATTGGTCGGATCAATTCAAGTATTCATTGTTGTTGACATTACGTTTTTGTACGAGTGTTTTAAGAAAGCACAAAGTTTTTTATTAAGGTGGTTAAAGAAGTTTTTGAATTATTCGTTGATTGATATCAAGCTACTCAATACAGATTAAACATTTTTAATGTCAAACGCGTAATAAAAAATTTATTGTCGAAACTCGAGGAAAGTTATTTGTTCAAATTTAATGAAATGATATTTAAAAATAATTCTCGTGCAAGATTATCATTGAAATAATAATTATTTGTTATTTATCCGATAAAATACTAGTTGTAATTTATTTTAACTTTTCTGAACTTAATAGTCATAAAAATTGGCTCCTAAATACGTGGGCCATGATTCGAGCAGAAGTAAAAACAATTTTTTATATAAATTTCCTATTTATACCGTTTGACAATTCTATGAAAAAATTTAATAGAAAATCTTCTAAATCTATGATAAATATGAAGTTTATTAATATTTTTCAGTTTACATTATTTTCTTAGCACTGGCAGTTTTTAAATTAGCTCAAAAGTTTCAAAAACAATTTCAATTCAATATAGATATTATAAGTTTATACTTATCAAATATTAAAATAGATTTGTGCTTTTTTTTATAAAATTAAAGCTAAACGTAAAATTTATAAATATTATAAAAATGAATAATTAAAAATAGTGTTTTCAATATATTTATCATGAGAAAAGATTTAAAATTTTAAAATGGCACTACAATCTGTAAATAAATAAAATTGACCCCTAAGTCTAGGCGCTCTTTTTAATAAGAATTTCAAATATTTTAGGATTATACTTTTTTATTCCACAGCAAATTTCAAAATTCTGTATTTTTAAAAATTCTTATGATTGTATTCGGCAACATTGAAATTTATTTAAAAGCGTGTTAAAAACGATTATATTTAAAAGCGCCTAAATCCCAGCACTGATTTTAATTTTCCCTGAAATGTGCTTTAAGCAAGCACGAGCGTTTCGACTTTTTATTTTGTATTTATTTTATTTGAAAACTGATGACTCGATATTCCTTAGTATATATTTTTTATTCAATTATTACGTACACTTGTACACATGCGCATTTGCATTTATGAGTTTGAACGTACTTCCTGTGCATAGATTATTTAAAAGTTTAACGAATCATTCAAATCCAGTGCACATTTTCAATTTTTATCGTATAATTGAGTTCGTTTTTTTCAATTCGATCAGCTATTACTCTCTTATTTACCTCTGCGACATTTATACAACAGCACCTTTTTTAGATAGTAAATGTACATCTATCGACAAGGTAAATAACACGTGTTAATGTATTCAATATTTATATAATAGAGGCATAGAGAATAAATTGTCTCCAGTCGTAAACTCCAGCGGGGATTTTTAAATACTCGGACACTCGGAAGCAAGTCACGTTAGACGTCCTTGTGACTGTCTTATCAGCTTGCGGAAAGTTTCAGGTAGAAAACTTGTAAAACGTCGCCACCTCACAAGAAATGATACCTGCGCGCGCGTCCTTACCTGCCGTGCGACAATGAAGAGAAGTAGAGCAAACGTGATACGCTTGTGAATGCGTCCCCGTGATTGCCCCTTTTACGCTCTCGGCCCTCGGGCTCTCCTGCAGGCCGTACCGCGAAAAATTTCCCGCCGACCGACGTCGGTCGCCCGTTAAAAAAGAACCTTGAGTCCAGAAATATATGCGGCTGCAAGTGGCGACGGTCGGAGAGGAGACAATCGCCGAGAGTGACCTAACGGGACGCCCTGAAGATACTCCGTGCTGTTTACGGAAACGTCGTACCTTCGCCGACCTCTCCGTCACGGTATGCCCGGCAGAACTTTTATCCGGCTTGCCAAAAAAAAGCAACGGGACTGCATTGTGGATCATGGGCACTGCACTTGAAGCCTCGACCGTACCGAGGCTTCTTTTTTCCTTTTTTCCTCGATTTTTCGGACTAGATCCAAGGATCCATTGGTGCCGCTGTCGTAAATCTAAGAACTGTTCGCCTTTTTCGGGGCAGCATCTTTTTTTTATTATTCGACGAGTCTCGGTGAGCGGTCCTCTTTTTCAGCCTTGACATTACCTCTCAGAGGGTCTTTATTTTTTGGAAAAGGAAAATCCTGTTCCCGAGATCGGCTCTGGAAACACGTATTCGATGTGTGACTATTATGCAACAGCATTATAAACTTATTCATGTAGCATGTTTTCGTGTTCGAGCGTCGAATTTGATTTTAACGACTGTTAGTCGAAATGAGACTACCGAGGAAAGTCATCAAGCGGAGTCTTAAGCGCAGGCCATTGGTCTAGAAGAATATACACGTCTACCTACGCGCGTGCAAATTTCGAACACTTGAATTCATCAGTACTGTTGATTAAATGAGAAAAACTGGTTATAAATTTGATTAAAGCTCGTTTCCGCTTGATTCATCGACTGATAAGTTTTACTAATAAATGTTTTAAGAGCTTGGCAATCTACAAAATTGTTTATTAATTGTACACGAATAAACAATCAATAGTTCCTAATAAATCTCTATATCTGCTTCGGTAAAAATCACATAAATATGTCAGATTTGAAACTAAACGGACATTTCAAACTAAAAATATCAGCCACTCAAAATTCGTTTGCTTGGTAGAGGCGCGGCTAATGAAGCGTTTCCTTGTTCTGATTGGTCTGTAGGTCAATGCAGACGTTGTGATTGGTGAGTACGAACGTTGGTAGTTTCTTCGGTTGGTTCTCGTTTCTCAAGTCACCAAGCATTTTTCGAATACCAATTTAGCAAATTAGATTATTGTTTTTATTATATTTATTAAAGTTTTGAAGTATTTCATTATTGTTGTAGAGGATCAACAAATTTTTTCAAACAGTAATTGGAACCTTTGCAAGATCCTTTGGTATGCATGTCAAAACAAATATTTTTATCAATATTATATATTCGAATATACGTAAAAGGCTTGAAAATTCATATAATGTATTATTTAAAATATAAATTGTAAATTTTTATCAAATTACGATACATTTTTCATTTTTTTTAGTATATTTTATTAACTTATTGATATACTGGATATATCAATTCTAGATACTAGTGCATACTAGATCATTTTTTAAATTAAACTAAACTTTAAACTTTAATTTTTAATTAAAAATTTTTGCTGGGTGTTATTCTAGTTGAATAATATTTTTATCATATTCTACTGTTAATTGTAATCGAATGCAAGCATATACAATTTATATGTGAATAATATTTATAAAGCATTATTACTTTTAAATTATTATGAAAAATATACGCAATTTACGTATATTTTTATAAAGATAATAAAATGTAATAATATTTAGTACAAGTTATTTCATGTTTTTGCATTCGAAAGATACCTAATAATTTATAGTCAACAATCGATAATTAATGAATAGGTACAGATAAATATTAACTCTCAAAATTCATGAATAAGTAATTTTTCTTTTGGCATCTCGAATTCGATGATGATACAAGACGTTATTTTTGATCGATTATAAATTCATTAAAATAAACATTGATTCAAACATTGAATTTTATAAATTGTCATTCATTCTATAAATTTTTGCTTAAAAAAATATAAATGATACGTACAATAATTAAAATTATTATTATTCATTTGCATAAATTTAAATAACATCTATTTTACATAAGATCAAATGACGTCGTTTATATTAAGTTCAAATTAACTTTCTCTATCATATATTTGTATGCAGGTACAAATTTTTTATGCAAACGTAATTATTAACACAGAGCTGATGAACAAATAACACCTATGCTAGCATGAAATATTTATAGGGTAGGCAATGAATAATTTATAATTTATAAATATCGTGATATTCCAGAAATTTATCCGATAATTTTTTTTCATTCGCTGTACAAAGAATAGACCTGATCTCATACTTTGAGTCATTTAAAATGTTTTTCTTCGTAAAGGACAAAAAATGAATAAGCCAATAAAAAGTTAGGCAATCTATTTCCAGAGCACGAATTATATTCGCGCGAAGAGTCTTTGCGATTATGCATATCGGCTTACAACTTGTGAAGCTGAACTACAGGTGCTCGTTTCATTTTGGGTGCTCTCTAAACGACACAAAAGAGAGCAATAAACTTTTCATCGCTGCGTAATCAAATAGCCGCTCATCGAGTCTAGTTTTGCCCTTCCTCAGCCCAGCCTCATGACACTTTTTTCTCCCGTCTATTCATCTTCGGCATTTGTCATAAATAAGTCAGGGTAGCGCTACACTCGGTAGGTTCGCGCTCGCGCGAAGGGTGGAAAAGAAATGGAGTCTTTCGCGCAGTTCATCTGGCACCCTTGCGCGCGAGCTCCTGGCTCCTCGCTGCGCTTTGTACGAGTAGCGTTAGTTCGTAACAGGAAGGACAGAGCGAGAGAGACGTGAAACAAAAGGCGTAATAATTGTAGGGAGTCCCTCGGGGGCCCGCCACTGGCAGCTCTCGACAATGCGACGCAGAAGAAGGAGAGAGCTGGAGTGAGTTAATAATGACTCGCGAAAGAAGCGCCAAGTTAATTTGTAATCGCTTCGCTGCCTTTTTCAGTTCCTTCTTCTTCTTTCCCGCCGTCTACTGTTTGCAATGATACTTTTGCTTTAAGGATTTTTCGGTTAGCCTTGACGCTCGCACTTGAATTCCTCTCTCATATTTCGCTCCATTCCGTTTCGTAATCGACGCAAAATCTTTATTTTTCTGCAGTTGTGTACTTAGCGGAATTGCATTATTTGATTTAAATTTGTACGCGCGATGCTAAGTTGATGGATTACCCGAGAGTATTTTTTTTTTAAGATCCGCACGCAGTAAAGCGAACTTGCTCTGTTGACCAGCTAATAAGCTTCTCAGTATCAGAAAGCAATTAATAACAATAATGGAGCCACTGCTGTGTTGTAGTTGCTAACCTAATAAGGATTAACAACTCAACGGTTTAAGCAATTATCAACTTACGATCTCCCTATTTGTACATTTTCTCTTAAAAAAATGCAAGTATTTTTTATCAGTTATAATATTGTTTACTGTAATATTAAAGTTATTCGCGGTAGAATAATTTGCCTTTGTTGTTATCTTTAATTCTTTTAAAAGAAGCAGTAATACATTATTTAACTAAAAATATTAAATTTTTAAAACGAATGCAATTATATTTGTCGTTACATATTTAAAGAGTGATAAATACAATAATTAAGAATATATGTGAACGATTGATAATTTAACGAAAATAAATGTTGTTGATGGAACAAGAACATTTCAGAATATAAAAATAAAATTTAATATCAAAGTAGACGTGATAATTGATTAAGAATTTACTTCTCTAAAAATTTAACATTTTGAGTAATTATAAACGTTTAGAAAAATCTTTCCAAGCTTATTGGTTTAATTTATGCTGGATACACATCTTTCGATAAAATACGTTTATTTTCTCGTGTCTGAATTCAAAACAATGCGCATCTTTGTTGGATAAATGGACGAATTCACCCGACTTACACATTTTAAAACCAGACTCATTGGCGTGTCAGTCTCAAATACGTGTTAATGGTCACTGGTCGAGGATCAGCTTCTCCGGCCCAAGTGCAACACATAGGGGGTGTAAGTTTCGGCTGTCGTAGGCAAGAGAAAAGAAAAAGCATCGACGAGGAAAGAAAGAAGGGCGAGAAAGGGTGTGGGCAGGCGGTCGAAAGTATAAGCTAGGGATTCCATGATGATTATGCAGATCGGCCGCTGAAAAGGGTGGCGCGGCGGCTGACGGCAGTATAATAACTCGCCCTCACTGAAATAACGCCAAAATAAAGCATAAGCTTTCTTCCGTGGATGCCTGCCTTTCTACGCGGCTCTACACTATGTGTCGGCGAACTAGCGTCGTGCCCCCGCCCCTTCGGAAAATAGAGGAGAAAAAATTTGCTTACAATGAAAATGGCATCTGAATTTCAAATACAGCTCCTGAATTAATTCGGTGCAAAGGAACACGAAAAAAGGGAAGGAAATAAGGCCGAATGGGAGAAAGATGCAATCGAGCGAATCTTTATTGAGATACGCGGATAAAGTTTTTAAGAAAGGGTTGACGGCGTCGGGGCCAACTTGGGCTTTGGCTATTCAAACACCTTTTTAACTCATAATTGGAAACACGAATTTTTTCTTTCGTAATTACAGCGCAAATTTATGAAAATAAGCCTACTGCTTTAGAATTTTTGGAGATTTCGTCCGCAATCTAGACCTGAAAATTTTGAATTCATTTATCACCGCGTCAAAATTTATAATTGCATTCGATCGACCGCTTACAAAACGCGCAACGAGGATTTTTAATTTTTTACGGTTTGAAGAAATTTGAAGAGACGCCGGACGGCTGAAAAGATTCAGTAGCTTTGAGCAGCAATCGATTTCTCATAGAGGCAGTTCGTCACGTTATATACGAGTGCACGACGGGGTCCGCGCCTCTGGCAACTCGCTCTCGAGAAAAAAAATCTGGCTGGGTCGGCGAGAGCTATTCTCCAGCGCGCGGCATCTTGCCAGGATCTCAGTGACGCAAAGGAGAAAAGAAAATTCCCCGTCGGCCGTTTCGTCGTCGTCGTCGTCGTCGATGGCAGTGTCGTGTCTCCGACGTCGTCGTCGTCGGCGTCGACCGGAAGAGCGAGTGTGTGCCGACGAGCGATAGGCGAAGAGCTGCTTTCTTCGTGCACCGAGGCATGGGAAGAGATCCCGAGGCGTAATGGATAGCTACATCAGGCATTCGAGTAGCGAGAGGAGAGAGACGGCGATGCTAGAGGGAAAAATCCGTGGTTCGGCTGCATGAAAAGAAGCTGACGTAGGGGTGAGAGTTGTACAGTGGTAGATAAAAGTATCGAATTGTCGTTTCGTGGACTCTCGACTTTCGCATGTTTCGCGCCGAAAAAGCTCTAGTAATTTCGCACAAAGCGATTTGCCAAAAATGTAGGCTAATAATGTTGACTTCTCTACGAGCTATCTCGCCGAAATATCTCGCGACAAATTTTAACAACAACTGCAATCAATGTAACGCCTTTACCGAAGTAATGAATAAAAAATCTGACGGTCATTTGCGAAAGAACGTCGTTGTTTTCGAAATTGATTGCTGCTTAAGCAACTGCAAGTTTACGCGCAACCGAAAGAACCAGAAAATTAGAGTCGAAATCTTGTTATTATCCAGCGAGTGCAGGAGCTGAAGAAGTTCGACTGGTTTGCACAAGAGTAGGATTCTGTTTTAATTACTACAATTCAAAGATGCGCATCCTTTTCATCCTTCTCTCCTATTCGCTCAGGAAAAGGCTCCACTGGTTCTACTCTCACCCAAAGTGAGACATTTACTCTTCCTTAGTTTGGGAAGGCAAGAGCCGCTGCCGCGTAGGCGAGTATTTGTTATCTTTAAAATGCGCGTCAGCCAGAACGGAACAAGGACCAGTCGAGTATAAATGCAGTCGCAGAGACTTGGCTTACACTGTATGTATCAGTTTGCCTACGCAGCCGATCGTGTAGCGGCTGCACTTCCCGACGCAGACGGAGAGGAGGAATGTCGCGCGGCAGCTCGATTTCGGCTACTTGGCTATTGCGCGACGCCGGCACTGGGACGGGAAAATAAGGGTCCGCCCGGCGCCGCCCGTTCTCCCCATTCCCCATCCCTCGTGCTTGGCTTGCAAACCGACTTCCGTCCTCCGCTCCGGCTGACGACGCCGTTAGACTACACATTCGGAGACGCCCCCACGGCGTTTTCCTAGCGCCATCAGGCGCACGCGGCGCGCGGCAAAGCATCCGCCGATGTAGCGATTTTCCCTCTGGCTAAGCTCCCGGAGACAGATCGCGCGGAGAGCATCCCGGTCTTATCTGCGCGTCGCTGTTTACTAGCCGATAGAGCCTAGCGATAGCAGGAGGGACGCCCGCTCGGATCGACTCACTTTTATGGATCGCGCCCTTACGTCGCGTCAGCCACCCCATCGGGGCTCGGCGATACTCGCGCCAGATACGGCCGGATGTTCCGGGGTCCCATGCTGCGCTCGCGACATCGCGATAATCTACCTTCGCGTGTCCCCCGCCTCGGATGATTCACGCGAGCGCGCGCCTTTGGCCGAACGCACCTTCAAGGTCCCCGAGACGTCCGGGAGATGCGCGACTGCGTTTTCCCCTGGCATCCGCTGTCACCGGTCGCTGTCTCTCTAGCCTTCTCTATTGGCGAAGATTAATCGAACTTTTTCACGAATTTAGAGATTTTGCGGATAATAACGCGATTTGTAGGAACGATATCCCGTGGAGAGCGCGTTACACGACTTGACGCAGTTCTTACTTTCATCGCACGCTAATTGCGTATTACAAGGTCTCGCCGATTCACGTTCATCCGTAGGCTGCTGCAGAGTGCAGGTCACAGTGCGCAAAATATTCAGTAGCTGGAGATGCAAGTTCGCGTTACGAATCGTCCACAAAGACATTCTTACGAAGTTTCGAAAATACTTTTAAAATTGAAATTTGAATTTCTGGAAAAAGGATTTATCTTTATGACTTGCACGCGAACATTATTATGAATTCGAACGTATTTTTCGTTTTACCATACATTAGGTTTTATATGTACATTAAGGAGTCTTCGCTCGGTCAATATGGGCGATTATTTTAAAATTTATTTATTAAACGAAGTATGGGAGTCGGATAAAGAAACATGCAAATAGATAATTTACAGCATCCAACTGATGTTTGCGATTATGCATGTTGCGACGACGAAAGTGGAAATATTATTGACGAACACGGATCCATCGGTTTGAGGAAAAAATTTTTGAATTATTAAAGTTTTTTGCGCGTTGCTCGATCGAGACGTATAATAAAAACGCAAATTACGTATGACGGCGAAGAAGCAAGAGAAAAATGATTCTTGCAAAATAAACGCGCCCAAAATGTAAAAATAATTTTGTCCGATGTCTTGGAATCCGAACTGCCATCCATAATTCTTCTAGGAGTAAAATCACGAGCTCGAACAAAACAAATGCATCACGTGTATTATATAAACTTTCGTAACGCGTATTTGAATGGGCAAGGGGAATTGTTTTGCAAAGCAAATAGTCGGATTCGCGAGAAGCGATTATTCTGCTTTTGAAAGTTCTCTCGTTGGTTCGCCAGTTCCTGAAAAAGCGTCGTTAGTCATTAGTTTTATCAACGAGCAAAACGCGATCGGTCGTTTTACCGGTGCGTCCTCTAGGCGCGTTGCGTGTCGACGAAGCTGCGCAGAAATTAACAATTTCATCAGCATTGCAGATAAATCTTCGGGTAATAAAGTTTGATGAGGCGATAAAGGCGTAGTTTAACCAGTCGCCGGCGAAACGCCTACTGCGCTCGGGAATAATTTCTCCCGATCGGGCAACTTTTTCCGCCGGTGTTGTCGCTCGGGTGACACGCTTCGGCTTCTCCGAGAAATCGGCTCGCCTCTATTATTCCGCCGCATTTTTTCGTCGGAGATCGGCGCCGCGACTCCCGATGGCCATAAGACGCGCTGCTCTGCAATTCCCAAGGCGTCCGCGTAGACGCGGATTATCGCGCCGGAGTCCCGCGTAAGGTGAGCGAGTGAGATAAAGAAGCGTAAACGAGTGGCGTTTTACGTCCGCTGGCCGCAAAAACGGTCGCGCGAGCCTGTTGAGTCGCACTCGACTCGCGGCCCGCGCGTGAAGCACGTTTTATCGGTCCCCATACCTGTTGGCTTTCCTATATATAGAGAGAGCGCGGGCACGGGAAGCGTCGCATCGAGGTGCTCATTTTTTCCGAGCCCAGCTTAGGAGAGCCGCGGCGACTCGCGTGAATGGCCGATTTATTTGCACCCGCGCGCCCGTATTGCGGATTGCGGATTGCGAAGTCGAGTTGCACAAAGAGTCACTCGGCATAACTCAGCTTTCCTGAAATTTCGTCGCGACGGCGTATGGCTGGTTTTACTTCGTACCCGAGTCCCGACGAGTTCTCGAGATGCCGTTGCTCTTTTTAATTGGCCGTTTTTTGCGTAAGCAAACTATTATTTTATGAAATAGAGGAGCTTGAGAATTCGAATTACAGTTCTATATCCATTTCAAATTTTTTGCCCTTCTAAAAACGTCTTATTAGCTTCGAGAGGAATAATTTTAAATTGAAATTGCTGGCTAAAACTTTTTTAGCATTAAAGCGATTCGTTTTAGGAGAAATTGAGTTTAAAAGAAAGCTTTTTTTGTTTCAAATACGACGATTTTAGAGACTTAAAAATGTTTTTATTGCTAGACGACTTTAACGCTACTGTGCGTATCGCTTTATTTGCGCAGAAATCATTTTATGTATATGTAAAACATAAAATGTATTTTATGTTTATGTAAAACACTGGTATTTCTAATTACCAGCTAGTATTACGAACAAAATTGAAGAATTGAAAATTAGGAATTTTTCAGTATTTATCGAAATTATATTATAATATAAATTGTATTGGTATTCTTCGCGATTTAGTTTCAAGTTTTAAGATTTGAATGCTTTGATAATTGTGAACTCAGCCTCTAACAAGAACGTAATGTATTTAAATATTTTATGCCCGATGACGAAATATTTATTAAAAAATGTTGTTTATATTTTCCTCCAGCTATTCTTCTGTTAACAATGCGCGCGCGCGTGCAATGGTGTACAGTGTCTGTTTTTTCATTCTTCGTGAAAAGAATTTGAAAGTTTTTTATACAAAATATGTTTTTTAATTTATACAGTTCACAGATTTTTAAAGCTAATTCTTGTAATTTAATATTAAAAAGCATTTACCAATATCATGTATTACGTTCGTTTATTCAATGCGAAATAAATTTATAATATTGAAAGTTAATGAAACCACTACTTATGGTTTAGCCATGAAAAAACTATAATAAATAAGATCTTAATAAGATGTTTTACACAATAATTTTTTTAAATTTTATTGTAGACTTAGTTTCTGTCTACAATAATTCTACCGCAAATAAAAATATGTATTCCATTTTCGTGCATTTTTACTAAGCATGAAGTATATTTTATTCTAGTACTTCAGCGTATTAAACTTCCTAGTTACATTTAAAATTATAATATATTCACGCTACGAAATGTATTAATTTCTAAAAAATATTACCATAATATTATATCAATTATTATTGTAATTTAAGATATTTTATGCTTTTTGAGTTAAAAATTGAAAATAAGTTGAAAACTAATGATAAAAAATGAAAATTAAGAGTTAAAATAAAATATTTTTTTGACTTTTAAAAGCTATTTAGATTTAGTATATAATACCGCGAAAATTTTGAGTATAAAAATAGACTGCGACGTAATTTTTATTACATTCTCATAAAATATAAAAAAATATTTTTAGTTGAATGTATTTCCTATAAGAAATAATAACACATACTCTGAATTTAAATACATTAAAATAATTTAGTATCGCTGATTTCATTAAATCTTTTATTTATTATAGTCTACATAAATTGTAAAATATAATATGATCATCCAATTCACAATTGCGTAAAAACTTCATGTATGATGCAGGTGACATAAGTAATAATAAAAAATTGATTTTTTATTTATAACCTCCAATTTTTAACGTATATACTCTGGATAAACTTTGACTTTTTAAATTATTTTTTATGATTTGTTTGTTTCATAAATAAAAATAAAGTAGCTCTACATTGACTTTTCAATTGAACAGACAAAATTTTAAATGCTAAAATATATTTACAAATTACACGTATAATATATAGGCATGCTGTTTTAATTGGATTTTTTGATTATATGTATCTATGAATGTACCCACCCACACACACACACACACACGCGCACACATGTATATTATAGCATTATATTCAAAGTCTCATAAATAAATACGAAATTACGACGACACTTTAAATTGCAACTACATTATTTATAGGATTACTCCAAGCTTCATCTAAATATTGACAATAACTTTGATGCTCGATTCACATAACAATTACACGCGTTTCATCATTTTACTTGAAATATTGCTTTAGTTGAATAAGCGCAATCTTCACGATGAAATAATAATCAGATGTGCATAATACGAATATAACAATCTCGGAACGAGCTTTTTCCGAACAAAGTTCCGACTCGAATTTGAAATTTATTTACCTTTTCACGAGCTGGCGAGCCCCTTCGCGCTCAAGACCTCAACATTCGGCAAAGAAAAGTACTAACATTTCTCTTTTGATTCAACTCGGGAATAGAAGCGGTGCCGAAGTCGCTAGCAGCCAAACATTGACAACTCCCACGCAGCGTCGGGGATGTTTTGTACTCGCAGGGGCGCGTCGCCGGGCAGCGAGCGACCGAGACCGGTAAACAGAGAAAATGAGACGGTGGCTCTGTACGTGCACGGGCGAAAAAAGCGCCGAGTCCACGGCATCAAAAATACACATGGCTGCAACGCAGGCAGAAACGGCACACACAGAGTCCCGGCGCTCCCAGAACTTCCGTTTCCTTCCTTCCGGCCTCGCTCGTTGATCGACGAGGCAAGTTTTCGTGTGCATTCCACCTCCCCTCGCCCTCCTGCTCCCTGTCACGCTATCTGCTTCTCGTATTTGGGTCGGGTTGTTCTTCCCTCCTGCTTCCTCGGCTCCTTCTTTCGGCTCTCGAGCCAGTGCGCACCAATGCTGCTGCTGCTGCTGCTGTCTTTTAGCAGCGCTGCGAGAAAGAAAATGCGCTTCGACGGCGTCGGGAGCCGGGGGTGGGACCGAGCCGGCGACCTCATGAAATTTTCATGACGAGTGAAAATCGAATCGGGTGCAGCGGATGTTGGTGGCGCGCGATCGAGTTGTCAGGAAAGTTTCGGCCGCCGAGTTATGGCCCGCGTGTGTCGAACAAACAAAGCGGTCGTCGCAGACGACGCAGCACCAAGCTACAACGTAAATAACACGGGCGATTATTGCATTATTTGACGAGGAGATCGCGGCTGCTCGCGCTTTCGAACAAATTCGCGTTTTTATTTTTCAGCGGACGACGCGTCGGACGATAGGATTAAAGCCTGACAAAGTGAACGAGAGGCTCGTCTGGATTCCGAAATGAAATGCCGTTATGCCAAGAGCGCAAATATCGAAAATATTATCGCCCTTCGAGATTATCGCGCCGATCGGGCGTAGCTGCGATTTTATAAGTAATTGTTGGCTCGTTGAACGTCGAATTGCTGGAAATGCAGAAGGCGAAATTCATCGCGCTGAATGAACCTTCAAGGATAAACAAATATTAGCTTCGCAGTAAAGAGGAGCAAAATAAATACACAAAGCTCGTTTCGATAAAATGCCTAATTTATCATTTGGATTTGTCTTGATGTCGGAATCCGTTGTAGGACTTATTTTCCCCAAAATCGGAATATCGAGCAGACGAGGAGGAGCTGTTCGCGCCTAAAAGACAGACACCGTATACGCGTTTTATTAATATTAAATTGATTATTGCGCAAATAGCACAACAGCAACAGCAATAGCAATGGTAATAATAGCAATGGCCAGCCATTTTACGAGCGGGGAAAGGAAGTAGCAGCAACGGGAAGGCAGGAGGAAAGTACCGTTTCGCCCCGGTGTTTCCCCTTGTAACTACTGCGTTTCGGAGAGCAGCTGTCGTTATTTTATACGACGCTCGGGCCCTACCAGAAGGGAGAATAAGACCCGAATAAAACGCAACGAGTGAGCACCGATCCCCGCTCCGCTGGCCTCGCATTCAACGCTCATTTTGCGCGGTCTCGCACTTTTATCCAGTTTACCGTGACTTGCCGACCTTTCACGTTTCTCGCACAGTGCATCGTGAATTTGCGATCTTTGATTCTCCCGTAAACGCGTCACTGGAAAGCAGAGTGCAATCTTGATGCATGCACGAGTTTGATGAATGCCTCCAATTGTGACTGCAGGCGTCGCCATTGTACGTATTGTTGCGCGATGCAGACGAGACATTTGTATTACGTATGCAGCCCGTAGATGTCCGTGAGCAAAACGAAGATCGCAGCGCATTGTGTGCGTTCGATGCTTTTTAGAAAGGAGATTTAGAGATAAATCGCCGTTGTAAGTGACCGTAATGATCTTCAAAATTTTCGCTTTACAGAACATTTGTATCTACGTTTGATTGCATCTTGTCGATTACACAAAGCTGTTGCAATAACAACGATTTATACTACTCTTTTTCGCGATTATCAGTAATTTAAGAAATTTTAGCGCTCCCAGTTACAACTAGATCATCATAGATATTAATTGGTTGTCTCGTATCTACGTTGTCATTGTCTACGTTGTGTAGTAAAAAAGTGTTTTAAATTTTAAAGTAAATCATACATGTGTATCGGCAATTATTTTTTATTAATTAAATAAAGTTCTTCCGCAAATGAATTTGTACTTGTTTATCAATTTTTCTATTTCATATGCTTAACTTAAGTTTCTTCCGTTAGTTGCAATTGATGTAAAATTTGTTTAGAATAAAAAACCGGTTTTTATAAGTATTACACGAGGAGCTGGGAAAACTTTGCATAGTCAAAGTAATTAAGCGCATAGACGATTGGGATTTATTGTTTCGTTGAATGGTTTTTTAAAATGACTAAAGATTATTAAGAATAGAGCGTTAACAATTCCAAACTCGTGTGATACGCTTTTCGTAAAAAATTATGTTTCCATGCCTCCGTCAGGTGATTAAAATAACATCTCTTAATTATTGGGAAAGTATGAATGGGCGCGCGTGTGTTGATGTCGATCGCAATGAAAGAGGCGCGCACAATAATAAGCGCTGCTATAAATTGCAATAGATCCTGTAAAAGCTTACAATTTTCTTATAAAGTCCTCATATTTAGCTGGAGATCGTTTATAAAATTTTGAGTGATGTAAGGTAAATGGAGACTCAAGCAGGTATCGCACATTTCAGAGAAAATCCCTTTTAACTCGATTGCCAGTGAGACATTAACAAAGGCATCATTTTTGTTGGGCGCGCGCAGAGTGGCTTGTTTGTATAAAGAAAAGGAGAGAGAGAGAGAGAGAAGAAAAGAGGGAAAAAAGTGATTCACGAAGGCTCGAGAGGAATGATAATATACGAAGGTGAAATATGGAAAGAGCGCGGAAAGTGCCTCGGCATCGTCCTCGCTAGCGCGCGATGCTTCATCGGCACAAAGCCCTTGCGATAAGGCCGCGCTATTGGAATCTCGATGGAGGTCGAGATCGGATTCGAGGCTCGTCCCCTCCTCTGCTCACGGACGATGAGGACGACGCGAGCGAGGAGCGGGGCCTAGAAGAAGCGCCGGCCGTGTGCGTCTGGCTTGGCCGATTTCCCTGGGATAAAATGTAGATGGATGAGCCGCAGACTTATGGCCGATCCCCGTAATATCGTATCCAGAGAACAAGGGGTAGGGCCGTCCGGACGAGGGGCGTCGAGGCCGACGGAAGAAGAGTGGCTTCGAGGGTTCTGTCGGCGCTGCGTCTATGATGCATGGCGATCAGCTGCTGATAGCATGCAAGGATTTATTAAAGAGGCATTTGCGCGCCGAGATCCAGCAGTCGCACTGTCCCCAAGCGCTATCCTCTCTCTCTCTCTCTCTCTTCTCCGGCTCGAGAGTGTGCGGGAAAGGGGCGCGAATGCGTGGGCGCGCGTGTCGCAGAGGTCAAGCCATATTTCGCGAAGAAGACGCTCGCACTGCCTGCCGCGCGCGCGTCTCTCCACTTTCCTCGGTTTAACTACTCCCTCCGCGCCTCTCGCCATTTATCGGTCTGAATAGTAGCGCCGAGAGTGAGGGCTTGGCCTTTATTCCCGCTCGTCGGGATAACGCAACTTTCTAAAATTAACGCTCCGCCGTCCCGCGACGAGGTTCCTGCGAATCCTCTTGAGATTTGTAATTATAGCTTTTTAAATACGCATACATCAAAGCCCGGTGCATTCGCACGTGTCCCTAAATGGCGATGTTTTTGCGATTTAAATGCGGATGCGCTTATCATCGAGATATTTCCTTCCAATATGGATGTACAAATATCGAACAAAGAGAATTCCTGAATCGATGCTTCGCCGATATTTTTAAATGTTTCCGTCGACGAACGAAGAAACGAAGAAGTGATTTTGGCCTTTAAATTCTTTTACGTTCGCTGCGAAATTTTTTAATTAACATTGCAATACTCGCACATCCGCGCAATAATTAGACAAAGGGCTTTGCAAAGTTTCATCCAAATTAGGGTATTAATTGTAAAACGTAAATACTGAAAGAATGTATTTCGCAGCTAATTTGTTTCATTTCAAACCTTTTCATTAAATAAACATAAATCCATAACAATAAACGTGCAGTAAAATCTTTGATTAATTAAAACGAAAAGGTTGTCTTTTAATATGTGTGAACGACGACGTTTGCAATTCGAGCTCTATGTTTTTTTAAATGTCACCGGGAATTGTCTTCCTCAACAGCAACAACAAACAATAACTCTTTTAATTTACAGCTTATAAATCCTTTGGAGAATTGCAATTAAGTGCGTTTCGCTTTCGTTTGATCGCATGAACTTTACAGATAAAATCACGTTCGCACCACTTTAAAAAGGTAGAGCGATCACGTAGTTTTGCGTAACTTTAATTATCGGGACTTTCGCACGTACGAACACGCACGCGTGCAGTGCTGCGGCGCGGAAAATCATCAAAAGCGAGGTTGGTCCCCCGAGTTTCCGGGAAAGTTAGATGAAACGGGCGAATGGGAAAAAAATAGAGAAGGATGGGTAGCTCGCGAGAGAAGGAGACGTAGTTCGAGAGAAGAGGGAGATACTTCATAGTAGATAGGAATAGAGAGAGTGCGAGCTATCGGTCGGAGTGGGGGAAATGACGGGGAACGCGGGGTTTGCGGGGAAAGCGGGGTAGGGATGGAAGCAGATATATATCCACGGCCATGCGTTACGGGTTCAGCTAAATCCGCCATGATGAATGTGTTGGCGGGAATAAATCCGCAATGCACACCCCCACCGAAGGCTAGTCCTATCTCCTCCTCCTACCTCTCCTCTCCTCTCCTCTCCTCCTCCTTCCTCCTCCTCCAACTCCTCTGCTACTCATGGTCTTTCTCCTCCCAAAAGCTATTCTCGCTCTCTCACTCTTACTCTAACACAGATTCAGTGCAGTGCTACATCCTCTTCTTTCTCTCTCACTGTCTTTTCCAACCCCCTGAAGCTCGCTACTCCTGCCGCCGCAGCCGCCGGCGCTCGGCAATCCCTCCAACACCATTTTACTCACCGTTTCCAACTACTGCAAGTGTGAGAGGGATAACTGCAAAACTGCAAATGTATACGTAGAGCGCTTGCTTTCTTCTCTCTTTTTCTTCATTCTCTGTTGCTTTACGCGTGGTCGTCTCTGTCTTTTTTTAACCCTGCGCTTGCTGCGCTGCACGCGCAGCCATGATAAAGTTGTGCCGTTCACGCATGCGCGCGTGTGCAACGATTTCTCGTTTTTTTCTTTCTTTCTCCGTCTCTCTCGTTCCATCTTTTCTTTGTCTCTGTCTCTCTCTCTCTCTCTCTCTCTCTTTCTGTTTGCCTCCCTCTTTTTCTATTCTTTCATCCTCCTTCTCGCTTACTTCTCTTCTGTCATTTACTTTTTTTTGCTGTAGCCGTACAAGCTCGCCGCTTATTTATATTCTTAAGCAGAACAGGTAGACATTCATTAGGATTTATTGAGGAATCATCTCGGGCAATATGGATATTTATGCTTTTCTTGTTTGTCATTGTTCTATTTAAATTCAGTTTAAAATAGTATCTCCTACATTTTTGGAATACTCTACGTTTGTTTTAAAAATAGATCAAATTTAAGATTCGTCATTTTACGAAAAATAATTTTCGAATAGCATCTTTGCAACTTACTTCTTGCTAATAAAAAATATTATACTTTTAAAAATAAATTATATTCAACTCTGGTATATTCGCATCATGCGACTTTATTGTTATTCAATCGAATTTATTCCCATTGACGAATACTTCTTGTTGTTTGGTTTATTTTAATAATCCGACACTTTAGTTATCGAGAAAGTAGATTCAGTATGAAAGTAAACTATGAATCTGTAATCTATGAGACATTAGTTGCGACATTTTGACCTCTACGATGGATGAAGGAAAATTTCTTTCCCAATTTTCAAATTAAGCGTCCGGATGAAATATTACAGGATACGATAAGACGATACTTTCTAAAATTTCGAATTATGCATAAGTGCTGTGCGCATTCATTGGCAGACAAAAAACATGGAAGCGCAAGATTAATTACTTAGAAACTAATTCTCGTTGCAGAGCAAAACAATTGTCACGTGCGCTCTTACGAACTTGGCGAATTTCAAAATAAACTCAATGTTTTGAGAAACAAGCGATTCGTCAATGATTCATTTATAAATCTCCCCCGCGTCTCGGAAAACTTTGTCGCTGCGCAGCCACGAGAGCATACAAATCGTCCAAATTAATAACGCTTGAACTGCGAGCGAACATCAAGGTAAAACATTGTTGATAAACATCGCGTATCATAAAATTGCAGGCGCAGAGCGAAACTCAAAGCGGTTCACGCGCGTCCGCGAGCGAATTAAGCGCTACCGCGCACAGCTCCAGCCAACGTCTAAGTTTATCTCGGGCTGTCGCGGGAGTTCGGGCGCTTACGCGAGTGCGCCGAGTAAATCATCCTCGGGCACGACGCCACGGTCCCCGGCTCGTGTTACGCTCGGGAACGCGCGACCGACGCGCCTAGTGGTTATAAACTCGCGAGGCGAGGATACAGCGTTTCTTGATTAAGCCGGACGTGGATTCGTCTCTATCGGAGCCAGATATCCAGGCCAAGATGCCTTGGGCAGCTCTTCTCTTAGATTTCCCAATTTTGATCGTCTATTCAAAGATGCGGGTCTATCAACGTCTCCTCTTTCGTGGCTTTGTATTTGGATGGGGCGTCGAGAAATGCCCCCTTGCGTTTCCTGTGTTGCTCTACGAGTTTACGCGCTGTTTATTCTTTTTTCTGGAGAGCCTTTATTTAAATTATTGTCGAGCCACTACTAGAGAGCAATGATAAATACAACTAAGTTTTAGTACTACTACAGTTACAGTTGAGGTTGCCGACATTTGTCTTTACTACAATCTATAACTTGGCAAGGCCGTTATTGCAGCTCCCGCAGATACAGTTAGCAATTACTTTTTGGAAAACACCGAGCATTAGATCACAAACTTGGCGCTTCTTAAACCACAATATGTGGCTCTGATAAATAGCGTTACGTGTAAATAAACGTAATTTTCAATTCTAGCATAAAAATACAGAGATTGGATAATAGTTGTCGCGTATTTAAAACTGTTTTCAATACCTCCTAATGCGTTTATTCCGTGTACAAGACCGAGTAACGCATTACCTTTTTGAAAAAACCTTTGTTTCCGCCCATTAAAATCGTACGAAGCCCCTGTTTTTTCACGTTAGGAAAGCACTCGAGACGAATCAAGAGCTTTAGTTTAACGAAAACTGTTGGTGCGACGCGCGAGAGGGAAAAGGTGCGCGAGTCGATAGGAGTCGAGAGATGATAGGGGCGCGAGATCTGAAATGACGGACGAGGACTATAAAGATGCGTGCGAGATAAATCAAGGTTCGGCTACTTATCGAGGCGAAAACGGCTGGTCGACCGCGTGCATCAGCCGTCCGCGCGATAACTCCTGTAGCTGTTGCACGTGGAGGCGGCGCGTAGTTTGGTTTCGATATCCGCTGCGACCTCCCGCGCCGAACTTGCAACAGCTCAGGATAATCCACGTGGATTATTGCGATATCACGTGGGTCCATGCGCGCGCCTTAGAGACGCGCGTGAATGCAGCGCACCAGTGTTGCACCAACTAGGAGGCTAACGTCCTGCCGACGCTCTAGAGGAACGAACCCTTCCCCGCACGAGAGAGGAAGGGAGGGTCGACCCTGCTGCGATACCCTAATTCCTAAATCTGTCGCCATAAGTCCTCGTTACAATAAATATCCCACTGGTGTCAGGCCTCTCGCGCTCTCCCTCGCTTTGCCCAGTTCCCGCTGTGACCGTCTCCCTCTCTTTCTCTCTTCCAGGCATTTCCTCGTGTTCTCCAAAGCGCGATACCAGCATACACATCTGTACCTCCCCCTCTTGCTCTATCTCTCTCGACTTCTCTAAAGCTGCAGTTGCTCCGCTACATATGTCGGATTCTTTATCTCTGTTCCTCGTTCTCGTCTCATTTCATCTCGTTTTTTCGTTTCTTCTCTTTCTCTATCGTTCTCTACATGCTATGCTCTAACCAATCCCTATGAATCTTCATTCAATCGGTCTAATCTCGTCACGGATATTGTCGCATCTCTTTCTTTTTACCATTGATCTCGCATACGGATTTTGTACTTCTTGTGTCACATTTTTACGACCCTACGTGAACAAATTTAGAATTTTTTATTTTTTATTTTTAATCAAAATCAGCGACTGCAATCTTCGATTTTAAAAATCCATGGAGGTAAATGAACGAAATGATGTAGCTTGGCCCAGGAAAATATAATCAAATCGTGTAATTCTCATAAAAAAGCTTGTTTGTTTTAATAAAGCGAATGGAAAGTTGTGATAAATAAAAAAAAATATCCGCGAATAGAAAAAGTGTTAAATCATAAAAGTGGCTAATTTTTTTTTGACCAGTAAAACTTTTTTTATCACGTTGACTATTTTTATTTTTATTATTTTTATTTACGTCAACTTTAGTTTATCACCTAAAATTGACGCTAGAAAGTATTTTTATTTTGAAGGAATGGGTGAATTGTACGCAGACTAATCAAAGGATACATTGTTTTCACTTTCTGTTATTCCGTATGCTTTTTGTTAAGTTAACGTAACGTCAGCATTACATTTTACGTTTTAGAGTATCTTTGAAATATTCTCCGAGTCTGAGGGATTACACAATTATTTTTTAACTTGCAGTCTAATAATTTGTAGACACAATAAATTATTTCAGGAGCATAAACAGCATTATGAAAAATTTCTCGAATGTAGTATAAGCTTGCGCAAATAAAACAGTAAAGTCTGAAAATTAATTAAAAAAGCTACTCTGCTCGAGCATTTCTATATAATAAATAAAAATTCGTTATAAACGTTTTTATAACGGTAAATCGTCGAATGAAATTTTACGCGTATTAAAAGTACATTTAAAAAATTTGTATTGCAGAGTATAAATTTGATTTGAATTTTTATTAAATGCAATGGAAATAACTTAAAAATGAAAGTATGTCTATAAATATCCGGTGCGTAAATAATAAAACCCGTCGTTCGCATACGCGTGTTTTACATAAAACGCGGCGCGCGCATAATGAACTCATAAACTCGTCAATGGAATTCCAAATATTCGGGCGACGAAAGGGGCGTGCGTACACGGCATTTTCGGAAAACACCAAACTTAAGTAATTTCCACGCACTGAGCGAGGAGGCCTGCAAAGTTATAGCAATATGATCTGGAGGGTTGGCGCGCAGAAAGCGCGGTCAGGTTTAAATATGAGTAAGGGGATGTGCACGCGGTGCCGGGGGCAGCGGCGGCGACGAATGACAGGATTCGTAATTTCGCGCGAGCTTATTGCCACCAGTTATTTATCCCCCGGGCGGCTCATTTCATATGCGGCTCACATGCCGCACTCGGAGACTCGTGTGCCTCCCCCCATCCTTCTTTCATTATTTTGTTCTGCTCTTTCTCTCTCTTAGAGCTTCGTTCCATCCTGCAATTTGTCGCTGTCTTAATCTTCGGATGGAACACGCCAATTGCGACTCACTAACACACGCGCGCATATTTAGAAAGTAATCCTTCTATTATGATTAAAAACGTGCTTCTGCGGTGCGCATGCGACGTATTGTGATTAAAAACGTGTGTCTATGATGAATTGCATTCGAATTTTCAATTGCTATCTATTAGGGATTGAATTTCCCCTGTACTTCTCATGAAATATCATAATAATCAGTTTTCAGGCCTTTTGAAAATTAATTTCTTGCTTTAAAAAGAACAAACGCAAGATCAAAATAAAAATGATTTTCTAAAAGTATTGCAAAGGTATTCGTGAAAGTTATGTCGAAATTTATGAACAATTTACGCACTCAATGTAAAAAAAAACAGTTGAATTTTAATCTACAATATAAAGATATGATAGCGAGGAAATAAAAATTAATATTATTTATATAATCAATAGTTAAAACTTTATATTTATCTTGTTAATCAAACTTAAGTTACAGCAGAGCTTAATAAAACTAAAATCACTGCACCATTAATGTTCTTAACTTGCTATGTAATCAACTAACATATTTTGCAATATATATTATTATTAAATAAGACATTATCTAAATTAAACATTTTTTTAATTGTGAGAATTATAATGGGGTTCTTAATGTAATGGAAACACGTTAGTGATGTTGAATACGTTACAAGAAAATGTTCCTTCCATAAATTATATTATGTAAATTTACACATCACAAGCGCATTAAAAATTATAATTTAAAATTATTATTAAGTTTTAAAATCTCTATTATATTTATTATTTGTTTCTCATTTATATTCCTTTAACAAAAAACTGTATGTGCATGATTTTACAATTATTATAAAAATACGCAATCTTTTCAAAATTTAATTCTTAATTTTAATTTTTACTCGTATTTTTATTCAAAATGTTTGTCATAAGCTTCAGTTTTTACTCCAAATAAAATAATAGTAATTAAATGTAAATTATGTGAAAAAATATCCAAATATAATGTATTTATAATAATAATAAATGTAAAAAGTTTATAATAGTTTTATGGGCAAAAACTGTTCGTATAAATCCAAAATTTTTTAATTAATATGTTAATACAATAGTTATAATTTACATTGACAATGTACATTTTGTACCAGTTACAAGCCTTTATTATCGCTATTATTCACTCATTTTCAATAATTTTAATTTTTGGATGCATTATTCATTAATGACATTTATATTTAATATATTTGAATTATATTAAAAAAAAATGATTCCTACATAAATACATAACATTTGTCACTATCGAATGAAAATAGTTACACTTTTGCTCTCCACCAGATTTATTACGAATCCATTTTCAATATTTTCAAAGTTAACATTAACGTGTTTTATGGATTATATATTTTCATAAAAACGTCATTGATTCCGCACAAAGTTTATTTGCATTTACACTAAATCATTTCGTGTTTTGATAGAAAACATTTACTCAACAAACAAGTGCAGTTGATAAAATTTGAAAATTCTTTAATGCTAGAAGATGCACATTCGTCAACTCCTTTCACATGCAGCTTTCATAATGGTGTAAAATATATATTTCGCCACTCCGATCGCTCGTCCGTGAACAAGTTTATTACTACTTTAGGAACGTACGTGTGCGTGGGCGATTTTCCAATACGAGACTCAGGACTGGGACGTTCATTAGGTGCAGGCGTAGGAAATGTTCGCGACGAGCAGTTCCGAGTCGATTATCAAGTCTAATTGAGAAAATTGAAAGAACGCTAGGCGGTCCGCGAAATTGCGGCGAATAAGGGTTGATCGGTCATGGGCACTCCGTCATTTATATTTATCGTCCATAGAAAATTATCGGGACGCTCCTGGCACGTGATCGCGAGTCGAGTCGGGCCGAGGAGCCGCGAGAGTTTGGCTTCGGTACAGGAGAAACGTTGGCGAACGCGCCGGACTGACGGCAGGGCCGAGCACCGGGGGAAGGAAAAGAGAGTCCCGTGAGGGAAAGAGAGAGGCGGAAGTGACGCTGGCGCCTCGACGGAGCCAGCATGGGCGCCGGTGCGCTCCGCTGCCTCGTATCGCTATCTCCTCTCCTCCTTTCTCTCCCGCGGCCTCCCCAGCACTGTATCTTCGTTATGTGCTGCCACTGACTACTTTTTTCCTATAGCAACTAATATTTTTGCCCGCCACGAAAACCCGTGAGGGGGGAGGGTTCGGGAGGATTTTCGACGAAGAATGCTTTAAATAAACTTTAGATTTACTCGAGAAATATGGGCAAATTCGATGGCTCGATTTTTCACGTACAAAGTATTCGATAAATATTCGGTGATCATTACTATTCTTTATTTGGTTAATGTCGGGCTGAAATGGGGTATTGAACGACGCGCGTCTGTACTGAGAACCGCGACTCAATACTTGACATCCAAACAAATGGGGAAAATATAAATAAAGGAGTAGAAGATGTTGGTGCGAACATCTTGTGCGATCTTATTAACTGCTAGAGTGCAAATAGTTGCGGTATAAGAATACGCAAAGAAAGAAACTGGAATAATTGCGTTAATCGATTGGCGACTTGGGCAAGGTTTTTATCTTTGCTAAACGAAAATTTTAAAAATAAAACGTAATAAAATTTTTTGACTTACAGTCTTTATCCAACTGGTAATCTATTAACAAAAATAACTGTTTCACCAAGTTTTCAAGGAACTTAGTATTAATTATGCATATAACTTAGCATAAATTAGTATTTCTTATGCAAAATCCATATATCGAACGTTTTTATTAAAAGCTATTTATTGAACCTAAGTCAGAATATTATCCTTAAAAAAAGTGAAAAATTCAATATTTTTAATTCTTATTCTATATCAATCTTACAATTACAATTCGGACTTAAAATTTCGATCAGAAGTAAAGACATTTGTACTAATTGTATTAATATTATCAAGTTAATCTTACAATATTCAACTTTTATCGCATGAAAAGTTTTAATGGTCTAAAAATTTTTATCAATGCAAGAATAATGAAACGATTATTCTTTCATTGATAAAGATCCTCAATTTATTTAAAAAAATATGTATGAATTATAATCGTACGATATTTACAAAACATTTGAGTTAATGCTCATCATGGTATTTGAATTTGAATTATAAAAAATAACGAATATTATTAGGTGATTTTTTAATTTTTTTTATTTCCTATGCAACCCAAGTATCTACAGAAAACGAGCGATCACACACGCGCCCGTGCACCGGCACGCATACTTAGGCAATAAGTCACAATTTTATTCAAGAGGCATAGAATTATGAACAATAATAAAATCAAATAAAATAATTTGATACTTCCTTGAGTTTAAGGCACAATTTATGAATGCAGGATCGGAATGCATCGTAATATGAGAAACTTAATAACCGCTGACTCACAAAAATATTTAAAAGTTGCAATTTTTCGATTTACACATTAATTGTTTACGCTACGAAATATCTTGTCTGATTTTGAATATATATTATTTTAAATAAACTTCTTAGCGAAAAAAATTAATTACATTTAATTTTCTAACGTGCGGATATTATTTTTATTTCGTAGAATTGCAGCAATTGCAATAATTCCCTTTGTTGTGACAAATGCTGCGTACACTAGAACAATCGGATGCTCGCAAACTAAAATCCATGAAAAGGCTCGCGAGTAACGGAAGAAAAAGCTTTAAGCTCTTTCCAGTGCTTATAATTATTTTCCGCCTTCGAACACGAAACAACGTACACGAGTACTTAGTTGGAGAGCCCCCATTTATAGCAATCGAACTTCCTTAAGGCCATAGACGGCGATTCCAAGTGCTGAGCAGCGACTTGTACAGTACACTGAGGCCGTGTCCTTGTAGTCGCGTAAGGCGTCTCAAGGAACGGAAGTCACCGAAAAATGCAGCCCCACGTTTCGTATCTTAAGCGCAGTGCCCGGCGCCTAAGCCGACGTCCCGTCCTTGTGCGGGCCGTTTAGTATGGATGCCTCGCTGTCCTCCCGACGTGTCAATCAAGCGCGCATTCAAAGTTTGCGCGTGCGCACGCCATCCGAGAGCCATGCGTGTCATACCCCTCCCCCCTCCACAAGTGGAATCCGCCAGTTGTTCGGTGTAGTGCCGCGTGTCGTTCGTTCCATTTGACGGCTGGAAGATTAACTATGGGAGCGCGGGGCCTCATCCGTCTGTCTGGAAGCGCGAAATCGCATGCACGAGACTAAGTGCATCTCGCTCGAGTAATCAGCGCCGTGGTGAAGCTTTGATTAATAGATCGCGCAAGCGACGCGCGTCGAGACGCAAGAAGGGGTCCGGCATCCTACACCTCCCCCTGGTTCCCCGCGTCAATGATATTATATTGCGGGATGAAAGGATCGACGTCAAGATGTGTTCGAGGCAAAAAGGCGATATAATCTAATTGTGGCAGGAATTGCTTTCTCCGGGTATTTTTCTTCTCGATACACGTGCACAATATTCGTTCTCGGAGTATTGGCGTGTTACGCATCTTTCGCAATGAAGTCGACCTTTACATTTCATACTGATTTACCGATGAAATCAGCGATGAATTCACTTATAATTAACTCGTGCGCTTTTTCTTTCTAACATATGGACGTATCGATGGTTCAGTCGCTCGATTTCTAAATGGGCATGATAAATAGATCCGCGTGAGAACGCACGTTTCAGAGATAGAAATCATTCGATGCGGAGTATTTCGCGGTATTTACGCTTATCTAAAGAACTTAATACTTAAAATTAGGAGAAACAGAATTTCTACCGAACATGCATTATCTGCTTTAATTTGAGAGGCGAGAAAGCGATAAATCAATCGTTAATTTTAATCCTGTTTTTATATTTATCGATGGGTGTCACAGTGTATTGGTAAAATGACGCTGAATATTCAGTTTTTCAAATTTCACTTTTTAATAACTTGGACATTAACTGCGACTTCCATTCCATAATACAGCATAATTTGATCGAACTATAGTTTCTCCAGAATATTTGATATAGTCGGGTCGTGTAGGTGAGTATACTATAGGTCGGATCGTAGAATGTTAGTAGTGTTTTAAAACTTGTTAATGTTATAGATAAAGGATCGGGCGCAGGTAAATTTCTCTAGTAAGTCGCAAGATGAAACTGTTCAATTTTTTATACACGTTTGAAATTTTAGATTTTATCGATGGCGTATACTTTTCGTCGTACGTAAATTCCGGTAGCAGTTTTTCATCGCAAGGCACTCGAAATAACCCGACTTTATAGTGGTAGAGACTTGGAGATTTCGCTATTTATTGAAGATCGAGCAAGTGAATCATAAATTTATAGCGAAACAATTACTGTAACGAAGGTATTTCATCCCGTTTAAAATTCAGGCATTACATTCGATTAGAAACAAAAACCTGCCGTTCGATTCTCATTCTTCAATTAGGCGCTTATTAATAGCTAATCATTTATAACGGAACAATGGAATTTTCACGAATAGTTTAGTTTCGTAAATTACGACAGGGATTCAGCTACATGGACGATACCTAAATAAAATAGGTTACTCGTGCGTGGTGTATCTGTAATTTTCCGCGCCGCATGAACCCATCGGATGGATTTTGCACGTTAAAAGAGCAGCCAAGATACGCCGGAGCGGTGGACCGGGGGGGGGGGAATTGTGTGCACATTACTGGTCGCGGTAATGCGGGTTGCATCGCAAAGCAACTCAGCCACATGACCATGAGCGGCATGGCGGGGTTTTAAAGAGGGTGGGCCGTCGACGGGGGTGGCGAGTGTCGCTACCGTTCCCCATAGTGCGTCACGTTCGTTATAAACGCGTAAACACGTGCTGGTCCGCGTTGCGAGCCCAGCTTGTCCACTATCCAGTAAATAATGGCGCATTAAGCTTTTTCATTCGGTGGAAGCGCATATTCGCGTGGGCGTTACGAGCCGCTGGTGTAGCTGTGCATTCACTCCGCAGCCGCGATAAGCGCATTTTTTCGTAGCCGCGCGTCACTTGTCGCTTATACCCTCATGGACGCGTCGCTGTTTTTTATCCGATGCCTTTCTCAAGCTATGCGTTCGATTTTTGTCGAAAGAAGGCCAGGGAGAAACATCGCTAAGCATCTTAAAGGAAACGATATTTCCATTTCTACCGGATGAAATTCTTGGGCATCAGGTTTCCTCGTTGAAATCGTGGAATTCAGTTGTTGATAAAAACCGAAGCAGTGCTAGCTTTTTATTAAGTAATACACGTGAAGCAAGGAATACGAATTGACGTACATTCGCATAATTACGAATGCTAACGTAGCCTTTTTCCATGTCACGACGTTTAGTGTTTTATGCGACGAAAGGAATTCGTTTTTATAAACTCTATTTCTGTTGGTGGCTGCGGAAAGATTTTCTTAACACAATTTGCGCAAATATTTGTATTAATGGCAAACTCAAGAAGTTTAATTTACCCAGGATTTATGTAGATTGAAAAAAAACAAATAAACTAAGCTTCGTTGATAAGTTCTTGTTAGCTGAAAATTATCTTTTGAATTTTGATAAATTATTACGCGCTGAATAATTAATTTATATATATATATATATATATTCTAGAAAGTAAATTGAGGTTCAACTTCCATAAAATAAACTTTTAATACACGATGAATTCTAAAACCTGTGCATTTCCAGTCTTCTTTACCTCCTTATGGTTGCGTAATAATTAAGAGCAATAAATATTAAACGTGTTTGCAGAATTTTGTGGGTATTATTGATTACGAGAGCAGATATTGAAGGCATTGTTTGCAACCTTAAATGCAATTGAGATAATTGAATTACGAATTGTACAAGGTTAAGAGTTTATTACGTTGCTGCTCGAAAATATAGTTTCAAGTGAAAAATCGCCAAAGTATTACATTTATAAGCCAATTTGAATTGTCCTTTTGGCGTATGTTACACCGCGTGTGCGAGAAAATTGTTATTTTCCAAAGTTTGAGTTCGTAAATTGACTAGAGGCCAAAATTAACGGGCTTAAAAAAAGAAAATTATCATTTGAAACGAAAACGAAGTCCATTGCGGGAAATGAAGTTTCAGTTTGCACTCGCGATCATCAATCTTTACACCGTGTAATTTCCGTTTCCACGCGTAAACAGCAGAACTTGCGGAGCGCGTCTCAAAAATATCAATTGAACGCGGTAATTACGTTGTAAGACGATAAATTCGTACACATTTGTGTATAAGATATTGTAAGTTTGTGAACCATTTTATTAGCCCTGCCTTTTTTTAAACAGAAGGTTTGAGAAATTGATTGCCTGAGATAAGACTTAGCCATCAGGTACACAATTTACAAGATAAGGTTTTATATTCCATATAAATTCGAAACGACTGTGCAAGGAGAAGTAAACGATAACTTACAGTTGAATTTCATTTAATTAAATTAATGCTGTACAACTTACCAATACGAGAGGCACATATTAAAAATTAGAGTGAGCGATTAAAGGAACGATAGGACGGCGCTGCAGGATAACGAAATACTTTATGATGCTTTTAAAGAAAAAATTAGTACTCGAGCGAAAAAAAGATAAGAAAGTAAGTCACATCTGTATAAAAATAATTTACATAAATGAAATTCGTTCGCGTTTAAATCAGCGGAACCTCTAAATTCTTGACTTTCTTCTTTATCTCCGAGTCGCGCGCTCGCAGTCTGCGCTTCCTCGTGCCACCCGACGGCGCTGCTTGCTTGCTGTTTTTTTTCACCCCCGGCAAGAAGGGATTTTTATCTGCTTAAAGTACAGAGGCAAGAATGAAGGAGATACCGGAAGGAGGTGGAAAGAAATGGAAGGCGAATCGCGTCTGGCCGCGCGCGGCGGCGGCCCAAAGAGAGAGAGAGAGGGAGGAAGCAGCGAGCGTTATCTAAGTAGCGGGCGCGGGGCGAGGCGCGAGCGCCACATAAATATTAGGCTCGTCGTTAATGCCTCTGGTAGCTACTGGCGTTACGTTTCACAGTAAGTAAATTATGCGATATGAAATTATTAGCGCCATTAAAGAAATTTATACTTTTCGGCTTCTCCCGTGGGCGGCGCGCACCCAAGCCTCTCTAAGACCGCGAGGCGTTGACGATTTTTCTATTTTATCAGCGCGTCTCGAATTCGCCCTCCCCTCCGTTATTTTTCCCTTTCGGAAACCGCAACTGGCATGCGAATGAGGCATCCCCCTCGCCTCGCCCTCCCTAACGCGGATCCTCGTGGGCGGCCTAATGTATTTACGAGACACCGATTCCCGTCGTTATCCTCTTTCGCTGCTCTGACGAACGTTCATGGCGTTTTGATCGTCGTGGTAAACCCTCGACAGGCCACCCCCTCCGACAACTTTCCCCGAACGCCTCGACTTTCAATGAGCCAATCCTGCATACCAATACCTCCGTCGGATACCCGGGCATTCAAAAACTGCGTTTAACGCTTCGCTGCTTCTTTTCGAAACTTCTTAATTTACTGTATTTCTTTTACTTTTAATTTGTTTATCTCTTTGAAGAAGTCAAAGGGTCTGCAAGATAATTTTTTCCCCAGAATTACCTCCTTTTGTAATTACGTTTAAAGAATTTCTCGTTAAAATATAATCTACTTAGTTTTAAATTTCTAGGATGTTTGGCTTATGTGGCGCTTTTTTCCTTCATCTTTTTTTTTCGCTTTAAAGAACATAATAAAGAAATGCAATGCTACTGCAGTTTAAGAGAATGTTTTTGTATTATAATTCTGAAACTGATAAATTATATTTTTTTCTCCAAAACTAATTGGCGCTGTAAGAATGGAATTATTATTCATGTTCCTTTAATGGTTACTCGTAATTGATAATTAATGCTAATAATATATATCGACGATCACTAACAATTTTTATAATCTAAACTTGCAAGAATATTTCAATTGTTACATAAATTAAATTTAGTTGGTAAAAATTCTTAAAATTAATAATTATAAATAACGCAATGTTTTAAATATGATTCCCATACACTTATACATTCTTGTATAAATATTGACATAACATATAAATTATCAGATTACTAAAGCATAATGCAACTTCGTAAAGCCTAATTTTTAAATTATTTTTTGATACATTGCGAATTTGTATGGATTTTCTTTAATGAACGACTCGTGGAATTATATATTTTTATCCATAAATTATATTTCTTTTAAAATAAATTTGATTCGAGGACTGTTTAAATATCGCATAAAATCTAGTTGATTAAAGCAGCGAGTTCTTAAACGAAAGTTACATTCTTTCGCTCTTATTGATTAAGTTGCCGTGAGCTCATAAATATCTTAGCTTTGAATCATAATTCTTGATTCAATCACTTAAATTTGTATTAAGAATAAATCCGAAATAAGCTTATCTATTAATGATTTCTGACGCATGATAAATAAAATGCTAAACGATATATTTATTTATAAGAAGATTTCACAATAATTACAAAATTTACGTTGTTTTCGTCGGAGATAATTTAAAGATAAATTTTTTGTTCCATCAAATGATTAATGTGTAATCTTGCATTATTAACCAAATTTCATGAAAATATCAGACTCGTATAATTTGCTTTTTCGCGACGGTGTACGCGCGTGTACGCATATAAGAGCGTTACAAATACATTATTGTAACTATTGCATATCCAAGCAATTCATAAATCACTTCGGTATTACGATATTTGGCAATGATTTTTCGTCGTCTGCAAAGGAAAATGAACCAAGAGGAAGAATCTTCTTCCCGATAAGTCTTCGACAAGTTTGGCTGGAAAAAACAAAAATTCATTTTTAGCGACAGCCAAATAAATAAAAAGCAACACTAAGCCACTTCCTAATTCACGCAAAAGCAAGCGCGATTCCGAGGCACACAACAGGTACTTCGCGGAAATTTGTTTTCGATCGGCCTCTCGCCCAAGCACCCCACTGCCCCCCTCCGATAGACCGAGCGCTTCTCCTCCTAGAGGTTGCGCAACCACCTTGAAATTTTGAACTGGACTGTAAGCCGCATTCTTGCGCCGCGGGCGAATAAAACGATCCGAGGAAGACAACATTATTACGAAGTGCGATTGCCTCCTCGAGGAGTGCGTGCGCGGAGCCGCGGAGGGCCCTGGACGCGTACCCGGAGGCCGAGCGCGCCTCGAGGGCCAGTAATCGTCTCCCTCCGGAGTCAAGATCGATAGGAAAGAAAGCCAAGAAATCCAAGAAAGCCAAGACAGCCAAGCCTATAATTTACGCGCGTCCTCTCTCGTTACCTCGGTAAAGGAAACCACGAGGATGCCGCGGCGAAAAAATACAGTTAATGCCTCGCGCTCAACTATTAATCAACGTCGCCCATGGCGCGTTAGTCATTCGGGATTCGAATAATTCTTAGGTGACGAGGCAAGCACTGGGCGTGACGAGCCAATCGTTAGGAAAGCGAACCACGGGCCGCGCGATTGGTCCCCTATTATCTGGTTTTCGCTGAAAATTACCGCTGGTCGCGCAAATGGTCGACGCGGACCCCATCTGAAATTTATCCGCTCGCGATGTCTTATTAAAAGCCGGAATCCGCTGCTCCTCGTAAATCTCCGGCTCGAAAAATGCCGCTTGGCAAACGAGGCAAAGCCGTGCATGAAACTGACGCCTGACACGGGAAATTGTCGTAATGAATAGGTTCGAAGTGGATCGTGTTTTATCGTTAATAGTTCAAAGCGCCGAACCCCGTGGCACTGCGACGGCGATGGTGGCTCTCCCGCGGAAAGCAATATCCTTTTATGCGCCGAGAAGAAATATCAGGTCCGACGGAGAATAAGGAAATAAAGCGCTACAATGGAGTTGGCACGCTTCGCGATCCTAGAATCATGGCCGGCTATTCAATGAGCTCGAAAATGGTTCTACCCCGCTCTCGGGGAAGGCGGGAAGTGCGTTTTATGAAGCTCCGATGATTTTCAGCGCTCGTTATCGTGTTCCTGCATATTTTCCCGATTAGGCCGCTCTTCTACTTTCCTTCGGTCCTCCTCCGCGTTTGGTCGAACAATCGACTCGCGCACTCCCGACACTCTCCTCCTCCCCCCTCTAGCCGCCTACCGCGCGATGAGCGTGACGATAATTTAGGAGTATGAGCGCACACTGCGATTCGAGTATCCGTAAAAAAATATCGAATACAGATTGAGAATTCAGATTAGCGGCGAACGAGGATTTATCATCTGCCTAAAAACATAGGAATTCACTTTAGATATTTACACCGAGATGAAGCGTTGGCTTTAAATACTTGCGTCAGAAATGTTTTATGGAAATAAGCCGTAATTTATAGATGTATAGAAGTTGAAGGAGAAAAAGTGCTTAGATTGAGCAGTCGTAGTCTTCTTATAGTAATCATCGGCTAATCGTGAAATGTGAGCGAATTATGTGGAAATAATAGCACTAGAAAAACCTTTTGCCATTTCGTTGTTTTTCACGGGATTGACTGTCGAGCATCGAGTTAGGAAAATAATTCGATAATTTACTCGACGCTGGCGACGATATCGAAAGCTTTTATTAAAAAATGCGAAAATAGAAAAAATAACGAAAAAATAGCGCGGGTTTGCAGCCGCCTATTCGCGCGATGCGCTTCGTTTTATTTCTCCAAAGTGAACGCGAATGAAGACGAAGCGACGTGTTACAGCATCGTGACTACATTCACGAGTTTCCAGCTAAAGGAGATACCCGTGGCAATAATTTACCGGGTACGCAAAAGGTGCTGCGTCAGCTACTGAAAATTTGTAAAGTCTAGCGCAATCTCCGTCTTCTTCCCTCTCACTGTGGCTGAAAGCTGATACGAGTTTCGCGTAAGCATGGATCGCGCCACGCTAAGCTGCATAGGAACAAGCTTGGTGGAGGCGCGAAGGTGAGGTCGCGCAGGAGGTCAACGTGGAAGGAGTCGAGCGCGAGCGGGACGGAGAGAGGTGTCGTTTTATTATGGGCGAGAGTACCGAGGAAAGGGGTGTTTGGTCGAGATGGAACTGAACGTGGCTAAGAGAGAAAACGAGCGGCAGAGAGGAGAGAGGAAAGGGGCCAAGAGGTTGCCCTCCATGAATGAGACAGAGGCTGATTTAGGGGCTCAGAAGTCGCTGCTATGGGTACACTAGCTTGACTTTCATAACCTGCTTGTAAACTTGACTATATCGAATATCCTTGTTTTGCCTACATTTTTCATTTATTCCTTTTTTGCCTTTCAAAGAGTATTATTTACTTCGGATTAATTGTCTTTCGAAATAATTTACAACGCCCAGAGTTATTAAGCCTAATGCAAAATATATATTTTTCTCTCCAGCTCGCGCGTAATGAATTTTATCTACAATTGATTTGTAAAAGAATATAACAACCTCTGTCCGGTGAGCAGTAAATATTCAGCATTTCCGTTCCGTACGTTTCGACGTACGAAAAATGTTTAATCCTAGATTTCAAGAAATCAGATACACACTTGTCTTATCAGTTTATGAAAAAGGCGCCAAGAGTCCTGGGTGTCAGAATTCCGAGATGCCTCGTAAAGATCTTTTGTTTTTAATTAATTGCAAATAAATACAAAATTCGATTACAAAGTTCGTGGAGTTGGCGGTCATTAACGGGTTTTTCCAAGCGCCGCAAGCCAATACCAACACATCCATCTTTATCAAGTTCCTCGAATCGAAAATTCGTCGGTATTTTGCATAAGACAAATTATGCCTGATGGCTGGTGCCTAGTGCAAGTCAAAGCAAATAGTCGTTGAATATAAACGACATAGACAAGCCCTAAAAATTTGAGTTTTGCTGCGAATTCTTGCGATGCAACATAAATCTTGGAAGTTGAGCGCGTTGGGCTGAAACGCTTCGACGAGATAAATAAGGCAGACGGCCGAGCTTTTCGCATACGTTCATCCAATCTTGTATCCGGATAAATCCCACGTGCGCGCCTGTATTTTACATTCTCAATTTGGTCTATAGGCAAATTTATCGGGGGCTCGCACCCCGCGGGCTTCTCCTCGCGCACGCGCTCGCACCCACACATTTGTATTCCGGCCGCACGCGAAGCGCTGCCACGTGGCTTTGCACGTACGCTTAAGGGGATGAACATACGCGACGGTCCTGCTGGAGGCGACACAATCACGATTCGCGTGGAATATACGAATAAACGCTGCGGATGTGGATGGAAATCTGATTGGTGCTGGTTCCCGTGCACGTGGAGTCGGTCGAGCCCAATAGTGCCACTAGCGGTGCGCCTGGAAGACTCCGTACGTAAGCGAGATTAAGAGAGAGAGAGGGGGGTGGGGGAGGAAAGGATGCGCAGAGATTGGGTAGGTGGAAGTTGAGATGCTGTAAAAGGGAGAAGGTGCAGGCGAGTGCGAGCGCGCGGCGTTTCTCCATTTCAAGCCTAAGCGCGGCCATTTATCAGGATTTTGGCGGCCGGACGTGCTTTATTACTAGTCGCTCGAAATTGCTATCCTACGACTCCATTCCGGCCTCTGCACCGCGAGAGCTCCACTCCGCCTCTGTATATATGTATCGACGTTATGCCCGTCTCTCTCTCTCTCTCTCTCTCTCTCGATGAATGCATTAGAGAACCTTACGTAAGGCTCGGTCACGCTTTTGATCCAATCCATTAACAGAGTCCAACCCAAATCCGCTCTCCTGCATCTCCCGTTCTGTCTCTTATTCATTTCCAATTCTACGTACGAGTAATGCAGCCGGAGTCGCTTGATATTTATGCAACTGCCTGTCAAATACGAAGATTGAGGACTCCGATGTGGTATTGCTCGTCTCATTACGAGATTTGCTGATTGGGCCGTCATTCATTTATCAATAATTCGGAAAATGACGTTTTTTCGTTTGCAGTTTTTGGAAAGCTCGGAGATTAGCATAAGTGGGGTGACGTGCAAGCTTTAAAAAATCCTTAAAATTTCATGTTATTGGATCAAGCATTATAAGATACTGTGTAAATATCTGTATAATTATAATTAAAATTTTGCTCTTTTTATTCGTCCTATTATATTTAAACGCCTATTAATAATGATGGAAAGAAAGTCTTTAAATCAGCCACAAATCCGAAATAATCGATTTTCATAAGAACGTTTTTGTTACGGTTCTCGGTGGATTTCTCAATACGTATCGATTAATGATTGAAAAACGATTAGTCTTATCTATCGTCGAATAGGTTATTGACTATTCGCAATGACGTGAAAATCTTACCTGTTTAATTCTTTTTGTTTAGTGTAATCTAAGGCATTTAAAATTTACATAAAATTTAAATATATTAAATGAATTTAAATATAGATTGAAATTTCGATTAACGATGTTTTGATATGCATAATTCACAATGAAAAAACAAGATCATTATTTCTCATTTACGAAATACGAAACAGAACAATAAAAAATGTTTAAAAAAATAATTCTGTTAGATATTGCATAATTAACCGTTTTCAAAATAGTAACAATGAATTTACTTAAATTTTACATACGTTAAATTCAACAAATAAATTTTGAAGAATTAGTAAAACATAATTTCAAATGGTGATAATCAGCGAGCGCTTATCTAAAAAGTCAGTCTGATCAAATGGCAATTTCCCTCCATCCCTTAACGCACACCCTCGATTCACGAAAATTCGTTATCAGTAAAGACCGTTCGTTCGTCCTTGAGCAAGCAGATACATGGGAAGAGAAAGATAGAGAGAGAGAGAGAGAGAGAAACGGACAGAGAGGCAGCAACGGAAGAAAAATGAGCGAACGAGCAAACGTTTGGTGCGTACATAAAGAATACGATTTTATAGAGCTCTTCGTCATCTTGTTGTCAGGAAAACGCGAGTAGTGAAGATTCCATCTCGAGATACCATTTCATCTCTAGTCCTCCGATCCTCTCCCTCTCTCTCTCTTTCTCTCTTTCTCTTTCTCCTCGGGAGCGAAAGCTAGACGGGCGGCGAACGTTGCGTATCAGAATTTCGTCCAACAGCCGTGAGTCATGAGAAGGTATACACACAGTACACAGGGTCTTGTAAGCTCATAGTCCTGTATCATCGGCGGGGTGGGAGAGAGGGGGATGCACTTTAACGGTGGAGAAAAAGAACGGGTCAGAAGAGAAGATATCGTCTTTCTCCCCCTCGTGTAGCGAGAGGAGAAAAAGGGAGCAGCGTCTCCGTGCGTATATCGCACACTGTCTAATAGGATGGAGCATGTCGTTGCATACGTTTAGGAGAGCCTTCGGGGCCTGTGAGTGTAGTAACAGTACGGGGACCTTCTGGAGCTCTCCTGCGATACACGAGTATCAGTGTATGTGTAATGCACGCACTGTGACGGCGTTACTAGCGGGGCAGCATCTCCCTCTCGCTCTTTTTCTTCATTTCACTTCTCCTTCCTTTTCCTCTTCCTTTTCTTGTTTTTCTGATGGTACGTTCCTCAAGAGCTTCGCGTTTGAGGGCTGCGCGCACTTACGGAAATAAAATTTACCGAGCGCGATGAAAATAGCTCTTCTTATTTTTCCCTGTTCGGATGGGCCAGAGCTAGAAGCTCCATCATGGTCTTTCGCCGACGGCTTTTAACGAGACAGTTATTTTAAAATCTTGAAGAATCCATTGTTTTACGTTTATGTTTTACAAGTTATACGAGATTGTACCGTCCCATTCGTGCCTCATAAAAAGCTGCCGCTCTCCGAGGTTGTATATCTCTCTAGGAGATGGATGGGATTTGCGTTCCTTTTGGAGTGAAGTGAACCAAATGAGTTGTACTTCACGTAGTTGGAAATTTCGTGTCAAATGCTTTTCATTTTATCAGGACTTTTGGAGGGAATTTTAATTACGAATATCTAGATTTTAAAATAGCTCTTGTGATTCCTGAAAGAATTTTCTCAGACTACAATATCGCTACACTCGTACTTTCAGTCAAATGGAACAAATTGAAAAAGTCTTAAATAAACTGTAGTCGCTTGATATCACTTCAATTTTCGTATTTTTCATAAATGTGCACTTTTTTAATTTATAGTATTATCAAAATTAGGCTTCCATACTCTAGCGAGGAAGTGTCTTCTAAAAATGCTTGAAAAGCTTATTATCTAAAATACTCGTTCGTAATAAACTCTTCTTTAAGATTAATTATGAGTTTTAACTGTATATAGATCATTCATAATAATAACTACTGTTATTTTAAATTTCAACAATATACTTGCTACTAGCAATATTTAACAAAATATATCGAGGAATAAACTTTATACATTGTTTTTTTAATAAAAGTTTCAGAGGAAGCTGAAACAAGTCTTGTTCAATGCTTTTATAATGCTCAGTGACAGTTTAGTAAATCTCGAAGCGAACGAGAGGATGTCGATAAAGCAATATGGTTTCCACTCGCTCAAACCTTACGAGTCTCTTTATTTTTATTTTACTACTTCTTAGTCCAAATAATTCTTTCCATCGCAAAGAGTAAATCAGTGTTCCGATATTTCAATTCTGAAACACCCCGTTTAAGTAGAAAATAAGAGAATAAGTACAACAGAAGTTGCTCGAGTAAAGTGTCGGTTTATTCGGCGAAAATTCGATGATGTTCTACATTCAAGACTGCATAAATGAAATTTACAACAGTTACTCGCTTGGCATCAAAGTACCAACCTTGAAAGAAAAATCTGAGACTCTTGAGACCATTGCAAAGGCCACTAGTCATTTGGCGAGAGTTTATCCTTGTGGTCAAGCGAGAAGGAACTTCCGGTGGTATAATGTCTGTGCAATCGAGCGAGAAAATTTTGCGCTTCGACTCGCGCAAGGACGAGTGGGGGGGGGGGGAGAAGGGCAGCTGCCGAAAAGAAAGTCGAGGCCGTAACGACTTTATAGCCGCCTCGGTCCCGAGCGTCTCGGTGATATGCGCGAGTAGGACGTTAATGTGGCAGTCACCACATTTCGCGGGGTCCGACGTCAGCGACGAGGATAATATCTCGCCGCGAAATCAACGCGGACGTAATGGCCCGGCCAAAAGTGCTCGAGGCGCGGGAGAGGCGCACATGCCAAGAGGGTGCAAAGATCGAAGGATGTGACCGTCGAGGGGTAGGAGCGCGTGGAACTGGGTGAAGAATAAGATAACCAGACGTATATTTCATAGCTCGATCTCGTTCGCTGCTTCCCGGACGCGGCACTCTGGCGCTCTTTGAATTATTCTGCTATAAAACGCTCCACGCCAAAATACGCAGGACGCGATTCTCTACGCGGTGATTCCGATCGCGAGGGTTTTCCCATTTTTTGGTGAAGCCGATGCGGTTCGCAAAATGTTCCCCCAAGTCCTCGCAAATGAAGACTTCGCACGAGCGATTTTACGTCTGTGCTTACAAGACCATCCGATTTGCTAAAACTTATGCCGACTATTGTCTGTTTAATCATGAGAGACGAGGCATCCATGTTTCCGCGGAAGATTCGTTGATAAGATTTATACTACTTTTGAAGCGAATAGATGAAAATCCGTTTAATAATCTGAAGAATGTTGCGTCTTCTACTTAAGAGCTTGGATTTTTTATTTAATGTCTATTTTTTTCTATTTTTTCTATCGATACTCATCTAACTTTTGAGAATATTTTAAATGTGTAGTAAAAAGAACACATGTTTACAAGAATACCGATACTTGGGAGACTTCTTCATTATTGAAATTTTAGATTTATTTTATAATCTCTTTTAGGAAAAATTTTTTTACTACAAATTTTTAAAATATACTTATACTTTTGGAACACCAGAAAATCATCTTCAACAATCATTGTTACACAAGTTATTTCATAAAAATTCCACATGGCCTGTGCACTTGAAATTATATGCTTCTAATTGCCTGCTCTTTAAATTATTCAAAAATAATGGTTTAATACGTATCGAATGAATATTTAACGTAGATTTTTCCTTTTTAACTTTCCATATTTGAATTTATTTTATTCTGGCACTGCAATTTTTTTAAACAGTTAACTAAGTTTGTTTATAAAATTTTAAGATAGTGGTTGCGTAACGATAAGCATTTATCTCTATCAGGTTATAGATATTTATGTTAAACATATGAAAATAAGTAGTACAAACAAGTTTATTGAAAATTTAATTTTTCAATAAAACGGGAGGACATTTGCATATCTAACATCACTTCATATTTCTATTACTGCTATTAACAGATAGTTTATGACGCAATTTTTTAGAAAAAACGCTTTCTATTTAATTATGTAAACTTTTGTTTTTTCATTCGGCAATTCCTTTTGTTCTAGGTTTTCCGTGTCCGGATACTCGGGTTTGTGAGCGATTTAAGTGCTCGGCGCAAAGCGCAAGTTACGAGATCCTCGGGAATTAATCTACAGAATTGCAACCGAACGATATATAGTATATGCTCGATTTTACGATTGAGCGAACGGAAAATCGCGCTCGCGAATACGAAAGCTCAGATAAAATAGTGCCATGATAATACAGAAGCCCAAAACCACCGGTGTCGTTTTAGTTTCTGATTATATTAATGTTTCCAATATTCCTACATCGATTGTAGGAGTACTTACCTGAATTCAAAGTTTCAATTAGTTGAATGCAATTATACAAATGCCTTATAATTTAATTTGGAATAATTTTTAGTTGTTTTTGCGCCTTCCAAATTAAACGCAAAGATTATATTTTTACACGAAAGCCATATTTTTTTGGTGAAATGAGCGAAAATAAGAAGATAATGAAATGTATCGCTACATCAAAGATTATCGACATTATTAACGGATAAAAAATTAACGGACCTTAAGAAATCTCGCTTAAAAATAAATAAAGTAAAATATTTCAAATTTAATTTTTATCAATCTAGAATAAGTGACGATAATCGTAAAATACTCGAAAGCTTGACTAAAAAATCATTTCTGTACGATAACGATCTAAGGGGTAAAAAACAATTAGAAGGCATATTCTTAAACAATGGAAACTTTTTACGAGTAAAGAGTATTAGTTCGTCCTCATAATGGAATAGTATATCACGGAGAATTAGGTTTCGAAGAAGGGGAGAAAACTTTAGAACCCCATCGTAATTGTTCGCTTCCACTTCCTTCTTAGATTTCGCAGGATACTTTTCTATTCGCTTTAGATAATTGTGCTCGTGAATCGTCGCATCAAGCATTGACGTCACAATTCGCTGCTCCTTGAGTCACGATAGATCCTCCTTTACCTTACGCCTCTCCGATCGTAACAATCCCGCCGAAGACGTTCAGTCGTGAGTTCAATAATCCATCCAAGACTGTTTCCTCGCGTGGTACTAGTGGAGAAGAAAGACGCTGGAATCGCAGATAAGCAAATTTACGAGGTCTCGTAGCCCGAGCTTTCACTCCCCCCGCGCTTGAAAAGCTGTGCGTCTCCCGCCAGATCGCCCTCTTCCATCCTCGACCGCGATTCTCTGTCTGCTTCTGCCCTTGGAGCCCAGTAGAGCAGACAGGTCGTGCATTCCGGGCACGAGCAAACAGCCGGTCCAGGAACTCGCCTTTTGTAGGAAGGAAGTGCTAGGAATGTTAATACGAGTATTATGATTTATCGATGCGGCATAGGGAGAGGGTTCGCCTGGCCTCCGGTCCCTCGCCAACCCCTGCGTCCCAAGACACTCATGGGAAAACGGATGCGCGCGGTGTATGCGTGTACCGATGCGGTGGCGATACTCCTGCGCACGCGCACCCGAAAGGTAAGAGCTCGCCGAGAAAAATGTTTTCGCGAGCGTGGGTGTGTGTGCACAAGCGCGTACGTGATTGCGCAAGACTGTGTGGGAGAGGCGGGGGCGGCATTTTTCTTAGCTGGCTGAGCCGTTGAAGATTTATTTCCGGGTCTCGCAAGACAAATGGTGAGATTGTGTTCAAAATTTTAACAGCGCATTTGGGTGAACACGTAGCACCCCTCTCCCCCGGCCCCTGCTGTTCAAGACACGCCGCCCTCCCTTTCTTTTACTCGGGATGCGATGCCCCGTATATCCGTATACCGATGCTCCTCTCCGCCTCGCTAGCCCCGCGAATCATGCCTCCAGCGAAACGGGGAGAGGCCGTCGAGGGGTGGCTTGGCTAAGGATAAGTGCCGAAACGAAGTTTTCTAGTTACCACCCCCGCGCGGGATCACCATCCACGTGAGGCGCGTCTTTGTTGTCCCCCCGCGAAGGAGGCCAGCTCCGATTTCTTTTTCTCCCCTTCTCCGCGGCTGAATCGAGCCGTGAAACGAGATTCAAGTCGCAAAATGGCGGCTGTGTACAAGTTTATTCCAATTATTCGGCCGGCTTCGATTCTCCGCACGCAGACGAGGAAGGAAAACCAAACAGAAATACGCAACGGATTTTTTTCCTTGCCCGCCTCCGCCTAAGAACCACGACGAGGGAGGAGGAGTCGGAGACGCAAAGGTCGATCTAACTTTTCCAACTAGTGATCGTTTTAGGTCTTTGAGTAATAATTTATTACGTTACTATTTTTTCCGCTCGAGAAGTGCCTCTTTCTTTTTTTTCCCAAGTCTCGATCTATGGAGCTTTTTTATTTGGTTTTCTTCTTTCACGTAACTTTTTCAATTTCAATACGCATAATTGATCGCTTCGACGGCATAGCTCTTTGCACGAGTTGTAATTATTTTAAAATGAAAATTACGAGAAGCATCTTGTAATCTATTTGTGTAAGCCTCTCTGGATTCATTCGCGTAATTTTAATATCCTACTTTTATCGTTTCGCGTACAGGAATAATATAAGGGCTGTGAAACGTGTGAGAATTAATAACCAGTTCATTTTTTACGAAATTTACCTTGAATAACCGTAAGATTATAAATAACCACATTTTCCCTTATCTTTTCGTTTTTCTCCCATAATTTTGTAATCGTGTAAAACTAATTTATCGTGTGCCTACATTATCACTATCGATTTATCACAAGTTTTATCGGATCAATAATTAGATAAAAAGTCGTGATATTTTTAATTGGATAGCTTAGAGCAGTAATTCATCTAATTACAAGATTTTGCAAAGTCGATGAAATTGAATCGGATAAGCACGGGGCCAAGAGTATTCGGCTCGATTATTCGACACTGGCGGATTAGCCTTAGAACGACCTTAGATTTCAGGATTCAACAAGACATATATCTCAGCTTAAATTTTAAATTAAATCGTGTAAATAATTGAATCTGCGTTGGAGAATCAGACGTCACGTTTTATTATCAAAGATTGTAGAGGACGTACTCGAGAGTTACTCCGTCAGTGTCGTTAATGAAAAAAATGAAAAACACCACCCTATTGCGCATTCGAGATTAGCCGTAGCCATCCCCCCAGCAATAAACGGAAGCGTCCTTAATCTTCGTATTTCTACTTCTTTTCACTCGAGCGCTTTTATGCGTAATAAAGAAATATCCGAGCCTCTATAACGAATCCACGCGAAAAGTGTCGTCACGAACACGATTATTGCGACCACATACCGTTTCTCCATACATGAATTCGTTTGCTCGTGAGCTGCGGGGGCAAAGAGAAAAAAGTGGCCAAGGGATATTATTCGATAACCACCAGCGAGACAGGAGTGCGTGCTCGGCATGTGTAGGTACCGATTTCTCCCGAGTATAAATAACGCGCGGGACGGCGTCACGCCATCGAGGCTCGTACGCGATCATGGTAGCCACCACTACCACCCTCAGTGATAGAAGCTCACGCGCACTATCTGCGCCACTGCCTAGGCGCAACTAAATTAGATTCCCTATCTATCTCAGGCACGCAGCTCCTGGAGGGAGCCGGACTTTCGCTTTTTGTTTCGCTTTGCCGAAAAGAAAAGTAAATTGTCCCGGCCAGGGGTGACCTCCGTTTCCACCCCTCGGCCTTTTTCGTCCGGAGGGTAGTGGCGTGACCTAATTACTTTTGGTCGCGCGAGCTTTGCTCTATTTCCGCTGCTTTCATTATGTCCCTTCTTTCTCCATTCTAATTTCTGCCCGGTTTTCCCTCTCGATGGGTACGCGAAGCGCTGCCCGTCCCAGGATTTACGATATTTCTTGCTCTGGCGATTCGTGCTCTTGTGCTCTTTGTGCTTCCGTTTTGTCCCATCGACTCCTCACAGACGCGTAATTACATTTTTGGCTCCGGTAGATTATGGCACGGGAATAGCCGAGTGCGGGGATTCTTATACGTGCGCGCATTAACTCATGCGTGTATATTTATGGAAACGGACGGAGGAGAGAGCGCGTGTGAGTGAATGCGAGAGTCCGCAGGAGGGGCGAGGAAAACAATTTATCCCAGGGAGAAAAGAGCATGATGCTAATGTTTATTGAAAGTCCTTCGCGAATGGAAACAAAGTGCTTCGTGCGTTTGCGATGCCCACGGTCTCGCGTTTAGCGTAAGCAGGGGGGGGGGATGAAAGCCCAGCCTCATCGCCTCGAGGGACGATCCGAGAGACTGGGATGCGCGCGCGAATCTTAATATTCCGGTTCGGAGACAAATGCGAGACAAATGTTTTATTTAACGTCGAGCGCAGCGGTTTTTCTAGTAACTAAAAGAAGAATACGCGTATAACTCTTGCGCAGGCCATTAAGCTTTCACCGCTTTTTAATAGAGTATGTTATAGTACACAAAATTAAAGAGAGAATGTATCTTGGACAGCGTTAGTCTGACTATTTGCGATTTTAGGATTGCGCAACTCCCGAGAAATTTATTATTGTTGAGTCGCGCCTACACTTTAGAAATTTCCCAAGGAAAGAAAATGGCGGTTCATTAAAGAACTTACAGGCCTCGTTTTTCATAACTGCAATGATTTCATACTGCGAGCCTGATAATCAGCTCATTAGTTATAAACGGCGACCCGATAATTTGCTGTAGCGGAATATCGAACGAGCAATCGCGCGAAGAATCGTGTTACTCGCTTTACCGCAACTTTAATTGCGGCAGTGCGAAGCTGCGCCCAGAAATATAGAAATATAACAGGCATCTATGTCCCGTGCAACCCTTTTAGCTTTCAGGTTATCCCCTCGGAAGCACTTTCTCTTTTTCTCTCCTCTATTCTCATTGCTCGTTCTGTTTTACAACTCGGCTGTCGTTTCGCAACCGCTAAACTCAACGAATGATCAGCGAGCACTTTTTACGGACTCGTAAATCATAGCACTTTACGCAACTCGTATAATACGCAATATAAATAAGTTTTCTCTTTAAAAGTGTATATTTTATTCGTCACTTACATAATTAATTATGGCGCGAGTGTACTTACTCGATCTTAAGTAGCGGGACTTACTTAGCATAGATGATTCATGCAAAGGCGCGCGGAGCTTTGCCCGTAAGTTGATAAGATTTCTCGTAATTGCGTAAGCATTGCTCAGAAATTTATTAGCATTTTCTATCTGCGTTTCAAAAGAGTTTCGAACACAATTATCACACCTATGGGTAAAGAGAAAAAACCTAAACCTCTATCGCAAGATATTTATTACTTCACATTGCGAAATTCGTTCTTTACGCACTAGATTTCGCCATCGAGCATAATTTCACCGCGTCGAGCTTTTTTTTAAGACGAAGACAAACAAGGGACTTTGCGGAACTTTACGATCAGCTTTGCGCTCCAAGCGCGAGAGCATCCTCTGGATGCCGATGTGGAAAGTTCGGGGTTCCTTACATCGCTCGTACACAAACGAGCCATTCTGGAGAAGAGGGAAGATGTAGCGGGTGCGAAATTTGCTCTGTCCTCCTCGAAAATGAGTGGGCGGCCGTTTGTGGCCGCGAGAATTAACAGAGCAATACGTCCGAAGTTTCCCGCCTCTTGGCCGGCGGCTCGCGGCGATGATAAATCTCGCGGATCCGGAGAGTCTCGGATCGGTGCTAAAGATCTCCCTGACGAATTTTCGTGGCTAGTCGGCGCCGAAACTTCGAGACTCGGCGCTGCGCCTTACGTACGAGGCCGTTTGACAGCTCCTGGTGGACGGCCGCTGATGAGCCTGAGGTAAGACGCAATATGCGCTCCGCGGTCGTGACTATGTTTGTTCTTTGGGCAAATGCTCCCTTGTTGGGCGCCAGGATGCGGAAGCATTTCGAACGTTCGCGGTCTCGGCAAGTTTCCTTAAGTACGTTTTCTCTTGTTTAAGTTGAGGTCAAATAGGATAGCTATTTATGGTCAAATGTCACGTGAATACAACACAGGATTGATGTACCGCTGTGATAGACGAGATTTATTTCTAAGTCGAGAGCAAATTTCACATCATTAGCGTGGGATGGAATTTCAAAGTAGCGGAAAATTATTTTAAGAGTTTCGAAGTTGGGAAAAACGTGCTATTGCCTATACCTTTAAAATAATTAGCTTTTAAAATCGCATTAAATTCATAAATATTCATAAATTGGTGAAAAAATATCATTCGTACAATGTTTTTACCGATACGATGTTTTATTTTTGTTTAGGTATTGTAAGCCATAAAAAATTGGACAAAATCTTATTCTTTGTATGATGAACTCGTAATTAAGAACAGATTCTAATATATTATGCTCTCTTGAATAAGCTCCAATGAACAAACTCTACTGAATAAACATTTTTGTAACGTTTGCAAGTGTTTTTTTAGTGAAACGTTATTTACAACTTTTACACAATAATAATCATACAATACACATAGATGCGCAAAAAAAGGCTTGACAATAGCACGCTGATGCTTGCATTTCTATTCTGCATAAACTTTTTCTTTTTCGAATAAAAATGTGTCGTATGCATTCGCGCGAGAAATAGTAAAGCGAAATAACATTTGGCTCGTAACTTACAAAAATCTAAAATTTATATCTCCAGACTAAATCCATGTAGAGAAAAAACTTTCTTAATAACATAATACAACTTGAAAAGAAAGGATTTTTCTCTTGTTACACGCCATACAAAGAGTCTCTCTTTTTCAAAAAAAGGATAATGGCGCGAGAGAGAGATGGCCAGAAGTGAAATCACCAATGGAAACGCCTGAAGCACGCTTTGACGCGTGCATAGGCATTTTGGAATCCTATCGCGGACAAAGAGTCAAATTTGAATATTTACGTCCGCGGCAATGGCTTACGTGGCACCTCCTTCTCCTTTCTTTCCCTTCCATCCTCCATCTTTATGCTTCTTATTTGAAATTAGGATACAAGAGAGAGAGAGAGAGAGAGAGAGAGAGAGAGAGATAAAGGGAGAAAGAGAGGCGTGTACGCAGGTAGAGAAAAGTTCCGCGTGGACGCTGTGAATGTGCACTGGTGTTGATGCCGCCGCCGCCGTCGCGTCCTGACGCATACGTGGTCATGGACCAGGTATGTCGTAGTAGTGGCGAGGCGGCGGCGGCGGCAGCGGCGGCGTCGGCGTGTTGGTAGCGATAAATCATGGGTTACCACATTGTAGCCCAGTAAATCATCGGACGCGGGGAGAACCGGAGAGCTTCCCAGCGTGAAATGAAACGAATTCATCTCTGTCAAGGTCCCCACTACGTGAGCTCTCTCTCTCTCTCTCTATGTCTCTCTACAGCTATCTCTCCTTCTCACTCCGTCGTTCTTTCCGTCGTTCCATCTCTTTCTTTCGCTATCTCGTCGCGCTTTACCCGCGGCGAAGCCTCTCCCACCTCCTCCCGCAATGTTTTCTATCCTCCGCACGCATCCCAACCGCTATAAGCCTTATACGCGCGCACCTCCGTGTATTATAACCACTTTTGTATTTATACAGGATACAGGCCTGCGCTTGTGCGCGGGAGCACGCGTGTCTATGCACGATGGCTCCACCCCCTCTGCGTAACCCAGGCGTCGTTGCTTATACTCGCGCCCACCGTTCTTCGCTCGCCTCCTCTTCTCCTTCTTACGTACACCCCCTTTTGTTAGCCAAGGTTTACTTTTCTCGTTCACTTTTTTCTCTCGTTTTTTCCCTCCGTGGTGACTCTGGAGCTTATCGATCGAATGTTTGATGAATCACACTGGTGCTGCTTTATAGGAGGATTCGTTTGGGAGCGCAATTTTTCTCCGAAGCGATCGTCAGGCTGGAGCTATGTTAACAAATATTTGTGCACTAACTTTAGAGGGAATTTTTGTTTAATTGTGAATGTTCCAAATCGCTGTTGATGCGGATGAATTTGTTGAGTGTGATACGCACTTTATCGAAACTTTATGGGCCGAGGTTAACATAGTAAAACCTATGCTTAAACATAACGATTACTACTTTAAATTTGTTGCAGCCCCCTAAGGTTGCATTACTTTTTTTAAATTATCACTCAAAGTTTGAAAATAATTTTACATTATCACGGCTTCTTCAAATAATTTTTTTTAATTTGAGAGTATTTATAGGAACTTATATTTTACTATACAATTTACGTGCTTTTCCGTCGTTTTTAATCATAGAAATGCTGTGCCGAATTTTAATTTCTGAGCCAATTAAATCCTATGCCTTCTTATTTGAAAATCAGCTGTACTACATTAAAGCGTAAAAGAATTTAAATATGTTTGATGAAGAAGCTATGCCAATATGATCGATGTACGAACAAAGGAAAGATTAGAACCAAAAAGTTATTTAATAAAATTATAAATTGAGAAATGTTCTGTGACGGAACTTCAAGGAATAAACGATCTTTGTACATCTGTAGTTTGCAATGTATGAGAGAATACGATCGAATGCACTCTTAACTCACAAATTTAATATTTACAATGACTTTGATTTATTTATAGTTTTTAACGGCATAAAAATTTTTTTAAAAGTATCTTTACTAAAATAAATCCACGTAGGAATGTCATAATACTTTTTAAGCACAAAATTGCCTATATAAAATTAATATACTTTGGAGTTTAACGAATTAATTCTATATCTGTTTTGAACTAAATATCCCTTGCGCATAAATCCGAAAAAAACTTTCCGCAGACTTTTTCTTCGCTTGTACAAAAATGTACTATAATGCTAATAAAATATTATTTTTTTATTATTTTGAATTTAAGTGACTCAAAAAAGTTTTCTTCGGTAAATTACACTTAAACTAAGTACGTTAAACCTCGAAATTGTCACATTTGTCGACTCGAAACTTTCGCATCCGAATACTTGTGATCTCCAAGTATAATTCCAACAAACCTTTTAAAATTAATACGCATTGGTGAATAGTATTGGTCGTGACGGTAATTCTTATTCTTTAATAATTGATTTAATTATTTGGGCTGAAGCTTGCAGATTATGTGCATATTTTTTCATAAAATTATTATGCGTAAGAGCTAACATGTCCTGGGAAGTTTAAATAAATCAATTACCTCGGCACTAAATGAGATATGTGCAAAAGGGAACGAGTTCGTGCAAAAGGACAGAATAAAGAGGAAGGGAGTCCCAACTTAAACAAGCACAGCCCAAATTCGGACCCAGCGTAGAATATACATGAGAGAGTCTGTATTAATTCGGTCAGGCACGTTATCAATAACGCTCGTGGTCCCCGTGCAGCTTTCGCGACGTATATACATAGCGAAGTCTTGTTTCGCATCCTTTTCGCCGAGAGAACAAACTTGCATTCCCTCCTCCCTCTTTTCCCTTGAAAAAGAAAGGGAACAAGCGCCCTTCGCTCCTCGACCAGGTTCGTGTCAACAGGGCAATATTTATTGTAATTTGATACAAGCGCGGCTGTACTGTGCTATAAAAAATTATCTGGACACGGTATGGCCGCGGAGATGGATGTGTGGAGGTGATGACCTCATCTCACGAGAAGTGAAACACACAGCCGCGCTGATTTCTTGACTTAATTCCTACTAAAATCAGACTATTGCTTTCTAGATAACTGGAAAATGTGAAATTTCCATCGAAAGAGTGCGTACAATAACATTTTTTTACAATCGAACAAACGACTTACTTTTTATATATTCTTTTAAGACTATATAATTTATTGCAGAGCCTAAGAGCGAAAAATATTGTAAAGAAAAAATTTTATCAAGAGGAAGTGGAAAATTCTATAATTATTCACGTCTTTATCCGTTCCGAGCCATTATTTTTAATTTATGGCTAATGTAAAATTATCAAATATAATTATTTATAAGTTCACAGAACTTAAAAATATATTTGAATATGATGTCTTAATTTTAAAAGCCTTCTATTTACTTGATTATAACTATAATAATATTGAAATAAAAAATTAGTATTTTTATACACGAACAATCTTTGATTTATTTTTTCTGTCAATTTGTAAAAAAGTTTTGAAAATTGAATTTTTATTCGATTGAAAATAGTAAAACTGCAAATTGAATTGTCACGAACTAAATTTAACTAAAATACTTCTAAATTCAAATCATAAAAATAAGTTATTCTTAAACTTGATATTTGTCTATGTAAAAAACAAAATGTAAATAAAAATAAATAATTATCAAACTCAACTTGATTAAATATTCATAATTTTGATCTAATTTTGAATCTAAACATAATAGTTATTCAAATAAAAAATAGATACATTATATAAAATATAGAAGTTTTAAAAGATGAAGAAGATATTTTCAAATACGTAGATTTATTCCTTCGTACATAATTAATAGAATTTTTTTTTTTATAAGTTTTGCTTCAATCATAATTTTTATAGTGTTTTTTTATAGTGTAATAAAAAATATTTTTTCTAATATTATAAAAATATTGAAAAAGCGTTTTTAAATAATTTGATTGTGAATTTTAAAAGAAAATAAAAAATAAAAAAATTTTTTTTTCAAAATATATTGCATATAAATTTCTTAATACTTTATTCGAGAAATAAAATGACAATTAAAAACTTAAAATATTTTAAAACCTATGAACAATATAAAAAATAACTAAAAATTTAGTATTATTTTAATATCACACGGCAAAATATAAAATAGAATTAACTTTTAATGTACATACTATTAAAAGTAGTTTCTTATTTGGAGTTTTAAATAATTTATAACTTTGTGACGTACTGTTTAAAAATTTCTAATTCTAATTGTAAAATTTATTCTCAATTGCATCAAGAATATTATTTAAAATAATTTTACATAAAACGTAACCTGTACTACCAATTGTAACCAATAATAGAAATATTAATATAATTAAAATCAAATTTTAATAGTTTTTTTAAGTTCATATCGATAATGTGTAAAGTGCTTAAATTGAGTATTCTATCGATTTAAAATGAAAGAATTATTAACTAATAAGGATATTTATATTAATTCTTTTGAATAAATATCTTATTTTTTATGCTATATTTTGATTTACTAATAATAATGTCTATTATTAGATTTAAATAAAGACTAAAGAATTAAAAAACCAGATAAATAGAGGAGCCGAGAAACTGACAGATAGATAAACAGAAAAAGATAGTGAGTTAATGCATGCTAGAAAAAAGATGTGAAAAAATATATAAAGAATACATATATGTTTTATAAAGTGCGAAATCTTAAAAAAGAAATTATTGAACTATTTATCATTGACAAAGTTTATTTTAAAAACTAATAATATATCGTAAAAAAAATAGTTTTTATAATTATTGTTCCTAAATTGATTATGTATTATACAGTAAAATATTTAATTTCAGTGACATTATAATTGTAGAAAAAATAATTTGAGAATTTTTAAGAGTATAAATAAAATACTATAAATTTTAATGGAGTTAATACAACACAACGTTTAGAATAGATGTAGTAGAAACATGTTTTTGTATGTATCTAAGCAGCTGAGCTTGATAGAAACCTGAAAAATTACAAAAAATTACGCTCCGATAATACTTATTTAATGATAAATGTGTGACCTAATTTTATATAGGGATTATTATTTTATATTTATTAGACTTATGTGTTTATTAGGAAGATTTAAAAACTTTTTAATAAATTGAAAATAATTTAAAACTATATTTATTTTAAAAGATTTGTTTCAGAACAAAAGTAGAAAATTAAGCTTACGAACATTTTATTTATATAATATATTTAATGGTATAAAATGGTATTAAAAAATATTTTTTAATATAATTTAAGGGCCTTGGAAATTAGTGTTAATACTAATAAATAATTAGTTGTTTGCCTCGATTATGAACACACATACAAAGTATTACACGGAAAATAAAAATTGTAATATTTATGTTATTCGTACAATAACAGATTTTCATTATAATAAAACTGTAATTAATACCATATTTCTTTTATTATTATTACTAGAAATATTTGAGACTCTTAAATGACATTATTACGATAGTAAAGAGAATCTTAAATTAAGTATATCTAAGTACAGATTGTATGTTTACAATATTGAAAATTTTACTCTATTTATTAAAAATATGAAATAGAAAATAATTTATTGAAAAAGAACATTTAATCGTTTTTTAGTGGGTGAATGACATGAAATAAAAAGCAAAGAGCATAAGGCAAACAATTTTTTATCATTCGTCTAATCAGTCAATATTTCTTTAATTTGACAAAAAAGTATAGATAGTTGCAGTATTTTGATATGAAAGAATTTATATTTTCACTGTACATAAAAACTTTTTACTTAAAAAATATAGAGGGATGTACGATTGGTACGATTTATGATTAAATAAATTTATTAAACGTATACTGGAAGAGGCAAAAAATTGTTACAGAAACTTCTTCAAGTATTAGTAAACTGGTCTTTTATTATTCCATTAAATTTTAAAATTATATGAAATAACTGTGGTTTATAATATCAATATTTATCCAAATAAGATATAAAATTAATTATAAAAATTATAAAAATTAAATTTAATGTTAAAAAATTAATTTATATGCATTTATAATCAAGTTATTAATTGCGTTATAGGTAAATTTAAAACATTATATCATCATCTACAAGACAAAGACTTTCATAAAAATTTGAATCATTAGTGAATATCAATTTACTTCCAATATTTTTTCCAAATTGAGCATTTTAATGTAATAATGCTTGCTATTACATTATATACCTAATTTGGATGGATAATGTATTTGTATTATATATATATTTATATATATGTATACATATATACATTTATGTATAAATATATTATCATAATGTATTAAATAAATGTTGCCATTTTCTGCAGAAAAATAGGGATAGTTTTTATAATCTAGAAATATTTACAAATTTACATTGTGTTGTGCTTTTTTGAAAAATATTTTCTTACGAACTAAATAACAATAAGGCATAGGTAGACAAATGCTGGTGAACTATTTTCCATACCATTTTGTAATTACTCAGTAAAGATTTATTAGTTTTTAACGTAAAGTCCCTTTTTCGGCAAGTGAACGGGTGGAATATAAATTAAAAATATTATCAATAGCAGCAGATTTACATGAATTCGCTATTACAATCGTGTGCACCAGAATTTATCTGCTCTCGACTAAATTTGGTCATCACAAAACATGAGTTTTCTCGAGTATAATTATACCGTTAATATAAAGACGAGTCGACGTTTTGTAAAAACATCGATTCATTTGCAACTATTCCTGACCCACTCATTCTTCGATTCGGCCTCGAATTGCGTCCTTAAGCGAGGAAATTATCTCACGCGCTGCAACGTGCGAACGAGCGGCCTCTGACAGAAAGGTGTAAAATTCCGAGACAAAAATGTTTTTCCGAGCGCGCAATTTCTACCTTACGTTCCTCTCAAAGAACAAATTTATAGGGCGGAATATATACGCGCCTTACAGTTTCCTCGCATAAATTTGGCGAAACAAACGTATGTAGCAATAAATTCAGCGACTGAAAATAATGGGGACTCATTTTGTAAATGGCACGAAACTTCAACCCTTGCCGAGTTGGCTGGGTTGCACGGCGCGCAGACACGACCTTTGCGTATATTTTATGAATGCCGTGACGCATAGCCATCGATATCGCTCCTCTGCTTCTGAACAGCGAGAAGCCGAGAGGAGGAAGGCGAGTCCGCGTGCGGGAGTGAGCATCAGCGTCGTCCTCTCGCGATTTCTTATTTTCTCCATCCCCGTCCCCGTGTGCCGGTATAAGTATAGCAACTTGCTCGGGCGAGATATTGCTTCGCGGCAATAATTCACCGGAAAACCTTCTTCCGCTTTCGCCATTCTATTCCTTTAGCTCCGGCGAGGGTAGAAAAAGAAAGAGGGCGGACTCCAATCAGACAACCCTTTCTTGTCCTTGCTTCCAGCGGTTGATACAGTCGTTGAGAGGAGCGGCGGCAACCCGATAGGGTGTCATCCTCTTTTCTACCTCCCGAGCGCAATAATTAAATAGGATTCCCGATAGAGTGTTTGGGCGCCATTATGAACATCTGCTGTTTATTTGGAAGGACGTGGATTTTTCGGAATGCGCGAAAAAGTTGCCATTAACGTAACTCATGAATATATTGGATTTATTCGAGCCTTCCTTCGGCGCGTTGTAAAACTTACTCGAGTAAGCTCGACTTCGCTCGACAATCGATAAAAATGCGGTTACATAAACTTTACTCAACGCCACCTACCCGGATAAATATCCATTCGTTTCACAACAAAAGATTATCGCTCGAAAATAAGGATCTTTTCAATTTATTTTCACAATTATACGCGGCAACCTTAAAATAAGCTTCGGAAATCGACATCTTAGCTGATTACGTTTAGAACTAGTGAACGTACGACGTAATCAATGTACGAGTTTCGACTGACACTCGATATGGATTACATGTTACTCTGAATTTATTAGACACCGAGAATCAATGAGAATTTGTTTTATCAGTCCAATTAATTGTATATTTAGGCTGAAAATAAATGCAAGAATAAATCTCTTATGCTAATTTGAAAGCCCTTTAACCGTTTTTATACAATTTCAAGTCTACGAGGACGAAAGTTTAAACAAAATTAGTTTAAGTCTCGCGGTATAATTTTATTGGCGATGTTTTTCATTTACTTTGAAAAATTTGACGCGTAATCTAAAAATTGATGTTTTGTTCTTTTTTTTTTTAATAAAATGATAAGTTTGATAACTGCATATGGAGGATGTGTGCCAAATCATATACAGTAATGTTTTAGTTTATACATATATATGTATACATACATAGTAATATACAGTATCAAATCATACATAGTAATGCGCGTCAAAGATTTTGGATTTTAAGATTGATTATTTAATTAATTTTCCCTTTAAGACATAACATGAATTAGTTACTCGAATCATTCGCTTCATTAATAATAAACTTATTCTTCGAGTTTAAATTGCACGACGATAGATTTTTTAAAAAAATAACTTATTTTCGAGACCAGGACATAAGAGAGGCAATTCTATAACAGTTGAAAGAAGTTGCTTTATCAAATAGGGTGTTCTTGTATGCAGACGTTTCCTGTTTACAAAATTAACCGCTTGATTTACGAGCTCGAGAGTCAAAAATCCTTGTGCACCGCATGGCTTTGTTTCACGCATCACAATTCCTGGAATTATTATTCTCTCTAGAGATTTTAAATAATGATAAAGCAGCTCAAGTATGTTAGATTTGTGGCGATAGTATCTGAACATTATATGTTCAAATAGATTTTATTGCGCTATCTAATTTCAGCTAGCGTGATTTAAATTTATGAATTCTTACCGTTCTAAATGAGAATACATTTTTCACGGACTGCATTCTTATGAAACATAAAATCGCGCCTAGTGTGTAACGAATAAATAATGGGATCTGATTGACTAAAAAAGCGAGGCGAAATAAAATTGTACCGAGATATTGGAACACGCGTATTCGATATTTGCGAAGCGAGCGTCTAGGTCGTGGAATTACAACTGCAACGACCGCTACCTGTTATACTGACCACCCGGAGTATGAACCATTGGTTCTTAGCTCTAGTGGTGCGAGGACAGGATACGAAGGCTACGACGCAGTACGAGTGTGCCGTGTCGAATCACCCAAGGTTTTTTCGTTTAAATTTCACGTCAAACCTGGGGAATATGATTGTAAAGGAAGAGCAAAATAGAGTCGCACTAGAAGATCCAATCTTATGGCGTACGCACGTCGATTTTTAACTTATCACCTGTCATCAATTTTTCGTTACAGGTTTCTGTTGCCTTAAAACAAGTGATTGCTATTTTTGCATAGACGAGCAGAGATAACGTAAAAATAAAATCTTAACAGAGTTGAATTTAAAAAATGTTAGGCGATTTTAAAAGTTCAATAATAAACAAGATTTCTCTCTCTCTCTCTCTCTAAATATAATTTTCATACGAGCTTCCCGTCAAAGTTTTTTGAGTAGACTGTTATTCCAACTACGATAATATCATTTGATGTAAATTTTATTATTTCTTTCCCAAAGTTATTTCTTTATATCTCTAAAAAGAGAATAATGCGAAAGTGCTAATTCTGATGAGTAGAGATATCGTAAAAGGAATTTGCGACTTAGTTCGAACAGTTTGGCTTTCGTAATCGTAGAAAAATGATATGACAGATTGTACGAATAAAAAGAAAATTCCGTTTTTCACGAACTTGACCGTTTTTTTTCATTTCTCTATCCCTCCCTGCAGAAGTCTTCGATGGTTTTAACGTGATTAAATGTTTTTCCTTTCTATTAAAGATAATTTATGGGTCATTGTGAATTATTAAGAACTACAAGTTAGATCCAAATTATTCAACGTCATAAATGCAAAAATTATTCCGGATTTTGTTGAAGTAGCTTAAGACTATGATTACGAAAGTTATCTTGCGAATAATTTTCTACTTACAAAGTACAAATATTCCTTCAAAATTATTATCCATTCGGTCACTGGACATGTTTAGCATCCCACACTTTGACTTATGTTCGATTTTTTTCCCACCATCATCGCATTATGAAACTTTATAATGGTCTTTACAGCTGTGATCTTGGCAAATTGAACGAAACATGTAACGCACTTCTTGTTTATAAATTCACTAAAGAAATTACAGCAATTCATTGTAATGACTATAGGTGATCCGAATGTAGTATTTTTTATTTAGATTATCTATTCCTATTGTTGCACTTGTAAATCAAAAAATTTGGAAAAGTTCCTCACGATAACGCGTGATTATGCAAATACGTATGATTCATAAGCAGATTTTTGTATAGGATGATATATTAATCTTTGATAAACTTAAATAATCATGTATCTACACGCGAAAACATAAATTCACGCAAGACTTCGCGTAGAACCGAGTTCGGGGTTAACATAGAAATATATAAAAGCAAATAATTTCATTTATCGAATTTATCCTCATAAGTTAGACTTATATCCGAGTCTTCGTAACGAGAAATAAACCGTTCTTAATGCTACATTCATCTTGAGCGGTATTTGTCACATTTTCAATAGTTCGCCTATAAGCCAAGATAAATAGTCTAATTTAATCTTAATGCGCCTCGGGATTCGAAATTCAAACGAACCCTACTATCGGATACTCGCACCTCAGTCCCATTCTTATAATAAAAAAATGTGCATCCACGGCAAGGTAAATTCCATGGTCAGGTGTTTATTTCGGCGGTGTCGACCGGAAGATTGCCGCGCGGATACGTGCTTTTCACGCTGTCGAGTCGTAAGTCGAGCCTGAATGACGGGATTCGCGTGTTGGTGGTGGTAGTAGAGCTGCCGCATATCGTGAATGGAACTGGCGGAAGGCCTTCGGAAATTAAACGTCCTAAGTACGTTCTTTTTTCTTGCAGAGGTAATGTACGAGCGTCCGACAAGCCAACGAGGCAGTGGGAAGTAGCGGCCCAGTGAAAGACCTGCACTATTACTTCCTCGCTCTTATTTTCTCTTTCACTTTCTATGTTTACCTCTATCCTTTTTCGCGTCTCCCTCTTTCCCATTTCGAGTTTCTCTATTTTCTTCCGAGATGCGGTCTTAGTTTTAAGATTGAATAATATTGAAAAGACTTAGTTTGGCAATCTGCCCGAATGTTAAAATTAGATAATAGTTTATTTACTTGCGGACTTTGAACTTATTCAGAGGATAGTTAATACTAGCATGTAAGTGTCGTCGTAAGTTAGTTTTACTTTTTTTATAGATTAATCGCGAGTTGCTGAATCCAGGATAAATGGCGTATTTTTTACCGCCTCTTTGACTTCCCTCGCAATCTATTTCATTTGTGCAAAAATTTTCTTCGATACTGTATCTCTTTTATTTATTTGCTTATGCGTATCTTTTACCATTTTTTCATTTCTGTCTTTTTCATCTTCCATGATAATCCAGGACAATTTCGCTGTGATAAAAAGGTAGATCGGCTCTGAAGATATTACGTCCATCTATTACGTCACCGTTAATGTTTTAAAATTGAAAATATTTTAAATCTATAGACTGGATTTAATCAATAATAAACAATGTTTATCAAGGTACTGCAGAGTATAAACGAATTTTTTAAAATAATAAATTTAACTAAACGCAAAATGATACGATTATTAGACTTGGGTGATAAAATTAGAGTATCTGAAATAAATTAAACATAAAGTGGCAAATTAAAATAGCGCGAAAAGCAATAAAGTATCTCAATTATTTGTTTATTAAATCACGATATTTCAATAAGCAGAGAATCCAATGTAAGCATTAAGTGGCAAAAAATAAGGCTTGTATTTCAACAAATTAAAATTTTTCCCAGTAAAGTAAGAAATTGCGATTAAACTAAAGTTTTATATTCAGCGCTGATCAAGTATACTTAAACGATTGTACGCGTAATTGACAGTCAATTGTTTGGTATTCCACCGCTTAAAAAATGAAACTCACTATTGTAAAAAAACTGAAAATATAAAGCGACTAAAGCATTCAATTTTTTTAAAACAATGAAGTAACCGGATCGTATTTCAAAGTATGCATGGAGAAATAGCGCAATAATCGAGTACAGAAGCTACGAGCACCGAACTGCCAGAGATATAAAGTTCGCAGCGCGGCATAATTGATCTACTGGCCATTTATAGAGTCATGCGGCAAATCGCAATCCAAGTGCGGCTCGCTTATATGGGAAATTTCTGCAAACGCGATAGGTATGTGCGCGGCTTATTTCCACGGAAAGAAAGAGAGATCGCACTCGGCACACTCGCTGATAAACGCTGGCAGTTCATTTGTTGACTGGACTATGGACAACGGACTGCGTTGCAAAGCAACTTGTATCCGATTTAACTCGGGGATGCGGAACCCGTCAAACAATTTGGAGATCGTTCGAATTGAAACACTCGCTGGAACATGTAAACGTGTCGTCGTATAAATATTAGAGGCTGCGAGCTGAGTTATCGCCTTTAAATGAATTTATTTTTCTTCTTCTTAAATCTCATCCGCGTTTTATAATGATTTTGTGAGCAAGCAAAAATTAGTGCAGCGTGTTGTGCGATAAATCATTTTAATTCTTGTCAAGACGAGGCCTATAAAACACGTTACGTAAATAAAAGTTAAATTTTATTTAATGCCGGTTGTAATCTTTACTGCCATACATTGGCTTGTACTCCTTCACCGTTACATAACAGCAATTAAAATTGAAATCTGCAGGACGTGAAATTTAGTAAAATAATCCAACCCATCGCTAACGACTCTTGCGCAATTTAGAACGCTTGAACTGTTAGTACAAATGTCTGCAAAAGGATCGTCGCTGGATTGGAAAATAGCTTTCATCGTAAAAATCTGATCCACGTTGTTTGGAGTTGAAAGTTTTCACGCCGTCTACCGCGTTGAACTGCAGTTGCGTCGAACCTGTAAAGACTCGAGAGAAACCGCTCGGGTTAATCAGTAGACTCGTCCGATAAATCGCGCGGCTCGCGATCACAGAATTCGCGCGAACGACTTCATCGAAAGAGGCCGTCGGTGCGCCGCTCGACGACGAGCCGATTATCGTCGCAGCGAGGACCAGGAGAAAGTAAAGAGCCGGACAGTTTCCGCTCGCACACAGCGAAGATGGGCTCTCGTTGCACACAGGGTATATCGAGCGACTGGATAAACACGTACGCACACGCGCGCGCGAGTTGGCCTTGGTACGCGGGGAAGCTCTCGAGCACCTGTTGGCGCTCGCGATTATGACCGCAATAACATTCCGTCAAACTGCGAATGCGCCCCGGCATCTCACCTACTAACCTTCCTCCTCGCCTCCTCCGGAGCGCGCTATGATATACAAGGTGAAGGGTCCTCGTCCGCCCCTTAACAAGCGCGTTATGAACCAGGACTATGAAGCTAAATGTACTGCGACCGCATTCCGACCTGTTCACCTGTCAACTTCACTCTCGCGTGTTCCCCGCGCATTTAATTCGCTTCTGACTAAGAACTGGGGGCTGCGTTCGTCGCGCCTTGGATCGGGCCAACAATTACTCTCCCCTCTCTTTTCGTCAACTCTATTAGTTTAAGATAAAGTGTGTTTCGGTTAATCGTCGATTATGGTTAACTATTGGAATCGAAAATATTTTAATCGACGACTGTTTGCACGATACGGTAAATTAAACCTAATAACAACGTAGTTGTTACTCTATAGCCCAAGTTATTCAGTTTGCGTAACTCCAATCGAACCAATGTCGTAAAGATTGTAAGATAATCAGAAAATTTAGAATTAGCGTTGGTCAAATATTACGTTAAAAATAATTTAGCGATTTCTTTAAGGCCTTATTTCAATGTCTTACTATAAATTATGTATTTGAAACAGATATATTTATACATATTTAATTTTAATATGAACTTGGAAATTCAATAAAAGTTTTATAGTATGAAATATTTAGTGTATTATTATGCTGCTCGAATTTCAAATTTCATAATGAAACTGACTTATATAAAATATAATTTAAACACATTTAAGTAGTTTTTTATCGGATAAATTTTCTGCGTTAATTCTGTAATTTAGCGAAATTTTTCAATAATAAAGTATTACCAATGAAAGATTATTTTATGACGTTACAGACATAAATATTACTTATAGATTCGTACACTAAATAATTTAAGACAGACAATTGTGTACAAGTTTATGTTTTTCACAAACATAAACTCCAACCATTTTATCCTTTGACTAAGAAAAATATTAAAAAGTTCATTTTCAAGTTGTAACAAATATTCATTCCTATAGATTGCAATATAAAATCATAGATTTAATTTTTCGAATTGTTAAAATATTTTTGTTATTAATATGCTACACAAAGATTCCTGGTTTTCATAATTCTAATATCAAATACCTTAAAAATATAGTTTAGTACTAAAATTTTATGAAATTTTAATTTAAAAAATAATTTTTTATTGCACAATACGAGCATCGGACTATTAAAATAGTAAATTTTACTCGGAGAGCAAGTCGCAATTGAATTAAAAATGGTAATCCACGTTGACATATAATACATGAATGTAACTGTTTTATAGTTGAAATACCAAGTTCAGTACTTTAAAGATCAATTTTGAAAAAGTTTTAGAACTTATTAAAAACTATATGCGAATATTATTTACATTTTCATTTTTTTAGACAATAGCATGAATTCAAAATTTGAAAATTCCTTAAATACTTTTAAACGTTGTTTTCAACGTATTTTTAAGAAACGCGCTTGTAATTGACAGTTGAATACACAGTCATTATTCACTTCAGGTTGAAAATTTTCTTCGCGCGTATCGGCACTTCTCTAATACCGGCATTATTCAATTTTCTCACCTTCTAAGAAATGAAGGACTACATTTAAATATTCCACCCTCCATTGTAGCAATTCACCTGCCTTTCTGAATTAATGTTATTGATTACGCAAAAGTGGCATCCCTCGAAATTCTCGCATGACCTGCAAAAATGTACTGAGAAAGGAAACGCAAGTAGCGCGATTCATTGATTTAACGTCAGTGAGATAATTTAGCGCACGATATATCGCGCGCTTGTCGATAGCATTCGTTGCGTCACGTGACATTATAACGGTATCTTCTGGAAAAAGCGTCCATGCGTCCGCGGCTTCGCTCTAGTTAGGGTTAGCGATGTTCCGCGGGGGAAGGAACCGTAGGAAAGACGTATGGAATCTGGTTATTCAAATTTTTCATCGAGCGCGCCCCGAATAAATATCGGATGAAATACTACGGCTCGAGACTCCATCAGCACCAACGGCGGCGTTTCCAGCGCTCCTTCCCTTTCCCTCGCCCACGCGCAAGTATTTTCGGCTTTAAATTTGAAGTGAGTGTACCGGCGCGCAAGAGCGCACGCGGGTCGATTTAAATTCTGCCTGCGGTGAGAGAGACGGCGAGAGAGAAAGAGAGTAGGGAATTGGGCGGCGGGGAGAGGGACTGATGGGGGTGGAATTGGCCAGCGGTGAAACACAATTTTGCGGCGAGGTTCGAGCTCCAAGCGCGAATCCAATTTAAAGTACTGGGCACAGAGGGGGAGGGCGAAGAGAGAGAGAGAGAGAGAGATAGAGAGAGAGAGGCAAAGCAGGATAGGTTAAAGAAATGGTTAAATGAGAGGGACGGAGAGGAGACTCTACGGTGCTGAAATGCAAGCCAAGTGCAACGAAAACTTCGCACCTACCAATTTACCATAAGTGATTTGAATCATTAATTCAATTAGAAAAATGGAAAGTTTCTGTTTTCGCAAACTTTTTTGATATTTGTATTAACGAAAAATTATTGCTTTCCGCAGCCATCATAATTTAAACGATCCTTAAATTATGGGAATAAACTTTATTCGACATTGCTTATGCCACTACATTATGTTTACTTTACATTTTAACTTTTATCGTTATAAATATTCATCTTTTGTTACTTAAATCAAACTCATATTTAATAAGTTCTGATATTACGTTGAATCTTAGCATTTAGTTTACAATACAAAATGCAAAATATGCGAACCTTTCATCTGCATAAATTACTGAATTTTGAAAAATAGCTGTGAAAATTCATAAATTTTATTGTTTATTTTTTAAACTGCCGATAATTTATTGCATCATCAAAACAGAGCGTACAGTATTTGTGAATTTATAGCTGCTACCTATACAGATATTTTAATACTAACTGTTTATATTGAATTTTTTTAATAATATAATTGTGAATTTAAATCAATTTCATAAACAAATGTTTTATAATATTTATTTAAATACCAATTATTTTTACGGAGGACCAGCCTTTAAATAAAATTAATAATAGATCCCTAACGGTAGTTGTTTATTAGCTAATTATTGTGATGACATAATTGTAATGTACAAGTTAATATTTATTACATTATTTAATCAGTTATACGCGCAAGTATATGCATTCAATAATTTCTCTCAAGGATAAATATAAAATATTTCAGCCTCGAGTAAGTATCTAAAATATTTCTTCTCCAACTATTGTGTTAGCAAAATACTATTGTCAAATTTAAAAAGAAATCATATATAATTCTGTAGCCGAAAGACGTACATCAATAATAAGTATAATCAATAATAGTACATCAATCTGATAAAATTTTCTACGAATAATTTTTAGACCAAGATACCAAGGGAATTGAATACAGAACACGATTAGCTTAAATTATCATTATTCATTTGTGGGTGAAATACATTACTTTAAGAAACAATTTGCACTCGCTAAATTAATGTGTTATTAAAATAAATCACCTTCAAAACGAAAATAACAACATATAATTTCAATGCTACATATTACAGGCGAATAGTGTATACAGCATATAAGTGCACATAAGTAATGAACCACGGTAAGAAAAGCTTAAGTTTTAGTGCAATATGTCGAGAACATTAATTCGACTCGATAAAAAGTTATAAGACAACCTAAGTTTGTAAGCTGTTTATGTTGAATTTATTTACGCAAGTCTGAAAAAAGTGTGCACGATGTTACAGCAAGGGGGATAAAAAATCTCAATTAGCTTAAGCGAGTGCGAAATACAAATAAAGAAGAGCCAAGTGCACATTCATCACTTCCTATTTTCCCCATCTCGCAAGCCTCGTCCCCGCAGCCTGTTTTTTCCTCTTTACTTTTTAATCAGATCCCTAGATAATCGGCGCGTATCGACTAGTCGGGCCGCATGTTGTACCTGCGGAGTCGCAAGTGCCCGCCGCGTCTCGCGACGCCCACGGCAGCGATTCATTCCCAGCGCGAAGGGGCGCGTGTGCGTGCATACGTATGTACACGAGAGCCGAGCACGTGGTGCACGCACGCACTCGCCTGCGCGAACGGCGAGCGATTCCCCTCGCCCCGCGTCCACGTACAGCGGACAGTGCCGCGAGTCCTTCATAGACTGGATGGGGAGGAGACAGACAGAAAGAGAGAGTAATAGAGTGAGAGGTCGCACTACAAATCACTATTACTCGATGTGTATCGCGACGCTATATAATTATAGCTATAACGCCAAGCACGAGGTAATGGCTCAATCCCGCACGTGCATGTGATGATAACCAGTCAGAGGTATCGTCCCTCGAGTACCGCACACGCACGCACGCGCACACACACAGGTTAGGCTGCACCTGCTCTCTTTCTCTCTCTCTCTTTCTCTGGGTGTTGGTCTCTCTTGCGCGCGACCGGCTTCGAGCGGGAGATTCAAACGTGGGCCAGTGATTGGCCGGACGTTGGTCACGCGGCCCGTTGTGTCATCGACTCCCTGTGCCGCGAGGAGAGCGTCGCGGGTCCGACGAAGACGGCACTCCACGATCCGAATCCGGCTGTGTGGGTGAGCTCGCGGCCGCGTGGAGATGGAAACGGGACCGCGCGGCCGCCTTCCCCTCGTGGCGCGTCCCTCCCCGCCGCCATTAACAACGCCCTTGCGCATAAATCCCGGGGAGCTGGCCGCACGTTTGTGTGCGGGGCTGCTGCTCTCGCTTGCTTCCCCTCTCCTGGCGCTGGTTCGTCTTCCTCCTTTCGACGCGAGCTTCCCATATAAACCTCTCGCTCGCGCTCCTTTTCCCTCCTCGGTGGCCGGACGCGCGCGACCTGTATCTACTTGCTCGGCGCTACGCGTGTATGCGTTCCGGGGGGAGTCGCCGCCGCCGCCGCCGCCGCCGTCGCATCGTCCGTGAAGGAGCGACGAGGACGGAGAGCCGAACGCACGTGAAAGAGAGTGGCGGCATGGCGGAGGAGGGACGGAGAGTTACGAATGTGTGTAGAGAATGATACAACCGATGCCGCGAGTGCCCGAGAGAGAGGGACGAGTTGGAAAGTGAAATAGGAAAGGAGGAGAGCGAAAGAGAGGGAGCTCGTAAAGCAACTTGGTGGTGCTCGATTGTGTAGGTCGGAACGAGAGGAAATAGAGCGACGGTGAGGCGCAAGGAAGAAGAGAGAAGGGCCTTGCGTAGAATATGCGAAGGAACAGCGAGAAGCGCGTACGATAATGAGCGAGGAGGCAGTGGTACGTAAGCAATCGTGTGAACGGCTCGCGAGAGTAAGAGGGAGAGAGAGAGAGAGAGAGAGAGAGAGAGATGAACGGAAGGCGACACGTGTGTGAGTGTAAACTGGACTCGAAGAGGTGGCGGAGGTGGAGGAGGAGGAGGAAGAGGAGGAGGTGGTGGAGGACAGCGCGGGGGTTACGGTCGTCGGAGGAGGGGTGAAGCAGCGGCACGATGAATAACTAGTATACGAGTATACGGGCACGGCTCTCCTAACGGCGGCGGCGGTTGCGGCGGCACACGGTGAGCGTAGCAGCAGCGCCGCGTGGCGGCCCGAGGTGGGGACTATCGGCCGTAAACCATCCGCGGCGCGGCCTGAACATTTAACTCACGTATTGCCATCCGACAAGTTTGCTTTGGCCCGCGAGAGAGCGTCATCCGTTCGAGAGAGAGGTTCGCGCGCGAGGGGCACGTCTCGCTCTTTTCCTCTCTCTTTCTCTCTCTCTCTCTCTCTCTATCTCTATCTCTCTTTCTCTTTCTGTCTCCCTCCCTCTCTCACTCTCACTCTCTCTCCCCCTGTCTCTCTCTCTCTCACCGTTTCTCTCTCCCTGTTCGTCTCCTCATTTCCTGGTGATAACGACGGGCCCACGGCGGGGCCCCGGCCAGCATTGGTCCACCCAGCCGACCATCCGATCCCAACACCCCCGTCACTGACGGAGCAGCCACATCTAACGGCAATGACATGTCACTGAGGTGCTACCGTTGACGCACGCTCACGTACCGGCGTCTGGGGCTGACCCCGTCGTTGCGCTTTCACGTCTAATCGCGACAGAGAAGAGAGATCCACGTAACCCAGGTCGAGGAGACACGAGGAGCGAGGAGAGGATGCAGCGAACGTGGAGCCACCGCTTCGGCCGTTGAGGGAATCGCGCGCACCAAAAGCCGCCTCTGCACGGTGAGTCCACAAAGTTCGCTCGAGCCCCGGGTGTGGGTGACAAGTTGGCCCGATTGGGCGGGAAGGAGGGAGGGAGTCGCCTTTGAGGTTAGAGGTGCGGGATGCGCTACGCTTCCCGCCACGAAAGCCACCGCGGGCCTCCACGTGTTCCGACGGACAACGAACTTCAGCTGTTCTCCGAGTCCACTTTGACGTTCAGTTTGACCCACTTCATTCGGGCGAGTGACACTTCGCAAACATGGCCGACGTTCCGATCCCTCTGCACTAAAGTTCTGCAAACTTATTTATGCCATTACTTTGCTAAATGTTCACAACCCTGTGGCGGAATTCAGATAATTGCTTGGTTATTATAATTTTGCAAACTTTGCGTCTGTTTTGTATCGCGCTTTCAGTTAAATATTCGTGTCAATGAATATTCAGGCATACGTAATAAACATATTGCTCAATGCACATTAAAAATTACATGTAATTCTAAATTTAACGATAATCTCAATGTTATGCTTGTTATTATGATACACGTGGATGATCAATGGAGAATTTTGAATTTATTATTTAGATCAATTTAATTATCACGTGATGAGTATTGTTATGTTTTGTATAAGTTTCGTATTTGCAAATTTATTTCATTTACATCCGCTTGGCAATAAAAATATTGTATATAAACCTCCTCAAAACCATAATATATACAATAATGTAGTATTAATACAGAGAGAGAGAATTTTCATTCAACTCTTGATTCGTGCAACTTGCACTTCTACCATCTGTGTTTCATTTTTTATTTCTAACTTACAATGTTAAATGTTTTGATATCGTTGTTTTGAAAAAATATGAACCCATTATATTAGACTAATTGTTGCCAAGATGAAAGCTCAATATTGCACATAACTTTAAATAAATCATATGCTTCATTGAACTATATGTCGTGAAGCCAAAGTAAAATGTATTTCAATTACAACTTGAACAATTTATTTTAAATGTAGCGATATTCAAAGCTGCCGCTAATTGTACATAAATTGCGTTATTGTAATAATTTTTAAATGTAAATATAGATATACAACTAGTAATAATACGTTTTTCGAGCAACTCACACGTGCAATTTCACTAACTACTGAACAGGATAATAGAGGAGCAGTCTAGATAATTTTCTTCTTATTCTGTACATTAAAACTATCATCATAAATCGATATATCGGCGGTAATTTGGATCGCAAAGGACGAAAAATATTGTATGCGTACACACGCCAACAACTTCTTGACACCTAAATTCTATCGACTCTCAAAAGTTCCGTTTCGACGTGGCGAATCCAGAAATAGTCCCTTCGGTATCTTTGCCGAGGTTGTCAGCTTGCAAGAATACGCGTAATGTCCTGGTATCAATTTTACGATTCCCGTAGGAATTCTGCACCGATCGGAAGTCCGACAATCCTCCGGAAGGATGGAAATCGATGCTGTTATCCGGTACTCGCTTTTCCACCCTCTTCTTTCAGTTCTAGCTGTAATATTTCGTTGGTATCGTTGAAGCATCAACGGCGACGGAGCTTCGACTTTTTACGCGGTTGTCGTATCGCATTATCGTCAGATTCCAAAAATAAAAGTAACGCTGATCGATACCGACAAAATAAAGGCGTCCGCAGCTGTAGCTGACTGGAACTTCTAACGCAGGCACATAAATTAGAATCCGGATGACCGCGACGTACGAGCTGCATGTCACGATAAGCGTCCCTTTTACCTCTCCCTTGGCATTCGCTTCTAGGTAGTGGCCAGTGTTCTCGCTACCTTTTCCCTTCAGGACAGGTTCAATCTCGGACGAATTGGATGTAGAAGTCGAGGCGCATCTAATTATACGCATTTCAGATATGAATAACGACGTTCTTTTTATCATTTGCCATATAACACCGCTAGAGCTCGTTTATTTATCCGCAAGGTACTGCTCGAGTCTTGCAGTTCACTCGCTAATGTCTGCGACTGATATTTCTAGCAGCTTGAAAAATTCAGGTAATTCGCCTAAGAAATTTGAGTTGCAGGAATCTGCAACTTATCAACAACTTATTATTAATGTCACGTGGTCACGGCTCAGTCGTAAGTCACACCTCACGGCTTATGTCTCAGGAATGTAGCGTATGAGATATGCATTCAGATTTTTCACGCGTAAAAATATCGCACCTGTATTGAATCGTAAAATACTTGCAATCGATTTTTACGAAACTACCCGATCTACCCCACGTGTTTCGGTGCGTAAATATGGAGCAGAAGCTATTGAAAAGCGCATAACCCAAGATTGTGCAAAGGATCCTTTGCTTGCAAGGTATTGAAAAATGAAGCTCAACCAGTGGTTTGGATGGCAGTCTAGGAGGACAGGTGCTTGGATTGTAAAGAAGGATTGTCCGCGGCACAGGATTGCGCTCAACCGATGGTCGCTGAAAAGGCCGGTGTTAGAGAAAGCAAAGTTTCCCCCTGGATGTGAGCAAAGGTAACCACATTTGACTTTGACTCTCCCTCCCGGCAAGTCCGTGACCATTGGCTCCGGCGAGAATATTTGGATGTAGTTGAGAGCGCGCGACTATGTAACGTGTAACGAATAGGTGGTCGACGCCTTCGTCCCCTGCGGCCAGCACGGAGCGGCCATTTCTCATATCAGTTTAGCCCACGACACTTTGGAAAAGTTACCCGCGCTGCCCTGGGCTCCACGACGACGATGTCACCCGATGCCCTGCGCACCCTCGCCCCCGTATATACGTGAACGCTCTCACGCCGACAGTACGACGCCTTAGAAGCAAGCTGGTGCCCCTCGGGTAGCAAGATAAGTGACGCCCGAAACTTAACGAACCCGCCCCTAGAGTTTGATAAAGTATGGTGCGCGCAGCACCCGAATCACCCTCAAGTAGCAGCGACAAAGTGAAATAGAAAGCTGAGTAAGAATAGGTGGTGTCCGCCTTTTTATATCACTCCTCCTGAGGAGAACGTTGTGGAGGCATGAAAGTGCGAATTTATTTTACCTTACCTCGACGCTTGGAGCGTTGTGGAAATGCCGAAAGTTTTTCCCTTTCCTGGCCGGCCGCAAAGCAAGACACGTGTGCGCTACAGAAGAACCTTGAAACAAGTTTTTCAGCTTTAAGGCGTCGATTTTTCTGGTTTGGAGATGTATTAAGGAGTTAGCTGATTAGTGTAAGCGAGGATTCTTTTGACTCCTTGCGAGATTAAACGTATTATATCACTGTCCCTTGTTGACGTTAATCGACTCTCCAAAGTGTGTCACGTCCGTTCCACCTAATTTTAGTAACCGACTTATTTTCATTCGTCAACACTTTACTACCGTTAGCGAGCGCGATTTATATTCAGAAATAATAACGTCAAGCGTACGTAATTAGGGGTAATTAACATGTAAAATATAGTCCAAATCAGTTACTTTGCATCTTTGAACGCGCAAGTGAGATTAAAAATGCTTTTTGCAGAATTAATTTCAGTATCTTGGCGTCAAGAGCTAATGATATTGTCAGTAGGACAGGCAGCGGAATACGCGAATACAAATACCGATTAATTAGCGTTTTCCAATGCACCCGGGCAATCTGCGATCTATTAAGCGCGAGTAATTTTAATGAAATTCGACAAAAAATGCATTTTCCGTTGTTGCGAGCGGAAGACTTTTGGTAAATGCATAAAACACGGAAGAGGTGTAGTTTACAACTTCAATTAAAAATTATTTAATGCCGTGCAAACGAGCGAGGCGGCCGCGTTTCGACTAACGAGGTACGTCGTATCGTTAATCACGCTTGATTTGAAAGCTCAGTGCACTGAAACCAGTACAAGTGACAACGGGCGTCAGTTGTTCCTCCAACAATTTATGAAAGCTCCTCTCTCCCCCTCTTCGTTCTCGCTCTTCTCTCTTCGCTCTTTGACCAGCGCCGAGACGCCTCTCCTCCCACCTGAGATTTTCCGGTTGATTGGTATTTTTCGAGTGATGCTATCTTTTCCAGTTTTTATTCAAGCTTCATTTCACGTGACAAAAGTAACGATTCTCTCGGCTTTCTGATTCATTAGTATATAAATCAGCTTTATTATCATAAATTATTTTTAATATAAATTTTTGAGATAAAGGATTACTGTGGGATCCGTGTAAATTATCGTTTGTAATACTGAGACTAATTTATGTAGCTTCTAATATCTTTAAACTCCTATATATTAGTGCTGCTTTCGTTTATTCCTTCATTTAATTAGCATTGTAAATAATTGACATTGAATTTTATTCGTATGCACAGAATATAAACAACTTGTTTTTTGTTTATTGCCGGAATTTCAGGCATCGTAAGCAAAATAGAGTCGAAACGAATAAAAAATACTTTTTAAATCACTGCAGCTGTTTGAAGAAGGTCTCTGTATTTATGGAAAATAAGGCTCTCTCCGCGTTAACTTTCTATTAAATTTCTCGAGGTTTGTTGCAGTTACAATTATTCATCGAAGCAAAATTTCTCGTTTCGAAAAAATTTTGGAAGAAACCGCTTAAATTTCGCATCGATCGTAGGATTCTTCGATCGCAAGGCTTATAATTTCTCGTACGTTTGGTAAATTAAAAAAAAAAACACCATAAACGCTAGCTTAAATGGACCAAAAATTAGTGTAAAAAGTTTTACAAGGTGGGAGCGGATAAAGCAAGTGTGACTGTGTGCAGTTGAAAAGACTCGAGGCACGATAAAAAGGGGAATGTGAAGAAAAAGTGAATATCGAGCAGCCGATACGTACACACGCCGGCAATCCTCATCTATGACACGGGAGTTAGACAGACGCATGCGGAGGCCGTATCTCATTGTAATTGATTCGTAAAGAAAGCGATTTTATCGGATTCACGGAGCCTGACGTGATGTATCGCACGCGCACTTTCATATACGGGCCCGGTTCACTCGTTCGCGTCAGCCGAACGATTGTATCGAATCTATCGAAGCTAATTGTAAGTCCGAGGAGCGCGAGTCGATCGCTTGAAATTTATTCCCTCGCGCCGCTGCCTACGCCGCCGTCAAAGGAGAGACGCGCGCGATTGGCCCCTGGCGAGATCCCACAATTACTCAAAAGCAATAATAGAGCGATTCCAGTGGCTTTAGAGGAGCTTTAAGGTCGCAGCCCCTGCCCACGGTGGGTTGAGGCAAGTGGCCCGGTCATGGTTGGCTCGCACCCTCGCATGAGCATCGTGGCCACCTCCAATGGCCGTGAAATTATTTTTCTGTCAGCTTGCGCTCCTTGCGCCTTTCGTTGTTCCTTGTTCCATTTATTTATATCCGAGCGTTCAGGTGTCTGAATCTTTCAGCTGAGCTCTAATTTGCACTAAAATCGTTGTTATGGTTCGAGCGTCTTTGGTTTCTTTGAATTATGCGAGTGCGTTGTCGCTCGTTGGCAAAAAAGCTGTACCGTACGCTAAATAACATTAGTCGATTGTTGAGATTATTTATTAACCGTTACGGATACGGAATTACAGTTACTAAATATCGTTAACTATTAATTACTATAAGATCTTTTTCCTCGATGTGTCGGTATTTGCTACTCCGTATTTCTCAACGTTGAAATAATTTGTTTTACGCTTTTTGATAGATTAAAGATACTTTAATATTGCATCTTACATGCGTCGTTTACGCACATATGTTGAAAAATTGTATTAATTGAAATCAATAATTATTATTTGGTTCATATTTTACTTTTGTAGAGAGAAAATTGTTTTGCACACCTTACCACTATTAATATCCAATAATTAAGTATAAATTATTCGTAATAATTTATGAATTGTTTTTGTAATTATTACAAAGTAATCACACTTACAACTATTCATAAGGTCTATAGGTACATTAAGACAAAAATATCTTTATTTCACCAGTAAATTGTAATTTCTTTAATTGAACATGAGCTTCGTGCTATTGAATATAATTTACCTTTTTATAGATTTGAACTAACATATTGGAATTTTTAAAATAATTGTTGCTAGTAACTTCAAGGAAATATTGCCAATCCGATGTCTTGTTTCGGAGATGTAACAAGTCCCTAGCACAGGAAACGAGAAAGATAATGCTGGAAAACTACGAGGAATAATTTTAAGTAGAGTTAATTTAAAATATTCATTTGTTAGTGCTCGCAGTTGTTACATGCAAATACAATTCGAATTTTACACGGCGTTAAGATCAAGTGCTAATTTTTTTTATAATTCTATGAAGTGGTATTTAGAGTGAGAAGAAGAGCGCGAGATGCAAGAATGCGCGTGTGAGATATTTAAGCGCGTCACGTGACTACCGTAACGGCATGCTACCGACGGAAGGAATCACACTTCTTCATTTGCACAGTCGAGTGCTCGGTGTAACCGAATAATGTTTATTATCGCCTTCGCTATAATAAGAATAAATGCTGTTTTTCAAATATCTATTGAGTAGTTGCGGGAGCACCACTTTAACGAATTCTAATTTCTATAATAATTAAATATATAATATTATAACTTATTGTATAACTTATAATAATAATACAAAATTAATTATATATTTATCACTCTCCATCTGATTTATACTGTATTCAAAAAGTAACGTCGCTGCTGCATCGAAATAAATTATTTTTATTAAATTGATTTTTTGAAGAATGTTGTTGCAATGCTTTAAGCCGATAATTCTTATTTACTTATTTTATATTTGTAGTTATGTACATTGTAACAATTATCTAATCAATACATATTTTTGGGGTATTTAATTGCGCACTAAAAAGCAAATGGTATTTATAAAATTTAGTTCGTTGTTTAATTTTCTCTACAACTACTTAAAAATTGTAATAATTAAAATACGCGCATACAATTTTATCATCTTTTTTCAAGTCAAATTAACATTACGATGTGCGAGTCATCATTTTATTTCAACATTAAATGTTTAAGGTGCATGAATTTTTACCTAGTTTATCTTAAACTTTGTATATGCATTTACAAATAAGACAAAAATTTATGCATTTTTTCGATTTTTATGAATTGTGTGACTTATAAATTCAAATTCAATAGTTTTATACATTTACAACAAGCAAATGTGTACCGCTGAATTGTCAATTAAGACATAAAGTATTTAAAAGTTGACACTACTCTGCTAATAGGGTTGTAGCGGATTTAAACAACTGTAATACCTAATATATCATTATGGACAGTTTGGAAAATTAAACAATCGGCTTTAATTTTTAGACCGTAGTGAACAATCGTATAGTCTTTTGGAACCGTCGAGGCTGGAATTCGTATTTAGCTCCGGTACGTGCAAAATCGCAGACAAGCCGAAACCAACAGGACCGACAAAAAACGTGGAAGTAGTCCCAAATCTACGTTTCCTCCGCGTTGTCTCTCGAGAAAACGCTTTGAGGTCACGGGGCATTTGCGTATAAAGGGCATTTCCGACAACATCGGAGGCGAAGCCCCGCTGCGAAAGCGTAGCAGTTCCAGAGGTCCGTGAGAGCGCGAAAACGTTTTCCAGTGCAAGGTCGCAACGACGTCCGCCCATAATTGCGTCACCTGCGCGTCCCTCGCTCTTTTTCCGCAGAGCATCGCTCGGGCTTCTCTTCCTTGATATACCTGTAAGCGGGCTGGGGCCTCACCGCCCGGGCAGCCCTCGTAAATTACGCCGGCGTGGGGGCAATAAAAAGGCGTCCCTATCGCAAAAAGGCGCGACGCAAAGTGCCTTAAAACGTAACGGAACCGTGGCACGTGTCCTTCGGCGGGGACAAGGTCAGCGCACCGAGTCCGCACTCGGGGTGAGACAGTGCGACGCTTTCCTTTGATGTTGTCGATCCCTGGGGATGTTTTTCGAGCGCTCGCGACTTCTTCCCTCGGAGCCCTCGAGGCTCGGCCTCCATTGGCTACGGGGCTCGACTTTATGGCGCAACATCGATAGCACGTAATCCGGAAAATGAGTTGGTCTGCCCATTATAACCTTGAATTTGTTGGCTCTGGGCGATTCCTCCGTCAGCGAGCAAATGGGATTCGAGCGTTGGCATTAAAACAGCTCGGAGTGAACGGAAAACTAGATAAGCTTCAATTCGTATTTATCGATTGTTGATTTCTTAAAGCCACGTTACATTGACGTCGTTATTTTTGGTTTTCAAGGAACTATTTATCTTCTAAGGCGCAATTCATTATCCATTACACGCGGAAGCAGGGACTCGGAAACGTTTCCCCGTTTCGGAATGGCAATGCTTCGTTGAAGTGGACGATTGTTACGTTTTAATAACAGCGAGAATCGTAGATAAAATTATGTTAATTTAATGAGCTTTCTAAAATATGCAATGTTTTATCGGAGCTACGAGAGGCTTTTAATAATGGTTTTGAGCAGCTTTGATAGCATCTCGTGTTGTTTCGGTGTCGGCCGTTTTATTTATTCGCAGTCGAAACACAGATGTTCCCGGGGACATAAAAAATTTTATATTTACCGAAATAAAGAAACATTCGTCAATTTCAAAGTTTCGCTGCACATTAATTAAAGCCGATTTCAAAACTGCTTATCAAAGCGCTTTTATCCGCGGACAATACGCATAAAAGTCGCCACACGCGGGCACATAAATTCATCCGCGATTCTCGGAGCGACAGCCAAAGCGTCTCCCGTTCGGGGACCGTTTCGAAATTCGCCGTATAGATTTTTCGCTAGCACACGAATTTCACGTGATATTATTTATGTGTTTCGAAACTTAAAATTCCTTACGCAAATTTTTACTCGTCGCCGAGGCTACACGGGCCCGACGCCGCCGACGAGGCCCGAAGGTTAACAATGAGCGCGCACGGCCCGCTTGATTTATAAGTTCAACTCCACGACGAACAATATTTTGATCTTAATGCTCGTTTTGGGCCAAAGGTACGTGTGCGGCTTGCCGGATGGGCGCGAGGTGAGCATACGCGGCCGATGATGTCACTCGGTGCTGGCTACGCCTCCTCCTCGGCGTGCATGTATGTGCGGCTCAGAGACCAAGTGCCTTATTGTCTCTCCTGTCTGCCTTCGTGCCAACAGTTACTGTACACAATCGTTATTTCAAATGTCCTCGTTCTTATCAACGAAACCTGCAATATTGCCGATTCCCTGTCCTTTTTCTTCGCTCCCGCCGAGGCCTCTTATTTCATCCTTTCGTTTAATTTCCAGACACTGCGGTTGTACGATTGGACTTGTGCGGGAGTCTGCATTGTCCTGCGCGAAATACGCGTTTTCATATTTGCACGTCGAGTATAGCAAGAAATTAAGTCCACCCGAGTCGAGCGGAGTTTCTTTTACTCAAAAGCTCACTCTTCGACTGATCTCTTTCGTCTTCGTGTCCATTATATTTTAAGCTTGAGTTTGCAATTTTTACTTACTCGACGACGACTTCGCGTCAAATTAAAAACGATACTAATAAATGCTAACTAACAAGTCAAAGCCGCAGCGATATTTTTTGAAATCGCTTTTTATTTGTTAAACCGATAATTAATGAAAATAATCTCGCGTCCCTTCAAGTCCTAAAATACTCCCATCTTTAATTGTCTTAATGTCCATTTTGTCGAAGCCGTCCTTTTTGTCGTTCTCCTCTTTCCTCGTACTTTGAGTTCCTCTCTCCCGATGACACAGAGAGATTGTGCGCTCTCTACGTAGTCGTCGACGTAGGTAAAAATCGTCGAGGTGTCGCGATAATCGTATTCAGCGGGCAACGTGCTCCGCTACTAATGGAGAAGAGCCTTCTACGAGGTTTCTACAACAGCACCAAATAAATTTCCAGTCCGGACACGACGAATGATAATTTGAAAGCGCTTTTTCGCTCCGTGTTTTTGACTTCCCGCGATTTTATGTTATCATCAGGAATTAACCGCTGGTGTTAAGAATGTGATATAAAGAATTCCTATTAATAGCGAGAAAATATATTGTTTTGAGAGAGATGCACGATTTATGGGGTTCATCTGCATACGTTTTTTTGTTTTCTTTTACTTTTTTTGTCTTTTAGTGACAGAGTAAATATGGATGTGTGCGCGTAACACGATAATTCTTACTTAATCTATTATTATTCTCTTAATAATGACTTAAAACACACAAATTCATCAGTTTTATCCATGGTAAACTAATTGCTTTTATTATCTTATTGTGTTTCAGGTGAGTAATAGTGCTTTCAGGAAGAAAATAATTAGAAGTAACTATCCTTCAGTTTGGTGTTCGTGAGTATTCGTACAATGACGACTTGCCTCGGGAATAAAAATTAAATTAAAACGAATAATATCCAAGTTCGAATTACAATACGGAAAACTCCTAAAATAAATCTCTTTGGCATTTTTCAAACACTCGTTGAAGACATTAATTGGGCGAAAAATTTTATCTTCGTATTTTTACTTTGTACACGATAAAAATGATAATCATAAATACACGAAGAATCTTATAAAATAACTCCAATCTTAATACTCTCTTGGTTACAAAAATTTTCATATCGAAACAAAGTAAATTTTAACACATTCATATCCAAACTCACATATCTTAGATTCGCATAATTTTACTTGAGATTCTCTGCTGATTTTATCACGTATCAAAATTTTTACGGATAGTAATATATATTTAAATTTTATTCATTATTATTAATAATTTATTTATTTATTATTCTAACTATTTTCTATTGAAATTTAAATTTTACGCACCATCAACCAGCAGACGATTATAGTTAGAATTAATTATATTGTACGACATATGTTTCTTTTCAGCCATTAAATTTTTCCAAGATGTTTTGAAACTTAAAAACTATGTTAATTAAAAATTTTATGATTCCGTGTTTAGAGAAATTAAAATTTTTTTCATTTTCTTTCTATTCCGATTTAAACTATACGTACAACTGTATTTAATGAAATTACTTTTAATAAATATACGTCAGAAATCATTGTAAGTAATATTAAAACTTCCTTGCACGGTGAGGATATTTTAAGTTTGAGAAACTGGTTTGCAATATCCTTTTAAAGACAAAATAACCGATGTAATTATTTTTCCAATTAAATGGTTAACGTGATCTTCTTCAAATTCGGCTCGGAGGCGCAGCCAAGTTTGCAGCTTCAAATATTCACGCACACGTTGGGCCTATTTTCGGGACTCGCGCGCTAGATGCGAGTATCCGTAACGTAATCGAGATAAATCAATTCGTCTCTTACTTTTAAAAAAGCTGGCGCTTCTGCACTTATCAAAAAGACGCGGATGCATTACTCTTGGACGGAGATGTCTATTCGTCATACGGATTTAACAAGGGTTAATTGTCGTCGCCAATTGTCGTGTCTAAAGAGCCATTTAGATAACTGGGTCAACGTTATTCATTCCTGATTTCGCAGCCTACCGCAGCGCACTGACCTTTAGTGCGCTGCCATTAGAAATTCGAGAAAACGTCAGCTCACCATTTATTACTTAGAAATAATAATAGATATTCGAATTTTAGTGCTTTCTTTTAACTTTATGTTATTTTTTAGCATTTTTTTCAATAAACTGCAAAAACAAGTTTACTCGAGGTTCCTGATTAATAGGCTTCGCATTGAAACTTGTAAATTAAACGCGAATCAATGTTTGGACAGCTCCAACAGGTTTGGTGATCGATTCTACAATTGCACACATTGATATGCGGGAAATAAGAATAGCTTTTATTTTTTGTCATAATATTTATAAACGTCACTATTGACAAATTACATAAGCAATAATAATGTGCAATGCGATGCTAATTGTATTCACTGTAATGGACTTCTTATCTATTTCATTTCAAACATTTTTGTAAATCAATCGAATAATCATACAGTTCTATCGAATGTTTTGGAGTGTGAAAGTTAATCATTTTCTAATTAGGAATTGAAAAAAGTATAGCCATTATTACGAATATTTGCAAAAACGCCTGCAGTCGGTACGAAGGTTAAAACTAATGCTTCGAATCGCTTATTAACAAAGCCTGATTTTCTAATAATAATCTGGATTTCGTTTGTATCTCCGCGTGGTATTAAATTGATCGGGTATATTTTTTAAAACGTGAGTTGATAACTTCATAATTGACCTTCCGAAAAGGAATGCCGTGTAGTCGATCTAAGAAAAGCAGAGCAGCACGAATATGCGATAAAAAAAAGTGCATTGGACAACGCGGTGAAAAAAGATAAGCGAAGTTGGTCATGTTTATCAGAATTCTTTCCGGGTGAATTTATGTTCGCTTATAATCCTTGCGGTGCAAAGACAGAAACGAAGGGACGATCCGCCAGCTCGACCGCGACTTCTTTCCGGTTGTGCATGCGCCGAGCGGCATGTTCAACTACTCATAACCTGAGTTTATTAAAACCGACTATACAACCACCGATGCACGTTCACGTACGTGGACGTGTTCACCTGCACCATCGAGAAATCGAAACATACGTTTTGGTGATCTGGACAACACCGATGTCTCTCTCTTCCCCTCTACTTCTACTTTCGATTAAGTTTTCTTTCATCGTTGCCAGGTGGGAGGTGATATTGATCATACGCACGCATTATAAGTGATCGTGCGCCATTTGCTTTTTTCTCTGCATATGCAAAAACAACATGGATGGTCGTTATTGCAACCCGCACTTGATCTTATTACATACGCGTGCATACACTCATGGCCGTGCGTTACTTTTATTTATTTCATTTTAACATCCTTTTAACGTAGTTTCCATGTCATATTTCTATATCTAAATTAAGCAGAGAGCTTATAACTAAATTTTATTTCGAGCAGTTTATATAATTTTGCAAGTTTGAAAGAACCATAAAATAAGCTGGTATCATAGTTGCAATGAGAAATTATAATTGTAAAACCAAGTTTGCCGAGTGATTTTTTGATATAAAAACGTTTGCCTTTAGCGTTAAAATAATTGAAGGCATGACGAATGTCACAAATGAAGGTCTACAATATCGCATAATTAATTTACAGTTTTAATTTACAATATTTTATATTCGAATAAGATCTATTTCGCAATTTTTTTTTCACCAATTGATTCGTTTTCGCTTGCCTTATCTGCACCTCGTACTCATAAATAATAAAGTTAAACAAAAAATAAACAACCCATTGCATAAATTTCATTCCTGGTTTATCATTATGATAACGAATAGTACTTTAAACTGGCTCTTACAGACAAACAAATCTCAATTAATCACATAAAAAAGCGTCAATATCTGTACTCGTTCGACGTCAAAATAGACGATAATAAATTCTTCCCGTGCTTCAAATAATAGCAGAAATCACATTTTCAAGATAGTCGAACTAAGATCGTTGATACGCCTACAAAAATAAATTAAATAAAATTAAATTCGGGCAGATTTTAATCGGAATTTTTGCCTTATAAAATTTTTATATGCTTGTAATTTTAGTTAGTCAACTGAAATGGTACCTATAATTGTAACTTTGTTCTATTCGAGTTTGTAAACACAAAACGACTTTTTTATACATCTATCATTAGTTTAGAAATGTTTTTATTGAAATCGTAATTACGAACTTTGATCTAAATTTTAGATTCAGATTTAAGATAATCTAAATAAGCAGCTGTGATCGATAATTTTAAGAATTCTGAAATTAAAAATTTTTTATCGATAGAGTTTTGAATAAATGTTGTTAAATTATACCAAAGTATTGCATATTTTAAATTGAATATTACGTGATATTTAATTCAATCAGAGTAAAAATATTCACATTTTATATTTCATTTTGGATAAATTATTTTATACAATTTTATATAAAAACTCCTTTTTGTTATTCATACAGCTTTGTTTGGATTTACATTTGATGTCGCTATTGACATGGTAAAACGGATAGATTTAATTTATTTGCATGGACATTTTAAATAATATTTACAATACTATCTTTTCAATATAAATAGTATCGAAGTTGAATCACAGTTTTATAAAAACTACTTTACATATAGCGAATAATAAATTCATATAAAATCTTTATTATACGAATTAAATGAAAAATGTAAGCATGGATTTGCGTTTCAACACATATTTGAAGGTGCGCATTTATTGATAAATTCAGCAAAAATTAAAGTATTTTTCGTAAACAACCGTTTCATTAACTATGGGATGTGTGTATGCGTACACTGAAGAAGTAGCGAGTCTCGCAAAAGCAGATGCGATTTAATGTTAATAACAGAAATTTTTACCTTATCCGGTGAACGGGATTGTCCAGCTTGATTTCTTAGCAATCAGCGGTTAAATGAAAAGTCCCGACAAAAGGAATAAATCGATTGTAACGCATAGCCGCACTACCGTGTGTTGGCGTGTGCACGCCAGACGTTCGCTTTAGAATCGCTTCTACGCTCTCGTTGCCGCCGCGCGCCGCCAAGTCAAGTACAAATGCATTTGCATACGTGTGCTGTGTATACGCGTATACATATGCCACTAATACATGGGCGCAAGCGACAGTGCCAGGGTAGCTCGTAGTCGGCGTTCCTGATTAACATGGAAGGCCCTGAAACACCTGCGCTCTCCTCTGTTTTTGTCTCCCTCCTCTCTCTCTCTCTCTCTCTCTTCTGTTCTCGTGATCGTCACACTGTGTTCGAGTTCCTTCGCGGACGTAAGACTGCAGTATGCGTGTGCGTGCGGCTTGTCTATGCTTGCATATACGAACGGATGCCGAGTGTGCAAGTGAGTACATGTAAATGTATGAATTTTCTCTCGAGAGCGACGGGGAATAGCGTCATTCTTCTTTTGCCGACTCATCAAGATCGGCGACAAAATATATACAAAGTATTTAAGTGTCCTATAATAAAACTGTCCCGCAATACTGGGACATGGAACGTGCAATTGCACACTTCTTGAATTATTGATTAAAATCTGCGTATATGGAGTAAGTGGTACTCGCGGAGTAAAAGTATTTATTCGGACAAAACCTAATTTCTATTCGTGGGGTGGTATCTACCGCGCATAAAATATTAGAGCAATGAATCGATCGATCCACTTTCTGTGCGACAAAATAAACTATTACTATATAATATAGCCTCCCTGTACTTTTCTTTTTCGAGGGATATTACAAAAGTACACACCTTCAAACGTGCCTAAAATAGTTTGTTTCAAGTAAAAGAGAATAGATTAATATACATTTTTGAAGACAAACTTAATTTAAGTTCAAATAAAAAATATTTTATGTTTTTATTTAAATTACCATTCAAAATAATTATAAATGCCTACGAATAATATTTTCGCGAAAATAACAAACGCTTTATCTTAATTTAACGATAAAATTATTTAACAACATGTTCACCTACGATAAAAAGCTAAGAGAGATAATGTGTAAAAAAAGAACTTAATAGCTCGTTAAAATTAACAAATCAATAAATAATTTTAAACTGCCTGCAATTACACTCCAAACGAGCATTTCATACAGGTGAGCCCTAAATATTCTAAACGATTTACAACGAAACTTAAATTTTACTCGTAGCGCTAATAATATTAGGCCTCGAAAGCATCGACTAATTTTCTAACCTGAACAAATAACAAGCCATAAATGCAATTTCTTTGCTACCGATAATGACTCGGATATTTTTCTTTTCACCACGTCAATGACATTCGGCAACGAGGAGAAGAAAAAGATAGCCTGAAAAAAGTAATTACAAGTAATTATACACGTCACGTTCATTCAGGTCCGAGATCAATTTATCTCATTACTAAGTTCATACTAAGGAATCAAAATTTCACCAGCCATGCGCTCCTCGAAATGAATTTATCCCCGCACTATTATTTCGCACGCGTTTCAGTGTCGACGCGATAATAATAATTACCCGATATATCGAGTGGATAATAATCGAGGATTCTAATTTCCCATTGCGCTCGAGATTATCTAAACGCAATCAATAATGCATAACAGCACGCGTGCTATTTTTAGCGCCGATCCGCGAATAAATTATAGGTTATCGGGCGAGTTTATTCCAAGTCGCGTGCTACTTTTGTCCGAGCCGAGTGATTTTCGAGCGAACCCGTTCCGCAGGCGGGGACATCAACTATCGAGTATCTCTCGGTCTCTCCCTTGACGAGGGCCTCCCTCCTGACCTCCTCCCACCCTCATTATGCTATCTCTAGCTAATGCGGGAGGGCGACCAGCTCGCAGGAGAATAAGCTAGTCCTCCTTCCTCCTCTCGCGTCGCAGAAAGTTGCGTTATACAACTTTGACCAGGGCATGATTAACGAGCGCGAGTCTCGGCGTTGTTCCGCTCCGGCGCGATAAAGCTGTTAACGATAACGAACTCGAAATGCTCGCTCGTTCGCTCGCACGAGCCTCGCGAGCCGAAGAATACAAGATGGGATATGGATGTCTCTCTTTGGCCGTGCCCGGCGCAAAGGGCCTCGCTCTGCTTCGGCGTGCACTTACGTGGTACACGCGAGGGCTCCTTCCTCCTCTGCCTCCCACCACCCTTCGGGAGAGCAGCGGCGCGGCGTACAGGCGTGTGTACTCTCGGCTACATGCTTCCACCTATACTTGCACGTAGGTAGCGATACGTACGTAGCGATCGACGATCGGCCCAGCAGCTTAATTAAGCGTTTAAGCGATGGAACTGGTTCTCTCTCGGCGATCCTCGCTCTTTCTCTCCGGGGACGCCGCTCGACTTCTTCTTTCCTTCTCCCCCGGAGCTCCTCCTACTCCTCCTCGCCCCTTCTCCCCTTCGTTTTTCGTCGTTGTTTACCGCGATATCGGCGCGTGGACTCGAGCGAAGGAGGAAGCGCAGTGTCTATTTCGTACGCGGAATCGATGAACTTTTATACGGTGCTGGGATTGCCACCCGATTGCGCAACCGCATCCGGAGAGTGGAAGGGCAGTGGGACGCGCACGGGATGAGCCGTCGCGCGACAAGTGTTTTGTGGGAAATTATACGAGATCTCTTGATCCTCGTTAGCTGTGGAATTACCTGTTTACATCGTGTCTTGATCCTTTTTTCTACTATATTGTATAGAGCAGCAGTCGTTATCGGTATTTTATACCACTCGTACTCTATGCCTCTCGCTCTTTTCCTCCAAGAAGGCTCGAGAAATGCATTTATTTCTTGATTTTTCCATCGCAACTCATCGGAAAAGTAATTTTTTTCAATTAGTTACGTTACGCTTTCATTCGGGCTTTGTAACTAATTTTTTTAACAACGTCCTCTAGAGTTTTTCTTCGAACGTTGTGCGCCTTGCAAATAACTCTCCAATACAAAACAATTATTTTTTTCAATGTGATTTCTGAATTGTCGTGTCCCAAAGCTGCGAAACTGTACTACATCAAATTACTCGTTGAAATGTGTTTGGGCGACAATTCTCGAGAAGTTGTTTTACTTTTCTCGAGATTATCATTTCAAATGAACGTTGGAAATTGTAGCAAAAGTCACGTTTTTCCGGAGTTGGTCGTTAAAATATGGAAATTTTATTAAACCTTGTTAATTCAAATGCCAATAGTATTTACATTTAAGATGAGGGTATAATTAATAAAGAATAATAAATTAAAGTTTCGTATAAAAAAGAGCTCGAGTTAAACCGAAGCGCAAAGTGAAAATATGAAAATTGCACAAAGCAAAAAGCTTTTGGATTTTGTAAAAAAGCTTCGCGTAATTCTCAAGCGATATCCTTCCATTGTGCGTTAATGGCGTCGCAGTAGCAGTGCAAATATGCAAATACATTTGCGCGCGCCACGGCACAAGTAAAACTTCTGTGTACATGAAGCCGGGGGTGCATTAAGGGATTTATACGCCGGTAAACACGCCTCGGTTATTTACGCTGTTTTTTACGTATTGTTTGTTTGGTCGCTTCTTCCCCGGGTTTTTTTTTAATTTCACTTTTTTGGATTTACAGTATAGCTAACAATGTAAATCACGAGATAAAATCATTGATTGCCCGAAAATAAACATTATTTTCTGTATTTCATCTAACATACAGTATATAATTGCACCATTTCGTAAAACATAAATTCGTAAAATAACTTTTTCGCGTTGCAAATATTTCCTAGACACTTGTATTTCAAAGATGGACAGATGACTTGGGTATCGACAAATGTCTTGGGTAGAATATCAGTAGTTTGGTTAAAAATCGTGTGCTCCGTTGATCGATTAGACAATTTTCATAAAAAGCTTAAAATTGATCACAGCCTCGAAAATAATTGCGTTATGTTTTGTGCAAACACTAGCCGCGCCTGCGTCTTTTGCGATAAATTGCCAAGGTAGGCTTATTATTTAAACTCGTCTGTCGCAAGGAAAAGAAAGCAATCTTCAAGTGTCAAAGTATCGCTATTGCGAATAAAAAGGCATAAGCCTAAGTAAACGAGCCCGAATGGACTCGTTTTCAGCGGCTCCTTAAAATTGTTTCCCCGATATGATCGAGCGCTTCGCTCCTTTCGAATTCATAACCACAGCGAAGCGCAGCGAAACATACTTCCTGCCGCGGTTAAATAAAAAATAATAATTTTTACAAATGATATCAGTATCGCGCGGACGCGAAATAATTTCCAGTATCGGCGCCTCTCATCTACATCCGTACAATACAGCCGCAACAAGATGAGCCGGGGAACCGCGCGTTAACAATCGCAACACCGAGCCTATTTCCATAGTTCGTCAAACACCCCCGGCGTTATCGGCCGATCGGACAATCGCGATTTCTCGCGCGTCGCCTTACATGCATCGGCCACAATGCGAGTAGCCACAGACGGAGAAAGTGCGACGCGGGCGCGTCTGCGTGTACAACGCCGCCTATAATCGCCGAGCGCGGGCTCTCCAAGAGGTAGGTCACAATCGAGAAAAAGCGCCGTCTAGAGAGAGAGAGAGAGAGAGGAGCCTTGGTGAGCGAGAGAAGACGGTTCGCTGCGCTCGAGAGGAGAGTTCGAGCGTTGTGCCGTGCCGAGAGAGCAAGATCGACGTCCGAGATTATAATACTAAGCGATGCTGTCCATGTAACACTTTGGATGTAAAAAACGAGCACCCAAGGTCGGATAATTTCAAAACTTATGCCCGCGCGATACTCGGTACTTTCCGAGAAGCGTGGTTATTACAACTATGATCGCGTCGGACCTTGCATTCGCGAATGTCGATGAGCGCGCGCGGCTGCAATTGTGTATATGCCGTCTATGTGTTTAAAGGCGCTCGTCGCTCGCGGAGCTGCACGCCGTTCCACTGATCGTGCCGACCGTTTATTTTTTCTTTCGGGACCGGCTTGTAATATCCTTAGACGGGAATACCCTTACGCAACGATTCTAGAGACCCGCGAAAATTCCTCGGAAGCTGCGAGTCGAGTAGTGTCCTGCTTATTTCCACAACCCACTTGGGCTTGTGAAATTTTTCAACCCATTTGGTAAAATACAGCGAGTGCCTCTGTCATGCTCTTTAACTCTTAATCTTGTACGATCTCAGCGGCTAGTCACGTAGAATGTTTGCAAATAGTTATGGAACTTTGATGCGTTTGCTGTTATGTGCGCGTACGTGTTTGCGCGGATCAGGTCACAGATAACAGTCTTGCGCTGACGAGCCATTAAAATGTTTTCGAGTTCGTATCAATTCGTATCAGAAATAATGTAAATATACGCGATTACCTCTAGAGAGATCCTGTTTGTACGTCATGAAACGTATCGCGAGTTCCGTTGCAGCTTGATGTCTGATTCTGGCCTTTTTCTCGAGGAGACAGACGAGTTTAGGAAATTCTGGGTAAGCGATATGAGTCCGTCACCGAAGATAGTGCATTTTTGTCCTTGGGAATAACTTCGATTTATTTTATTTAATTCGTGTATACGTTATTAGGAACATTCTGGAACCCCAGTACACTTTTTGATGCAAAACCAACTCTATTCGCAAAAAAATTCCAGAACACGTCGCATATCATTGCTCATTAGCAATTAAAAAATCTGCATGTGCATAATTGTACAACTTTGTATCTGTTAATAATTAAAATTCTTTAATATGCTTGCTAGATATCGTTATCAATCACCCGGGGCACCTGAATAATGCAATACTGGTAATATTGCAAAAATCCCGTTAAAAGTTTCTTAGCAAATAGCAATTTATTACACAATTATAATTAAATAAAGAATTTTAAATATAAATTTCTTAATAAAGAGCTTTTAACGATGCGTTTAATACATTTACTCAAGCTAATGCAGTTTATTCGTATTTCTTGTTCGATTTTATTAAATTTTTCGATTAATATTCATAATTATTAACAAGACTGTGCACTGCAAGCGACAGAATATTCACCTTCTGCGCATGATATGATTATCGTAGTATAGCAATAAAATTTATTGTTATCGGTGCAAGTATAGAGAAAGGTATAAATCATAATTGAGTCGATCATTTAAATTTATATTTCATTTATTTCTTCTTAGTTACTGTGTACACAGCATTACGACTAATTAAAAATAAAGAAAACCAAATAATGAATAAACATTTGAGTTTCGTGTTGATTAATGAATATAGTCGGAATTATTAAAAACAAAATACCTTATCGATCGAGTAATTTACAGTAAAGCACGTGAACAATATTATTGTTGTAATAAGTAAATACTTAAGCAACGACTCATTGTTATGTCAAACTTGAAAAAAGCTACAGGTAAGTTTTCGCGAGGGTGGCATAAAAAAGAGATGGGCGAGCATAATGGCAAGCGAGCGACCGAGTGTTGGGCGACATAAAGAATCGAGCAGCAACGTATAAAGATTTTTGCGCGTGCGCGCGTATGTGTGCTGTGAGAAAAACGGAGAGGGGATGAGACTGCAAGAGCGCGAGCAAAGTGTGCGCTCATAGGTGTACGGCAAGCGTGATCGACTCTGGCTCCGGCATTGAATAGTGAGGGGAGCGGAGGGGGAGTGGTTAGTGTTAGAGCCCCCGTCGCTGGCCTATTCCTTCCGTGCTGGCGTTCCTCACGAATGCATTCGCGTAGATGACCCAATTATTAACAGTTACTCAGCATCGGAATTCCAAAAAATCGATTTCATATTTGCATACAAAACTAGAGAAACTCAAGTCCATCGGCGCTCGTGCTACGACTGTCCCATGCGTGCGCCTCCATTATTGCGTCGCTCGCATCCGCAAACAACAGTAATCGAAATATTAAGCTTATCTGATGTACGCTGCAATCGTAGCTGCATTGTTTCAGCGATCGCAACAAGTACTGCATTGGGTAAATTACGACCGCTAATTAATAACCTGCGACTTATTAAATACAAAAAGTAACGAGACTAAATTAATTGATCGAGCTAACCAAACCAAGTCTTTCGGATTTATTTACAAACGGAGAATAAATATTCTCCTTCCGCATAACGATTCCAAGCATCGAGAATGTCATTGCTAATAGGAATAATAAAAATAATAATGTAGCTTCGCTAGGATTTGTGCGATTCTGTGTCGATAGTTTATGAAAAATACCTTTAATGCCTTGAATTTTCCCCTGTATAAGAGTTTATTTTATTCGCAGGTCGTGGGTAATTTTGTACGCAACCTTTAAGTTTTGGTTCTCAACTACAATATAATGCTCCATAGACACGTTCAATTTCGTGCAGCTTCGCAATTATTCAGCGCAATAATGTCCTTAAAATATGTGTTTCCGTAGAATTCACTAATATCGGTCTCGCGGCAAGTCTTTCAGGGTGGAAAAGAGATTTATATCCCACAAATTTTCACACTATTTTCACATGGCAGAAGGGGGCATTTTATAAATTGTTACCAAAGCTACATCACAACAATATCGAATCGGCGAATTTTGTAAGCACGACGTTAGCAAGGGCGAGAAAAACTAGTGAGAAGGACGAAACAAGCCAAAATACTCTCGATCCCTTTACTTATTAACAACGTAGGACAAGATGTCACCATCGTACTCCGACGACTCGCTCTTTCGATTTCACCAGCAACCAACGACCATTTTACAATTCCGCCTCTCCCTTGGCAGAGTAACGCGCATTATTTCACCACAACGCGGCGTCTCTGGCTTAGAGATTCCCACGGGAGTTCTCGAGTCGTCATCTGTGTCATACGCGAGCAGACGCCCACGCGGCTGCACGAGAACGGTGGAAGGCCAGTCGAGCGCTTCGTGCGCACACAGGTGCAGGAAAAATGTGCACGAAAGACCCGAGAGAGTTTGCTCGATCCTGGCACGCGGTCTGCACTGCACAACGGCGTTTGAGCGCCAAGCGCGAGCTTAGAAGAACAGTCCTCGGGATAAACCGGTTCGCCACTTTGGTGAGACGCCATCTTGCTTCCTGTCTCTTTCTAAGCCTTTGCGCAAAAGGACGACGTATTTTTTCTTTCGCTTCCTCCGTTCGATCACTCTCGAATCAACGCTGCTCCTTTGGCTTGGCTCGGCATACAGACGTTGGGAAACTTTTTGTTCTTTCTCGGTCGTTTTTCTTTCTTGCCAATAACGAATTATTTTCTCAAAATTGCCTTTCGAGTATCAAAGTTATATAACGCCTTTTGTGATGCAGTCCATCAGTGTCGAGAATAATGATTAATTTTCCATTTTCTCTCGCTAAGAAGAAAGTAACAGGACCCGAGCAGCGAAAATTGCTCCGCGAATTTTAATTGATTTCGTTATTTTTTTAATAACTGATCTGTAACAATCTATTGGTCGCTATGTTCAATTTTAATAAATTTAATGAAATTATGAACCAGCTGATGACTTTGTCAATTTATAATTCAGAGAGCAAGCGAAAAGAATACTTTTAAGCGAATTATTGCAAAAACAACTCGACAACCTCTTCTCAATAATAATTGGCTTCTCAATATTCAGAACGAAATAACTGAATATAATAACATTGCTAGTAGTTGTATCCGATACATGCTTATCTTGACACTTACCGACGAGCATTGAGCTAATTTATTCAATTACATAGCATTTCCAAGAAGCTTTAAATCTATATCAAATGAATTGAGAACGTAAATTGAAAGGTCGTGCGCTGATTTGTAAAAATTTTGTAAATTAATTCAAAGCTTACATAAACTTCAACGAAATTAAGAGTATAAAGGCAAAATGGAATTGCGTTGGCGAATGCGTAGCGAAACTATCATCAGCTCTCATTCAGATGGACGTAAATTAATCTCCGAGGAGAAAAATTATACGTGCATAGATGTAGACGTGTATTGGAATAGCGTGGCACTTGATTTCCATCGAAATTTTAAATCCAGATTTTTACACGCTTGCGTGGCGCCGAACAGGAATTTTCGTGTAGCCGCTATAAAACGAGCGCGCGCATTTTCAGTCTTAAGTGTCCGACCAAAACGCATGTCACTGATCGACGTAAACAAACGAAAAAGCGAGCGATTGGGCGAAAATGACGACGATCGAATTGAACGATCAATTATTCTGTAATGGTCTCCCTCGCCCCCGCGATCACTCGAAGGAACGCCAATACCTGCCGAGGCGCTTCGTTCGAATTGGCTTTGAAAAGTGGCTATTAGCGATTTCATTAAATTACACGAGCTGCGTTTCGCCGATTCCCATCCGATATTTACGCCCGACAGGCCTGAGAGATACGCGGACGCGTGCACAGGCGCATAAAGCGCCAAGCCGGAATCACGCTAACCTACATCGCGTTTCTCCTGCGCGTCAACCTGCCAGAGCCGCTTTGGCGCGTATCGGCCCACACCTCGATAAGGCCGCTGCCCTTTGTTTTTTGACTGACCCGAGCCTCCGTAATCGCATGATTTTCGTCCACGATTGACGACGATCCCGCAACACGAGTTCCTTTCCTCGTACCTCTGGGTGAGGAGGAGGGGGTGGGCAAGGCCTGTGCGGAGGCTTTTTGCGGTTACGTTTTGATGCCCTGCAATGCGTTCGATACGAGATCATGTTTGCGATCGGACTGCACGTATTGCATTGTCTCGAGGTACGGTTAGTGTGCGCCGCAGTCCACGTGGGTGAATCAGTAGTGCCGTAAATTATGTTCACACTGCACGAACACGAGGAACTCTCAGTTAGTCATTTTATTTTTTTGCCAGTGTTATTCGAATAGAGATGCTTATTGTATTCTAATTGCGTAAGCGTCCAGTGATCGAAATACATCTTCCACTTCGCATTGAAATTTATAGTAAATATCGCTATATAGATCGCGAGTGTGGATAAGCTTTTGAAACTGCAGTGCATTATGATGAGCGCTATGGTCCACTTGGCAATGAGTAAATATTATCTTGTACAGCGTTTTGAAAAAAATAAATACAAACATAAAATTACGTAAGGTTGTAGGACTAGATGAAAAATATTTATATTTATTTATTCTAAATGCATTCGTTATATTATTATTCTTAGCTTCATAAATATTCGTATTAAAGCTCTGATAACTTGGCGAATAGAGTCACATTCACGAGGATCAATAATTATAATTTGTTAAAGAACAGTTAGCGAAAAGAATTCATTTAGAGAAGCCGTCATTATAAATATATTTTTCGCATACACACGAGTACAGCAATAGACATTAGCCAATTAAAATATGGATTTTCACGAGGAAATGCGTCTCGTATAAGCAATAATTTATATTTGAAAAAATCTTATTATACCAGCAATTTATTTGATAATTTATTTGTACATGTATACGTATTATATTACGGATAATATTTATTAATTATTACGATACTCTTGAAAGCAATTTCATGTATTTCCTACCATTAGTAAATATAATAATATAATTTGTGTCCGTAGGTATATTAATAACGCATCGTTTTAACTCAAATGCTATTTTTTTGTTGGATGCTTAGAAATGATAAATGTTAATCGCAAGTAAATATCCGTAAGCTTACGAATTAAATAAAAAGTTCGTGTAATAATATTATGACTATAAACATCGATATTTCATTATTGTAATTGTCATATTTATGGCTTTTCGTATTTGTTATTTCGTCATCTATTTACATACTCGTATTTATACACAACATTACTCAACATCTATTGTCTGCTAGGACGCGGAACAAATCGTTAAATGGGATATATTATATGCGTGTATTACTAATCAATGTGATATATTAAAAATAATACTGCATTATTACTCGCTTATTAAACGGGAAACGAAAACTCATACAAAGTTGCAGTTAATGAAATTAAAATTGATTCTTCTTCCACCATTTAATTAAAGACTGGTAAACTATGTTGTTAAATGATGTAACGGATGATGCATGGAAGAACGTTTTATTGCAGAATTAATTACGATTGTGTATAGATTTAATCGATTGTATCAGAATATGTTTGTTTCTAAAAAATCAATGCACATTTTAATTTGATTATCGTTTTTGAAAAAAAGGAAATTAAAAAGGTTTGTTCCAAAGATCGCGTTCGAAATGAATTCTAAATTACGAGGGCATCAAGGATAATTTGCATCGGTAGATTTTACAAGAGTTTGTACGCTAAAGCACGAGATAAATTTGCTTGAGACGACACGATGAGCTAAACCTCGTTTGAGACAAAAGTATTGTCATTATACCACTTCCAACAAAGCTGAGCATCTGCTTTGATGAAATTGAATAGTTACGCGTTATCCTTATATAAATGCTGCGGTAAAAATGCGGGCAATGGCTAGATAACTGTGAAAGTCTCGAAAGGAATATGCCCAGTTTGCTTTTCAATAAAGAAGACAGCTTTTCTCGTGTAGGTTTAATTGGTCGAGCATTTCTTCCTGGCGGACAAAAAATCCCGTCACGAGCGCGTCGAAAGCGCAACGTCAGCCTTGGCACGATCTCGCCGTCCCGAGGAAAAGAAATCGCCCTGTAAAAAGCTGTAAAAGTCGCGATTATCACGTCGCGGGTAACCACCGCGGAATTAGTCTCACGTACGCCGAGGCCGAAGGTACGCGCTCACCCACCGAGAATGCGAATCTCCGGCCCTTCGACGCCGAGCCGTCGGAGCCGTCATTGGTCCGTTCGATAAAAACGCGTCGCGCCGATACCGCATGGGCACTTTAAAATTCGGTGTCGACACAATAAGTCGCGTGCGATTCCCGCCGCTTGGAGACGTATTGGCCGACGCCTCCGTTTTGCTTATTTGCGAATACTCGGTTAAATTCGGATCCCCTGTCTCTCGGTCTCGTGAATGACGATGAAAGTGAAACTTGCTTTTCGGCGCTTGGGCTTTCGCGAGTATTTATGATTCACTGATTTATTCAAACAATCGATTTCCTTCTGTACTTGCCACCGCTTCACTCCACGTGGAGAGGAAAGAAAGACCGTGTGTTTAAAATTTATCGTCATTATTGTACGTTTATTTACGACGCTGCATATCGGACGCATAGCTATTACTTGTATTACAAGCTTTTTGCGCGTGTAGCAGTATCCTGTGTCGTCAATACTAATTAGCTGAACTTTAATTAGGGAAGGGAAGACATCTGTATTTCTATTAAAACGTATAGAGCGATGCATTTAACCGTAGCAAGCATTCTTTTCTAATTATAACTTTTTTAAATTTCGCTCGGCCAATAAATAAATCGCTTTCGTTAAAGTATGTACTTCTCGCTTTGTCCAACTCCACTACCGAATTTAAATACTGAGAAAGATATGATCGGTTTGCTACACTTCGGTCCCGTAGTTTACACATAATTAATGCCTCGACTACGCATTAAAAGAGTAATTGTTTCCGAAAACAAGAAAATACCATCGATAGGTTCAATTAAAATTCAAGGTCGATGAGCAGAAACTGTACTTTTTGAACAACTTAATTAAATACGGAATGGCTTGAGAAAGAAAAGAGGGAGAAAAAGCAGACCTGACAAGCGTTCCTAAATGAAAAATAAAGCAGGTGAATGTTTAACCTTGCTTTATAAAAGCTGCGCGAGTCCATAATATTATTATTCTTGAGGCACATCCACCTCTTTTAACACGCTTTACCTCATTCGCCTGTCCGATCCTTCCCCTCGACAAGCGAATGCCCTCCGCTTCCTAGACCGCCGTGATCACGGGCGCGAGCAAATTCGGCACATCGGCTTCCGGGCGACATGCATAATTGCGCGGGGGTCGGCGTCTGGCCTGTACGCACGCCGTGTCGGCTTGCGATTAAAAACCCATAACGCGCAGACGGGACTCTCGCACCGCGTGAACGGGGATTAGATCCAGAGGCACGAGGAGCGGCTACGCCTGAACGTGCGCGCGTCCAATGATTCATGGCGCGGTTAATTCGCGACGGCGTGGTGCAGAGGAGGGCAGTCCGGCACTGCATCCGAGCGAGAGTCTAAACAAAGTCCACCCCTCTCTCTCTCTCTCTCTCGAGCGTTATTCATCTCTCAGCAGCCCCACGTAAGCGCATAGGTGTGGCTTAGGCGTAATGGCATATTGCACCTTAATCCAAGACACGTACGACGCGCGGGCGAACGTGTGATCCTCGCGATGAAGATGCGTCCTGTGTGTGCCGTCCCGAGCCCGACCCCCAGTGTGACTCGGGTATCCAGTTTCTTGATTGCTAGTCTGACGCTGCGTGAATTTTGAAACATGCACTTTCATGTAATATTTAACACTGCCAACTCGTTTCATCTGCTTGCTTATTGCGCTACGCAATCTCCCCCCTCTATTGTTACACACTGCTCGTTTTTTCTTCCATTTGGGAATGTATCGTATTTGCGACTCTGTTTTACTGGAAATTCTGACGAAACACGTCTAACGAACGCTGCATGCCATATTCGTTTGAACTACTGTAAGTATACGTTGACGGACAAAAAGATTATTCTAAGTGCCTCGATGTGTTTATCTTTGAAGAATTGCAGCACATCGATAGGAGAGAACTACAGCGATTTAATTTTACATTGCCATAAAACTCGAGTCGCACCTTATAAATTTGCGATTAACGTTGTTTTACAGTTTTATCTGGACTTTTCTATGCTTCGTAATTTACTTCGGCGCATTATGCGAATCGCGAGAAACGGTCAACGTTTCATCGCATTTTCGCGGCATCGCCTAAGTTAAAGTTGCATGTGCTTTTGCGACTTCACGAAAATGTAATCAAAATTTTTATTTCCTAGAGTTTACTCGTTTGATTCCCTCCTCACTTCCTCATTTTTCCAAAACTTCTGGAGCTGTCCATTCTGAGAGATGGATCTGAGTACCCGAATTTGTAAATGACTTGGCGGTACGTCACTCTTACCTCAGTGAAGACAAATGTATCCTGATATGTTCTTTTTGACCCGAGCTCGGTCCGTCGGTCGCAAAATATGGAAGTGCAAGATAAGCTGCGCCATCGGCTCGTTGTTTCGTTCGAGCGCCAGGACGACCGGCGTCGTGCAAGTCTTTGCTCTCCAGATGCTTCCAAGAGGCGCTGCACCATTACAACGAGACAATTTTCCCTCCGTTCCAGCGATTTTCCCGCTTTTCAAATGGGACTCGTAGCTTAGCTCTCATACACACCGAGCCTCGTTATGTGCTCATAGATCTTTCGTATTTACCGATGACACAGTTTGCGCTGCCAGCTTTCGTCGTTTTGCATCTTGTACGACCAATAATCGGGAATGTCTATTCACTTTGCAATTCTCCGAATGCTGGATTTTCTTTTCCATTTCTCTCGCACTTCCGGCGAAATTTGAGATATTGCGTATAAAAGAATTTATCTCAGAATTCTTTTTATAAAATTGTTAAAATATAATGCAGTGACCCATATTCGAATATAAGTACTTGCAATTACTGTAAAATGGTAGTGTAGCGAGCGATGGTGAAGCGAAAACAAAGTTTGCAGTAAAATAAAAATAAAACTCACGATCGATATTTAGTTTTTAGCGAACTACTGTCGGTGCGCGGAGCGAATATTTTATAAATTACATTTTGAAGGCCAAAATATAGTTTAGCCTATTTTTGTCGATATATAAGGAATTTACGACGCGTTTTATTTCTTCGTCTGGTATTTATAGCAAATGCTTAACTGAATCACAATGGAAGTTGAACAAGAAACGCGAAAAACAAGTTCCCGCAGAAATTAAAGAGAGCAGTACATTATTCTAGTTTTTAATTTGTCGTTCTTCACCATAGACCTCCAATCTCAGATGATAGGATTAAATGTGGGACACGTTCTGAGTGATAGGTAGTAAAGTTACTTTATAGCACTTACTTCTCTGAAAAGGTAGAGTATTAGAGAAAAAAGTAGCTTATGCTCACCATGAGAAGCAGATCCTTTTATAGGTGCAAGAATTCACGGCACTTGTACTCTTTGAATTTTAACTCTTGCTTCTTTCCTCTTAGTTATTATTCTCTATGCGGCTACTATTTAATTTTTTCGAGCGCCGAGGGAAAAAGAGTGTCGTCGAGTCAGAACTCGAGAAGTCAGAACTCCGGCAACGGCGCCTTAAACAAGCGGGAGAAAAAATCGGAAGTGAATCGATGCGCTCGCTTTGGCGATTGTATTCGTATTCCGTTTATCGTTGCAATTCGTCAAATCGAGTGCCCGCTACGTATCCAGCGTACACGCGAGGGCCTATAACTTGCCTCTGCGCCTTTTTTCGTATGCATAATTCGCGAAACGCGGCAAGCATTTCTCGTACGTAGGGCCGCGCGCTCTCGACGCGCGAACGGCTACGTATGAAGACGTAATTCATCGCTGCGCCTACTCGGCGTTAGCATATTGCATGAGATATGCTCCTGCACTCGCCTCCTCGCCCTCGGTGTGCGACTCGCTCATCCTCCGCGAGTGGGCACAATATTTACAGCGCGCCTCGAGCAAAAGCGTATGCTGAATAGCTTTAATCGGGCATGGATGTATTCGCGGGGCCTAGAAATCTACGAGTCAGTCTGGTCGGCTTTCAGAGTCGCTTGGCTGCCTCCTCGTAACAATTGGCCAATTACACGCTGGAAATTATTTATTCTCCAGGTAGCGCCTCGCGTCCCGACATTTCCATTTTCTTTTCGGGAATTTCTCTCTCGGCTCCCGGAGCGTATTTATCGTGTATTGTGGGGCCGCGGTTGGCCTTTAGCGAAGTTAGCAACTGTACCTTTGTAAAATTTATCGGTGCAACTTAATTTGTAGCGCACCGGTGTTCGGAATTCTTCTCGTTGTGAATATTTTTACAACGAATCGATAATTACAAGGTGAGCCGCCAACCGTAGCTGAGTACCGCGTAGTTTACCCGTCAGAGAGAGAGAGAGAGAGAGAGAGAGAGAGAGCGGAGGAATGTGTCTGTGCGCTATCCGAAGCGTCGTCCAGGCGATAAACATCCGCGACATCTTGAGCGCTCGGGAACGGCGCATTAAAAAGCGCGAAACAAATTCCTTATTCGCGATCTCAATCTGTCAGGCGCCTCCCACTAGAGCAGCCGCTCGCTCGCCTCCCCGGGCCGTCGTTATTATGTAAATATGGAAAAGGCCACTGATTCATGCGCGAGGCGGTCGTTGTCTGGATCGGCGCGCCGTGAAACTGATGCATTCGTAGGGCGCGCGAGTCCCCGTCGGGAGCCAGGCGTTCCTACGCGCGGAACCAAAGATGAGTACAAGGCCCCGAGACCGTGTACGCGGGGCCCTCGTAGGGGCAAGAGCAATAAACGCGAGCAAATAAAACGTTTACCCACGCGGTACCGCTCGCCTTCTCTCTCTCTCTCTCTCTCTCTCCTCTAGGCGTGTATCTCCAGACACTCGGTTGTACGCTTCCTGTGGCGCGGCATCTGTGCACCCTTGCGCGTGCAATTGCAAATGTCGTGCCCGCGGTCATATAGGCTCTTGGCGTCCGAACCAAGTTTGTGTGTACCTTCTAAGCAAGTGTGCTGCCGCTTGACGAGCTTTCACTCCTGCGTACGTTGCTACATGATATCCGCGTGACCTCAGATTTCTTCGCTAAGCTCGCCGTACTAGTCGCGACACTAGTTTACATTTGGATAAGAGTTATCTCGACACTTATTTTAATTAATATTGCGTTATTCAACGTTGTAGTAGTTTAATAACCTGTCAGAATGTTAGATTTTATAGTTTTTTATGTTTGGACGGATTATTTTACAGCAAATCAGAAGCATCGATTGCATTACAGGTATTATCTATCAACAATATCTGTTACATTATTGTGTGTTATAAATTATAGGCTAAACATAAGCTTATAATAATTTCTAAAATTTAAATACGATGGTTTAGTCGGTTAAAGTTGAAACATCCTATAAAAACTTGACGCAATTTCTTCATCTGTAGTTCTTTCAAAATTGTTACAAATCTTGGACTTCGATATCGAAGTGTAATTGCAGATAGAAACTGAGTTTACATTTACTTTTTAAATAATAATTAATGAAAAAATTTTATTAAATATTTATTTTCTAACTTTTCTTCTTGTCTAACTGCGTTCGAAGTATGAGTAATTGACGTATCCTATATCGTTTTAATTATTAATTGCTCATTGAATAATCAAATAATATAAATGAAAGTAACAATCGACGGAGGGGGTAAAAGGGTAAAAGGCATTTTAGTAAAATTAGTCATATAATCGGATTCATTTTTCTTATGCGCGTTTAGATTAGACAAGAAAAAGCGTCACTCTTAAGATTAAAGTTTCTTATATAAATGAACAACATAACGTAATATAATATGAATAAATATTATCATCGCAACGAACTGTAAATAAATACTAGTAAATAGTGAATCATTGCACTTGTCAATGAAGATTAAAGTTGGACAGAGACGAAAGAGTTTATGGTAGAGAAATCGGGAAATAAACGAAAAGAAGAACGATAAAAAAAAGAACAAGCTGATGCTGATGGGCTAGCAATTTATCGCATAAACCGAGCTCTCACTAGAACCATAAAATATATCTCAAATTTGAAAAAATTCATAAGATATTCAGTATATGTTTAACAATAAGAAATTATTGTTGCGTATACAAGGAATCATCCTCGCAGAGATAAATTAATCTAGTATAGTTTTTAGTTGGCTGGTGGTCGTTCGCTCACGATTTCCAAGGCTAAATCCCTTAACTCTCAAGGATGTTCCTTGAAAATACGAATAATGGCGGAAATTTGCAAACTACTGGCGAGGTAAGGGTGAGCTAGGATACAGCAACTTATGAGAGAGAGATCGGCCCGAGGGTTGCGCTGAAACAGTAGCTGGAGTGCACCACGAGATATAAATCAACATTACTCTGTATTAAGGTGAAGTTCGCAGCACCGCAACCCCCGTCCGCCCCGTCGCTCTCTATCCCTTTATCTCTCTCTCCTTCTCTCGCTCTCTAATGCGTGCTTCGTCCCGCGAGCTTACCACGAGTAAAGGTGAGCACGACTGCGCTACTGTTGCTTACAACGGTGCGGGCTGTTTCGGCTCCTCATTGAACTTTCTAGTTTCTTGCCTGTAACCCCTTGCCAATTACGTATTTTTGTCTCGGTGATGTACGACGCGATGCCGAATGAAAGTTATTTTCTTCCTGGTCCGTAAACATTCGAGTCACTTTTTTTCATCGAAAAAATAGTACAGTTCTCGTTCGTTTTTTCCGGATAATGATTTTACTCCAATATTTAAAAATAGACAGGCTCATCGAGTATGCTTATTTATTCGTCGACCGGTAAAAGAGCATTATAAATTTTAAAAAGGAAAAAAGCAAACCACTCGCTCGTCGTGTCCTTGTTCTTATTCTCGTTCAGCACAGAAAAACATTTCTATCGACCGGGGAAGTTATTTCACCTGATTTCCAGAACTCGCCTTGCCCTCGAAGCGCCTCGGGAGAAGAAGAATCTCCTCTGCCCCCTTCCACGGGCGCGCACGAGAGTATTCACAACAGGGCCTATAACCCCAAGGCCGAAAAGATAGGCGAGGAAGGCATTGAGCGCGATAAGGTGGTGGTGGCGAAGTCGGGGCGCGGAAGGAGCGAGAGTAAAAGAGTGAGGGAGGCAAGGCGGGCGGCGAAACTGAGGATGAAGATAGGCAAGACCCAAATCCTTGGGCTTAACTAATTCCCGTATGAGTTACGGCTTGGGCCGTCGCTAATTCCGAATAAATATTCGGAATACAGATTATGTTAATCGCCTCCCGGGTGGATGCAAATTAGACTCTCGCTCGCTAGTCCGCGAAAGCCACACAGACGCGCGTTAACATCAATTCGCGTGTGCGTGCCTACCGCCGCCGCAGATATCCCCGCTGACCCGACGAAAGAGGTCTTGTCTCCAAAGAAATCATCCTCTGCTCGAGTCTTCGCCAGCGGCGAGTAACGACCGAACTTAGAAAGTTCCGCGTGATGTACCTCGATATACGCCCGGTTGTTTTTCCTTTCCTCTTTCGACGAGCACAAAGTTAGTTTATGCCTCACGGTGTAATTTGTTGGCACAAGCACAATGTTCAAAAGCAAGTTTATTCCATAGGAATGCGTTTATTTGATTAGTCGACGTTAACGCTTACAATCGCTTCTTTATTTTCATAACTGTATCTGCATTAGGAATTTTCCTTTTGGCTATTGGGAAAGCGCTCAATAAGGTATCGTAATATGATTTTATTTAACGTATTGGTAAATCTAATTTCACCACCGTGTTTTCCGACTGTACCAGCACGTTTATCCTTTCTTTTCGAAATCCGTGAAAATGATTTATCTATCGTTTTTATTTGGTTTTAATATTCAATGCGTTCCATTAAATCGTACGCGAATAATACCTTCGTAATACGATAAAGTGATTACTACAATTATGAATATTACGAAATAATTACGAAAATAGCTCGGTACTTCACTACAAACTTTTAGCTAATAATAATCTCTTATTATGCATCGAAGTAGTAACAGAGGAACCTGATAAGACTTTTAATTTATTATTCTATTTAAATAAGTAATCTTGAAATCGTATAAATTTAAAAAATTCAATAAAACGAAGAGTAAAACAAGGTTTCTCTGAGAACGAGTCAACTCTCCCTCTCTCTCTCTCTCTCTCTCTCTCTTGCTCTCTCTTTCAGGCTTTGCATTTAACTCGGGAATTTGAAAAATCCGTTTACTCCGAGAAAAGTTTACCAGTTCAATCGAGCAGAATTATCTCTCTCTCTCTCTCTCTCTCTCTCTCTCTCTCTCTCTTTATTCTCTTCGTACTTAAGCAAAAATCATCGATTTTAATAAGAGCCATGTGACGTTTGACATGGATAACGTACACGAGCGTATCGCAGTCTGTGTGTGACCGTGTTGCAAATTCCCCGCTGCGAATAAAGGCTGCGCGTCGCAGCTCATCTCGCGCTCAGGCCCTCTCTCTCCCTTTTTTCTCTCCGTATCTCGGTTCTCCTCTCTCTCTCTCCGTCTCTCTAGCAAGAAATCGTGGATTCAAGGCAGTGCCGGCATGCTTTCATTAGTCATTTCAGATATGCCTGCGATAGTGCGGAGAGACGTGCGTGTGCGCATTCTCTGGGATTCTCCGTCTCTCTCTCATTTTATTTCTCTCGCTGTCTTTCTGGAGGATCTCGATTCTGGGTCTGATGCAGCGCAAAGAAGGCACGAATGCGGGGAAAGGGGCAGAGGAAAGCTGCAAGTAGCTGCGACACGGCAGCTCAGCCGCAGCGATCAATCAATGTTGCCTGTTTGACGGTAAAACAATACGATGTTGCCTCCATAATTGACGGGAATCCATCATCGGCGTTTCGCGAGAGACGGAGGAGACATCGAGAGAGAGAGAGAGAGAGAGAGAGAGAGAGAGAGAGAGAGCTGCTCTCGCTTTCTACGCGGTGACTCCGGAGAAGTTTTCTCTGAAGTCCGATTGTTGGGAGGGGGCGCGTTTTTCTTGTGGGCGTGCACGACTACACCGACGAGGAGACTACTACCGATCGCATGAACTTAGCAAAAAATTGCCTTTTATGCTAAGCTCACAGCCGCGTTCGTATCATTTGAATAGAATGTCATTTGGGCCGATGGAAATTTCTTATGCGCGTTTAAGGGCATTTTTTGCGGCATTGCAAAATTGCTGAACCTTGATGAAGGAAATATCTATCGACGACTCGGCTATATGCGTAAGGGTATTATGATCACATCGATACATGCAATTAATCCAGTTTGGATGGCACGAATTTATTATTAACGTGTCCTAATTGAAAATTATTACGAAGATATATTTTCATCGATATAATAGAATAGTTTTTCGACTCTTCTCAAATTCGTATTCTAAATAAAATAAAATCACACAGTTTAAGCGGAACTACAATTTTCAGCTTCAGAACTTATAATTGCTTACGAATGCATGAAATAATCCAAAGATAAGTTCTTCGTGAAATTATGGTAATAAGTACAAAGCGTCTCTCGTATTAAAATCTGGTTCTGGCATTCAATCAAAGGATGTATTTAAAATGGACGACAAAATAAAAATTTCAAGCGGTAATGCGAAACCTCCTAAATAAACGGTTTTGCTATATTTTTTGCAGCATAACTTAATCGCGACGAACGCAACGTCGATACATTAAATAATGGCCGATCGTTAACACGATGATCACCGTAAAAAGTCATAAAAAATTGAGCGCTGATTGAAACGTTTGGATACGAATAAAATTGTTATCATCGGAATTTTTCCACGGGACGCAAAGAGTTATAGACTGCGCGAGTGGACCGCATTTTTCTCTTCTCCTTCTTTTGCCCGGCGGGCCTTTAAATTCAACTCATAATCAGGATTCCAGCGATTCGAATCGCATGAATGGAGACAATAGGACTAATTCTAATCAAGCGAGCGTTCACCGGGACACCATTTTTGCAGGGTCCTCTTCCCATTGGCAGCCGCATTTCCTTATATACGAGTATATCTGGCCATTCGTCAGTCGCCGCTGCGCCGACAAACGCGCGGATCCAGTACGTACGTATATGTTCTCTTAAATCGCCTGTCAAGGTGCCAGGCGTCGATAAATATCCGCGAGGCTGACGCATTCGCTCTCGCTGGCTGCGCGTCTGCCACGATTTGCGACAGGGCGCCGTTAAAAGGTCTCGATAGCCTCCGTCTCGGAGAGTCGACGCTTGCATCAGTGACTCCTTCTCACTCTCTCGCTCTCTCATTCCTTCTCTCTTATCCGCGCGAGCTCTTATTCGACTCGCGCGAGCGCATATTTCCGAAGATCGGAGCCAATCTCAATTTTCCTGAGCCGCGCCGAGACCGAGGAACATGAGCTTGTGTAACGCGAGCGGCATTCTGAATTATGACTTTCGCAGGTAGAATGAGAGGCTCCGGCGCTTTTGGTCTGCGGAACGAAAATTTATGCGACGCTTCGCGACCTGCGAAGAAAGCGCTCTTTGTTTGCAGCAGCGGCGACGCTGACGTTCATTCATTTTATTTTGTTACGCTCCATTATCCTATACTATTTAATTGATTGAAAATGCTTCCTTAGCATGTGGCATTGAAAGGCAGCGACTTTACTGAACTTGATTTTCATTTTAGTTTTGTATTCGTGTCGGAAAGAGGAAATTTTTATTTGTAAGAATAGAACTTGTTTGAAAACCATTTTCGTATTATTTATTTGATCGAAATTTGATTAAAGGATTGAGTTTGTGGTTGGGATTAGTTTTTGATAAGTTTTGAAGAAAATTTTTGCTAGCAGTCTTTGATGAACTTGACTGTATATTGATTGAACTAAATAAGCAATAATTATTTTATAATGATTTATTTATGTGCAGTAGAATATGTTTAGCATATTTAGAATGCGAAATTTAGAAAATAATTATAATTTTATGTTGTTAAAATTTGAGATAAATATGTGTTATTTAGAGATAATTTCGTAAAAATAACGTTTATATCTTGAAATTTTAAAAATCTAATTAAACACGATGTAGACATGACGTATATTTCATGGAATTAAAAAAATGCGCTAAAACTTAATATTAATTAAATTTTTTACCTTTTCTAATTTATTTATCCTTAAAATAATTATTTATTTTTTAAGAAATTGGTGCAAGGCAGTTTGTTTAAAAAATCAGCAAATAAATGTCCGTTAAACTAAGTAAAATAATTGAATCTCAGTATTATCGTTATTTATTAATGCAATTACTCTTAAATATTAATATAATAATCAGTAATTATAGTAATGTGGATATTTAATATTTTTTAAAGTCCTATTTCCGCTGTAGCACCGTGCATGTATATCATTTTACTATATTAAGCAAATGTTTGCGTTCTTTATACAATTAGTTAAATAAATTTGTATCTTTAAGCAAGAGTCTTAGTAAAAAAGTTTTATAAGAATTTTCCGTTATCTCGCTTAATAAAAACTGTGCGCGCAATCACCCATAAAAATTTTCATCTATCGACTTGGAGTAGTTTACTTCTGATTCTAGACGATTTACAGCCATAATCAAATTTTTCCCAGTGCAATATTAATTGACTTTAATAATCGACGCTTTAATTATAAATTTACTCGTTAAACGAAAAGGGCGTAAGAAAAGCATCATTGATAAAACTGCATTGATGATTGATAGTTAATCGAGTGTTTACGGAAACTATTATTAGGCGGGCTGATATACTTTTAAAAAACCAGTAAATCATTCAAAGTAATGCAATTTACAAGCAATAAAGTCATCACGGGCGAATTAAGCAATGCGTCAGAACTGTAAGTCGCGGCGGCATCACAATTTTAATTTCAGTCTTTTATGTCTCCGATGCTCTGCTTTAAACATGAGCAACACACGGCTCATAGAATTAAAACAGTTAATCCTTGCATTGTTTTCATTTTTATCCGGAATTGGCGACGTTTTCGTTGAGCATACATCGTGCCTCCTTTACCATTCGTTGACGTACCGCTGCATAACGACTCCCGCTCTCCTCCTCGTTCTATCCTCGTGTCTATCCCGTTTTGGAGAATGAATGCACGTTAACATAGGCGTATCGGACAAACCCCTTGAGCGCTCGCGAAGACGCAGACAGACTCGCTCGCGGCGATACAATTAGAAATAAATTCCGTCGACGGTAACAAATAGCGAGTGGTTTCTTCCTTTTTTGCTGGTGCGCGGCTCCTTCCAACTTTATATCCTTGCGTATTCCTTCTGTATCCTTCCAGCCGCTGGCCGACGTAGCAACGACTTTCCTCGCACGCAGTTGTCGCGCGTGAGATCGTTACCTTGCGCCAAGAGAAAAGGTTAGTCGAATCGGGATAATTCCGGTTGTCCGTGTAAGCGCCGCGGATATTGTGCTTCTTAAAAACAGTTCCTTTTTCGCGATCCTGTTTTGTATGATTGCTTGTTCCAATAAGAGCGTTAATCCTCTCGGCACTTTTACTCTTTGAAAACATCAGCTTTGATAAATTTTCCTACTGCGCCTCAATCTCTCTTCATCTCTTTTATTAATGTAGACATTAATTTTTTAGGACGAAATTTTACTGTCTGGTTTCCTTCTCGAATAAATTGTATATTAAAATTTACCCACGCATCATTTTAAATGAATTTATTTTTTTCTTTATAACTAATCTACTCAAAAGCTACATTAGCGTAGAAATATAATTGTCTTTTATACATTTTAATATTTTTAACATCTTTATAATTAGTTCAGTTCCAAAAAATTAATTATTCACTTGTAGTATATTCAATCAAATAGTTCAAGTAGAAATAATTTAACTTTTGTCATGTTACGAAAATCTCATAAAAATTATCTTTATACGTTAAGTAATAGGTACTTGTACGATAAAAACAATATAAATATTTTGTTACTCGTTATTTTAACTGCTCGAAGAATCGAAAATTAACTCGTAATTATTTCGAAACAATAGTTATTCTTATTTAAAATAAAGTTTCAAACTTTGCTTAAAAAAGTACTTACTATATTGCCTGCTATAATTATGCATAATTTATATATTTTTAAATTACTGCTTATTGTATATAATATGTAACTACTATCGCGTAATTTTTATCTCGAAAGGAAATATTACATAAGCGATATTTTAATCATGCTACTTAAAAAATTTACAATATTGTCTACAGCAAGAAATTCCATATTCATCAATGATTAACAATTTAAACATAGCTGAAGAAAAAACAAAAGCACTTTTATACTCCTTATTTATCTTAAATTTATTCTTTACAAGCATTAAAATAAAAAAGCTGTAATTTCTTTTTATAGTAAGCCATTTCGTATCTTTATTTTCGCCTACAATAAACGCAACAAAATTACTAAATAGATTTTATAAAAAAAACTTTTCAATAAACTTGCACTTTATTTTGAACGCAGTAAGGGAAGCCATTATTTAGCAAAGTTAATCGCATTCACAAGTCTCGTTATTCATACAGAGTTCCCCAAAAAACATATAAGAAAAACAGAATTAAAATTAAAATTAAACGAATACACGATCTAATACTTTAGCGAGCAATAGATTTTCGGCTGAAAGTAAAGAGCGTGCGAGTGTATCATCCAAAAAAGTCGGAAATTCGCCGTAAAAAACGGGATAAATCTCGAGGCGCACGACGGAAGGAGGAGCGAATTAAGGTGCGTACTCACGGTACCGTGAAAATGCATTTCGATAGTCCTCCTTCCCCGGGATTCTCGGAAAAATTCTCGTTGCGCTCGGTGGAAGTTGGCGAGACGGGCGCGCGAAACGCGGCGCATCGCAGCCCAACGATACAAATATATTTCCATAATTTTACATACATGTTTTGATAATTGGGAGCTCGTGGTGGCGCGACGAGAAGAACCGAGGGTACCGACGCCGAGCCCCGCCCGGGGGACGAGGGGAGGGTGTTCGCGGTGCAAGCGCGCCTATTATTAATGGAGCTGAAGCTCGGAAGATGGGCGCGAAATATAAGCGAGAGGAGGATACGCTAAAAGCAAGAATTAAGAGACTCATTAATGCCGCATTGTTTTGTTTCCTATATTTTGCATATTATACGTAACAAAGCATCGAGAGATTAAGCGGCCAAGTTTAAGCAGCGCATACTTTCGGTTCGTTGCGGGCTACTAAAAATGCCCGCGATTGTTTGTCTTTATGGGCGAAAATTGTAAATCCTTTCCGTCGATGTCGAACGCTTTTTTACCATTATCTAGATGATTTTATGTAACGGCAATAACTCAGAAGCCGTTCGACTTTAAATCGCTGTACGCGCTGTTGTTATTATCAAGTATCGTCACGTAATAATTCGTAAGAAAGAATAAATTCCCAACGAATGACATAAATTTTCTACTTATCGAAATAGCAAGTATCAGGAACGGAATTTAATCAATTACGAAATTTAATGTAATTTATAAATTGCAACATAAATTCCGCGCAGTCCACAAATAACGCTCGCATCGAGAACAATAATTGTTTTGCCGTTTTGTTTATTATTTATCTAGGCGGTCTTTGATTTCGCAATATCATAAATCAAATTTGCGCCGTAATTGAGATTTAATCTCGACGCTTGTACGCGCATAGGAGCAAAGTAAAACTGCGATCGTTAACTGGAGAAGTGCGTATATCTGCGGCGCTTTCCACGCGTACCTTGACAGCACGAGAATCCTGCGAGGAGAGCGTAAACCCGAACCGCTTCTTCGTCGGAAAAACTGTTTACTAGCGAAGTTCAATGCGCTCCTCCTCGGAGGTTCGGTAAATATCGGGGGCCAAGAGAGCGCGTAAAAAAGCGCGGAGGCCGGAGGAGTCGTGCGGTCTTGGCAGTGCGACGCAAGAAAACGCTTTTACCGCGAGTTCTCGCCAAGAATCGCCGAGACGCGCGGCCAGCCTGCCGAATGTATTTAATAAGATATCCATAAATCGAGGGAAAAATTTAGAAATAAAATAAGAGAGCGAATAGAGGCGAAAAAGTGAGCCTCGTCGCGCACATCCACGGCACGAAATGTGAAGCTCCTATAATTTATTATGTAAAATAAAGCGAGTCAAAAGAATTAAAAAGTATAATAGGACGGCGGGAGGAGGGCGAAGGGAGGAGGTAGGAAGAGAGAGACGATTCGGAGTGGCGATATCGCGAGACTGGTGTTCGCGTATAATAATGCGCATGATGCAGTGCTTTCTAGCGTATTCTTGGCAGCGACTTCTCTCTTTTCTGCGTTCGAGGCGAGTCCAAAGCGGGAAAGAGAGTGTAGCAGCACTCGAGAGGGCCACACTCCAAGGTAGCGGCGATACGCGCCCGGCACCGGAGGAAGATGTATGTAAGCACAAAGCGAGAAAGAGAGATACAGCGGCAACTCGCCAGAGCAAGCCGGGGGCGAGAGGTCGGCGAGAGGCTAGAAAAGCGGGAGACAGTGATAAGAAAAATGAGGAGCAGAGAATGATGGCGCTTGAGCGAAGAAAAATAAAAGGAAAATAAGAAAATACAAAGGCGAATAGGTGGTATGAGTTCTTGGCTGATGTATGCTCTCAAAAACTTTCGTATCTCTCTTCATCTGCCCCTTTTTTCCCCTCCCCCATATCTCTCTCTCTCTCTCCTCCTCCTCCTCCTCCATCTTCCTTTTCTTCTTGCGCTGCTAGTAGGTCGGTATATTCGGCCCGGCCTGAATCAAGCTCTTCTGCCCGAAAGAGAGACAGAGACACGGCGATTGCTTGCGTTCCGCCGACCAAAGCAAATATTTGGAGCCTCGCCACTAAAAACTCGAACGAGCCAACAGACAAGTTGATTTGTTTTCCTACACACCGCCTCCTTCGCTCTCTCTATCTCTCTCTCTCTCTTTCTTTCTTTCTTTCCTTCCTTGCTTTCTCTCTGGCCGACTGATTTTCCTTTTTCGCGAGTTTCGGGGACTCTCGTCCTCCTTGCCACTTTTATACCGTTGCTCCTTTGAATTCCCCTTCGCAAGGCTTTTTTCACGCGCGCGAATATGAACGAAAGAATGTCTGTCTCTGTCTCGCTCGAGTTCTCGCATACATCTTATCTTCGTTTCTTTTGGCTTTCCTTCTTCATCGCTTAATTCTTCCGGCCTGACTCCATCGGCGTCGTCGTCGTCGTCGTCGTCGTCTCCGATGCTGAGTAAGCCACGCTATTTCTCTCTGCTTCTCGTGTTATATGTTTCAACTGTTCCGCTCATGCCTCCTTGTTATTGCTCGAAATTTATGAAATGCAAATTCTTATGTTTCCATATCTCATGCAGTTTTATCAAACTCGACTTTTTTCTCCCTTCCGTAATTTTTTCTGCTTCTTTTTTTTTTACTATACTTGACTGATTTCAGAGGGGCTCCGAAGTCGATAAGCTTATGACTGACTAAACAACTTGTGCAGTTTTATTCAAAATTTATTTATGCATAACTGTAATTTTACATTCTTTCTTGTTTACTTTCTAATTTTTCACGAATTTTAAACATATAGTACATAAGTTTTCCGCAGTACGAGAAAAAATCTTTCTAGGATTCACTTTTATCTTGATAAAATTCTATAAAATCTACTTCAAAACAATTATTTGAAAAAATTAAATAGATATTTGTACTCAAAGTTAAATTATTAAATATATTTCCAAATTAGTTTTTGATTGTCATCCGTAAGTAACAATAGTAAATTATTTTTGAATGTATTATACATAATAAAATTAAATTAAAAATAAATTAAAAGTAAATTAAAAATAACAACAATGGATATAATGAAATAGTAAGGAAAAGAGTCGATCAAAAAATTATTTGCCAAGAGAATTCTATTGTTTTTAGGGCAAAAAATGTATATTTAAATTTACCTTTGATTTCTTTTAAAATTTAAATCTAAATGAAGAAAAATTTCACTAGTTTCAAAATACTGAAAGAAAGTAAAGAAAATAAAGTAAAATACGATCTAAACTTATTTATATCGATTGATATGTGCAGTAACTATAATTGTTTGAAATATTTCCTCTTTCTCCTTATATATATATATATATTCACTTTCTTAACTACATGTGCATATTTATGTATGCACTCGTACATAAGCTAACAACATGATTTAATTTTTATCAAGCATATAATTAATTATTAATTAAGGGACTTTTTGTTTAATAATTTACTTACCATGTTTTATTCGAGTAAGTCAAGTTATCTATATTTAAGAATAAAAGCTTATTTTTTATTAGTATTTGTACCGCCTATTAAACCTGATTAGAAATTAAATTCCTACGAAATACGTGTACTATTGTCTGCTCGCTAAAGTCTTCTCTCCTTTCTATTCGTAATACGTACCGCGGCAGCTAACAAATCAACAATTAATTTACACCATCTTAAGGCCCTTTTTCAAAAAGCTTATTACTTACGATGGCCGGCGCTTTGTTGGATGGTGCAGTTTTCTCTCACTCACTCGTTTGCTCTCTAACTTTTTTACTCTCCATCTCCCCATCTCTATCTCTCACACTTTATGTTAAGGTGGATCAAGTCGAAACCTAATTTATAATACGTGGATTTTTGGAAACGATTGTGAGCTGCACGGAGCCCATTTTTTAATATTTTATTTAACGTTACTTGAAAAAGTGATGATTATTCTATCTTGTTTTCATTCGTTTGATTAATATTAAAAACTATTTTTAATATTTTACGTACTCATATTTGATGAAAATATGACAACAAATGTATACTCGTTTAAAATGAAAATTACAACAACACAAAGTTTGATAATAATTGATCTTTGTTAGAGTTTCCTGTATCGAATGAAATTTATTTTATCAATATCTTATTTTTCTACTTAATGTTTTCTACTTAAAATTTAAAATCTTCTTTGGGTTTCTACGAAATATCTGTGTTATTCATCAACGTCATGTCCTTGAAGGACTAATCAAGGTTCCGCGCGAACAATCCCGAAGTCTCGATAGCAGTGGAAGTTTCGGGCGTTTCAGTTTCGGAAAAAGAAAATCATGCATATGAAAACGAATAACCAAAAGTAAACAAATTGCGAAGTAAAGGAGGGACACAGTGGATAAAGCGCGCGCGACACCCTCGCGACAAATCGCCGCCGATTAGAAGAGCCGGCCGCCGCAACTGGATGCGCTCGAATCGCGGTGGCCCGTAAAACTCGTATCGTGTGCGAAACGGCACAAAAACACAGGAGGTATTCGCCGCGAAGCGTGAAGAGACGTACGTGCGCGAGAAAGAAAGACCCGCGGGTTCAAGGCGGGGAGCGAAGGATCGGATGAGCGAGGCGGAAAAACGGGGAAAAGCGCCGGAGCGATTTGTCCCGTCTGTTAATTAGTGAAAAAACAGAGTATGAATCTCGAGCGATCGTATATTACCGCGGTCGTAATAGATGGGATTACAGCTGCTGCGTTAAATTAAACCGCGCCCGGTCACTCTCTCTCTCTCTCTCTCTCTGTTTGCCTGTGTCGCGCGTCCAGACGGACGACGGAAGAGAGAGAGAGAGGGCGAGAGGTAGAGCCGGTCAGTGGCTCGCGCGCGGACTCCCCTTCTATGTGCGCGCACCCGTGCACAGTGAGCTCCGTAAATTATGTGCGCACCACGGCCACGCAGAGGCGCAGAGGAGACCGTCGTGGACTGCTCGCCATTGCCCGCGGGACCGCGTCGCGGTGCACGGAGGAGTTGGCCGTCTCGTCCTTAATTGTCCGTTTCGCGCTCGTGTTTGCCTTCTACCTTCGACGACGATTCAATTTCAGCGATTGCCCGTCGATAGCTTTTCCTTTCCCCCTTCTTCTTTATTCTCCTTCACTCTCGCGTGCCTCTCCTTCTCTTTGGGCCCCTGAACTTTTTTCTTAGTTTTTGTCTTTACTGGACGACAGTTTTCTTCCTTCCGCGACAGTCGACCCGCGCGGTGAGTTACCGCCAGCGCTTTTCAATTCTTGAACAAAGCCATGTTGCGAACTCCATCACGTTCAACGGGAAACTTTTATTCTCTATGCCTATTCTATTTATGCTTAGGAAGGCTATTAAAGCTTCGATACGATTAAATTCCGCAATTTTATCTTTAATTTATCGACGTACAAACGTATGGAATACATTAGGCTCGCGACAAAAATTCAACATTAAATACAGAAGATCAATGCAAGCCCAATTAGAAACTATGTAGAGTGCATAGTTCGTTCGTTTGTTTTTATGCAATATTTGTATTTAAAAAATAAAATGAAAACTTTTGTGAAGTATGTGATATCAATACTTCGACTTGAAATAAAATAAAATAAAATATTTTTTCATTTCTAAAAGTCGCGTTTTAAGTCTAATTATTTTCCTTGCTTGTTTATTTGTTTATTTATTTGTTTAGTCTACGTTCTTCGGATGTGGAATTCCGAAATTTCATTCGGAATTTAAGAATTTTTATCATTTGTTGGGCATTCGATTTCGTATAATTTCAAAGTTGCTTGGATACTTGAAAATCAACTCTTATTGCAAGAGAGAAAGTTTGCCAGAGAAAGAGATAACGACAAGATGAAAACATCCACGTATAAAGTTTTAAAAATATTTTTAGTGTTTAGATGTTTAGTTTAATTTCAGTTGAATGTTGATTTAAGAAGAGCCGAATGCTCGATCAGGAAAACAAGATAAAATGTGATTAAAGTATGAATCGAGATACGTAATCAAAAGACCTAAGGTTGTCCTTTCAAATTTCAGATCTATAATTCATGACTGATAAATGTCTGGGGGTATCTCTGCTCCGCTTCCAATTATCTTAGGCTAAAGAGTCTGAATCGGGAAATATCTCCGATCGGGAGGATAAGCAATAACAAGCCCCAGTTTTCCGGGAAAATGATAGTTTCTTTAAGCTCGTACCAGGAGGGCATCCATCAAAATAATTGTCGAGCTTGGGAGCGAGTCAACGAGGATACCCCGTAACTTGCAGGAGGAAGAATGGCGTCACGTATAGTTCGCGTTCGCGACTCGACTCCGACTCCCGGCCTCGAGCTCGTCCTCGATAACCGACTGCCGGAGTCATGCGAAATGTTTCTTTGTCTTTCGAATCAAGAATCCCCGCGTGGTCTAGTCCACGCGATAGATCACTCGTTATCTGGAGAGGACAATTAGGCCGCCTTACGCTAGGCTCGCCACCCAAAGAGAGGAGAGAGCGAGCCAGAACAAATCCCCCTTTATCTGTCGGTGCCGAGGTGGCGTAACTCCCAGACAGCAGCGGAAGGCGAATTTTCTTCTTCCGCCACCGCGAGCAGCTTGGCGCACGAGCTCCCACACGGGGATCGAAAAAGGGGGCTGGTGCTTGCACACGCGGGGGGAAGCTTAGCCGCGGGTCGAAGGAGGGAAGGGGGCGCCGGGAAAAGAAGAAGAGCGAGCATGGAGGCAAGGAGAGATAGATTACTCCGCCATTCTTGCAATTTCCCTGTCGTATCGAAGCTCGTAAATTCTCGGTGAAATATGCGGAGGGGCGCCTGGTGCGGGCAGCAGCAGTACGCTGCCGCTCTCTCTCTCTCTCTCTATCTGGCTATGCTAGCACCCCCTCGATCCACCTACACCCTACACAGGTCTCTTCAACCGTCATTCTCTGCCCCCCTCTCGGGCGCTCTCTTGCGCACGCTCATCGTCCAAGTCCTCAGCGCTAGTCCTTAGACGTTCGCCGAATCACCTTAGCTTTGGATTCGAACGAGGTGACAGCCTATAGGGTCTTATCTCGTATGCTTGCATGTGTGCACACATTTGGATATATTGAGGCTGTTCCATTGATTTATGTAGCGTGTATATTGATTTTCGTCGCTTTTTCTCTATGACTCTAATGGTTTTCAGGGAGTGGAGATAGAGGACTCGAGTTTCGTCGATTTTCTTTCTATTTCAGTGACTTTTGCCAAATCGAATCTTGGGACTGTGAATTGGTGGTATTTATTAGCCCCTCTGTATCAATGAAGTAGCTGAGTTTTAATTTAAAGCCTAATAATTGGCTGACGAAGATCTTATTCAATAAAACTAACATACTTTAATGAGTGATTCTAAAAATATTTTATAATACTTATTCATTTGATTCTGTTTCTTGATTTATTAATTCTCTGAATTCTATGTAAATGGTGTGGGTGTGTGTGTGTGTGTGTGTGTGTGCATGCACATACTATGTGCGATAACAAAATTACAGAAAAATAGACGTAATTTAACGCAAAGAAACAGAACCTTCTAGGATTTTTTTTAGCATTAACTTTTTTATTTTATTTTTGACTATAAATCCGTTTTATGTTTTTGTAATAATCTTTTGCGCTTGTTTATAAATTCAATTTAAACCATCACTTATCAGAAAATAATTTTGTAAATTATCTCACAGATCAATACAAAAATATCGCATTGACTCTTATCAACACATACAAAAGTTGCATTCGTAAATAGGTCACGTTTGTATAAATTATTTCGCATTTATTTTCAGCGCTCATTCAAAGTTCTATTTTTAAATTATTTTGAAATCGCTCGTTTGCGAAACAAGCATATTTGCACAATGTTTCATTGGGACAGAAACGAAAACAAATCTATCTTTCTCGCTCAGCCTTCTATTCACCGAACGCGAGAAATTTTCGGCGCAGTCAAATTTGCAGTTATTAAATTTCTCGATAACGACTCGCTTGTCAATCTGCGCTATCACTAGCGCTGTAACCGAACCCTCGTAAGGAAAGTGCATCGGGCCCGAAGGCTCAAAAGCTTCACTTGTCATTACTCAATGAGGAGTGAGGAAAAAACTGCCGAAATTAGCCCTCGGCCTGTATAAATAGAGACTCTCTATGGGAGTGTCGACGTATCGCGTACTCACTCCGAATAGATGCAGCGCACGCTCATATTTTCGGATCGCGGCTGCACTCGCGCAGAACGAATTACGGGCAAATATAATAAAGCTCGGCTCGCCCTTTAATTTCTGCTCGCGGGCGGCCGCAATTGCAATCAGCGCGGGCGGGATCGTTTACTCGGCCGGAGTCTCTGGAGGCTCGTAGAAGAGCAGAAACGCGCGCGTCATCTTCCTCCCGATGAAAATTAAGGCGTCCCGAAATGGCAACTCGACACATGCGCACGCGATGCATTTAAAAATGTCCGTGCCTTTTTTCTCCCCTCGGCCGGATGCTTTTCTTCTTTTTTCTTTTTTTCCTCCCCTTTAAACAGCTCGCCCTTCTTGTTTCACGCTGTCTTGGTCGCAAGTAAAAATGTGTCGAGGACGATCGCTGATAAATTATGATAATGTATTATGGTCTACTTTAAATGCGACGAGTATAGACGCAATTGCTCGCAGACGAAAATAGTGCGCGTGCGCTATTGGAGCTTTCGGAAAGTAGGAATGCTGATTGCTAAGGTGACCTCTGTGATCGAAGCTTTATTCTCGCTTAACAAGAGTGAACTCGAAAAAATTAGATAAGGCCAAGATCGCGTCTGCGGTTCTGTGGAATCCCTTGGAGAAGCATTGCACGAGCGCAATTAAAGCCACCGAAAATTAGAATACAATTAACGTCGGCGCTCGATCGACGAAGGCACAAGTCGTAAAGGGATTTGTCAGCGAAGACTCCTCCAATTGAACTCGGGCAGCAATGAATTATTCTTTTATTACACATCACATCTGATTTTCCCTCCCCTCTGCCAGTCGCAGCCATTTCTTCACTCGGCGACATCCGTTTTCCAAGCCTTCGTCTCTGCTTGATTCTGTTCGACTCGCCTGCAATTAAATCGTGAAACAAGGGTCGACTAGGGGTGCTCAGCGGAGCTTGAAAGGTTTCAAGGGTCCGCAGCTGTCGGTATTATCGTTCTCGCACATTGGCAGTTGCCAGTTGAAGTCATTTTGTCGATCTGACTCTACCTCCGCGTCCCTCCCCTTGATTTCTAGATTTGCCTCGTGAATATGATAAGGCCGGATAGCAATGGCTGAGCGAGTAGACTAGACCGACGTATCGTAAAGCTCCTGCATAATTCGATACTTAATAGATGCTGTCCCATTGCAAAATAAATGAGGAAATCCTGAGCTCGTAAGATTATAATTTCTCCGAAAGTCAACTAAGCCACGAATAAAGACGTTCGTTAAAAACGTCCATAAATTATTAAAGAATGATAGGATACATTACGTTTATTGGAATGAGACGATAAATCAGCTGGTAAAAATTGCGTGTTTTTTGACTATTTGAATATAAAGCTCGGCCAAGCCTATCTTTATCCGTGGGCTTATAAAAATACACGAGACAAATCAATAATTTAATGTCAGAGGTACGCGTAGAACACATCCACAGGCACTTACACGTACATCCGAAGAAGCCAAAATTACACCTCCAAGTCGAACGAAATCTACGGAATACCATCTTCCCAATTAAGATGAGGTTAAGTGATTTTTTAAATTAGAAAACCTTGGTATCAGCGTTCTTAAATGTTAAATCCCAGAGGCATTTAAAAGTTGATGCTAAAATTCAGTACTGCTGTTTTCAGCCTCAAAAACACTTGTGCGCCGATAAAATTCACCGGCAATACTCGGTAAGATAAGCAAATTTCATCCGTGTGAAAATGATATCATCAATTTCATCGGATGACAGTACTGATTTATAACATTTTTTTCGATAACGCGGCTCGAAATTTGCAAGTCTCGAATTACTGTATCAAAGTTTTTGCATCGAAAGTCAAGAGCCAGCGGCGCAAAAATCCAGGATCGCGTGTAAAATAATCGATAAAATGACCAATCACGCCGATAGGCCAAGGTTACGACGTCCCGCCCGTAATATAAGCAATTCACCAACGCGTACTTCGATATGAGCTCGAGTACTTCACGCGCATCCCGTTTTAACACACTAATTACACGGAATAGTGGTCCAACTTGTTTTTATCTATTCTCCGAGCTTCTCGGCTTACAATCGAGCGATGAAGACAGCAAAACCCTTCCCACGTGGACTCTCCATTCGCCTCGAGGCGCGCGCTTGCATTATCGACGAAGCTCCTTCGCTCTTATGCGTGTAAATCCTATTGCTTTCTCTCTTCGTTTTGCTCGATCGCGTGTGTCACATACACGTTCGCAGGAAGGCGCGTTTCACTAGGATTTACTTGTTTCGCGAGGAGTGGAGATAGAGAGATGCGCAGAGATACGCAGATAGGTGGAACAGGAGGAAAGGAGAGGCAAAGAGAGGAGAGAAGAAGAGAAGTTACAGAGGGATCATAAATTATATATCACGCGGTAGCCACGTCTCCTCCTCTTTTTATTCGTACTCCATCCGTATATTTTTAATATACTTGGGAGACTACTGATTGAAACGGTGAGAGCGCGAGCGACTCTTGAATATAAGACGCCTTATACATAATTTATCATTTTACGACGAAACGCTTATACTATGCGAAGGGTAATTTTTAACTTGTTCTTGTAATCAATATTGCTTGTTTTGCGCTGCTCTTGAAAGGGGCTGCGAATGCCAGTAACAGGTGTACGTGGGAGATTAGCGATCTCGGCTAATCTATTGGATAAAAAGGATTCTTTGTTTGAAAGCGATATTTCTGTGTTAAGGGATATATTTATATGCAACTTGAAATACAGCGATAAAGCAGCGGTAATAACAGCTCTGACAAACACATCAAAAGGAACAGCAATAACGCGCAATCGGTTGATCTTCGCAAATTTCGAGCTCCGAAATAAATGCCGAGATGAAAGATGGTGGAATGACGAAAATAAAGGTACTCCACTTTGTTCCCGGAAGATGATTATCTAGATCGCGAAACCGTGGAAAATCGGTGGAAGGTGTAACGCGCAACGATCATTCTTGTTTCTTGCTAATTTCCCGCCTCAGCGCCTCGACATCGTCCAATCTACGAAAGCTCGCCCGGCATCCCCGGGCAACGACAGATTTTCGCGTTGGATAACGGAAGGTCGACTGCGAATTTGGCAAGCCGATAGTCACGCTACTTAAGTGCGCTACACGCGTGTCGTCGCGATAGTCGCGCGAACGAGTGGGAAGATCTAAGGCCACTGGATGAGCGGAAAAACGAACCAGGGAAAAGAAAAATAAAAGAAAAGGCGGAAAGTGATGGAGCGTGTGGGGGTGGCCCCGCCTAAAGTTAAACCACCGGAGGCCAGAAAAAGCGTAACACGGAGGGTCGCGACAGAGGTGGTCTGAGTGGCTTCGAGATATATACAGGAAGGGGAGTACAAGAGCCGCTGTTTGTCGAGCTGCGGTACGGCAAGGGGATGGAGTGAGGGAGAGAACGAGAGTATTGGGGGTGGGAGGCGATGGCAAAGTCTGTGGTGGCAGATAAGAGTGGAGTCGGCTGAGTGGAATTTGGGCGAGGACTATGGGAGAGGGAAGAAGAGCGTGGAATCTATAGCTCCGAGCAGAAGTGGCTGCAATTCGACTATATATTTAATTTCGTGAGCGAGAAGGAGTGGGAGGGGGAGAAGAGAAAGAGAGAAAAGAAGAAGAGCTATAAGAACGTAGGAGAGAACGAAAGGGATCGTCGTTTAATCTAGACGCGACGTGATCCTATCTCGGAGGAATTTATCATTCGATAAATTGTCGTCCCGGTATCTCAGCCACTTGAAATAAGGACAAAAAAGAGCTACCGTCAGTACTCGCACCAAGAGAGATCCTTCTTACCTCGCACAGGACGCGGTATGATGTCAATTTACAAGTCACGTACCTCTTGACTAATCAGAGGCGGCAAGTTGTATGTGTAGTTGATTAGGCACTGCTCGATTTCCTGCAATAATTTATGTAATTCATACAAGGGTAAAGATACGTGGCGAGTTAAAATTTTTCAGATTTGCAATCCGCCGCTCGAAAGCTTCGATTTTTTCTAGATAATGGTGACAAATTAATGTTAAGCTTATTATCCAACTGTAACTTCGAACAGAGTGGAAGTTTCTTTGAGTCTTATCGCGTCTTCTATTAAAATAGTATTTCAAATTGTTTCTCGTAGAGGTTGCGCTCTTATTCGTTTCTAAATTAATATCTAAATAATCTAAATTAATTATATATAAGTATCTTATTTCAATTATTAAAAATTTATAATCAGCAATGATATAATGATTAAATGTTTCGTAACCGTTCTGATTACGATATACAATCACGGATATCTTTAATTGTTTTAATTTTTTAATATAATTTCTAAGTGTGAAATATTTAATAATTTTAATTCCTAATAATTTGCAGAAAATATGTAGATATGTTATTTATTTGCTAAAATTTTTTTTAAAATAATGTAATTATTCATTTGTCACATTCTGCAATGATACATGATTCAAATATGAAATACTATTTTATTTTATCATTAAACAGGAATTTAATCATGTGTTTTCTTTATGTTTCAGGTGAGTTGTGGAAAGCATCAATACTTGATAAAACATATCTTACTTCGTAAGTTATAATCTAATAATACTTTTTATTATAAACTGGGTATCCGCATCGTAGAAAAGTTTCATTTATAAGATTTTCGTGAAATTTGATAGTGAAATTCTTCGTTCTTTCTGCAAGTTAAAAGATTTCAAGAAATAAAAAAACATTCCACAATTTATCCGGGATGTATATATAGCAGTATTTTAAGTGATGAGTTTGATATTTACGTAAAAGATTTATTTCGAGGGAAAAAAAATTTCTAAACATAATCGAATATAATACAATGTATACGTTAATTTAGAATTAATTATGAACTTGAATTTAATATTAAGGAATTAACGTTTTCGGACAGTTAAATTGTGCGTAGCGTAACACTTAAATAAATAAAAAAGAATATATATATATATATATATAATATATATATATATATATATGTATATATATACATATGTATATCCATAAGATAAATGTAAGTTTTTTCTTATAATATATACGTATCTAGAAGCAAAAAAGTGAACGATAAGGCCGAGGATAAAAAATTTGGATCGCTCCCTGCGGTATCAAGATTTCTCGACTTCTCGAGCTATCAATACATTTTCTTGTTACGCGGTGATCCTCCGCTCACCAAAGGTATCGCGTTCCGGACAACGAGCGAAATACTTTTCCATGTTTCGTCTTACGGTGATGTTGATGATGCTGTGGTTGCCATTTTCGTGATCGTCGCATCAATCGCTGTCTCGTACGATACCCTGCAGCCGGAAAAAGAAGAGACGCGAAAAAAGCGCCGTAATAATAATAATAATAATAATAATAGCGAGGTACATTGAGTTCCGGCGCTGAAGGGGAGGAGTCCGAGGGAATAGTACCGGCGCGTACAACAGTTGGCTAGTTTCGTTGGAGAAAGAAATTCAAGCTTCTCGTTTCTTTCCTCGAGCCGGAATCGAGCGCAGAATCCTTTCGGGATAACATTTGGAATGCTGGAACGGGCGGCTTGAGCTAATGAAAATCATGCGAATGGCTGCTCGCACTGCCGTTGTGACGAGCCTAAGGATTATGATAAACAGGGTCTGCAACGCAATTCCGAGTCGATAACAGTTTGAGCAAGTGCTTTCGAAAATCGACTATCGACAATTACAGGCTCGTATTTACTCGACCGAGATCCGTTAAAGTGTGAATTTCGCAACACGTTGTTCTTTAAACGAGTCTAGTTGCGTGGTGTCCATTATTTAAAAAAAGGGACAATTTCAATTTAACGCAAACCTTTTTTGCCATCTGGCGTACGCGCAAGTCTAATTACTACAAGAATTCGATTTCGTTTACGATCCTCTAACACTAGCAGCTAATACAATTTTATGGTTCACACTACAAATTATTCTTGGAACCAACTATTATTTGAAGTTAGCAACTTGTGGTGCCAACATTTTTGGTACTAAATTCGAGTCGTGTTAAAGCCGACATTTAAATATAGAGTCGGTTCTTTGACTTCAGAGTCCCAACTTCTTGGTACTGCATTTCGAAATTAAATTTGTAAATTGTAAAGGCAAAATTGTACATATTATTTAGCGTTACGTTCCACATAAATAAATTTTATAAAATTAAATAGTATTGAGGTGGTATGATTAAATTTAGAGGAAAATTGAAGTTTTGCTATCGCGTTGTTATCAAAAAACGCCACCAATCTAAATAATTTAGAAGTAAACTTTAAAATTTCCTTACAGCAATCTTTAATTATGTTTATTATTTTGCATAAATTCTTCACTTAGACATAATTTTTTTCAGCACATTTTAATTGATATTTCACTAAAAATAATTCTGAGAATATTTGAAATTAATTCCTGGGTTAAAGCGTCGGAATAAGAGATTAAAATTTGCTCGTTCGAATAATTAACTATAATTAATAATTATACTTGAAATTATACCTAGAAATCCATGCATTTGTAATTTTCTTGTATAAGTGTCGCGTATAAATGTAGAGAAATTAAACTTTGCATATTGTAATTCGATCAATAATCAACATCGTTTACTGCAAAGTCCATACATTAATATTAATAAAAAAAAAAAAAAATAACTGCTAGTTTATTATCTTGTGTCAACGACAAAAAACTACTCGAGGAAAGGTTCCGCATTTCGAAAAAGCCTCTTACAATAAACCAGATCTAGCCGCCTAAAAAAGTAATATCAACGAGTATGTCTGTGTGTCTGTTACATTAAGAAGTAATTATTTCCCCAGCCCTCGTAAAACAGGTGTTCCTCGTAAATCCCCTTCATCATAAGTCGAGCGAGCACGCGAGACTCGTTTGGCACCTCCGCAACCGCATTAAAAATAACCACTAATATCACATACGTAGCCAGCTAATTTTCGAAAAAGCTTTTCTTTTCGTCCCTTTGTTCGGCGTCACTCCCCTCCCCTGCCCGCCCCTCGAAATAAAAGTGCACGAACGCGCAGTCATCGAAAGCGAAAGGCAAGAGAACGTCTTGTTTAAGAGGTAAGAGGTGCAAAATTACAGCACAAGGTAACGGTACGGCTATGTGCGGTCTCGCGTTGGCGTTCGGCTCTTGTCTCGCGCGGTAATTGCTGCTTTATGAATCGTAACCCGACCCCCCTCCACCCGATCCGCCCTCCCGGACTCGCGGGGGCCACCCCTTTCTCTCTCGGCTTAATGCCCTTTACCTCAGTCCATTAAAAGCCCGCTGCGGCTCGGCCCTGCGCTTTTCTCCCGCAATCGAGGAATCCATTACGCCTCGTTACGCTCTCCGCAACGCACGACGACGCGCCACTTACTTTAGCCCCCGCGTCTACCGAATTCTCAAGCTCCCATGCACCAAAGCTGCAGCCTCGCGTGCCCGACCGAACTATTTGAAAGTGCTTGAAGTAAGCAATGATTCCAGTTAGAGCCGCACTTGGCTCTTAATGGCGGTTAAGGCTCTTCTTAAAATGTGTGTTATTAAGCTTTCAGGGAATAATAACACGATTCAAATGGATTAACGTGCTTTTCAATTACTCGATGGCAGTTCAGTGCAACTCTACGTTCAAAAATAATTTCACACGTATTACACTAACGTGTAACGATTGTAACAGTTGCCGATTTAGTTATTAAATTACACATGCGAAGAGACCAGAAACGCAAATTAATGCTCTTGAACTTGTAACTCAATATCTGCTTTATGGAATATGCGTAGTTGATCAAACCGTATTTTGTTGGATCAATTGATCGTGGATCAAGAATAGATACGATTATTGGTTCGATACAAATATTTTTTATACAAAATCATGCATGGACACGTGTAAAAGCATGGATTTATAAGTGGAAAATTATCTCGTGCCAAGAGTAGTTATTTTTTTTTATGTAACTTAAAAGAAATATTTACGCGACAGAAATAACTCTCATAGATGATCGCTTATTTTTCTCCGACGGTACTTAATCAATTAATATTACTGAGAAATTGTCCCCAATTAAGTTTTATGGCGAACGATGCTTTTGATTGCAGAGTATAGATTGGACTGTAGATTGTTAGCACTCGTACAATTTTTATCTTTCATCTCATGGATGTAGTTTTCATTTTTAAATATTAATCGATGCATTGTTTTTATTTTTATTTATTTATTTATCACACTGATGATCCATACGATATATTATTCATAACTTATTATTATTAACTTTCGATAATACACAAATTCATTTTTACCCCATTTTATCTAAAATACGTCTTGCAATTATTAATGATTTAAATTTAATTATTAATGCAGAAATATTGAAAGTATTAATGACTAGTTTTAAACTATTTTACAGTAACATATTTCAAATTATCACTAAACTAGGGTAGAGACAATGAATTTCGTAATCACGGTTAAATCCATTCCAAATTTAAAAGTAATTCGAATTATTCTAAAAAGATTTATCAGAACAATTTTACGACTCCAAACTTTATTTGTCTCGAAAGTTTTTTTTTCACAGCCCAATGAAAAATAAGCAGCAAAAGATTCGAACGAATGTTCAATTTGCGAAGTTAATGATATGGAACGTTTTAATTTTCCAAAAATCGTTCCGCAATTTTTCATTCCAATGCTTTTCCTAAATACTTGACCTGGCAAACGTTTTTGCTCGTCCTTTTTTTCGTTTCACTTATCCTACAAGGGTGTCACTTGTAAATCATCCATTAACAGCAACACGTGAAAAGAAGCATCCGCCATCAACGGGGTCGAAATCGCAATCGAGCAACTGCAACAACAGCGAGCGGGACGTAGAGTGTATGCCGGTTCATCGCGATGTGCATCCAGACACGTGCACAGCGGGTCACAACTGAGTCCACCTCTAGCGTGATAATTCATTGGCTAGATCCTCGGAGCGTCCAAATCCGCTGGCCGTAGGTCGAGTGATATACCAGCCGCCGACGTCGTTGTCGTCGTCGTCGTCGTTGTCGTCGTCGTCGTCTACGTCTTCTCCGCGGGAGGGAGTAGCTCTCGCGTTAGGTAATGGACCAGATCGGCGTATTAGCTGCGCTCGGGATGCGAGTAGCTGCTGCGCCCCGGAGTGGCTAATGTACTGCCTGCTGGTCGTTAGTGAGCGGAGCATTACGGAGGGACGCCTCCCGTACCCCGGCGGCGCTGTCTTATACCCTCGCGCCGCGTCAGCGATGACTTAATTGACGAGGCTGCGGCTGACTCCTCGCGGGGAAGTAATTCCTGCATTTCAGCTATGCTTCTACGGTAATAAGCTAATCGCATCGAGATCGGGAGGAGGAGGGTCGAGTCGGGCACTGCATAAATTCACTGCCAACGGCTTGTAGTGTTAATTTACGTGGACCTCCTGGCTCTGCTCGCGCTTCAATTCGAACTTTTAATCTCAGATGGCATGGAAATCTCATTCTAATGACTGTCAATTTTGACTTTTTATGAATAATAAACTGTTGTCGCTAGGGTAACCGGTTCTAGAGGTTTTTTGCCTTACCTTAATTATAGTATGCAAATAATAGGCTGAGTTGCGTTTGAATGGAACAGTAAACTAGAAATTCGATAATTACCTGGTGCTGCTGCCTTGATAACCGTTATTACCGTATTTCGTTATTTTTATAATATTTACGTCATATTTTCGTTAAAAATTGTCAACTTGGCGTTTATTCTGCCAAGATTACGTATGCGTTAAAAAGTATGCAAGATAGACTACTTCAACTTTCTATGTGCATTATATTGTTCGGCGATATTTGAATATTAGTTATGCATCGAATTATAATATCGATAGCTTTTGTTTCAAGGGATACGTCGAGGTTTCACTCTCCTCCGTGACGTAGAGCATTGTACTCTGCATCTTTTTATACGCATAAATGCATATTAGTACGCGTATAGTTAAAAATGTTGTTTGGTTTTATTAATAAAATTATAACCCTTTCTACAGTTAAAGAATTTTAGTTATTTACGCTGCACACGTGATGGGCGCCTTTTAACGATTGTACATGCAGTGTTATTTAATTTTTAGTTCGGTGCGCCAGCTTTCCAAATTGCGAAAAAATTCAATCACAGCACAAAACGCGTAGATTTTTTTACTTTTCACTCTCAAAAATAACGTTGTTAAGTTCGTTTTTAAATAGATAAAAATTCCGAGAAAAATCTTAAACACGGCTAAATATTTTAAGAGCTGTTGGGGATAGAATTCATAATTTGTCGTGAATTACTAAGTTGGTAAATGCTTACAAATAAGGCTAATAAATTATCGTAGATACGAGATTATTAAATAAAATAAAGGAAAATTAGGAATGGCATTTTACAACTTAACAAACAAACGCATAAATTATGCAACTCTGTAGTCGCGCAACGCCAATATTTTATACATAGCTGAAAAGGAGAGGAAAGAAGAGGAGTGGCAAAAAGCAACGGAAAAAATAATGGCCGGCAAGAGAAAGAATCGAGGAATTCCCAAGCGTCAGTAAAACAAGCCGGACTTTTCTAACCTGCTTATAATTGAAAGCAGCGTAAGAAACAAAACGCAAAAGGAATAATGGCAGAAAAGAAGGAAAAAGGCTCGAGACGGAGTGGTAAATCAATGTGGGTCCTGCATCCGTCATCTCACATACGTTAACACGATTCATTTCGTCCACGAATGTTTCGCTCGCACTCGCGCCTATGGGTAATCGCGAGCGCACATGGAGATTGCGATAAGGTGAGGCCGAGTTCGTGATGGCAGAGAGCGCAGGTATGTAAGTAAATGCCGCTCACGGGCAAAAGCGTAGTTGACAAGGAGTGACGAATGGCTCTCCTTATGCCCTCCCTCTCTCTATCTCTCCCCCTGCCCCTGCACTCCCCTCAACGGCTCTCTTTCCCAGTTATACTCTCTCCCTAGAGCTATGATTGCTTAATTCTCATGCGGTCGGTCAAAGCCAAGCAAACGGCCGAGTCAAGTTCTCTTCTTATCAAGATCTATTGCTGTCCGGAATAACAAGCAACAATGAGCGCAGCTTGACGAATTATGTAGTCGCTTGTGCACGTATGTAACGTAAGTGCATCGGCACAAGTGTCACTTTCTGATCCGATTGCATCCCTCTGCATATGAATGCACGAACAAATGAGAATTAAGGTCTGAAAAATTTGACACGCCGCGGAAATTTGTATTGCAATACTGTAATGCTGTATTAACCATCTTTGGACTTATGTATTTATGTGCTTATGTATTTGATTATTAAAAGAAATATTCCCAATTAAATTACGAATAATTGCAACTTGCATCACTTGCATTGTATTCTGTGCAATTATAAAATACGGTGAATCAGAGTTAACGCGTAGCATCCATTTTTAATACACTTTGAGTGTTTAAAGTTACAAAAGTCATGATCTTATCACTTTTTCTCCAACACTTAAAATTTTAACTGCAGTTTAGGCACCATTTCCATTTGTAAAAATGTAAGAAATTTTCTTTTAAAATAAATAAATAGATTACGTAAAAATTAACGTTGTTTCATGATTTTTTACAGAAATTGTCAATAATTAATATCTTTAATTTAATAAAAATATATAATTCATTCAGCCTGATGATACGTATATATTTTATGCCGATATTTTTTACCAAAAACTTTATTATAATCATAGAAATGAATCGTTTATTAAATGATGAAATTTATGAAAGTATCTTTATCAGTAATTGCATTGCGATTCCGTGTTGATGTCAAAAAGAAAACGTTATGGACGATGTTCAGACGTCTTTTTAACGACGATTATAATAATGATCGGAATAGTGTTTAGTATCGCTTTATAAATTTAACCATGAGTTTAGTACAAAAGCCTTTGCAGTAATGTAATAGTCAATAATGTAAGATGAGATTTTGATTTCTTTTTTTTCTTATTTTTATAACGACCGCTGTTAGTTTTTAGTTTGATTAAGAAGTAATAAGAAAAGCTCGTTTGAGTTTCAATTTTTGCAAGTGCTTCCTTACATACCTTTGATTAAATTTGCAAGGTCGTCGTATCGAACTCAACTACAGGCAAAAAGGTGGGCTCCCGTCGTCGAGCCAATTTCTACCCCTCGAGCAAAGAGATTAGAAATGACGGGCTTAAAAAAATTCATAGAAATATCGTGTCTCGAGCTCGCATTTGAATTTCGAGGGGCTCTTACGTCGAACGCCAAATGATATTCCTGGCGAGACGAGGAGCACTTCGCAGGCCCGGCGAATATTCCAATTTCGCGTTTTTGAGGTCGCGCACCCCTCGAGGCGTGAGCGAAGCACTTGGAAATAAAGAAAATACGCGACGGTGAAAACAAACTGCGTCGGAGCCGAAGGAGAAAATAATAAAAGGAGGCGCTTGTCGGTGGCGAGACGAGCAGAGAGAGAGAGAGAGAGAGGAATTCGTGCCCTCGCACGAGCCTCGCATTATACGTATGCATGTAGCGTATTGTAGTATCGCGCAGTTGCACTCGGGTCGCGCCACATCCCTGCATAAATTTACGGGATTCGAGGAGCGACGCGACGCGACGCACAGCACGGCACAGCGGCCATTCGTCATGCGCGCGAGGCCATTGATATATAATCGCTATTAATTTCCACGAAAGGAATTCACCCGCCCGTGAAAAGCCGCCCCTGCCCGGGACGATAAAAATCATGATCTCATGCACACGCGCGCGCACGCATACGGATTCGACAGCAGCGACGGTGGCGGCACTTATCCGAATACCTCGAGGGCTTATTGGCATGCACCCCGTGCCCGACGCTGACTATTGTAGCGCCTAACCTTTTTGTACCCGCCGAGCGGTCTAGCCACCGTGCAACCCTAAATTTCCCTAAGAGAGTCCAAGGTGGAGCGGGAGTCGGCCGCTCGGCAACTAGGCTCCACCCATCGCGGGATTGTCTCTCGCTCTTTTCCATGCGACCTTTTGGATGCGCCTGGATTTTCTGACGCCCGTACAATAATCGAATATTTATGGCAAAGGGGGGGCATCGACGGCAGCCGCTTCGCGATACAAATTAAAATGAAAGACTCGGACGCGGGGCGTGAGGATGGAAAGCGCGCGCGGAGAATTACTCGCGTGAGAGCCTTCGATCCTGCAATTTGTTCGACCTAATGATTTTTTCGTTCCGAGTGCGGTGCAGGAGCTGGAGTTTGTTGTTGTTGCTCTGCCCCCTTGACGCTTCGTTTAAGGCTGATTATTCATTTAATTGCAAAATTTACGGGAGCCTCGCCTCTCCGTTTTTAGCCTTTGCTCTTCGAAACATGCTTTACGAATACTGCGCCGCTCAATAATAAATTAAAACTTACACGACGAAATTTTGGGCAAAATTCGAAATTACGAGCGTCCCGGATACTTTTGTGCGCCGTAATTCAAAAAACAAACATGCGCCGCGACAGTTTATGAAAGATGTTACATATTTACAATTAACATATTACGAAAGAAATAAAAATCGAACACTGCGCTCTATTTTTGGAGCGAATGTCTTTTTTAAAAATCGTGCGACCGTGTATCAACTATCGAAAGCTTACGAAAGTTTAAATCAGCTTTCAAAAAAGTTGATAATTTCATAATACGATTCAAAATCGACGAACAGTGACTCGTTCGTTAGTATTATAAGCTAGTTTTTCATTAAATTACGTATTTTTTGCTGTATAAATTTTTTGTCCCGACAGCGCAGTTAATAAAGAGAGAGAGAGAGAGAGAGAGAGAGAGAGAGAAACTTATCGGGCAACCAATAAGAGAAATAAATCATGCAAGCAGATGAAAATAAGAAACAATCCAAAGACTTAGCATAACGAAAGAGCAAATAAAATTAAAAATGAATCAATAAAAGGAAATGAGGAAAGAAAAATAAAGGTAACAGGGGATATCTGATCAGGTTACAAGCGAAATAAATGTATTAATTTAAGAGCATCGAATGTGTATATTGGATCGATCGAGCGAAAATCGATAAGGAATAAATAAGCCGATCGTGGTGCGGAGCAGTCATCGCCTTAAGAGGCCCGCGCATCCGCTAAATATCTAATGACTCGCCACGAGAGCCAGTAAATTAATTGAAAGTGCAGTGCGTAATGCGGGCGATAAAACGGCGGACGAGAGGCAGAGGGGTAGTAGCTCACCTCCAAACGACTGTCCACACAAAAACAGACACTCCGGTAGCCTGCCGAGCGTCCCCCGCTTCCTGGAGTACGTCTTACGACGATTACATCGGGCAGCAAGAGCTACGAAAGATCTACGTCTACGAAGTCAGTGTTCATTGGTGTGGGAAGTGGGATTAGAAGCGACGCCCCACCCCATGTATACCTACAGAAGGATGCTGCGTAGTGTAACCCTCGTCTAGTCCGTCCCCCTTCCGAGAAGCCGATCTCTAAGCGCGCAACACACTCATCGCTCCCAGCGCTGGAGGGGGCTCGAAAAAGGGGGCAGGCGCACGCACGCACGCACGCACGCACGCACGCACGAATACACACACACTCTCTCTCTCTCTCCGACTGTCTTTCGACGAGACGCAGGCCCACGTATACCGGGGTCCACCATAGTAAATCAGACAGTCGCAGGCGGTCCTTCTGATCTATTCGTTCGCAGCTGGAGAAGGAGAGAGGCGCTGGGTCTCGCTCCTCTCACCGGCAAGCAAGTTAACCTCGTAAACTCGTGGAATAACTCTCTAAGTAAGTCTATCTAGTCCCCGGGATCGCTCATGGCTCATAAACGCCTCGTAACTTAGCCGAGAGCGAGACCGGCGGCACGCGCCGTCTTCCTTCCGCTACGGGCACGGCCACGAAGACCGCAAAGTGTTCGTTGCACCCTTTGGGCGAGCGCGAGCGAGAGAGCGGAGGTGGTGGCGACGCAGCCCCAGGAGGGAGACGACCGCTATTGAACTTCCCTCCGGCTCTCGAGCTCCTCGCAGTGCGGATGCTCAGAGGGACGAAAAAATTCGCGTGTGTGTTCTAACGTGAAATAATGCTGTCAACATGACCTTCCACATTCTTCTCAAATCGTCAAGGTATGGCTCACATGTGTCTACGTACGTCAAGCGCCTTCTTTTTAAAGCTCCTCGCACATCCGAAGAGGTAATTCGACGGATCGCGATACGCGCCTTTCACTAAATTAAAACATAGCTCGCGCAAATGTGACACGGGCATTTGTGTTTTACAAAAGCTTCCTTCCCGCGTCTATTGCTCTTCGTAAATTTACAATCACCTAATTAGATATGCAGACGTACGCCAACCGAAATGAAATGCTTCAACTTGATAATACGCGTGCAAAGTTTGTCGAGAGCTGTAGAAAAGTGTGGATTTTTACGAAGACGTGGCAATTTACCGAATATGTTTACCGGGAGTGTCACTGTAAATGGTTTTTGCTGCTCTTTGTATGCATTTGACGAATACTAATAAGCTAACGGAAACGCGTCGCGCTTGCAATCAACGCCAAAAGCTCGTACTCCAGCTTGCAATTGTATTTTGATAAAAAAAATTACATTAAATGAAATCTGGTGCTAGTTAAAACACTCTAAATTATTAAAAATTAAAATATCATTCCATTAGGTAGAACTAAACAGGAAAAGCATAAATTCAGTTACAATACTCTAGCACGAATGTAATAAATACTTTTATTACACCAATTATCTCGCTTCTCAATTACGATTGCGAAATTATACGAAATGTATCCTCTTTAACACCTAATTCACCCTGCAAATGGATAGATCAGCGTTTATTTCCGAAAATATAGTCACTCTTCCGATATACATCACACGAGGTGCGCTAAATTCTGAATTAAAGCGACTCGCCGCGCCACGTTTCTGCTGTTTTAATCAGAATTCAGAGAACAAAGCTCTCTCTCTCTCTCCACATCGCACACGTACAAAACCGGAATTGCAACGCGTACACAATAAAGCGTCCGTGGCGCGCAAAGTGGCGGCGAGACGCGGCCGAATCGGCGAAAATGGCCGAGTGCATTATGGACGGGCCGACGTTCGCGCATTACCTTGATTAATGCCCTCCCCGGCGATCGATCTCTCTCGCGCGACCTGCTAATTGCGCCGCGTCATAACTCTCCGACGCAACCCTCCGCGTCGGCGTCTCGCGATATATGTGCAATACTCGAACGCGCACGCCCGAGCGCAATGTGCGCTTTCGGCCGAGGGATGCGTGCTTTATTAAGCTCTAAATTCTTCGGAGCAAAAAAGGGGCGATCTTTCACCGGGTGGCTCGAAAATTAAATTACGCGCGATCCGTCACAAAGTTTTGACGTCCTTAGCCGAGAAGAGTTACGGCTCCCAGCTCCGCGCTTTATTGCTAATCGATTTTTTTATTCGATGGTATTCGGCCCTCCTCTTATTTAATTAACACTAACAATTTTTTTTTGCCCCAAGCCCGATTAATGCATTCCGATAAAAGAGCTTACGTGAATGTTGATTCCGAGGCCTTGCGGTTGGCGCTTTCTTGTTTTACGATCCTTGGCGCAAAGATTTGAAATCTCTGGAAGCAGACAAGTCTACCGCAGCTATTGTAATTCCATTGAGTTTGGATATTCGTGATTTCGATCGCAATTACTAGAAATTGAAAACTTAAAATTGAACTCTGCAAAACAGGCAGTTCTTCGCACTAACTTGATAATGTATTCGAACATTGGGGTCGATGCGAAAGCACGGGCTTACAAATTTTAACATTTTTTAAAAAAGTTAGGGTCATGCCATCGTTTATTTACTTTACGAACGTTCATCGGTCATTTTTCTGCTCAATAGCTAGTACATCCATAAAAGTAGTGAACTTTTTTTAAACGGGGACAGATAAAGCATTGACAGTTAAATAATGTTTGCGCGCGCTGTGCACTGACCAAGGATTCTATTAAAAATTTTGAACGAACTAATGATAATTTTTGTATATTTTGGCCCAAGCAAGGACAATAAAACACTCAGCAGGTGATAGGCCTTGATTTGCAATTTCATTCACCCTTGCAGATATCCTTTCAAGAACGTTCCAATATTTTTGAAAGTAATCAATGATCTACGGCCGACGGTTAAACGCATACTCGCCGTTGCGGTAATCCACCCTATTTACCCCTTTGTGTGCGTCGCCCGACAGGACGCGCGCGCACAAAATTAGGAATTCACGAACAGAGTAATGAGAATTTACGTAATCGCTGGAAACTCGTTAAAAATGCGCTCGAATAGGCTATTAAGGATCCACAGCCAAGCAATCTTCCTTAAAAACTGTGCGTCCGTCGCTAAAGAAGGATGGCAAGCGACTACTTGTTCTTGTGGTTTATTATAAAGGAGCGGCTCTTGCCGCCGATAAAATATGACGCGATTACGAGATTTTATGGAATGCTTTTTGTTAAACTTCGATGCACTTGCAGTGCGTACGAACTTGATGAATTTGCGGCAAACGTTTTCGCGATAAAAATATCCCAGGACGAGCCGACGGTCGCCGATTCATCTTTAAAAATAAGCACTGCGCTTAAGGAATAGCGAGCTATTTTCAAAAAACTTTATTAGCATTTTTAAATCTCCATCTTCATTACTCATCGCTTAAAGGGTCCAAAAAATCTTGGGAGATACGCTTACGCTTCCGGTTATATATGCATACACGAAAGAATTGTTTTCGGGTTTTTATCGCGGACATTAATGGAAGCATCTCGAAAAATATCATCCACCCCTTTTAACCGCTCACCCACTTACAACAGCGCGAGGCAGAAAAAGGTAGGTAGTGGGAGGGGAAGCAACCAAGTTGTTCCTCTCGTTGACGCAGCGGCAGAGTCGACGCCTATGAGGTATCGCACCCGCGCAGATAGGAAAAAAAGAGGGTCGGTTTGCCTCTCTTTTTCTCCGCTGTGCACGGCGAGCGAATAATAAAAATCACCCTCATAACTCAAGCGGACAAGCCGAAGGGGATGGGTGCGCGCGCCTTGAGCTTCTTATCTGGGCACCGTCGGGTAGGTACCAACCGGGTGCTCGGGGCTGGGGTTGACATTAGCGTTGCCGCGGCAATCCTCCGCGCTACTTAAAGACTACGCTTCCACGTTCTTGTCGCTGCTGCTGCCTGTTCTTTTTTGCGCTTCTGCTTTCTTACTGCTACGTAGGAAAAGTTGCAGACCAGCGTAATGCGAAAATGAAGTTCCATTGGCGTAATTCCTGATGCGTCCTTTATTCGCTGCGAAATTAGGTGAGCGATGATTAATATTGCGCCGAAAGAGACAGTTTTCTACGGGGCGGAAACTACTAAAGCGAGCTTTGGTAATTATCTAGCCCATGTACAGTCTACATTATTTCTTAAACGCAGCTCTAGAGGTAATTTGCTCGAAATAATTTTTATTAATTATACGCGCCCGTTAATCAAACGGATCTATGAGGTGTTGATAATGCGAACGTTAATAAGCAACGTCTGCAGAAACAGCAATCGTCTTTGTACACTTTATTCGTAAAACTTGTAAATCGCTTCCTGGGATGCGTTCTTATGAGCGCCCGTTAAGGTCGAATTAAAAAATGCGAGCACTTATTTTTTCAAGTTTATTACTAATAATCCCTATAATTCACGCGCGTAGTAACTTGTTCAGCTGGACTTGTTCATTCGCAGACAATTATAGAGGCAATGCCCGTAATGCAGGGATTAAAACATATTCGTCATCGAATTATTAAAATTAGCCACATATTAATGTCGGTGCAGGGTACGTTATTAAAGATGAATACTGTAAACACACATCTAAGTAAAGTGGTGACTGTCTTCCCCCGGCAATCGCTGCGAAGCGATAAATAAGAAGTCGAGCTTATAAATCACCCTGACTATCTTACAATTATATCGATAACGGCGAGGCTGTCCGGATATCGACGTCCGCTGGCTCGTCGGCCGCTCGTGAAGACGAATAGCAATGGCCAGATATCTTCATCCTCTTTGTACGTGCAGAGGGTCAGAGTCGAGAAGAGGTGTCACCCTCCGCGTCATTATCGCAAAGCGCAATGTTTACAGACAAACGCAGTAGTAATTATCCTTCATTTGCTCTCGGTCTCTCTTTCCTTTATTATCGCTCGGGTTCTGGTTGCCTCTGCCGGCGGGCGGCGGCCGTCGGGGCCGGGGGCGAGGCTGCCCGCATCTATTAGAAGCCGATTCCTCGTCCTCACGGCTCTTTCAATCTCGCTCTCTCCCTGAACTATCTCCCGCGATTCGCCAGCTCGTGCAGCTCGTTAAATTGCCGAGGATGATTTAAGAGGTCGCCACGGCTGCGGTGGCGGCGCACAACCGGCCGATGGCTCGAGAAAAAGTCACTTTAGATGAGGAACAAGCGATTACGGGGGCATAATTTGACTTTAAGAACGCTGCGGTGAGCGAGAATCGAATAAAAATTGATCGCCACTCGCGTTGCTCTGTCAAAGTCATTACCTCGGAGGTGCTCTCGAGTACGAGTCTTAGCACCGCCATAAACATCCCGCGCCCCGCCCAATAACGCCATACAAATTCAAGTCGGTTTTAAGCGAAATTTACGCGAGGCACAGAGTCAATTTATCGGTGTAAATGAACGCCCGGCTGAAGGGATAAATTCGATTCTTTTTCAATGCCGCTCCATTTGCTTTTCACGCGCACCACTCGTGAATGACAAACGATTTGTGTACATCGGTATCGCTAATTGAGGCCGACCTAATGAAGGGCCCTACAATGCTTTCCCTCGGCGTTTATAAAGCGCGCGACTTTTCCAAAGCAATAGATCTTGCTTTATGGGCTGGTATTACATTATAAACTCCCTCCCTCTCGTCCGTCCAATTTCTCACCGCATCACGGATCCGTGTTTGCGACGTACAATTCGTTCCTCCCGAACTTGGTGAGCTCGCGGGCGGCAGGCAGGTATACACGGGGGAGGGCAACAGCGGGAAAGAGCGGCGTCGCGCAGGTACACACGCACGAGCAGAGGAGGGGAGAGGGCCTCAGTGACGTAACAAACGGGGAAACAGTAAATTTTCACGTGTATTTGTCGTGGTCAGCGAAGCCATCGACAACGACGAAGAAGTATGGAGAAGAAGAAGAAGGTCCCCAATGCCTCTCTCCAACATTCGGCTGCGCTGCCGCTGCTGCTGCCGCTCGCTGCAGCCCGACGGACCGCATTCTTCGCCGCGACGCGCATTGTTCCATCCTCTCTTCGTTCCTCTTTTTTTTCTTGCGCTCTCTTCGTATATATCCCTCCCTCTCACCTCCTCCCCTATATATAATACCCGGGGCGAGCCGCTGCTGGTGCTGGTCTTATAACAAGCTGCTGCTGCTGCTGCTGCTGGAGCTGCGCCGGCCGATCCTCGGGATTTTTGCTGCCTTTATTTTATTTCTTTTTTTCTTAACAGCCGAAAAACGCGCGCCACACGGCACGCCATGGCACGGATTTATGGTTTTACGGTTGACCGACTGCGGTCTTTCGCCTGCTATGGTTCCGTGTATAACCATTGACCTTCGGGAAGAAGAGAGAGAGAGAGACGGTGGACAACACGATGGGAGGAACGCGAGAGCTAAGTCTTACCGCTGAGAGGTGGAAGTGGGCACCTCATCGGTTGCTAGGAGAGAAGCAAAAAAGAAGGTACGGGCAGAGAAGGAGAAAGAAAAAAGCGCAAAGGAGGCTTATCTCGCTCTCCAATCCTCGAATTCGACCTTGCACGAAAAGGTACAAACCTGGCGCGCGTCTTCCTCGTTTTTCTCCCTTTTTTTTGGCTTCCTGTTCCGACATTTTTTCCTTGCAGCTAACAGCCAATGTGCCCTTGTTTGTATTTTACCTGTGCAGTGTCTAACCTCGAGGGCTGGGCACCCGGACCTCGGTCGCGCTGGACAATAAAGTAGATTGCGCCGACCTAACGGTCGCTTTACAGCGCTCACTTTACTCCTCGCCTAGAGCCAAACAGCCACGCGCTGCGTCGCCTTGCAAAGGACGCGCGGAACCTCCTGCCTCCTTGACTTCTTGCGAGCAGCTGCTGTCGAAAGCTCGTAAAACCAAGATTGTAAAAGAGGCTCGAAGCTTGGATTCTTTCGCCGCTCCGTACCACCGCCTTTCCGTCATCCAGTCTTCCTCCGATCGTAAAAACTGCTCCCGGAGAGTTTAATGATCGCGATGATTGTCCGACGACCATGTGTCTTCATGAGCTCCGTCCGCGTGAAAATGCTCGATGCTTCGATCAAGGCGAACAAATTTTTCGTCGCTCCTTGTTTTGCTCGACGTGAAAAATTAAGTGCCCCTATGGGAAAATTATGCATTCACTGCTTTTATTGCGAATTCGCACGCGGGACGTGTTCGTGGAGCGGAACAAGGCGCATATATTTTCTCGTGGTGATATTTCATATTCAATTGAGTGCTCGAAACATTTTTAAGAACAATAATGTTCGGAAAAGTGTGCTATTGGTGCTGTCCAATTTTTAAACGCCTATTTTCATGTGGTTTTTTAATGAAATATTAGTTTAAAACGAGTGTCCATCTTTCGTAATAATGTACAAGTTGAAAATTAATTTATACTCCAGTTGAGATTCAATTTTTTGCTTGAAACGTTTAAAAATAAAATTATAAATCCGCCGAAGGTCTTTGTTCTTTAAAAATGTCCATGATTTTTTATGTGGTCTTTAAATTAAGTTGATCTTATTTTTTAAATTTATTTGCCTAATTAAACGAATGATTTGAGTACAATTATGTATTATAAACGAAGTGAGTGTACGTAATACGTATAAATTTTTAAAACTTAATGTAGCGTTTCATTCGCCAATGAAGAACAACATTAATTCATCGGGAATTTTACTTTTCATTTATTACGAGATTTTTAATCTACTCAGCTTGCTGCAAAAATTGTCGAGTTTCTAGAAAATGCGTGTTTCATAAAAATATTTATTATGCAAAGAGATTTTAAAATTTAAGTAGATTCTGTAAATAATTTCTTTAAAATTTTCCGTCAAAGTACCCAAACTTGTATAAATCTCGTTGCTTTCGGAATTTTAATAATTTTAAATGAAATTCGACCAACATAAATTTAAATATTCAAAGTTTTTCATTTGAAATTATGGAAATATTTAAAATGTGAATATTGAGGTAAGGGCAGAGTTTAACATAATTAAGAATTCTAGTACTATTTGTTATAATTTATGGTGAGAGTTCAATGAAGAAAATATTAATTAGTATAATTCAGCAAAAAGAGAACTACAACTTTAATGCCAATGTGATTAAAATATTACTAATTGAGTATACAAATATTTCATAGAGCATTCTTCTATTACGTTATTTTTGAAACAATTTAAAATTCTAGTAATGATATTTAAAGAAATTACAGTTTTAGCTTTCTTACTTTGTCTGCAATAGATAAAACAAGTCTTAAAACGTATTGTTTTGCTATATTTTGGTATTTATGATAAAATGATGATCATCTATCTTTTATACAAGTCGTTTCAATATTTGAAAATACTTTTTAGCTTAATATTATATTTCAATAAATTTGAAATTAAATAGCTTTTACAGTAGGCTTCGAATATATTATTATTACCCGAATTACATAGAATCTACATTTATTATTACAAAGACACATATGTCTCGTAAATTTAAATGTATTTGGGAAAAGTTTTAAAAGCATGACTGTATGAATGGCCGTTATATAGGCATACGAGTGTATTCTTGGAGTGTTGGCTTTGTATTTACTTCACTTTTGGTGCTCGTGTTTCGAATAAATTTATCTTCAACAGCACCTTTCCCTAAACGGATTCCTAACCTAATAATGGGCTTACGCACCTTAAGGTTGCATGACAATGAGAGGAAATTCTCTAGAAATCTCGGGAAGTACTTCTCCCATTACCCTGGCTATCGCGTGTGCATCGATTCGCAATTGCCAGTCGCCACTGGCCTCATTGAAAAAAATACACACGCTTTGAAGGGGCGACCGTCCAAATCCCATCACTCGAGATAACTGCAGTTTAAGAGCTTGTTCGCACAGGGCAGAGAGAGAGAGAGAGAGAGAGCCGACGTATAGCCATCGATCGTTACACGCCGTTTCGTCACTGCGCCCGAGCGAGTCGAGGCGTGCCGCCGCTCGATTCCGAGCTAATTTCTCGCATTATCCAAAACACCGAATAAAAGTCATTTTGAATTGTCCTAATATAACGGATAATGGACGCACGCAAATTAGTGCAGCTATTTGTCACGACGACGCGGCGACCGCGCGTCCTTGATGATATTTAATTCGTGCGCGAAGCAAAAAACACGCGAGAACATGAATCAAGCACATTTACTCGTATTGCGAAAATTTCTGGGCTGCACTCAACGGCGAAGGAAAAAAGTGTCACGATTATGCGGACGGGACCGCCGGACATTGAAGAATAGAGACGCCCTGAATATTTATATAAAGTTGTTTCCAAGTTATTATTATATTTCACTTGTGACTCGTATTTCGATGCACTTGTAACGGCGTAAATTGTACAAATAAATTTCTGTTTTCAATATAAAGTTGTAGGCAACACTTTTTTCCGAGTGTAGTACAAATGTCGCTCGAGCGGTAATTCTAGACTATCGATTAATCTGAATGTCGATTATTATTAAATAATAATTTAATAAATTGTCTTCGGTACATCCGCGATGAGGCAAAATATCGTCGATATTCTATTCAATATCATTTAAACAAGTTCGCCAAAATTCCTCCCCTTTATTCGATCGCGCAACAACATTTGAATCAAGTGCATTTTACAATGCTTATGCATTTTATAAAAAGAATTTTCCCTGAAACTTGCTTGTATATTTAGCATATTTTTTGCCTTAAAAAGCGTTTACTTTAAAATGGCTCCGATTTTGCATTCTTTTGCTCGTACTTCTTTGTCACGGTCGATCGCACTTCAACTGGACTGATTTATAAAGTAAGTTGAATGAGAAAAGTTTTTGTTATCTTTCAAAGACCAGATACGGGTAGAAATATTCCGAAGTTACTTTTTCGTGCAGCCGAGTTGAATTTCGAATTTTAACAGATTGTATATTATTGCGCTTGAATTTCCAAACTTTACTGCTCTGATTCAGATAAGGTGTTAATTCAAAATTATAATGAAATAGTAGAACTCAAGAATATACTCCAGATGCACATTACAATATATTAAGATATACCGTACCTTAGAACTGTAAGTCAAGATTTGTTACGCTAAAAGCAGAGTAGACGTTGCGAATAAATTTGATTAATCCCGCATTAAAGCAAGAGTCAGTTTTATAAAGTTCTGGTGGTACATAAACTGAAAAACTGAAAATGCGAGTTGTCCGCTAAGCTACGCTCGATATCGATAAATATTCAATGCGCCCGGGCTAATAATAATTTATTATTATCCCGTTAATTTACAAGACGGGAAAATACAGCGAAAATAAAGAGCGACTACTCCTCGATTATCCGTCGGAAGGCGGCGCGCGGGACTTGACACCGTGTCCCGAAAAAGGAGCGAAATTAGGGCCCGACGGGAAGCGGAGTGCCGAGGCTCTCGCCGTCGCATCGATTAATCTTCCCGGAGCTGGAAGAAGCTGCGCCACGTACGCGTCCCGACGTCGGACACGCGTTTCCGGCCCCGCGCGCGTATCTCTCCCGGCATTGTCGAATTTGCATGCGGCAGCCGCTACCTCCTGGGTTCTCCGTCCGAGAGCCCTTGGAGATAAAAATTAAATATGTATCTGGGTTACGCCGGAGCGCAGCTCGCTTTCAGCGAATATTATTTGAAGTCTTAATAAATATGGGTCTTCTGCTCCGGCTTCGCAAGAATTGGCTCTGCGTTTAATTACATTAACGCTGGACCGCGTCAAATTCGCCGGAATGCGCTAATAAAATTATCGACTCTTTACGCCGATGTAGTAAATTAGCTTTGGCATTGTGACGGATGGCGAACTCTTAGGTGTATGCGCGAGCCGCTACGTGGAAATTTCATCCAAACGATGTTGAATTAGGGACACATTGATGCAGGAAGTTTAGCGGGCGATCGAGCCTTTTATTCGTCATTTTGCGATTTACCAGGAGATTTAAAAATATAACGCATCCCCCTTCATAGGCACAACTAGTGCAAACTTTACCCCTATAATTACGCAGCTTCATTCATACAAATGGATAACGTTTATTACTACGAATAACGTAATGTTGCTGGGAAAACAACAGTTACAAAAATAACACCCTGTTTAAAAGCATCGAGCGCGGTATTAAGACGTAGCAAAAAAGTTCTAAAAGGCAAGCTCGAAACGAGGAAAAGAACCAGCACCTCCGCAATTAATTACCTACGCTACTTTCGCAATTTTATTCGGTAATAGTAAATAAGTGAGCGCAAAGTGATTAAGTCAGACGCATTCGAAAAATTTTCCATTATAATTTGCGAGAGCTTAAAAGGTCAGTGCATGCGTGCGCGCATAAAAAAGCCGGGAGAAGCAAAAAAGTTACACACAGCGTTCAGTCGGTGCAAAAGCGTACAAAGAAAAGCATGCGCCGTAATAAAGAGAATAAGAGAGAAGTTAGCGCGCGTGCGCGGGAGAGCGAGCGAGAGCGCGGCGAAGAGGATTGGGGAAAGAAAGAAAAAGAGAGACGGAGAAAACGCGCGTGTAACGTACACGCGTCCGCGGATTAAAGAGTTATTTGAGTCTCCGAGGCGGCCATAACTCTCCGCGGCTATTCCCGTCTCGCCTTCCCTCTCTCTCGCCCAGTCGCGTCCGTCTCTCACGCTCCTGCCTTTCTTCGTGTTTCGCCTGGAGGGACCCTCTCGGCCGCCGGAATATTTGAAGATGGGGTGGGTGGCTTCTCGCACGCACGCACCCACACGCACAAGCGCGCGCACTTGCTCTCGGGGGTTCGAGCGAGCGAAAGAGACGGAGCGAGAGCGGGAGAAGCGGGGCGCACTACTACTCGCGCGCGCAGCTGACAGCTGTTCCCTCGGTGGGCCGGCGTCGTCGGTGGGGAGGATTCAACCTAGTCGCGCCCCTTCTATAATGGCTCCCTTTTCTTCCTTTCCCAACCAGCATGGCTGGCCTCTTACTCGACGCTTTCTCGCTCTCTCGGTCTCGCTCGCGCTCACGGCTCTCTGGCCTAGCCCCGTGCTACGTCATAGAAGCCCGAGAGAGGGGCCCATCGTCGTGACGTCACAACTGTCTAGCCGCGTGACGTAGTCAGATAGCGGCGAATGGCTAGTCAGTGGCGGCGCGTACATGTGCGTGCCCTAGTGTACGTACGTTTAACGGCGGAGGATCGTTCGCTTGTAATAGCGAGTCCCGCAGTTTCTTACGGCCGATTCACTCGATTGTTACGGCTATTTTTGTAGCACGACCGCGAAATTAGAGACGCTGAGATAAACGATCCCACTCGAGGAACTCCAGGCTGTGATAATCCTGAACTTATGATCGAACCAAACTCACGCCTTATTTGCACAAGACTCAGAAGGCAAATAAAATGTTTTACCCCGCTAATGTGAATTTTCATTTTTGTTCAAATTTAAATTCTTACGATTATTTATAAAATTGCAAGTAAATATTTGACGGAAGCCAATGTGTGGATAAAATTGTAAAAAAAATATTGTAGTTCGCTTACTTCGCTTATGCGATATGCAAGTTTAAAAGAAAAATCAGGTTTTGTTGCATTTGCCTTAGAAATTTTGAAAACACGATTGGTTTTTAAATGTTGAAAAATGAGTATTGGCCGAGGTAAGAGATATTCCTATTTAATGAAAGGAAAAGGAAACGGCTTCGGAATACTAATTGGCCGAAAAACGGCGATAGATTTGTGAGACCAAGGCATTAAAAAGTTGGCTTTAAAAACACCGCCGTCACAATCTTATCCGACGCAAATAGAAGAAATCGCAGCAGCTATTACTTGCACTAGCGGTTGATTCAGCAATAGCAAAGAGTGTCTATAAAGCACGTAAAGTGTGAAAACCGTCGTGGAGTGGCTCGCGGGAGAGACTTAAAAAGAAAAAGCAATAAAGCAGGTTAATCCGCATCGGTCGGAAATAATTCTCGAATGAAAATCGACTGAGCGCAAATTCATTTATCGGATAAAGGGGGCATCGCGGGCGAAATACGAGGCACTCGATCAAGACTCTTAAAGTTAAGCTGTATCCGCAGTATCGAGGGGGATCCTAGTCGGGTGGGAGGGAGCGAGAGAAATCACGGCCACGGAGGCGAGGCTCGGCGCTCTCGGCTAGCGAAACACGGCTCCGGCGGCAGCACCGTCAGCGATAGGCAGCAATCGTAAAACAAGCGATTTTACGAGCCGACCGCGTGCATGCGCTGCTGCTCGTGCGAGCGAGGAACAAGAAGAGGAGGAGGAGAACAGGGGTGAGCTTTACGAGCGCATAACAGGCGCGTTTATGGCCGACGATCACATGGCTGCCGGTCGCATACCTCCACTACCGGGAGTGTGTAACCAGGTCCCGCATAACCCACTGCAGGGAAAACAAATCGTAAAGCTCGCCGGCGGCAGGCACCGGATTCACTGACCTCCCGCAACCACTCACACGTAAGCACACGCGCGCAGTCGATTTGGGTGCGCGCGCCTCCTTTTCGCGTCGGATAGACGGGGACGACCTCCAGAGCTCATTTCATTATCGGATTTACGTGCGTTGCATAATATGGGATCAACAACTTCCTTGTCCCTTTTATATTTCCTTGTCGCCTCTTTATTGCTATTAAATTGTTTAACGCGTTACTTTTTTATTTGTTGTCTCCTCGTTGCTCTTTTATCGATCGATCCTCGCCGATAACCATTCTTAATATTTATTCAACTCTAAACTTGTTACGAATGTATCAACATTTTCGCGTTTAGCAATTTTCCTGCGACGTAATTACCCTGGCATATTAATGAAACACGAGCCTTTCGACGTGATTTATTTTGAATCTTCACGTAGCAATAAAATAGGATCTAAAAATATGCAACGATAATAAACTAGTCGTATTGTTAATTACAATTATTTCTGCACAATATGACTGATTAATGCTGCCTATAACTTTGTATTCAAAGTATAGAGTATTTAAAAACTGTAAATTGCCGAAGCCTAAAAAAAATTGTAAAAGCAGGTGTAGATTTTTTGCGATACCGTTCAATGTCATGTCAGTATTAGCATTGAAGTGTATCAATTATGTTTTTCCCTTAACATTTATAATTGACTGTTTCTACTAGCTATAACTATAAATTACTTATTAACGATTATAAGTTAATAACTTATAATTGTTATCGATGTGTGCATGCATTAAAAATTATAAAATTTATTTTTTCCTAAGAAATATTATAGTATTATCATTGTCATGTTTAATATAATTTAACAAACATGAATTCTTTTCACTATATTATATTAATTACTTCTTCCAATTAACTTGTATACACTGTGATTCATACGTCAATAATATTCATTCATCAACGCTGGAGACTTAGCGTAATCATTCTTTAATCTACGGAAATTATTTGCCATGTCTAATACTACATTCAATCATTTTACAAAAAAAAAAGAAAATCAAAATTTTAATAAACAAATATTTTTTTTAACAACTACTTAAAAGTTATTATTATTTATTTTTTCACCATCACTGCGTATCTTTTACAATTCAGTTTTGAAAAAAATGATATCATAGGGAAAAAGGAAAATGGAAATTAATGAAATTCATAACTATCAAATAATACTTTAACTGGTACTAAGACATGAAATTTCAACAAATGAAAATGTAAAGATTAAAGTTGAAAAAGCGAAACTCGAAGTTTGAATCATAGAAAGTAAGAAGTGAGAATCTTGCAAAGTCAAAAGTTTACGCGATACAGTCATTAGAAAGAAGACTTTCTCACAATGCAACAATTTGAACACGTAACGCTGCACGAGCGTCATTTTAATCATCGTCCATTAATTAATTCAGACTTCCCATGCTACTTTTAAAGTGCTGCGTCATTACTTAAAGCGTCAATGATTACGTCGACGGCGAGACTATCGTAGCCTCTAAATAATCACGTCATCGAAAGGTCAAAGTTCATCATGACAAGGTGCGTGGGCAAAGACACGCGCCAGGGAAAGTAAAAACTCTCCCCTAACAGATAATAGGCACTCGTTTTTCATGCAAAACAGTCGGCCCCGCGAAGAAACACGAGCGATAAACGATAATTTTACGAGGAGTACTTGTTCGAGCGAAACGGGAGAAATCCAACGAACGTTACGGTGGGGGCGGAGGAGTGGGGATGTGGCATCGAGTCTGCCAAGCGCGCGCGAGGCTTCTTTCGATCAATGGGCCGCGCGAGTGCGCGCACACTCCACTCGGGCCTGCCGTACTATTATTTCGTACTCGACGCACACAGCCGCGCGCGCGCACGTACACAGACACGGAGTCGATGTAGTTCAACAGCTCCGACACTAGCGACTGTTTTACTGCCCCCGAAATGGCCAGCGAGTTTGTCTGCACGATCGTTTTGCGAATTCTCGCGGATAGACCGATGCGTTCACCCATGGGTATATGAGCAGACCCCAACTTTTTCAACGTTTCAATGTCGGCGCACTTTTTGTCTTAATGCGATATGTTTGCAACTGCACTTTTAATGCCACGGGGGAGAATGACACACAATGCACGAGATACGGCTTACAAGTGCACTAATCTTTCAGTTTCTCTTGAAGCAATTGTTTCAACTGTCGCACGGGTAATTGAAACTCCAATAAATTATCATAAATAATAATAAATAAAGAAAAATATTCACACTTAAATATATTTACAAAACTTGATAATGAGCTATTTTTTATTTCAACTAATATATATATATATATATAAATTATTTGTTTAGAATCGCTTGATATCATTCTGAATTGATGAAACGTTTATTGAGTTTGATTTTTCGTCTATATTAATTTGGTATAAATTTTCTCATGCTGTGGACCTAGGACAATAATAGGATAACCAATATAGATAATAGGATTATTATTGTGTTAATAGGATTATTATATTACTGAGTAATAATACAAAAACTGTATTATCCATGCGCGCGCATTCTAGGTGATCACTCAAGTAACTACTACCAACTTTAAAAACTTCTTTTTAACCTAGCCATTCTGAAATTCGATTCAAAATAATTGCAATATGCATTTTAAATAAAATTGTGCGTTACTTACTTCAGTTTTTTATATTATTAAAAGGAAATATAATAATTTGACAATAACATATTTCTCTATGCATACACAAATAATTACGTTATCGAAAAATTTTATCAATTCATATTTGAAATAAAAAATAAACGCGTCAGATATTTTGTTAAATTGAAATATTTGGTTGATATCTATTATGAATCGTGCTGCTTTAATTACGCACTGAATGAGTTATCGAACTTCATTATTCTGTACGTTATTCCTTTATGGCTCGGATATACATTTATTAATTATCAATTTTAAAGATAAGTTAAAACAAAGAATATGTTAAAATTAGATAAAAATTTAATTAGAAATATAAACAAATCATTGTAACATAAAAAATTCTTTTTTATGCCTCCAAAAAGGAAAATGTTAAAATCAGTACTAAGTCACCTATGTTTACACTTATATATATATATGTTTAACAAAGAAAAAATATGCAATAAATAATAGTAGATTTATAGCATAATACAATGGTAAAAAGATGAAATTGCAATATATTCGTACATGAATACTTGAAAATCATTTATAGTGCTCGGAATTTTTTTTAGAAATTGAGATTAGTTAACACAAAATTGGATTTTTTACTAAATTTCATTATATTACCTGTTATTACTATATAAATATTATTATAATAAACACAAATTATAAAGAATTAAATAGTTATAAGCTACTGACTTCAGAAAATGTTTGCAATAACTTATATATATATATTTATTTAAATATTTAAAACTAATTGTCTTTTTCCATGTATAGTATTTATTTAAAAATATGATAAATGTATCATCTGTAGAATTTTTCTCTTAGAGTTGTCAAAAACATGAATAAAACTAATGTGAATATGTATATTTTTGATAAGAAATTAAATTTTTATCGACAGGAACCAATTATTATTTAATGAATTACTATTAGGCTATTTATCGACATCATTCTTTATAAGATGTTCCCACAGTATTCGGGGATCTACCGAACTACTATAACTATAATTCATGGTGACGACAGCAATGACTTAGAATAGTTTTGTATTTTACTTGTTCCTTATTGATATGGAAAAACTTTAATTTTCTTATTATAATAAATAGAATGTTAAGTCTGATTATTATTTTTACATTTTTTCTCTTCAAAATTATTTTTTTAACTCTTTCCAAAATGTTTTTTAAAATATAGTACATTTAATTGGTACTTGATACGTTTATTTTAAAAGATTTTTGATAATAAATTTACAATGATTTAGAAAATTTTCAATATTAAATAATAAAATCTAAAACTATCTATTTTATATTTATTAAGCTCAATAAATTTAAATATAACAGAGAAAAAAGATTATTTTTACAAAAACTGGAGGAAATAATAAACTCTTTATAAAAATCAAATGTCAGTTTTCTAGATCTTTGATATTAGAAAAAAGGAACTAATGCATAGAAAATAATCTACCTTTGGCAGCACTTACAAAGTTATATAAACATTTACTTATTTATCGGTGTCTTTTACATTAACTGTAGGTTGAATATTTAATACAACGATTATGTTGAAAAATATAAGTGCACAGCATGGGAAGGGTCGAACGATGTCAGTGGCTGCGGCGACTTTGGTCAATAAATTTACATGTCGTATTTTTTTCATAGCAGTCATTAATATAAGAGTTCCTTTAGATTACTCCTTTCTACCCTTTCTCTCTTTCTTTCGTTCCAAGCTAATCCCAAGAGACACGCGCTATTATTGTAACGGAAGAAATTTTAACTCTGGGTTGAGCGGCTTCGCGAGTAAAAGAGAAAGAAAAGCGGGAGTTAAAGAAAGAGAAAGACGGAATGTGAAAGCATCGGAATAAGAGAGTGAGCTTGTTCGCCCTTGTGCACAAGTTGAGAGAGGAGAGAGAAGGAGAGAAAGAGAGCCGCAGGGGGTGATTTATTTGAGTTAATTCCAATTCCATTGGAGCCATGAGGTTACGAGAAAGAAAAGGACGGACGGTACTTGAAAGGCAAGAAAAGGCCAAACCAAAGGAGAGCGAACGAGAGACGAAGAGGAAAGAACGTAGAGAAGGAGAAAGAGTATACAGAGTGAGAGAGTGCGCGAGTGGTCGAAAGAGAAGGCTACTATATACTATATATACTGCTATATACTATATAGGCAAAAAGTGGGGGCGGATATTCTTATGCAATTTGCCAGAAAGGTTCAAGAACCCGGGAGATCCCGCAATTTATCTTGCCTTATGTTACGCCGAGCCAAGGCAGCGGAAGATAGATGGCGTCACTGCCTCTACGACTAACCAACCCCCTTTACCTCACCCACACCAACCCCGTACCGAGCTCCTCTAGCGCCCAATGCACAGTTCTCTCACTCACTCAGTCACTCTCTCACTCTCTTTCGACCACCCCCTCCCCAGCCAATGAGGGACGACCGCGGTGGCCATCTTGGATGGAGAGTTATTGAACGAAAAAGATGAGTAAGAAACCTGTTATGGGGGTGCGTTGTGCCTTCCTTTCTCCCTTCTCTATCATCATGGGAAGCCGGACTCTCTCTCTCTCTCTTACTCTCTCGATTTCAAAAAGTCATATATCTTGCGCACTTTTGCAGTATGGAGGGAAGAGCGAGATGGATAGATAACTGGGGTGAGCTCGTGCTTTCGCGCTATATTGATCAATTGCTTTGTCGTGCTTTGCGCCACATTCAGCTGTTTATGAAGTAGCAGGGCTCTGGAAGGAAAGCAAGACAAGTACATGAAACGGTCTCACAGCCAGAGCAGCGGGTAGACTGAGACTAATTATATAATGACCGTGTAGGTGTTTAGCGGTCAGAATGTACACATTTCCCAGGAGGACTCGATCTGTTGTGCGTTGCGCTTATAGAAATGGGTTTGCTCAAAGCCCCATTGAACGCAAAAGAAGGCGGGAATCACCTTGTTTGTACCAGGTCATTCGATCGTTAGGTGATAATTTAATAGCCTCATTCGCGGTTTTCCAGCCACCGGAGTAGGATTTCTTGTTTATCTCTACGCACGTGCGCGTAATCACAGGCTTACACGCAATCCTTTCATTCTGAATCCCCAGAAAGGTACATAAAAAAGGTCGATTTTCGCAGGTAATATGAACAGGTTCCACGCAAAACCACATCGTTTGCTTTAGAGGATTCCTTTTGAAATATGTGGCACAAATTCTAAGCGCACGATTGTAAACATCGGATGGTATAAAAACTAAAAATTCACAAAAAATAGCCGCGCATAGCGCCAGTCAAAAGTAAAATGGATGATAATGTGTGTATTATTTTATGACACTATTCTTAACTTGAAATATTATCTTTTTTCGTAGAATAAGAGTAATTTCAAAATTAGAAATTAGAAATATTTAATTATACAGTTTTGCACTGCAATATTCAGTTATTTTGAGAATGAAACAACACAGAGAAATAGATATTATACCGATAGTTGTATCATCTTTTTATTTTATTTTTGGTTGTAAATTTATAGTCCAGCGTATATAACGATAGTACGTTAAATTAAAACAAATTCAAGGATTATTTTTAAATTCCACAAAGTTGACAAAAAGAAATTTTGTTCCCAAGGTAATATTTTATTTTGTCGAAAGATCTTGAAACCCAAAAGTTATTACCGGATGTCAGTATAGTAGATTTATAGTATCGACTGAGTCAAACTCGACATGTAATACTTGCACGATACTCACGTCCTGTAGTTTTCTATTTTAAACAAAAATTAATATCTATTTTAGTCAAGGTTAAATTTTTAATAAATTTTAATCAACAAATGAACAATTCAGAAATTTACTTTAATGTTGATCTTAAAATTAATTTTCTTATTATAAAAAAAGTTTAAGCACTGTTTCAAATAAAGTAATTACAATAAATAAACTTATCGAAAAATTTTTATTTTTTAAATATGAATATATTTTTAACATACTTTACTCGTACTACACAGAATCATTCATCAAAAATTGAAACCTTATTCATTACCGCAGAAAGTAGTTTGTTTCGTGTTATCAATAAATGAAAAATAATTAAACAGTGTAATGTAAAAAAATGTTTAGACATTAAACAAGTATGTGGAATTAAGTTAATGCTAAAGTTCAGGATTTACATGCATTCTAAGCTGCCGTACAAGGTCACTTCAACATTAGATCTTACAGATATATCAGCACTCAATATACTCACTATGCGTCAAATAAATTAAAATTGCATAGCCCTTGCAGCGCAATAACTGTCGCGTGTAGCGTAACAAGCGCCACAAATCGCAGTCGAGTTTTCGTCTGGCACCTCCAGAAATGCCTTGCGCATCCTAAGTTCATAAACACGTGCGACACGATGAAAGCGAAATTTGCACGCGCGGGTGGCACGAGTGTCGTCTCGATCGTGAGTCGCTTGTCAACGTGATTTCCGTCGATATTCCCCTACTCCCAGGCCCGTGTATCTAATTAGCGGGTCGAATTGCCGACGTACCGCATCTGCGGGACTCGAGGCATCCGCGATCGATTTTATCGCCGATTGTATTCCTACTGTGCATGATGAATGCAGGTTCGGTTACCCGGATGAAAACAATAATGCGCCACCGGAATAGTGATGCACGCGATTCTGCTGCAAATGGAGTTGCATATCTTGATAGAAATTAGTCCTTGGTTAAACGAATTCGGTACTGGAACTTTATACGGAATTACTGGTAATTGTGCGAGCTGTTGAGCTTTCCTCGTTGGAAAGCTCCGGAAACCAAGTACTTTCTTTTGCTCTTTTGCAATTTATAGAGTTATCAAAAATTTGAAAAATATTTGTTTCGGTTGATCAAGCGGAAAGAAAATATCGATTGAAATATAATATCGTTAAAAGTCTTTGAATTAAAATAATTATTTTAAATTTCTTATTTATGCAAAGATTCTATTTCTTTGAAATAATTTTGTAAGTATAACTATATTTTCCAACACTGAAGTAGTTAATCCCTTATAAAATTAATGAAAAATAATTTTTTTACTTTGTATTTAATTTGAATCATTTATCGGCAAATATTGATTTTCAAAAATTAATAATATAAATTTATTAGTTTCGGTTATCTTTGTACTTCTGCGCGCCTACTTTTTGTAAGATTGTAATAATTTTTTTTTTTTTTTTATCAACATTTGATTATGAAACGATAAGCAGAATTAATATTCAAGAATACATCAGTATTATCGAACCTACAATTACCTTTAAGTGGTTATACAATCACTGCATTTAATACGTAATCATTCATATATTGTAGAATTTTAATGACTTCGAATATTTTAATGATACGTGGGTCCGGTATGTTTTAATGAAGCTTCAATTACATGGTTCGGGTAAACATTTTAAAACATGCTTTAATTTAGCCCTGTAATATTGATGTAAAATTAGATTTTACTCAAACGCTATTATAATGTTCCATTAACAGAACGCACACAATTTGAAGCGTAGGGTATGGTAACCATCCCTACAGCTTCGATTCGAACCTCTAACCTTTCCCGCCGCGCTTCCTTCAACCCACTACGAACTTGAGCAGTCGTTCGTCCGATGGCGCTGGGCTCTTCCCGATTCGTGCACCATCTACGAGAAATCCCGAGAACTACGTCGAGACCACGTGTTTGCTCCCCTCCGAGGTGCTAGGGGGGAGAAGGAAAGCCTTGCCGGGGTAGGGGAAGCTCGAGTGAGGGACGGGATCCTCGTGTTCCCGGTGGTACCCGGGTGGGGGTACACAGCCCGCCACGGCGCAGAATCCGATCGATCATTCCCCGGCGCTCACACCGGCGTGTTTGTCCGCGCTACACCGGGACCAGCCTTCAAGCGCCGGCATCCCCTCCGTGTGCACCACCCCACCGGTTCGCGGCTCTTCCCCGCTGCCCGGTCGGGGCTATCACGAGGTCCCTCCGGCTTCTCCGATTATATTTATGCGCCGGCTCGTGCCCAGAAAGGTTTATGTATCTCGGAGCTTACTCGCACACCCTCGCCATTCGCCCGTCTATGATCCAGAGCAGGCCGATTCACCCTCGATCGGTGGAGGTCGCGCCGCGCCGCGCGTGAGTGAGTCGCCAAGGTTATGAAACGACGAGGAAGTGTCCGCGTCGCGGCCTTGGGCCACGCGCAGACGAGTGTCAAGTGAAGCGAGCGTCGAGCCTAGCCAGGCACGAGAACTCACACCCCCACTGTCGCGCCGATCGAGAACGATTGCGTTGGGGATGCTGGAGCCATCGGCGCCGCCGCCGCCGCCGTCGTCGTCTTCGTCGATGGACCGATGACGGCAGACTGGCAGATGCTCCGCGACTGTTACGCGCGACACCGCAAGTAGACGAGATCCGCGCCGATCAGCCGGTTCGTACCTGTGCCTCGATCACATTTTCCTCGTCCGCTCGCGTCCCGGCGCTGGAACGAGTTTTCACGTCTCGTGTGCTCACCGACGCATTACTCGCTTGGAGTTTCCTGGACGCGAGGCTCGAGGCAATGCTAGAATAAGTCGTACAATGGCACTCGTGGATTATTGTTGTGTTCGACAAATCTGCCATTGTTGTTCTTTTTCACCTTTTTCTTCTGCGGACGACGTTTCATCGCGCATTTTTAACGTTGACAATAAGTTTTATTCCAGTAATTCTGCTGGTTGTATTAAAACATGAACATTTATTTATATTATTGAAGAGTAGCGAATTCGTTTTGGTACTTCACCCGTTTTTCACTTTTGAATACGGATACTTTTAAGACTGGACGGTAACAAGACAAAGTATGTCTAGTAAATTTTGCTAATTATATTAATAAGCCGCATCTTGCAAATATTTCAAGCTTAACTAATTAACTGTGTAAGACAAAATGGACGAACGTGAAGTTATTTAATTTACAATCTAAATTTAACAATGTTTTACACTTGTAATTGACTTTTCACTTATTTAAAGCGCTCGATATCTTTATACACGTTTTTCACGCTATAACGAAATACTCGTAAAAAATAAAATTACATAAGAACAAACTTGTATAAAAGTAGTTTATAAATAATTTCTGTTGCCTGTTTATTCGAAACTCATCTGCATCAATTAAGTAAATTGTTGTAATGTCACTCTTACTAATTTCCCCTTATCTCTATAGAATACAAATGTGTTTTGAACATTGCTAATTATAAACAACAAATTTTACATTGGAAAATTATTTTATACAAATTGCTTTTAACGTGCAATAAAACTAATTTTCAGATCATAAAGTATCATTCGTAAAAAATCACAAAAGTAATTACTAAGCAAACTGGAAGCGAAATATTAATGTTCTTTTATAGTAAAAAATCAAAGATTTTCTTAAACTTTGTAAATTTCATTAGTAAAATTAATCTAAACGAAACAAATTGTATAGTAATTAAGTTGATGAGAATTAAATGCTATGGTGATCTAAAAGTTATTAGTCACCGGTACGTGTAACGTTATTCTTAATTTTTGCCTCGTGTTTCGGTGAATATAAATGAATTAAAAATTAGTATTTACAAATATAAATAAAGAGCATTAACATCGAAAGTAATTAATTAAGCACGAATAAAGAAGTTATAATAATACTGCGCTCGGTTATTTTTACCTGGGGAATCCTTCCATTAGATTTCGTTTTATAAATTACAAGTTCAATCTGCGGTTCGAGTCGTTTCCCGCGTGATCTAGTTAAGGTTAAAAACAAGCCTGAAAAAGCGAGATTACGAGGGAGAATGAAGAAATAGCGCCTGGAAATTGCACCTGAAAAATACAGAGCCTCGTGCGAGCGACAAACGAGGTGCCGGTTGTCGAGAAATGTACGCGGATACAGATCCTTTCGCGCGCTCGCGCATAATGTACCTTGGACGGGCTTGAAAAATCCCTGTTGTGTTCGCCAGGTACCGGCCTACACGCGCGTTTTAAGCGCGTTAATGCATAAAACGCGAGCGCGCATTTATGCATGTGGATATTGCGGCCGCGGGAGCATAAATCAAAACGCCTACGAGCGCGCGCCTGTACGCGGATGTGCGTGGCGCGCGCTTATCTATGTCCGTCACTGCGTCTGTGTTTCTCTCTCTGTGTGTGTTGTGTGTGTGTGTGGTGTGCGCGCGCTTGTGTTTCTGTGGATAGGCGTCTGTAACGGCACGTAATTTATTGTTTCAGGTAAGTGACGCACTGCAGCTCCAGGGTCCTCCTTATGCGCGGTACGCATCATCCGCCTTTCCTGACAACGACGTAAGCACCCATCAAGTACATTATGACCGTTTCAAAACGAGAGTAGCGCGCGCAAACACGTTCCACTGCTCCCAGACGCGGATACCAGCATCGATATCAACAGTCGAGGGAGTGAAAGTGTCGAGTGAGTTCTAAGGAGTGACTCTAACGCAACGCGAATATTCATGCTCTTTCTGCGGAAATGGTAGCCTTGCACCTACTCCGTTTCAGGCGAAATTTCTCCTATTGTTTCGTAACTCCCCTGACAGCTTTAAGCTTTTTATTTTCTTGCTCGATTCCTCCGGCGACTAATAAAGTATTTTCAGTGCAGCCTCGCGTTAATAAAATACGTTATTGCGGAATATTAATGAGCAGAGGTATGCGCACCGTTAATAATGTTGACACATGCATGCGTCGTTTGGTATTTTTGCGCCAACGTAGGAAGAAGACGTCGGTATTATTTATTTATCTTTCAACATTCTTTTCATCTGTTCGAGTCCGAAAAAATTGACAGTGTTACACAATTTCACAGGGTGTCACTAGATCGGTGCGACATAATCATCGTTAAAAATCATTATATTAACGCAAATTGACGAACTTTTGGATGCCGCGAGTTATCGCCTCGTTTAGCAGCGCGAGCTAACAGCGGTAATGCCCCGAAAACATGGAGAAATTGAGAGAAACATCGATTTTCCAGAGGCGGCAGGCCTCCAAGTATCATTACGGTAATGTTCCTCTCCGCCGATCAATTTGTAAATGAACCACGAGGGAAGAGAGCGTTCGCCATTTCAACCCTGATGCGCGTTTTGCGATAAAAAGGCGCTACGCGCATCCATTACGCGGAATCACTTTCCATTCTGTAATAGCAGCACTCGCCAGCCCGCGCTACGTATATTCCAATAATCACAAGGCCCGTAATGCCTCTATATTAGCGCAATAGCTTTTGAGCGTTTTGCGGGCGAGATAAGGCAGGAGTGCTCGCGCGAACGAAGGACGGAAGAAGCGTTCGCTCTTTCACACAGGTGTAAACGGGTTTGAAGGAGGCAGGATGGGTATTAGCCGGGTAGAACATTTCTCTCTCTTCCTCGAGTGCGATTGGAAGGACGGGAGAAAAATAATAAAACAGGAGCGCAGCAAGAGGGAGAGTGAGTGCGCGCGCTCGAGGAAAAGAAAGCCGGAGGAGTCCTCGTCAACGGGGCAAAGTTAGATAGGCCACACACCGGCGGCTTGTAAAACACGCGGCGAGATTAAATGCTTCATTAATGTGATTAAAGTAAAAAGCTGCCTGAGTAATGAGCCGCGGTGAATCATGCGCCGGTCGCGCTGCTATCCTGAGCCATTCCCGGCCGGACAATTCCATGTGTTCCACGTGCTCATCGTTCGCTTCGTTCGCTTCGTTCGAATTTACGTGTCGCCACCCATATACGTGACCCTTTTTTTTCTCTCTCGCCTCAGCGGAACGCGCGTCCGCTTTTTACGCCACGGCACACGAGTGCACCATTGACGCGCGTTCGGAGAAGTCCGTCGACGGGAGGGTAATTAGTCTAATGGTTTTGACGAATACTCCGGAATTTTTTACAGGCTTTCCGCGGAATCCGCTAAGTGGGCTAATGAAATAATTACTTACCATTGCGCCGCTTTAATCAATTGCATTGCAATTTTCAACGACATTAACATTCCTCGGGGTTTCTCTGCCGATTCCTCGTAATTCTTTGTAAGGCATTTTTACTAGGGCTCTAGATGGTTTTACAGGTACACTTTTTCGAGCGGCAAATTATGGGCGTTCGACGTCTCTGCGCCATATATGTCGTGTTAAAAAGATGCAATTGCAGATGCAATTATGCTGCGGATGGAGTGATTTTCTCACGGGAGGTTCGAAGCAATTCGAGGGCGAGTAAAGCAACCAATTTGACGGGAAAAGGCACTCCGTTGCTATTAGTTTTGTAGAAAATCGCGCGAAGAGGTAGATTCACGGAAATTCGGGTGGAGAACCGTCTGCGGAACCTACGAACCCGTTTGATGCTTAGCCGGAAGTACAGAACGTTAGGGCATACAAGAACGGGGTCGTTCAAGGAATGGGCACGAGCATTCGGAGTCGTTGTTGTGGTATCGGACCAGCTACGCTGTCCATTTCCTCTCTCTCTCTCTCTCTCTCTCTCTCTCTCTCGTGCTTCCAAGCTCGGCCTCATTCTTCTCTCCTCCCTTTTTCTTTCGCGGCACTTGGGCAAAGACGCTCGCCGACGCGAAGATAGAGAGAGAGAGAGAGAGAGAGAGAGAAGGAACAAGGATGGGATCGAGACCGGTCGCACGGCGAACGCTCTCCCGCATACCGCAGAAACCTCTCCTCAGGAACGCTGAATGCGCCGCGCGTCTCTACCTGTGCACACAGGTAGATCCTCGCGTCTCTTCTCCGCCGCGTTCTGCGCTTAGGCAATTTTTCCATTCCCAGGTGGACGTCCGCGTGGTCCTGCTTCTTTCGCGGCCGCTCACGGGGATTGAGAAGAGCCCCGCGGTCTGGACGGGGGCGCGTCCCTGCGCGGGCTTTTGTAAGCGCACGACAGACCTGCCATCGCGTTGCCATACAAACGTCTCCGTCGATTACATATGCTCCGGACGTGTGTATGGGTGCGCGTACATGCGTTAGAGGCATCGGGGCCCTTCTTTCTTCGCTAAATACGAGGGTGGGAAGCTTCCTTGCCGACGACGTCTCGCGCCTCGCTCTGCGTCCTCTGCACTCGTATTCTCCTCCACAGGATCTGAATTATGCGAGAGAGAGAGAGAGTGAGAGAGCCTCGGCTTTATCCGGTTCTGCTTCGAGGGAGCCGACAGCGTCGTGCAGTTTTTATATTTTTCTTATGGAACGCGTCTCTCTGCTATGCCCAGGATTTTTTCACGGATGCTCTTACTTGCGTCGCTGAAATCCGACTTTTCGCTCGGCTTCCCGACTCTGCATTGTCATTTCGACGATTCCGTTGCTCCTTCTGCTCGATGCTCGCTGAATTACGCGCATAAAGAAATTCGCAGATCCAAAGCTTCTGATGTAATCGTGAGAAAGTTATTGTTTATGCGTCGTTCGTATTTATAATGGCTCTCGCTCTCGAAGCATCTGTTTCCTATTCTTTATAGTAATGCTACTAAAATACTCAAACCTTGAAGCATCTACGAAACACTACGAGTGATATTTTTCTTCTAACATGGATTGATTTATGTATATTTTTAAGTCGTTGAAATATTAGAGAAGTAGTTTGAAATAAAAGTTGAATGATTACAGAATAATAACGGAAGATCGATTATTTCTTCGGCAAATTGAACTGCATTCAACCTTTGATCTATTATTTAAATCTAGTTTATTATTAAAATTCGCGTGCACATTTTATCGTTTATTATTCTTACTTCTTATTTTACAAAAATGAAAAATTATAATTAGACATCATTCTATTATTCGTACATTTTTATATTATCTATGCATAACTCCATTATAAAATACTTGCCAACTGCAAGTATAAATTTTTCTAGAAACTTATGGTATTTGTTGAAATCCGTTTGTAAGCAAATCTCAAAAATAAGATCCAGTTATAGGAAAATTAAGAAAACTGACCCTATATCTCGATTGCATTTTTTTTATTATTATTACTCGTAAGTCATTAATATTACACATGTAATATAAAAATATAGTAATATGTTCAATTTATGGAAAATTCAGTTTCGTTTAAGCAATAGGCATTTATGTGAATGACTTGTTTGAGCCTTATTTGAGGATCACAACTTACTAACGTTAACCTACAATAGATAAGAAAACTAAAATTCTTGGATCGATCGTGTATAATCACCGAGAAAAGAAACTCGGTACGGCATTCGGAAATTACTAATTACCTTAATCGAGCTCGTAAAAAGTATTTACATATAATTCCTCGCGTACATTGCGACGAAACCGAATGGAAAAACAGCCGACAGGACCCGCGGTCTCGATTTCGCGTCTCCTTGAGCACGATATTCTAGGCTCGTGGCCAGTTCGGTCTCCCTCTTTCTCTTCTCCTCGTTCTCCGCACTTTTTCTCGCTCGTCCTACAGCGAAGAGCCTCTACTCTCTCGTTGCATCACGTGCAGAAGGTGCCGAAGAGAGAGAGAGTGAGAGAGAGAAAGAGAGAGAGGTAAAGGCACTGGCTCGCGCGCGTCCTGACGCAAAGTGCAAGCAGGCAGATGCGATTGGCGATTATGCACTTACGGCGTTAGCCTGCCTCGACATACATACCACCTTGGACACGTGTGCGAAGCATACCACGTACAGAGAAACACACGTACGCACGAACTGCATAACGGCCGCTCGTGCGCGAGGGTAATGCATCTTCGACGTGACATCGGGCTCCACCACTAATCGCGCGACAATCTTACGCTGCTTCGAAGCTCTGCGCCCACGGAAAGAGTTCGCGCCGGTGGTGAGAGAAAGAGAGTGAGAGAGAGTACACGAGTGTGTATCTGCGTATCGAGGAGATACACGGAAGAATCAGGCCGAGAGAGAGAGAGAGAGAGAGAGAGAGAGCGTGTTTTATTCCGCGAGGAGGGAGGCAAGTCCAGCGGCCAGCCGATATCTCCGGCTCCGCAGTACAAACGACAATCGTATAATTAGGTGTCCCCGGGGTAACACCATATACACAGAGTATCTTAAGGACGAGGACACATAGGTGTGTACAGGTACGTACGCGCGTCGGTTTCGCGTGCGCGTGCACCGGGGGGCGACGCGCACGGCCTCTCTTTTTACTATCTGTGCTCATCTTTGCGCGCGTCCGACGCAAAAGGCCTTTATACGTGTACACGCGTGTAAGCTCGACAGCCGCGAGGAGAGGATGTGCTTTGGATTCCCTTTTATTTGCTTTGCGTGCTCCTCGAGCGCGATGCCTTTCTTGTGCCTTCGCCCGCGGGTTTTGATACGAGCCCGTGCGACTCCTATCAAAGGGTGAAAAAATTCGGAAAGTTCTCGTCCCGCGTGCCGACGAACATTTGTCTGTGTTGATCGATGGAGAAATGGGAAGCTCCGATTTTAAATGCAAATTAAAAATGTCCGTTTGAAATTTCATCGAAAACTGATAATGGTTGGGGGAGGGGAGGGAGTCGACGACATCGTCTAAGAATTTTAAATAACTTTACTTCGCTGAACAATTTATCGCACATGTGAGTTCTTACTAGGCGGGTGGATTGAAAAATATTGCGAGTTTCAAAATAGGAGCTTTTGTTTGAAAATACCTCACTCCACATCGACCGCCCAACCAAAAATAAGTGGCAATCGTTTTTGGTAAACTTTTCCTATTCCCAGTGCAGTTACTTGCCATAATTAGATACGTCTCATTACGTATCACGAACTCGATAATTATTAGGGTTTATCGGTGCTATCGCGTGGCGCTCGTTTATAATTTGGACACGAAAGGACGGCTTTAATATCGTGCAAATCTTAAGGCACAGTACCTGACATACGAACGTTCGAGTACAGAAAAATACTCGAGTTGAGAAGAGCAACGGAATAATTAATGATGTGGTTTTGCTGTTGCGTACACATGCGTGTTTGTTCAATCTTTTTAATTTATGCGCGGCTATATCACAGAGGAGTGAACAATCAAGTCCATTCGCATGCGCCCATTACTCGAAAGAAAGATTTATTTATGCGAAATACAGTTGTGTGTCAGTTAATAAGCACGTCTTTTAATAATCACAAGATAATTAATTCTTAGATAATTGGTACATTATGTATTTGTTTTTCTTTTCACGAACGTTACGTGCGTTAATACATTTAAGTTAAATGAACCAAACGATTAAGTGGTCATATTATTTACTTTAATAGCAATTTATCTTTGAAGTCACTATTTCATTTAATATAATAAATGCTAAAGAGTTAAGTGTTTACTGTGCAAATTTTTCATTCCATTCGAATTTGTCATAGACTCGAATGACTTGTGATAAATGGTTCAAATTCTTACGAGACAAACTTATTCGAATAACCATAGTAACAATTATTATTTTATTAAGGTGCTTGTATTCGCTTTTAATGAAAGATTTAAAAAAGGTTGATTCGAATCAAAATATCCTCTTCTTAATCACAATGAAGCATGACGGTACAAAAATAAAAAGCATTTAGATTAAAAATACATTGTTGATAATTAATATTAATGTAGCAAATGTTTTCTTTTCGTATAAAAAGCTTTTTGAAATATTAGGGAATTACGAGCGTTTGAATTGAGCTCACAAACGTAATTGCACGAACTACAACTAGATTTCTTAAAAAAGAACTTTTTAAAAGTTTTCATAAATAACGATGCTATTAACGAAACGTAATATTCCAACGACTTATTCAAACAAAATAGTTCGAATATTTTCATTTCTAAATAATAATGTTGAAACAATTGGAATTCAGCGTTGAATATTTTAATTTACTTATGTGAAATGCAATAAAATGAAAAAGTAAGTGAAAAAATTCCATCGGACAAGCTATAAATACGACTTCCCTCATTAACGGAATATTCCGTTGGCAAAAAAGTCATATTCGCGTGTTGAAATAGGCCAAACATGACAGCAGTAGTCATGACAACGAATTTCGTGCTCGTACAAAGGGAAATCTCGTGGACGTTCAGTTTTCGCAAGACGCCAAAAAGTGGATCTCTCGGATCGAAAAATGCCGGTCGGCTTCGACGTAGCAAACCTCCATTTAACACGATACAAAAATTGACGCTTATTATTCGTCAAAGGTATGAATATTAACGCGCCAAACTCGAAGGAAATGACTTGTGTTGCACTCGTGTAGCAAAAGCCATCAGATAGAGTTTTTAACGCTTCCAAGACACGATACGACTGTCACTTCGCGTATAAAGTCGATTGTGTAATGACGACAATGCTAGCCCTTCGTCTTTACGCTTTTCATGATTTGGACTGATAGCACAATGTGTTAGTGTTTACTCTGCATATTCCAGTTCGTGTTTGCGTTAAATAATTCTCATATTGGCTCCTCGGTATTTTATATTTGTAGGTCAATGGATTGTGGAAAGTAAAATAATATTTTTTGACAAATTATACGTGTTTTTTTAGTACTCGAGCGTTAAGAAGTACAATAAAGATTTTAAACTTGTAAAATACTTAAAAATATATTGCGAACGTGTAAATTTTTTTTATCTATATAATTTGCATTACTGTTCATGTTTTAACGTAACTTTCTAATAATTTATCAAAAATAAATTTTACTTTTGATTTTAGAATTAGATACACAGAGAACTTTTTTTCAGTGAAGTTTCTTTTTTAATCTTACAAGCCGTGTCATTGAGGAAAATTTTGTAAAGTATAAACAGCCAGCTTATACAATGTCAACATCAATTATATCAGAATAGAGCTTGAAAAGAAACTTACAGACGTTATTATTATTAATTTTAATAATATTGTCTATAATAATAAAAACACGATAACAGTTTAGCTGAAAATTTCGAAAATAGTGTTTTTTGTTTAATAATCTCTTATTACTAATAAACTGCTTTTTAAAATCTTCAAATGTATTCACTTAGGTGGAATCAGCCACCCAAATGTATATAAATGAAGGGAGGGTAGCGCTAGGCGACTCATTAGAATAAATTCACGCGTGTATGACTTGAAGTGCTCGTGTGTCGTGTCTGATACCACGCAGCCCTGAAACATACAGAATTCCAATTATAACCGGGAAAAATGGCATTCTTGGAGTTTTGGTCGAATAGCGCGTTACATAGGCATCACGCGATGCCCAAAAACATGTGTACGTCCCGTGCATGCACCCTTAGCTTTATATCTCCACCTCCATTACTTGCGCCACGTCGGTGAGGTACAAGATGAACCTTCCCTTTTCTACTATGATTAACAGTCCGGCCAATGGCAAGTGATCGAAATACAGGGTGAGGAGTGATTTCAATTAGCCGGGACGCCAGATAAGGGATGTAAGTAGATGTTTCTTCCCTTTTATTTCCAAGTTTAGAGGCGTGTTTCGGAAAGTGCTTGGCTTTTACTCTTGTTCTCTCTTGGAGTCGCATTCCGTGCCGTAGTAGATTATTTATTACAACGATATTACTATTAATTAGCGATTAAATTAATAAAGTCACAGGCTTATTTCGAGAATAACCAAGTTTGATGGAAATTATTAATAAGTAAGTTGTTTAGAAAATCGCCAATTGTGTTTTACATCGCCTGAAATTGGAATTCGCAGCTTAAAGCTTCGGCATTAATAATCGCAGACATTAAATTTGTTGATCGTATTCTGCTAAATATTCATATTATACTCGAACTTCTCGGCAAAACGCAAAGTTTCGCAACACTAACTCGCTTGGGAATAGCCAATAAAAAAATTAAATATCCTGTAAAAAAAGCAATGCGTCTCGCCAAACGTTCGTCTCGGTGAGAATTCAAAGGCCGTTATAGAAGTCGTTCGAGGAAGAGTCGAGAAAAGTTATTGTTCAAGCAAGATTGCGTACGCAATTTTAAATGGCAGAAAGGGAGCCTCCGAAGTTCGTCGAAAACGCGGTGAGCCGCAACGACGCGCGGGTAAGGCGTCGGTATAAGTTCGTACCCACCTCCACCTGCGAGGCTATGGGTATATAAAGCGACGGCGGCGTCATGACGCTCCTGCAGGGCAGCTCGCAGAGTTACGGTTACAAATCACGCGATGCGTAATTGCTAGCAGCTACTGCTGTATATACACGATGTTGCGCGCTGCGGGGGCAAGTCGTGAAGGATCAGAAACGCGCGGTGGAAATAATGAGAGAGGGGCAAAAATGCATGGCTGCTCAGCTCAGGGGGTTGAACGCGTACACGTGTACAAATGGGAGAAAAAGCGGGCACTAATGTTTCAAGTACAAAGAGTGAGATAGCGAACTTTATAAACATGGATGGCTACTGTTTTAATGATCTTCCATTTGCTCCGCTGCTTTTTTACACTATCGTACCTTTATCTTTATTTTTAGCCGTTTACAGAGTAGTTGTAGTAGATTCTTGACAATGATTTATTGGTTTTTACAAAATAAGGTTAATTTTTAAGTTGAGGAGTATTGATTAGATTATCAACAAGCAATCGAGTAAATTTCATTCGTTTCACGTTTAGTTAAGGCAACGATATAGAACAAATGACAATAAATAAAATGACAACCACGATAAAAATTAAATTTTTATGCAGTGACAACAAAAATAATAGTATGCATAAGTCGTGAATTTTTTCTTTTATTTGCTTTTATTCATCAAGAAGAAAGAAATGTTAAATCCGTTTTTGATCAACACTGAGCTTATGTCGTGATATTATTATAGGTTTTCAAGTTTCTAAAAAAACTGATTAAATTATTCTATTTAACGTATGATATTGACTAACATTCTGAATTTCATAAAGAAAACTAAATAGTGGTAGAAATAGAATATGTGCAACGAATACACGTTCTAAAAATAATGCTTTGTTCGAAGGAAGTTTTCGAGTTGAAAAAACCATTACAAACAAAAGTGTACTTAACGTAAATTCGTGTTTTAAAAGCGACCTCAAATGTATTATACACTTTATTAAATATACCCCAGCTGAAATTAACAAACGTCTTTTTTCCGAAAAGAAATATCTCCCGCGTCATTCAATTCGCACTTGTGTACTCACATTTTCGGTTTCTCGTTGTTCTGCCCTTTGTACGGTCAGTATCTCGGGGTCGAACTGTTAAAAGCATTCGTTGCTCCTCCGCTCCTTCACTGTAATTACAGATATATGGAAGGGAAGGGAGGCTCGTGGTTCCGAATCGAAGAACGTTTGGCGAGTTGGAATTGACCAAAAACAATAATGGCTTTTGCCCACACTATGGAAAAAACAAGAATCGGGGGAGCCTTCGAGTTGGAAACCGAAAAGAAATTTAGGGAGTCGAAGAGAGACTTCAATGGCTCGCAGACTACAAAATAAAATAGTGAAAGTTGCAAGTGAATCGTAAAAATTAACTTGTAGTAGCCGCGCAGGTGACATTTAAATTACTGATACAACGATTTTTTCCAATTTTTTACTTTTACACGCATCGATGAGATACTGCACGAGTTTTAGGTTTCAACCAGCGTTTTCAAACAAAATTTTAGGGCATACTTGATTATTCTCATAAAAAATCAACATAAACAGTGCCAGTTTAGCTATTGACTTAATTTTTCACAGCAATGGAATGTTCCAGTCTGATCTTTGCGCGCAGTTGATTTATTTCGCGAAAGTCCAATATCTTAGAAGCGCGGTCAAAATGTCTCGAAAGCCAGACTCGCACCGACCGCAAATAAGCCATTTATCGACTTCGCTAATAAACGACAGACGTAGGCAGGTCTACCACGCATTCCCATAAATAGCAATAAAAATAACACCAGACAAAACAATAACGCAATAATCGTGAAAGTAGTTCTCGATCCCAAGCTCTGCCGATAAAAATACAAGATTTACCAAGATAAAATCAATGCGAGTAACACAATAGTGCTCGGTACTCTCTATCCCCCCGAGTGGCATCGTGTTCACGTGTAGGCCTAATACATATAATACGAGCGATCGCTTCCAGATTCTCACCAGCAGTCGACGAGACGCGTGGGTGTGAGCGGGGACGCGCGCTCAAAAGGTTTCACTCGCACGCGGGCGGCTCGACTTCCTTTGGCTCCGACACCGCTATCGCACTATCAACATCGCACTTCGTAACCCTCCCCGCGGTGCGTTTCGATCTTTTATCCGGTGCACGATACGGTGCTTTCCTTCCGGGCGCGCACTCCCCTCCCCCTCCATGTCGAATCGATCTACGACCGATTGCTCGCCTAATTTTCCTCCTCGCCGACACGGCATTCAATTTGGCAATGAAATAGCCCGCAGCCTTGGCGCTCTCTCCTCTGGCACCGCGATCGCGCGTCTCGCCGACGCGTTGCTCGACACTGCGCGCAGCCAAATGTCCGGGTGAATTCAGCACCTCTCCGCGACAAGTCGGGCATCGCACTAGACTATTAGAGGGCTTTAAATTAAAAATGAACGCTCTCGTCGCGAGTCGGCGTATTTGCACACGAAATTTACATACGACGAAATGCCAAGTACGTCTCTCAGGGGAATGCGCCTTCGTTGAGAAATACTACGTTTGCGAGTAATTATTTGCATTGGAAAAGACTAATTGATCGAAGCTGCAGGAGTAGAAAAGCCTTTCCACAGCTCACGACGAAACTCTGCCGATAAAGAGACGGAGTTGCACAAGCTGCGCATACACTTAAATGTTTCCCTCTAATTCAGCGTAACAAAATTGTCGAGCGATTGCAGAGCTCCCGTGCATTCGTGCATACAAATGCATCATCGGCGGCGATCGGATCGATAGGCCGCGACTCCAGACCTTGGCGTCGTTCATTGAGGCCTGCCGTGGCGCGAATATTCGCGTTTTGACGAATCAAATTTCGCACCGGCCGCCCAGAGGGAGGGAGAAAAAGAGACAGGGAATGAACGCTCTAGCGGTGATGTCAGTCATTTTGCAATAACCAAGCGCTTGACGATCGGCGACCTTCCCTCCGCGCATGTACACACGCTGCCGTAGTTATACGGCACGGGCGTGCGGCCACAACACGTGAGGCGATCGATCTCGGCGGCGGCTGCGACGGCGGTGGCGGTGGCAAGAAGCGGCTCTCGTGAAAGGTAAATCGTAAAACACACGTACATACACCGGTGTGCCGTCGTATTATCGCTATCGATAGTGTGCGCCGCGACGCGAGTAGCAGTAGCGGGCCGAGGCTTTTCGTCAGGCCGATCCGCCGCCGATCTCCGAGATCGCGAGCGTCCGATTTATTTCGTCGATTCGCGTGGCTCTTCCTCCGCCTTCTGTCCACCTTGCGAGTTTTCTTTCTTTGCCGCAAGATCGGGCTTCTTGTGATTTATTCGGTGCCGAGTGCGAAAGCTGCGAACTCGCGCCGTCGCATTTCTCGCAAAAACGTATTATCGGGGATGTTGGGCAGTTCCCGATGAAGAATTACGGACTTGTAAGCTTCTTTAATTGAAGTGTCGTCAAGTTTTATCAGTCGCTGCACTCGCTCTCGCTCCGCAACTAATGCGATGCATTTTACTGGGCTACGATGATCAAGTGTTGGAGTTGTGGGCTCTTTTAAGTAGTACGAAAAGTGTGAATAGTTTTGTTGTTTAATTGTACGTGGCACGGGCTGCTGTTGCCGAAAAACTTGATATGTCGCGACACTCGTAGCTAGTCGCTGCAGCGGATCTTTTTAACGTGAGTAAACGCTTTATTAACCGCAGGAAAAATTTGTCTTCGAGGAATGCAAAACCCGATGACTTTGTCCGTGATAGAGTCTATCTTTGAAATCCTCAAAGTTTTACAGGTTGTGCAACGCGCGAGTTAAAAATGCAAGTGGCATAGCCATAATTTAAGATTAAAAGAGGATGGTTGTTAATTATTGCTATGTATGCGCGTGAAGCGAAACGGGCATTTATATCATTGTCAACAGCTTTTAACGGTACGCGAATAGTACTGTAATGTTTTTGACTGCGAAGCGCGATTCAATAAGTACGCGTAAAATTTTCCTCGGCAACCTCTCGATGATTTATTTTTCTAAACGATAATACCTCGGCCTGAAAGAATGCTCGATGCATAGGTGCAGGCAACACTTTTTCAGCATAAGCGAAATAATATTTTATCGCGCGGAATCAAAACATTTAGCGCCAATTATGCGGGATTCAAGTGTAGTTAGAGTCGGGCATTCAATTACGTGAAAAATGGAAGTCGCACAAAAAACCGGCGCATACACATTTTGCATGGTCTAGCGATAAGCTTGTGCACACGTGCAGCTGCAGCGGCAGCATCGGCACAAGGGCGAGAGGGAGACTCTCTCTGCATAAGCCTTCAAGGTGGCGATTATTCCTTGCGAATCGAATGGAGGATGAAATTCCCGTGACCCACGGAACCTCGCCATGTAGGTATCCACATCCTCGTGTGTGCGAACGGTTGCATGGTGAGAAGTGGTTTTGCATATGCGTTTCGCGTCCGGATGCAAGCCGAACCGTTTCTCAAGAAGCGTCAAATCGCTCGTTTGCATTTTGTCTCTCCTCGCTGACACTCGATTATATTTCATTCGTTTTGTATATGTATGCACTCGGCGGTGAGGCAACTTTTTCACGCAAATACCATTAATGTCTTCGTAGGTTATTGTAGTCGGAATATTTATCGCGCGCGTTTATGTAAGAACTTCTTTTTGATATTAATCAGTGGATTTCGAGTGCAGCTCATCGCGACTTAATTCAGCCCAGAAATGGTGGGAATTACGCGACGATTTTCTTAATCGGCGTGACTGAACGATCCGCTAATTAATAATAATACCCTGTATTTGAAGTTAGTTTCGATATGCAATCAGCAGACTTGTCATGAAAAAGGAATGCGAATCATTTTGGAATTTTTTTCATTCGGAGCTCTGTAAACAAGACATATTTGTCAAAAGAGCCTTTAATGGAGCAAGAAAATGTCGACACATAATTGTTCTCACTTTGCACCTTTGAGCCGTTCAGCCAAATTGATTTAATCCAGTGATTTCGATTAATAATAAGTAAATTAATTTAGCGTTTGTCGCCTCTTCGGCGTTCGCGTCCGACTGAAAAAAGCGCAAAGGGAAAAAACTTAATTTATGACCTCGATCGAGAAGAGAGAAGCGGTTACGAGCGAATGGAAAAGTCGGAATGTACAAATGTACGCTCTCTTGCATAAGAAGCGCGCTTGAAAAGGTGAGATGGAGAGAAATGCGCAGAAGTGTATTATCTCTACGCATGAATCGCGAAAAGCAAAAATTCCAACGTCCAATATCCTCCTCCTATAACATAATATATATAATATATCTCGCAGCTTAGATTCGCGCGCCGCGGATGAAAAATGCACGACCGTAGGCTCGCGTCCACGGAAGGTGAAGCTGCGCGTGTAATTTGCCAGCGCGCAAAACCGAGTCGTGGGTGGTTGCTCGCCTCGTTCCGTCGTTCGTTCTGCCGGCGAGGCTCAGGATTGGTCGGACGTCCGACAGTTGACGGATGACGAGGCGGCCTTTCGGTGTTCCCACTTTTACGCCCCGCATTCGCTCCGAGAGTCTAGTTGCCCTGGGCGCGCACATTACGTGTATCCTTGCCCCTACGAATGGTAGGCTGTTCGGATTTCTTTTTTTCCATCATCCATCTAACCAGAGTTCACAAATAGTCCTAACGCATCTATTATGTTCTTTATGGTGAAAACACGAAACAAAAGGGTTATAACGGGATTATTAACTAAAATGGGAACATAACTCACGCACCTCTAACCTCTTCTATTTCTGAGCCCTGCATCTACTCCATTTCGGTTTCTGCTGCCTTCATCTGTGAGGAATTACTCTTATGAAATTTCGCTTCGGTTTATTTCGGGCCCGAAATCTTCAATTATAACATTCTTCTATTTTAATTCCTCCGAGTTTAGATTTAACGAGTGTCGAAATTGCGAGTGAAGAGTCGTTCATTATTAAAGCATGAATATTCACGATCTCCAAAATTTACTCACTTAACAATATACAAGTTTTAAAAAATATATAATCGCCCGCGCACAACCATTTTCCCTTTTCTAAAAAATAGCTATCCTACATTAGTTTGGAGTACCGTACAATGGCGCTGATAATACAAATATGTTCAATATTTTACCGCAGAGTAAAACATGACTGCTTCAATTTAGATTGTAATCTTGAAATTGCATTTAGTATTTATCTAACCTTGCTTCCTTTGTCGCGCACGCGCAACGCGCGCGAGTTTCTCCGAGTTGTCCAAAACTAATCACGAGAAAACTGTTGCTTTAGAGAATAGTTGAGTTCTGTATTATCAAAATCCTTGATCGCACTGCGCCGTCAGATGGAAATCTGGAAGGCATAAGGCAAGACACGTATAAAAGGCCGTTCGCTGTAAGCCAACTTGAGAAATCTAGCACCATCTTGAGCTACACTTGTCTCCTACCTTATCACCCTGATCTTGCAAATTAACGTGACTTTCCAGGCGAGATTCCCTGAAAATACACGCGGCATAAATTATTCCGTGGACTAAAAATGTTTAATTACTCTCTGGATGCACGGAGTAGAATTTTTTGTTCGAAAAAAAGTAACCGTTAAAATTTTAGGTTTTATTGCGGCGCAGTGCTGCACCTCGTGTGCGGCTTTTCAACGTCTTTCTTCTCAAATTCGTGCCTATAATTTCCATTGCAGGAATTTATAAAATAATTGCTAAATAATAATTTGTCAGCACCAGCCGGTAACTTATTGCGCTGTAAATAGCAATAATGAATTTTCGTGTATCTGAGAAGTTATCGCGCCCAACTTGGGCAGGATATCGAACAAATGTGTGCAAATCGAATCTGAGATCTCGCGCTATATCTCATGCTCTATTTCGCGTGGCTACTTGGCCACAATCGTTAATAGCTTACAAGTAATAACACTCGATAAAAATAAGAAAAATGTTCTTCTATCCGAGAATCGCTGAAATAAAACCCGTTCTTTGCCACTCGATAATATTCGCTTAAAAATGACGCCGTTTCTTCAATTGCAAATGCATCAAGGCAATGCTCTTAATTTATATGGAGGCAAAAAAGAGGAGCAATATTATCCGACGATTCGCTTAAAGAGTCGAGCTTTTTTCATTTCGTGGAAAATACCAAACTATTCGAGAATGACGAGTATCTCCGTCGGTACAAAAAACATGTAATTCATTATCTCACCTGGCTAACGTATACAGAGAGAAATGCCAGAGGGCAGCGTGGCAACGTTGGCATTCCGATTAAATCTCTGGACGTAGCAGCGTATTACGGTTATGCGCGAGCTAATTGGCCTCGTGCATACTCTTCCTTTTTGCCAATAAACAAGCGCCGCGGCGCAAGTTTACGCAAGCGTGGAAGCTGCAGCGCTACGCCGTATCGCCGTCTCCGAGAGATTCTTCCGTACCCATTTTTTTCTCGGGCAGAGTTCCACGGGCACTGGGTGCAGTCTCGGAGAAACGCAGGAACGGAACGACGCCGGCTATGAGTTACAGCCTCCACGAAGAATATTACTACCTGTCCGAGAGACAGCCACATCCCTCGTTCCGATGGGGGTATTATTTATTTGCCCCTGTTGTCCGTAATCGCCGATACGTCAACCGCGCTCGCCTCTTCCACCTCTCTCTCTTCCTCTCTCGCTCTCCTGCTCTCAGGGCGCTCGTCCGGGCAATCAGAAATTTCTCTTCTCGAAACAACGTATTTTTAATGTCCCTAATCGCTTGTTTCTGTTACGGGCTTCACCCGATCTTTTTTCGGCTCTTTGAGAGAATTAAGAACGTTATTGGGTCGACGGCGCACGGCGCCGTATCTATTTTTTTAATTAAATTCACACATACACGCACGGATGAACGAATATAAAAAATGTTTGTAAACACAAAGCAAGTGTTTGACTCGTATATTAAATGTTTTAATGTTCAATATAACACTAATCGCTCTCTTACTTGCAATTTATATACACCTCATTCGTGCACGTAATATAAAATCAATTAAACGTTGTCGATTGCGCGCATTCGCATTCCAAAATATATTATTTCATCTTTAAATTACGATATTATTGTTTAGAAACATACAGGACATTGAAGTGCTCGTGTTTCGCATATTCACATGTTTACTATAAAGTGGGAAACAGTTTTTTGTGTCACCGGAATGTTCAAATATTAAGTAATAAAAGAGGTGATGCAGGAAGCAGAGCGTGACAAGCCATTACGAACAGAGTTCCAAATATTTTCTGCCTAACTTTGGGTAAGGAGTGCTTTATATGCTATTTAGAGCGGTTAATGAAAAATTCGTATTTAAATTCTTCTGTATAAATATGAAATTAAATTATAAAACTAGAATAATATTTTCTAAATCCTTGAATATATGGTTTTCATTATGAGAACTAAATTGCTTTCTCTCAAAAATTCATCCGTACGTTCAAAATCAAGCTAAATCGCCATTAACGAAACGATCAACTCCTACGGTTGTTTTCTCAACTGATCGCGTCACGCGCACTCTCAATTGGTTAAAATTTCTTGCGAGTGTAAAAAGAAACCAAAAAGTCGAGGAAAGATCAAGATGCTGCCTTGTAGTGACCGTACAAGAAATCAAGAACGAGCGAGAGAGGGAGTGAAAAGGCGACAAAGATTTACGAATGCCAGCCTTTTTTCTTCATCTTCTTCGTTTTAACTAAGCCTAGACGTTCTATATATACAATCTCGACTCCTTTTCGCAATCGTTATTTTATCGATATGAGTGATTTCACAATATAAAGCAGGCGAATACCGTTAAATCCTACGCGTTGAATTCGAACTGCTACGATATTCTTGCAGTTCTTTTACGGATACATTTCTCTGGCATCTCCATTTCGATTTTAATAATGGAGTTTTAGCACTTCAGTGATATTAAGGGACCACCCAACTGCACAATAATATTGCTGTCACGTACAGTCACAGCCTTATACATCGTTTCGAAATCGCAAATTCCTACTGCGCTAGCTTTTACATACCTAAACTAGCCACAATACGTTTTACGGATGCACCGACAACACGGAACGTGAGCGAGTTTTTGAGATTGAAGCTTCAAGATCTTATTCGTATTGTTGTGTATCGCACTCAGAAGCAACAGCAACTTTTACGCGTCTAGAAACGTCTAATAAGGAATATTTTTCAAACCTGTTCCTTTGCATAAGCGGCGACTTTAAAAGCCGATACGAGATTTAATAAGTCTATTCCAAATAGTTATCTAATCGTGAGTCAAGTCGAATATCTTACATTTCTTTGATTGACTAGTTAATAGCGATGAAATTAATCGTCTATCATTAAAAAGTGGATAATTCCTTTTTTATGCAAATAAAAGGACCACCCAACCCCAATCGATTGCGTGTTTATTAACTCTTATCGCGCTGATGAATTGCGAGCTGGTATTGTGATATTTCAAACATGCAGTTGTTGACGACGTAAAAATAATCGTTACTCCGAATAATGGGAGTAAACAAGAGTAAAAAGTCTTTTTCTTCCTAGATTTGCTATATACAACTGAATTTACAATTTTTGGCGGTTAAAAAAAGTTTTTCAAATTTAAATCTCAACTGTCACACTCAAACGGAATTCCTTGAGAATGGAATGCTTTAACGCTCCGTTGACAAACCAATAATAAGTTTTAGCATCGATGAAAAACTAAATGCTCATTTGGTGGTTACGCGAGGAATTCCAATAACATTCAGCCACCCAAGCGCAGTCCAAAGTTCTACACAAATGAAACAATAAACATGTTCAATTGATATTACAAGAACGTTACAATGAGAGGATTAGGTCGATTGTAAGTGATTGATAAACAGCGCCACGCGTTCACGAATAGATGCTTGCGGAAAAGGCGACGTGAGTGTCGACCGCCTATGGCGCCAATCATCTGTATCGCGTCGCGCGACTACGTGCGCGGTTACTTAATTGAGCAGAACTAGCTGTTCAAGGTCTTTTTCTTTTCCCCCGTTTGAGCCACCAATCAAGAAACCGTTTTAAAGAGCAAATTAATGAATAATTAAATGTATAATTTCCAGTGGGCAATGCCTCACGCCCCGTTCGTTAGCTTATAAATCCGTTCTACCGAAAATAAAATACCTTTCATAATCGCATTATTACTTGTACTTGGTTTTATTATTGCACCATTCAAATGTTCGTTGAATTTTAACAGCTGAGTTTGCGCCACAATATTTCATCCAGCGCGATATGCTATATTTTAAAAAGATGCTCCTTTTAAGGATGACAAGAAGAATTAAACGAGGGAAAAAATTTCGACGTTGACAATATTATTGGTACAACAACTATTTTCGATGTAAAACCAATCAAAATTATGAAAGCATGCGTCGATTCATTTAAAATATAATCAGCTTCTTGTTGTACGAGTTCTGTGAAAAACAATATACTAATCACGGTTTTATTTGGATCGCTAGTTTACAGGAGTAACTCTTATTCCATACGTTTCATACGATTCTAAAATTACATATTTATACCCGTATAAGTGAGCGATTCCTTCGTGAAATGGTAAATGGATTATTTTGTTCTTGGCCGATTTCTATATTTGAAAAAGTCACGAATTGATGACGGAACACATTTAATGATTTTTCCCATTGCCCGCACCCTTACATCGCAAGCCATTAGTTTCAGAAAATAAAAGACCACTCAAAGCATCCAATAAAGACCGCCTCGTCTCCGGCGAGCGAAAGACAATCGCGATCCCGTTCCACTTTTCACCGGCTTCCTGTCCCAAGTTCAAGAGGGTCATTTCGATTTTCCCGCTTACGCACGGGCGACGGCGCTCCCTCTCTCGCATCTCGAGCGAACCCCCTAGCGACGGGATGCTGCGCGCCATCGCTGGCAGATGGCGGCTCGGTGTCATTCGGGCGGGCTACCGCGAAAAGCCGCCCCTCCCCTATCTCCAAGGGTAGTACGTGCGCGCGCCGAGTAGGGATGTCGAAGCGGAAGCTGCGCTGCGCACTTCGCGTCCTGACTCCCGAGCGACCACAACTGACCTACGCGATCTGCCTTGGCAGATTCTCCCGGTGCGCGAAGTGTTTACGGCGAGGCCATCGCACGGATTTATGGATCCGTGTGCTCCAGGGGTATCTCGCGCGGCATCTCGAGATCCGCTGAACGGCGCTCGTGGATCGAAAAACGAGAGGAAAAAAAGCTTAGAACGGACCCGCATAATAGAGTAAATATAGGCTCGGACGCAAGCGCAACTGCACCGGCGGCTGGGCCCTGCGATTTATAGGCCCACTTAATGTGCCATTGATTCCGTGAGGCGCGCGCCTCATTCCAAGACCTGGTTGTGACTTTTCCCGAAGGCGCTTCCTCCTCCGGCGGGAGGGCAGAGGGCCCTTGCCGAGATTTTGACTGATGGTGAGAAAACGACCTCTCGGGAAGAGGATCTTTCTTGCGGCTCCGCGAATAAATGGACGTACGGATGATTGCTCGGTTGTTCGCAGAGACCTCGTACTCGACCCAAAAAACAAATTTCTCGCGTAAACATTATTGTAGTTTGCGTACTTATTTCCTTTTAAACGTGTGAATTATTCTTCATCTTCTCGGCGTTCGCTTCACTTTTAAATACGCGTGTAACTGGATTATTCGGAAATATTGGTGGATTCGCCGTAATGGCATTTGAAATTGCACGAATAGCGCTGGAATTTTTATTTATGTACAGTTTATTATCATTACAGTACATTATGACACATTCTATTCGCGTAAAACATAATTTCGAGTCATGGAAAAGAATTATTAGCCACCTGTTTGTGTTTGATAAAAGTGCCTATAATAATATATCGAATAGTATATTAATTTTTACTTTTGCCACTGTTTTCGTAGCTTCAAATATTATAAGAATTTGTTTCGCTTCTTTGTAATTCTTACTTTCACTCTTGAAATTATTTTATCCGTGCATCATAAAATATATTATAAAAGCACACATCATGGCAATTAAACTAAGTTTATCGCGAAGCTTTTATAAAATTAATATTTATTAAAGATGTTCTTAAATTAGAATATATTCAAAATAATTTTTGATGAATCGACACTTTATAGAAAGTATCATTGGCAATATTTCCCCAACTTTTTTTTAATCGAGTCGGTCACTTTTATACTAATATTAATAGTTTACATTCTCTAGTGCTTGTGCTTTTTTGCGTTTTTTCTATTACGAATATTTTGAAGCTGCAAAGAACTCAGAAATATTAGAAATATTATCATTTTTATGTATAATTATAAAGAGCATAATAAATGAACGAATGGTTTAACGAGGCGCAACGGTTAAAAGTATTGGCGATTACTCGTGAAAAAAGGTAAAAAAAGCGGAGAAAAAAAGAAATCGTGAAAGTGTCGTTTACGTTGTATTCCGTCTTAGCCACAGAAAAAATAGAAGCTGGAGAAGGGCGGAGGGAAAGGATATTCGCTTGTTCATAAGCTCGATCAAATCTGCATGAGCGATCATTGTAATTAGCCACACCCGTATAATGCTGTCATCATTTCTTCGTTTATTAATGACGCGTTTAAGGCTAGCGATCCTGACTATTCGCCGCTTATTAACCGAGATTTATAATTTATCGGGTTACTATTCGTCCATCTCTGGCTCTCCTTCTCTATTCCTCTTTTAACTATTTTCTCTCTCTCTCTGTCATTCCTTTCCACCCTCTTCTTTTCTTACTCTACCCGAGTTGGGTATCCAATCAGAATTGGAACCGCGTCCTAATGTAGATTTCCTCATCGAGATGCGCCCGCGCGAGCACAAGACTCAACGCTGAACGCATTTGAATAACAAACGATATGCTAATTTCATATATCCCGTCATTTGGCTACTACATACAAGCGAATGCGTACGCTTGACACCTTATATTTTGCGTTGTCACCACTCATATTACTTACACACGTTAAACTTTCCTTTTTCACTTTTAACGGTCACTCAATTTTTATATAACTTGAATATTCATATATACGTGGGCCAATGATTACACTTTGTCTTTTGCCGAAAGTTCTAGTAGCGACGATATCGTAACATCTTTACGACGAAATAATAAATTCATATAAAGTGGAATAAATAATTGATCCGCTGAAATGGTTTATTTTATATCTTTTTTCTCATTCATTATCACCTATTAAATTTGAAGAGATTGTATTTTACAATCTTGTAACAAATCTTACACGCGTCGCTACATATGTTACGCCAAAAAAATGTTAAAGACGAGATATTTTAATAAACAAAGTAATTGTACACTGTACATGCACTAGCAGCACATTCGATAATTCGTTACAAAAGATAGGTTCATTTTAAGCTTTATAATTCAACGCAGTTACGAAGCAAAGGCTTCATCGAGTCGCGCTCGTAATTCAAGTGGATTACCAAATTAAACAAAAATATTTTTACAACGATTAAATAGAAATTGAATTATTCAAGGAATGTTAAGTTCGCAGGATAAAGGAGACATTCAGCTCGCGTAACATCCAAATGGCGCGCGTGGCTGAGCCCAGTCGACGATAATACAATTTGGATTATATTAAGCAAAATTAAAAGGAGGGAGGGCAAGGACGATGCACAATTCAAGATAATTCGAAAGCCGTCTTAGCGCTTCAGCTTTAAATCTCAGGAACCGCTTTCGTATCCTCGGCGCGCATCGACTTGGCTCAAAAGAGATTTTAATTAAACCCGCCTTTGCTGTGTTTCTTCTGATTGGGCGAGAGTGCGACCTCGCGATCCCCGTGCCTAGGGCATTACGAATTCGGTCCCTCTCGAACTACAAATCTACCCGCGCCTCCTTCGAATTCTTTCCCCGTTGCACAATCCATTTACATATACACCGAAGGCTATAACACAACCAAATCTACCAGCCGCTCACTTCCGTACTTCCAATCTGTGCTTAAACTCTCATTTCGAGGAATTCATCGAGCGTTAGAGCGAAATGTCGTTGCCCTTTAACGTATTTCAATAAGTCTCGTAAGCATACTTGGACGTAAAGTAAATTACATTAAACGTTGTCTTTCGCGACGTCGTAATTGCAGTAAATATTTGTACGATTCGGGTGATCTACGTCTTACAAACGGAGGGTGCGTTATAAGTTATTTCACTTCGGGCACGATACAAAGTGGAAAAATTAAGTTAATAAGCGAATTGCTCTTACAAGTTTTCGATAACTTAAATTTCGGACGACATAATTGAAACGACGTGCCTTTATCCGCGTACGCTGACCGGGATATTTACTTTCCCACTTAAGAAAATAAATGAAATAAGATATACGTTGATGCATTGGGCGCACGGAGCATTAAATCATGACAGAATCCACTGAAAGCTAAATATTTTTTTGTCCGTAAGTATAAATAGTAAGAAGCTACAAACGAGAGCAAAATTCATAGAGCCTATTCCCATTCTCCCAATTTCATCCTTCCAAAAAACACAGCGATATAAATCACTGATCCAAATGCACGCACTCGCCCCCTCTCTTTCTAGTTCTTTTTTCTCGTTAAACTCAATACAAGATTCGGGTCGGCAGAGAATAAGAAATAACCCTCGGGCAGTTTTAGAAAAGGCTGAGCGCTGCTGGAAGCCCCGAGGTTCTCGCGCTCTGCATAACGTCCGTCACGGAAAAGCTCGCACGGGCGCGACTCTGACGAAGGAAGTGAAGGGAGGCGACGGCGGAGGCAGCGTCGGTGGTGGCAACGAACGAACGGAGCGCGCGTCAGGGGGATGATGTCTAAATCTCCCTTTTGCGCTTCACGCTGACTGCCCGCCCTTTGCCGGCTATGGCCTTAGAGGTTCGGGATTCCTCGTCGTCGCCCCCGTCGCCTCCTCCCTCCAGCCCGTCACACCGACAAGTTTTCCGCCGACCGGCGGGGCGGCGGCGGCCCCGAAAAGGGAGGCGCTCGTGGCGGCGAGTGTACAGTCTGCCTCAGAAGTGTCTGCTTAGGTCTCAAGGGTGTCCATTTCGTTGGGCCTCCACTTTCCCGAGCGGATTTATCGGCGCTGCACGTCTAAGGCGGATTATTCTACACCGCGTCATTACCGTGTTTTGTTTTCGATTCTTTTCCAGGATTCCCCTTTTCTCTGCTCTTCCGACATTTATTTTATAAAACCAAATTTATTGTTTTCACGACTTTATACCGAAAGCCGTGGCATGCACTTTGATGTATTGGTTGTATTTTTCGAAATTGACGTGTTATTCGGGATTAGTTCAATTTTTTATTTTTTCTTCTAGGTGAGTCTTTAAACAATTGAAGTTTTTAAAGAAATAACATTAGTTAATTACAAGACGCGCGAGTAGGACAAATTGATTTTTGAAACTTTTGCTTATACGTGCCCAAACGCCTCTTTTGAGAAAATATAAAAAATATTCTATTGTTATTCTGTGCAAGGAATATTAAAACGTGGAATATTTTAAGAAGTTAATTGTCGCTTGGTATGATTATTAAAACACAAGAGATGTAAAGTAGTAATAAAATCAGTAGTATAACTAAATATTGGTATTACTTGTATTACTAACAAAATCAATAATTATGATAATTTTACAAATGCGTTAAATCATGAGATGAAAATATGTATTCAATTTCAATTTTATAATGTATATTAAAATAGTTCATTCTTTTTAATTTTATTTATACTTTTAAAGCGTTTGAGATACATTTAATTGATACGAATATTCGTAATCTAATGTTTTAACTTTTAACAAATTGTATACCTTTGTATTCAATTTTTTATTAAAAAAAATTGCTGAAATTTCGAAAATACCTATTCAATGTAAATGATAAAATATATTAGCAATATTTTCCATGAAATTTGCATCATTCTTAATTATAAATAATACTTACGATAATTAAATCTACTTGTAGATTTCGAGCAAATGAATTTTACAATATACATGTTTCTTTTCGTGTATTCAGTATAAACTTTCTTATCTTATACTTAGATTATTAACGAGTTGCAAGTTTTAAAATGTTTATTAATTTTCAACTATATATATGATAATAAATAATAGTACCAATAAATTTTCAGTTTAGAATAATTTTGGATTATCGATTAAATCACTCGACGCGTCTATTTTAATTAGTTCTTGAAAAAGTGTTATTATCATATTATCGTAAAAAATTCTTAAAAGTTCAGTTTTTATTGTACATGAAGATGTAAGCTTGGCAGATTATGTATATATATATATATATATATATATATTGATGAACTATATTACGGTTAATAAAAATGGAGCGTATCGTAAAAACTATCAGGTATGTAAGTATTTACTATTATTACTCGAGCGGATAATGGTGTAATTAGGGTCACGTGCGAAGATGCGATTTCCGTGCAAACGGCGAACGTACTGCTCACACATGGAGTTACTCATCTTAGGAGCAATCGATACATAAATATTTACGGTGATGCTAACATTTTGAGTCAGTACGGGAAATACAAAGCGTAGGTCTGATTTCTCGATCGTCGAGGCTACGGAGACGCTTCTCTTAAATAGAAAACTAAAGATTTAGAGCCCTCGATTTACGTAACAAGCGGAGACAGAGGACTGAAAAGGGGCCCCGACGGGTCGACACTATACGCCTGGCGAGAGCTTTACATTTTTATGGCAGTGAAAGTTGCGAGGGTCTTAAGCGGCCGCTGCAATTTTCACGAGACTCACGCGGAAAAATCGGAGCAGCGACGCAGACAATGTGGAGGTGAAGTTTCACTTTTTCCCGACTTGGCCGACTTTCCCGGAGAGGAACATAAGGTGCGAACGAAAGCTAAACGGCCAAATTAGCAGACGCTGGGATTTCTGGCCTCCAACGTCGCTTATGTATTATCGCTCCCTTCGGATATCCTTAATCACTTTCTTACGACTCGTTCTATCATTTGCAATTCCCCCTCTTAAATATTTATTATCTTTGTCAGATCTTTCACGCTGCTATCAGTGCATTATTAAAAGCTTAATTTTCAGGTTGTTGTTTTTTTAAGCAATTTCAAATAAATTTAACCATTTTTAGTCAATTTGAAATTTAATTTTTGTTTAATAGCTCCATATTCATCTATTGGCTCATTAGCTCGAATAAAAACTGAAAATTTTCACACTAAGCTCATGCTGATCAACCGTAATTCGTTTACGCGTGTAAATTTTATTTACAACGGACTAATTAGACTCGACAGCAGGTATCCCCAACAACGCTGCAATTCGGGAAAATTCGGCGAAAAACCATAAGTTCAAACCCGGACAGAACTGCGAATTAACCTCGGCCGATTGTAAACAATGAACACACCCATCGATCGTCAAAATTGTCGATCGTAGCCGGCAAAAGGAAGAAGAAATAAAAGAGCAGTCATTAGCCGGGAGGGCGAAAATTCATTTGCAAAGTGTTAACCGGCCAATCGGCTTTCAGGTGCTTTTTAAGGGGAAATTCGACTGTTTTATGCATATACATATGCATATACGTATACACAGAAATATACGTGCACGGAGCTTTTTTGATTTTTTCGTTTCGTCGCCAGCGCCGCCTACTCGTCGGGCATCGTGCACGCGCATCGCTGAATTCAGCTGCCTCGTTCGGTTCACGAATGAGTTATCGCCCGTCGAGCTGCTCTTTCATTTCCAGGCTGTACGCGGTTGGGCGCGAGTGGCGGTGGGTTCGGTATCGCCCAAACCGCCGCGCCGTCAGCAACGTTTTCCCATCTCTCCCCTTGCCCGCTCTTCATGAGCTTCGTACCTCTCTCTCCCGCCCCTCCCTCTGTCACTCTCTCTCTCTCTCTCTCTCTCTCTCTCTCTCTCTGTCTATATATACATAACATGCTTACTCTAGCTTTTTCTCTCCCCTTATTCTTTGTCTCTTTTCGCTCGCCATCGCCTATCTTCGTTCTTCTTTTTACCACAGTTCTCCCTCTCTCTTCGTTTACTTTTATTTGTACTGGGCCATTGTTGCTCGTTTAATTGTGTAAGGATCGAATAAATATTTTCGACACCAGCTTTCATTCGTATTTGGACGAGATAATCGTGTGCGCCACTACAACTGTGCGTCACTAGACTTTTTTATTCGACAACTGCGAATACACCGCCTTAAACTTTGTAAATTAATCTTGTAACATTCGAGTCGCTTTCGCCAAAACAAAGCAAAGTACTCGATCCTTATTAGCTAACGATAAAGTAAACGTTATTTAGTACGGATAATACGCCCCCGCTGAGGGCAGGCATCCAAAAAAGACGCCCGAATCAATCCTCTTCCCCCCCCTCCTCCCTCCCCACCCGCGTCCATCTTGTATTCAGAGCAACTGAGCCGCTTCTCGCCTACGGCCGCGATACTCCCTCGTCTCGCTGCTTCGGAGACCACGATAATCGGGCTGCGTTGCAGAGTCCGGGAGGAGGGTGTGCCAGGTGCCTTCGACGTTCCTCTCACGGCGTCGCCTCGAGATGCAGCCAAGCGACGACCGGCTTTCGTTAATTTAAGCGACCAATCGAACGCTCACTTAAACCGCGAGCGCCCGCGGATAAAGATCATCCGACATCGGCGTCCAGAAGTGGAACGGTTGTTAATGGGAAAAGTTATTCGTTCGCTGTCTTCACGTGTTGGCGCGTAGTAATTGAACAAGAAGAGTCGTATAATATAATTAAAACAGACAGGGCAGAGTTAAGTTATTTTAACGATATAGCAATTGAGTGTGGTGGTGCTATTTAAATCCGGCCTCATATTACTTACGATATCGTAGTTTTCGTGTGGCTTCGACTTATTGATGATCTCCATGCAACGAAAAGTGAATATAGTATTCGACATTGGAGTATTTTAAACGAGCCTAAGCGAAATTCGAAAAGCATTTTCCAATGTACCTTCGCTGCAAATTTCACAAAGGTTTCCATCGAATAACATCACTTTAACCTTGTTATCTCTACACAGAGTGAAAATTACTTTTCGCGCGTAAAATTTAGCCATTTATGGATAATGCGTACAGTACGGTCTGCAATAATCGATAAAATGGCGATGAGTATTCGCTTCGAAAATCGAAAATTTCTATGACCTTCGAGAGCCTAATTGGCATCAGCAGCATAGAAAGCATCGCACTTTGGCAAACTGCCAATCGGCACCGCCACCGGCACCATGGCTTCGTCGCTTGTTTGACGTGTGCAACATACGATATCGAGCGATATTTTTTTCGATTGCATGGTTGATCTTTCGAACGCGCTTCTGTGTACAGTCGGCGTATATTTTCGTCTATTCCCATGTGGTCTCGTTTCATTTTTTTTTTTACTGTACTTATGGAATAGAATGTAATGTATTACTTAAAAGCAAACTATAAACTTTGAATTAAAAGTTCAAAAAAGTGTTTTTTATTCAAATCTACTACTTAAATAATTTTTCATACAAATACAGAACATCTTAGAAGAATTTCTAATAAGCATTGGTATAATTTCGATAAAATTCCAGATAAATGAAGAAATATAAAGCAAAATTACTAACGTTCTAGCGGTGGTAAGATCACAATGTCGATTCGATTAAAACAAAGTAAATTTTAACATTTCCTTACATGAAAATTCTATATAATTCGAGCTAGTGTTTTGAGACGAGGAATCTCTAATATTCCTTCTGAAGTCCTGACGGCTTGGCAATTTCCTCCTTCTAAAGTTTTCCGGAAACTATGGTGGATCCTTCTCAAGGGAGGAAAATGTCTCTAGTTCCCCCCTCTGTTATCCCTGTCTGTTTTCTGCCACCTCCTTCCCTCCTCTTACTTTCTCTTCAAGTTTATTTTCTTTTATATTTGGTTTTATTTCCCCTTGCTTTGACGTTTATTTGCCTTTCGTAGCGTATTTACAATGGATAACATTTTTTAGCAATGTTTTTTACTATTTTCTTTGGGATACATAATGATAATGCTGAAAATGTCTGATAAGTAGACATTTACTTTTAAAATATAATTTATTTATTTGGGATAAATAATTATCAACTTGTTTACTTTAAATATGTACGTATTCTTTTATTGTTTAAGTAAAAAAAAAAAAAAAAACAGTGTTGAAATTATTCGCAATAATTGAAGAAGAGAATTTTACACTTTAAGCAGCTTTCATTACTTTAAAGTACATAAAATTACTTTGAAGCGATTCGGAAAATAAATTTACCGTGTTGCAGTCTGTAAATGGCAAATTTATTTTTTCATTTACATCAAATATGTATAAATTAAAAATTAACTCATTATTATTTTCTCGCTTGAGTACAGTCGTCGATCGATCTCACCACAAAGTTCTTCCGCATAGTCGAAATCTTTTAAAATTACCGAATGTAATAAAAATTGTATCATGCAGTAACCGTTTCCACCACAAACCATCACACTGTTTTTATCTTCCGGGCTTCCTCCGGTCCTCGTTCATTCACGCTTTTGATACATCGCATTCCCTCGGGCTCTTCGTCACTCGGAGTCACAAAGAGGGTGATTCCCAATTGTCGGACCCACTCGCTCAAAAAATATATAAGTCCTTCACAGCCTACGAGCGCGTACGTGCCTCGCACGCACACATGCAATCCGTTGCGTCACGTATCCCATTAGCGTAATTGCGCATCGATCAGATACGCGTGTCTCCCTCTCGCCTTCTTTCTCTTTTCGCGAGTATTTTCGCGAATGAAGATCGAGGGAGAAAGAACGAGATGGAACGAGCGCTGTCGATCGAAATCGTTCACGACTCGAAAATTACAGGTTTGCAATGCACGCGGGACGTACGTATGTCGGGGCCGGATGTGAGCTGCGTTCGCCATTGACACACGGTTATATATTTCATGCGCGCGTGCATGACGTTCGCTTGGTCGATCTTTCATTTTCCCTGTCGCGCAATCGAATTTATATCTACGGATAAAATTGCCTTGATATTTTCATTAATTACAGCGTCGGGCGTGCGTCTTTTTTTTGATATCCTGAAAACTGCCTTGCCCTCGTATCCTCGCGCTCGCGGTATTATTACTTCGATCGATACGCGTCTTTTGAGTTCAAATCCACTCGTCTACGCTGACATCGTTTTTTTTGTGCGCAATACTCTCTATAAGAAATAAAAGGATTAAGGGTAAATGCTTTTTTCGCTTTGAGACGTCTTGGAAGTTCACAATTTCCGAGTCTATGGTAGTGGATTCTCAACATCCCTTGGCTATTTCTAATTACTCACAGTCTTCTAAAATTAGACATTCGCAACGCAAGCTCCTTTTTTATCTCTTTTTTCTCGCCGGCCCTTTCTTCTTTTTTATAATATATACTCCTCTGTTTCTACATCTCTCTTTCTCTTTCATTTTCCTTTTCCTTCGAGCTTACTCTGGTTTAAATTGAAAAAAAAACGTTTCGTGCCAGAAAGCGAGCAAAGGGGGAATGAGAGAGAGAGAATGTGAGGGAAAATGAGCGCGGGGGCGCGCGCAATCAAGCGGATGCTTTCGTTTGAAAGCGCCAGGGGCTAGATATTCTTGACTCTCCAATCGAAAATGCTAGGACGACGATGGAGAGGGTAAATTGGAATTCCGCATCCCGACGAGAGCTATTCTTCCCTATTGGGACTCCCATCTTTCTCCTCATTTCTATGCTGAGAAAGAACATAAGTAAAAGAAGAGAAGTGAGAAGGAGTTTCATTTGTTCGCGTATGATCGAACAATAATGAAGATTACTTGGCTACTTGGCCAGTCAATGAAAGTAGCAATTTAAAAATAAATAAACAACTTTTTAATTTAGGTTGAATAAACGATAATATCAGTGAATATAGGTTTTTTTAAACAAGAAACGGCATGTGTTTAATACTAAATTCAATATCCTCTTTTCCTTTGATAAGAATAAATAAGTGCTCAACAAAATTTTAATCGTTGTATAAATTATTTAAATTGTAATGGAAAATATTTATAAATTTTTTAATATTTCTTTTTGTGCTTATTTCATTTAAATAGGCAAGAAATATGTTTTTAACGTGTAATTGTTAAAAAAAATAATATAAAAGAATTTAATATTTGATACAATCTTACATATAGTAGACCGTTATACTTGTAAATTCTTGTTAATAATAAATAATTAGGATTACACAATGAACTATTGTTAAAACTTAAAATTAATTGCAACCTGTATGTAACTGTGTATTTATTATCTAATATTATATCAAAAGAAATCCTTTTAGAAAATAAATATAATTCATATTTATTAATTATATATAATTATTGTAAATTAAAAATATGTTTTTCAAATGACCACATCAGTGTGCAAATCATATCGTGATTGAATACTTAATCAACGAGAAAAAATAAAAAAGCTTAGCAAGATAATCAAAAAGAAATGAACCTAACAAAAGTTTTTGCACTTAAAAAAACTTTAAAAAAATAATACAATATTTATTATAAAACTTATCAAACGAATCAAATGCTAAATTCTAAGTAATGGATTTGCAAATTATACAAAATGAACAAAACAAATCATATAAAGTTGTATGAAATATAAATCAATAATAATATAATAACTTATTATTTTATTATTTATTTACATTTTTTAATTGTGTAAAATATATTAGAGAAACAATTACGTAATAATATATAATTTACTCAGGGAGGTGTGGATGCTCTTACTTCAATTGTCGAGGAGATTTGGCAACGTTGTACGCATGGGAACTTTGATGTTATAGATATACGTATAATTCAAAAGATCCATGCTCAGCTTAATGCCTACACACTCATATATGCATATGTACACATATTTATGAAATAGTAAAGTATTAGATTTAAAATTTTTTAACTTTTTTTAATTTATATAGTTACTAAAATCGTGTACCTTCTAATGTATTCAATAATAATAAATTATTTAATTACTTTCGGAATATGAATGTTACAAACATAAACTTATCTTTTATTTTATGTCAGTTATATAATCAATGTAATTAAATTTGAAAAATTTTTTTACCTAATAGTTCATTTTATCGTTATTAATTGCATTTATGACATAAATCATGAGATAATTTAGATTTAATTTAAATAAACTAAATAAATCTGACTATTTAAACAAATTGGTTATTTTTTAAATAATATTTTAAGTATGATGTTAAGTACATAACATAACTTTTAAGCGTACAATTTTATTTTTTAACTAACGAAAATAGGAGCATTGATTAAATGTTGTATACAAGTACTATAAAGATAAAAATATCTGTATATTTTCTTAACTAATTTATTTTTTGGGGTAAATTATTATTTCTATTTCTTTAAAAGCATATACAATATGAGAAATATTTTTTACTAATTTTACAAATTTATTAACATAATATTTATAATTGCTCGGTGTACGGATGCGTGTTTGCATGTAACGTGATATATAATAATGATTAAAAATATCATCAATCGGTGTTATATTTACTCTTTTTATTTATCCCATTCTAATGAAAGTCACAAAATTCTGTTTAAAGCAAATAAGAAAATCGATTTTAATTATGATTAATAAGTAATATTATTATTTTTAAAAATTAATCTTATTCAGAATTTTGAATAAATAAAGTTGTTGTTGTGGTTATCGTTATATAAATTTTCCGAGAAAGAAAATTGTACGTGTAAAATATGTTTCTTTAAATAAGCTTTGGAAATTATATGCAACTAGGAATTTCATGAAATTGCACTTGTAAACTTAGTATCTAAGATAATATATTCATAAATTCACTTGTTTGATATTGCAATAAATTTTAAATATCAAGGAGGCACTAAATTTTTTCGAAGCTGCGTCAATATTTTTATAATTTCTCTGCTTTAGCTGTTACTTTGTTGTTTCTCGGTAGAGGTACGAAAAGTACAAAGAGTAGCCCGAGAAGTGATACATACTTGCTAGTGGATAGAGAGGGAAAGAGAGAAAAAACGGATGCGGCGGGAGTTGAGTCGAGCTGCTCCAGAGTGCGAGCGCGTGGTAGGAAGTCGAGAATATTTACTGCCATTATCCTTCTCTCTTGCCCACAGAGATTCACTGCCGGAGTTGTAAACACCTCTTAACTATACGGAGATACCATCTCCGGGGCTCTCAGTCACTCACTCTCCCTCTTCCTCTTCTCGCGAGCGCGATGTCACACGTTCGCGTGCGGTGGTCCATCTTTGATGAGACATCCACTGCGCGCCGCGCCGCTCCAGCTCTCGCAGTCGAAATCGGATTAACCGATAAGCCACCACCTGCGCGTCCTGACGCTTTTTTTACGAATACCCGATGGGAGATTCGGAGATTCATCCAGTTGCCGACTTTTGTTATTGCATTCGAGCACGAGCCACAGGAACCCGAACTTTTTTCCAGGGCTCGTTACGATGGCGTCCCACGCATTTCTGTCACAGAGAGATTGTAATGAAACGTCAATGTGTAGTTTTGCATTCCTGACACCTCGCTTACCGAGAGAAAGTACACCGAGGATAGGAGTATTTTATAGGTTGCAGAATCAGGTACTGGCATAAAACCGAGTGGTAATTGTGTGAAATCGCTGCTGAACGATAAATAAAATTTTGAGTAATCGCAGTGAATTAATTTAGAAAAAACACTTGAAACATTGAAACATTGACTTGTATTATTTTAACACTGCACGGTTTGAATAACATTTTTCGACATTAAATATTTGCGCTAATTTATCTCTACCTGAATATTCGATAACAATAGACGCGATCAACATTCACTTGTCAACAAAACAAATTGTGGCAATAAATAATCGACATTTTATCATATTGCGGATCAACAGAAATTATTTCTTAATTTTACTAAATTTCATTATTCGACATTTTACAACATTTTACGTAAAATTAGCTTCGTTAAAATTAGATATGTCTTATAGCAGGTAATAATGCATTCGATCAAGTTTGTTTTTGTTTTGCTTTGCTGCTGCTGTCAAATGCCCAAATTAAAAAAAGAAAATTTGTGTCAGGTTCGATAAGCATCGATTTGACGCCGCAAAAATTTAATCTCGAGAGTTCACTTCAATTCGCAGCGCCAAAAGTATAAAAAAATTCTATTCGCACTCCCCTCCGTAACGGAATATAAAGCTAATCGCGAGCAATAAATCAATAGCATTGAAAAGAAAGCTAAAACAGTCAGGCGTTATGATAAAAGGCTTCGCGAAATATTCTTCGGCGCGGGGTGAATTCAAAGGCGCAGAATAAATCCAGCAAAGACGGATAAAAGGCGCGATGGCGTCGGGCGGAGGTCTTGAAAAGCCTGATACTCCCTGCGCGAGGGAGAGCGAGCGACACGGGGTGTCGCGGGGGTGCGGAGGAAAGTGGGGGCAACCCGTAGACGGACTCGCGGAGACGTGGAGATGTAGAACGAGAGGGACAAACAGAAGGAGAAGGTGAAACCCACTAAATCAATACTCTGCCATCGCTTCAACTACGATTCGTCCCCTCTTGCCCGCGTTAACGTGCTACGGCCCCCCTCCGCTCGTTCCGTCTCTCTTGCGCTCCTTGATTCCCCTTGCGCAATGCCACCATCTCATTCAGGCTCTCAGGCTCGGCTCGGCGAAATACCGGGTGTATTCCGCAAAATAATTTACGCACGAAGCCTTGAATGTTTTATGACGTCCTTTGTAATTTGATGCCTAATTTTTATCGATTACCAGTTTTCTTCTTGATTGGAGCGCGCGAGTCACTTAGCTCCGAGTACTTTTTTTCCGACATTAGTTATAAGTTGGTGTCCTGATACACTTGGCGGCACCAATGATTTAAACTTCTTTTTATAGAATGAAATTGCCAAGTTTTTGCACTAATTATTTTAATGAAATTGCTCATTTTTTAATACCGATAAAAGGTCCTGTTATTTTAAAAGAATTATACGAAGACTATAATTAAAATTTAGGTTTGATTATTTAATATTAAAATTTCCACTCGCATATTATTCTGATTTAAAACATATAAATGCACGACAACATACGAAGTAATATTGCAAATGATGATTTGCAATAGTGTGCTTATCAATCCTATCACTTACCATTTTTCAGACTCAATGATTATATGAAAGATCTTATTAATTATTAATTATAGTATTATCTGTTATCGATAAATTAAAACACGATTACTTATAGGAATACTTTTCATTTGAAAACGAAATCTGGTTATTTTCGAATAAATGAACATATATTTTATAGATTCGTATTATCTGTACATATGCAACAAAGTTAAATTTACTCTATACGGTAATAAAAATTATAGATCAATAAGAAATGAATTAAAACCCAGAACTTAGAGTATAAATTTAAATTTACATTTTTACATTTGAAGGCAGCATTATTAATAGTTAATTATGGATAATAGGATACATAGCTTTGAGCGTATAAATGCCTTAAACGCGATTCGTCCATTCTTACCACTTCTCTTTCTCTTTTAATCTCAATGTTGATATAACCAGAGCTACAAACTACCCTTCCATTTTCCCACTCCACGTCACGGCCTCTCTAGCGAAACTTGCGCGTTGGTCTCGACCGCTCGATGCTTCTAGGCGAACGATGTCCTGCAACCTGCAATCGACGAGTTTTACTTCTGCAAGCCTCCACACACTCAACGGATTTGTGTATGCGTACATGCGAATATTTTACGGTAGGTGTACCATGAGTGGGTGGGTGGGCGCAGGATCCGGTAGAACGGATGCGCTCTTGAGACGTCAACGCGATGCACGGGAAATACGACATACAAGATACGACGGCTCTAGCCATGCTTGTATTATGTCGCATGCACATATTTCTGTTTAACTGTGTTTACGTGCAAATATATGCTTGCGCCCGTGTGCGTGAATACTGGTGACTTCTACGAGAAGAGAAATTGTCGGTAAATATTATAGCAGTATTTTAAATTGCAATATTGAAACGGAAATTTCTTTACGAAACTTGCAACAATGCCAAGCTTTTAAAGTACATTTGAATTAAAATTATAAATAATTGCGAGTATGTAAAACGATGATTCTATCTCCCAACATTTTAATGTAATTAATCAATTAATAAGGAATGTACGCGTCGTCATTTTTAAAAAATAAAAGAAAATATGTTTTACAATTGTGAACACTTGTAATAATTTCAATAAGAATTTTTAAATGATAAAACTATGTATTGAATAAAATTTACAAATTTGAATATGTAATCAAACAAGAGTAACATTTTTTCAACGATCTTATTAAGCGTTACTCTTAAAGACATATGGAAACCTTTGGTATTTTACCTTTATTATTTTCATAGTATTTAATTATTTTATCTACGAAAAAGTTGTCCAAAAAAGGTTTGTAGAATCAATTATTTACAAAACCTTTATTGACAATGTTATTTCTACATTATTCATATCAACTTCATTGTAATTTATTGATAACTTACAATTTGAAAAATCTCGTTTTATTTTTGAATCTTCTTTCGTAATGTTAGACATTAGTTTTATTATTATCAGTTAAATATTAAATTATCATTTCTATTATTGAAGTAAAGCAGTACTTTTTTAATGAGTTTGTACAATTATTTTAATATTCTTGTATTTTATAAGCGCAGAATCAACAAATTTGCAAAACGGTAATTCAGAAACTTAATTTTTTTATCAAAACGAATAAAAAATTTAAAGTTATTTTTGAAAATATTTAATTTAAAGGCTTCGTTATTCTTCGCTATTTAAATGCAATATGTAACTAAGTATAAAATTCCAAAAATTTATAAGCCTATACACAAACTTCGCGCATAATAATAATAATAAATCATCTTCTTAAAACTCTGAAAGAAGCCATTAAATAGATTACATTGGTAATTTGGTTTCAAACGCGATTCAAGTGCGATACAAGCACCGATAAACAAGGAGATGTCTAATGATTATTTTCTTTGGGCTGGTATAAAAACGCAGGCGAAGTAACTTGATATATAGGGCGATAGTTCGATAGATACTTCGCTATAATAAATACGTAAAAACGCCAGTAACGAGTAGCAAATGAATATTAATGTACGGTTTTATTTACAGCGGAAATAAGGAAAAAATTGAATCAAAGCCAGGACACCGCTGCTTTGTTAAACAATATATATCTCTCCCGGGGGTACGAACATCTCGTTACATTTCGTATCACAACTCGGTTTGCGAAAATCCTTGAAACAAGAATATATGCACAGCATTGGCCGCTAGAAAGTAGAAGTGATCGACGTCGCAGCGAGAATCGCTGAATGCACGATTAAAAACGATTGACGATTCGATCATGCCGGCGTCCAATGGCTAGGGAAATGTGCGCACTACTAACGCTAGAAACAATGTAAATCGAGAGGAGGACAGAGAGCGAGAGGGACAGGCGGTTCGTCAGAGAATTGGGTCACATCTCGCTTGCGATACTCCAAGATTTTCCGTACATCGTCGCGCGCGCGCGCGCGCACCGACACACGAGCAAGCGTACGCGCTCATGTACACGATCATCGACTAGATCGTGAGATAGTCCCTCTCGCGTAGATGTCGGGGAGCGATCACGACGTTACCTCTCCCCTTTTCTCTTTCTCTATTTTTCTATCCACCACGCCGAGGGAGATACGTACGCGCACACATACGCGAGCCCATTGTTGAGGTCGAGATTCGCAAGAGTGCGCGCGCGGTTGCGCAGATCCGCGGCGTCGGCGCGACGATCCAACGAGTCGTGTTTGATCGCAATATTACCATATCCCCGTGCACTATCTTTATACGGCGAGATGGGGAGAGGGAGGGACGTTGTTTGCGAACGACGCGATCATTAGTCCGATGTGTCTTGGGGAGCTTGGGCAATTGAAAATAATTTACTTGCCGTTGTCTTACAAAGTGGAACACGCTTTGCCCCGCTACTGCTTATTTTTGTTTTTCTTGCTCATGAATTCTGCAACGCGTTTCAATAGCAGCTGATGAAACTTGAAAATATCAAACTCCGTGTATCTCACGAATCTATTATTTCCAGTGGCACCAAATTATCTCGCGTTTTCCAGGCATTCCTCTATTGGTGTGAGCATGCAAATCTTGACTTTGTGCTGCCTCAACTAGAAATTGCAGCTATTCTCGCTTGGGTTTTTCTTTTTACTTTGCCGGCGAGCCACGTGCGTCCGGCTAATTGTCTTAATGAATAATTGTAAGAATTATTATTTTCAATAAGTAAATAATTACTAAGCTTTATTGTCGAAGAATGTACGCACAAGACAAAATTATTTACTTTCTATGGCACAACATTTTTTTTCCACTCTGACTGGGATACATGTGTTGTCTACAAACTTGTGCTCATGAAAGGAATTGAGCCAATCAAGCGCTAGAAAACGAGCGACGCATGCGTTGAACCAACGCTGAAGTTGTACGCGAGCGACAAAGAGGGGAATGAATAACCAATAGCCGTCGAGTTGCTTCAAGTTTTCGATATTTACTATTATTTTTCCTTTTTACGGTATATATTTTAATGCATAACGGCTACCATATACTTTGCAAATAGAAAAATTTACATTGTAATTATTCCATTGAAGCAACTTGTCGAAATGTAAACGCTCGTTGTTTTATTTTACTTTACCCGAACACTGATGTAAGTTTAGTCCGCGTTGCCGAATTAAAAAAAAATCCAACCACTACTTTTAGTTTTAATTTTAAAAGTGCGTTCGCATCGTCGTTTGATCGAGCGGTCACGAAGTAAATCATAATGTTTCTATAATGTGCCAAATAGGAAAACAAAATACAAAGATCTTTTGATGTACTTTGAAAAGTCGTAACCACCGAATTTCTGGGTTGACTGGGTACCTATTGAAGTGTATAACGTAGTTCGACGAAACGATCGTGAGGCTCATAAAACTGGAGACTCTCCGAAGCCGAGTGCACGAAACACCCGCAATAGTTCAAGGTCTTAAGTTAGGTAGTCTCCCGTCGATTAGTAAATAGGAAAGTCATCCCTCATTGGCCGCGAGTCGCCACCGACCCCAGTCTCCTATCAAGACAACTTCTGAGTTAACGGCGTCAGAAAGAAACGCCAGGGACGAAGGGGGAGGGGGAGAGGCGGCGAGGGGAAGTCCAATTACACGGCTGGCGGCTCCTGCTTTGTTTCACGGCTGCTGGACTTTGGCTGGTTAGCTGAGGCTGCTACTGTAGCCGTAGCCGAGGCTCTCGTCGTTTCCCCGCCGCTGGACTTCCGCCGCGGAGTTTACTTTGAATCGCGTCGCGAGGGTACGAGGAACGAGACGATGAGCTGCCGCTCCTCGATCTGTCTTTTTGTGGGCGCGTGCGCTTCTTTCCCCTTCACGTGCAGACGTGGCTGCTAATTTCTTGCGTTCCCCGTCTCTGAAGCGATTAATGCAATCCATCCCCACCCAACCATGTCCAGTAGCGCCACTGCGTCTGGTATTGCAAAAATGTGTGCGATCTAATTTAAACCTAATTACGGAGCCTCCGCGAGACGCAAGAACTTCTTTGTACCTCCCTTTTTTCATCGACTCTATACACTCGTTAAATTTCCTACTTCGCTGCGCACTGAATACTTTTATTTATTACGTGCCGAGTAATAAATTTGTTTTTTCCTTTTCTGTTTCAGGTAAGACGCTTCATCTTCTTTCGAGATGCTGAATTTCAGTCGAGAGTTTGTTCACGTGGCGAGGACGATTACGACGATACCGACGTTAAGTAAGAACACGAACACTCGTTGTTTTAATTGTAGGAACTGTTCCAGTCAAGCATAATAAAGGCTTGCGTTGCACTTAATAAGTGTAATCCTTAGTCGTGAATTATTTTAAATCTTAAGAATTTCATTAAATTTTAATTTTAGTGCATTATTCACGGTTCTTGAAGCAAATACAATTGAAGTTAAGAAATTGTTTAATTATTCAAACAAATTTAATTATTTAATTAAACAAACAAATTCTCGCTGCGTGAGAAACGTCTCGTTTTTACCGTATGTATTTTCATCCAGTTAAACTTTTTTTAATTACAAAATGAGAGCTCATTGTTTTTTAAGCGTTAATTATAATTATTCGTATCGAATTAAAGGAAACGTGCCTGTAATGGCAGATACGTCCGAATAGTTGTATTTTCCGCGTATGAATTGAGACGAAGTTTATTGCGTCAATATTTAATATTATAAGTATTAAATAAACTGCATTGATGTTGAATTATTTAGCTTTGGCATAAATATAATTTTTATATTCCATTGTAATTAGAAAATTTGAAAAACAAATTCAGCATTTAAAATATAAGCACGTTCGAAATATTCGACTCATTGAGCGGTGTAATAAAATCTAAAATCTCACTACCTCTCATTAAACAATAAAATAAAGTAAAGCCCAACATCTTAGGCACACTTAGGTGATAGTAAAATACAAAGTATTGTCTATTACTGTCCATCGCTTGGGTTTAGGAACGCCAGCAATCCCAATAATACATTTTCCAACCAATATTTAAAACAAAAAGACGTTAGATTTTCTCTGTAAGCAATAGCGAGGCTCGTTGGGTTAAAAATTTATAAAGAGACTTGAATTTTCCGTCCGTTTTCAATATATCGGCTGGTTGACTGTCTTTAAGCGTTGAAAACGATTGCACCCGGAGCATGTAGAGTTTAACGCGGCTGGAATTTACGATGTATTCGTTCGGGCGACGAAAGCGGGAAGCGGTGGCAGTGCAGTTCCGGGCCGCAGGTGGAGAGAGAGAGAACGAGATCGAGTCGATTTCGGTGTCAACAAGGCGCAAGTAAGGCGGTGCAGGCCCCAACACAAGTAAGGAAAGTGGAATGAAAGCAAAGAACTTTCGGGAGATGAAATTTTACCTTACGTCAAGGGGGAAATGTGCGAGCCATTAATTTATGGCTTAGACAAGTCGTGGATTCGTTTGACAATTGAATTCAGCAGCTGATCGAGGGTCAACCTTGAAAAAGGTCCTGCTGGTACCAAGCCACCGTGTCATTATTTGTCTCGGTGCTTTTAAATAATATTTCAGTTATTATTTTAAGATGAAAAAGAAGAAAAGTCAAATTATTTATAGAAATATTATGCTACATTGTCTACTTTTATATTCGATCTTATCAAAATTTTGTAAATGGACTATAAGCTACTCGCCTTTCATTTATATAAATCGCAATAATAATAGGCTTCGATATTTTTGGTACGGAATATTGCGAATAAAGTCTATTTGGTCCAAGGGATCTAAATAATTATACCTGCATCTTGTACGAAGTTTCTCATTAGAGTGATTTTAATTTCTAGAAGTTCTGATTTAATTCAGCATCTGCTGCAGTATAAACGCTTCTTTGTTATAATAAAACGAATTGTTTAACGGTGCAATGTGTAGGATTCATTTGCAAAAATTTCAAATATATCGTTTGAAATTGTCTGGGATTTCTTTTGTAATGACGAAACTGTGGAATAATAGTTTTATCCCATATTTATAGATAAAATATTCTCGAACTTAGGATCGTATAGAAGTGCATCCACAGACGCTTTAGTGTACATTTAGTAAGCGCTGTTATTTTCATACGAAAAATCGAAGAAGAAACAGCGCGCGCGCAGATTTTGCTCCTGAAGGAGCTTTCGATGAATGCACATCAAAGAAGATGCGAGGTGCGTGACTTTTGCGCGGCTGCAAAATATTTCGTGGTCGCGAGATGACGGCGCTAGGCGTCGTCGCCGTCGGTCGAGGCGTCCTATTTATATCGCTTCCTGCCTCGCGCCGGGGACACGAGTCGCGTCGCGGTCCACCCGTGCCGGGGTGCCGAGCAGCAACCGTGGCGCGCGTTTTATAAATGTAACGCGCGCCCGCGATGCGCCCGCGGCTGGTGATTGGCCGAGTGATAGTTTTACGATGGCCGCTGAAAGATTGACGGTCGGATCCGTCGACGGCGTCCCGGGCGCGCGGCTCGTCTCCGGATTTTCTGCCGCGCGCCGCTTCTCCTGCCTTTTTTCGCACTCGCATACCACGTCCGGGAGTTTCTCGCCTCCCGGATTTTCCATGGCGCGCACGGCTGATCGACTGGCGGCCTTATTGCTTTTCGATTTGACGTTGATGGCTTGGGAGAGGGATTTCTGGGATTTAAAATGGTTCGCTCGCAGTCTGAATGGGACGGGTTCTGTCGTTGCGCGTTCCCAGTCGCGATGTAATTCGTTTTTACCTTTGAATTGTAGCGGTTTTTATGATCCTTTACGTTACGCTGTCTTAGAATTTCTAAATGCGCACCCTAAACTAAATAACGAAATTTACGGCACTTTTTGTAATCTAAAATATTTTTCATTGCAAATCTGGGTGCTGACTAAAAGTTTACGATAAATTTATAATTTTTTTTTAATCGCTGCATAATACAGACTTTTTGTACTAGTTGTATAAACTAAATTACTTTTTCAATGCTATTATAATTAAATGGCTAGCTTCTTATCAAGTCTTTGATTGACACTATTTGGATAATTTTTAATTTATTATTTAAATAATAAGATATTACTTTCGTAATGAATTTAAAAATGCAAAGCTCTAGCAGAAATATTTATATATAGCTTTTATCATTTGGAAAATCTTTAATGGTACACTTACACAAGATATAAGCCATGTGATTGAAATGTACGTAGTGAATAGCAAGAAAAGGCGAGAACAAGATAGGAAAAGTCAGATATATTTAGATAAAAGGAAGCAAGAGAAAGATAGAGAGACGGAGAGTACATTGCGTTATTGTAATTGCTTTGAAATACTGAATTATTACGTGGATTATATTTATCTGGTTTGCAAATAAAATTGCCAGGGCGAACTGTACCATAAATTGCATTATCAATTTAAAATATTATTTAGTTACAAATGCGGAATCTGACTTGAAACAAAGAAATGCTGCTTGTGGACGTTACCTCCATATTGAAAGGCGGACTTGGCAAGGCAAAATAAATCATCCCAAGAAAACTTCGCGAAGATCCACTTCTTTTAAAGTAGGAAAACAAGTAATGTTTCGCAAAAGTTTAACAGTACGAGTAATCGCGGGATGGCAACAGAAAGAAAAGGAACAGCGCCGAAGCAACGAAAGTCGAGAACGAAAATCGCGAAACAAGTTGAGATCGACAATCGTGCCAAAATTACCAAAAGCGCTTCACCCGCGCCTCATCCCCGCCAACCAAGCAATATCAAGTTAAGCCTCCACCAGTGAGCTTTCATCTTAAGCGCTCCATCCCTCTTTTCAGTTTCACTCTCCTTCTCTCCTACTTCCACGCTCACGAAGCACAATGAAGGAGAGAGCGTGACGACTGCTCACGCACACTCGTCGGCTCAGCATGCGCACGGGCGCACACAGCCATAGAGGCCCGCACGCCCCCGTGATGTCGTCGCGCACATTCTTTCACGAGCGCGTCCACGAGAGCGGCGGTCCCCTGTGGAAAAGACACGCCGGTAACTGCGATACAGAAAGTGCGAGGGAGCGAGGGACAGCTGAAAGGAGAGGGCGAGATAAAACGGGGGCGCGAGGAGGCTCGGCCAGTGCCGGTGGGGAGGTCGTTACTCGTTCGTGCGCGCGTCTGAGCCCGCGGGTGCGAGCGAGACGCACAGGAGGCTGCCTGTGACGCGGGGGGCATCGCTCAACGCATGTGCACAGGGCGCCTCGCGTCGCGGCGCTTCTCTCGCTCGTAAGCGGGCGGCGGCGGTGGCGGAGGCTGCGAGCGAGAGATTTCGCGGATCACCCAGTCGTCGCATCTCCTCGCGAAGATACGCTCGCGCGCGGCTTCGCCAGCGATTCGTCTCCCGCCGAGTCTCTCCTCTCTTTCTCTCTCGTGCCGTCGGCGCTCTTACATCCTCGAGAGTCACCGTCCGCGCGCCCAGAGCCGTCCGTCGAGGGTGGCAGCGAGAGAGGGAGACGAGTGTGTCGCGCAGTGAACGCCGAGGCACGTGTTCCGGCCGGAGGTGCGCGCCGTGCAGAGCGAGAGAGACGAGCCGAGCGCTGGGCCCTCCGAGAGGCCCCGCAACGAGAAAACCAGGGGAGAGAGAGAGGAGACCCGGAAAGCTACCGTCGCGATGCGAGCTGCGCTTCCGCGCTCTCGATGACGGCGAACGAGTGGAAGGCACCGCCGAGGATGCACCAGCCGCTCAGTGCGTAAAGCTCCCGTGGCTCGCTCACCGATCGTTCACGGAGGAGGCGTTCAGTGTTTCGCAGTAGTGCCACGTCGGCGGCATCTCCGAGGAGCGATGCCGAAGTGAACCCGGGGCAGCGGCTTCAGGAGTAAATAAGCGACAACAGGAGCAGCAGTAGCAGCAGCAGCAGCAGCACCGCCGCCGGGAAAAGCCGAGGCGGCGCTGGGACGAGCGCGTCGCGAGGGCGTCGATCCGAACCATCGTGGGGTGATGTTGAATGGAGCTCGGGCGCACAGCGAGGTGATAATAGGCCCAAGCGACGGGGGCGGCGCAGATGCCAGGACGGTGCACCGTTTCCCAGGCTACGAGTCGGTGACGTTCCGGGCCGAGCGACGAGGCGGCGGTGGTGGCGCGGGCGGCACAGCCGAACGCCGACGGAGGCAGCGGCCACGACGGGGCCCAGCCTGGGGCCGGAGAGAGGGCCCCCGGTGCAGGCTATCGAGGCGGCCCCCAAGAGGAGGCGCAGCGTAGCGGCGGCCCTGAGAGCCCAGGCGGGAGCCTGGGGCAAGCGCCGCGGCAGACACGGCCTCCGGAAGCGGAGGCGACGGAAAAAGAGACGGCGCAGAAGGTGAGCACCGTTTGATTGAGATTACCATCCGCGTCATAAATTAAAGGCGCGGCCGGACTCGGCTGCTGCTCGACCTTGTCCGAGGGGGACCCGAGCGTTCGCGACGCGACTCTCTACTTCTGATGCTTGTTCGGGAATTTACAATTGTTGGGGTACGAGCATTTGTTGCAGCTTCGAGAGCAGTGACTCTCCTCCCAGTTCCTCGAATCCGGCGTTAGGGCAATACGAGCTGCTTATGCCTCGTAATTCAACTGCAATTAAGCCGAATATCGATTTTCTCTGCATTCTGGCTCACTAGTGCGTCGTACGTTTCAATGTGGAAGTAATCTAAACACGAATTCCACACTTGTATACTTAGTGATTATCGAACATTAGAAATAAATGCGAGGCTTCGATCGTTTAAATCAAAGTTCTTCGGCGAATGCTAATAGGGCAAATACATTATTTTTGTCATCAATATGTCAACCAGCGTTGTTAATTTTAAATTCAAGGTAACCGTGTTTCTTATTTTCCACTGAATGAAATGCTGGGTGCTGTTGGTCACAATTGAATTGATAAAGACTATATTCGTAGTTTCCAATTGTTTGAAATATTCTCAAATATCTTGTTAAATTTATACGCGAAAATAAAATGGTTCTTAGGATATTGAAAATAGACAAGTTGCTTTAGATAATAATTCACAGATTTATTTATGGAAATTAAATTATTTTCTTGCTGCCAAGCGAATGAAAGCCATTATTTTTTAATTTAACTGTATAAACAAACTTATCAAATTAGAAAATCATTTATTTAACAATCATGAATAGCGAAAATTTTTTGATAATTTACGTACTCTAAATATTTAAAACTTATAGTCTAGAAAGTTAATTTCGTATATGTTGTTCTATTCTTTTCAAAATAATACGATTTATTTATTTTTAATATTGTAAAAATCTATGTATTCTATGCAAACTCCATGTGTCTATTTATAATAACATATTTTTGCATAATATGAAAAGAATTTCTCGTTTAACGTAATGTTGATGTACAAAATTTGTTTTAATGATTACACGAATATGTTTTATCGTGATTAAAATTGTATCAATAAAAGATGGTATTATTTATTCTTGAACGCGATTAAAATATTTTCGTTCTAGTGCAAGCGATAACTTTGTATTTTTTATCAATCTGTGCCATTGAGTAGATTAAAAGGTCGATCAAAATCGGATCATTTTCAAAAGTTTTTTAATAATTATGACACAAAATCAGGGAATCTGGTGGATGACGTGCAAACGAGATTTAAAACATTTACTGTCAAAAAAACGACGGGCTAACTAAAAATAGTAATTGTAATTATAATACGGTTGACATAGACTCGGTTGTTATCTTAATAATAAGTACTAATTTAAACATAAAATTTAATTGATACTACGCATGCTTCCATGTTTGTAAAGTTTCTGATACGATTTCGCATTTAGAATATTAATTAGCAAAATTATAATTGTCGAAGCATATTTGCGTACCTGTCATTTAATTTTATATGCCAGATAAAATTACGCAATCCTTATCGCGAATTGTTCCTAGCAATAATTAATGGATTTATTGAAATAAATGCACTGCTTAGTATTGATTTAACTCAAATATTTAGCAACGAAATTCAAACCAGTGGAATGATTTTAAACTGATACGCTATCGACGTTGAAACTCAGGAAAACATACACCGCAGAATGTTTAAAAGACTTGGACATAGATTTGAAATAAAATCTAATGCAGAAAGCCGAGATATTGAAAAATTTACCCAAAGGTGATTTTCGGTATCTCAGCCGAGTTGATATTTTTATCGCGAAATGATACCGATGCGGAAAAAGAAATGTCATTCCTCGGATTTTTGTTATCAATTACAAGTTTTCAAGATCCCCGTTTTGTATTTTATATTTTATTCACTCCTAGTCAACGCGGGCATTAACGAACGAATAAGTCATCGAACGAGCCTCTCCTTTTTTTTGCAATAGCGCGTAAAAGGACAGGATGGTGCTGAGTAATGCCTCGCGATCGGCCCCAGGAGCAATGAAAAAGTAACTCTCGGTCGCAAAATTCAAAGAATATCTTCTCGAAGACTCGTATCTCACTGGCCGTCGTTCGTCCCGCGCCGCAGCGGCGATACTCGGAATCCCGTGAGCGCCCTGCGTGTTTGAAATGTTCGGTAATTCGCTAACCGCCTCTTAATTGTAATTGTTCCGCGGGTCGAATTCCAAGGAGCCCGACTCCGGGGATAAGGACAAAAGGGAGCGGGGCAAGAACGCCGACTCCGCAATGTCGAACTATAATTCAGCAGACTTTCTTGTAACGCCGGCGCTCCGTCCTTTCGCGTCTTTCGAGATTACGGGCCGAGAGTTGATTTTAAAAAAACCGCGGAGCTTGCGTCAGCGGTCGGGGAAAACACCTATGAATTATGAAATTGGTTGGCATCCGTTGCGCCGGGACGTAAAATACGCAAAAAGCTCGTCCTCCGAGTAGAAGGTCAAGGCGAGTGTGACGCTCTTTCGCCGGTGATTTATTCAGCGCTTACGTACATTGGGAAAATTATTTATCCCCGAGCTTTTATCGAGTGGAGGCTCCGATGATTCAGCGCTCGGCGCCTGAATATGCCGCTAGAATTTATCGCCCTCGCATTATCGGACTTGTTTTACGCGCATAGCGGCCAAGGTGTGATTTAACTTTGCCTCGGTCCTTCTCTCTGCGATTTCAGCATTTATGGGGTCTTATACACCTGAAACGGATTTTTAGCGCAACCTTAATATTGCAACTCGGGGTTCGCATATCCTAGACGCGGACGCGACCAAACAACTTCTAATTAGGATGTTTATCTTATTCGGTTTCGTATCTGCAGTAAATTATAGTTTTTTAACCTCGTTTCCCATGCTGCGCGCTGCGTTCACTCGATTGCTTAAATCCACAAAAACTGCATAACACATTTAATCTTTCGAGCGTTAATCAAGCGCTAACAAATATGTCTCGGACTCGACAGGAGTTGCAAAAATTAGCATGATTAATCGAGATTCTGGGGCAGGCCTAAACACAAGCGATAATGCATCACTCGGGCTCACTGTCAAATACGCACTCAAAACGGCGGACTTTATTTTAATGTGTAAAATTGATGCTTGGCAACACTTGCATGTATAGTAATGCTGTTTGCAGGTGATTTATGCGCAGCCAAGTGATTACGTAAATTTTACAAATCAATACACATTGCGAACATTGTTTTCTTCGATAACAAAAAGGTTATTTATTATCGGGACTATTAATTTCATTTTTTTCAATGCCTTATTAATACATTTTTCCATGTTTGCTTAAATATTTCAATTGCTGTTACTATAAATTAATTAACCTTTCACTTTGATACGATAAATGAAGATTTATTTTCCAATAAATTAAAAGAATTCCTTCCTGCATACATAAAAGTTTGTTTGGAATTCAAGTATAAGTTTCAATTAAATTAAATGATCAAACATTTGAATTATTGCATTAATCCATTGAATCTTATTGGCATAATAGACAGCTCTAGACCAATAAGAATCTTATTCAAATAATATTTTTACTCAACGTTGATTGCTCGTATTTTAAGATTTACAATTTTTTGTCCGAAAAAACCGCGCACTTTTTTAATAAAGGAAACCGACGGGAAAGTATTTTTATTTTATGCGTGATTTATCAATATTTGTAGAGGGAAAAACATTTCACATTATATTTCAGCTTTCGAAACATTGTATATTTTATGTAAACAGATTTTAATTTTCTCATAAAGCTCGATAACGAAATTACTCCATCATACAAACAACGGACAATTTACTCGGTATTCCCTTAATAATAATAATCGTGCTCAACAGTGGGTGTTAATCCGTAATCGAAAACCCTGCGGCTGTACATCTTGCACGCACACGTATAAGCTATTTTCTCTCTCTCTCTCTCTCTCTCTCTCAGGCAATACGTAAACTTTGATATCGACAAGGGAACACGGAAGATCGAAACACAACTCCTGAAACAACATGGCGGTGGTCTTATTGTAGTGAAGCGTGTCCGTTGGTTGACAAACCCCTCGTCGACTATTTTCCTCTCTCTCTCTCTCTCTCTCTCTCTCTCTCTGTCTCTTTTCCGATTCCAGCCAGCATTTCAAGACCCCTCCGCACGAAGCGAACTATAGTTAGTGGACGGAGGCAGAGATCGTGCGCGTCGACGTTTAATAAAAAAACAGAGAGAACAAAGTAGAGGAGGGATAGTTCGAGACAACGCAGGAAATGAAAGAAATAAAGGAGAGGGGGAGTGATTGGAAAATTTGATCGAGGATAGACACAAAGCCCGCATTGTGGCGCGGGAGGAGCCGCGCGTGTGCGTGAGCGCGACGAAAAGATTGCGCGCGGGGATGAGGCTGTTGTGAATGGTGCATCGGGACGTACGCCACGAGCGCATCTGCCGCCATGTGCACCACTCGTTCGATGCAATATCTGGGCGATGCGTCGATTCCGTTGCTGATGATAAAGTCGATAATCGAGCCCGAAGAAATAGTGCAGTCGAGGTACCGGCCGGAGGCAGCCATCATCCCCGCCGCTGTAAAATTGTACTCCTACTTTGCGCGTGTGCGTGATTAGGAGTGCCGTAATGTATTATTAAAAGAGAAGCCTGCCATCGTTGAAGACTTCCTTTGGGGGATCGAGGAGGTTCTGCTCGGTCGAGGCATCATGGTAAGCTGAGGTTCGGAGGGATGATCCAACTCGGGTGAATCGTAATTTAAAGAATATTGGTGTCGGTTTAGTTCGAATTTCGAGGAAATCTTGGTCATGATAAACTGCCTCCTTTCCGACTAACGTTATGTTTTAATGTTTTATTCATTTCAACTTTTCGCTGCAAAACCAGATTCTATTTTATTTCAATCCAAACGCTTTTGATTCACAAAAATGCAGTTTTATGGAACTAGTAAATGAAAAATCTCCGCATTAGCGCTGTAATAGATTCAGCAATGAATAATATATTTAAGCTCCTCAAATTTGCAAGCTCTAGCTGTATTTGTGTGAAGAAAGCAAAACAATAATTCGTAAATATTTACAAAAGTTAAACAGGGACACGAACAAAATCCGCCTTTTCGTCGAAAGTATTTTTATATTGTTAAAAAATGTATCTCCTTGGGTATCTGTTTCCAATTCTCTTAGCATTTTCTTGGGGCCACTTCGATTCCATTCCACAATAAAACCTACGTACATATATGAATGCATAAATGCATGAACGTCTGTTTGTGTAAAAGGCTGGGAATTTCAAGAGAAACGCGTCTTATCTGGTACGTGTCATCATCGTGCCCGCGCACAGAGATACGTATGCGTTATAAAACCCAGCTGCATGTTGGAAGTGCGGAAACGCTGATGCGAATTATACTTGGATTTGTTAAAATGCGCAATATATATTCAAATCTTTAATAGAGACTTTAATTAAGTATTGTCATGGAAATATTTTCCCCTTGCGCAGGCGCGGAAAATGTTTCTTTGAAAACATTCGTTCTGTACTTTACCGAGCGCCACACGATTCACGTTATAAAATCAAATTATTTTGCAAATTAATTTTCCCATGCTGATTTTTTTCTATATCTGGATGATAATTATCGTAATATTTTTATTATGTTTCTTACACATTCTACTTACGGATCGAGATACAACCAATACTTTATAAAGTACGTTGGACATGATCATTTAATTAAAAAGAAAATTCCACATTTACAATTGTCACTATGTATGGAAAAAGCGTGAATTAATTTTTAATACATTGTTATTTCTAAATAAATTAATAGACAACAAGACGAATTATATTTAAAAAATTTGAAAATGAAACAGTATTGTTTTTTTTTTTAATAAATTAAGGCTAGCTTTGCCAACTTTTCCTAATGACAAATACGAAAAGCAAACGATTTTCATCCGTAAAGACTAATACAAGGACGAATATCACTCGGTCGTCAAAGAGGGAACTATTACAGGAAAATTCTCGTGTAACAATCGTTCGTTATGCAAAGCCCACGCGTTTGCCAACGTCACACAGACTGCATCAACGATACAGGCGAACTCTTGTGCTTGTTGATCAATTAGGCAGATTAAACTTAAGAAATTAATACTTTAAAGAGCTCGTACTCGTGTCTTTCGCTCTGGACTCATTAGCCAAGCGAAAGTTTCATCAGGGCGAGCCAAGACGAATTCGTTAATAATTGGGCGTGCCGCATAAATTTTCAGGGTTAATATTTTACGAACGCGCAAACAGGAGCGTCAGCCTCGTTACACGCATCGGAGCCCACGAATACTTTGGCCGGTCCTCGCGAGTAACACCTCGTCGTCATTAACTCAGCGGCGTGACCGCCAGTAATCAATGCAAGTGGAGCGAATAAATCTGACGCGCGGTTGACAAATAATGCAGAAAGCTCCGACGGCGCCGCAACAATTACGCGCCGCAGTTTAACTCCGGCGAGCTCACTTAGACGCCCGGGCGAGGGAATATAAACGAGACGCACCGCACCGCACGTCCGACGGGGAGCGACGCAGTTTTTCACAGCCGATTAACAACGCGGCTGCTAACAAGATCGCGGCCCGAGATACATTGCGTATAAATCTGGCGGCGCGTGCACACTACGGGTCATACGTGGCAGGTAAGGAGCGCGCGCGCCTCCTTTGCCCTCGCGAGCAAAGAGGGGGAGAGGTACAATGGGGACGTGCAATCGCATCAGCGAGCTCCAGCTACTCGCTCGGATGCTGCCGATCCGATTGTCCCGCGATCGCTGGAACTCGGATATTTACAGGGTATAATATGGATTTGCTAATTTTCGGAAATTGCGCGGGGCTTTTAAACTCGTTGCGCCGAGGAGTTACAGGAGCGATTGTCGGCCGAGAAGAGACTAGGTGTTACGATTACTATTTATATCGCGTGGATCACGATTTAAAAGTACTCGTACTCAATGGCTCGTGCCTGTTCAGGATCTCGATGAAAATCTCGATCGGCTTTTAATTTTTCGAAAATGAACGGCGCCTCTGTTATCGCCTGAGAATATCCACTTTGTTCCACTAATTAACATCAGCTTCGATTATGGGAAAAACAGCGCCGCTCAAATTTTCATTCAATATCGAGGTAGTTAGTTTGGGTAAATTTCCAGGGGCTTTAGAGGCAATTTTCACTTAGGACAAGCAGCAGAAAGTTGCTTCCGACAAAGAGCGAGTCAAGTATCTGTACAAAAAAGTGTCAACAAGCTCCAATAAAGCCAGTTTACTTAATTCCCGTAGCTCCCTTAAATTATCGTTTGTTATTTGGCCGAATATTAACCGGTCATTAAGCATCGCACCGGTTTTCGTAAAGACTTTATAAGCGAGCGAGTCGAGTGTGCGCTATTAATTATTAGAGGAGCGTAAGACGCTAAAGGGCAGAGTCGTGCTATTAGACCAGATCTACGGCATCATACGCCTCTGAGCGCGTTAAAGCCTTAAGGGCATTGCAGAAGCTCGGGTGACTGGTCTGACTCGAGTGCGAGCGAGAAGGAGCAGGACGAGAAGAGTGAGCTTTTTACTCGTGATGTGCCCGGAGGTCGGGGAAATCGGGGAAAGTTTGCGCAAGAACGTGCTCAGTCCGACGCGCTGGCATTGTGGTGATCCGGGCCAAAAAAAGGAAAGTTAAAACCTCGTGAGAGTATTGTTAAGTTGCGTCACCGGGGGGAAGCTGCCCTGCGTTCTTCCCTTCCGTCTTTCCCTCGCGCTCTCGCTCCCTCTCTTTTCGCCAGCAGAGCCGCGCGCGTATAATATCGAAATTTATGGTCGTGGCCGACGCTCTTCTCTCTGGCCGCCTTGTTCGTGAGACGGATACAGCAGAGCAAACGAGAGAGAGAGAGAGAGAGAGAGAGCAGAGGAGAGTCAGGGAACCCCGAGGCATCTCTTCTTCGTTTCTGCGCCACTTCCCTTCTTCTTCCTTATTATGTTTGTCTTCTTTTCTTCTTTCTTGTGTCTGTCCCTTTTATCCATAGCATTCGTTAGAGAGGCCTGTAAAGTCGAAATTCATTACACGACCGAATGAAAAGCCCCGTTTGTGTTATCGCTGTTGTGATTGAAATGATGAATAACGGAAGGCCGCGTAAGCTTACTCGGTTAATCAACTTAGTTTAACAGTTAAACAATGCCATTGTCTTTTCCCTCCTTCTTTGATTAATCTATTTTTTTTGTACTATCTTTTGTCGCTTTGTGTTTTCTCTCTTTTACATTAATCCGCGAGCAAGATTTCAAAATATTTAATTGTAAAATGTTTCCTTAATAATATTACCAAGTTTGTTAATAATATTTAAATAAACAATACTTTGATTTACTAATGATAATTCGTTTCGTCATCCGATGTTTTATTTATTCTAGACTACGTGAAAGTCCGACAATAGGTCCAAAAAAGCATTTCACGCAGGATCTCTAATAGACTTAATCGAAGTTAACGAGTTGCAGCATAATGATAAGACTTCAAAGCGGCGGTACCCAACTCACCAGTTGAGCGTAGAAGATACTCATTGCTCAGTCGTGGTTCTCGGTGCAGCAATAAAAAAGATTCGACCGGAATAGTCGACCCCAAGAAGTTGTAATGCCCGGAATAATAAGTTCTGTTGATTGCCGTTACCCCCGTCAACGTGACTTCAAACTCTTGCCTATCGTCGTCGTCGTCGTCGTCGTCGTTCTCCTCCTCTTCATCCTTGTTCTTCACCTGCTTCCGAAAGAGCTTTTTGTTGGCGCGGCGATGCATTTTTATTTGGTTGCTTCGGAGGCGTTTCACGAACAACCGCGAACACGAGGAGCGGATAGGGGGTCGGACGGGAGGCGGCGAACCCCCGTCCGCTCGGCTCTCATTTCTTGTATTTTCCAACGCGCATAAATCACTAACGTCGGCGGAAGGCTGTGGGGGCGACGGTACGCGCCCGGACGTGTCCCGTGGAAAAGCGGGGCCCAGCCCTTTAAAGGAACAACCAAAGCGATGCGCGACCGCATGGCCGTGTTACACATTCGAGCGCGCCGTGTTTCCTCATCCTCGTTTTCTTTAATCTCTGCGATGAATGTCCCTAGCTTATCTTTTTTTAATCCCATTCGTGTTTCTCTTATATAAAGGAAGAGCTATTGTAACATCTACACACACAGACAGATTTCTCGGGAAGCAAATTAGACGAAATTTCGATTAAATTATTGAAGTGCGCTCCTTATGTCAGTCTGGAAATATACTTAGAAACGAAGGAGTGTAACTTGTAGTTTTACTATTACTGTAAAAGCTGGAGTAAACTTAATCAACCATCGATTACACATATACGTTAGTAATTGAGTTTTTAGTTGGCTATAGCAACAGTTAGCGATGTAGAGTCTCTGAAATCACAAAGAACGATGTCCTCATTTTCTGAAGAAGCCTAGAAGAGGTTTTATACGTAAAGAGCATTTGCCAAAAATTTTCCAGATTAGGTAGAGAGAAAATTCATTGCATATTGTTTTCGGAGAACGCGTGAATTACTTAAATTACAGTTATTTTAGTAACGTGCGTGTAATATGGACGTCGTCATCATCGTCGTAGTCGCGGCAAGATGGATCGCCTGAGCGCGAGCCTTTCTATCCGGATGTTTCATCCCCCGGAGTCGCACCTCGTGCATACATATATTTAGATGCGTAAAAAGTATTTGTTCTTATGCAAAAAAGTCGTGGGAGTGCTAAGTGAAACGGAAGGAAGGTGAAAAAACGAATGGATAAAAAGTGACGAAGCATGTGCGCTTAAAATAACTGCTACTTTCGTTTAAATTTGATGAAAAGCTTCTGCTTCCATTGAAATTCGTTAAAAGTTATTTGCGTTAATTGTATTTCTCGGTATCAAGGAACTTGCCGTTAGAATCGGGTAAATCTAAAAATTACTCTTTGAAATAAAACGTGGATTATTGGAGATACTCGGATGTTAAAAAAGAAATTAATAGCAATTACACGTGAGCATTTAAAAATAAGGCAAGTAGTTATAGATTTTCGTGTAGAAGATTAGCGAAATTTTGTTTTCGAGCAAGTACACTTCCTTTGAAAAAAATTTCGGAGTAATCTATATGAAAGGGAGCCAAAGAGAAGGCACTAAGAATTTGTCACTCCAAAATCTACGGTGCAACTCTTGGAGCACTCCAGGGGGAAGGACTTGGTATATAAGGAGAAGTTCTCCGACGAGAAACGACATGGCGCATAGCTTCTAGTCTCTCCATCCTCCTCTCTCGGTCGCTCGCCGGCTACAAGAGAGTTGGCGAATACAGGCAACGTTTTCTCTCCGGCGCGAGCGTCTTGTGACGCCTTCAGGGCGCCGTGTCTCGTTATCCGCAAGATTTATGGCACGCTAATTGCACCGCGGCAAACAACACTGTCTGGATAACTCGAACGAGAGAAGACGAGCTTTCGCGCGTCTCGCGCGAAACGCTCGAGAGGGAAGGAGAGGCTGAGATATTTGACTTTATATTTCGAAATGAGACTAAAAACTGATAGACGCGTATCATATTCATCGCGAATGTCTTCATTCACTCGTTGCGTTGCTCTGCGAGAGCAGCAACGAACGTTTATCTCGACAATGCACGAGAGTTCCTCTTCCCTCCGCTTCATTTATCAGGATTCGAGCTTCCACAGCGGCTCGATAGTACCGAGTACTTTTAGTGCTTTCTCGGTAGAGTTTGATTGACCTCGTCTTTGTACCACTCCTTCCAAGAATTGAGTGCTCCTGGTAGCTTCTGTTCAATTTTAAATATTTAATAGCTTGGCACGCTTCAAAAGTCTCTATTCGAGTACTTCATTTATTCATTTTTACTTACAGTTTCCATTTTAATTAGTTTTTATCTAAATTACTGCTCTTATTTTCACTACTTTGTGAATTAATATTTGAACAACAAAAGAAATCATTTATTTAATAACTGAAAATATTGTAAAAGCTGTAAAAATCATACTCTGACGATTACTTATTTTTATACATTATCTACTGAATTGATGATTTAAGTAAAACACATTATAGATAAGTTAAAAAAAATTTTTTCTAATTCTATATCATAATAATTAACGTGTTAAGTAGTATTAGACATTTTAAATTATTTTCACGTAAATTTTTCAAATAATAAAGAAAGATAAGATTAGATAAAAGGCTTAAATCATTATTTTGTATATATGAATATGTATAAAAAAAATTAAAAAGAATATTTAAAATTTATATAATTACTGATGATAACTATTAATGTTTTAAATTTGAACGTGAAGCATTGATTCGAATAAAAGTTGCTTTTATTGTTGCGTAGATTTGAGTATTTTTCTAATTTGAAACAGTTTATCAGGCATTCGGTGATTTATTATCAATTTTATGAGATAATGAAATATTAATAACAAAAATGCATCATTCGAATGAAAAAATGCATTGTCGGTCAGAGCGTCAGTGTGTTACTTTTGAATGAAATTCATCGTAAGAAAGACAAATAGGCGCTAAATCACACTCCTCAAAGATGATGATGGGTTGGCGTGTGTAATGACGGCTTTCCACTTGACTGCAACTCACGGCAGTAGCACCGATCATTATCTAAATGACGTTTCATACACATACGTTGTTTAAAGACTATAATGTTTCGTGAAATTTGTAAATTTTCAGATCGGTGTTTACAAATTATTTCCAAACCGCCAAAACTTATGCTGTTTAATTATTATGAAATTGAATTCGGTATTTTGAGCGCAGACACAACGGGATTAATTTTCAAGATACTATGCTTAATAATATTTTAATAAAATCGTTATATCAATATAAACGCTTATTTAGTAATTACGTATTAAAATGTGAAAAAATAGTAATTTTCTACAAGTCTGTATTACCAACAGTGTACTTCTCTTAATGTTGAAAAACAAGTGCTGATAGTTTCATTTTCGTCTAACGAATAATATATTTATTTTACGCGTATAAAAACGTGTTAAATTGAATTATTGATAATGTTTATGTACAATATAAAATTGGGCAAATAATACAGAATAGCATCAAAAATAAAAATACCAAAAAATTATAATTTCTAAATAATTAACAAATGATCGTTTATTACAGACATTAACTTTTATTTGAATTTTTATTAATATAATGATAAATAAATTATTTTATTTATTTTTATTTTACTTTACCCAGATTAGAGGTAAAAAATTTTTCTTTGTAATTCTATTTTAGTAATCATTTAATTGAGTTTTGATAATTTAAAAATATTAGATTTATACATGTATATAGTACATATGAACATTTCCATTGCTTTGTAAGAGCTCGTAAATTTTACCATTTCGTAATTAATATAATTTTGCAATCTATTATGAAACTTTCTGTAAAAGAACCAGCTTTTTCTTTTCCATTCGCAGCTAAAATTGGGACAGATTCAAAAAGAAAACACGAAGTTGGTTCGATTCGTTTCTGCCTAACTCCACATTAAAATTATACAGGCCTGTAACGTAAAATAAGGTCAATAATACACGAATCTCTTTTGAGGCGACTTTTGCAGTAAAAGCAGTCGCATGGAAAAACTCCCTTTTTATATAATCTTCGAACAATTAAAAAATGCCAGATTCGCAAAGTGAGCCCGAGGTTGCGCGTACTGGATTAATATAAGTCTAGCGTTCTTGGCTGGCAATTCTCCGCTTATGAATCCAGTTGGACACACGAGCGAGCCAGGAATAAGAAAATAGTTGTAGTCAAACAACAACGACTGTGTAACGTAATGCTAGAGAGCTCGAGTGGCGTTAAAAACGATTGCTAGTCAGCGGAATTCGAGAGCATGTACGTACGCGTGTACGCGACGATGACGACGGGGCTACGAGCTCATTGGACATAGTCGGAAACGGGTCGTCGTCTAGTTGGCTGGTCGGTTATGTTAATGATGCCAGTGGCAGCGGCTTTCGTATAAGCCGGTCGCTCGGACTCTGTCCCACTTCGTTCCGCGAGTAAATGCATATGACAGCGGAGCGGGTTGCAGGCGGCTGGGCGTATGAGCGACATACACACTTAAAAGAGATACCGATTTATTGTTATAACAGTCGCTCGCGTGACGTAACGCTGCATTTGCTTGCGCAGGACCGATCGATGTCTCAATCGCGGCGCAAAAGACAATGGCGGCGAGCCTTTTGTATGTATCGTAATAATAGTAATAATAACAATGCCCGCCGCTGCGATAGGCGTGTGCGTCTAAAAGTTGGTGCTCCACATTTTGCAGGACTGCTTCTTTTTTCACCTCGATAAATGCGTGTCGCGATATTCCGCCTTCCAATTCTAGAGATACGGCGACAAATTACGCGTGCCTAAAGCACTTGTCGATAAGAGCTGCAGCATTGCACGCGTCCGGTTACAGTTTCATAAATAGAAAGCCTTGCAAGTGATAAATTGGAGTGTTGAACGCGCATACGTCTTCCTCCGAATAGATCATTCGTTTTCACTTGCGAGGAATGAGATGATCGATTTACCTTTTTTATCCACCTTTTTTGCCTCCTTTTTTGTATAATCCAAAATTAAATTTACACACGAATAAATAGACAATAACAGCGTGCACTCTTGACTTGTCCGTCATAAAAATAGATCTCGTTAAGTTGTGACCATGAACTCTCTTGGAACTGTTAATGGAATCCGAATTTTTTAGTAAACTTCATTATTTACACTTTGCATTTTATTTTGCATGAAATTCTGGATGCGAACGCAATAATTTCTCGATAATGCAGCTTTGGCGAAATAACGGAAAGCGGTATTATAATTTTGTCCTAAAAATACGAATACGCGATTAACAAGGGAATGTCTTGGCAATATTATCCAGGTCAAATGTGCATATTTTTATTCACTCGTGCAAGTAGACGCGTGGAATGTCATTAGACTTGCAAAAAAAAAAAGAAATAAAAAAAAGCGCGCAAAGTCAGTAAAATTCGGCCAGTTAGAGAATACTTAGATTATTATGGTGGTCTTAAGAGAACCGAGATAATAGGGATTCCCCGGGGTGCAGTAAGAATAACGCGGAGCTGCCCTCAGGCTTCAATATTTACGAGCGCTATCGCTTACAGAAGCGCTCAAGTGTGCTGACTTTTACGGGCCAAATCGCCAAAGGAAGTAGAGAAAGAGAAAGAGAAAGAGAAAGAGACTTTTATCCTGGTTCCGGTGCTTTACTTTTGAATGCCGCTAATCTGCTACGCCTTCATTGATTTATCAAGAGAAAGTGATTTTTCGTGGCAGCAGATCTAAATTGCAAGCGCATTTATTAGGTATATCTTCATTTTTTGTCGACGCTGTCCAATTATTGTAACTTTATTCTCTTGGACGAGGGCTAAATTGCAAAATAACGCTTAACTTGTGGAAACACTTTCGGACAATTTATTCCTCGGCAATTCCCAGCCAAGCATATGAAAACTCATCAATCGCGCGATATTATTCCAGCTCCGATCGTTCTGCTTCTCCTTAAGCGTCCGCGAAGCTCCTCTGTTATTTTAATTTTGTTTGCCGTGCGTCGTTTGCAATATTTTGCAACACCCAGAGAGAGAGAGAGAGAGAGAGAGAGAGAAGTATCGGTAAACGAAGTCGAGTTGGCAAAGTCAAGGCGAGAATCGCGTGATAAAGTCCCATGCCACTGTCTTAGATCGTTCGGATCGGGCATTAATCCAAATGCTCGTTACGTAAGGGCTCGCCCAGAGGATGATCCCCGAGCTATCAGGCAGCGAAGGAGAAGAGGCGTCTGCGCGTTTGACCTTGCGTTCGTCGATCGACTCGAGGAGGGATCGGGGATCGGGGATTGAGGAGATCGGCGCAGCCAGGCCGATCGATCCGTTTGTAACTCCCATAATTTAAAGCTGAAATTACGAGACCGGATGGATGCCGCGCTCCTCGTTCGGCCAGCCGCTCGCGGGACCCTCTTCACTTTTGCGCGGGCCAGTTGTGCGCGCCTCGAACAACAAAGGCCAATCGCGGATGCCCCTCGGACGGCTCTCCCCCGGCTCCGGGCTCGAGCTCGTGCACGTACACGCGCGCATACAGACGCGGGGCCTGACCGAAACAATCGACCGACGCTGGAGCGCAACGCGCGTGCTCTCCTCTGTGTTGGCCGCCGGAGACAGGATATCATCTATACGTGCACACGGCTCTCACACTGTTTCGTGGCGTGCACACGTGGGTGGAGTGGGGGAGTGTAAAGGGGTCTTATGGGGCAGCATATAATTATCGGGACTGTAATGGCTGTCGTAAATCATAGGCGCTTCTCTCCTCTCTCGGTTTTTCGTTCCCTCGGCCTTTTGCTTTCCTCCCCGCTCGGGCGAGTGTGTGTGCGCGGGTGAGTGCGCGCTGCGGGTTCGTGTGTGCGAGCGCAGCTCGGCCCACGGAGGACGATGAATGCGGATGAGAAATCGAGCGAGTCGATTGGATAGAGTCATCACTCGCTGCTCTGGAGGGTGGGGGCACCAGCAACAGCGGTAACAGCGGATAGAGGCAGAGGCCTAGGCTCGCTCGGCGCGATATGGCAACAGTCGAGACGTTTTTCATTTATTTTCCGCGCTCCTTTAATTTTATAATCCTTCGCTGTGTTGGCAGTCTACCATTTTTTATCGCTCTCAGAGAGGCGCGTTTAATCATCGGACCAGTATCATTCTTCCGCGAGATTCGAATTTTAGATTGGCGCCGTTTGAATATTCATAGGCCTCGCATTATTTTACACTGTTTTTGTTACCTCGTTATCGATCGCTCGCAAAATCTCGCGTTTACAACCAAACTCGCGCTAATTGACTTAATCGCCGTGCATCTTTATAAACAAAGTAATCAACTTTACTCTGCTCCGGGGCCAATTAAGTTTCATCCACGTTGAAGAAACAATATGCCTGAGTAAACTTTGAATTAATCCTTGGGGAAACATTGAAATTAATTGTTTTTACTGCTATTTGCGCTGTGAAATTAATACATTTGGTCTACTTGGCTTAAACTGACCATCGGGTGCACGGATTTTTCAGGACAAATTAATTCTCCCGTCGTTTCTAATTTATGCATTAGGACAAACAATGCTTACACGATAATGCTCTCCTATCTACCGCTACACATATGTTAAATTTGTATCGAGTGAGCGTATAAGGGTAACTTTAATTGCCAGGGTTAATTCTAAATGCTTAAACTATAAGTTAATTGTCTTTCCCGTGCAGCCCTTAATTGATTCCTATTGTTTAATTAGTAACGCGACAAATTGAAACGTAATTGATCTCATTGATATTCATTAAAAGCAGTTCGGTATTCGTTGTTATTATGCGATTGTCTTCTTTAAAAAAAACAATCGTCGAGATTAATTGTCAATAGTTGCGCGTCTTTTATTTTAAAACGCTTCTTACATCTATCTTCGTCCTATAAATTCTTGTATTTATTTTACCCTTAAAACCGTAAGCCACTGGAGCAGAACTTTTCGGAAAAATTCGAAGGCTTAAAGCCGATTTCCCACGACGAGAAAACTGGAGCAGCTCTCGAACGACTTTTAATGTAGAGCTAAGCCAGTCCGACTATTTTCAAAAATTCATTCACCAAGGGCAGAGACGTCTTATTTTCTCAGTGGTTACTTCCTGTCAAACGCTCGGAACGCTACGCATAAGGGCGAGGTCGAAAAAACAGAGTGCATGCATGTACGTGAGAAGGACAGAAATGGAAAGGGGGTTGGTCCAGCGCCGGAGGTGGGCAAAGGCCAAAGAATTATGACGTCCTGTAAAAGGGGAAGAATCAAGAAGCGTTTTCCCTCTCACTCAGGACGCACTCTACACGCGAGCTTCTTTCATGTGCCTTCGTATATCACATCCCTGACGTTTGATTTGACTCCGTCTCGCTCCTCATCTGTCTCTCTCTCCTTTTCACTCGTCATCTTTTCGTCCCTCCTGCACCTCGACGAAGCAGCCGAGGGTGGGTAAGGGCACCACAGCGTTCTCTCGGCGAAAGAGAAGGAGAGAAAAGGAGAAAGGCTGTAGTGGGGAGGAGAAACGAAACGAAAGGAAGCAAAATCGTAGAGAGAGAGGGGGGTTCGCTATACAGCTATACGGGAATCGAGGGGTTGGGTCGGGGTTGCGCTGACAGCTCGACGCTCTCGTCCGTTCCATAGCGCGCCCGACGTGGAGGATACGCTTCTCTGCACACATTCACTAGGCTCACGCACACGCACGTGTCTCTCGTTCCTTTCTCTCTCGCTCACTCTTTTATTCGTATATCGCCGCCGACTGCTATTCTCGCTGCCTCTTGTTCTTTCCCGCTTCTCATGGATGCTCGGCCTCTCTCTCTCTCTCCTCTCTCTCTCTCTCTCTCTGTTTCATTTTGTGTGTGTAGCTCTCTTGCTTTTTCCGTGTGCGCTAGCTAGTCGTCACATTGTGTAGCTTCGTTTCTGTCTTCACCCGCCGCCGCGCGAGAGTCAGAGACTCTGACACGCAGAGTCGCGCTGCTCTGCCGACTGTGCCGTACGACTGTGGCCGGCGAGCGAAAGTGTTTCTTTTCCTTTTCTATTGTTTTTTAATTTCTCATTCGCTTATACGAACATGGTTTTCCATTTATTGATGTATGAGTGATAATAGAGTGCCGAGCGTTTACGCGAGTGATGTGCCGGATTTTGCGCGCCCAGCCGCTACGTGTCACGTGCGATACAAGTTTTTGTTTTATTGCCCTATCCATGGACTGCACTGCCGTGAAACTTGCACCCCCACGAAAACCTCGACTACTGAAGAGTTTTCGGGTTTATGGGTTTTAACGATAGGTGATTCAAGATGACCTCGTCACAAACTCTTATCAAGGTAGTTGTTTATTCTGTGGCGTGTTCGATACATTTTAATTTCGATTGCAAGTCACCGTTACCTTGATGAATATTAAAAATTATACAATCTTTTTTTTATCTGAATTTACATAATTGCACGGTGAAGTGTCACAATATTTGGCTTAACTTACGTCAATTTTTTCGACGCCCTTTGAGGAACAAGAATCTTTTAACGTGTGATTAATTACATTTATTTGCATTGATAATTATGCGGACCACGTACAAATATGAAAGTACTCGAGTACTCGAAATAAATTAAATCTGTAAAGGAGCACGTGGAGTCTAAAAAAAGCATTCCGAGTCAGTGATACGATTTTTATTTCGAAGCCCATTTTGCAGGAGTGCACTTAATATTTAATACACAAATATTAAATAAATTCTAAATTTGCCGTCGTACGTGCGCGTTAATTTAATTTTCCTCCAGAAAATTGGCTTCTAAAATAAACCATTCATTTTTTGATACACGAGTCGATGAATATTTCGAGGAATGCGCGAGCCAATAGGAGGCCGGCGATAAAGAAGGTGTGAGAAAACGAGAAACGCAGCATAGTTTCGCGCAAACGCCTACGCGAATCGGCGTGTAGGCCGGGGCCCAGAAAGAGAACCACTGGGAACCTCCATGACGATCTCGTAATCGCTAATTATTCAACGCAGCCGTGCACACTTTAATTGCGCTTCATTTGTGCAGGTGGTCGCGCGCCCCAATCGCATCCGCGTCGTCCTCGCAAATTAGTTTTTCTTCGTTTTCCTTTTTGCCTCGTTGCATACTTCGGCGGCACTTTTCGCGCAGTGTGACGTCGCGACGGTGAATCGGTAATGAGATAAGCAATTTGCCTTCTGAGTGCCGACCGGCCCTGTTTATCTCCTGTTTGATGAACATTTTTTAGATTGCGCGCGTCGCAAATTTATACCGAAGGAAGAAGAACATTAGTTAATTTTGGTTGCAATGCGACGCACACGTCACGTATGCTAATCTCATACTATGATACTTTGACGATATGTTTGTAATTTATGCGAAAGAATTTGGCGATGTTTGAATTTTTTATTTTTAAAGTGCGCTAGAGGTCCAAATATACCCGATCCGATTCCTCATTTTCGACACGGGACTTTCTAAATATAAAATCACCCTAAAATATACGTCAGGTTTACCAGCGCTTCTAAGCGCGTATAATATACATAATATTGAAATAAATCCCCTTGGTAGCAGCGTATAATACAATATAAACATGCACACAATACTGTTGGCAACTCTCGATTTTGCTTTAAAACGCAATAAAATTTCTAGTTTTTCAAGAAGTGTAGCTTTTATTGAAGTCAAGAGGATCGTTGCAAACAAGTGTCAATTGGCAGTCAATAGTCGTTGATCGACATAAATCCGTGTCAGTTAATGTCAATTTTTTTACGATTATTCAAAACAATGTGTTGAGCAACCTATTAAAAATGCCTGTGTCAAAGAGAAGCTTAAACTTTTGACACTTGAAAGGCAATATAAAAGTAAAGGGCAGGCTTTTTAAAAAGATTAGTGACTGCCAGCGCAACATTAAAATTTTATGATCTATAAATAGCGTGTATAGCAAGTATAATTTAATTAGCAGAAATCGGAGATTTTTTATTAATAACGTTGGGTCGAAATTCAGCTCGGTTTTTTTAAGCGCCTAATTCGTATATTTAAAGACGCACAGCTATCATCACATTTTTTATCAGAATAAACAAAGATGAAAATCAGTTTCATATTTACCCAACTTTCAATCTCTGGCATTAAAATAAAATATGGCCGATTTTTTTAAATTCTAATGAGCACATTCTCTAGTTCTATAGCCAGAAGACAAATATACAGCAGAGGAACGTGTCGTAATACAGCAGATCGCGTGTTTTTACATATCCACGTAAATTCCTTCGCGATGTATTAATAGATGTACGAGCGGCGTAGGAGCCGAGTTTCCTTTTCTTTAAATTCTGCCATCGATTACGAAGTTTCGCTCTCCGCCCCGTAGCCACGCACGCAAGCCGTTTGTTTGTCTTTAAGCTCGCGAGGATGGATTCGCCGCTGTCATCGCCGCCGTCGAGGAGACAAATGTCCCGCTAAATACGACACCCCCGCATTATCGTCGAGTAAAATCTTAAGCATGGCTGGTACGCGCGAGCGCTTAGGCGTTTTAGTGGATCTTCTCCGATGAATAAACGGCACTTTTCTTCCTTCCTGCGGCTCGGTAGCAAACAGCTTTCATGTTCGACTTCTTCATTAACCTGGACGTTCGCGCATTTATCTCTTTTAACATACACTCGTAGTCCCGCCTCGTAGTCCGATCGTAAACGATTGAATTTCAAATGCTTTTCTTCTATTTTCCAGAAATAATTTAGTTGCTGATAGGAGCCGAATGCCGAAAACTTGAAAGAACTTTTTCTAGATCTCTCGTATTGATACAGAGTTTAAACGAAATTTTTATATAAATTGCTACGAATTCCATTTAATGGAATTAAGTGATTCAGATTTATGCGGCTTCGTCTTGAGCAACGAAAGTATTCTTAATATCATACGCTTTATCACATTCCGGTTTTATTTTATTTAATAATATTAAGCGCGTAAATGCGTTCGCTACTGAGCGCAATCCTATCGAGCGCGTTTATTAAAATATTATTTTTGTATAACATTAAATTATAGCCAAAACGAACAGTGGAGAAATGTGGAAAATTTATCCGTACGCAAATGTTTGTATTACTTATTTAAAAACAGGTTAGTATCGTAATATGTAACGCAACGAAAGATTCAGTACGCGCCAATGATAACAACTTTCTTGCATTCATTAACCATTACTTCTTATTATTCAACGAAATCCAAAGAAATTTTTCAATATTTAACGAGCGATGAACGAATATTATTTCAGGGATAAACTTTTCCTAAATATTTACACAAATAGCGCGCATAACCTAGTTTTTCGATAGATAGGACACGCAAATTCAACTGTACTTTTCTCGAGGAACGATGCCACATCGAAGGAATAAAATGATACGCGTATTGTCGCTCTTTCAAAACACGTACAACGTCCAGGAGATAATGTAAGAGCGTAGCCGTAACTTTTGGATGCTTAATCAAATCCGTCTAAATACGTGAATAAAAAGTAAAATAGAATAACAGGAGGAAGAAACTTAAGATAGGCACGTCCGAGCGTTTCCTTGTTTATACATATTTTTATGCGCAAGAGCGTTATTTAACGGTGCTACATTGAAATTTCATATTCGTGGCGCGCGTCCGGCTGACTTTTCGCATCCTGCGGCACTTGCTTTGCTCTTAGAATATGTTTTTTCGTTATACATACGTGGTGAAGCGCAAGCGAGGCATGTTACTGAACTTTGGACGAATGGCCTTTTTTGTCGCTCGTTATTTATTTTTTTCTCTTTCAAAGACTCGCCGTACGAAAATTTCGCTTTGCGCGCGGATTCTATCAAAAAGAGCGCCTGGACCGACGGATTATGAAAAAAGCAATTATGAAGCTACGTAGCTCGGAAACACTACGGAATATAAATCGCCGTGATTATACAGAAACGTAGTAAAACGATGCCAATCATCGTTCTTTCGAAATTTCTTTTGACATTTATAAGATGTTCTACTTTGATGACACGTTAACAGGTAGGTAACGCGTGCGAATAGTTTTCTTTCGAAATGCCTTGCTGTGCGTTTATAACGACCATTTTTACACGTCATGTGTATTTATTGCAAATAAATATATAACGCTTTCGTAGAATCGTACAATATTCAGATTAAGCGTAAAGTGTGGTTTTTTCAAATTAGAATATTCCATGCAGTAGCGCTGCTGCACTTTTTAATCGACTTTTTTTTATAATTATCCGACAAAATTATAAATTGTAATGTAGAAGCAGAACGGATTGATTTATTCGTTGTGCACGTATTCAGATTTTTTCTCAAAAAAAAAAAAAAAAATTATAAAACATCTTTTAATAAGTTTTAACGCAAACACCTACTCGTAGAGAAGAAAATAAACAAAATAAGAAAAACAAGAGAGAAAAAATAATAATAGTAGGCAAGAGTTGGTAGGGTGTTATAAAAATAGAAAAACATTAACCCTCTTTGCTATTTGAATTGAACATAAATTATCGACTCGTTTCGATTAAAAGCTGAATACTCGTGCTCCACGTCGCACTATAAATTTTCAATTATGAAAAATGAGTGGCAACATTATGCAATTATTTACTAATTGATTAGCGATGTCGATGTTGTTTATCTCTGAAATCGCACTAAATGTTCAATTTTCGCTATCAATATTTTCGCGCACCCGTGGTTTGCATATTGTCGACCAGATACTTCGAACGACGCATATTTCCCAAGCGTATTGGTAGGTTTTTTCGAAAAAGAACCGTTGGTCGGGTTTTTGCACAATTTCGGGGGATGGTTATCGACGCTGGAGGGTCGCCGTCACCCTTTTTGTCTTTCGTCGAAACTCGGAAAAGTCTCTTACGAACGAGTCGGACTTGATTTTCCACGAGGATAAATCATCCACGGGCGAGCGTATAACAACAGACCGCAGTCGCGCGCGCGAACGTCCGATAGGACAAAAATACGGCGAGGGGTGTGAGCGGAGGGCAAAAGGGAATCGAATGGCTCGGAGCTTTCTTCTGTTGTGGAGCGCCGAGGCTTTTGCGGAGGCAACGCGCGCACGCGCCCGGCTTTTATGCGTGCGGTTAGTTGAGATATTTATTGCCGATATTGAACGGCGATTATATCTCCAGCCGTGAACCCGTACGCGGCCGCGATAGAGTTGGCTATTGTGGAAAATCGACGAGCATTTTCACGCTGCTGCGTCTTTCCGGCAACCGCGTCCCACACCTTCCCTGTGTTTGGCCATTATTATTATTATTTTCTTTTTTCTTTTCATTGCTCGCCCTTTCACCCCTGCGTTAGCGCAGAGAATTTGAGTTATCGTCTCTCTTCGTAAGAGTGCATAAATCTTTGAGGTGGATTTATATTTAAACGACAACCGCCTGCGTCGAGGAATTTCTCTCTGTATCTTTTTTCGGAGTTTGTCCTATTGTTACTTGCGGCTCTTTCTAGTCTCTCTTGTCAATCAGGCACATTAACTATCGTACTTTGCGTTATTTATTGACGATGAGTCCATTAATATCACACTGATTACTGTGCAAAATTTTGCCGTATAACTTCAGATTTATGCGCGTGTCTTGCATCGCGTTGTAAAAAATTGATTATCCTTTATTATTATGATAAATCATTTGGAACGTCTGTGGCGAAACGTTTCACGCGATATTTTTATACAATTCTAATAGATTTCGTTGGGTCGCAAAGTTTTTTTCCACTCCAAACGTTAATATTATCCCTCTCGCATTATTCGGTCGAAAATCATTTCTAAGAAATGAGCAGTTTGAAATTCATTTTCAAGCACTTGCATTTTAATCCCTCGTTGAAAATGAAATTAAAACTGGTCGCTTGCTTTTCTCACCATATTGTGCACTGCAAGTCACCCCGAATAAATAATTGTTTTCATCAAACGCATTAGTTCCTTTCATAGGACAATAATCGCCTCTCTTTTATTAAAGACAGTTGCATCGCATTACACAGCTGGTCGATTTTTTAGTGATCGCCATGTCCCTTGGAAGTCGTAACCAGTGGGTTGGCGATTTCCAATCTTTTATCCCTCTGCGCTTCCCTCATTGCTTTATCGGAAGGCTCTGATTTAATTACGAACGAGTCGTCACCCATGGGGAATAAAAGAATAAGGTTTGCTAGGCCTTCCCTGCCCCCGACTAACGCAGAAACTTTCGATATTAGGCTCCTCCGTCTTCTCGTTCTTGTTCTTCTTCTGCTTCTTCTTCGTTCATCTCCGGCGTCTATCTATTACCCGATTACACGGGCTTAGTTCTGTGCCGATATCCCGCCCCGTGATATGGAGCTAAACTTACTAGCAAAGTCGCCCTCGCAGTAGACATTAGCTCAACCCCCCAGTGCCGGGAGGGGTTGGCAATTTCTCTTTGTTCGTGGCCATTTCTGTCGATTGAGTAGAACGCAAAGGCGGTACGTTCGATGCGCCTAATGGACACTATGAAATTTTTTTTTTCAAAATGATGTAAATATTATTATAATAGTACACGTATTGATCCAACTTTCGATATTGTTATTTCAGAATTTAAAAAATATTTCACTCTAAAGCAGATGTAAGTACGAATTTCAGTCTACCCGAAAATAGAATAGATAAGAAAAAATAAAATATTAGAATAATTAAAATAATTCTCTGTTTAGGTCACTTTCAATTACGCCGATTGCAACGGCAACATAATAAAAATAAATATTTTTTTATTAAATATTTCACGCCCTAAAATATTTCAAAATGTCCGAAAAAAATAATATATAGTATATTATTTTTATCACAAATTATAAATTCACAAAAAATTCACAATGACAGGAAAATTGATAATGTTGGCATTTTTTTTCACGAAAAGTTTTACGGAAAGCAGTACTATTGTAAAGCCCTAATTAATGGTATTACCAATAATCTGAATAAATGATATTTATAGGATAATAGTTTGTTCAATTTGTTTTTATGTAAATATTAAAATTGATTATTTATTGTTATAAACTATGAATAAAAAAAGAGAAGATAATTTGATTAGAATTATATTTATACATACAGATATAACGTAAATATTAAATTATATGTACTTTTTACTAGCCGAATTAAATTAAATTAAGCAATTTTTCTATTTACGTCAAGCAACATATATATAATATTTTACATTCTATTTTTTAACAAAAAAGTGAAATTACAATAATAATTATCATAATATTAATGATTATATTATTAGCAGTAGTAGTAATAAATAAATTGAATAAGAAATAGATAAAATACTAAGAAAAAAATAGTCGATCGTTTACAAAGGCGTGTTTACACGCACATAGGTGTTATCTTGGATTGCACGTGTGTAAAGTTAAAATTGAATTCATTAATATTTACATAAATCTGTTGTTTTCATACATTTGAGAAAGAGTAGTAGTTAAAATATTAGGTTCGCAGTTTTTTATCGTAGTAGTGTTTGAGTTATAGGGAATTCTGTCATCGGGTAACGAAGAAAGTTATTACATTTTAACGCTCGCTTAATATTAATTAAATTTTATTTTATTAACTTTATCAGTACATCGGCGTGTAATCGATATCATCCGAAAGTGAATATCATGCAAATTAGCAGCTTTATTAGTGAATATTATTAAAAGTTAGAAATATAAAAATATTATGTAAAACTTATCTCGCTTTTTATAAATAACATTATCTTAAGAGCAATACATTTATTCAACATAAATTAATTTCGTGTTTATTTAAATTAATATTGAACGAATTATTATTGAATTAGTTTATCTGCCACACATGGAATTGTGTAAATTTTTTACGGAGCATTTGTCGATTCAAACGAAAATAAAACTCGACAACGATGAATTCGTACAACGAAAAGCGCTTCTCAAAAGCATAATATTTGTACTGAACAACAAGCCATAACCTCCTGTTCTCTAGTTATGCATATTCAAAATCGTGCACGAGGCAACAAACGAAGAGGGAGACCGTCATCTCCCCCACCTCTTCCTCTTACTCAAGCGAAGCGTCGCGACGCCTCCTTCCTCGGCAGCCTTGCAGCAGTAGCAGAACCTCTGCGGCCTTTGTGCTCTTGTCAAGTTGTCAAAGTTACCCCACCCAGGGAGTAGAGCCCGGATCCAATACCCAGGCAGCACCCCGCGCATTTCGACGTTCTCCCCACCTCTTCGGGGATCTGTACATGTCTCCATCTTCGTCTTTGTCTCTTTCTTTTTCACTCTCTCTCTCTCTCTCGCTTGCTCGCTTCCTGTGGTCGGAATATATCAAGAGGGGATGAAGCCCTCAGGAGAAGGTTGGATGTGCGGGTCGAAGGAGGGAAGAGAGCGAAGGAAAGAGACAGATACATACATGTATAAAGAGAGTCGAAGTAAGAAAAGAAACAAGATGAATCGGAGAAGAAAAGAGAGAGAGAGTGAGAGAGGCGTACAAGACGGTCCATGCCTGCATGTCGGCTTGTGAAGGGAGCTTAAAGAGCAGCTGCCCCGATGCTTCTTTTTTCCTTTCGTGCATCGCCTCGGCCGGCTCATCATGCGGGTAGGGAAGAGAGCAGACGAAAAATCGCGGCCATGCGAATTATTGTAGACGACGTCCGAATAAGGGGAAAAGGAGCGAGAGTTGGAAAGGAACGCGCCGCGACGAATCCGCACGCTTCGCTCTTCTCGCGGTGCCGCAAACAAATGAAGCTAATCGACGATGCGCTTACCGAAATCTCGTATGCCCCTCTGGTTGCGTGTGTTTTTGTGTATGTGTGTGCGCGCGCGCGTGTATGCATGAGTGAGAAAGAGAGAGCGCGCACGGGGACGCCCGAGAGAAGGACTGGAATATTTATGGCGAAGAAGTCGAGAAAGGGTGGCGAAGGTGGACTTCAATTTGCACGCGACACGATTAGGACGGTGTTTGTGTGTCATTGTCAAGTGAAGTGTGTTTGCGCTCGTGAATGATGTCCAAGACCGCGAGGACGGGAAGATTTAGAAATTACGGGGTCTGCCGGTTTATTTGTTATGTGGAAGACATCTGTGATTCGTGTGGCGCAATATGGCTTCTCCTACGCACAGCCTTTTGCTATTGTCTTGAAGTGCTTCTCACTCACTTTCTATTAAACCTTATCAACGACTGTATTTGCCTTTTATGATTCATTTAATTTGATCCCTCCCTCTTTCTCTCTCTCTCTCTCTCTCTCTCCCACTCTTCTCTCCTTTTCCAATTATTATATTGAGCAGAAACATGCTAATTAGAATTTGATAAGGAAACGCAATGTATGTGAAATTTTATGAGCCTTAATTATTCATACAGTAAATGGATGAAAACAATAATAATTTTAAATTAATTTATCACAAACAATTCTAACTCTGAGTAAAACATAATTAAGCGTTATAATTAATTTTCTAAAGTACTATTTTATAAGATTTTATTCATCGCCGGTCGGACAAGATTAACGTTTGTGTACTTTTGTGCACACTTGCATACTTGTAACACCCACTTCATTTGACTTTCATTTCTCTTACGATTCCACTGCACTCTCGCATAAGTGTATGAAAAATACCAACCTTAAATTTTACTCGATAATTCACAACTTATTATTTATTTTTCCTCACTTTTTAAGTGTAAAAGCGAATTGTTTATAAATTACGAGATGAACAAATAATATTATGCTCGAAAAAAATCCGAATAACGATTTCAGTTACTTGCTATATTATAAATTTTTCTCTTTAATATGCAGTTTTAATAAAAAGTCTTTTGTATGGAAAGTACTCGGATAAATACTGTAGAATTCTAGGTGCAAATGAATAGTTTCATCATGGTTTTTAATACGCTTTTTAATAAAAGTGACTACTAAAAATTAAAATTTTTTAATTTTAAATTATCAACAAATTAATAATTGTGATATTGTAATTTATAGTTACATCTGTAAAATACTATTGCACATAAGTATAAATTATAATATTCTGTACTTATGTATTTAAATATTCTATACGGATATATATTTTTTTAGTTATTCTGCAACATTTAGATTATGAATTCCAATACTACAAAAAATCATTAAAAATATTAATATCGTTCTAGTAGACTGAAACTCATTTTTTCAACGATACTTCTAAAATAAAATGCACAATTCTTTATTTCATGCAATAAAAACATATAATAATAATTTTGCGGTTTCTTAAGACAAATTAATTAAACTTACTTTATACTAAATTTTCCACACTCTCAAAAACTTGTACATACAAATATTTTTAATTAGCTAATCATTTTCATGGCCGAACTAAGTTATTTGTGAGAGCTTTGAAATTCTATTAGGATCCCTGAGTCGTGCCGTCGGAACGAAATTAAGAGGAGGCAACAGTGACGATATCCATACGTTCCATTTTCAATGCGGTAGGTGCGTCCGACGGCATTTTCAAAAATTTAATTAACGCAATATGCAAGTGAAGCATAAACTTTAATTACAGTTGACCTTTTTTTGTTACTCCATATTTATATCGTAGTTTTTTTCCTTTTATGATAACCATGATTTTGAGAATTGCAAGAGTCTTTCTAATTACAAAATATCAATCTTCATCGTAGAGGAAAATAGCCATAAAGTACTAATTATTTTAAGTGTTTAATAAATTGAATAATTGAGAATTATTATGAATTTACTAATACACGAAGTAAGAAAAATATTTTATTACTTACTACATAATTATATACCTTTGATCGATTTTGGTTAATAAACTTTTAAGATTATTTATTATTAAGTTCAAAGTAGTAAAAGGTTATCGAATTTAAAAAAAAAAACTGTGTTCACTGAAAATGATTAATAGACCGGAAAATGAAATATTAAGTAAATTGATCACTATGTATTGAATATTCTGCTTAATTAAAATTTTGATGTTTTAATTATTAATCCAATTCAGTTTGCCTTACATTGTAGTTAATAATAATGTTTAAATTCAGAAAAATAAAAATTAATATTTATCAAATGATAATATACAAATATTTGATAATTTTCTATGCATTAATCAAAAATAATTTATAAATCTTACAATGAAAAATTTCACACTGAAATCCATGAGTAATTTTTTTAGAAGTTTTTATTTGAAATTTAATTAGTCGCAAAATAATAATATAATGTATTGAAATATATAATGAAGATAAAAAATTATTAAAAAGGAAAATTATAAATACTATGAATATGGAATTACGAATATCTTTTCGCTCCTATTTAAATTTTAAATAAGTAATAGTACATTCCACTTCCTGAAGTAATTTATACAAAATGAAAATTTTATGGAAATCTATAATTATCTTATTGTAAAGATTGAAGTAGATAAAATAGCAAATAAAATACACTTGAGACAAGTTTGTCAATAATTAAAAATAATTGGAAAATATCCGAATACTTTTAATTATTTAAATAATTTTTCTTTTAAAAGTAACCGTGTTTTTTCCATAAAAATTTATATAAAAATGTTAACTGAAATAGTTAACTTGTGTTATGATGGGGGTGGCCGTACATTCTGCGCGTCTGGCGTCTAAGGGACATACGGCGAGCGAACTCACACCGGAGAGAATGAAAACGTGAGAGAGAGAGAGAGAGAGAGAGAGAGAGAGAGAGAGATGGAAAGAGGCATCCTGAAAATGCTGACGGAGATAGAGAGAGAACAAAGACGCTTCGTTTGATCGAGGGTAAAAAAGGGGACAAGAGAAAAGAGGAAGAGGGCAGATAAGCCATAACGAACAAAGAGAGGAAAGTAAATCGATAGCCTGACTTGTATGAGATAGTAAGAAAAGTAGGCTAAATAAAATTGCAGGAACACAATAATACAAGAATTGCTTCGAGTTTCATTCGCTTGATCCAAGGCGACCATTTTTCAGATATACCGTTTTTAAAGAAAAATTTACGTCATCGAAAATTTGGTAAAAAATTGATGCGCAGATTGGAAAATTTCCCGATCGCTAACCAAGTCTAACAACTATTATGATAGAATTTTTGATAAAATAAGTTAATATTTGTGTAGAGCTGATCATTAATTATTCACATCTTGATAAAGTATAAGTGTATCAAACACTGGCTGATAACTACTTAAGAACATCGATAATGTACTTTCTATTTTGTTGAGATATCTCCAACAAGTGTTTCTCGATAACACAAAATTTAATATTTCTAAAGACAAACTGTAGAAATGTCGCCTATTGAGCATATTTTGCAAACGAGCAAGTAATGTAATCGAAGTCGGTTAGTTGAACTGCGGCATGTAAAGATCGCGTGATCAAGGAAGATTACTTGAAATCCAATAAAAAAATCTCGTAACGAGCGGGTCCTTGTTTAACAAAATCCAAATAAAGTAATTGCGGATAGTCCGCCGAAGCAGGAGGAGAAATAAAGGCGAGCGCGAAAAAAGGAATAAAAATAAAGGAAATAGAGTTCGCAAGAGACGAGGATTGGGGAAGGCGAGAGAGGGGGGGCAGGAGAAGAGAGAAACTCGTTCTGAACGAGAGTACGGGTGAGATCTGGCGGAGCGTTTTGCCCAACGTCGGGGTGATTTACGGGACGGCGTCAAAACTTTGCACTCCGTCGTGTCTCCCAGACTTCGCGAGTTACTATTGCCGCTCTCTCGCGCCAAAATAAAGGTCTCCTATAATTTTAGGGAGGCAGGGAGGCTCGGGTGCGCGAGTGAGGGATCCACCGGAGGGAGGCCGTCCTGGCAGAGCCCTGGCGCACTCTCGAGGAGCTCTAAAGGCTCTCGAATAATTAGCCACTCGCGAAATTGCCCCGACGTTTATTCAAGCGGGAGCTATTTTTTATAACTTCCTCAAGCCCTCGCGCGCGCTTAATCATTCTGAAGGACGGAGAGAATGAAAAGCTGGCAACTGTGAAGTTGTTAAGTGCAGTTGAAAAAAGTATTTGCGCGTATTGATAAAAGCCCAAAGCTGATGCTTCATTCTCAAGATTAGGAAAACTTAAAATGCCTTTTCCGATTTCACGCCCGAGAAATATCACCGCGACTGTTTTGCTTTTGAAATGGGGGGACGTTGGTAGGTTTTATTTATCTTTGCTCGTCTCCGTTTGAGCGACACTGAGGCTGTTAGAAGCGACTCGGCGAGTTATTTCCACGTCACATTGAAATCGCGAACGTGAAATTATTATGCTCACAAAATGTTGCATTCGCACTACGTAAAGATTCGCAACTTTTTTGAAATGTTGAAGCACCTCGGCACATCATTACTGGTTGTGCCAAAAATACGACACCGTACTTGTTATTTTTTATCTTAGCAACCGTGTAACTGCAGCTTTTTTAATTAAAGCAGACTGTTAAAAAATGCATTATAATCAATAATAAATGTAGAAATGATGCTTAACGATAATTCCAACTGTTGACAAGGCGATTTTGTTCGAGAACTCGAAAAAGTCTGCGTGAAAGCGCGGCTAGCGCTGCACATAAACGTGTGTTGTCTCACCAACGCATCATTTATTGCAATCGTATTCGAGAGAACACCAGCTCTCAGTATTTTACGAGTTTGGAGAAACTAGAAAGCAATCGGGTACAATCCAGTGAGTCTGGATCGTGCAATAATAACGTTTGCAGAAGTTAAGGACACGAGACGCACGCACGTGCGAGAGCGTAAACGCAACAGGAAAAATGGAAATCACGGTGGAAAATTCGATGTTTGTAAAAGAGAATATACGTAAAATCTCGGACACGTGTGAATTATGAATTATCCAGCACCGAATTCAAATTTATCTTCCTTCTGTTACGTGCATTTGTCGTGTACTAGGTGGATCCTTCTGGAAAATAAGTGACGTACATCATGAATTGTAATTACTTGGTCTGCTGCGCTACGGGAATTTAAGAAAAGCCGTTCCTATATCTAATACAATTTGAGAACCTTTGAGAGAAAGAGAGAGAGAAAAGGAGTATGAGTTATGATTTGTCAAATTGCACGCATACAAAGTATGGTAATTTCAACGAGGCTTGAATTAGAGCGCATTGGATAACGCACCCTTTTTTATCTCTAATTGCAAGTTATTAGCATTTTATATTCACGGTATTCACGGGTTATTTTATGTTCTTTGTTAGAATGCGCGTTGAACTAACAAGTTATTCGTGCCAAAGTAAAAGTTTAATTTTCGACTGCCTTAACGCGCACAAATAGTCGCTAATAACTGTATCCCGTGTTATTTATACAGCTTCATCAAAGAATGTTGTGTATTATTTATGAGGAGAAGTGTACGTATGTTAGTGCAGAGTTCCTCTGGCATCGTTACCTTCATACTTTGCATTAAGATATCAATCTAGATCAAGTGAAATCGTTAAAAAAGTATACATGATTTTAATGTATATTTAACAACTTCAATATTTACGAATTATTTAAGGCTAGTATTTCTAATTTGAATTATTCGTAAATTACCGTAAATAATAAGTTCAACGATAGTTTCATAGTACAATCTTTCAGTACATCGGCTTTTATTTTATAAATATTCGTTACGATGTAGTTGATAGTTATCGTGTATTATGTATTCGCTCCGCGAGCTCGTAATAAATGTTGTTGCTAATAAATATTAACGACGATTTAATTTATTAATATGCAGTACAATCCGTGTGATGCTAGACAATAATTACACGGCAATGGCATTGTGGCTGGCAGCCAAGACTGCAGCCATGTTTCGCGCTATTCATACAGAAAAATAAATCGAAGCTTTATAGATAATCATTGCACGAGGAACAATCACTTTCTCCGCATAATCTCGAAGTGGACGGAATAATTTGTCGGTAATATGGCCGAGAGATGCCGAAGTAGGTAGAGCGAGACATACAAGCTCAGATTAATAGTGTGGCAGTAGCTCTTAACCTCGTTCGAAAGATATCGCAGTTGGCAAGCTTTCAGGCTACGTCATTTCTAACGCAGCGCGCATACGGTGCGCATCACGTGACCCCCTCACGCTTGCCCTTTAGCTCTTGGCAGTTATCGAAGTCCGCCTCTCTCTCTCTCTCTCGAGTGCAATAAATTTCGTCTAGTTGCGCTCTTGCACCCACTTCTTCGTTCATTTCTTCGGCCCGTCGGTCGATCGCTGCCGCGGCGTCTCGACGCTGCTAACTTTTGGCTCGAGTATTTTCCAGTCGGGAAACAAACCCACGCTCGTGCCTCCATCTCGACGTCGTCCTTTTTTTACACGTTCGACTGCGATATACGCGGCGATGAATACTTGGGCACGCGAGAGTTTTAATCCTGTTAGAAATAGGCGCGCTTGCAAGGAGAGCTTGGACATGCGAAGCAACAAAAATAATTTTCCCGCTACTCCCAATTATTTCGAGATAGTTTGACCGACTCGCTTCCAGACCTACTGATCTTTAATCGTTTTACAGCTTCACTTTCCGATACGTCCTTCTATTTTACGATCTATTATTCAATGTTTGACTACTCAGGATCTCGATAAGTTATTCTTCCGGCGAAATTCGGGTGATATAGATTTGTCGCGTGTTTCGTTTAAGTGTGAGACGTGAAATTCATAGCCGAAGAATCATAGCTGTGAATAACTGCATCTGTTATAATATAATAAATACACGTTGCGCGACTATTCTATCGAATGAAAACGCATCAACTGAAAACGATAAAAGCATTTTAGGTACTCGTAAATTATACTTCAAGCTTTACCAATAATTCTCCAGCGAATAATAATTTAAAGAAAAACGTGAAAACGTAGGTTTCGCTCGATATCAACTAGCTCTTAAATGACTTTCATGATAAAACTTGAAAAGTCCTGCGTTGAGCGGCGTTAAAAACTTGGGAACGATCCTTTGCCCGTGTATTTCTTTTTCGACTCATACGTGTGCCCCGGCGGGGCTTAAAAACATTTCACTCAATGGCGGCTCTCTGACACGCTCCGCAAGCAGGATATATGCTTGACACTCTCGATTTACAAGAAACTTGGATAGCTCGCGCTTTTCTCGGAGCGGACGAAGAAGAAGAAGAAGAAGAAGGAGCCAGCAACGAGCAACGGGAGAAGGACAAAAGCCGACTCGAGGAGAGAGAAATGTGGAGAAAAAATAAGTAGAGGAAGGAGAGCCGTCGTCGTGAAACTTTTACGGCTAGACTTTCCGGTGAAATCTGTCCGGGAGATGTGAGCCAACCGCGTTAGTCGCAGATTCGCTGCAGTTGGTGCTCGCTTCGAGAAATTCGGCGCGGAGCTAGAGAAAGCGTCGGTCGCTATTTTGTCCACTTGGAGCTCCGAGACGAAAAAAAGCAGCTTATTCGAGAAAAAATGTGAAAGTTGAGGAAGAGGCAAGGTTACGTCTCGGGGTTTCCCTCTGCTCTTTAACAGATCGGTGGAAAAAGAGAAGCGAGGCAGAGTGAGAGAGGCTGACAAGAGCGAAACGAGAGTGAAACGAACATCGCTGGGGTTGCAGGTCGTTGTGAGAAAGGTGTAGGGCTCCTGCTGCGCGAGTCACGTAAAATTCGAGCAGTGCAGATGGAAAAGAAAGTTTTACTCCAGATTGAATGCTGGATATATCATTCAATAGAGTCTTCATTTGAGGAGTCGCTACTATAGCACTACTCGTTCCCCGGGATACGATTTTCGGTTAGCCTGGACGCTTTACAATGAAAATATGCTTCCACGAACACTTTGCATGTATAATGTAAGCAGCCATTTTTCATAAAATAATGTCTTATTATTCCAGCATTGAATTCTTTGCTCAAGATATATTGGCCGCCCGATGCTGCGACAATGTTTTTGTAATATTTTTTTTTTTCGGGTAAACACGAATATTTCGTAAAATTCTTAAAATTATGCGCTCATTAACTCGTTCTCAGATTTACAGCATAATTTATCATAAAATCAGTACACGTGCGATGACGAATAATTTCCCACAACATTGCTGCAGATGCAGTAAATACTGCATAGCTTCAAAATGCAGACTATCCGATTTCTGATATTGTATTTCACCGATATTTTTTAAAAATAATTTCAACAGCGAATGCGTATATTATTTTAATTATCAGCGATTATCACACAGTTTATTTAAAAGATTTTGGCAGAGTTTTTTATTCGCAAATACTTTTAAGAAAGATGTGCCATTGATAAAAGTTTTATTTCTTTTAATTTTTGCAATTAACAAATTGTAATGATAACATTTTTATATATTCGTTATCCAGTCTTTTTAAAAAATTTTGAAAAAATAATTATCTTGTAATTGTTAATTAAATATTAATGTGACCGTTAATTATAATTAAAACGATATGAAAAATTTCATCAAATATTTTAATTATTAAATTTTTAAAGTTCTTTTTTTAATGATCTATTAAACTTTTAATGCAATTGTTTAAGACTCTTTTGGATTTGTTAAATGAAGTGACTGCAGCTCGTATTTAGAATTATAATTTTGATAATTCATCTTTAACAAGTGATTTATATCTCTTGTACTTTTTGAGGAATATTAAAATTTCGTAAAACTCGTGAAGTTTCGTGAAATTTTATCGTGACTTAAATTTAATTTTGTATTTGGAATGTTGGTAATGAAAAATATTCCAAGGAAAAGATGAATCTTTTTGGACAGATAGTAATAAACAAACAAACGATTCGGGATTAAATTGAAGGAAATTCTTCCAAACGTCAAATTAATACTTCTAAATAAGTACTTTCTGTGTAACGACTTTGCATTTTACAAATGCGACTGTGTTTTTTCATTCGCTGAACTGAACGTCGAGCTGTAAAATTCACGCCAAAGTGTAAATTACAAGAATAAACGTAAAGTAAATAAAAGAAAAGATGTTTGAACATTTATGGTATAGTGCATCATATTAATATCCTGGATATATTTAAATATGACAACTGGAACAGAAGCCACAAAAAGCGGGCATTGAAAAACGGTTAAATCGCCTTCGCACACATGTTAGTATAATTAACCGACACTCCTCGATATCATGGCGGCACTGCAATAGCCAGAGGCAGACTTTAAAGAAAATACGCTTGACGTGCGCGCGCATTTCGCAACGCTACAACATTGTATCGGTCAACTCGCTCGTGCTGTTGACGAGCTCTCGTTTTCCTCTCCTCTCTCTCTCTCTCTCTCTCTCTCGATCGAGATATGGAAATCCGCCAGCGGACCTTTTGCATCTATCGGCTACCAGAGGTACGAACCTAGAGCCGGGATTGCGAAATGCGGCGCGCGCTCGATTCCATCCTCGTCGAAGCCGAGTTGTAATTTCCCGAAACGTTGTGGACTTTTTGAGCCGTCGACTCCGTGGCAAATGCATTATTTCGCAAAGTCTCGCGCGCCGAGTTTTGCGAAGCCATCGTCCAACGGGCCTCGATTTGGCCAAACGCTCGACTGGCGGTTTTCAGCAGTGACTTACGGCCGCCGATTGCGCCACCGTTCACGCGTTTCTATATTTCGATAGGCCAATCTTTCCGAGGCTCGCATTTACCCCGTTGTATTATTTTGGCTGCCTCCAATAATCATCATAGTACCGACACCACTAGTATATTTAGCGCGGAAATATTTTCTGTCGCAGCAAATAGACGCAATGGGGCGTGCAAGTATTGCTTCGTAACTCAGTTCGCACATAAATTACGAAAAAGCCGATGCCAGTTTGCAGAAAAGGCAGTATTTTGTAGACTCATCATAATAGACTTTACTTAAGAAAACAAACACTTTGATAAATTTCTGTTTGATCGGTGCTATTTGCAATGAGTACCGAGAGGATAATCAAATGAACTTAGACACCGGGGCTACCGCTTCTGCGGACGTGTGGAGACGATTTTTGAAAGCGAGGGGACGAGCCATCGGCAAAAACTCGTCGAGAGCATCTATAACAAACTAGAAAGAGAAACGCCGGGGAAAATGCAATTAGCAGGTGTGCCTTTGCTATTTTGGACTTAACGGTAGAACCAAAGGATCCCGGTCGGATGGTCGAAAAGGCGGGAAAAAAGGAAGGTGCGTTATCTCGAGTCGCCGGCTACCGCGGCTCTCTCAGCTGATGCGGTCTCGTGGAAGGATGGACGCGTTGCACGGGGCCGGGGGGGGCATCAGAGATGCATCGCGACTGCCGCGGGAGCGGGCGACTGAACTGTGGCATGAGTCGGCGGCGATCGCTGTGTAACGCTTTCCGTGCGTCCTTGTGCAAACTGGTTTTCACGCATAAACGCGGTTCGATTATGCTAATGGCGAGCGCGCACACATAGGCACCCGCCGACACGTGTGCGCGCGCGCACGTCAGAATTTCGGCGAACAGAACGACCACCGCCGCTCTCGGGCGGTATCACCTTTTTATCCCTTTCGGGAACAGAGAACGAGGCTCTCTTACCTGTGGCCTGGGCTTTATTTTTGTGCGAGAGTGTATTGATATTATGTCACGGGGTTTATTGCTGCCATGTTCGGCCGACGGTCCTTTGCCGTTTTCGAAACTCCCATTTTGCATCGGCCGAACAGGAGTTTAGCATTTATAAAAAGAGCTTAAAAATTGCTATCTTTTGTACAACTCTTTTGTACGAGAGCAGCTTCTTATTTTTTAATTCTTCAACTTTGAAGATTGCGCGAATAAATTTTGGCGCATTAAAATGCAAATTCTCACGGCGCGTTGGAGGTATTGTTCGAAAGAAATTTATTTTCAATCAATGACTTTTACGCTCAAACGACCGAACGTTAATTTTATTTGAGAATTCAAAGAATTTCTGTTGGAGGTAGAAATTTTTCACACATAAATCCTTGCTAAATAATTAACACTCGTGTATTCATTAAATCGCTATTTTTACGCTAAAAGCATAATCTGTATTTTGACTTTATAAGTAAGCTGCGCTTAATTTGTCGCTAATTTACTTGGTGAAGTGCTTTCTATTTATAATCAATCACTGTGCTGTTATAGTGCGCGGGCACTATTAAAAGGAGCCTTCGAGAAACGTTAAATTTTGAACTCTCGTGGCCGCTTTTTTGATAAGACATTAAACACCAGTACTATTATGCGCAGCAGCTGAAAACAATTTAAATTTAAACTCTATCCCCCATTAAATGGTGCCGTAGTCGAGTTCGTAAATCTCAACCCCATGGAACCGTTCGAAGATAAATTTTGGTGCGCTAACGGTCGTCGCGAAACATTAATGGGAATCCTCGTTGCCTAATTTCCTCGTAATAAGACGTTCGCTGGGGCGTGCAAAAGCCGGGGCTTCCCGCAGCCCCCGCCTTTGGAAATCGATTCAAAAGTGAAAAGCCGTTAAGCGGATGTAAAAAAGGAAGCTGCAAAAATCCGACGTCCTGCTCGGGGATCCGCAAAAAAATGAGATCGAGGGAAGGCCAAAACGCGCGTTTAAAGCACACGTGGTCAGAATGTCGGAAAGGTCCTTAAAGGAAGCGGGTGGGCGGCAGGCCCAAGGTCACGCCGTGCGTGCAGCGTAGGATAAGGAATTCCCGCCGCCGCGAGATAAAGAGCCCGGGGGAGGGGGAGGGAAGGACGCGGTGCAGCGGCGGCTCGGTCACGTGCTCGCTCGCCGGCTTTTTAGTGCGGGCGGGTGCGCACCGCCGCTACTTTACGAGGTGCCTCTCTTTATGGCTGTTTACGGAGCGTCGGCACGGCCCGCCGGGCACAAGTTTCGCGTCCCATAACTGTCACACCGGAGCGCCGTTTACGGCCAATAGTACGCGCGCCCATTCTCCTACTGTGCACACGCGAGCTTCTTCTCTTTTTCTCGGGGAACCGCTGGCGGGCCTCCCCCACCCCCTCCCCCGTCTCTCTCTCTCTCAGTCTCTTTCGTGCGCTCGTTCGGATATTTACGAGCGCCGCGTCGCACTTGTCGAGTCATTTTTACAACCGTTACATATCTTTATGATTAATAAAATGAGATTACCCAAGATTTACGAGGCTTAAATAGTGCTCGGGCTTTTGAGCGCATTCTTCGCAGGCCCGAAGGAGATTAAACGGATTTTAATCGCTCGCCAAGTTGATTGCGCGCAAAAAGTTTATTAATCTCGCAGTAACGTTTATCTACGAGCGCTAGATGGATTTTACTTTGGCTTCCTTGGCTTTGCGCGGGATTTTCTTGACACTCGCGATAATGATTCTGCGCCTACTTCTTAAGGTCGCTCCTAAAACCGTGAGAAAGTAAATATTTTTGTTTTGACAGTTCGCTTAATGCTTTCCATTTATTTTTTATCGCGGTAATTCGTTCGCAATAATGAATATTTAGCAATGCATACTTAACGTCTCCTGCGATCTGCTGTATGTAAAGAACATCATCTCGTTGTGCTTTGTTATACTACAAAATTATCTCAATTTTATAATTCTTAATGATACGAATAAGTGAATATAAGAACACAAAAATTATTTTTACTAATTTTCAATAAAAATTGAAGAACTGCAAGAATTTTGTTTTTCCAACAACAATTAATTTAACTTAATTAATTAATACTTAACAATATCAAGTGTTAAATTATATTTAATTATTAATATATATATATTATCGTTTATAATTTATTTATTTTATGGGCGTAATCACGCTTGAATAACTCACATTATTATTCAATTATTGAAGAAAAATACAATATTTTTCTCCGAATGATTTAATTGCACTTCCCATTCGACACTGTCTCTAATTATCGACATCTTACAAATTGTCTTGCAATCGATAAGGCGACAATAATCACAGGCGCTTTCGGATACTGTACTTTCGTTACTCAAGCAGCGAAACACTGCTACGCATAATTTAGTTGGGAATCGTCGTCAAAAACAAAGGATAGCACCGCATGTCTACCGAGGCCATTCCGATGAATAGAGGCCATCATCGTTGCGTACATGACGTCATCCTCCATATTCAGCTATGGCGTCACGTGACTCCACCCTCTTTTCAATCACCTTAGACCCGAACCCACCCAGCTGTCAAGCAATGCTCCACCCCATTTTTTCCCGTATCACCGCGTGACTTAGTCAGCTAAGGTTGGACGATATCGCTCTCGCCATCTGTCGAGTATTACTCGAAACTTCTTAATCCTTCGGGCTGACTTACGGGTTTATTGTCCCAACTGCCGATGCCGCCACTTAACGAGGCCCAATATTATACAGGGTGATTCTTTCGAAACCCACTTGCTAGTCCATTTTTACACGTCTGACGACTTGTTACTACTGAATCTAAATCGGAACTATCGAAGATGAGCCGCAGATACTTATGGCATTGTCAATAATATTTAGGGAATGAAATTTAGATGATAAGTTACAAGAATTTGCACTTGTTTAAAGTTGCGAAAAATTTCATTGATCAGTGGAAATTATAAAAATTACTTCTTATGCATTTACAAACGTGTAATAAATTTTATTTCGAGCGAAATGGTTATTTGAAAAAGTAAAAAGCCAATTTGATTAACGCAATAATCCGACTCGTGCTTAACCTAAACGTCGCATTAATCTTATTTTATGTTGGCAAGTGAATGTTTCCCTACAAAACTAAATATAACTCGTTTGGCTATAGATCGTATTACAGTTGTATTTATAACTATTGTGATGAAACTTTGCGTTAAAACTTGTTATTTAGGAAAGTATCAGCCGGAACCCCAAAAGTCTGGCTTTAACATTCGATTAAGCGGGGGAGGCAACGGGAAATTCCTAATCAGCAGAATCACGCGCGATTAAACGAATTCACGAAATACCCGCACAGGGGTTGGCTAAGGAGCATATAATTATTCGTCGCACGAAATTCCGATACGGATGAACGCTGCAGTTGGATTTGTTTTAGGCGGGAAAGGGCCTGGAGATTCGCTCCCTCGTGCCCATCCCAGTCGTCATCCTCCCACGAGCTCCTTCTCCGTGCCCCCGAGTCAATGGGTATAAAGGCGAAGTTGGAAAGCAGTAGCGGTGGCAGCGCCAGAGAATTGAGTTCAAATCTTGGGCAGAGGGAGGGAAGGAGAAAATTTATACGCGGAACGTATAGCCTCGGCATGGAATCGCTATCGGCGGCCATTCATCAATCCATGGAATCAATACGCTGGAATTAATGAAAGCGCCGTGTGAACAGCACAGCTAGCGGCCGGAATGTTAATCGCGATCGTCCCGTGTCCGACCCGAGCGCCTCTCTTTCTAACTCCGCCGCCGTCCTCCTCCTCCTCCTCGCGCTCCCTGTGTACGCCGCGCAAACTCCCAAGAGTCCTTCCGCCCTCGACTCCCCGCGCCGTCGACTCCATCTCTTTCGAGTTGTAGGCCGCGGTCTCGGAGGGAGATAGACATAGGCAGATAGATCGGCAGGAAGAGCGGGGGGAGGTCGGGGCTGTGCACGCGTGGTCGTTATATTCTATATTCGCGAATGCTCGCTCGCGCGCGCTTATCTGGGTACGTCGCCGTTGTCTCGCGCTCCCGCTACTCCTCTTCTCACCTCCCGGTGCGACAATGGCGCGTTCCCGCACGCATACCACGTGCCGCCGCCGCCGCCGCCGCCGCCGCCGCCGCCTCCGCCACCCCGTGACCATCCGTGTGGGGTACGCGGCTGTGTTGGAGCGGCTGGGCATTCAATTTTCGCGCGAGCTTATCGTCCTTTTCAATTCATCGAGTTCTTGCGGCGGTGTGTCGAGCTATAGCACGTTGTTTATGGGATGTCTGAGACTTTTCGACTTTATCGTAACAATATATGGGGTGTTACCCGGAGTCCTTCCTTGTTTTCTTTGGTATTTAATTGTGCTTTCCTCCGCTGCTTTTCCTTTTTCTTCACCTACGATATTTTATGCGAATGCCGCCTGCCGGAAATCGTAGAGTCAATCTTGGAAAATTTGATACTTCGTAAACAAAGTCATGACTGTTTGAAGTGTCTTTTCCTTTTCTTCGAGTATCGTTTTATTATTTTCGAGGCTGAAAGATTTATGAGCTGATCGTTTATTTTATACGAGTCAGGTTTTACATATTGGCAGTTACCTACGGTATCGAGAGAGGATTGAGTCCTGCGGGGACGGTAGGACGGGAAAAAGGATTCAAAGACAGCCGAAGGCTCTGCAGTCGGTAGGGAAGATCGGGGTCCCTTCTTATTATCGATCGTCCTCCAGTGGGTTCGAGAATGATTTTTCGTATCGACTGATAAATGTTTAAAAGATTAATATAGTCAACACGAGCAGATTGGAGATTCGATCTTCAAAGTAACATACTCGTACCTTACTTTTTTATTTCAAGATAATTAAAAATTCGAGCGGGTTTTGTTGGATGAACACATGAAACCATCGCTTGTACGTGTCAGACTAGCATCAACGCTCATAGCCATTCGAGCGCATGTATATTACATCCATCAATATATTAATAATGATTTAATTTATAGGCCTTTATTTTGTTCCCGCATAATAGAGTATTTCAACAGACAAATATATTAATACCTTCGACATTATTTTTATTCTTTTCTCTTCTCCTCTGTTTAAATTACATAAAATCAATTTTTAGGACGTGTAAAATAAATTGGCATACTAACTTACGAAAATGAAAAAATATAAGTGAATTCTGATTGTTTTATTAATAGATATTGCCGCTAAAATTTAACTTTAAAAAATACCAATAGTCTGACAGTTTTATTTAATTATAAATAATAAGTAGGATTGAAATAGCGGATTTTTAATAAATAACGGGAAATGCAAACATTTCCAAGCATCTGAGTTAATTTATTATCTACGAGTCTCAATGATAAATCTACAAAAGTTTGTTTTTACAACTAATACTATCATATTATTTTATGCTAACATTTAACTTTATTTTTACAATTTATAAACTCATAAGCATTAATAAAAATATCGAAATAAATATAGCGGAGCATAAATTTGAATACAAAGAATCAATTAAGATTATTAAAGAAAAATTACTAAGTTTGAAAATTAAAGTAAAGGAAAAGAGATAAAATTGATTCCTAAATGAAAATCAATAATTGATGGGGAAAAAGTAGTTCATTTTTTTAAATATCAAATTTGTGTGGAATTAGAATATTTTATTGAAAAGTTAATACAATGTCGGTGTATATGTGACAAAGAAAAAATTTTTTAAATATTGTTTATATATTTTTATATTTTATTTTACTTTATTTTATTGACAAACAATTAATATATTTGTTATTTACATTATTGTGTAAGACTTAAATTTGCATTTATTTTTACATCCATGACTACTTCCTATAAGTAATATTTATAAAAAATCGCATATTAATTGATGCATAAATTTGCAAAATTATTATTAAAAAATTTATGAATTGTTATTAATATGGAAGTAAATTTTTCTGTTTATATTTTTCTGTAAACACGAAATTTTGTGATTATTAAACGAAATATTCTTAATAAATGACAGTACAGTTTTCTATTATTATTATTTATTTACGAACAATGTATACATTGCTATTTACATTTCTATGTATATTTTACGTTTAAATTGCTTTTAAACATATTCATCTTTTTTTTATACTCTCATTTATTTATTCATGTTTTCTTTTTTCTTTTGTTCTTTTGCTTGATATACTATACTCGATACCTTTTCCTCACTCTGTTGCTTTCGTCTTCTAAATCCTGTTCTAATGAATCTTGCACAATATGTTTATGTCTTCCTTATTATCTTTTAAATTATTTTACCACTTGATTGCTTTGAACTCCGTGACATTGCACTACTCAAAAATTTGCTTTCTTACTTCTTTTTATTTATTGCATAATTATTATTCTTTTTTCTTCTATTAACTAATGTTATTTTTGTTTCATTACTCATTTTAAATCTCGTTAGTAATTTTATTATATGTTTTGTTTTTTCTCCAGAAATAACTCAAACATCCAATATTATGCCAAAAGTTTATTTTTTTTAACTCGTCATTTATTTAAATAAACTCGCTGTTTATTATTTTGTTATATACTTTTTTTACCTGCGTTCTTCTCTATTCTGCTTCTCTTTGTTTCTAGCACAAAGTGTGATCCGGCATATTTTTCCTAGATTCAATATCCATTATTTATTAATGCTTTGTTAGTGTTAATACTTGGGGATTTTCGAAACTGATTAATTAGCAATTCTAAAAATAAGATGCAGTGCAGATAAAATGTATCATCGCTTATAATTAGATGCAATTTTCTGCGCATCGATAAAATTGCTTAATTTACAATTTATTGCTTACCGTTAGTTTGTAAAAGATGCAGCTTTTTCAACATTTTTCGAATATCCAATCAAGTTTTGATTTTATATAAAACGTTCATAAATAATTTTCAAAGCGCAGGATATTAACGCGAATTTATCTTTGACTCGCATACGCGGTTCTTAAATCGTGCGTGAAGAGGCGCTTCGAGTCTCAGCCTTTCTCATCAGCAGTCCCATTATTACCGAGGGAAAAAAGCTTGAAAGCGTTACTGCGATCTCTTGAAGCCCCGACTTACAAAGCCGATGCAGTGCGAGCGCCCAGGACCTTGCGAGAGGGGGCGGTTTTTTTTGTTCTTCTGTTTTCTTCATGAATTTAGCGATCGTTCAAGTTCGCCCACGCGAAACAACGACGCCGACGACGCCCTTGTGCTCGCGGTCGACGGAGATCTCCCGTCTAGGCGCTGGTCGTCAGCGTGACGGTGAAACACGTGCGCGCGTGTGTTTAGCCTCAGCGGCACATCGGTGTCTGCCACTAACGACCCCGTCCGTCACGGGGACCAGTCGATCTCGGTTAGCTGTTCACCGTCGGCACTCGCGTTTGCTTCCGCAGCTTGTCGGAAGTCCGCCGCGACTCACGGGCGCAGGCCAACCATGATCTTGGTACAAATCTCTCCTCGTTGCTATGTACGCGTGGGTGCGCGCACACACCCAGTCCCCGTTGTTGAATGATTTGCAATGCTCTAGCCCAAACCGATCAGCGTTCGACTTTGTTTCTAATACGCCGATTTCTATGGTTGCAGGTGCGGCGTAGCGTCGTCAGCGAGCTGGACAGAGGCACACCGGTACCCGAACCCTTGCGGAGCAACGACGACAACAACGGCTTCATCGATTCACGCTGAACGAGCTCTAGAAGTCCCAATCCTCATCGCAACAGCACCAGCAATCCAGCAGCATCGGCTCGACCGAGATTATCCGGAACTCTGACTACCAGCGCCGCTTGTCCGGGACGTCCCTCCTGCGAGCCACCTATCTACTGTACAGGAATTCGCACGCGCGCACACCACACCTCGAACACCCTTTCACCCTGACACACACTTACACACGCAAACGCAAGCGCAAACAGCAGCACACATGATCCCCTTCGATGCCTCCGAGCGTGCATACACGTAAATGATCATTGAGTTATCAAGTGTGCCCAAGTTCTCCAAGTTTCTATGATCCCGCTCCGGTTTTGTTGTTACATAGTGCGGTGAGCGAAGCGGAAGATCAAATGAAAGAGCCCAGTGTGATACAAATCAAACGGTCACTCGAAGGTGATCCGCAGTAACGAAGTGTGATAGTTATAAATAAATAAATAAATACATATATGTATATATATATATGCGCATAATCCACATGTATATATATATACGTATTCGTAAATAAACTAACAACGCACGGGCGCGCGCGCATATCTCTCTCTCTTTATACACATATATATGCATGTATGTACGTACGCATGATTATGTATATACGTATATATGTGTGCATATAAAGGTATATATATATATATATATTGGAAATATAAATAAGGTGCACATGAATATAAATATATAAGTATAGATATACGTGAATGCATATTTATACGTATATGTGTATGTATATGTATGTATATGTATGTATGCATGGGTATTTATGTGTATATACGTAAATATATATATATATATGTGCGAGTGAAGCAAGGGGATAAAGTATATATAAATAAGTACATGCAAGCGTATATGGTGTCGTGTCAATGGGATGAAAAGCATCTGAGTGGTGATAAGTCTGTAAGTTTGTAAGTTCCGAGTGCCGAGAGTGCTTCGAGAGAATAAGCGAGATTCATGCGCACGTAGTCAAGCCGAGAGAAAAAGAGTACAAAAGTAAAAACGGAAAAAGGAACAAAGTATCGATTAAGTTAAGAGTAAAATAATAGGCAGATAGGCAGCAGACGTAGTGAGAAGGGGTCGAGCGAGGAGTCAGCAGTAGCGGCGGGAGGAATTCGTCGTCGGCTGGACCACCTCGCGATCGCAATACAACAAGGCGCGAAACTGTTGGACGAAGAGTGCGCGAGTGACTGGCCACAGCAGCCGCACGCACATAGCCATAGCATGAGTTCGTATTTCGCGAATTCGTACATCCCAGATCTGCGCAATGGTGGGGTGGAGCATCCGCATCAGCACCAGCAGCACTACGGCGCCGCGGTCCAGGTGCCCCAGCAGCAGCAAACGGTGCAGCAGCAGCCCCAGCAGGCGAGCAACCCCTGCGACCCGACGATGCTGAGCCAAGGATTGCCGGGACACCACTATGCCGCGGCCACCGGCCAGCAGCCGGGTATGCCCTACCCGAGGTTACCGCCCTACGACCGCATGGACATCAGGAACGCGGCCTACTACCAGCAGCAGCAGCAGGAGCACGGCATGGACATGGCCGGTTACCGCGCGAGTTCGCCGACCTCCGGCATGCCTGCCCATTTGGGGCACACGCCCACGCCCGTCAACGGCCACCCCTCTACGCCCATCGTCTACGCGTCCTGCAAGCTCCAGGCGGCGGCGGTGGACCACCAGGGCAGCGTCCTCGACGGGCCCGACAGTCCGCCCCTCGTCGACGCCCAGCTGCATCACCAGATGCATCCCCAGCATCCGCATATGCAGGCTCAGCAGCCGCATCCCCAGCAGCAGCAGCCCCAGGCCCCCCAACCACCCTCGACACATCAGCAGCAACAGCAACACATGCAGCAAACGCAGCAGCACATGATGTACCAGCAGCAAACGCAGCCTCCGCAGGCCCAGCAGGCAGCGATGCACGCCCAGCAGCAGGCCCAGCCTCAGCAGCACCAGGGCGTTGTTGCCTCGCCGCTGGGGCAGCAGCCCCCGGGCACGCCACAAAGTGCTACACCCGCCAACCTGCCGAGCCCACTCTACCCCTGGATGAGGAGTCAGTTTGGTGAGTTTTTTTTTAATCCGATCTTCTACTGGTACCGCGCGCGATCTCTCCGCTGTCCGGCTCAAGCTCTCGACGGTTGAACCTCAATACACGCAAAGGTGCCGGAAACAGTCACCGCCTAATGTTCAACACTCCGGTTTCAAGGTTGCAAATTAAAACCAATCGGTCGCAGATCGAGCCATTGCCGTTGTTCCTCGTTTATTCGACGATTTTCCGACAATTTTCCCGTCGCTTTGTCGATTATTTTCATTGTGCAAGAAAACGCAGTCTCAAATTAACGACTTGTTCCACCCTTGTATGTTTTTCGATATTTCGCAAACGATCTATCACGAAGCTCTCTTATGAAAACCGCTTCAACCGTCAGCTCCTTCTACAAGTGCTACGATCTCAGCGGAAAAGCTTAGGAAAAGAAAGCGCCAGGACGATAAGCCGAAGTCTGGATACGTGCCTGATACCCAGGCTGATGAAAGTCGTGTGAAAACGGGAGAGAGAAAGTGCGGCCGCAAGGTACGTGAGGAAATTTTCGAAACTGATGTACCGAAAGCTCGTGCGCGCGCATGCTACGAGGCTCTGGTCCAAGTGTGGCTCACGGATCCATGCAATTTCACCAGATACGGTGGAGCGACAGTCCCAATAACACGTGGGACAACTGTCGGCATCGCGTGTACGTCGAAGCCAGAAATAGGCCTAATGTCCTCCAGCTTTCTAAGCGCGCGCGTGTACTCGCACTTGCATACGATACACGTCGTGAGTCGAGTTATTTATTGCTCTGACCTTTTAGCCCCTCGCGAGCGATGGCTCCGATGCTCGACCACCAGCGACGGCTGGCTCTTTTTAGGCTGACCGCGTCCTGGCGACGACTGGATCGCTCGCGCGCGTTTTCACCCGAACGCCTCGAGGATGGCGGGCAGTTGCGTATTCTAGATCGAGTCGCGATGCGTCACCGTGTTCGAGTCGAACGCACGGCTGCGCTCGTCGCGACAGCGACAGATTTTATCTTCAACGGTATTATTATTATTATTATTATTATTTGCGTAATATTATACAGTTCGCTTCGATCGCACAGGATGAGGTCAGACTCGAGCGGACTTGGTTTTATTTTCTTGAAAAGTCAGGTGCTGGGAAATCTGACATTAGCTTTAAAATAGAACGCAACAGTCATTGCGTGCAACGAGAATTTAAATATTGGTTCATTTTGTGCGTGGAATAATTAATCGACTCTAATTAGTTGAAATTATACGTAGACTTTTTTTTATAATTAAATTAATATTTAAGTTAGATCTATTTTCTTTGTGCAATTGCAAATATTGAACAAAGGACTGGTTCTTTAAATTAATTTCGGGATTAAGTAACTTATTTATAGAGGTTTTTGTGTTAATCTATGCAGCGCATTAATAAAGGTGTGTACACAAGCTTTAAAATTAACATTCAGGCAGTTGTCATAATTCAAATTAGCAGATTTTCTCTTTGGACAAATAATTAATAAATTGGTGGTATGTTTGAAAATACTTATTCATATACAATTAAAAATTGAAATCAAGTAGAGTTGGGAACGCAAACGCTGAAAATGTCTGCAAACTATTAAAAAAAAAGTAATAGTTTTGCGGGAAGTTTAAGTGCGGTACATCTGTTATGCGACTTTTTCAACCTGTTGGTAATATTTTGTATATTTTTTATTATACAAATGACTTTAGAGAAAGAAATTTATCTTTAAATTTTAAAACTTTAACAAGTGTCGGACAAATATTTACTGTAAAAATAGATCGAATAATTAATAACATTTTTTTTTCATTTTTAAATAAAAAAATAAAGCACATAACTTATCATTTGAAAGATCAAACTTTTGATTTAACGACGCATATTATTGATAAAATCAAAGTATTAGTACACGAAACAGATATTTTTTAAAAAATTGCAATCTCCTTTTAAACTGAACTAATAATTAGCTGAATTTAAAATAATAATGAGACGACGTGGAAGCTCTGTCACCTTCAAGGACATTTAAGAAAAATTTCGGTCGGTTGTCCGGCGCGTGTTGTGGAATCCCTTGGTACCGACAATACATGCAATGCGCAGCGGCGACGCAACGAGGTTGAGAATTTATGGCAGCCATAACGAAGCGATAATAGGCCGAGGTCGTAATTTATATACGCAGCGGCGGGCCAACTGAGCCCAAGTATTTGATGTTTCGGCTGCCGAGTCAGAAACGGGCGCAGGTTGCACGCGAACCCCCGTCGACTTTGCTCTTATTCCTCCATTTTCTTCAGGTCCGGTGATTTCCGCAGGAGTGCTCTAAAACTATATAATAACCGGGAAAATTTACCGTCCCCCCGCCCCAATGTTTCTTAACTCGAGCGAAGATGTTGCCGAAGGAAATTATAACCAGGACCCCAAGACGTTAACCCGCCCGACCTCTGGGGCTCGTCGTCAGTCGCACTTCAATTTCCGTCGCGGAGAGATACACGAAAACTTTCGAGCCCACTTTCGTTCTTCCGGTGCACCCGCATTACGCCAACTTACACTCGCGAGTGCTTCTCGAGGAAATTCAAAAATCCAACTCAGGCATAAATCATAATTATTTAGGTTTCTGATTTTAATTTTCTCATCTAGATAATGTTTCCACGTGATACTTGTGTTAGAGAAGAGTGCGATCGATATTATTCAGTCGGACATGAAGAAAATACTCGAGCTTTCGTGATTCGTAAATCAATAGTCTGCGAAAGATTAACATTGTAAAAATAAATTACTGACTCGAGCAATTGCAGCGTCAAACACAAAGAGCGATGGTCGAGCGAATAGTAAATTAAAAAAGTGGTAGTCGGGTGATGAAAATTCGTATCAACGGAGCGCGAGTAGCTCCTTACGTATCTTCCCTACTTCCGAAAAAGCCGAGAATAACTCGCGACACCCACCGCAGGGAAAAGTGAAAACCTTGGATTGACCAGCGGTAAAACAATCCACTCGTCCCATCTCTCGGCTGCTCGTGGAAGCTGGTCCCAGGCCTGCCGATGGTCGGGCCCGTCGTGCAGCGCATGGTTGCACTCCCGGGCGTCGCAACAAGTAAGAGGCTACCGCCTCCTCGGGTCGAACGGCCGTCGAATCGAGCGCACGGTTCAGTGGGTTCCGGCATTCCCTCATAGATGTCGGCACCTTGGCCTCGGTGCCACGACACCAGCCATCTTACCCTCGAAATTAAGCGCTCCTCCTGTTCGGTCGACTGCGTGAATTATGCAAGACTCCATTTCCTTGATATCGACGCATCGAAATTCATCCGCTACGATATGTTTCCAATAAGGTGAGTCGCTTCTTTGTTCCCTTTCCCCGTCGCAGTTCGCCGGAAAACGGAGAAAACTCTTTTCTATGGGTCTGAACGGACATTTTCGGAAGAATACACTTTCGCTTTCTTGTTCGCGGATATTGGATGAAATAGAGTTATGGATACACGTTATGGGTCTGGCAATAAAGTTTATGTCGTGAAATACTTCGGATAAAGGCACTTAGGGTTTGCGTATCATAGGAAGCAGAATAAATTACCGTAAATTAGCAATAGCTATACAAAATATTTGCTTCAGTTTATTAATTATTTGAATGAAAATTGCACACGTAAAACTGTACTTTAAAATGCTAAAATTTAAGATAGAAATAGTGGAAATGTTAAGAGAAATTATTGCAAAACCAAAACAATGTCATTTTCTCGAAATTTTTATATCTGAATCAATAACCAAAATGTAATAGGAAGGAATATTCAAATATTTACTTTGTACTAATGAAATCTTTAATTTTCCATTTTATAAAAATATATTCTTTTTTATAGAGAACAGATTTTACGCCAATAAAACAATGCTAATGTAATAAAATATAAAATTAATTGAGTAAACCTGTATGATTTATTAAAAATTGTCAGAAGTTAATATTATTTACTAAAATTCATGAATATCAATAATTTTTTATTACCATGCATAAAAATGTTAAATTCTGAAGCAAAAAATAAAAATATTTAAGCCACTAATACATTTTTTTATGCACATGTATATATTTAAGTAATTTTCCTCATTAATAACGTTTAGATTTCATAATAGATAAATAACCTTAAAACTAAAATTAGTTAAAAAAAGACTTTAAACTTGAAAAAATTTGAAAAAACAGAAAGGAGCTAAATAATTCATAAGATTCATAAAAAAAATATCTAAAATTATTCATTACAAAAAAATATATTATAATTAGTCTTTTTTATTCTTATTTTTAAGGAATCTTTTAAAGAAATCTTCATAGAATATAAACTGTAAATACTATATTTTAAAGTTTCTTCATTGTCAATGAAGGAAATCAATGCCAAAGAAGTGAAAAATATAATTCCAAACATAAAATAAGAAAATATTAATTTTTTGAATAATATAAAGTTATTATAATTTAATGAATGTTTCGTATAGATTTGTAAATTGAAATAAAAATGATTATCGTTAATGTCAGTATTTATAAAGATCATTTAATAGACAAAATAACTGAAAAATATATTATTGACAGTCATTTTCTCTTCGGTAAATGCATCACGTGAGTTCTCTTCTGATTAAAACACTCTTATTTAATACATTAAAAATCACATATGCATGACTCACAGATATTGTCATTATAATTGACTTTCTATAAACTTCTCTTTCAACCACGATTTCGTTTATCCTTATTTTTTATATACTTAATGTATAAGCGCGAATTCGAATCAAATCTCTTACAAAATGTGAAGGTAATTTCAAAATTTATCATAGCGAAATATTGTCGACTTTTGAATTTAAAGATCTCTAATATATACATATAGAAAGAGCGAGAGAGAGAGAGAGAGCGAGAGAAAGTGAGAGGGAGAGAGAGAGAGTGAGAGCGAGAGAAGGAGAGAGGGAGGCACGCGAGTCTCGCATTACTCGCACCGCGTAGATTAATACTTGAAATACCGTCGTGTAATCTGATGCGGTTATCTTCCTCAGATATAATAATAATAATATGCATTATGCTGAAATTACTGTCACTGAAATCTCAATATTCAACTATCGCCAAAAAATCACTGTCATTAGACTAATATTTTGATAATTAGTTTAAAGCACTATAATAAATTCATTAACTTCAATAAAAGTTATTATATAATAATACACACGTATTCAGTACAAAAAAAATCATAATAATTCAAAATATTTTAATAAAAGGTATCATCATTTCATAAATTGTAATTGTTACCCAATAAAGAAGGTTTGTTTGCATTTAAATAAGTAATATGACTACATGAGAAATGATATTATTAAAAGATACGTTTTAATAAAATTAAATATAAAATATAGATTAAAGTTTAAATAAATGAAAGATTTTAAAATGCATTTTAAGTAATAGTAGTATAAAATATCAGACCAAACATTATGGATTTATTTATTTTAATTAAAAAAAGAGATCGCGCAAAATTAAAACGAAATAATTATTAGAAACATTTTATTTTACAATTAACCGATAAATTTTATTCTGAGAGATGATAAATTCAATCTTATTATTTTCCTAAGATATTCATTAAAGTATTATCTAATTTAAAGAAAATAAAAATAATATGCTTTGTGGATTATTATTATTATTAAAAAATAAAGAAAATACACTATACACCTAATGTTAAAAAAAATCCAGTTCATTACAATCTATGTATTGTTTATCTTTATTCATAAGGCATAGTTAGGAGATTTCAAATATAAATAAATGAATAAGTAAATAAACTAAATTTATTCATGATAAAATTAGAAAGTTAGTTTTGTAAAAGAAGAGTTTTAATTAATTCAGGGGATGATTAAAAATTATCGGGAATTTTTATGTTCAGCCATTCATCAAACTACTCGAGCACTCACAGCCACATGAGCATTGGACGTTTGCTCTTAAAAATCTTACTCCCCGTCACCGACGCTAAATAAATCTTAGAAAATAAATTTCTAAGTTGCGCAGAATTTTCGCAACCGAGAAGATAATTAGTTTAATTTCCAAACTGACGTTTCATTAACGCACACCTTGCGAGGCCTATTTTAATACCAATAGCCCGAAAGGAGCGAGCTCGAGTTCTCTCTCGGAGGCCCCATTGAAAAAGGGTCGCGGCCTCACGCCGGGCTACTCAGACTCGTACCTGCAGCAACAACGGTGCTTTTAATATGCGCGAGATAATTGCGATGTGCTTCGGCCAGAGATTTATGGCGCCGCGACGGCCGCTCTCATAAATATAAGTGCGCGCGAGCTTTCGAGAAAGCGATACATCGGCCCCGACCCCCGTGCTACCGCTAACGCGCTCGTGACTGATTTCGCGGATTTCGTGGCTCTTTTCTTATTTTCGAGGCGCGATACGTGAACCGCCATCCCCCTCCCCCTCCCCCCCGCCGCGGATGAATTTTATCACCCGGCACCTGGATTTTCCTGCGACGATTATCGCTTGCGCGTCAAACGAGCTCGAGCTGTTATCCGAGATCGAGACTGATAATTTCTCGAGACCTTTTCGGTAGTCATTAAGCAAATTTTTGTAGCCCGCGAGGGCCGCCTAATTACTTTTATCGAGGACGTGTGTCGAGATATATGATCTTCGATTCGAATCGCCGCTTTTTATGGGAATCACGTTCAAAATTTGTCAACGGACATTTGTTATCGGAATTTATTGCGAGTGGGCATTATTAAGCGAATAGGCGAACGCAATTGGGCCCGAGCCTTCTCGGTCGTTATTCACTGATCCGCGCTTGTATAAGTAGGTGTACCACGAAAGCAAAATGCAGTATATCGTAAACTAAAAGAATTTGTTGTTGTCGAAATCAAATTATTTAAATATTCAGCCAATCGGAGAATATCAATATCGTTACAGGTAATCGACGTGCCTTACCGTTGCTAATAAAATCACTACGACCCCTAGCCTTAAATATAGGCACTTGGCTTACGCCGAGGACCCAGCGATATTAATTTTTATCTTACGCAAATATTTGCGTATAAGAGCGAATGAGAGTGGGCCGGTGCGTAAAGTCGCAGGTATTGCATCAGCAGCCATCTGCTCGCAATGTCAGCGAAAAGGGAAACCGAACTTTCTAAAAATTTTCCCCTGTCTTCGCTTAATTAGTATCTGCGGGACCGGGTCTTGTAATTATTTTCCTATGATTCGGTGCAGCAGGCGGCCGAACCGCAGCATCGCCGTCGCGGGAGAAAGGATGGCGGCAATGCGGCTCCCAAAAAGGGATGAAGCAGAAGGGGAGGAGCGAGCCGAGAAAGAAAATGAGCCGACCTAGAAAGAAAGGAAGAAAGGAGAAGCAGTCGCGAAGGAGATGGAAAGTCGTAGTATAGACGGCGGTGAGGAGTTAGTGGCTTGGAAGTAGAAAACGATACGCGCGAAGGAAAAAGGCCGGGCACGAGGGAGGAGAGATAGAGAGAGAGAGAGAGAGCGCGCGTTAAAGTAGATGGCACGCTAGCCAGGGCGGGAGGGGGAGGGACAAATGACGATGATGGATGATCCACGGAATCCCCCAAGACTGTAGTTCGCTTTTTGAGAGGACCGCCATGGCGCATTTCTCTCCCGCTTCTTACCTTTTTTTATATTTTGCTTTTAATCTCTTACACTTTTTTTTGTTCTTAATCCGTTTTATTCTCATTTTCACATTTATCAAGAAGGAAACTTGTTAATCGCTTATAAGAGTATATCATTTCGTAGTCGGTGTAATATAAATTATTCAAGGGAATATTTAATTTATTTTCTTCCGAAAAAATTTTCTGATTTCGTTCCGTGGCCTCGACGATTTTTCTTTTTACAACTACTTTCTATAATTTGAAGCGTCGCAATCAAGATTTACAAGCGATATATAGTTATATCACGAGACGCGGTGCACGTTAAAATTTTATTCAGACGTCAAATCACAGATCCGATCAATTACTACGTGCAATTCTATTTAAGCAAGTAGGCAAAGCATCCGGTAAAATTGTGACGATCTTAAAGTTGAGCTCGACGCGGAAGGAAATTTCTACCTATCATTCGTTATTGTTTTCTCTTGGGTAATTTTCACTCGTTCCTGTCACTCGGCCGACAACTTAAAAGTTTGATCGTGATCCAGTAACGATGATTCCTTGTACTCGTAAAATCTTTAGCATTTCCCGTCTCCTGATTTTCTTTCCCACATATATCCACGTTGGCTCCGTTTTTCTTTCTTCTCCTCTCGCTTTCAGACTTGGCAGCATGTGATACGGGTAGCGAGATATGAGTGTTTTCGTTCTCTCTTTGGCTTGTTCCCGCACGATGTCTGCCTCGAATTTTTCTCTCTTCCTTACTGGGGGATACACGAGGAAGCCAGAGAAACGCGTTAAACTCGGTGATGCCGCGTATATATACGCAGCTCGTCCACGCAATCTCTTATTTTCTCAAAACTCCTCGTTCTTGCCCTCTCGTCTTTTTTCTGTTAGCTCTCTCTTCTGTTTGTTTCTCTTTTTTCTCCGACAACGTCCGGTTCGCTTTTTTCTTCCCCAATACCTCTCTCTCTCTCTCTCTCTCTCTCTCTCTCTCTCCCTCTGTTTAGCGAAAAGCAACATTCCTCCTATTTGATTTGAAAGTCAACTGAAAAGAGACAGTGAGTGCTTTGTTAGCGAATTTAATTAAGGGGCGAGAACACAAAGTCTGCGTGGAGCATTTTTAACCGCGTTTTTCATCCTCTCGCTCGCGTCTTCTTCCTTTGTTCTCTCGCGGTGTTGCGGAATCTTTTTTGATGAATGGAGAGAGGCGAGCTCTTACACGACGCCCTGGCCCTTCGCAGCATAAATAATTCAAAGGGCATTAAAATTATGCGTCCTCAAAAGATTTCGGCAAAAAGGAAAAGAGGAGACCAAGCGCGATAACTAATATGTTTATATGCAAAGTAATGCTTAATAATGCAAGCGCGAGAGGAGAGAGGCTATTTCTTAATCATTTACGGGGCTTTAGCGAGGCGCGAGCGCGTGCACGTGAGTGACTTCTCACGCGGGGAGCCACGGCCGACTATCAAAGTGCTGTGACCGGAGACATTAGAGAAATCCCTTTGCAGTCGAGCATTCGTATGATGGATCTCAGGGTAGTGGCGGAGACACGAGAAGGAAGCGGACGTGAAAGAAGGGGACACGTGTCTCTCTTAAAATAATTTGCCTGTCTCCGTCGTGCAGAGGGGAAGGAAAGGAAGCAGCCTCTCGCTCAATGGATGCTGGAGAAAGAGAAAAATTTTTCCTTCGTCGCCTCTTCTTTCCCTTAATATACGTGTGGATGATAGAAGGCCTGCTTATTCTCCATCCTGAATAATGAGAAATTGAACCGTTCACGATCCCTTGAACTCATGTGGGTGGGTGTGCGAGCACAATTTTATTTTTGTTATATTTTGTTCTCCCCCAGCTCTGTATTACTTCGTCAAAGTCTATTTCGGCTCACCTGTGCGTTGTTGAGCTCGCGCTCGCACCTTATTCGTCGGTATTTTTTCAAGGCGTTTCAAGAAAAGAGATAAAAAATACGGTAAAGATGCCTCGCATTCCATGCTTCGCCAAAATCTTCGAGTGAATCCGTATTAGACTCGATATTTCATTCCGTTTCAAAATCAAAAGTGAGGGGGAGAGCGACAAGATATACGGAGAAAGCGAATTAGCATTGGTCGCTTTTCTAGTGGAGCATCCATTACTAATCTCTTTTTTCCGTGTATAATTTAAAAAATCTTCTTCATACATTACTATCTGTCTTCAAATCGGGTTTCATGCAGATTGAGTGGGAGTTAAGTTTAGAATGTCCAGCATACAAGTGTCATTGATTAAGGCCTGTCTACAATTTATATGTTATTCTAAAAGAGAATATAGACATTTCAAACACGTTTTTAGGAGAATTTAGAAGAAAAACAATCTTTCTTCTGTATTTTTCGATTTTAACAGGCCTTCGCGCGACCGACACACAGCTGCAATAGAGCCATTAACAGTTCAATACTAATATTTTTCAGTGCACGTGATTTTCTTCGTAAACGAATATTTTGTCGAATCATCGCGCGCACAAATTTATTTAGCCCTTGCAATCTGCAATTTAAATGCGAAATATAGTAAAGTGAACGGCTCGACGGAAGCTATATTCGGCAGCTCGGGTGTACGCGCGTGTGTGTAGCGAGTCGATCGTTCCGCAGTAGCTGAAAGAAGAAGAGCCATGCGCGCGAGGCGATATCAGCTTTTTATAGGCACACAAACGGTGGTGGTGCAAATTATTAGGAGCGATACGGGATGGTTAATCGCTGGATCGTGTTCTCAAGGCTGGTGGCGTCGCGAGCCGGTCGAAAGGCCTAGAGGCCAGGAGAGGCTTAGTTTAATTGGACTGAGCGCAGCCGCGCCTTATTAGCGGTTTACAACATCCGGCTAGCCGTTAATCTGAAAAATCCTGGGCGCGTATCCTGCGGCAGTCGATCGGTGCCTTGCGCAGACGCTGGCGCGGTGTGTGAGCGACGAAGAGGGAAAAGTCGCGGCGAGGCTGAGAAACTAGCCTATAATAAGCGGGGATCGGTTCTGTCTCGTTCTTTCTCTCGCCAGTGCTCCGTTCCGTTTCTTCGTAGTACGTCACTGAGAAGAGAGCGAGAAAGAAAGAAGTCAGACCTATAAATCTCTCGGCATACTCCAGGGGACATTTGATCCTTGCGTAACCCAACGCCGTTAATTTATTACCCCGCGTTTAAAGACACCTTCGTTCGCAAGAAACCAAAGAGAAACAAGGAGGCGAGAAAGAGACGGAGACGGCCTGCGCAACGGTAAAACGTGTCGAGCTCCATTTCTGCAAAATGCACAAGACGCGTTCTTAGGGGTTGTTTCCAGTCATTTACGCGGATAAACAAGTTTACTTATACCAATATTTTTTAAACGCGAGTCCCCGAGCTTTCGTCGGGAGCGGCTGCTGCGAGGAAGCCTCACTAGTCCAGATATAGATACAGCGAATGCTGCTTTAGTCACGTATCACGAAATTTATTATAAAATTAATTAGCTGTTACATTCTAAAATAAGCTTACAACTATTTTCAGTTGTTTCGAAAGAATGCTAAGCGTGCGTCGGCCTGCTCGATAAATTTTCCATTCCTGACCTTTCCTTGATTTCTGTAATATTATTCCTTCTTGATTGAGTAGCAATTACCGGCGTTGCAGAACTAGAGTGCAGTTGTTTCCTAGATGCAGTTCTGACATCGACTGCGCATTGCGAGATAAGACCAAGTAGATGCTGGATGGCGCAATTTTTTCATTTGTTTCTAAAGTTCCGCAGTTCTAAATTAGTTCATTTATGTGAAGCAGCTTAAGAATGGGCGGAATCTCGACTCGCAGCCCTTTGCGTTTTAGAATTCTACTCCGGTGGGCTTTGGGTTAAATTTAAATCAAACTCGATTCTTTTTGCTGAAAAGCGTCGCGCTTTTTGCCATTAATCTTTATTACGCTAGCTACTTTATTTTATAATTTCATTGTTAATGAGAGTAACGTAAAATGCGTCATCAGCGCGTCGCTTGCCTGACACGTCTTTATCCTCTTGTTTTCAGACGAAAAAAATGCTTTTGCACTCGAATCGCTCGACACGCGCCTTCAAGTGTATGCACTCCTATGCGTTATTAAGATCAGCAGCTGAAGGACCTAAAGGTGAAATTAATACGCCGCGAGCAGCATTCTTGAAATCTTTCGGCAAATATATACTGATTTTCATAACGAATTTTCATAATGAACGACATTGGTCAGCACCATCCTGCCACGAATGGCGGTTCGTCGTAAATTCCGGTCAGGAATTTCGGTGGGAATAGAATAGAAGTACTTCTTCGTAGGGGACGAAAGCGCATTACAGCTAATTATCGTTGTGGAGCACTTCAAAAGCACCCAGTTGCATCAACCAATTACGTCCACAATCGCCCTCGCAAAACTCTGGCCCCACAATAGAAAGAAAAACACGGCGTAACGCGGAATCGTGACAGCTGTCGGCTGGAAAAATCGACATAAATAATCCTTCGCGAGTCATTACGTATGCGAATAAAAGAATTACGAGTCGTAGAGCCTGATGGAGAGAGGGAGAGAGAGAGAGAAGTAAATCTCTGGCGAGGAGACGCGGTCTTGCAACCTCTTTAATTAACCCCGTACATGCCACTGCTCCCAGTGCAGTAATAATAATACCCGAGTGTCTGATCCGTTCAGGCTGATGCGCCGACCGCGGTTACGTCGTCTCGGTTGTGGCGGCATGTCGCGACGTCTTGGGATCTACGCCTTGCCATAGCGTCACTGCTACTCACTTCGCTCTCGCTTTGAAATTCCCGTGTAGCCGCGGAAGGATTTATGAGCCGCGTAACCTTCCGAACGCTCTACTCGTCTTTTGTGCGATTTTCCTGCTCCACAGACTTGATCTTGCGATTGCGAGGGGGCTGATTAGGTTTGTGCCCATGTGCTAATCCACAAATCAGGCACCGCTATTTCGGCTGTTTTCCCTTTTTATCCTCTTTTCTTATTGTTCGGTTGTTTGGACGTTACACGTGCTTGTGAACTGCGCCCTCGTCTCCCCCTCCCTCTTTTTCTGATCGATTATTTCGTAATTGCAGCTGAAAGAGCGATATTTTCATTTTTAATTTCCATGTTTTTCATTTTTCGGGTAAAGTCAGATTGGTACTTACAGAAATTGTATCTCCATCTTCTTTTCTTTCTGCAATAAAGCCGTTTAACACGAATCTCTGTTAAATTATAATTAGATATACATTTATTTATAATTCAAAGTCCATAATCGCGGGTTAAAAAACATATCCAGTGCACGAGAGAGGAAGTTTTCAGTCAAAAGTAAAAATTCGAACACAATGAAGATTCTATAACCTTTTTGCTTTTTGCTATCCGGCGATTGTGTATAATTCATCGAGGAATGAGCCTGCAACGGGATTATCGTTTCATCGAGTCTCTCCTTTACTCGCAGCAGTTGATCACCCAAGTCGTTTCTCTGTTTCTCCTCAGAGAGTTTCTCTTCCTCACCCCGTCACACTCCTTCCTCTGCACCTTTTCTCCTCGATTTTTATTTCTTTTTTATTCCCATTCTCCCTCGTCCGGCCATACAGGCGATCTCTTCTTCTTCAAGCATCCCGTAATTTACACTCTTATAGGCCGATTCGCTCTCCTCTCGCGCAATCTTTTTCCAACACACGCTCTCTCTTGTCTTGATTAAGCAATGCAGAGATCCATATAACTCACATATCCAGTACTTACACGATGCTTGAATGCAGTTGTGGCTGTCGTGGTCGGCGACTCCCGACTTTCCAAGCCACCATCTATAATGTAATTAAATACGATTAATAGTTTGGACATTCAGAGGGCATACCCGAAACCTTTTTTACCATAAAGTGTATCGTAGTGCACGTTTTGGACGTTGGTGACCACGCGTTTTACGTGTGTATATTGAAGCTCGTTTTCTAGTTTAAGACGTTTGATTTTATACTTCGATTCAATACCTTCAACGCATAACTTCAGGTGCAAGTTATATTTTTGCAAAAATAATCTATTGAAATAAGATGATGATTTTTTTCCGATTGCTAAGTCTTCGTTAAATAAACGCCATTTAGTTCATTGCATTAATTTTTGTTTATAACAACAACTAATACGAAAATTCCGCAACAATGTGTTTTTGAACAAAATTTATCGTGAAATTTGTTGTTTCGTTATATCGAGTTAAAAATCGTGTTACAAATGACAAAACAAAAAGGATATTATTTTTTATTTAAAAATTTATATTATAACATTATATTAGCGTTTGAAACTCGACGCATTTAACTTCTATCACAATTATCCGTCTTCCAGATTTTTACGAATTTTCATTTTTAAATCCAAGAGGAAAAAGTAATCACAACTTTTCAAATACCAATTAGAGCTCACATAATAATATCGTGCTATTCAAATGTCTTTACGAAAGGCCCAAGAATGAAGTTGCCGAAAAAAAAAATTAAGGAATGAAAAGAGCACTCCCTCATTTCTAGGTATTTTTTGTCTCTTTAGCTTTGGAGGAGCGAAGCCTAGAGATTGTTAGCCAAGGAAGCTGCTGCTGTTGCTGTTTATATGTGTGCCGCGAGCTTAGAGATTGGTATGTTGTTAATTTGAGAGAGCAAGAGAGAGAGAGAGAGAGAGAGCGAGAGGGATAAGTTTCGAGGGAGGGATTATACGTATGTTCCCAGCCAGGCGCTATCTTTCTTTCTTCTTTCCACATCCTTTCTCCCACTACCCCGCCCTTTCTCCTTCTCGTTTTACTTTTTTTACCACACTCTCTTCGTTCTGAAGAACGGAGCAAAGAAAGAAAGAGAGACAGTAAAATAGCGATTCCGAAACCCAGAAGAATTCTCTCTGTCTTGCTTTCACAGAGAGAGGAGAGAGAACCGCCATTCGTCTTCATCGGTCGACAGCGCGACGGGCGGCGTTTGCCTCGAATGCTCACCAAGGAGTTTTCTTCTTCTTTCTCTTACTTTTTTCTTCTTGGATCCTCTCTTTTCTCCTTCTCTTTTACTCCCTTTAATTCTCCCTTTCTTCCCGTCTGGTCGTTCGCAGCTCACTCCACTCTTTGAAACTCGATGGCATGGCAAGTCGAATAAGTTGCGTCCGCCGATCTAATCCTTTTGATATTATATTCCGTATTTCGAAATTTCACGAGCTTAAGCGAAGATGTACATTATGATATCAATTTTTCCAAACACGCACCCACCATTCTTTTGTTTTACGTAGCATTCTGACGTTGCAGCGGAAAACCGCAAGTATTTGATTGGTCCGCGTGATTATTATGTATCTGGAAAGTAAAAGTTACTCTGTATTACAAAGTTAATATTGAAAAAGCTATTATTATTAAAATGTGTTCTGATGATGAATTAAACATATATAATTAAATTTTAAGAAGTTGCACATTTTAAATTACGTCGTTTTCGCGTACATTAACGAGTATGTTAAGGGAGTTCCCTCGAACATAAATTTATAGAAATAAAGTTTACAAATTTATAAAATATTTGTCACACTTTTATTTGAGCTATACGTATTGTTAAAATTAAATTTATTCTTATTCGATATTATTCAAAATTAAAAAGCTGTATTATTTTATTGCGTAGTGGTTATGAAAAAGCTTTAATACTCAATTCAACAGAGAAATTGCAAGGGACTTGATGGTTTAAACACGAGCCCGACAGATGTTTGAAAAATCATTAAAACACCATTAGACGATACGATATTTGACAAATAATTATAATAGAAAAAAATAAAAAATGCATAGTATAATATATGAAAGCTCCCTGGGTCTATAAAGTATCTTCGCGTTATTAATTATTAATAAATAAGCCACATTCATCATGCTCTAATAATGTATTATTTACATTAATAAGTGCGTATCGCATAAAAGCGCAACTGCGGGAACGGCGAACGATTATCTTAAACGTAGTAGTGGTAAAAAACTGCTCCCCGACTTGCAAAACGAAACTCGCGAAATTAACATTTTAAAAACTCGTCTTACGCAGACTACGTATTTTTTCCTCGGCCTCAAACTTTTTTCAGATCTCTCTCTCTCTCTCTCTCTCTCTCTCTCTCTCTCTGTCTCTCTTTCTCCCTCTCGCCGACTTTCTCGCTCTGTCGAGATTAAAACTCGAGAGTTCCTCACCTCCCTCCCCCACTGGACGCAATTAATATTCTGATTCGAAGTTAGTGAGCCGACACCAAGAATGAGAGGGAGAGAGAGTGAGAATGCGGACTGATCACATTGCGGATACCGGCGTGCACGGCACGGCACGACGATATACATCATACGTAAACTCGTCGCATTACTCGGTTAAACCTCCGAAAAATGGCGTTATTCAGTCGGCGATAAGGATTATAGGGAGACGAGGACGACTTCTTACGACGAGCGAATAAAAACTTTGACGCTGCGGGTGCTATGCAAATATAAACTTGCCTCGAGGGGATCAGGGGAATTTTATTTTATTTTATTTCTCGTTTCTCCCCACTTTTTTCCTCGTACTTCTGACTTAGCCAACGATGAAAGTCGTTGCAGAAATTTTTATGCTCGCTAGGTAATTTTGCAATTCTGATTAATCACTCGTGTTTGAAATGCCTCGAATGAGTTATTGCAAAAATCGAAATGCCTTTAATCATTTAACGCGACTGAGGAACGGAGCAGCTAATGTGTATTATTTTAGTTGTAAATCAAATTTTCGCTCGTTTGTTAGAAGTGGATGCGTATTTATAGATCTTAGCGATGAGAAATCCAGAAATTCACAGAGGAGAGAGGAGAGAGTTAGAAGGAGTCGGGAAGATAGTGACAAAGAGACGCAACAAAAAAGGAGGAGAGGAAAAGATAAGCTAGCGAGTTTGGTTTCTTCGACTTTTTCTTGGAATATTCGTGTGTATAAGATTCGAAGGAGAGCATTATTAATGGGTCCTCGAAGGAAATGGCCGTCCGCGCAACGAAACTTTAAAACGCGCGCGAGCGACGTCGCTTGTATTCCCGACTCGCATCTTCTTTCTCTTCTGCACCGACTATGACTTATAAAGTCCTTGTGGGTCGAATGACGGTAAACAGCGGTAAATAATCGCTCGCGATAGAGAATGACGCTCTTACTTGGCGACATCGCCCAGACACTTTCTGAAATCCCACGATCTTCATCGCTTAAAATTTTCAGGGGATTTATTATTAAGCAGTTCTCGCGTGTCCCTTTTTTTCTCGGCGCTCCTATTGTGAAAGCCGCTTCAATTGCGCTTTCGTTACAATAAATAAACTTTTCTCTTTTTTATTTTATTACATACCAAACCCGATAAACGAATCGAAATCTGTTCATTAGTTATAGCTGCGTCAACAATTACTCACCAAAGCTTATTAGCTCGGAAGAATTACTCAATTTTTACTCCAAAAATTTTTAATTTTATTTCCCCAAAAGACTTGAATTACAAGGATTGAAATCAGCTGTAAGATAAATGAGCAAAAACTCTAAAAGTATATGCAGATGTTGGTGTTGATATCTATTCTGTTATAGGATAATCTTGTACAATTTTTTGTACGCTATTTTCAACAAAAATAAAAAAACCGTTCAACACATTACAAAACGATTGTATCGAATAAGATTACAGAACGATTGTATCGATTGTATCGTATAATCCAACTAAACTTTTCCAAAATCTAGATCGTTTATTTAGTAAATGACAAACTAGTTGTTAAAAATTATATTCACTCTTGTAAATTTCAATTAAAAACCATTACTATTAAAAGATTCATTTACGAAACGTATATTTAAATTTTTAAAACTGAATAATTTTTTCATTGTTACAAGTAGCGTTTGTTTTGATTTAAACAATAAAGCTATAATTTATCATAGAGTACACAACTTTTGAAACTAATGATGTTTGTTCTTGTAAGTAATAATGCTAATAAGATGTTTTCATGTATGCGTGGCGTATATCTTTGTACGATGTGTGCAAATTACACTATTTGTTTATTTTCTAATCAAATAAAAATTATGATGATTAACGATTAATTTTGCTATTCAAATGAACGCGCATAAAAGAAGAGAGGCATTATTCATATTCAAATTTTCTAAAATAGGTGACTAAATTGTTCGCTCAATGAGCGCTGCAATGATTTATGCGCTCACAAGCATTATTTTTGTTTTAACTCGAAGAATAATTGTCAATTATGAACCTTTGATTGAAATGACTTGCAAATTGAATAACCTGTGTTTGCTTTGCGTGTCAGCTGATTAATTGGTTAGCAGTGCGCCGTTGGTGTTACCGCAAGTTTCTTATGCATTTAGACTTCGTCAGTAATTTCAGTTCTATACGATTGAGTACACCTTTTATAACGCATCTCATTCAAACGTAGGAGCGTTAACATCACCATATAAATTAACTTTATACTTTTTAGTCATTAAGTAGCGCGGAAATTTTACAGATGTTTAGAGATCAAAGAAATCGGTGGTAAGTGTAATAACTTTTTTATTAGATGAGCAAAAATTAATTTAATGGCCAAATTAGCGATGGACAAATTTAGATGACAGTTTATGGCAATTATTGCAGGAAAATTAGATAAGCTTAAAAAGATAAGTTATGAATTAAAATAAAATGTTTCAAAAACCAATCAAGTGCATTGTAACCAAATATTTTTTAACACTAGTTGATTTAAATTAACGAGTTGAAAAGAATTCGCTGATAAAATTTATTGCAGAGTATATTGTCATTATTAGCACCTTTTCGTTCAGAATAACTTAAGTGACTTTAAGCTAAGTAATTTGTCTTACTCTATCACAAGTACCATTGGAATTTTATTTACAAGTGAAACGCATAACAACTTAAATTTTTCCAAAATATTTTTTGAATTTTATCAAATCAAGTTTTTTTAATTTGTAATCATTTAATTTAATTCAATTTAAAATATGCGCTTTTCCAACAAAATACGAAGCTTGGCGCTGTCAACATATTTTGCGAACTTTATCGGAGATTAGTGAAAATTTCAGTTATTAATTTCTGATAAGGCGAGCTCCAAGTTCTTTTGGAGGTAATATATTTTATATGCAATAATTATTTATTACGTACAAAATATTTTCCTCGAGTACATCTTAATTTAACTTCTTTAAATATGTTTTATCAAGAAGATTTACTGAATTGAATTTTTCTTCCTTTTTTAAGAATAAAAATAAGAATCGAATACAAGCGAGACTTTCTAAGTTGTCCGGCACTTTATCAAAGATGCTTGCGTGTATGCACCGTTAGAGATGGGGTAGAGAAAGAGGCGCGACAAATGACCAAATTCGATTAATCCAAGTTAGAAAAAAAACGTAAAACGAGGCTAACCCCATTCGTGATTCGCGTTTACTTGTTGCAGAGAGGAAGCGGGGTCGTCAAACGTACACGCGATTCCAGACCCTCGAGCTCGAGAAGGAGTTCCACTTCAATCGCTACCTCACCAGGCGACGCCGCATCGAGATCGCCCACGCGCTCTGCCTGACCGAGCGCCAGATCAAGATCTGGTTCCAGAACAGGCGCATGAAGTGGAAGAAGGAGACAAAGACGAAGGGCGAGCCAACTTCAGGGGATGGTGACACCGATATCTCGCCCCAAACCTCGCCTCAGGGTTGAGCCGGCGCGTACGACGACGACGACGACACCGCGAGGAGAAAAACACAGAGCGAGAAAACGAGGTATCGCTATAAAACGGCAGGTGCCTCCTTTCGGACATTACCTCCTTTTCCCCGCGTCGACCTTCCAAAAAATGATAAATCCGATCGAGGAGGAGAAGCCTCGAGCCTCGACAGTCCTTCCCCATTCCTATCCCAGCCCAACTGACCCCGACCCAGCCCTCGACACCCCCAAAACCGTCACCCACCCACACGCGCACACACACCCCCACACAAAAACAAGAAAAATAATAGACAAACAAATACATGCATATGCAACCGCAATGACGCTTATCTTGTCGTGTTATAAAACAAGCTGCTCGTACCAAATATGAATTAAGACGGACTCGGAGCGAAACGAGAGATAGAATTTATTAGTTTCGGAGACCCAAGGCTTTTTTCTACGCGATGTGAACGTACGTGTTGGAGAGCTGTGCTGAAGAGGAGAGCGTGTGCTCAAGCTGAGACTCATGATATGACGGGAATGCGCAATTATTAATACGAATAAAAAAAGAAACTGGATTGCATGCTAATCAGAACCGCGTTAACCTCTATTACGTTTAATTGAATGTAATTTACTAAAGCCTATATTTAGTGCGGATGGACGCTGCGAATGTACGATGGTGTTATGTAACTTGAAGTGTGAGGCACGTGAGTGAGTAATAGAAGAGTAGATTGTGTGTGATTGGGTTATAAAGCTGCGAATGTCAGCGTGCGTGGGAGGTTTTAATTGGAGCAAGAGACAAAGCGCGCGAGATGATACCGAAGGTAGGAGACTATTCGTAAAAGAAAAGCCTGGGGGAGAAAACGTCCGTATGAATCCAAAGGATCCAGCAGGAGAGGTTTTATTATTTATTCTCTTATGTCGGTAATAAAGATTATATAAAAACAAGAAAAAAATAATGTAATTACGCACTTAGGGCGTAAGTGTCGCGTAGCGTTTCTTTTCGTGCTAGTTGTAGATATTAAATCATGCATTATTATTGCGTCTCTATTTAGAGGTATAGTTAGGACACACCATTTAGTGTTTTCACATTACTTTCTAGGAACGTTTGTTTTTTTTCTTTCTTGAAACGAAAGAAAATCGAGTCGCAGTTCGACTCGGTCGCGGTGGCTCGGTGCGAGGACGCGCTAAAGATTTTTTTATGACTAGTGCCAATTGCGATCTTTCATGGGATCATGCAAAAATCGATAAAAATGGGCGATTCAAGGTGTTGCTAAAGCAAAAGTGTCGCAAAAGGTAAAAACGGATCGCGTTGTCTCCAGTTTGGAAAACAATAGTCAAATTACAATTTACTAGCCCAGTGAAGCTCGCATAGTGACTTGATAATCCCGGTGATTTGAAACTTTGGAAACATACCGTCGCTTTTCGCAATGGATACGTTAATACGTGGTTGACACTGGCCCGAAATTTATCTAAGTTAAAGTTTATTTTCGCTACTATGGAGCGTCTCGTTTTTTTTTTCTATTTTTTTGTTTTCTTTATTTTCGTTTGGTTTAATATTATTGTTTTATTGTTTTCTGGTAATCAAGGTTATCCGAGAACGTGTTTTCGATTCGGCACGCTTTCTTTATCGCAAGTTCATTGCAAGGTCATTGCAAGGTCAGTCCTATAAGAATTACGGGTAGCTAGCGTTGGAGATCGGTACACCTAGATTATCTTACGACTTCGCGACTATCGGATGGAGAATCAAATCGGCTAGATAATGGATTTAACAAAGCCAAAAAGACGGACGAATTTCGAGGCGAGAAGGGCTTGTAATACGTTTAACGGATCGTGAGAGTCTATGACTTGGTGCGGCATTGATCATTACATTATTACAGAGCTGATGCGCTGGTCGTCTTTTTTTAGTGTGCGTCGTGTCACTGCGCCTTGTACGTCGAAGTGAACGACTCGCGACCTTGATCTCGGTTCTATTGAATCTATAGAGAGACGGTGAGAGAATGTGGGCGTTCGTCGGTAACGAGAGTCGATTGGACCTTCTCATCTTATTACGACGGAGGACTTCTTTGTATTTTGATTATCAATGGAGTATTAGTTTTAATAGACTGCGTACAGGACAATTTGTTTTTGAAAGCGAGATCGGCTCGACGGTAAATTTTGACCGCCGTTATTGAAGTCTTATCTTGCCATGAGAGATAAAACTTTCAGTTCGTGCACCTTCACCTTTCAACTGCAACCAGCTTGTACACCAGCGGTAACTCAAGTGAAAAATTTGAATTTCCTTACGACTTTGAGAATGACCGATAGACTAGATTTGCAACAGATGTGATGATATATAATTTATGCATTAGATCAATATTAAATTGTATTATCAATCATCACGGGATTTTATCGATTATTCTCAATGAGATAAGCTAGTAACAGTTCGAGTTAATTTATCGTATCAGTTTAGTTTGCATTCACATTGCTCGGGTCATTGTAAGGATACAAAGGAGTTCGTCTGGTTATTCTACAATCTACTGCACGATTTATTGACGTTCACCCGCGATTCTTCGTGTAAATACGCGCGTGGTTCGGACGTGAGATAATCGACTGGTCGACCGCGATTTTTCACTTATAATATACTTTTTCTCGTTTTCTCTTAGAAAAATCGACTGCTAATTGCTTCACGAACACGTGGCTAAGTTACCAACGATACGATCGTACGCTTTTTGTTCTTTTTCATGTAAACGTTAAATTCGTATAGGAGCAATTGTTTATATTTTCCGTTTCATTGTTTTGTCTTTTTCTCTTGTCGGGATATTCGGAACCGCGCGGCACTCGTCTAGAAATTTTCGCAGGATCTGGAAAACCGTCCGAATATGCTGACAAAAGATCCCTTATAGAGTACGATGAAACTTAAATACGTAAAAAATTTCGTAATTGTAATTCAACGAGAGACGGTAAATAAATAAATGTACGGATATATAGTCAAGTGAATAAAGACAAGTTATTAACCCGGTGAATATCTCCTGCAGCGTTTTAAAAGTGCCGCGGGGCTTCTTGAATATTATATAAGTCGCGGATTAATAAAATATCGACATTGTGTATTTATGTTAATAATCGAGTAACAATCGGTTCTTACTTTCTTTGTTCAAATCGGAGGAACAAGATGATGGGAAGCCGATGGGGAGGGGGTTCAATAAAAGGGTCGAGAGCGTGAAAATGCATATAAATAGAAACGACTAGGGGCCCGGTCGCCGATACCGCGCGAGGCGGCGAATATTGTGCTGTGTTGTAAAATTAGTTCGACACTTAGGTTTTTATTACTATAGTAGAGGAGGGGGAAGTAGAGGAGAGCGTACAGTAACGATATACGTAATGAGATAATACATTATTACTACTACTACTACTACTACTACTACTACTACTACTACTACTACTACTACTACTACTACTACTACTATTATTATTATTATTATTATTATTATTATTATTATATTTTATTATTATTATTATTATTAGTATATTATGAATATTATTATTTTATTATTATATCATTATTATTATTATAATTATATAGATACAGAGTAGAAAGAGATATTCGATTTTAGAGGGCGCGAGATTTTTATGACGATATAAAACAGAGTAATTGTTCACGCAATCCATGGCTTCGATAAAAAATGAACAAAAAATAAATATAAAATGAACGATAATGAAAAAGTAACAATATAATACATAGGGCATGGGTGGAACAAACGCAAGTCTTGTCTTCGTATTTTTCAGTAGATCATACGAAAATAATAATCGAATTATCATTGATTCGTGCAGTTTACTCAAATGATCGACAAAAATTTCCTTCCCCCATGCAAATGTAAATAGCACATTTATTTCTCAATAATACGTAAAAGCATTTCTTCCATAAAGAGTGAAACGATTTTCGAGAATTTTCATTCATCGGCCAGATTTGCCCATATCCCTTGTCCTCGATGTACAATGATATACGTAAAAAAGCGGTCCGGCCCGGCCCGGCCGTAGCCTTCTTTACCGAAGAGATTTATTTATATAATTATATTCCAGTTTCGGTGCGGTGACGAGCCGCAGAGAAAAAGAAAAGAATAGAATAGAATGGGAGAGCGCGAATGGGCACATGATATCCCGTGTGACTGCGCAGGTTAATACCAGCCGCACGTCGAAGCTTATTCGGGAAAATCGCGCCTCGATTTTTGATCGAGCGAAGGTGTAGAGCCACCCCTACCACTGCCGATAAATCACGAGCGGCGTGCGTCGGTGGTGGCGGCGGCAACCCTCGCGCGATGAAAGTGGATAACGCGCTTCGGAGACAGATTTTTAACCCGAGCTACAGCGTTTTGTTACGTATTTGCATTTCAACTCGACGATTTGAACTCGATATCGACAGTTCGCGCTCACGACTTTGTCTATCGCGTCGGCTTTTTTAAAGCTCTTTTCCCTGATTGGCTGCTCGTGGAATCGAGTAAGAAGTTATTCAAATATTCGGCGAAAAAAGGATAAAGGTTTGACGTTGTCAAGGAAAATTGGCCACAAATCAAACGAGATTAGTTTTGAAGAAAAGAGCGGAGAGACAGATCGCTTTGTATTACTCACTCGAGCACTCGCGTATCATTTAATTATGCACCTGCATTTAAAAAAAGCATTAGTAACGTTTCGGTACAACTCGGCTGCATCCGATTGATTCGTATAATTTTTCAAACGGACCTCGTTAATTTGGCGAGTTGAAGGGAAAAAGTCGGCAGCGCTTTTAGCAATATTATGCTGTAAAACGCGGACGCGAGCGCGAACGTCTCGTCGTTCGGTTCGAATTCTAGAGCCGTTAAAATTTTGAAATTTCCCCGCGTACCGAGTGAGGCAAGGGTGCGCACTCATCGACACTCGTCACCAGTGCTAACTGTGCATTAATCAGTCGGCCAATCTATGTGGGTTAATTAATAAGGGCATCGGGGTGTGGCTGCGCGAGACAAAGCCGAGAGATTTATGGGCTTCTCGCGCTGTGTTTACAATCATTGCAACACTTGATCGCGGTGATATCCGAATATGAAAACGTCGGAGCTCGTTCTCCAGGTGTGCGCGTTGCAAGATCCGTTTTCGTTTTGCCTTCGTTTCTTTTGGAATTTGTTCTTTTTAAAGGAAACTTTTCGCTTATCGCAAATAAATCTCCGATAATTAAAGTCTATAGGCCACGGCAAATATATTAATAAAGCTCGCTCGAAAATACTGAAATTGCAGGGAATAAAAGACGCTGCTTACATTTCCGTTATTTTTAATGTGGTTTTACACAATTTTTAGCATTTTAAAAGAAATTCTCGTTTTTTGTTAAATAACGCCATTAATGAAATAATGGTTGAATGGAAAGTCGCTTAAAGACAAGAAATTGCGCCTTTTTTAAGTCCTAATTTTGGAAATTGACGGCGGTTGGCACGACGGAAGTTAAAATCGATCCTTCTCTCTGCATTTTATATTTTTTAAAACGTACAATTATCCTGTTTTCTCGATTCCTCGGTAAAATCGATGCAATCGCGAATCGATCATTAAACCACATTGACGTGCGGCCCGTTATAAATTGCGTTAGTCGGTACATGCACATACACTTAGGCCAGGCAAGTGATAAAACTCGATATATCGTGCCCGTGAAGGAATGAAAAAAGCAGAGGGCGAAAAGTCTCGAGAAAAAATTGAAAAAAAATGCGATGAAATCGAAAAAATTTTGTATCTACTGGATCTTTAATAAACTATACTTACATTAGGTAAATATGTGAACGCGGTGAAAAGATATGTGTAGGCTTAACTATATATAGGGGTATAAATGCAAATTATATATTTTATCTCTATTCGTATCTACCCGCGTATAAAGAAAATAAAGTTAAAAATTGATGAATAAGTCGATGTACGTGAAGCAAAGGAAGCATCGTGGATGTGTATGCAGAGTTCGTAAAGTAAAAATCCGGAGCGTGAGAGGGAGCGAGAGGGAGTTGTATTACTGGCAAAAACGAGGTTCTCGCTGTCGGCTAAGCCCCCTTAATAAGCAAATAAGCTGTAACGATTCGACGAGAAAATCTATATAGATCCGTAAAAATTAAGCATATTAGAATGTAAGATGAAACATGGCGTTGTTGCAAGTCGGTTTCAGCGGGCGGGGGCGACGGCGACGAAGCAAAAAACATTTTTCAGCGTTACATCGGCGACATAAGACTAAATTATAGTTTACGACTCGTGGAACACACATTGTACGATTTATATAGATGTTGTATCGATGTCCTTCGGCCCATGCGCAATGAGAAAGAAAATCGCGCCCCACACGATAATTCCAGCTGATTGCGTGAACGTACGATATTCTTTAGCGATGAAATTCAAAAAAGTAATGTGAAAGAGAAAAAGAGCGGTTAAGTTAAGTGGATGAGAAAAAGCGAATGGAGAAGCGATGAGATCGTGGAGTTTGCGGAGATGTAAATACTGTAACGCTATATAATTATATCGAATTGCCCGCAAAAGCCAAACGAAAAGTCTTATATACAGATGCATATATAACAGTCCGTACAATGATATTATTTAGTTGCGTAGTATTTATTGATACCATATTATTATGTGTTATATATACGTGAATGGGGACACTACTTGTTTTCACCGAAATGTCTAATAAATATTTTTCACAATGCAAAACTAAATTGGAAAATTCTAATGCACATTATGGGCATATTTTTCCCACCACCTGTCAAATTTTCTGTATATCTTTCTTTTTTTCTTGTATCTCTCTCTCTCTCTCTCTCTGTCTATCTGTCTCTCTTTCTCTCTCTCTCTCTTTCTTTCTTTCTATTTTTTCCGTCTCACATTTTTTCTAGTCCATGTGGATTACTTTAGAAAAAGGAAAATAGGAAAAAGTCAAAGCTTTTTACTGTATTTAAAAACACGAGTTTCGTTCAATTCCGACATTAACAAGTTCATAATCGTAGAAACAGGACACGAGCCTCGTCCTCGCTCGCGCAAACTCCGAAGAGTTCCTGACCCCCTGTCCTCGCGACAGGCGTCATTATATAGTCGCGTGTAGTTTATGGCTCGACGATTTTCCCAATCACCTGATAAAAATCCATACCTCTATCTTTCCAGTATACGAAACGAAAATAAAAATAGATTATTCTCTTGCTAAAAGGGACTCCTTAACATTCATTTCAAAACCACGGTGAGATCACGTTGATTAAAAAGTCACTTCGTCTAGTTATTATGCCGCTTATTATTAAAAAATCTCAATTGTACATTTGCAAAAGCCGTAATTTCGACTAAAATTTAAATAATAAAAATAGTAATAAAAAGAAATAGAGAAGAACCAAACGTAATCTCATTGATGGACATACGCCGTATGAAGACTGATAAGCCTGAAAATTCGCGCAAATTTATGTATCGAGAAAAGCAAAGACAAAAAGCAACCAAAACCCGGTGGCAAAAGTGAAATTAAAAATTGTACGTGTGATATTATACACAAAGGGAATATTCGAATATTATAGGATGTCGAAGGTCTCTCACTGGGCGAATTGGCGCTTCGTTAGATTCGTTAACGCTTGTGTGTATGTGTGTGTGTGTGAGCGCGCGCGCGCTTGTGTCTGTGCCAGAAGGTGCACACAGAGGCGCGTAAATTGCTGCGAACGGTTAAACCGGTTGTTGCATTCTCGCGCGATTATCGGCAGGGCAACGGCGAACGGCGAGACGTCTGACGTCGCGGCATCGAATCGCGTTATACGCGACCACCTCCCCCTTGTATACGATACCGTGTAGGTAAAGTAGGTACCTGTTTAGTAGATTTAAAGAAATAAAAAAGTATAATGGTAGCACAGAGTTTATTATAAAACGATAATACTATTTATTACCACGTATCTTGTAAACTCGATATAATCCGCAATGGATGAAGAAAATGGTTAACGATGATGAGAGTAGGCGATTCGTATATATGTGTATTTACACGGTTTATTCATAGTTGGATTGTGCAAACTCACAATGCAATATTATAGTGTAAAAAATGACAATATTGCGAGAGCCGCTGCGTTGATGTGCCATCACTGACCGAATGTCCATTGTCTTTTTAATCTTTATTTAAAAATGTTTGCGTAACTCTTGTAATTCTTTCTATTATAGTAATGCACGAAAATTTTCTTCAATCGCAAGTATCATTTAGCTCAGGATTGAAAATATTTTGCAAAACTTACATTGAGTTAAACGTATATCATTGAAATTTATTGCTCCCAAACGGTTTTCCAATTTCTTCAATTTTCAGACGTTAAAATTTACCTCACGCAATTATACATATTGAATAAATCAATGTAAATTAATTTATTTATTAAGCGATGTTATACTATGTTTTTTTGAAATTTGGTGGTAGTCTCAATAGAATCTCTCTTGAAAAAACGGAAATAAAACAAGTCAATCGACGTATCATTAATTACGCCGTTGATGCACAATGATATTCTTGCAAAGTATTTGACACGGTCAAGTGAACGTATTGCCCTCCGATTTTCAAATGTTTATTACAAATAAAGTGAGCACCTTCAACATCCCGGTGAATTCTTATAATCGAAACGTTGAAAGCCCTCGACTCTTGAACAGAGAGAGAAAAAACTCACCGGGTCAAACACGTGTGCAGAGAGCTTCTTAAATATGATAAATGAATCGGAAAAAAGTGAGAATCCAAAGTAGAAGATACCAAAATTCACGTGTGCCAGGGGAGGGGGTGCAAAAACTACAGATCCCTTGATCAATGGATCAATGGCATTGGAATACTAACGAAAGATATTGACAGTTTTTGTTCTCTTTTGGCTGAGCGAATAAAAAAAAGGTACGTATTCGCAAAACACTTTGCCACGTATCGAGCAAAAAGCATGAAAAATTTAAAAATAAAAGGGCATTTGATAAACGACCATGAAAAAAATATGAACGAAATTCAGCTACTATTGATTTACCGAAGAAAACATAAGCGCAAAAGCAAAATGATGAAGAGGTATAAATAAAGAAAATAAAAAAACTATATGTATAAATATTGCAGATAAGAAAAAAGTATATATTATAAAAGTATAAATACGATTATTATTATAATTATTATTATTATTATTATTACACCTTAACGAAACGTAATTATTTTGTAGTGTCCAAACAGCATGTAAACTAAGTGTATACACGTACAAAATCGTAAATAAAAAATACGACGAAGACGTACGACGATTGTGTAATTGAAAGGACGAAGTCGGTCGAACTCGCGTGATGCTTTACACGTATCAAAAGAAAAACACATTGCCACGTAAAGAGAGGCATACATACATGAACACACTTACACGATGAACGATATGTTTTATGTATTATGGGCGCCGGCGATGGTTATAATGATAAATATAGTATTACCTGCTATTGCGTCGACGAGTCTAAACCATATTGTATTATATATAAGAGTCTGTCCATATTAATAATAATGATATTAATTATAATAACTGTGTTTGAGAACGAGAAATAAAATGTGGTTGAATATGAAAAAGAATACGTGCTCGAATTAGAATCCATTATACATACATTACAGTCATTCTTTCTCTTTTTTTAATTTAATGATACATGCGCGTGTGTATGCGCGTGGACGCATGCACAGGCAGAAACGCAAGTATGCACACATGCATGCGCATGCATATTTTTTTTTCAAAGTGCACATATTGGTTGTTTTGTATTTATTTTATTATTTACGTACTGATTCATTAAATTGATTACGAAGCCAACGCAATGATAACAACGTATGTAATAAGTTAGCGAGAGGCAGATGTTGTTCGAATCTCAAGAAATCCTTATCAGACTGCTGCTTTTTTCTGCTTAGAAAGAGAAAAAGAGAGCAATTGTCAGTGATTACAAATTTTGTCAGGTGAACGTCTACAGCCCTGGGGGTCCAGGCTTGTTATCTCTCTTTCTCTCTCGCGCGTCCGCGCGCTCTACTCTGATTCCTGCTCTTTCACTTTTCTCTCTCTTTTACACACTTTTGAATTTGCATTCACACGTTATATTGCCGCTGCTGCGGCCGCCGCAGAAGGAACCATTGTATAATCCAAGATGGCCTCCACCTCGTAGAGGATTATTATTGGCTAATACGAAGCAAGAGGCTCCGCCTTGGCTCATGGCTCGTGACAGGATGATTTATTGGCTTTTCTGTCTGTTCGTATAACCCGTGCAGCAGCAACAGCATCAGCATCAGCAGCAGCAGCACCACCACCAGCACCATCAGCAACAGCAGCAGCAACAGCAGCAGCAACAGAACATGCCCTGGACTGCAGCCCATACGTGTACTCTTACCTCGTGTGTCTCTCTGTCTTTGTTTCTGTCTTGTCTTATCACGGAGCCGTGCATACCGATCTTTCAATCTGTGGTCGTTTCTGATTTCGATGCTTCGTCTACTCATGCAACCAAGTTTCCCTGGATCACCTTCAACATTTCATTGCTGATGAGGAACCACTCGATTTCCTTCTAAGCGTTTCGGCAACTGGCGAAGAAGAGCACTGCTGCACTCCAAGGGCTTTTTCAGAAAGCACACAAGGAATCCTATTGAATTTGGTTTTTACCCGCAATTTTCTGTATTCGTTATCAAGTGCTGCTTTTTTGCATAATTTTACTTTATTTCATTGACACCTACTCGGCGAAAGAGTATTTATATCACAAGATTTTTATGTTTTGAAAATCAATTTTTTTTATCATTTTTTGATGTTTAATAAGATATTTATCACGAGATAATAATTTATAATGCTGAGATTTTTTTACCGCTAATTGAATTAATTTTTATTAATAAAATTTATCATATAAATAAATTAAAGTTTATTCACACGTAAACAAAATGACTGATTCCAACTGAGGATGCACGTAAGTATCAAATTAAAACATAGATTGATCCTCTTTACTTTTTAGGAATTTTAACTTGAAAGATATTTCGAACACACAGTAGAACAAGTTACCTTCATTTCCATTTACTCCCTGAAATTTTTCTACAAAGTATTTAATGTATAATTTATTGGCAAAGGTTTAGTAAGTGATCTCAATTTTTATATGAAAGCCCTTGACGAAAATTGAGAAATTTCCTTCCTTTATCAGAAAATGGTCCTGCTTGATTTCGCATCTCGATTTCTGCCTTATAATCTATAAGCCACACACCATCTTGCTTCGCATGCCTCTCGCTGCATCATAAGCACGATTATCATTTTTCTATACATTCCCCACACCGAGATATCATTAAATCGAAGGCTTATTATATCAGTGGCATCCACTCAACTATTTATTCCGCTCCCTCCTTCCTTCCCTGTACCAGGATCCTTGTGTGTGCGTGTGTGTGGGCGCGCGCATTGGTAGGTGAGGGATCAGTTTGGCAGAGTACCTGCGTGTGTCGGTGCACGTGTCTTTTTTTCAATCTCAAGTATCGGTTAGCCATCGCCATCGGGACCTGCAACGAGCAACAAACTCATCATCCAGCCGAAGCGCGTACTCAGGTTTGATGGGAACATGCACATCGGCGAGGAGCCAACGTCCGATTATCCATCTAACTGCGAGTCGCGTTCAACGTCTCATTACCTACACGCTCGATATTATCTTTATTAAGGGACGTCGACGAGGCGCAGAAGAGAGAGAGAGAGAGAGAGCCTCTTTTTGGTATATGAAAGCAGGTGCATCAGAGGCCAGCGCAAGCAAGAACCGAAAAGGGCGCGCAAAGTGTGTTATAATGCCGAGCTCAAGGATGCGCGCGCATGCAGGATAGAGCGATCACCCGGACCGCAGAGACGACGAGAGGATCATCCGCGAGGAAATCACAAGGATGTTGGCGCATTGACGACTTCCTGAGCGTGTGCGCCGGTAATCGGCTTCGCCTCGCCTCGCAATGAATATTGTAAGTCATACAATCACTTCCTTCCTAAGTATTAATTATAGAATAATTGATACGTTTTTATACTCTTCCGAGTAGTTGCCGTATTTATTTATATCGACGTTTGCGGCTTTTTCTAACTCGGACTTGCATGATTTTATTCACAGCTATGCAAAGCTTAAAAGGATGCCGTTGCGATATGTGATCGCACGTGTAATGTTACACTGTGGGCCTCTATAATTCTATAAATTATACAAATTATTTATATTGCTATATTAGAGGCCTTTGAAATCTGCCAGCTTGTAATTCTCAATGAAACTGTATGAATATATATTTCAAAAATTTTAATTTATCAATATGAAAAATTAAACTCCACTGTTTGATTCTTGAAAATTTTTGTTGGCCTAAAAATGAAGTTTGATAATATATATATATACATATATATAAAATTAAATCGCTTTAAAACCGTGAATAACTTTAAGTATTTGCCTTACGTACGCGCGTACAAGAAAATGTCAAAAGTTGAACAAAAATTTTGCTGGTGTAAAAATATTTTCTAAAAAAGTTTTCTTAAAATCAACGAAGTATGAAATAACCAATCAATACATTCATACACACATATTTTAAATATAGAAAATTACACGCTATTAAAGTTTTAAATTAGTAAATCGCAATAACATTAAATATAGGCTATGAATGTTTCTTGCAAGATAAATTATACAAGCTGCTACATGCATAAATCACATTTTAATTGCATTCGGTATGTCAAATTGCGAGACTGCAATAATAATTGCGAAACAATCATCACAAAAGCAGCATGACGCGGAAGTGATCTTCAATTAAAGGATACCATTCCCTCCTCCTCCTCCTCTCTTAGGCTTGCTCTTCCCCCTTTTCCTTTCTTTCTCTCTCGCTGCTTTCTCTTTAACGCATATCTTTAACCACACATCGGTTATCTCGAACTTCCATAAAAGTATCAGATTAAAAGGTGGAAAACCTACAGTATTAAGATAACAAATTTTTAGATTACAAATTCACGAGCGCAATTGATTCAAATTACATTTACGATTAAGGGAAATAATAATTTCTTTCTGGATGCATTATATTAAATAACAACGTAAGCCTTTTTAATTTTAATTTGGTTGGCAAATCAAGCGCCGGCTATTTAATAATTAAGGGAATGTTATGTTTTATGTAGTAGTAACATTCTAATCCAGCATCCGGTGTCAAACAGCCATTCCAACCGCGATATTATCAATTGCGAAACGATAATTTTTAAAAGCTGAAGTCTTCATTAATTCAGCAATTTAACGAGGGAACGATACGATCTGTTTTTCTTAGTAATGCAAATAGACGGCGAGTTATTGTTTCTGCTAAAAAATAAAAAAAGCGCTGGGAAAGTGTCTTCCCGTCAAAAGTTGCGGACCTGTTAAAGGGAAACTTTAAACTCGAGGCACGCAGGCAACACTAATTCATCCGATAACCTCGTAGGCGTTGCAGGTGCACCCATTCAGCGGCAGATGGGTCATGAGACGTTGCGTACAACCACTACACTCTGGAGGAAGGAGAAAGCCGATGCTGCGGCTTTGCCACGCTTGCGAGAGCGAGAGCTACGAGGGAGGCGAAAGTTCGTACCAGAGGAAGAGAGACAGGGGGAGGAACGACGGTCACAATTTATGGGCGCTTTATCACTTTTCCGGCCTTGCCTCGCCTTGCCCCGTGCGTCGTCTCCTTTAACCGCCAGTCGACGACTCGCAAGGGCTGCTTCCAGGATCCTAAGATGAACTTTGGCACTACTCGAGCGTGCAAGCGACGTTTTGTACTCGAGAGTCACGGTGAGTTGCCTTTCTGCGCGCGCAACTTTTGTCTTATTTAGAAACGCCTCTGCCTTTCACGAACGTCGGCCACGCGAAAATTACGACGACGACCGTAATTCGGCCTGAAAAAGAGGTAGTCGAGGTCCTTTTCAAATTTCTTCAGCTCCTATTGACGAGTTGCTGAAAGGACCCATCCACAAACTAAACTTGCGCGCCAAATTTTCGTTGGACAATGTTTTTTATGCGAGTTCAAAGTTTTTTTCTTTCGCGACGGATCCTCTCTCAACAGACAACTTAAATAGTTATTCACCGATAACAGATAATTATCTGTCGCCCGCATAATTTTCAAGCTTATTCAATTATATAATTCCACTTACTCTTTCACGAATAAAATATAAGATAAGGATGAACAAGTATTCGTACACGCGCTTCAATTTATTACTATAAGTCGCGACCAACGTATTGTCTTCTACTGAAATATTACTCAGCGCGCACGACTGAGAATAAAATATTTTGAAGAAGTAGTGTAAAAGCGCCGACAAAGACACCCGATACAGATTATTATTCGTGTTCCTCTCACGGCGTTCCTTCACCAAAATCGATCATAGACCCTAGATTTATGCGCTCAACCTATGGCTGCTGCGTGGAACGTCTCAGTCTGATCTTTCGACACGCGCTCGCGTGTTGTACGACTCTTTCAAGAGGCACGCCGACCTCTAATATATTTCCTGTTAATGCTCTGAATTTAATTTTCGATATAATCTTTGCCTGGGAAGGTCTAGTCCCAGCAGAATAGTTTTTTACGATTTTCAAATATTGGGGGAATGATGGTGAAAGCGTGAACGCGTGACACGAGCGAGGCAACGATGATTTTTTAAAACATAATCTGACGGAGACCGCTTGATTAGATTGTACAAATCACCTTGAAATTTGCAAAGAGAGAGAAATTCAACCTGTTTTTTATCTCGAAAATACGGGCAACACTATTGCAAAATATAAGCTCTCGGTAAAATGCAGAAATGTATCGTGAAAAATTGATCGTCGATGGGTATTGCGCTAGATTTCCTTTTAATTCCAGCCACACGCTTTCCCACAGCCAGTCGTCCGCTGTGCAATAGATCTGCGATCGCGAAAAGCGGATAAGAAACACTCCTTTCCCCGTCGCGATTACGATCTTTGGAGACGAATGACTAAGCGCATTTTTCATGCCTTTGAATAATAAACTTTCCCATAAATCTGTTGTAGCGAGGTCTTGCGTCCAAGACGAATCAGCCGGATATGAACGGGTGCCGTTACTGCTAATAGAGTGCTAACCGCCAGTATATCGCTCTATTTACAAACCAAGGGCGGGGGAGGAAGGACGCGCACGTGTATCTCCCCGATGTGTAGGGACGCCTACCCCCAGAAACGAACGGAGTGCATTACTCGAGCCCCGGGGCATCGTTGCGCCATCGATAACCAAATTGAATCGACGATTTGGGCCGATGAGGCCGTTTTCGTCAGTCATGTCCGCGATTTATGGCTTACGGGAAGTTGTTTCGCTTTCGCGATTTGCCTTCGCGCAGTGCTCGCTCGCTGGGATTCGCGAAAACACAAGCACGTGCAGTGGTCCTGACTGAGCTGCTTTTAAATTTGATCACTATATACTCATATTTAATTCACTGTGAAAAATTTCTCCGATGATTAATAATCGGTCCGTGAAAAAGAAAAGAAAAAATTCGAATATGTTAGCGATATTTCTTACGTTTTTCATAATTATTCCGGTATTTCGATTTTGTTTTTTGTCATTTAATGAATATATGTTAATCAGGACATAAAAGCTTTTTCAATTTCATGGTAATTATAGATTATATAATTTATGACAAAAAGTTATGAGTCATTAATTCAATTTTTATTAACAAAAATTTTATAAGGTCATTACAAATTAATTTGCGTAGTGAAATAAAATAAATTAAGTAAAAATATTGTTGGCGCCGCTGTCTTATGAGAATATGAAAATAAATACTGTACATAGGCGAAAAAATCAATACAGTAAAGCCGGTTATAATTCTACAACTATTATTAGTAAGAAATTTATTAATTTTCGTAAAATGAGGGACTCCTAGTTAATACTCGAGAACTTTTACGCGAATGATTAAACAAACCTCTTAGGAGCAATTTTAAAGTGACCACTTGACAGAAAAAAAGGCAAGCGAGGTGCATTACAGCGACTTTATCGCTAAATAAACAAACGAAAGAAATTAAGAACAAACAGGTTTTTCCAGCACTCGCTTTTCCCATCCGGTGGAGCGTGGAGCGTTGATAGCGATGCACTTTAGGCGAATCATTTGGCGAGCTTCGCTCTTTCGCTTGTAAGAGGGTGCGGAAAAAGCGAGAGAAAAAGAGAGAGAGAAACCGTTGGATACATAACGTGCCACGGAACATAAATCAATAATATCTCTACCCCCACCAGGCGGTGCCCTTTCGTCTCGCTCTCGTCCTCTTCGCGGCTCTATAGATATGTTGTAGTAGTAGCGCGCAGTGACGCCGGCGTCTCTCCCGCAATCAATGTTCGCGTCTCTCCTCGCGGCATCGCAAATTTTATATAGAGAGATTCGCCCTCTCGCCGCAGCCGCAGCCGCTGCCCCGCACACCTCGTCCCTTCGAATGCCCTTGCGTAATCATTCTCGTGCTTTTAATGTAATTTAAGCTAACCTTGTGTCGCCAGTCTTGCTCAAATAGTTTTCATTTTTCTTCTTCACTTTTACTCGCGATAATCTCTTCCGCATCGTTACAGCATATTGCAGCGATTTTTTTATTATTTTAAATGCAAAAGGGAACATCTGCGATCTCAGATTTTATTATTCATCATTTGACAAAAATAAGTATGTTTCTAAAGTATAATTGATATATCAATTTATTTATCTCTGTATTATAATCAAATAATAGTGAAAAACCAAAAAGGTAATGAATATATTAACTAATGAATTTTTAAATAATTATAGTAACTATCCATTTGTAGACTATTTAATTTTATAATTTTTTTTAAATATAAATGTATTATAATCAAATCAATTATCAATTTAATATTTATTATTGCTTTCATAACTTAAAGCCGCAAATGCCTTAAAGTTAGCTTTAATATTTTCACACATTTCTTAATATTATTATTAAAAAGTATTTAATAAATTATCTGGAATGTTAAATGTTAATATTATCTGCCAAATAAATATTTTAGCATCTGTCGCATACCATTTTGCACGTATTAACATCTTCAAAATCCTTTTTACAAAAGCTACAGAACTTATAAAAACATTAAATTATTCTTACAAATTTAATACAATTAAATATTTTCCTATTTTTTAAATAACATTTAGGTTTGAATAATATAAATAGATTACACATGTTTTAGTCTTGTATGCAATTTAAGTTTAAAATTAAACTTGGTTAAAACAAATATTTGTGAAAATATATTTTAATTGTAAAAAGTTATATTTACTATTCTATTAACATATATATTAATTTCATCTTTAATAAAAAATTTTTTTATTATAGTTTGTAACAGTTAGTCAATTTTACAGAGAAATAATGATGTATTAAATATACTCAAATTGTGTTTTGAATTGATTTTTTAAATGTAATTTATTATTTTATAACATACATAAATTACATATATATTCTTAGACAGAAATAATTTTTAAATAGTATATCTAATATATAAACTTTTTGTCACTAGAGATTTAGATTTGAATTTGATTCAAATTACGATTATAAAATTCTGTTTTATAGATTAGAGTCAAAATATATTTGAAAAAGGTTTTACGATTCATATTTTAAATAAAATAATGCAATTTTCGATCTTTAAAAGATTTTCATTTACTCGAATAAATTTATATACTTATTGAATTTGATTCAAAAAAAGACTTTGTGTGTTTTAATATATATTTTTAGAAATTTCAAACTAAGAAAATTTCTTTACGATATTGTGATGGTCTGATTCACAACATTGTTAAATATTTTGTTATAAACAGTATTATTAATATCAATATTATTTTTTTATATAAATTTTAACGCGCCAAAAAAAATGTTTATCGAATATTCTTAATTCAAGTTAGACTATCTTCTTATCGCAATCTAGTAATTTCATTTTCTAAAAACTTGCGTTATTCTAATCAGAACAATTGAAGTATTTTTTTGTTGATACGTTCAAGTAATAAAGTAATTATTCGCAATAAGAACTGTCATTGAATTATATAAATTTATGAATATTTACATTAAAATTTAAGAGACAAATGTATTTCAAACAAGAAACTCTGTTAATTCAAAAAATATCATTTATTATTAATATTTTATTGTAAAATATTCCCATCATAATAGATGAGATTGATAATATATAAGCTTGATTACTTTGAAGAACATACATCAGTATTTTTTTCAAACATGTCACATATTGCATTTTAAGGGAATCAAGTGGTTTAAGCTTACCGACGGACAGCATATTAATCGTGAAAAATTACTTATTTTTTTAATTAAAAATTTAATACGAGTAAAATAGATCTTCTTTATTTTTTGAACGTATAAAAGAGGGGTTGTTGCTAACCTTGAGCAATGGTTTTATCATCAAAATCTTATATCAAATAAAAAATCAAAATATCTTCTGTAGAATAAAAATCAGGGTGGAAATGAGTTTCTTTAACTAACATTTGAAAAGCAGAGAAATTGCAAAAAGTGCGCTGTAAAATATTTTCGCATTTTAAAAACGTGATCAATTGCTGTTTTCAAAGCCACTAATTTCGCTCTAGTATTTTGAATAAAAAAGGTACCTACGAAATCGTGGCTTCGGAGTTTCAAAAAATGTTCGCAGAAAAACACACCCGAGCGGAGCAAGGGCTAATACAAGGTCCACGGGGTTAAATGCAAAAGCTTGTTAGACCGGATTCAACTATATAAGGGTGTTACGAAGCGTTCCTGCAATTAGCGGCGCAGCATATATATATGCCCGTGAATATAATACACGATGACGCTCCGACGGTGTTTTCCCCCGGGGGACAACGAACGGACCCTGTTCCGTCTTTGTCTCTCGACTCTCGCTCCACGTCTCTCGTGGGGCCCGACGCGTGAAACGCTGACTGCGCTGCTAAATAATAAAAACTCGATCTTTCTCTTTCTCGCTTTCTTCCTCCCTCACTCGATATATTTATGTCCCCCGTGAGTTCGCTAAGAGGGGACGCGCAGATATGCGAATTGAAAAGTGGAGGTGACGGTGGTACGTCCAGTACTCGGGCTAAAAAATAATTGACAAGGGTGTGGGGCAACTTTTAACTCTGATTTATTTATCGTTTTATGCAAAACTTGTTTATTTGCTCATTAAAGGTCAACTTTTTCGTGTGTTTCAGGCCCAGTGAGGTATGTCATCGGATCGAAGCTTATATTTCAATCGGAAGGACCGCACGCGGGATCGAGAGATTTACATTAATCTCGGTTGATACGAACTCCTCCAGTGAAACTCTTTATCCGCCAAGAAGTGTATGCATTATTTATGAAACAAAGCACAATTTCACGTACATACGTATGCTAAGTGAGTATTTATATAGCAGTCGCGAGTTCGACTTGTTTATGGAGAAAAATGTACTACAATGTAAACTCAGTGGTTCAGTGAGATAGAACGCTAAAATTGATGCCTATTTATTGTGGATGCTATACTCAAGTTACGTTAAGAACTAAACTCAATACGATAATGTCGGAGTCTGCATGTTGCCTACGCAACTATCGCGTAAACACTATTAATCCGACACATGTTTTGTGCGTGCGTGAGTGCGTGAGTGCATATTTGCGTACGTTGATACGTACACGAACGTGAAATGCTGAAAGTAATACTGTTCTGTATTATATAAGAAAAATTTGTCGAATAAAATACTTGTGCAATTCAAAAATGTTATAAAAATAATTTACAAGCAAACACGTAACGCATAAATATTCATTATGAGTGGAAACAGATTTACGGAAAAGATAGAAAATTGTACGGCTTTATATAAGTATATATTGAAGTGGAAAATTATTATTAGATTATGTAATTGTCTAAATATATTAAATGACAATTGAAATTTTTCTCACATGTAACATTTAATGTCTTAATTAATAACAAGTCGTGAATAAGTTAAGTTAATAATTTTATTTTCATTTATTGAATATTCAATAGAATACATGAATATTTTAAAAATTTGCTGTTCTTGGATGATTATACAAAACCTACGGTGTTTCCATTAAAAATTAAAATACTTTTAATAAAGACAATCCGATATTTTCTATTTAACGTTAATATATTTAAATGAAATCACACTCCTGAATATGTAAACAGTACAGTTATTAAGAACTTGTTATAAATATAGAAACCAACATATTTTGCATATTTATTCTACGTACAGCCGCGCATATGTTCTATGCATTTTCAGAGTTGTAAGACGAACGAAGTGCAATAAATTACAACTGCGTTACAAGTTACAAAGATGCGCTGCGACGAGCCGAATAGAGCATAAAAAATGTGTCACCTACGAAAGCACAGACATCGATGGGTCAATTTAATTCGATGTTCGAATGTACGTTTACTGGAGCAAAAATAAAGCGCTTTTCTGGCAAAAATACAACAATGGAGGTGTTCAAATTCTTGTACCGCCGCAGCCCAGAAGAGTCCTATTGCATGGTTCCACCTAACAACAACACGACTATAACAAAGTAATTAGATCGGCACGTAACGTGCACGTACACATGCGTGTGCTCCCGGGGTTCTGAAAAATCACGAGACGCCGTCTCCTCGTCTCACATATTCCGCTTTTGAAAACTGGCGCCGCGTGTATGCGTCGGCCATCCGATTCCCCCCTCACTTGGCGCACGCCGAGAGCGAGACCACGAGCGACGTCGGTCCCCGAACGAGGGCGAGTGCGAGAGAGAGGAAGCGAGGAGCTGGTATGATGGTTTCCCCGGAGCGGCGGTAGGTAGTGCCTAGCCCGAGCTCCACCCAGCCACTTAGTTAACGTCGCCGTCTGCGTGCTGGGACAGGCCGATGTGCAGCGGCGGGTCCGCCCTCGCCGCCCCTGCCGCGCTCTCCCATTCGCTGGCCCATATCTCATCGGGACCATCGGCACTTCAAGCGCGCGCCCCCTAATCTCCTGCCCCCCGCCCTCGCCACCTAACCGGAGGTGAAGCAAGAAAAAAAGGTAGGAAGAAGCCGACGCCGCGACGTATCGAGCGAAAATCGTAGCGAGGTGCTGCCATCGCGGCCGCGGCCGAATCGCGAACTAATTCGGTCACTTTGCATCGATTTTTTCGTGAGTCCGGTCGTACCTCGAGCGAGCGCTCGCGAGTCGAGGACCCCGTCCTCCTTTTTTCACAACGAACACGAGTACGCGATCGGGTCCGAGACTCTCTTCCCGGTAAGCGGGGCGCCCAAGAACGATCGCCGGGAGACATTACCAAGGATGACCGGTATAAGCTAACGTCATACTCGCACGTCAGTTTTCCAAATTATTCTGTTTGTACGTCAATCCTAGAAAGTCGAGATACCAAGTTAGTCGCAGGTGTAGAAGCCGTTGAGTCCGTTTGTTGTTTGTTTGAAAAGTTATCGCAAGGTAAGTTATTCATTTGCTTTTCCCACAAACTAGAAAAATTTATCCCTTAAAATAACAGTATAATATAGAAAATGAGCTTTGAGCGCAGTCAGTGGTATATTCAAAATCTTTAAGTAGCTGTTACACCCAGTTTTCAATGTTTTTTTGCTGGCATTTTTTTTGTAAATAATATGAAATTATTTAAAAGCTGCAATATAAATTAATTTATATCAATAATATTATTTCGATCCCTTTGAGTTTGTTATAAAAGTGTGTTGCAAATATAACGTGTTCTTTTGAAAAATTTTCCATTGAACTCATAGATCTTACGTTAAATATTGATATTACAATTATTACAATATTAAATCAAATACATATTGTCGAGTGGTGTTTTATACTATGCCGAAACTCCGATAAAAATATAATAAAAATGATATTTAACGTAACCTTGAAAAGGGAAAATTTATCACTTATTTATTTTTCAAGAATGTTTGGAACATCTTTTTTTTTAACTCATACTTTCAAATCCTCGTATATAATTAATATTGTGATAAAAAATATGTTTCAAAATACGTGAAAATTGGAGAAAAGTATTTAGAACCAATTCGTGTATTAACTATTTAACTTAAAGAACTCACACAAATGTTAAATAAATGAAATTTGTTTGTATTTTAATCTTATTCGCCTATTAGTAAAATCTTCAGGAAGAAATAATAGAGATTAATTTTCTCTCGTTTAAATTTGTTTCTATAAAGATAATGTTAAAATAGTGGTAACAGTGATCGTTCTAAACATAAAATGAAAAACATTAACATTTAGTTTATAAATTAGTCATTTGTAAAGTGTCAAATGACATTCTTGGCAACGCCGAAAAACTATCCAAAGTTCGAATACCCGAAAGTGGAGAAACGGAAACGGTTCATAGAGCTGCTGGAACTCTTACCAAGGCCATAAATTGCTCTAGTTTCGAAAAGAAAATTTGACCTCTCAAATACGTACCACGTGTCTTGCCGATAGGAGGTCATGCAAATTTTCCTTATGGTAAGTATTCGGTTGGAGGCGCGTTGCGTGTTCTATTACCTAATATGACAAAGAAAGGAGGCCAGGAAATTGGAGAAATTCCAGGTCCTTCTTTTCCGTTACAAAAACCATTTAGTTCTACCCATGTGTAGAAGTACAAGATGAAATTTTAGTACCTCCCAATGCTTTCTTAAACTTTCTTCGACTTTCTCGTGCTATTTCTATTCTATAAAGTTTCAGTGGTAGTACACAATTTTCAGTTCTCGATTTTTTATTTTTATACAGATCGCCTATGAGAACAATATCCAACGATTATTTTAAATTATAAAACAGCCTTGAATAATTAATTTTTAACATTACATCTAACCCTGTTTTTAAATTAATACAAACTTTAAACTGATATTTAATCTTTACTTAAAAATTTCCTTTATGATTCCTTGATTCTCAATAAAACTAAAATGTAGATGTCAGCATGTAGAATCATAAAAAATTACTTGATATTTTTGTCAATAATATTGACATATTATTAATATATTATTGATAATTAAAAAACATATTTATTAATCGTTTACTAAAATTAAAAAATTATGTAGCCTTTTTACACAACGAAGGAAATATTACTGAAGAACTAAATATAGTCAGGTACTAAGTGCGATTTTATCTAATAAAAATACAATTGATTCAAATACATATTAACATGGTTTTATTCTAGTATGAAATATGAACATTGTTTTTTTTTAAGATGTATTTAATAAAAACGGCAATAAAAATGTATAAATTCATATAATTTAAACAATATTTCTACATATGAAAAAGGGTGGATACTGAAATTAGCAAAACCTGTGTTAAACATTAATTTTAATAATCATAATTTCATAAGTGAAAAAATGCATTCCAGTTTTTTGTTTTTTAATCAACCTCACATTCATATTTGAAAATAATATTTAATAATTTTCGGAAAGGAAGTTTGAGAAAAAGAAAGGTTCCTCTTATTCAGAACAGAGATTATTCTGCACTAGAAAATGACCAGTAACAGAATAATAAATGTAACTTTCCAAACTTTCTATTCTTTTAACTTTGCAAAAAAGATAATTTGTACACGTGCAAAACATATTAAAATTATTTCCAATAACAAGCTGAAGTTATTTACATTACGCCACTTTTAAATACGTGTACATTGCGTTCGATTTTTGCGAGTACAATATTTTTGAGAATTTGTCTTAGATAATATTTTGAACAACTTAAACGGGTATTCGCACGTAAAATTTATAAAAAAAACGCATCAAATTCTGAATTTTTGGAGATAAACAACAACAATTTTCATCGCGAACAAGAGAGAAGTTTGAATTCAAGAAGAAACGCTCTGACCGTAGCGCGGATTTTTGAGCCGATGCCGACGGCACACGGATTTCGATATTATCGCAGTCGCTTCTGGAGCACGGCACGATTTGCAAAATCATACTTTGATCACACCAAATTTACGACTTGTCATAAATCTCAGCGCGTATATCGACCAGCTTACAGGTAGCATACACGTGTTTTCTGATACCATAAGTAAAATTCATTGTCATCCCGATACTGTTATTAAATACAGACATCGAGTGTCCACTGCTCAGAAAAATATGCTTATTTACAAAAATGAATTTTCTTTTACATTTTAGCGTTGTTTTTGTAGCCTTGGAAAATAGACTCATCTTTCTTTTGTACTATTCGATTTAACAGCTTATTGCCTAAATTTCACACACGCGATTTATGTCGTTTATTGCTTTACTGCTTATAAAATATTAATGAGCGAACGCATTTCGTCGTCGGAGATTTTGCGTTAATCCGTTTATTGCGTTTATTCAGAGAAAGTCCAGGGCACAATAATTACTCAGATAAACACAGCACGAAACAAACAAATGCAATAATCACGATCGATCGCAGCATACGTCATTTCGGCTCGAAAAAGTCCGCCTTTGCATCTCGACTGATGTTCCGCGCGTTAGACGAGTCCATTCGTTGAAAGATAGGAGCTCCTTTTGAAAACGCGACTATTTTAAAAAGAGCTAGAACAGAGCTGCGCCTACTTTTTGTACGAGCATCGTTACGCATTCCAACGAAAGTCTCGCATCCTCAGGAGTCGAGTTTTGCGCTGCCATAATTCGTCAAAAAATATGCATCGCCTCGAGCTCGCACGCCGCGCTTCGGCGATTTCTTGGATTTTTAAAACGCAGAGCAAATCGAGCGGGTGCAGCCGACGCCCGGCAGAACGGTTTCTTTAAACTTGATCGCTCACTGGTTGCGAGTCGCACGGCACCCTATGAGAAACGCTTAAGTTTATGTGCATTTTAATAGCGAACGCCAATTTGACAACTTAATTAAGTAATATAAAATCTCGAAAGACGATAACAAGCTCGCTCGTTTTTTTACGAGCTGCTCATGCCTCGCCGGCATCCACGTTTCGCGCGGAGAGGAGAGGCACGAAAACGTCGTGCACCTATGCCCGGCTCCGGAAATTCTCGGCGCGCAGTAGCAGGGAATTAAAGGGTGCGCCCGCTGTTCGCGGATAATAACAGGACGATTAACAAGGAAGGGGCGAGGAAGCGAAAGCTCGAGATAATGCAATTAAAGGACGCAGCGTCACGCCATCCGCCGTCGAGGGTCGCGCAGTTCGATCGACAGCGGCTTTCCCTGTAATTCGAGCGAGGCGCTGCGTCCGTTGCCCCATTATGCATGTATGCACCGCACCGCACCGGCTCTTCCTACGCTGGACGTTGGCTTCTTAATGAACGCGCCATAAATCTGGGCCCGCAATCAGTCTCGCGGCTCTGGCGACGCTCGATGCGCAAGGAGATAACATAATTTAAGCCGCGAGCTACGGCGTTTCGCGTGCCGCTGCCTCCTTCCTGCCGATCCATGAATTTCGCCCCATTTATTTGCATATTGATCGAATTATCGAGGGGGGGGGGACTCGCGAATGTCTCTCCTGTCGTGGCTTTTACGGCGCAGCTGGGATTACGCGCGGATTCGTGTTATTATTTAATATTGCCCTCGCGTCTCCGCTTGGTTATGCGCGACTCGCGCACGCGCGTCGCATTATTTACGCTCCCGGGCCGGTAATTTCTAACAGTTTTACGTCTCGCGACCGAACGCGTGCTCAAGCTTAAAATCGAGCAAATAATGCGCGGTCGTTCTTTCGTATCGAGAGACAGGGATTACTTACGACTTGGCGCGACTTTATAAATTGGGGGCATTATCGTGCTACTTTTATTACCCCCGCACGATTCTTCAGAAGGACTGGTAACACCCAGAGCCGCAATGCAATAATATGATTGCTGCCGCCGCTGCAGTTGCTATTGGATGTTGCATAATACCGCGCTTGAGCAATAACGGGGCAGATTCTATCGCACGCATTTTTACAGCTTTTTATCGATACCAAATATTTGCGTTGCACATTTATTTATTTGCGCTTGATTAATGCTACTTTCGTAAGATCCGCTTAAAATTGAATTCATTTGCATTGCGACTCGAGAAAGGTGCGTTTATTTCATTCGAGTTGATCGTCAAAATACAGCTGATTTATTTTTAGAATGCAGTCATTAAGACGATAGGATTATTAGTTTAAGAAGAAATGCAGTTCAAACAACTCGAGGAGCTTTTGCGGTACGACTCTGCGCTCGAAGCCTTTGCTTTTTTCCTCTCGTTACATGGATTGCATTTTCCCGCGATTGATACAATAACCTAATTATTGTTGTGTCACATTTCAATATTTGTCATTAGAAAGTTCCTGGCTTTCTGAAAGTTACGGTCTTCTATTCTTGGGCTCGCGTCCTCCCTCGTAGGTGTTCATCTTCATCGTCCTTCTCTCCCTCTCTCTGCCTCTCTTCTTTCGCTCTTGGTTCTCGATTTTTTTCGTTCTCCCTGTACTCTTTACTCTTTGCGTCTCACCCATTAATCAGCCTTCGGCAAGGAGAGTCCGTTGTCGTGTAGCTCGCATCCGACAGATTTTTCCTCGGAGCCCCGCAAGCGCAAAGGCAACACGAGCAGAGCGCAGCCAATCGAGTATTTACTCGTTAGTATCTTGACCCTCCCACGCGTCGGTTTTAATTTTATCCGGATTACGCCACGTGGTTGTCCCGCATCGACTGAATCCTTCGACGACTGCCGACGTTCGCCTGCCATCCCCGTGAAAGAGTTGGGCGAGGAACGCGGAAATCTCTGGAACAGAAACAAACATCTCTGATTTATACAGGGTTACTTTTAAAAGAGAGCAAAGATATTGCACTCCGGCCAGGTACGCGAGTAACAAGCAGAACGCCGATGTATTATTTGCTGTATGCTTATTAAATAAAAAGTTGGCTATAGTTTTTAGTCTTTCGCTGACGTCCATTTTTTACCTTGACGGAAGATGATTGTGTACTTGACGTTTGAAGTAAATGTTAACAAGCTGTCAATTATTGTAATAAATTTTTAATTCTATCAATATATGCTCGCTAGTCTACACATTTGAAAATGTAGCTCTTTAAATGAAATATTGCTTCGCTTAGAAGAGTAGTTCGCAAATAAATAAATGTTATGATTTTCATTTGTAAAATATGTTTGATATTTTTATTATGCTTGCGACGCATTACTTTGGTATTTATCAATAAGATCTAAATAAATTATTAAACATAATAATGTGAAAAAATCGATGACATTTTACTTGGGTTTTACCGGCATTATGTAAAACTATACGTTTTAATTATTTCTCCTAAAGTTAGGATGTTTAGAATGTACAGGTATTACTTTATGTTTATTTTCTTTGCGTTTTTTGTTTTTAAATAATTTCCATAATGTTTTTATTATACCTATTTAATTTTGAAGAAGTTAATATCAGAAAATATAGGTTTATTTAAAAATAATCTTTAAAATTATTAAAATTAGCATTATTGATCTTATAATTTAGGTCAATACAAAATGTCTACCGACAAAGAAAATTTTCTAACAGTCTAAAATAAATAAGTTAGCTATTTGTGAGTATTACTGTAATATTAAAAAACACAGTTATTATGATAAAAATTATATTATACTATTTTTATGCTATAAATTGTGTTGAAAACATTGGAAGCGAGTGGATTTTTCCCATTATAAGTTGTCATAATCCTTATATCCGTAACAAATTTTAATTTTTTCTCTAGTTTTCTCTGAAGATATGTTTTATTATAATTGTACAGAAATATGCAACTATATTTTTAGAAAATTCAACAAAAGATGTGAAATTGAGATTCGACGTTGCAAGAGTAAGGTCACATTTACGACACAAACTTGAACTCAGTTATACTTTATGAATTCGTTATATTGGAAACGAATTTTGTTTGATCTTATACCAGCAGTACTTGTTTTCAAATTTTAAAAGAGTGACGAATCACTTGCTTCCAAGTAAAAATTGAATCTTTTTTTGATAGAAGTAGAAACTTAACTCCTGAAGATTAATTTGTCACTCCACTGGAATGAAAGATGACATAACATCAACGACTTAGAATTTAAAAACATGACCCCATTTTTCCCTTATCATTTTTTTCCGAGTCGCATTCGAAGCTCATATTTTAGTCCCGTACAACGAACATTACTGAGAAGTGAAATTTTCACACGCACCGTCGGTTTGCGCTAACGACAGCCGAGTCTCCGTATTCGCTCCTTCGCAATCGGCAAAATCGACGAGCCATCAAAAGTTCATTAAAAATGTGTTGAACCCCTGAATGAATCACGTGGAGCCAGGAATCGAACGAGCCGCCAATCCGTCGGCGGCCATGCCGTTCGCGCTCGGCTTCATCCTTGTGCGATCGATCGGGTGAGCGCGTACGCGTCAAAGAGCGCGTTTCCGTAAGAAATTCCAAGCGAAAAAACATCGGTCGGGGCATACTTCATCCAACGCGCGGGAGAGGGAAAATAAGATTTGATTCGAAGCGACACGCGGTGGTAAGGGGCGGGGGCAGTGGGCAGGGGGCAGGGGGAAAGGGGCCGCTGCCCGGGGGCAGAGAACAAGGGGGGGGCAGAGGTTAGAACGCCCGGAAGAAAAAATACAGGCGAAGCGCGCGCGTGTGCGTAAGCGGGACGACGCGCACAACATGGGGGATGGCGCGGCACGCAGGGCCAGGGCGAGCCGCGGTAGCAATATACATAGCCATGCATGAACTCGTACGCGCCCGCGCCCTACTACACATGCACAAATTGTATCTGCTCGGGAGTGTGGGGAGGGAAAGGCCAGAGAGACGGACTATCAATCAACCCGGGTACCGCTGCCATGCTCACGGACCTCATATCAGCTCCGGCACAGAGTAAACATTTTTTACTTTGCCACGTTATTAATATTAGTTGATCGCCCTTTCCTTTTGCCCTTTGCCTCGCTTCTGTCTCGCTCTCTTTCTTATTCCATCTTTTTATTCGTTGACTGTCTACGTCTTTGTCTCCTTCCTTGTCAACGTTAACTTTTTGCGGATTTAACGCTTTTTTAACAAGGATCCCTTGACGAAACTTCGGTGACGTTCGAAAGAGACGCGTGAAGCTACGTTTTTTACGATTATCTTTTACTCCGCGATTAGTCGCTGCTACTTTTCTATGCTTGTCACAATAAGATATTGCCTTGAAAATTATAAAGTTAAACAGTACATTGTCATAGACTGTGAAACGAGAGACCCATACCCCTGTAGGGTGTTCGAGTATAGATGGATACTGTAATATTTGTACGTTTAACGAATTCCAGTTGGCGTTACATAAGTAAAGAATTTATGTTATAACATTATCGCGTGTGTGGTTTTTAACGAGCAAATGATTTATTTTAATACTTTATATTTCTTACGTTCCACTAGTTTATGAATTGAGTCTTTTGGTGTCGGATCGAGATGAAATAAATTACTGCTTATTATTGTCATTTTTCCCGTAGATCCTAAGATCAGATATTGCCAACTACTGCTTTCGCCAAATAGAAATTTAATTTTGTTACTCGTTAATTTTTATAATGTAAAAATAATCGACGATTTATGCCTCATCTGCATCTCTTATGCAGTTAGTCAATACGCTTCGAGCATGTTTTATTTTTTATTTTTTATCACTCAATTCTTTTGCTTTGGTGCATACTTATGGCTTGAAAAATAAGTTTAATAATGCATTATGAATAAGTCGTCACGATTACTATACACTAACTATACAAACATATTTTATGTAGTGAAAAGCACGAGAGGCTATTCTCATTCATCATTATTACCAGAATCTTCGTGATGGCTAAGTGCCATGCATACAAACAGCTTTAAGTTTCCGCATGTTCAACCACAATTGTAAGCAGCAACTGGTTGCAGTGGCAAAAATTAGCGATTAATCTTTAGGTTTGAAAGCGTTCCACGAGCTAAAACGTCGGAGGATTGCGAGAGTGGTCGGGAAGGAAAGAAGAAAACGGGGCGAATGGCAGAACGGGGAGAGCGAGGAAGGAATAAGAGCCAGAACGTGCAGTTGCAGAGAGATTCGGGCATTATGCAAACGATGCAACAATTAGACCGTGCTCTTTCTCTTCTCCTTCTGCTCGCGCTGGTTATTTAGCTTTTAATATAATTTTCCCCTCCGCGCAGTGCCTTAATGGGGCGAGGTTTGTGCTCGCAGGGTCCGATCACGAGAACGGATCGACCGTATAAGCACTTCATCGGGCGGCAGCATAAATATTTGCGCTCGCACCTGAGGTAAATGGCCTAAAATTGAACAACGGCGCGTCTCCTGCGCGGCCGACGTCCTGGATTTATATTTGCTGAAGTAATCGACGAGGCCATTTGTCACTCGACTTTTTAATTTCTCGCGTTGCTGCGCTCGCGGCGGAAGAATTGAAATTAAAGAACGAGACGCGCGAAAATTGTCAAATGCCGCAAAAAGACGCCGTATAGGAAACATAAAGTAATTATTTCTAAGTAAAAAATTAAAAATAGCCGCATGGCTTCTGTTGCTTGGCTATACGGTACTCTGGGACTAAAATAAATCATTCATAATTGCCGAGAAAATTACAAAACACGCTACCACGCGTGTAATCTCCGCGCAAAAATAATACAAATAATCTTTTTTTAATGTACACGTATAGTGACGGGGCAGGGAGGCAAATAAATTGGATGCTTAGACACGCGGAGAGAAAGCGCTCGTATCAAAATTAGAAATTCAACCCCGCAAAAATGAACTCGGCGCGACGATAAACATTATTGTAGCTTCCACGTTGTTTTATCGCGGGCCGTATTCTCGCGTTTATCGCGCGGCTGCAAACTTTTATCAAAAGCCCGAGGCAATTTACGATCCCGAGGGCATGAAAAATATTCCTTAATTTCCATCGATAAAATTATGAAAATGACGAAACTGTTGGTGCGACTACACTCGTCGCCAGGAAATTTATCGGGAGAAAGCACTTGCGCGCAACTCTCGTGATCGCTGCACTGATCACTCCTACAAGTTCAGCGATCACGCGCGGCATCTTTCGCACGATCAAGAGGAGCAGATCGCGTCCCGTTCACGATTACCTCGGCCTTTTGTCGCGGCTTTCAAAAGCGCACTCGAGGGAGCCACAACGGCTACCGGATAAAGTGATAATGGTCTTGCGATATCCAAGGTGGACACGCGTTCACGAACGGGCCCCGGCGTCGCTAACCTCCCGTCGGTACGCGTCCTCCCACGGGACCGTCCCTCTGCCACGTAGACGGAATCCCCGTTCGCTGACGCTTCTCTGCTATTTATTTTCCAGGACTTCGAAGTCCGAAGCCATTAATCTAGGAGCTTTGGAGCGCGTCGACCGGCGTCTCGGACTGGCGTCGCCCTTCCAAGAGACCGTATTTACCGAGAAAATCGGCAAGGCCGCGCGAGACCGACCCGTCGGAACGCCTCTGGCCTGAAAATCTAGAGCAGATATCTGCGGTCAGATTTACTCGGTGATTTTTAGTCTATCAATGAACAAAGCAACATCCACGAAAAGTTGCGAAAATGTCGAGTCGTGTGTTCGTTACGTATCGAGCTTTCTTGTCCATTTGCAGGCTTCCTTTCGTAAGGAGAGAGGAACCGTCGGCTAGAAATTGTTGCGAGTACAATATCCTGTGAACGGGTACTGATAAGGCCAAGGAAGGGCTGAATTAATCGGATTGATATGTTCTTTGGCAATAGATCGATTTTTGAGATTTTGCTTTAAAGAAAAGAGCACAGTGAAAATTACTATAAATTACTACAGTTTGCGTTGTAGGTACGGACGATAAATTAAAATAAATTTATGTCTATCGAATAGTGCGAGGTTTGATGTTAGAAAAGACTGATCATTTCTATCGAATATATTTCATCCGCGTATTTATTAAAACCGTTTACACTATTATTTTGCTTTAAAATAAACCGTTATGAAGTGCAAATTAATTTAAATAATTTGTCAAATATCAATAAATTAATTATTAAAAAATATTCAGCACGGATACATAACTGAAATAATAATATTGAAAGTGGTTTAGCGTTATTTCGTTTTTATAAATATTGAATTTTATGCATTTGTAAAGATAAAATAGATTTTTTAATCAATTGTACCTGCATAAAATATTTTATGAATAAATTAAACATTAAACTAACAAATTTAAAAAGTAATTATAAATGAAAATTGTTTAAAAGTTGATAATATTTTAACAATTATGTAATGTTTATATGTATTTGAATGCTTATATTCTTATACTTGTTCGTTGTTACATCTTCATACCTCTACTTTCCAAGTTTATCGTTACAAGGTTTGGATTTACTCGAAAAAGTATCATACAATAATGAGTGAAATTGGTTGAGAAACTAATTTTTTCAAAATAAATTTTTCAGTATTAAAATTCAAAAATAAGTTGAAGATAATTTTCAAGAAAATTTACATTTTTTAATTTCAAAATACTATATTAGTACATTTAGAAATATAACAGACAGCTTTTATTTATAAATAACTTATTTCATAATTAATGTGTCAGAGTAAGTTAATCTTTTTCTAAAATGTTCACTTTTATATTTAAATGCTATATACGTTTATGTTGAAAACTAACTTTAACCTTGTAACTATAATTTTAATATCATAAATGGACCACTTAATTGCACGAGAAGTTTTGGATATACTTTCTAAAATTAAAATGTTTTTAGTACTATTAAGTTTAGAAAAAGATAGTTTATGAAAAACAGTCCTGAAATATTTTAGATACATGCAAAGTTTATGGTTTTACAAATGCTTTCCAACTTTAATCAAGGTAAAACGTTATTTTCAGCAAAATTCAAATGCTCATATTTCAGAAAGCGATAATTTCTAAAATTAGATTCGCACTCACAGCGGTTGCCCGTTTTACTAGGAAAATGTACAATAGTCTTATAAATGGCAACGCCAACGAAGCCTGAGAGATGAGGAACAAGCAAGCGAGGGAGGGAGAGAGAAATAAAGGGAATGAAAAGCAACAAAGCGTGGACCAACGCAGCATCAGCGGTAACAGTAGCGCTACTACTAGTGGAGATCGACGCATAGTGGTACGAGGACGGCAAGAATATGCGCGAGGCAGGGAGAAACAGACATGCGGTGCTTTGTGCTTGTTTGAGAGAAAGAGAGAGAGAGAGAGAGAGAGAGAGAGCGCGCGACGAGAGGCATGAATGCTTCCCTTGATTGAGAATTGCGTCGGGGGCAAAGTCTCTGCCAGCGAATCTCGTTAATTAAAGTCACTTCGCCACGGCGGCCGCGTCGGTGGCGGCGATACGCAAAGTAAGACGTCAAAACTATACTTTCGAACGGCCAACCCCTTCGTCTTCCGCGGCCGACCAACCCTTTTCATTGTTTGTCCGCGATTATTATGCGAAGAGTGATGGCGCTGAGAGGCCGGATGATGAAACACGCGCGGTCTCTTGACATTCTAATCAAGAGCCCTGTTTATTTTTTATGCGAACTCAGTTTTATGGCTCTGGCAGCGCCTGAGCAATTATTTCCGCTTGTTTCTCACGATTAAAACTCCAAGTCTTCTCCCTTCGGTAATTCATTTTTGCCCCTCTCGTCTAGAACCTTTTCAACAATCATCCTCCGCTTTACCGGGCTTTTCGTAAAAATGCTAATTTCTTCGACGCGTGTCGGGTACTTATCAACTGCGGAATAGAGAAGATTCGTCTGATAAAAAATTTGCGCGCGTAATCTTTCCATTCGGAAGAGCAGTGCGGAATAAAGAGAAGTTTTAATTTTCGAAAAGAATGTTGCTACTTCGGCAACTGTAAACAACGTCTTGTGCTCCTTCGACGCATTATTCAAAAGCCTCCTTTTCTTAAATATCCGTAGATATATTTTAAAGATAACACGAGTTACAAAAATCTATTCCGTACTACTTTGCCTAAATTATATACCTTCTGTAGGCCAATTTTCATCTAATTCATAAATTATTTCAAATATTTTGTTTTCGTCAGAAAATGATTTATCGCCCTTTTTGTAGGTTTCCAAAATTATTCCCGTGCCCATTATGTGTCTTCTACCTTGCAAATACGGCTCCACGTGCTCTTTCCTTACTTCATAATTATTTTTTGCTTCAGATCAGTCGAGGATTATTTCTTCCTACTTTGTTTCGTTACCTGTCGCTTTAATCATTCTCCTCCTATTGATCTTCCTCCAGATGCTGCATTCTTTTATCTTCTTTCAACGCCATGGCAACTCTTAAGATTCTCAAGATTCCAATGTGCATTGATAACTCTTAAATTCCAGACTGGGATGAAAAAAGACGACATATGTGTCGTTCCCGTACAGTCAAAAGAGAATGCCGCAAAACGTATCGGCCAAACCAATTTTCGACTTTTTTCTTTGTGTTTTTTCTTCGAAGCCAGCTGAGTTTCTTCGGAAAAAGAAGAAAAAAATATGAGATGCATTGATAACGATCGGTGCCCTGATCGTATTTTCATCACAAAATATAACGTACGAATATTATTTGTGAATAATTTAAATATTAAATATTACACAAATAGGAGAGTTGTGTATAAGTGAGACAATTTTAATTTCTTTTACGGTTTCCGAACTTTGATCGAGGCTGATCGAGGAATAAAATTATAACTTATCAAAGCTTTTTTGTTTATAAATTACAACGTGTGCATATAAAATCCCAAAGAGTAGGGAAACATTATATTTTGCACGATGATGTACGTATTTTAACCAAGGAAAGTACGAAAAGTAACATTTTTTCAGGATTGAAATCTAAAAGTAGAATTATAATGCACGAAAAAGTTTGATCGCTTATAAGAAATATAGTAATTTGTAAACTTAAATTGCTTCATAAAAGATGTTACTCGCTTGTACACCTAAACATACAAAGATAATCTCTAACACTCAGGATATTTTCGTGATCGCAAAGTCACTGAACAACCATCCATTTTCATCATCTCAACTAACAACACAGTTCGCGGGCAGCAGCAGCATACAGAAGAAAAAAGAAACCGAGCACATCGTTAAGTCGAAAATTCGCACAGGGATTGCACGCTACGTATGCACACGTACACGCGCAAAGCGACTCTTCGAGGGTTCGAGAAAAGTATCGACGTATGAAATAAAGATCGGTTTGTCAGGGGAGAGCCCTGGAGACTACAAGTACTAGCACCTCGATATTATTACTATGTAAATCAGCCCTTTCGCCCTCTCTCTCTCGCACTCTCTCGTAGAGCGAGCATGCGCCTAGACGCCCACGGTGACAGCCTCGGGGAGAATAGCACCAGGATGGATGTGCCCCGGCTCTTATTAGATATGCCTCCTTCTCCGCGGGCACCCGCCCCCGCACCTCTTTCACCATCCAGCTCGATACATCCTCGCACGGCCCTGCGATGGAAAAGAACTACGAGAAACTCGCGCCGCGCGTCGCTTGTAATTGAACGCTAAATTGCTCTGCGAGCGAGGGCTTCCAACTTCTTCGCTGCTCGCGAGGAGAAAAGGAAGGCGTGCCCAAGTGCGGCTAGGCCGTGCAATTTCGAGATTGCGCCGCGCAGATCAGCCGGCCGATTGCGCCGATCAGGAAAACTACTTCATTATCTTCGAATCGCTTTATTTTTCAATCACTTAGAGGGAGAAAATCATCGTCCGTCCCATTCAACGGACCGCTCGGACGTTAATCCCTATTTTCCTCGGCTTTCTCTCGTCCTCTCGACTCGTTCCTATTCACCACGGGAACGAGAATTCGGTCATTTCCATCGATTGCGAGTTCCATTATCACTCCCATTTTAACTAGCTTAATAAGGATAATGTGCAACTCGTTTTACGGCGAATCGCATGCACATTTTTGCGCGGAGAGAATCGAGATACGCGAAAGAAAGAAATCATTACGCTTTTTAATAACTATATTATCGAGCGCGAGACGCGTATCGTACAAGGTGATATTTACCTCGAGGAATATTACGCTCTAAAACATAATGTGCTTTTCTTAAGGAAGCAGGCATTTATCGTGCCTTGTTTTATATTAAGCAAACGCCTGCTATTACATAAACAGATTATTACAAATTTTAATCTAGTAGATAGAAACACTGTAGCGCTAACGCAAAATAACTAATCCGAATCGGAGCAATACGTGGTAGAATAACAGAAAGAAAGCGACAGTTCGATTTAAGATGAGTCTTGCGCGTCACAGCTGACGAGCGGAGAATCCGCCGGCGCAGATAAATGACCCCGGGAATCACAACCTCGTGACAAGCCTCCGTAATTTCCTACAATAATCGTCGAAAATTCCCTTCTTTCGTTCCTATCATAGCGTCGCAAACTCCTCACATGTGGAAAGCAATTCCAAGGGATTCGAGAGATTGGGGCTGCCTTTTGCGGAATACGCTGCAGCGGCGGCGGCGGCGGCGGCGGCGGCAGCAGCTCCAGCCAAAGCAAGAACAAAGAGGGTGGAATCCCGTTGGAGCTCCCCCTCCCCCTCCACTCCACCTTCTTTCTCTCCAATGCGTGTAGGCATGGGCTGCGCCATCGGAGTGACTACCGACATTAGTCCACTGACACCATTGACACTTTTATTAATGACGGCGTCGCTCCGCGAGAGAGAACTCCCCTCGAGCCCCACGCGCACCCTTGATTCTCTCTCGGTTGGATCCGCTTCTTCTGCATCTGTGTGGAAGAGCGTGCGCTCGACGAGCTCTCCCGGATCCGTCCATTTTTCGGCAGCCTACAGTCTCTCCCGTGTGCCTGTGTCTGCTTGAGCACACGATGCACGCATAAACGCGTACACATTCATTTGTATATATATATATATATATATACGGATGGCTGCTGCCGGACCTTTTTCCGGACATCATTGTGCTCTTTTGGCCACGGGAAAAACACAAACGTGCTGCTCTCTGTTTTTTCCTAGAGCTGCTCTCCGCCATCTCCTTTGGCTGCCGACACTTTTTCCCAGCCTCCTATCTCCCGCTCTTCGTTTCCGTCGATACCGGCTCGTCTCGGCTGCTTCATTTTCTCGTCCGAGGCGCATCTGTGGCCATCGAAGCGAGACGACTTGGACCCTCTTTTCATTTTGTTCTGACGCGCGAGAGCCTCGAACGAGGAGCTGCTCGTGTGCGTTTAAGAAGACATTTGCAAATATATGAATCTGTCAAGGAATTATGATAATGCAAAGTCCATTGCGCTGAACTTGGCTTCACGCGTCGTAAAAAGTAAACTTCAGGGAACTGGGGACTTTCGAGTTGCATTGTTTTGAAATATACTCGTACCGGTACTTGCATACGCAGATTTCCGGATAATGGGAGCAAACCTCGCAGCTTCGTTTGCAGTTTATTTATTCTATCTGATGAAATTGTGCGCGCGCATGCTTGGCTTTTTTAAACGTCGATCGAAGCAGAGTCGAATGGAATGTATAACATCCTGTAGTTTAATTTTGAGCTTTTAAACAAGGACATTTATCGAACCGCTCCAAAAAGTTTAATTATGCGAGGTACGTTCCTGTCGAGTTTTATCTAATGCCATCCGTTAGATTCCACGGATTCTTATTATATTTTAGAAAATGTAGTATCAATATTGACAGAAGCAATTCCGAGCGTAGGAACGCATAGTCGCGGTTTGCGAAAAGATTCCGAGAAAGATTTCTCCGATGATAAATGCGTTGAAAATGTAAATGATTAAAGAATATTTTTCTGTGCGCTTATCAAAGTTTAGGATCGATAGAAAAAGTAGTTCGTAAAAAATTAGAAATACTTTTTTAAAAGATAGATTCTATCTCTCGGCGGCGGAAGAAGGAGAGACGCCTGACGAGCCCTGCATCACGTTCGACGCGCGGATGGATCTTGAAGTTGGCGCGTTCGAGGGGACTCTTCCACAGGGGCACTTGGGGAAGAAGAGGGTTACCGCTGATCCTCGTCACTCATTCGAGGCCGAACCCATCCGTCACTTTACTTTCACCAAAATGGAGGGCCAAACGGAAGTCGCTGTTTTGTGGAAATGATAATAGCACGGCTATCCGGCTTTTAATTTTTTATAACTTTGTCAGAAGCCCATTTAAAACAAGTACATTACTCTTCCAACTGTAACAGCCAACTTAAACGACGTATTTGTCACATCGGAGCAGGGAACGCACTTCGTGATTACAGTCTTTATAATTAAAGCATCGGTGTAACTTGAAGCTTCTCTTTGAACATCGGTTAGTTCCATTAAGAAAGTCGCCGTGTTATTATAATCCTGGCAGTCATGAGTTTCAAAGTAACTTCTGCGAGATGGATGAGATAAATATTCTTGTCACAATGTTTATCTAAATATATTTTGAAATATGTTCCGAGTTACATTTCCTATGCATTCTCGGCCTCATGAATAACTTTTCAACTTTTACGATTCGCGCTTCGAACATCTTTATAAAACTTTATTCAATGATGCGGTTTTGAAGTTAATGCAACTGTTCGCAGCATTGCGTTATTTAAATTTTCAACTTTTGTACCGATTTTATAGAAAGACCAAATATTACGCGAAACACGCAAAAATTCCAGAAATTAATCACGAGAAAAATATCTTTTAAAACCCGTAATTAAATGGAGCACATTCACAGTTGGTAATAGGAAGGGATAAACGTATTTTAACAATCTTTATAGTGACATAAATTTTCCACAGCTTTTAATTTAAGATTAATTAAACGACCGCAGTCCGTTTAGACACCGAAGTGATTAAAGGCTGTGAAATTATCGAGAAAAGTGCTAAACGTACGACGCGAAATTTCAGCTCTAAATGCAATGCACTTTGCGCAATCAAAGTAGTTGTTCTGCAAAAGAGACTGTTACCTAGTCGTTTTAGTGCCGTAACAGAGGCTAGATGATTTCCCATCAACGAGGACAATATTTTATTTTCGCAGGTTTCCTACGTCGGAAATCATGACCGTTGACTTCTATTCTTAATGTTCCTTCATAACAGTCTATCGGTCATTCCTCGCTACGTATAACAAAAATAATACACAGAGCAATGAGAAAAGGAAGGAGAAGAGAGCGACGTGGCAAAAAATCCACAAGCATAACTCATTTGCCGCGGCGCGTTGTACGACGCGGAGAAGAACTATAGCAATCATTAAAGGAAGTCCTAAAGGATGAGCCTCCGCTCCGCGTCCCTACAGCAAATAACGAACGCCCGACACATTCAGCATTGAGGAAGGTCGCAAAAGCCGGAAGGCAATCTACGTAACAAGCAATATATATACAGTGAAGTTAGCCCGCGTGCCGATTGTCGGCTCGTTTGTAATATCGACATTTCGCTCAGAGTCCTCCATCCTTCTTTCCATCTGCACATGTATAGCCTCTCTTTGAAGAAGCGGAGCGTTCCTAGATGCGACAAACACTACCCCGGCGTGCAGGCACGCACACGCGTGGGCTGCACATCGGCGTGCGCGTGTGTGCGAGGAGAAGCGCCTGGGGCTCATCCGTGGATTTGTGGCCATCGCCCGTATCGTGCGCCGCCTACTTATGAGACTTATCTGGTCGTGAGCGCGCCTTTCACGTCCGACTCGTATCCAATCCGATCGAGGATCGAGGATCGAGAGAGTTCGCTTCGCTGCGGCGGCGGCGGCGGCGGCGGCCGGGAGGTGAGGCGAGCAGGTGAGTCCACGTACTCGCGCGCGCGCTTGTGTTGCTCGCCCTTCCCGATACGAGATCCCCATATTTGTCGATGAAGGACGATTCACGCTTGGTATAACCATTCCGCGGAAATTGTCGATGGTAGATGTAACGATCCTCGATATTGGCGGCCCGTAGTTTTCATTCTGATCAACTGCGAACGCTCGAGAATGGATGAAGGGATAAACACTGTATTACGGCGATAAGGAAAATGATAGGGTTTGTTATGGAATTTTTACCGCTTTAAAGTAAAATATTTACCACGACTTTTTCAGCAGATGCACGGGAAACGATTTCAGTCCAAGCTCGAACTAAATTGTGCGCAAAATATTGAATTTCGAGTGTGTAAAAATATAAGTTTTAAGCGATAGTCTCGTCGGTTGTGATTATTCAATTTCTAACAAAGTAAAATTAATCCTTCGCATTTATCAGAACATCTCGAGGAAGGTTTTGTTTATAATTTATGTTAGTTTATTTAAGAGTTGCCGAACGTAACGTCTTATCTTATTAATGTATATTATGCTACAGTTCAAACTAAATATTTTCGGGTCCCGTAGCACGATAAATATGTAATTAACTTATTTTAAAGTTATAGTTTGAACGAGTTTTAACTTTTTGATTCAAGAGTTCGCAATTTTTTATTTTTATTTACAACATTTTTATTTACGACACAAATTAGTAGACGATAAATTAAACTTTGGTAGTGACAGATATCGTTCAACAAAGTCTTCAATGTGACAATGAAGATATTTTCAGCGCTATATTTTAAATGTGACAAGCGGAGACTCTTGTAAAATTTACTATTTTCCTAAAATGAATATAATTTGCATTTTCTTATTTTTAATGAAAGTGAAATTAAGAAACTAATGATAGTTTCAAAAATATTACGTAATATCTCATTAGATGAGCTTTATTACAAAAGTCTTGTTGGTAAAATTAAAGTTCGGATAAAAACATAAAAAATAAATTAAAGAATTAATGTGCTTTTAAATAAATATATTTTATAAACTGCATATAAATATATTTACATTAAATATGTATCATTTTTGTACATTTAATTAATTTTAACCTGTATTGTAATTTAATTTTAAGTTAATTGTAACCTCTATATGTAATTTTGAAAAGTGATGACCAAAAAATATAAAAAACACGAATTGATATATTGTAATTATAAAACCTTTTACAATAAATAAAAAAGAGTTAGGGTTGTGAGTATCTTATAGACTCCATAGTATATTTGAAGGTGCATTTTTACACGTGTATTTAAGGAATTTCTAGTAATTTAATTCACGTAAGATTTTTCGTAGTTACAATAAGATATTTTGTATTGACTCGAATATTTTAGTTGCAATTTTGAATTTTATCGACTTCAGCTCTTGCAGATTCGTAATATATAAATGTATAATAATATAAACATTGATAATACAGGTTTAAATTATTGTATTGGAACATTGGAAATTTGGTAGATTTTGATGTCCACCGCGTTAGAATAATATCTGCAATCTCGAAAAACTGTTTTGTGATCGAACGACGTTATACTTATATTAATTATATTATAGAACCAGATATTTATCGAATTGCGAGTAATGACTGCCCAGTTGCGCGTTAACATTTCAAAAGGCATTTAAAAAAATTCGGTGAAATGCAAATGATTAACAATATAAATCATAAAAAATATTTTATTTCCTATTTTCAATAATTCTTTAATATTACATTAACATTACACTTTGCAAAGAGTTTTGAAATATTAAAATTATAGTTAAATTAGTCATTGATAACGACGTAGGAATGCTCCTAATTTATAACTCTTTTCTATTGAAAGTGAGTGTTTTTATCGTAGAGATAATTTGTCGATAGAAAACGTTGAAAAATAATTAATCGCATGTTATTAAGCGACACGTAAAAAGTGGAAAATTGTGCATTTTATGAACACGAAGGCTTATGAATCTAAATTCGCGGATCTAAGCAGGAAATCCGAAGATGCACAGGTAGGGTGACTTTGCTTGATTCTGCCGTAATAATCGAGAGCGTGTTTCCGCTTTTCTAGCGGGTTGGGATTCCAATCTCATCTCGGGCATTATTCATGCCCCAACGCTTCTCTATTCACGCGCACCTCACGCGTGGAAATCAGCCTCAACTCATTATCGAATCTCTATCTTTCTTTCTTTTTACATCACGTCGGACAGACAGAAAATGAGCGAGAAGGATGGACGACAGATATATTTCTAAAAAGCTGAGAGAGACAGACAATGGAGTATCCCGGGAAAAGATGAAAAAGATAAAGGAAGGGGGAGAGAATGAGATTGATCAATACATTTATTTTCATAGTTAAGAACACGGCGAAGCTTGTGATAGTTTCAAAACTCGCCTCACGCTCGTTTTGCTCTTTCAAATAGCGCTATTATTCATAATAATATTGAAATAAAATACACAGAATATTGATGAAAGTGCGGAAATGTATCGAAGAAGTGCCTTCGGCTAGAGATAAAAGATTTATCAAATGGCAGAACAGTTATAAAGCTCAGTTAATAGTGGTAATCATTCCTTAATTCAGATTAAGAGATTTAGGAGCATTTTAAATGGATATTGTAGGGTTATTTTAAAAATTTTTTCATATTCGTGCATTTTTGTAGATTCACCTCGAGATTGAGAATTATTGATTTTGTATTCTTACGAACGATTACACTCGCTGTGTAAAAGTCGTTAATTTAACTGGATCGATTACTAAGTATAGCGTACGAGTCGCGATTGCGACTCTCGTAATAGAATACGTAAGAGAAAGGGCAGATAAAATATTGGACATTCTCTGTGTTTAAAAGATCATGAGAAATAATACGCTCACGTCGCTACGAATACATTCATATTTAAAATAATCATTCTCTAATTGAAAGTGACGCTTGTGGAAGTAGTCCAATTAACACAAGTTATCGTTACTATTTTTTGAACAGTTTTAATACTGATAATTACAGCGTGTGATCGCCGATATAATTTAATAATAACGTAAACTCAAGAGCAGCAAGATTTTACAAAAAATAATTAGATGAAAACGAAGGAAAGGACGTGTAGCTACAGAAGCGAAACAGAATAAAAGAGAGGAAAAGCAGGGTGGGTAACATATATAAGAGCGAAAATTCTTTCCTTTCAAAGTTTCTTTGCTCTTCTCTCCAAGGGGGTGGCTTCTTTGAGTGAAGGAGGTGGATGAAACTGGCGTGCAAGAGACGAGCCGCGGGGCGACGAGGGAGAGGCAAAGAACATAGAGAGAAAGAGGAGAAGCCTCGGAGCTCGTACGGGTGACGGGAGAGGAGGGCTTGAGTTTTTCTCGTTCCCTGCTTCCGTCTCCCGGGACGCGTAGAGAACGCGCCTCCACGCGAGCACGAAGATCTTTTTGCTCGCTCTTCGTCGGAGGATCAGACGTCCCACTTTATCTCCGCTGACTCGTTCTCTGCTGCCGTCCCCCTCCCTCCCGCCCGTCCCGCTCGGCGCCCACGCCGCCATCCCTTTTCGACCCGCGAAGCTCTATGGTCGATCACGTATAGGAGGAGCCCCTAGGAGCGACTACAGTGACGCGTCGTGAAGGAGCCATTTGTCATCCATCAGCTCCGCTCACTCCGTCTCTGTCGGCTCTCGCTATATCCAGGCTTATGTTGCAGCGGTGGCTCGGCCTCCGCAATTCTTATCTTCCTCCTGGATTCTGCTTTTCCGCGGCCTCTGTCGTGCCCGACTATCACGATCCACTCATAATTCCCGCGAATTTCTTTCTGCTTCATTATTATTATTATTATTTTTGTTATATGACGGCATTTTCTCGCCACCTCGCGATGCACTCGTGGCTCTTTTTACCGAGACCGATTGCAATTGCACACCAAGGCTTGGCCCGAGCTCTTTGTTTTACCGATGCGTTCGTCAAGTTTCGTGCAGTGAAAGTCGAGTTTATCGCTGCAAAGCATTTATACATATATTCTGCGTCCAAGTGCAACGCTGAACTTCATACTAAATGTAAATACGGCTTGCTCTAAGCCTCAAAAGTTCTTTGAAATTTTAAGTCGATTGTTTACCCAAACAGTTTCTTGTTATCATTAGTTTTTTCAATCGCTCTGCATTGATGCTTCGCATCTGTGTAATATATTCCGTATAATCGGCATTGAATGCTGTTCAAAATATGAGTTTTCAAGCGCCAATCTACGTTTTCTCCACATGCAGTATTAATATAAAGAAAAACTTGGGTTTAGTTTTGTTTTATTTCATTTTATTTTGGTGAAATATTTATTTAAATACTTAAGTTCCAACCATTAATTTAATTTAATCGAGGTTCCATAAGTGACAATAGCTATATTATTAATAATTAGGGAGTTAAAAATTTATCCAAAACGCTATTTTTTTAATATTAGAGGCAACCTGTGCATGTCGATGCAAAATTTGTCAATTTTATTGGCTACATATTTCAAAGTTAGCATTTCAGCGTTAAAAATGCATTCGGTGTCACGCGCGCATCATAGGTGCGCGTAAGAATTTGCAGGAAGAGGCAACGCAATACTCGGGAAGACAATTTTTCATCCTATTATTAGCCGTACGGAGCCCTGAATATTTTCCGCTTCGCTCGCGAGTACACGCCGCTAGAACAGGCGTTCATTAAAAGCTGGACGGTTGGCTTCCACGACGTACGAGGCGATTTTTCATCCGACTAATCACAAACTCCCCCCTATACGACAAAATTCTCGGCTGCGATCACCGATTCGGCTGTTCGTTAAGGCTCGCGGCGCTTGTCCCCGAAGGCGAGCTAAGATCGATGATCGTGCGCTCGTGGCTCCATCAGGAGCGACACGTCGCGAGTGCGGCGGCACCAAGAATCCTCAGTGATCACCGTTGCATTACGAGAAAGAGAGAGAGAGAGAGAGAGAGAAGCCACTCGCTATGTCTGTCGATTCGTTTCGGGAGGTCGGAGTTTTGCGCGTCGTCTCAGCGCCAAATGCCAGCGGAGCGAGGACTCGTTATTTAGTAGCGGGAGGTGTAATCGATGCCGTTGCGTGACGTCGTGAGCGCCTTTTGACGGAATCGGAGAGACGACTGTCCTTCTCGGCTCGTGCTGCGCAATTGATTTCTTCGCTTAATACTCTGGATGCGCTCGTCCAAAACTAGCCTCTCTGCCTGTTGTAATTGTGACTTTTAAAAGTGATGTCTTAGGAATTTTTATAATTCGTTCTGCCATTAATTATTGTACAGGGGGTTGCAGGGCGAGAGATAAAAAATCGCCTCGAGGCTGCAAACTGATTACAATGTAGAATCTTGCGTCTCAAACGTGCCCAAGATAAATGATATTCGATCATTGCCAGCTCTTCGTTTCGATAGTCAAATTTTAATAGAAAGCGAAGGAAGCCCGAAGAAACAAAATAAGACCGCGCATTAACTGCTTGATATTAATTGTTCATATATTGTTTGTTGTCGGATTGATGCGTGCTAATAAATATGCCGTTAGAAAACATAAAAATAATTAATAAATCACCCGGCTTTGTAAATAATAAACAGGCAACACATTGTAAATTTAAACGAATTTATAACGCGAATCGAAAATGATAAAGAATAATAGTTCGATATCTTCGTTGGAAGTACGAAGCACTTTATTAAGATAATGTGATAAAACTGAGAATTTGCCGAGCAGCGAGAAACTGGCATTTTTCTTATTCGCGTACCGAAAGATTTTATAGGGGAATCAATAAGAATATGAAATGTATAAATCTGTATTCGACACAAAGGTGCCCTATACAGTTATTAATTAATTCTGATCTAGAAAAATCTTCTGTTTCATTTAAGCCTGCAATCAAGCACCGCCGTCGAATTAATTTATATTTTCTTTTTACGGCTTCGTTTAACGAGCATCACCAAAGTCATAAATTTTGATTGCACAGGAGTGATTTTCAAATGAAAGCAGATATGTTAGTCGCATGGAACTTTCTAAGAAATGTGCGAAATTAATGGTCGCGTCCGCGTAGCGGGAGCGAAAAAATCGCGTTTATCAATGGCGGAGCTCAGAATCCAGTACTCGATTTTCTCATTCAAGCTCGCGGCGAACGCACGCACCTCGCTGAAACTACCAAATGAAATCCACTAATAGATTCGATATACGATGTCAATTACAGCGCTCGGATTTTTTCCAGCAAAGGCTGTGAGATAAATAACCGCGTGGCCAGCCGCAATCAAGTTACACCGTTTTATCTCTCCTCTCTGCCTCACTTGGGCCGATAGCGAGATGCTTTCGTTCACGTTTCGCCGTGGATATTTCGCGCGATTATAATTGCGGCCGATATACATGCTTGCGCAAGAAAATCCCTTCCATGGCGCGAGAGGGGAGAGAGTGAGAGAAGCGGGAGAGGAAGAGATGATCAGAGTCTGCGATGGCGCGCGTGAGCACAAGTTCCGACGAAGGTTAATACCTTAACCTACTCATTTTCGCTGCTCGTAAACTATTCATTTATACGGTCCTGTAATTTTCAGCGGAACAAGGGATTATTATCTCTCTCTTGGCCAGCCGTAGTTTTTGGATCTTTTTCTTTCCCTGCGCTTGCGCTTCTTCTCTTCCTCGTTTACTACAACCCCCATAACCTCGCACGATCTCTTCTCGATATACACGTATTTTATTCGGGCACATCGTTATTTTCTCGCCGTCTGTCCGAGGAGGCAATGGACTCCTCTTACTGCTTCCTTCGAATTACATTTTAAGAGACTCGTAGCTTGGGACCCACTGCAGCCGAAACATTTTAATTTAACAGTTCATTTATAACCGCAGCCACTTTGCGTACTATTGCAGCATACAAAGATGATTTAGCCGCGTTTGAAATTTAGTTATTCGCTCTTATAAAGAGAGGAGAGCGCTTTGCTTTAAATTATAAGGTAATGAGATAATAATGCGGTAATTTATGCAAATAGGTGAAATAATTTTAACGATATAGGTTTTCATATTTTTACATTTCTCGAATAATATGTAAAGGTTTTATGGCGCATCAAGGAAACGTCGGATTCGATCGTATCAAATATAAATATTTAACAGGAGGAGCAGCCAAACATTTAAAAATTTGTATTACAAGCGCTCCTTTCGCTCGTAAATTAGCACAAATAACTCATTAATAGTAATTTACATTTATGAAATTTATTCTTATTTCGCATACATAACTTATTTTATAAAATTGTTGCTAATACTTTGACCTTCTGCTGGTAAGTAATCGAAAAAAATATGAGGTGCGTGCGCACGCGGCGAGCAATTTTTGCTAGGGAGCGCAAATTCATTATAGCGAATCACGCAAAGAGTTAGGAGGGATTGCGCCTGAATTTGTTTCTCCGATAAAAATACAGCGGTTTGCAACGCGAAAATTGCAACGTTGACAATAAATAGAAAAACATCTCAAAAGCGAAATGGCCGTCAAATTATTGTCCCAAAGCGTTTTTAGATCGTTTTCGATTCTAATTAACGTAATTGTGCGTACATAATGCGCGCCCTTACGTCCACGGCTACAATTTCCAACGCACACGGGCATTTACATAATACGAGTCCATGTTTTTTATTATGTTGCCTCTGCTGCATCCTGCCGAAATGCATAAGCGCGCGAGACGGTCTTTACGTAGCTTCTATAAACGCACTCGCGCCTGCTTTTCGACGCCAAATTATACGTCGTCTAATGTCTTAACTGAAGAACGCTTCGCAATCATTATCATAATTTCGGTACTTGCGAGGTTGCACTCTTGCAGCCGCAGCTCGCCCATCCTCCTCCTCCCCTTTGAGGTTGCAATCATCTTTCTCGGTGGCGTCGCGCAAATTGTTACCGCTTTTCAACGACGATTGAGATGTTGAGACACTCGAGACGACTCTTTTACTTCTCCTTTTTTGCATTATCATGCGAAGGCGTGAGTTCGCGTCGCATTGATGAAGAAATGAGCTGAAATGCCAAGTTTACACTGGTACCGTATTAAATAAAGCAACGATATTTTTATTTTTTCGATAAATCTTGCTAAATGCACTTCAATTTTTGGCTCGAAAAAGTACTGCCACGCGTGTTTCAGAGTAGACATTAAAAAACATCTTCAAACTTCCATTACATTAGGTTTTTAATGATTTTTTTTATAATTTTCATAGTTGATACAATATTAATATTTAAATATTGGAGATTGTCTTTTTAAATATTTTTAGATAAGAAGTTATTGGCTTATATTAACTTTATAATAATTTTATCTGTACGAAATTTTTTTTGAAGCAACTATTTTTAAATACCACGTTTAAATGTTATCCTATGATCGAAAGAGATTTTATTGAAAATTCTACAATTATTAATTCATTAAGATTTCTATTATTAAATGATAATGCAAACCACAATTTAAGAAAATATAATATTAAATGTCTTTGATATTTAATAATTTTCACTATCTCAAATTTTGAGCATTGAGAATATGTCTTTGCTAAATAAATATTTTAAAAACACAATTCCATGTATAATTGTTTTTGAAGATGAAACGATTCGATTGTAGTTGTTAATTTAAGAATACCATCGTTTTAATCGATAGTTGGTCATCGTATTATTTTTTTATGTTTAATTGAAATATGATTTAATCATCTCGGGCAGCTTCGGATCTACTCTCAAAATACACTCTGCAACGATTGTGCAATGTAATCTTGAAATACAATGTATCTGATTGAATCACATTTAAAATCTGATTCTTTTATTATTTGCCACGAGAATATGGACTCTTGTTATTAGTTGGAAGGAAGAATAATTAGCTAAAATGTTATTGCAAGAATTAATTAAAATGAATTAATTCTCTTTTTTGCGGAGTAAACTTATTTTAACGGTTCTTAAGTATACGTTATGTACAATTAATAACTGATAAATAAATAAGTCACCCATATGTATAATTTAACCTTATGTTGTAATGAATTTTTTTTTAACGTTGCCCTGTTCTGAAATGAGATGAAGGGACCAGAATGATTTATGAGATTAACTGAGTATAATCTGAATATTACAAATGACTGAATATATATTTTATGAAAGAAGAGAAAAAACTTACAAGTGGAAAAGTTACTATTTTTAATGTAATAATGTATATCATCATAGATATATGTTGTTTAGTGAAATGACGCAAAAATAGGCAACTTATTTTAATGTCAAATGATGTATATTTTTTCAATAAAATTTCAAAATAAGGCGCTCACGAAAGTGATTTCACGTTATGATATTGGATACCAATTTTAAGGATGAATTTGTGTTTCTCCTAAGCAAATATTTAATTTTTAAGGTTTAATACGTTTATAAAAGTGATTTTTAACTAGTTACGCATTTAGAATATTAGCTAATCTGATTTTATCCGAAAGCTAATACTTGAAATTTAGTACTTGGATATTCGCACACAATATTAAATGAAAATACCTTCCAAATTTCACTCGACTAATTAAGGAGTTAGAAGTAAACAATTGCTTTTCGTTTTCCATAACGCAAATAGAACAAAATGAAAGCAGACAGGTTCGAGTCAAACCCGACGACGAACAAAGTTTTATTTACATTCCACACGAGCAAGTGAAAAACGTCCAGTAAATATATCGCCGGCAATCTCAGGCGACGTCGCGTCGGACGTTCCACTGTTCTCCGCGAATTCGCTTAGCTATGCAAATTCTCTATTTCTCTCTCTTAGCGCTCGGTCCCCGTCCCCGTCGTCGTCGTCGTCGTCGTCGTCGTCGTCGTTGTCGTTGTCGCCGTCCAACCCTCACGGACGAATGTCCCTACGCGAGCCCGGCAGGCGACATGATTAAACACAGAACGCTGTTGTTCCTGTCCCTCCGTCGAGCGTCGTTCGCCTTCTCCCTTTTCTCATTCTCTCTCTCGCTTCCTCACTTGATCCTGTTCCTGAAATCGCTCTCCATAGCTCGAACCCCCAGAACCGAGTGGAACTTCTCTCTATCTCTTTATCTCGGGCCAAGTGAAAGAGACGGGGCTGCCCTTGCGCATTCAGCGACCTGGCTTTAATCACTAGCCAAAACCCACGTGGCCCTCTCCCGCGCTCTCGCTTCCTTTATACCATTCAATAATACGCCGCCGCAGCCAACCCCTCCTGCCCTCCCTCTCCCCACACCCCGAATCTCATTCCTCTTTTGCTCCGCCGACAATTTATTAACTGCTTTGTTTTCATTTCGCGGCGACGCCCCTGCGAGTATTTCATTATACGCAGATTATCTTCCGTGTATACGCGTACGGGGTGGCTTGAAATTTTCAAAACTGGATGAACGCTTTTGTCGATCCGTATTCGGGATTGATGTAATTTACAGCTGCGGTTCTGACGTCGGCTGCACAGTTTTCCGAGTGTCGGAGGCACTGATTTTCATCCTCGTCCTTATATCAAGACGTGGCGCGTAACAATATGCTGTGCGGTGAAACGGGAGCATCATTAAGATATTCCGCGCGAGATTTATGAAGTCAGACTCCGCGTGCATCACATTACCAGGGCAATTATTGTTCAGCAGACTTTGGCGCTATTTACACGCGCAGACCTGAAATCATAATTTCAATTGTCGCGCAATAATTCCTCGCGAATTCGAAAAACGCCAATGAAACGCGCGACGATAAAGCAATTTAATGGACGTCCGGTTAACTTTTCTGCGATATTAGGCGCATCATAAATCGCGGAATTCATGCATAATTTAATTCCAACTGTAAATCACGCGTACAGAAATAAAAGGCTGCGTCGGCCGAGAAGAGGTACACGTAAAAAGGCTGGAGTCGCGGCCTCGACTCGATCGGGCTGCGGCTAATTCATACCGAGTGCAATTCTCGGATACTCCCGCGGCGCGACCTCGGCGGCCCTCCCCGGCGCACACAATAAACGACTCGGTTAAAGGCTTATCTGCGGCGCACGCGCGCAGTCGTTTATGCGCCGTTATGTTCGGTACATCCCTTATAGCATCGCATTTACGTTTACGAGCACCACCGCTGACGTTTACGAGCCACCGGCTGACGTACGAGCCACTTGCTGCTGCGCCGCTCTCGTTCCCGCTTTCATTGCTTACGCTCACGCTCGCGCTCTCGCCTCCCGCTCTCGAGTGCAACCTTGATTTTGCGCCCCGTTCCTTTCGACGCCCACCGGCCTTGCGCGACGGAGTTTACATGCAGGCACCGGCCAATGATTCATTCCCCGCTCGATTCGGCTTTATTGGAAAAACGCGCCGCGCTATCTCGCCTCGACTCCACGAGCACTCCCGCCGACTTTCAAGGTCTCACCTCCTCTCTTAGGAAAGCGTATCTTCGCTAACGCCAATTTATGTGATTTTTCAATTATACTCGCGGTATCACATTTTCGGTGGAAAGTGGCCGTTTCGTGGTTGGCGCTACCCTTGGAAGCGAGAGCGCTTCGCGTCATTGTTCATCTAAAGCGAGATTGCCTCGATTTGTAAAGTGAGAAATCCTGCTAAAACGCGTATCATTATCTTCGCGCAGTATCATTAATCTAGCTGATCTGCGAGCAAAATTGAAATATTGGGAAATAATAGCCGGAGGAGTGTTACCCTCTCATTGTTAATGTTGCAAACATCGAGTAATTGTAGCACTTTCCACTAATCAAATTTCTTGCAGCTTCGATCGTGCAAAAACGAGATAGTGGACGGGTGTAACGCGATTGACGCTTGGTTGATCGAGGGGAAAACAATGGCTCCGCCGTATTTAAATCGATATATTCGGTTAATGCACGTAATTCTAAGAATTTTCGCTGGAAACTAGTCGCTTCGGTGAAAAGCACAATGAAAGCCATGTTGCTTAAATTAGCCTCGGAAACCCGATACGTGAAAGCATAAATTTAAAATTCGTTAATAAAACATTTTTGTCGTAAATCTCCGATTTTAAATATGTGCGTGCATACTTAATTTGGATTGCGTAATCTCGAATTCCACGGAGCCGCTTACTTATTAAATTACAATATTCTTCACGGAGATTCTTCGCGTGTCGAGTAGAGCATTTTTCCGAGAGCGATAGGCATAAATCTAACGTTCCTGGAGGCCTGTATTTAAAAACACATTTGTTACGAGAGGCGAAGGAAAAGTTGAACTCGGTCGGTTAAAAGCAGTCCGGCCGTAACCCGAATTCCGTAAGAGTTCGTTCTGGCTTATGATCTATCCGCGCGATCCGCAGTATCGCAGCGGTTTTCGTCCGAACGATTTATAGCTCCTAAGTGCATTGTCTTAGGTCATCGTTGCAGGTCCGTCCGAAGAGGCTTACGGTGCAGTTTATGAAATCATGACGCAACCCCATACAACTGGGTCACCTTTGGCTTGTTTCGCAACGCGCAGGTCTAACCTTGGTAACAATAGCCCTCGCCATTCTTCCAAGCCTCTCGACCCTTCAAGGGCTTACCTAGATCCCTGGCAAAATTTATCACCGGTAGCTACTGCCGCCGCCGACTCGCGAAGAAAGGAAAGGCACTGCGGAATTGCGTGTTTCCATCCCAATACACTTTCTTTTCAAAGGCCTCTTGTGAAGAGTGAAAATGGCTTTTCGGGAGAAGGGGAGACCAGCTTCTACTCCTACATCGACGCAAGCTTGACAGTCACATTTCCGTGCCTTGGACGAGCGATCTATTTTCTTACGTAGGATACTTTAAAGTGTATGCTTGAGAAATAGAGCGGCCCTCGATTGTCAACGATTTATCCTCGAGGGCGATTTTTTCGCAACTTTTGTTCAAGGCACGTGAAAAAGCACCAAATCAATAATCCTTTTGTTTAAGCCATTATTCTTTCTCAACTCCGAAAATTACCAGCAATGCTTTATATTTTTAATTACCGATTTAAGTGGAGAGCTTTTTAAATTGGTTTCTTGAAATTTCGAAACTCAGCAACGAGTAACCATCCAACAAAACACCATGGCGATTACAAATATTAAGTCATAAATGCAGGCTTTATGCTTCTTTGCTCTGTGTGCGTATTCAAACGAGGCCTTTAAGAAACAGTAAAACTATAATGTGCTATTAAATAAAATTGGAGCGCAAATTTCGTAATTATAATGAAGTCGTAATTTTAATAAAGAGGTGACAGGTAGTGTCGGCCAATTACGCTCCTGACGAGGGACGCATCTTTTTGACTGATGAACCATTCTAAGGGTTAATTACCCCCTTTGCCAAAGCAGTCGGTCCATCTCGCGACGTGCACGTCATCATTCCCATCCCGTCTGATGATTCTTCGTCCGGGCCCTCGTCGCTCTCATAACAGTCACGGACACCCTCGATTTTGTTTTTAGCTTTAAGCAACCTGAGAACGGGCTTAATGGTGACATTTCATTCACCGGTCACATTGTGTACATTATTTTTGTTTTCAATTGCATCGTTTGTATTATTTGTACATTTTCTAGCCATAAACTTGTTTTCAAAAATATCTCAAGGAAATGCTTCGCGTTAAAATATTACTGTCCACACAATTTATAATTACTGCTAATTAGAATCATCGAACGAAACGAGGGGCAAATTTTTCCGAACGACAATCATAGTTGTGACTCAAACGGATTAGCTGACTTTATTTCACGGACGATTAAGCGACTCATCGAGTTATAAATAATAGCATATTGTTGAACATTTTGCGAATATCAAAACTGAAACGTAAATCATTGTGCGAAAACAAGATGTTTTTATTTTCCCGAGCGAATCTTCGGAAGCTGTTGAACACACATATTTAGAGCCCACTAAATCCTTTAATATTTACCGCGTTCATGAGTTTCCGTTGAAAAATAAATAACAAAAAAAAAAAACAAGATCCAATGTGTACAAATAATCTAAGACTTGTAAATTTTCTCGATATTTTGATAAGCGCATGGGCGTTAGAGCAGGGAGGGGGTACAGGAGAGAGGGAAGAATGGGAGAAGAAAAAATGACGCATCAGCGAAGAATCGAGCCTACATCTGAAAAACACACTACGGGCACACGGAGAAATATTGCCGAATCGAGGAACGGTTTCTTTCGCGCACCCCCTCGGCAATTTTCACCCTATTCAACTCGACGGTGCACTCCCTTGCGAACTTTTTCTCCATATCTCTCTCTCTCTGTCTCTTTCTCTGTAACTTCACCCCACAGGAAGAAAAAAGGAAGCCGCGCGAGCGAGTGAGCGAGCGAGTGGAGAAAACGCCGGCTGACAAACCAAACAATGAGTCAGTGCTGCGGTTGGTTTTATTTTTGAAAAATGGAAAAACGCACATCGCGCCGGAAGGGCGGACTTCCGGAAGCCTCCCACCTCGGGGCAGAGGTACGCAAACCACCACCCGCGGCTGGTCCACCCTCGGGTTTGCGTCCCTTGGACCCCGCGATATCGCCACCTCTGTCGACCTCTATCTTGCCTCGATTCTCTCCATCTCTCTCTCTCTCTCTCTCTCTCTCTCAGAGCGGACTCGCGGGTGTGCGTGTACAGGACATCTAGCGCTGGCAGGCTAGTGCTCTCATGATTCATTGCCGCCGCGATGAATGATCCATCTCTTCCCCTGGCCGGCGAGCGGAGCTCAGGCCAGAGTAGAATCCAGCCGGCCGAAGCTATGGCGCTTCTCTCGCAGCACGCAGTGGCTGACCGGTCCTTTAGAGCTGCTGCGAGTGGAACCAGCTCTCGCAATATCTCTCCCTCTCTCCTTCTTTCTGAGCGTTCACGCTCTCACCTTTCCCGCCGGCTTGCTTGTACGAAACTACATCCACGTGCGTATATTTATCTTCTTCTTTGCAGATTTTTAATCTACTTATTTCCTTCGTATATTCTTTCTCTTTCTTTAGCTTTCTACTACTTTTTTTATCTAATCAAGTGCCTACGTATGTGTTACTGTATGTGAGTAAGCGGAAGGTTATTCATTTTTAACGTTTAAGAAAACTTTTTAAATTGCTTCGTATGCGGTGATGTTATGTTTAACTCTATGCAAATAATAACCTCACATTTGTATTTTTTCAATATTTACAGACATAAAATATAAAGAATAAAATGCTTCGCGTATTTTGTTTCTTAAACTTAGACATCGTTTTAACAGGAAATACGTATTAATCCGACTATCAATCTATAAAGAATTAAATGAACTCTTAGAGTTATTTATATTTAAAGAAACGAAACGTTAAATCGTTCTGCTCCTAGTAGTTTGATTATTTTATGTCAAAAACATTTATTTTTCATCCACCATTGCTATTGTCAAATAACAAATCAATCATTCTATGGACTTATATTTTCTGACTCATAGGCAAAACTACAATCTATTTGCTTGTAAAGAAAAATCGTTTTTTTATTACAAATGAATAAAAAATTTTTAAAAAATCAAAAATTTTATTTTATACTTTATAATTATTAGATTTTTGTATAGATGATTAATTTATTAGAGTTTTATTGAATGCAAATTAATTACTGTACCAATAGTATAAAGTAAAAATCATATTTTTTTCAAATACAGAACCTCAATGTTTTGTCAAAAAGTACAAATAAAGTATTTTTTAAAATTGTGGTTCTTATAGATCGTGATAAATTAAATTCATTTCCTCAAAGCTTTTTATGAGGACAGTACAAAAACATCTGCTTAAACATGAACTAGAAATTAAAGCATAAAAATAACTTTTTTCGTTGAAAAAATATTGCATACGAGTTATTATATTTTTTTAGATAATTAAATATAATTTCCAATATTTATGCGCATAAATTAAATCAACGTAATTTGGTAGGATAATGAGTTTTAATCTGATAATAATTTAATCATGGATTTATAATAATGGTTTTTATTTTCATATTGGTTCTTAAAAAAATGCAGTTTATTAAAAAAATTAATAAAAATTATGCAAATATTAAACGTGATATATAAATAAAATAATTTTAATTTCAATGAAATTTATATTATAAAGTAACATAATAATTATTGCATTAGATATTTAAATAATTTTTCGTAATTACGTAGTTTAATTAATTTTTTTTACATTCTGTGCATAAGCATTTTAATTTATAAAAAACGTATATATCATATTAAAGGAAAATAAATAAAAAATGATAATCCTTAGAATAATTTAAATTTTATATACTTAATTAAAATGTTAAAATTAAAAATTCAACGTAACAAAGCATTGTATGTAAAAATAAACTAAAAATTTGTTATAAATATTTTTAATTGTATTCTGTAAGGTAAATTATATTTTTTAATTCAAATGTGAATATAAAATGTAAATATTTTTTTAAAGTACAATATACATTTACAAATAAATATATAAGTATATTAGAATTTTCATGAAAAGTAAAAATGTTGAAATATTCGCTACGACTAATTTCAGTTTTAGTGTTTGATCTGGATTGAGTATTCAATGACTTTGTATAATAATTTATATCTAATCAATAATAAATTAATGATAATAGTACTTTAAACCAGTAGTCAAAAACTGAGGATATTATTTAAAGTTTTAAATAAATTTTAGTATCGTAGTTAATACAATATATTAAAGAGCGTAACAAATTATTATAATTGGAGTATTATTAATAAAAGAAGTTATATTGTAAGCATTAAATTAATATTTCCTAGTAAATTTATTGTAAACAATGAGTTTTTTAATATATTAGTCGCATAAGGCTTCTACAGTAAAAAAACATTAATGAAAATCTCTATTGCACAATTCAAAATGATATTTATAAAAAATAAAATTGTTATTTAGGTATTATCAACACGAATATTATATTGGCTCTTTTAAAAGTAAGCAAATGTTTAATTTCTTCTGAAAATCAACGTTAATGACTAAAAGTTATTCACGTTAAGTCGGATCAATATTTTTCGAAGCTACTTCCATTATTCTAAAGAACGTTGGTATTTTTGTAATCTCCGGTGTGATTATAATTCCTGAAATCAAGTACTATTTGTTTGAAATGATTACTATGTTATTTCAGTATCCGAGATGAAGATTTATTTTATAATTATTGTTACAGTTACCGTGATACTTAACACATTAAATAGTATCTATTTCATTATTCCAAGATAAGTCGATTGTTTATCGAATAGCATTTTTTGAAGAAACGTTTGATATTCAATAATCTATTATTTTTTGCATAAATCAGCCTTTTCATTTGAGAGTTTATTTTTTAAAGAGAATCTGGTCTTCAAATATGTTTGACGATAATTTCAAAACGGGTAACGAGCAGACGTTTCCATGAAGTTGTCTTTGTTTTTCTGGGACCGCCGATCAAAATCAATAATGCGTAATACACGTATTCATGCGCAGGTAATATTAACTCTGTGTTTCGTTTTTTCACCCTCTTTGTTTCTGTCACAAAATTATAGTAGGGGAAATGAAACGGCAAGCGATTCTGTATACTGTGCAATTATATATGAATTTTACGATCTGCCGTCCAACCTTTTCTCTTTCCTCTCCAGCTGCTGCACTCTCTTTCACTCCTTCTTACAGTTACTCCTTTCTTATCTCTTTCACTCCCTCTTTCTCTCAGTGCTTTCGTTTTTCTGCACTTCGGCTATCTTGGATGTCGCTGTTTCAACAAGTAAAAAGAAGCTTAACGACTCTCCACGGCTCGTCTTCTGCTTCCACCTCTATTTATCTCATATTCCTCGTTTGCATTTACTTCTGTTTACGAGAATTTCTGTTTCGCGCGAAGTCAGATATCCAAGGAAGATATCCTCCGTAGCTTTTGAATTTTTAGCTTCCAAGTGATGGCTACACTACGGCAAACACGCGGTATTTTTCAAAGATTAATGCGGACGTTGTGGAAGGAGTAGAGACGATAAGCGGTAGTTAGTAACGTACTTAGATCGGTAGTTACGCTACGTGTAACATCAGTCCGGAGGCTAAGGTTTAATAGAACCGGAGATTACATTTGACTGCTTCTTCTTCAAATGGACTCACGATGTTGTCGAGATTCTCGATACATAGGATGCGAGATGAAGCATGCGTTTAAGTGAGAATCTACCCGACTCTAATTAAATGTATGGTTTGTTTAGGTAATTCAATTTTTTTTAGTTGATGAAATTAATACATTATTATACGAATACGGGTGGATAATTATAAAAGTAAGGCTAAGGTCATAAATACTTCAGTAGAAGGCGATGCTCTTTGATTTACGGAACATATGTGCAGATCTACAAAAAGAGCGATCTTTGTCGGCTTAATATAATACATATAAGGATACACGCATTATGGATCATGCAAATGATTAAAAATACGATACATTTTTGAAAAATTCACGAACAATCTATGCAGTGTGAAGTTTCAAAATTGAGTTTGTACAATAAATAATTATGTTGATATTTTGCCAGATGTAAAAAATAAATTGATTCTATTTTAATATAACCGCGACGGTCTACTTAGTGACAGGTTCGTTTCAATTAAATAATTATGTCTAAATTGCCCGAAATTCTTAAGAAGCCAATCACTTTTCATTTTTTAAGTATCTTTATGTATTCCATAGCTTGTTTCATATTTTTATTTTGCTTAAAATACATTATTAAATTGAATTTCAATTTTATATACTTTAATTCATCATATTCCTTAATTCAAGATCCGTAAATTATATAATTAGAAAATTTAAGAAAGCGTTATCCAAATACCTTATTGAAGTATTTCTTTGTAAGTCTACAACATCTGACATTGGAAAACTTCATGCTCGCATGAGTGGTTATAGGATATTTTTGATCCAACAAGGACGGAAAGGAAAAACAAAATGTTTGTGCTCGAATCTCAATCTCATTTCCCAATTGATATGCGAAGCGAAAAGTTTGGATTTGTGCTATTTTTGGTGCTCGCACTCGCATGTGTTCGGTTGTCAAAAGCACAGGACTCATTTGTCGAGGTAAGCGTCGCTCGAAGGAAAATGCGACAGGAATATTTCACTAGTTTTACACAACGCACATGCAGAAGTGCGATACCGACGACAGCAGCGTCGCGGTGCCACCGACGCTACGTCGCTCGTTTCTTCGAAATACAACGTGCGTGGAGTAGCAGTAGTAGCATTTATAAATATCGGCGCATTTTTTAAGGCCAAAAAAATGCATATGTTCATTGTCTGAGAGGCAGCGAACGAGGTGTCATCGACATGGGACCGACCCTTTTGAAAAATTTAAGAATGATTTTTTGTGAAAAGAAAATTAAGCTCGCTCACTTGAAGCCTTCGTTGAAAATAAATGTATTCGCAAATAAATATTTATTGAGTTTGATTTACTCAATGAATTAAACTGTTCGGTGTATCATATTTCATACTATTTATCAAATCATATTTTGATTTTTACTATACTTCGAAGCTTGCGTGATTACGTTATAGTGTATTCGATAAGAAATGTGTATTTTTCTTATTAAAAAAGATGGATCTAATATGATAAATATTAGGTATTACTATCTATGCATTTATCGGTAAACATTTTATAAAGTTTTTGATGCCTGTATTTAAATTCCGTGACTCTTTTTTTACAAAAATTTTAAGAGTAGTATAGTGCCAGTCAATTATGTTCAAGAATTTAATTCCGAAACAATAAGAAAATGCTTAATCAATGCTATACTTTATTTAATAATAAAGTACTGATAACAGTAATTTTCTACCCTACTTATTAATATGAAATCATTTTTGTGATTAGTATATTTAAAATAAGTGAGAATATAGTAATACGTAGATTTATATTTACTAAAAATTAAACTAATTACGTTAAAAATTTGTCGTAATTCATATTTCGCAAACATTGGTATATAAATTAAATATTAACTGCGTGATCAGTAGCTGCACATTCGTAAATAAATTTTAGAATGTATTATCAATCGCAATCAAGAATTATAATCATAATAAAAACATTATTTATTATTTACAAAAGCTTTATCAGCTGCATATTGAAATTGATTTTAAAGTCAAACTGTTCTTTAAAATAGAAACAGACTTGAAAATTAAAAATTTTGAAGGTCGAAAATCTTGAATTAGTTGTTGAATTTCAAGGAGCAACATCTTTTTACACTTTGATATTTTATTTGTACTGATTTACATAATTTATGTAAGTTTGCACTTTATTTAAACTTTTCCATAATTTTAAATATCTTCATTACTAAAAATGGATAAAAATGAAGCTTTTATTGAGTTATCGAATGATTATAGCCTTGGACGAAGGAAAAACAAAGGTTTTGCAGATTCAAAGATGCCACATCGTCTTGATTATTCTTTCATTTTGTACTTTTTTTAACGTGTACATGGGATTTAAAAAATGCTGCGCACTTGCGTACATCAACTACTTATCGAACAGAATAACTGCATCAATGTATCCGACGTCCATTTTGTTCTAATACTGGTGTTTATATGTAAAACACCGGAACGAGATAATTTGCAGATTACGATCGTAATCGATGGTAATAAAGTTTAAAGAGGATAAGGATGAGATCATCGGTCGACATGGAAATTTCCAGCTCTCGAGTGCCAGCCACAACACGACTGATCTGCTTCATTCGCGGACGAAGAGATACCTAAGTGTGTTGGATTATCTTTAAACGTAATAAGTATACTTTCTCTTTTTAGGTCTGAAACCTCTTTAAGGATCGTAACCTTTTTTCGCTTATGCTTGAAAAGGTTTGAACTCGATAGAATCATCAGCCGCGAGCATTTTTTAATTACACATCAAGGGTGTAAAACTGTAACAGTTTGTGCCATTTCCGATGATTTTCACACAGTATGAATTTTCTCCTTTGGTTGTGCTTCGAAGCGATAACTAAAAACTTCGCGTCAAAACTCTTGTTTCGCTAAAAACTACAATTTATTTCACGCGCAATATACTAGGAGTTTAAAACGAAGCTATTAGAATGCTTTTCATTAATATTCTTTAAAAGAGCTTTGCGTTTGATTAAGATATATTTATTTGACGGATTTCTCCTTTGATATTTACACGCAAGATGACGAATGCGCTTATTGTACTTAGTAATAATGAACTATAAAACGCTGCACGGTGTATCAATAAATCTCCGAATTTTATGTTTTGGTGATGCCGCGAGTCTTAATATTGGTATTTTGCGTTTAGATTTGGTGCCTGCGCACTGTTAATAATAATGAAGATGTTGCGCCCAGGTGACCTTTAAAAGACCAGCGCTATTTTAGGAAGCCAGAGAAGCTGACGGAATATCGATTTCGTCGTTACAACGAGCCTCTCGGTAATCCGAAATAGCAGGACGAAGCTCGTGCCAGTCGTCGTCGTCGTCGTCGTCGTCGTCGTCGTCGTCGTCGTCGCATTAGCACCGCCGAAATTCGACTGCAACAGTCAATAATGGTATCGCTAAAGAAAGCACAGTGCACGCGCGATTTTTCTCCATCTCACTCTAGGTGACAAGCTTTCCGCATCCTTATGGTACGCCTTATTTAATTACAAAAGCGGAAAAATAAGAGCTGCTGCCGCGCGCGTACACACGGATGCGTCAGAGTCGCTTTTCAAAGCCAGGCATCGCTCTGATGCAAGACGGAAAATAAATAATAGGAAACTCGTTAGAGCGTAGGACACAGAGCAAGTGATTAATTTTCGAGTAGTTACACAGAGTGCGCATAGCCGGAGTCGCGCGAATGAAGTGTGACAAAAATAGACATTATGCGCCGCGCCTGTCGCTTATAAATAGACTCGCAGGGCCTTCCCCGCGTTGGCAGCGTCGTCCGTCGTTTTAACGAGCCGCGACCGCTGAAATGTATCAATTTTTCAGTTGAATTCGACGAACGGAAATATTTTCCGCGCCGGGCCGCGTGCCATCGTCCCGACGGCCGACGGCTCGGCTGAGGCGAGGCGCCCGAGTCGCGCGGCCATTACCAAGACGAAGCTCTTGCTCTCGGTTCTTCGGGGGCCGTCGCTCCGCGAGAGCGTCGATTACGCTTCCGCTGCAACGATTGTTCAACGTTAATGATTACGTGGAACTGATCTCAGAGTTCGCTTTCATAGTCTGAGAGCTTCCCTTTTTTACCCGAGACGCGTGAGCCATTGCATTTTTGTCGTTCGGCCACGTTTCATTTACCCAAGACATTGGCCGCACGTCGAGTCAAACGAAACTATCTTTAACGGCTCTACGGATCGCCCAGCACGTGCAATATTTACGCGGATGCTTAATTAATAAAAGCATTGCTGTAGAAAATTCACAGTGTAATCTGCACGAATCAGAATTAACGAGCTTTGACAAAATAATGAATGAAAACATTTATTGAAATTACAGTCTTTTCATGCCTCTTGCGCTCAAGTATAAAGTTATTAACACGCTCATCTCTATTTAGTTAACATCTATACAAAATGCTCGCTTTTGTTTATAAGTATATTCGCTTATCTAAATCGACGGCTTTTAAGTTCCTTCCATTCAAATGATTCTTATTTTTACAATCTGCTAGAGAATCGAGGAAAATAATAATGCTGCTTTAGTTTTTGCTGGAGGGTGTACGAAATGTTAAAAAAATTGATTTAGAAGTAATTTATTGTTGGCCTTGGGTTCCGTATAAAATATCGCCGAGCTATTAATATCTCAATTAATACTCAATATCATTTTATTAACATTATTTATTTAATGATACTTTGAATGCTCCGCAACTAAACTGCTACAATTTAACAAAGGCTATAATTTAGTTTATGTCTTTATCCAGCAATAAATTTACAGAAGAGCAGTTATGAAAGAAATGGTTATTAATTTGCGAATTTCATTTTAACAATGCCATTTTGTACGCTGAACAGTAATGCACTATACCGAATTACATACAGTATTCGATTAATACATTAGATTTTATATTATTATTATTATTATATGATATATTCATGTTTTGAAATATATGATACAGCACGAAAAATTTGAATTTTATTTTTCGCTACATTATCTCTTTTTCTCTAATGAAATAATAAAATATCATTTTTTATTTATCGGCTCATTAGCTGAAAAATATTTCAGTTACGCGGTGCATTCTTTTGTTTGTAAATTATTATTTTCACGTTTAAATTAACTTTAAATATAAAATCCGATGTTCGAATAATTTTTTAATACAATATAAATTCAGTAATTTTAACAGGTTTTGATTGTTAAAAATGAATAACAGGTAGTTGTCTGTTATTCTGACAAGCATTTGTCTGTTAAATAATGACTATATATATATAGTCTCATAAATTCAGCAGACAGTTGTCTGTTATATTACTAGACAGAATTTCGCGAGGCAAGAATTTTAAAAGTTTACACGCATGTTTTCAACGTAGGTTAACATTCATAGCAGCTTGTAAATTAAATTTGCTTTATTAATTATAAACAACTAGTATTTAGTTGCCTTATACAGAAATTTTTTTTTAAGAATTGAAAAAACTAGGCTAAATAAGTAATTTTCGAGATCCTTTATTTTGACTTCTATTACAATAACATTTTGCAGTTGAAAATTGCTTTTTGAAATTTTGAATGTATTGTTGTTTATTAAATTTTCATAGATGTTTGCAAATTCAGGTGTAGCGAAGTGAGACAAATCATCATGACTTTTGAACGAGATGTAAAGGATGGCGTTATAAATCATTTATAATTAGCATATTAAGTACGCTTATTTTGGATATTACTTCAAATTATAGCTGCATACACAAAAATTCAATTTATATTTCTAATAAATCAGGTATTCGGAACACTGAATAAATTTTTTAAAATATGGTACACGTTAAGATACTACAAACAGATATAATACAGGATCTTACAGTCGCAGTAAGACGATCTAGATTCATCAAGTATCCGTGAAATTAATACGAAAATTATGAAACGGTCACAATCTCAATTTTATTTAAATTCCCACCGAACAATCAAATAATAATGGTGATGTATTATGCATTTTTCAAAGTAAAGTTCAAGACTTATCCCACATCCGAAGTTACCGTCAGAAGCTTCGAAGCTTTACGGAGCCTTTGGACACAATTTTTCTCTACGCATTAGTATTTATGAAAACAGACTTGATTAATATGAAACGCAGACCGAAATCGACCGCGCACTCGCACATGATACATACTTGATGTCGATGACGTTAGAAAGGCAGAATCGACGCCCGTCGCCGTAGAGTTCCCGAGCGTTGAGGTTTAGCCGTCCATTCCACGATCGTGGACTCCTCGCGCTTTGCGCATCTCCAGCAGCCGATTAGGAAGGATCCCTTCCTGAAGACAGTGCACTTGCAACTGAGTCAGGTATCTCTGCTTCCGAGGTGTCGAGGCCCCCCTCGAGAGGAAGTGAGGAAACGGAGCCTCGCGACCTTGGGACGTGCAATTTCTGCTGGACGGGACGGTCGAAGATCTGCGGTCCAAGCCTTTGGGCCAGCGCCAGCGCCCTTTCGGCCGTAAATCAGAGCGCGGGGGTGTCTGGTAGATTCGTTGCCGAAAAATCGCTCGCCGCATTGCGAATCCCAAGGCCACAGGCACAGGTACGTTGCTTCAATGCGGAGAAGCCTGACTGCTCCGGTTCTCATGCAAATACATAACCCTTATAATGGGTCCGAAGAACTTTTGCGAGTCGAAGGTCGCAGTTCGCGCATTGTTTGCGTGGCCGATCGGGCAGCGACGGCATTTCACGTTGTCGCTCCTGCCTGCAGCCATCCGGCCCGATTTTCCTGACCCGCGGCTATTATACACCAGACGTGTGAGGTCGCCCGTGAAGCTTCGGATTACGTGCGGACTTAAAGGATGTATTCTTGGAGAGGCTTTTCCTTGGTCGCACGCGTGCGTCCACGGCTTAACGTTTTACGAGAAACGAGGCCCATTGTTGCTGGATCGCGCGAGAGCTGCGCCATCGGCCAAAATGTCAATTATGCGGCATCCCGAAGACGTGTCTGGTGTAATGGATCGTGGCCAAGACTCTTCGTTGCTCAGATACGCGTATACGAAATGCATTTATCTCGCATAGAAATTGTACGACAATGGCTGCGTGTGGCGGTTATTCGCATTTTTCTAATTTATTCCGCTTCGCGTAGTCTCAGGACGACATTGAGAATTCATCTGACGATTGATTGGGCGCAATCATGCCGGACAATATTTCGATGTAGTTTCGTTTATTGTTAGGACGGTTAACTGTCCTACCTAAACAAAATTAAGAACAATAAGCAAAGTATCGAATAACCTGATTTTTCTATTACAAATGTTAAATATTTACGTCGAATGTATGTTCGGTTACTTTTTTGATTTTTCCACTGCTGCTTTTCTTCAATTCGCTGGATTTAAGATGAATTTGATAAACGTTTACGTTAAACTATACTCCAGCAAATGGGGCAATGCAAGAAGCAGAAGCAGAAAATTAGTGTGCGAGTTTGGCAGAACAACTTATCAATGTTCGTCGTGCCAAATAAACAAGAGTTGACTAGAAATGAAAATGTGCGAGCGGTTGACAGCTGTACATTTGCTCAATTTTTTTGCACATAATATACGAAAAACAATTACCATACCGACATTAAGAATTACCCTTAATTTTTCATTTGGAACTTTAGATAAAAGTATGTTATAAATACGTGTTCCTTGTGCACGAAACGTATAATACGCGGGGCTAAACACAATTAAAATATTGTCACGAACTGCAGCAATAATGTTTTGCAATGAACATAATATATTTTCGGCATTTTACACGCGAAAACCCGACGAAGCAAAAGCAGAAATCCCTCATAGGAGGCAGGCGGGAATGGACTTGGATCCAATCCAGGTACAATAGCAACGCGATATTCGCAGGCGTAATAGCCCAGCTAAGTTAAGTCCATCAAGCGTGAGATTCGCTTACTCAGTGCTCTAGACGCCTGTAACGCTGTTCACAAAATACGTGTACATTTCCAAGTAGAACATCTGTTAATACATATGCCGCAAATATATCTATTTCACTTTAATGCTTAAAAAACTGATACCTTTGCTAAATAAATATGAGAAAACGTCTATCTTCTTCGTCGCTGCATATTTTATCTTTATTCGATTAAAAAGTGTATCGGGCGAACTTTAGGCAGTTATTTCCTCCTACGCGTTGAAAATTTTTAATAATTACCAGTGAAATAGAATGATTGTAAAGGAGAAGGCCTGGTTTAATGGACAGGACAATAATAAATGGAACAATACGAGACTCGATAACGCAATATATTTATACATTTAAAAGGAAACACGTAGGTGAAACCTTTCATAAAACATTGACCACAATGTTTTCGTGATTTATAAACTGGCGTAAAAATAAATGAATGAAAGCCCGTAGAATCCTTTCAATAATTCTATTCGAAATAAATAAAATGCTTTTCAAGTTGCTCATCCAGCGCCGCGGCTTGTAAAACGCCTTCGAGGATGCCTGTGTGCGGATGTGGCTATTACGAAACTCCTTGTACAACACGAGAGCCTCGCTCGAAAAATGCTGTTATTAATGAATCGTTGTTTAATATAAACTGTCAGAGTCGCTCCAAAGCCAATCCGTCAAAATCGATTTTCCGCATAGCGGCGAGCGACGGAGGCGAGAAGATGGCGAGGCGCTCGCAAGGCCTGACTGCAGTCAAAACAAAACGCTCGTTTCGTACAAAAGTCCCGATTTCCTAATAGTGATCGATGGATAAGTAGTCTAATGAATTTCTCGCTTGATCCGTGTGCCGGCTGTGATCGATGATGCCGAGCCGAACACTCCCCCGGGCTCGTGTCCGCAGGCCCCCGGCCCCGGACCCGCGACTCGCAGCGATATCGCGGAGCGCACAATACGCGCGGTTTTCGTGTAGCATTGTTGCGGAGGTGGTTATTAATACCGCGCGCGGGGGCTCCACCGACATGTTCGAAGGGAAGATCGAAAAAACGTCGGGGGGATACGGCCGGTTGCGCCCGGCGACGAGAAAAAGAAGAGGAGGAAAGATGGCGCGCGATCAAGAGATGCGTGTTCGCCGCCCGGAGAACGAAACGAGAGTCGAGCGTCCATATGCGATGGACCACCTGGCAGGTAGATTTTGAAAAACACACCGCGACGCGGAGACCTTGGCCGGGAAAAAGGGTCAGGCTAGGATGTTGTCGAGGCAGGGTGCGCCGCGACGTCGTAAATCACTCCAAGATTATGTGACTTTTCGAGTCGAAATGCGTCACGAGCTCGCCGCTGCTCTTGATGCGCAATCCTGACGTTTGACCGATCAAGGAGGTATCTTTAATTAGTTGGATCCCCGTGTGCGCTTCCTTCGGCTATCGGAGCTTTCGTAACGTCCTTTTGCTCGCAGCCTCCCTTCCTCCATTAAATCCCCGCTGAAATGCATTTAATACGATCGGCTTTCGTTTGCAGCAATTTTTATCGGCTGACTAGAAGTGCGAAGACTTTCTTCAAAGTCAGTCATTTTTCCTTCTTATATGTATCTTGGAATCACATCACGTGGATAAAGCTTCACACTTTCTAAAGGCTATTAATGTCTCGAAAAGCCTCCGCGCGTTGTTAGATCCACTAATTGGAAAAACGTTCATGATTCACTAAACTAATCGCTGTTAATAAATTAGATGTTCTCTGTTCTCGTGAACCACTTTTAAAATTTATACTCCGAAACTACGTAAAGTATATTTCCAGCGACATAATGAAAGTAACGCTGTATTATAATAAAGCTATAAAACCTGATTCATTAAGTGGATATGCAAATAAAACGTAACGAACGCTAAGTTATTGCTTTTATAAATTTAATTTAATAGACGTTACGGCACAACACTCAGCATAATTCGAGAGAAAACTAATCAAACGATACCGTCCCCGGCTCGAGCTCAAGTTTATGACGATTGAAAAAAAGGATAAAAAAACGATGTGCGTACAGAGTGACATAAGTGGTGTCATAATAACCATTGAGAGTCAGAAACATCTTCAGCTTTCTCTCTTACTCTCTCGCTGACTCTCTAACCATCAGTTATTTATTTGCGCTACTTAAATAACCATAACATGTTAATAGCCAGTAGTAGCGGTGCTCGACTCTCTTACCACCACGGTTTCTGGGATTTATTTATGGGGCGTATTTGTTGTCGGCGTGTAAATTCCTTCGCCGGCTATAACACTCAGCGGCCACGGCTAAGCGTTCAAGGGTCGTCGTGTCGAGTCGGCTCGCTTCTCTCTTTCTCTGTGTGCGCGTGTGTGAGTTTCTCTCTCTCTGTCTGTTCTTTCGCTCCGACGTTGGGCGCCATCTTCTTAAGCGTTGCTGAAACCGCACGGTATCGTTACACTCCCTACGCTTTTACTGATTGGCCCGTGCGGAATGACCCTTGCGACATCATCGCTACTGCTGAGAATGGCATTATTATTAATACGCGTACGCCTATGTTTACAGGTATCGGCTCTGCGAGCGGTAACGATAACTACAGATGGAAGGTGAGAAGTTATCGAGATTTTTTCGAAATGGGATGCATTTCTTACTGATGGCTACTAAGAATCGTTATTGAATCGTCCTGCAATTGCGGGAGATAGCTTTGTAGTCTTATCAAACAGCAACAATGTAAGCAATTTTCGTGCCAATTTGCAAATTAATTATTTAGCCCATAAGGCATATTTCATTTTACTTTTTTATCCATTAAAATTCAATTTTCTTACACTCCAAGTCTTTTTGTAAAACATTTGGTAGATATCGATTAAACTTAAAGAAATTTCCTAGAATCTTAATTATTACAATATTTCTTAATAATTATGACCTAAGCTATTAAATTTTAAAAGCTTTAACGCATACGTATTTACAATCAATGCATTTTTATATTTAATTTTATAATCGTATTTAATAAATTAGTATAGCAGAATTTTCATTTGAACAATTCTAATAAAAATTATTTTAGTTCAGACAAATAAATACACAGATAACTACATTTCTAAATTTTTAATTATGTCGATTAATTTTCATGCATGTTTTTTACTTAAGAATAACCAATTTTTGCTTACAATAAATTTTTCACTATATTTATTGAGTTTTCTGAACTTATGTAAACATAAATTAGAAGTAAGATATAATTCATTTATATCATAATGTACAAAGGTATTAGTAGCCAAATGTTGGAATATTTAAATTTATTAATTATTTTTGTCTACCCAAATCAATACCTTTAAAAATGAATAATATAAAAAAATTCAAGAAGTTTTTATTGATAATAACACATATTTTCAAAAAATATATATAATATTTCGATTTATTATACAAATTAAAACGCGCTACAATGAAAATTTTCTTGAAATTTCAGCAATTTCATCTTGCAAATTGCAAAAGTACATTAAATACATTAGACAACGTCATATAATATTAATTACTTCTTTTCTATTTTTAATCTAATAGAGAAATTCATACTCTGTTTATATTATTGAACTTTTTTTTTATTTTATAGTAATTACTATGAAATTATACGTGCAAGAGACTATAAGTCTCTTCCAATGAAACTAAGTACATGTTGTTTCAGATAATTACATACTTTTTAAATAAAATCGTAAAATATGTGCAGATTATTCACAGAATTAAATTTTAATAAGAAATACTACTGCAGATCTATCCCATGCATACCCATTCAGCCATTTCATGTAATTAAATTTCATTTCATTCTTCAATACAATAATAAGAGTGTAAAAGAACGTTATGTGTATCTGAATCCTCTCGCACGTACGCTATATGTTCACAACGTATTTCTCATAACGTACCAATAATGTCTTCCAAAAAAGCAGTCCTGGGTTGTTCGGCGTATTCTTTGTTCAAGCTACGTTCACATACAAACTTACAAGAGCAAGCGCCTTATTTCCTCTAGCGGGCTTTTCTAGCGTGAGAATGAATAATTGCGATTAGTTACGGAGTCAGAGAGAGAGAGAGAGAGAGAGATTTCACGGGGCCTTGCGAGAGAGTAATGCAACACCAGCGATCTCCGAATCGATAATCGCGTGGGCGATCGGTGCGGCACAAGTAGGGACGGGGCTCGGCTCGGACTCGAGCAATAGGTTGCGCCGTGTATGCCTCCACCTTTTTCGAGCTCGCCTGGGTACGTATAAATCGATCGGCGGGCGCACGCGGCCCCGCCGTGATGCCACATGACCATTTATAATTCGCGAGAAATATTAATAAGGACAGGCTGAGAATAAAGAAGTAGGCGCAAGTGGGCGGTCGACACTGTATTCATATATATTCGCTATCCTGGCTCTCGTGCGACCGAGAATTTAGCGGAAAGAGAAGAAAAAGCGTACACAATACGTCAATCATTTTTTCACTTTTGCGCGTTTTTTATTTTAAATACGTATTCATTGTCAGTTAACACGCGTACCTCGAGACGCAAGTCGCTTTTAACTGTCGCCCAACTCTTAAGACACTTTGTTGCTTTGTCTGCGGAATAAATTTTACGACCTTGGCAAAAGAAGTATGAGTGTTACGAACGATGGTTACGTCTAAGCCCACAATATTGTATTACGGTATATTAATCTGGGCTTCGAAAATAGCGAAAAGTCAGCTCTAGACAAATACAAGAAACCCGGAGGGACTTGAGTGCTCTGACGTATTTCCGGCAAAAACCTCATTTAAATTAAACACTGCAGTACCGTTGTATCGTCAATTTTTCAACCATTTTCTCGCTTGCGTATTTTGCGAATATTATCGGCACTGGCTAATTAAAAATGCTTATTCAGGCTTACAATTGAACTCGAAATTGTAAGTTTTGAACTACTCTTAGGGTATCATTGCAGTAGCATCTTTTCGTAAAAAAAAATAAAACAATTTAGTATACTACTGATAACTTTATTCGAAGTTTACTTAAATATCACATCGTTGTAATTATACACCTTATCTACTTTCTTTCCCTGTATAATTTTAGCGAAGATTAAATGTACATCGTTGTTTTGTTACTTTATTAAGAGTTACCACAGTTTCACGTAATATACAAAATGTTTCAAAAATATTAACACTCGATAAAATTTAATAGATGCCATTTAACATTTATTACAAATCTTCTAGCACGATTGAAAAAAATTAAAATAAATTTTAGTTGGAAAATCCACTAATGTAAGTAATTTAATTTTGAAAGCGTTTGATAGAATTAGGGGTTGTTAATAGTATAATTTTATAAATAGGTTTATTGATAAAATCTAGACGAGCATTTTTTATAATAAAATAATTTCGTATATTATGTAATGAATCAAAGGATTTCTAATCGATAAAAATAAAATAAGTTGTATAAAACTATTATAATTTGTATAAAGTATAATACCTTACCTATATAATTATATTTATTTTTAAAAAATTTGAAGTAAAAGATGATAAAATGTAAATAGTTATAATTATTATTGAAAATCATTCAAATGAATAAGTAAACTTTAAGAGACCAGAGTATTAATGTTACTATTACTTGTGAACGTTGTTTTTATAGATATGTAAGTTAATAAAATTTTCTTTATACTTTTTAAAAATATACATTATGATAAAAAAAAAACAATGTAAAAGTCAAATGAATCCTGTAAATTCCGATAAAATATTACTGATATAATATATAATCAGTAACTAATACCTATTTAATATAATTTTTTTAACCCATTTGTAAATTTATATAAATTTTTTATTTTTATGAAGTTATTTTCAATTTTAGAAAGTTAAAAATGTGCTTAAATTTAAATATTAATAATTGGCACTGATTAATCTATATTGTTTGTAACTTTGTGCAAAGATCAAGTTTTTCTTTAAATGTACTTTTCAAGAATTTGGTCTTAGACACGAAAGATTCATATTTCCAGTGCATAAGTGCATGCAGCGAAGAATAATGATGTTGCGAAAAAGTTTGTAAAAATTGCAAACTCGGAGAACGAAATGTATGGACTCGTCGTGACACTGTGCCCGATTTAATGAAATTCAATTTTCTTTGGATGCGATTCGGGATCGCGATTGTTGCATAATATCAACAGGTTTTCTCAACGTATTACTACGGGCAATAAAATATCTTCGTTGTTTTGTTGTATCTTTTGTTGTGGGCGTTACCGACTTTCGTGATGAATGCAAGTGTTTTAAATAAATCATTTATTATTTCAAGAAAAATGTAACCTTAACTCGAAAGTTATTGCAGCTCTGTTTCTGTAGTTGTACAGGAAAAAGATTAATTATAGCGGCTTGATTGTAATCTTTGAAATAAGAATCATTTACGTTCTTATATAATTAATAATAAATTTTAAAAGTACAGAATGAAAGAATGGACAGACCTTAAATGTTATTCTTGATAACCGATTTAATTATATTTTTTGATGATAACACACACTATTTATAAGAATGAAATATTTGAAACAATTACTTTACTTCTTAATTTGATTTTCACTAAAATTAAATATAATACTCAATCGAATAATTTTAATTATTGTGTAAATTGTTATTTTATAGACAGCAATACGGTTTGATATAAATCTTTGGGAAAATAAAAATAGATACAGTAGGATATGTTATAATTCTTTTTAGAGAATCCCGAAGGTACTTGAGCGCTTAAAAGCGAAAACTCAAATATTTCTTGAATAAAGAAAAAAGGTGGACATTTATTTTTAAATAAAAATGGAAACTTAATTATTTCCTTTGTTTTTCAGTAGATTAATAACTTTTTATTCGTCCTTTTAAAAAATTTTAATATTATTTAATATCCATAAAGTATTATATAAGTGACAAAAACTTTTTTACATTTTTAATAAAAAAGTTATCCATAAGTCGTTAGAGTTCTAACATTCAAAAAATAATTTAAAATAATTTTAAATAGAAAACTTCCGAAAAAATGAAATTATTACTCGAAAAAGATATATTCATTGATAATTACGTAAAGATTATTTCTTTATAGAGAATTAAATAAATTATTTATTATGTAGTAACCAAATAGCTAGAAATTTTAATTATAATTAAAGATATCTTCAAGAATTCTTAAAAAAAAGGTTTGCATGAATTTAAATCAAAGTTTTGAAATATGTAGATAAATTAGATACGCATAAATCTATGTTGTCATCTTTCTGTTTCCTCAAATATATTTAAGTGTAAACATTAACAAACTTTATAAAATAAATAAACACTTATTAGTTATATTTGATTCAAGATTTTCCGGTCCGTACAAATTTTATCGATCTTTATTAATATTGTTTTAAAATTACATATTTGTTTACATACAGTATCAAAAATTTATGTTTAAGTTATCGCATATTATTATTATTTAAAAGTTTTCAAATGCACAATTTGAATAATTTATTTTTTGGAATGAAAAAGTTACTATTTGCATATTATTTATAAAATTATTGAAGTAATTTTATTTTACGCCAGTTTTATACTAGTATTAAGTAATACATCCTACTCTCCTGAAATTAATTATTAAATAATTTTCTGAAGGTTATAATACCGTTACGATAAGATTTAATATATCATGATGCAATTAATCATGAATAAGCATTCGCATATACACGCATACGTCGGATATTAAATTTAGTATTTTTTATTATGTCCGAATTTTTGTATTTTTCTGTTTTCTAAATCGCAATATCTCTAGGCGCTGAAATATTGACGATGTTTGTCTTGTAATAAATTGATAATTATGCCACCATTTCACATATCGGTATCCTAATCATAAACGTATATGTGTTATATTTATTTTGCTGATAATCGACGTTAGTTCTTTACTCATACACATTGTTTGTTTTAGTGTAATCAATCATTAAAATTTAACTTTTTCATTTTTACCTTGTTGCCTTTGAAAGTACAAAAATATTAAAGTATAATAAAAATGTTTTAAGTTATACTTGTAAAACTAGTATAAAATAGTTTTTTGAAAATAAAAGATTAATTTTAAATATAATCAATCAGGATTAAAATAGAAATCAATGATTGTAATTTTATTTATATTTTAAAGATTTGCCATCACTCGCTGAAAATGTATTATTAAAATAAATATAAAAGTTGCATAAATCGAGAATAATTTAAGAAACTGAATATACAACAACATTGCTTGGAAAAAGATTAAGATTTTATTGGAAGAACGTGTAGGGTTCCGCATTTTTCGATTCTCGGCCAAGTCACTCCTGGAAACTCGTTCAGCTCGTGTTCTACTTCAATTCCGTTCACGTTTACTCATTAGGAATAAAAGCCACTGGTAGTTTCACTATCACCATTGGCCTGCTAACAAAGACGTTTAATAAGAAGGTCTTTTAAATCAGGTGTACAAATCGAGGGGTATTCTATAATACTTTTCTCGTCGGTAACTTCGATAGCAGTGGAGTCGTACGTCAATTGGTTTGTAATAAATGAAAACAAAAATTATCATATTTTTAATAAATTATTTTAAATACAAGTACTTTTTCCATCTCTGACGCAGATGCGTGAGTACGCAATCTTAGACATACATGAGTCATAGAAAATATTGCTTATAAAAAGAGTACATAACTAAATTAAGATGTACTCGTTAAGTAAATTATTTAATTTGTTATAAAAAGAACTATGTTAAGCGGAATACTTTTAGTCGTGGAACAGACTTTTTCTATTAAAATTTTAAAAAAATGTACTTGAGTAAATTAAATGATCTTGAGCAGTAATTTTTTTCTACGTGTAACATATAAGCGGTAGTTAATTTACTACGTCACGTAGTAGAATGGAATTTCAAGTGATGAATATTCGATGCTGTGGACTAAAATGAATTTTTTTCTGGCATCGAGTAGAGTTAAGATACCGTTAAATGCTGAAACGTACTAATTTGTTCTCAGTCATTCATTCGCTGAAATGCTAACTTTGGGAGCCTTAAGAGTTCTGTTTTGCATTATAAAATTAGCCCTTCGTTGGTTAAACTATAATTCGCTTTTTTACAAAAATAGACTCTTAGAAAGAATAGTTGTCCTAGAAGTTGAAAAAAAATTCAGTTGAGAACAGCAAGGAGCATTTGCATCTTTAAGCATTCGAAGTAATCGACTGGAAAAATTCTGTATATTTTAATATTTGTCGTTTGATTTTTCTTCTCGATTCGCTCATTCAATGGTGCCATCTGTCGGTCGAAAAACGTCGTAATAGGAAACCAAACTAGTATTCACTCGAGCCCGCAGAGTGGAGCCTCCCCTCTTTGGCTGCGACTCCGCTCCTCCTCGTGCCATTAGAAATATCCGTAAAGCGCATCGATGATCGGGACACTGTGAATTGCGCACACGAGAAGAGCGCGTTAGACGTCCTTCCGGGTGTCGGACGTTGCAAAAAACGAGCGTCCCGGGCCTCGTGAGGTCCTACAGAGGCGAACACAGGCTTCACCAGGGTCTGAGCTCCTCGTGGCAGAGTGATTGGTAGCTGCCGTTAGTTTAATCATCGCGCATTAGCCGTGCGCACCGGAGTAGCGGAACTCGCGCCCTCGTTCCATCGCCTAATTCTGCCCCGGCCACGGGCTTTCCACCCTCGAATCTCGCCAACGCGCACCTCCGCGTGTGCACAAAGCGTCGCGCCCTCGTCTGCTCGTTTATTCCGCGCTGGAGCCGCGAACTCGTTTGTCAAGCGGCCCGCGCGCCCCGGACGACGGGTCCCTGCACTTTTCGTCGCGCGGCCAAAGTCAGGGGGCTAGACTGGAGGTACGCGCGTAGAAGAATACAAGCCGTCCACCGAACCGTGGAATCGGCTGCTATTGACGCCACACCGCGAAACCGTGAGTTATGAGTTGTCGGGTGGGGGCAGGGGCTCCTCTGTTGAATTGGTCGTGTCAAGGACGCACAATAACTGGTCGCGTATCAAGCTCCGCGCGCAATGAAAAACGCGGAGGGCGAATTAATCATTGTAGATTAAATTCGATCTCAGGGATTAGTTGGCTCTCGACAATTTGGTTTTGAGATTAGCGGGGGAGGGGAGGGGGAGCGTTAGATTCTACGAGTCATGTGTGCTTTCGGTCTCTATCTCTTTATAGGTTTCAACAAATATTAAAATGCGAATCGTGGTACGTGACGTTCTAAGTCACTCGTAAGCGCGCGATATTTACGTCAATGTTAATATTATTATTATTTTAATTTCTCACATATTTTATTCTCGAAACTGAATTATTTTGTATTATAATTTTTAAATTGAAGTGTTTCAAGTCCGAGTTCATCAGGACCTAATCTTATTTTTAAATAAAAAACGGTTTAATGTCTAAAGCAGATAGTAATCGAATAATTTAAGATCTTTAAATGCATTAAACAATTATTTTTTGTACATGTATATTATAAACCGTGTATAATCCTTAATAAAGTAGATTGAAATGAATGTTCTTAAAAAATAAACTTTTAAACATATGTGAATATATAATTGAACGTAATTATATGAATCTATAATTAGCAATTCTTGTAACGTTGTAAATAATTAATAACTCGGCTGTAATATTAACATTTTTTTATTTTTTAAAAATTCTAATTTGTACTTGAGAAGAATTTTTCTTCTTAAATCATCTTGCAAATATATTTCAGATTAACTAAAATAAGAGTTCAAAAGAAATTCTCACTTGTCTAAACTATTCAAGCTTCACACAAGCACGAAGGAAAAATGAATGAAATTTTAATAGACTATTCGTTTCAAGTAAAAACTTTAAAAAACTGCCTTAAAGTTTACCATTGCATTTTCGGATTTGAATATAATTGCGACGGATTGTATTATATTCATTCTGTACATTTATAAAAGATCGAAAAGTTGCTTGTGTACTTTGATTTTTCAACTTTCGGACGTCCGATAATTAAAGATTTTATTAAGGTCTTGACTTATCTCAAGACTAATCCAGATGATGTCACTGCCTTGTTTCTCTTTCATTTGTAGTATATAGTTGCTTGACTGAAAGTTTTTGTATGATAATCTTGCAAGGGGCGTCTGGAATTATTATATATCTCATCTTTTACCCAAGAGCGCGTGTAAACCTTTTTCTAGTGATTTATGACTAGACTTCACTTTCTGCTGTGTTGTATATAGTAAGTTAGGCTAATCCATTTAAGGAAAAATCATTCTGCTTTATTACGTTATGGAATATCACAGCAACAGAATGTACAATATCAAATACCAAGTCTTAATTAAATTTTATTATCTAAAAAAGTAAACACATTTGTTTTTTAGATTAATTTATTCATTTTGTGCATTGTTTGAATTTTAAAAATTAGGTACATTCAATTGCATAAATATGTCTTAAAAATTCAAATACATTTTTTGAAATATAAACATATATATTCATTTGTTTGTAAATATATATTATTCTTTATGGATATATTAATCATCACAGAATTATAAATGTATTCGCATATACTCCGAGTTATCTTTAAAAGATCTAAGTAATTTAGACATTAATTTATTGAATTGCAACAAAAATATTGGAAACTGATTTTTAGTTTTTTTCGTAGGTTTCATAATTTCAACTGTTCCGATAACTTTAATTTAAATTACGTAATTCTTAGAAAGTACGATAGTAATTCTCTTTTCTGCTAATTAAAGTTTTATTGATTGAATAATTTTTTTATTACTATAAGTCTAACAGTTTTAATTTTTTAAATTTTGGACACTAAGAAATAATATTACTTATATCTAAAGTTTAAACACAAAAATCTAAAGGAGATTTCCAGTGAAAATTGATACTTGAAAATTTATAATTTTGAAAATAAAATGGTTTTTATCAAATGTAAGTAATTAAAAAAATAATATTTTATACAGTTTTTTAAACAATTTTTTAATTTTTGTATCTAAAATTTGAATTGTAATCCAAAATAAAAAACAATAAATTGATATAATTATTTTATATTAGTTTTATTTTAAATATTTATTAATTTACTTTGTATTTAATATAAGTATAAATTTAAATGTTTTAATTCAACACTATTTTTTCAATTTTGTTTTTATGACACAGTAAAAAGAAGTAATTACAAATTAAAAAATAGTTGAAAATAAATATTTTAAAAACTTTTGTTGTTAATATGTACGTGGATAAATTTGAATTCGTATATATATGTTAGTATATAATTTTAGAAAAATTTTGTTTGATTATAAAAAATTTATTTGATTACAAAATACAATTTAAATCTTAAAAAATGTTCCAAAAATATTATTTATAGATCACGTTACGTTAAAAGATTCATATTAATTTAAATGCTATAGCTTTTAATTATTCATTTTTTAAATTTTGTGACTTATTTATGTGTTTAATTTTCTTTAATTCAGGTCAATATTGTATCTTTTATTTAAATTTTTACAATCACATTTATACGTATTACTGTTGATAAATTATAGGATTTATTTTTTATTAATTAATTCACAGAACATGCTTATATTTTTTTAAATTATTTATTTTTATCAAATGGTATTCTACACATATTCGAATTATCAGTGTATCTTGTATAAAAGAATCTTTATGTATGCATTATGTGTATTCTCTTTCCATGAATAAAAAAAAATACATAATATCGAGGAAAATATTCGAGAAAAATACGTTTAAAGGAGAATTATTTACGCCTTACAAAATATTTATCTTAAATCTTGTTTCTAATACAGGTTTCTCCACTTTTTTATAGAAAGATCCGGGGAGAAACTGTGTTTTTAGTGAATTTTATCCTTATAAAATATGTTCATATACTTTATTTTGTTAAATTGAATGATTCAATTAACAAAAAAATATTAAAGTTATTTATAATTGTCTAATTCATAAAATTAAGCCGTACAATAAAAAGGGAAGGAATAAAAATCGATTTAAAAATTGTTTCCAAGAAAACGCCCCATTGGTAGTAAATTATAAAAATCGTGAACAAAACCACGTAAATCGATTCGTAATTATTTCCGTTGCAAATGATTTTACGAATAAAGGAAAGTTAAAATGTCTTGCGAATACTCTTTTTTCATTCTTTGGACAAGTGAATAAATATTTGTTGGCTCCTGCATTCCATGTACTCCGTAGTACAGCTGTGTAGAACGAACCTTCATTGACCTCGGGCTTTCAAGCTTACAAAGTCGGGGCGACAGGCTTCTCAAGAGGACGTGGAGAGCTTCCTAGGCGGGATTACAAGCCTATAGCTGTGCAAAGGAACGAGGGTGAAGGTAGAAGATTCAGAAAGTAGCGAGAGAGGGAAAGAGGAATGGCGGTGAAAGATGAAGAGGTAGCGGCGGGAATGGAGGAGCCAGAGAAGAGGAAGAAGAAGAAGCAGGACGAAGTAGGGGAAACAAGCGTCATCTGCTGGTTCCCAATCCTCTCTGCGCTGCTCAAAGCACAGCTACACGATATACGTGTATAAGCTAGAAAGAAAAATGTTTCTCCTGGATTTTCGACCATTGCCAATGTTAGTCTGTACGACTGCATATAGGTAGTCGAGTACGCATTCGCAGATTACAGTCGAGAGCTGCTTTAAAAAAAGGAGACCGTGTATATAGTCGTTCCTTCTGCCTTCGGCTTCTTCGTTCTCCTTCTCCTTTGCACCCGTTAAATTGAGGATACAAAAATCCCAGCAATCAAACACCGACAACGCGAGACAGCTTTCCTGAAGATTAATTATTCCCCTCTCTCCTCCCACTACTTCGCTTTCATGCTCGCAATCTTAAGTTCCCCTGGATTCGAGCGAACGAGGAGAAATAATTGTCAAAGGTACGAGAGGAAAGGGCTTGTCCGCACCTTTCAAGAGCTTTGCGATATATTTGTGAGTGGTATAAATGCCGCGTTAAATTTTATATACGGCTACCGGTGTTACCTTGCACTCCACTCACTAAAGTCTAATATTTTACTCCTGATGGAAGCTGGACGTGTGCACTATTATTTTTAATCATAAATTTTGTACTAAAAAGTCCACGAGCAAAGACCGTGTAGCGAAGATACATTAAGTTGTGTGTAACTTCAAAGAGTTACGAAGAATTTGCTTACGAAGGTTTTTTACACAAACATACCAAACAATCAATTGGACAACGATGTTTTAAAACGTAATCAATGAATGTCTCATTAAAAAATTAACATAATATAGATACTTATATGCATCACAGTTTTTAACTTGTTTTTTACGATTTTAAGCGAAGGATTTTTTTGTAAACCTTCTGCAATGTTTCGCAAATGAAAAAGATGATAATCAAAATGTACGATGTTTATTGAAAAACATCTCTACTTTTTTTATACTTGAATTAAAATGTTACTTTGTACTTGATTGAATTATTTTTACTGAAGTTTAGAATAATGAAATTTTTATGCATTTCATATTTATGTACTATGAACGATACACCAAAGCAACTTTTTACACATTCATGGTAATTAATAATTAATAATGCAATTTATACGCGACATTAGAGTCTGTAATTTACGTTTAAAGTACTTTTTCTTGATTATCATACAAACTGCTAGTTATTTTTTAAACTATATTGAAAAATGGCACAAAACCATTTCACGGATATAAAGTTCATTCATAGAATAAATTTGGGTTATTTATGTGTAAAACTTGAAATTTAGAGAAGATTAAAAGTTTCTTAAGCGATTTCATGCATAAGTTGAAAATAGGTATTTATGGAATAATCTAATTTTATATCGATTTATTTAACTTTCAAAGCAAATTTAAAATTTTAGTGATCGAGTTCAATTTTTTTTTACTAACAGCGTCGTAATATTGATCGAAAGGATATTTAACGAATAAAGAGGACAAAGCCACAAATCATCCATAATATATATTTACCACATTTAAGATTCAATGTAGGTCAGGTATCCCAAAATTATCACTACCTCAAAGAGTAATTATTTATCGCGAGGAGCGTATAATTTTCAGAAAAGCATTCTCAGTCATCGCAGACAGACGGGAAAGTGCAAGTTTTTCCAAATTTCTAAAGTCACGTATAATTCAAGCAACGCTCGTTTCGCTAAAAGTCAGATGAAAGCTACTCATCGGCGGCCAAAAGAAAGCACATTAAGGAGTTACAACGATCGGGCGAGAAGCGAAGCTTGTCACACTCTCCCAGCATTCGTAAATGATAAATATGCGCGCGAGTTAGAAAAGCACTTACGGAAGAATTCGCGCGTAGGCCCCTAATAACTACCGGGCGAGTACAGGTTCTGCCCCTGCCTCGGGACATTGCGCTTTCGTTTTACACGAGTACCCGGCCGATCTCGCCATCGCGGTCCGTGTACTCGCTTTGCACGGGACATTAGTGGTGCGCATTCGAAAGAGCCTCGGCGCGAGAAACGAGAGCGGAGAAAACGAGCGAACGGGTAAGAGCGTCCCGGCCGCGGCGCACAAAAGCGTGATTAATCGCCGACATTAATCCGCATTTTACCTTTGTTTACGCTGCGCGGAATACAATATTAAATGGAACGGCCACACAATAGATAATGCCGGGGCGCCATCATTTATTGGGGCGCGGAGATGTTGAAGGCCCCGGGGCTCGCAGCGAAGGTGTGTGAACATTGTGCGAGGGCGCGGACAAGCGCGTCTCCTGGTCGCGGGTTTTCCCGGCCTAATGACACCGGCCAGCGGCTTTGGCGTTCTTTCCCGTCATTTGTATGCCGCGGGAGTGCAGCGCAGCGTTCTTCTGACCCATCATCGATCTCTCGGATGCAACAGTGTCCGCCTGGGCCTCAATGGAAACATTTGCGCGCGCGCGTATATCTTTGTGATTCGTCGGACAATGGCTGCTTATTCAGAACTCTGTTACAAAGTACTCGTGCACTCGTCGCGAGCCAAAGCCATTTTCTTCCTCCTCTTCGTATTTTATGTATAATATAAGATACGCGAGCGTAATAACAAAGTTTCTCCACATGCTCGATCGCAGCAGCACTTGTACCTTTTATTTTAGACCCGATGATTCTGAACTGCTCGCAATAAATTACAAAAAACAGAAATTATCGCTCCAAAAACTTGCGAAAAAGCACTCGCACTATTATTAAAACATTGATTAAAAAATATATACGTGAACATGGAGTGGTTATTTATTTAACTTTTAATTTCAGCATTTTAAGCACCTTCATTTACATAATATTATTCACTATTTCTTTTATGGGCGTAGAATTTACACGCTCATTGTATGATTCGGAAAACATTAGGCTACAATAATAATAATTGATTTTAAATCTTGAACACGTTTCATTATCCAAATTTAAATTCACAGACTGATTGTGGCGTAGAATGTGATTTTTTAGTAGCAGACGTCACTGAGATTTAAATCACGTAAAACTAAAAAATTGGTGTTACTCTAAAAGATTTGGATGATTATTCAGATGTATAGATTAAATAAGAAATTAAGAAATAACATTTTTTTTTAATGGAACAGTTGTAGAAATCAAGCGCAACTTACGGTAAAAACATCCCGACAACAGAGCCAACGCTACATTCCAAAAACAAGTGCGCATAGCGTCTGAAATTGTACATTTGGAGTTCAAAAGTTATAAAACACACGAGTGTATTGAGAACTCGTAAAAAATTTACCGACACGAAGCTCGGAGTACAGCTCTGTAAAGGAAATGAACCTGGAACAGATTTTGCAGAAAGAGAGTCCCGGAGAACTTTGCGGAAGCAGTTGAGTTCCTCTCGAAAGACATGTGCGCGCGTGCGCGCGTGTGTGTGTGAATCCAAGCCAGGAAGAAAGCGCGAGCGAGATGGAGCGCTCGGAAATGCACAGCTGAGAGAAAGAGAGCAGCGTCACTCGGTGCAGATGGTGTTGGCACCCAGGGTGACGCATGGATTCGATTCCTGGGAGCTCGTGATTCCGCTCGGTTAGCCCCGTGTCACTCCCAGCAAACCCCATTACCCGACCTCCGTTCTCCCTTCCCGGCCCCTCGTCATGACGCCCACTCCACTGCTTGCACTGCATTGCCGCCATCGCCATTGACGTGCCGCGGAATCCGATCCCGCAGGAAGCGTTTGCACACAGTCGTACTCCCTGTACGTGTATGCGTGGCCCAGGATTTTGAGGCAGGTGGGGCCGAAATGGGAACCGTTTGATTTTTACGAGAGTCAAGTGCTTTTACGTGACACAGTGAAGAATTTCGGAAAAGATATGCCACGTCAATATTTAAAATCCCCTTATGGCGTAATCTGAGCGATTATCTCAATATAAATGGTAACCAACTGACTGATATCATCATTTATCTAATATGTTGTACTACTGATTTGACGTTCATTATTTAGTTCCAAATCTTTCTAAAGGTTAAATGTATTACGGGTGAGCTTAAGCGCTTCAGCTTATTTCTTTAAATATTATTCGAGACGTGAAAAGAAGTTTTCGAGACGAATAATTGAAGCAATATTTCACGCATCTATGATTCAAAATTCTACTATTGATCTTTTGTCCACAATTAATGCATTGACAATGTTACTCAAGAATTTTAATTAAACAGCGAGATTTGTATTACAATGACATGAAACTTCTTTATGATATTCAATAGACGTCTAACGTAATTTTTTTACTAATAGGCAAAAAAAGTAATCGGGAAAATTCTTAAATAAATGTATTTGATTTTATTACATTGGAATTCACAGTTATTTTCAATGCTTGCAACTGCAGCGTTTGCCGAGGCTATTATTCATTAGCGTGTTGCGACAAGTTATCGTATAAAAATCATGCTAATTTATTTAATCTTTGACTGAAAAATATCCATTAGAGCATCAAAAGAAGTTGCAAATTACAGTGAGCCACGAGTTTATCTAACGGTGCTATATAGGCAGCATCGAACGGACAGGCAGATAAACTCGAGTCTATCGATTATAGCGTCTCGCCTTCTCTGCACCCATTCCCCGTGCCAATACACCTCCTCTCGTGCACCTCCCCACGAGCGTCCGCATCCATTAGCCACAGCAATGCACAAGTAATTTAATTTGTTGCAGGATTTGTGGAATGTTAATGAAAACGACCAGTAGGAGCGCCTCCCGTCCTAAGGGTGTGCACCGATCCCTAGCTTGATCTATGCGCATTGTACGATTGCCGGGCTCAAAAATAAATTATTTACCGTCATTCGTGTCGAATTGTTCTCAAATAGTGCCCACCTCTTGACATAGTTTTACAAGATCGGGGCTTGATTCGACAGCGAGGTTTTCACCTAGATATTTATGACATTAAACGTCTGGGCAAATCGTAAAAGAAGCTATTAAGCACAAAATGATTTTACGATCTTGTGAAAAGAGTTTCACTTGATATTCTTATAATTTATCACATTGCAGTCTAACGTGTTATTAGCTCTTCTTTAATATTTATTTTAACTCTTTGGTAACGAATTATTTCTCATAAATCACATTTTCTTCATTAACACAGTCTTACAACATCACCACAAATTGACATCGTCTTCGCAAACAGGAAGATGTTTTCGTAACATGTTTATTTTGTGTTTATTTGAAGATGCAATTCTTGCTTTTATTTCGTTCAAGGGGAATTTTTAATCATTTTCTTGTGTTTGATTGAATAATTTTATGTAACATCACCAGGTTTTCTAAAAGAAAAATCGAATATACATATAAGTTTCACGCGTTGCAAGCTTAAGAAGTACAAATAAGCTTTTATTTACAAAGAGTTTATATCTTAATTCGGTAGATTCATGATTTTCAACTGATGTTTCGATAGATCGTTGCGAGAGATTGAGTCGATTTGCAGGAGTATTGGTGTTCTGTAAAAAAAATCGTCAATCGTCAGAGTGCGATTGCGTTGAAATTTCATCGTTTCGAACTTTCTGTACACGTAACTTGTGCTTCATAAATGCTTTGCGCTCATCACGATAAGACGAGAGAAAGAGCGAGAGAGAGAGAGAGAGAGAGAGAGAGAGAGAGAAGTGGGGTGCGCGGAAGGTTTGCGCATTCGCAGCAGTACTGCTATCACAGTCGGATTTCCAGGCCTCGATGAGCGCACGTGTGAATTCGATATCGTTTCAAGGGATGGTCCAGGGAGATAGAGATGGAAAAAGACGGAAAGCCGCCTGAGTGGTGAAGATCGCAAGGATGAGGGAACACACACATGCTTGCGCACGCGCTCCCGTACGTGTATGTATAAACATGAAAAGCAAGAAAGATAGCGAGTGGGAAAGAGAGTGATAGAACGCCGCGTAATGGAATCCCTTTGCGCTAAAGGATCGCAATCACGCTGATGTTTCGGAACCCCAGCGCTGCCACGAGGGATTTTCTCGCGCTCATGACCAGATCAGACTCGCGTGCCGCTGCTGCTTCAGAATCCCTCACCCTTCTCCTCTTTCTCTCTTCTCCAGTGTTATTATACGAAGAGATCCCTCTACGATTGCTGATTCCATTTCAACCACTGCGTTTCAATTCAAGTTTTTTCAGTTTTTGTTTTCCTTCTAAATCAGAAAATATTTTTGATCAATCCTTTTTTTAATGGACAAGATAAATAAAAAAATTCAGAATTCATTTGAATTCATTGTTAACTTGATATTAATATTACCGAATAAAATTTGTGATTTTAGCGATTACCATTTATAAATTTCTTAAGATTATTATTTAAAAATTTAAAGAACTTGCATTGTGAGTTAATTCAAAAAAGATATCATACTGCTTATAAATTATTCATTGAGAAATGACTGTTTGAATATTTATACTTTAGATAATTAAATGACGAATGAAACTCGACATTTTAACGTTTAAAATTTTAAGCTTTGAATCTCACAATTCGTATTTCAGATTTTTTATATTTTTCGAAAATATACCGAACCTCCATAACTCCATAACTTTCGAGAGACTCATTTTGTACGTTCGGCTGTTTCAACAGCTTCACCCGAAGTTGTATGAATTGTCATAGAATACATTTCCCCTGTAGAAAGAAGATTTAGTTTGCATTACATCTTCCTTTTATTATTGCTTTTGCATGCCTGTACGAGAAGAAGCAAGATGAGCCGACCTTTAAAGAGATAACTTCGCTGAGGTGAGAAAAGCCCTCAACTATTCTCTCTATTCCTCTTGGCTCGTCTTATCCTACGGATCTCAGGCTGGTCTCTTTATTCGCCTATTTTGCAGTGCTTGAAAGTCTGTTACTCTGGAGGAAACTAGTGCAGTTAGAGAAAAAACAAGCGAGAAGGAGCGAGTGCGCATTGCCAAAGAAAAGTAACATATCTCCGAGAAGAAGCCAGAAGGTGAAAGAAGACGGCCGTGGCATGGGGCGTTGAAAAGCGTAGACCTTCTTTTAGCGACGTAAATCGACATCTGAATTCGCTACACCCCCATCTTCCCCCCATTACCCTTATATGCCCAAGATGTCGACGAACGATAGCGATCTTCTCGTCTCTTCCTCTGCATCGAAATAATTTTCGCTCCTCTCGCGATCTATATCCCCTCTGTTCTCTTATCGCCCCGGCCGCACGTGCATAGCCAACCGCGTCGCCGCCTCGGGATTTGTGCCGAGGAATCTCGTATAAGTTTTGCTCTCGCTCTCCTTACCTCCGCATCGGGAACCGCCGCGGGTGTGTGTACGCCGTCTAGAGCAAGAGCAGAGAAAGAGAGGAAAGAGCAGAAAGTCGATGTTGGAAAATGCAAGGATAAAGCGTCGTGGAATAGAAGTTATGATTTTTTAAAAATCTCTCTTTGTCTCTTCTTCTTTCCGTCTTTCAGAAGTCGAGTACAGTGCTCGAGAAGGGATCAAAGGTGCACGGCGCAACGTTGACCCCGTGGATCAAAGGCCTTAGAGCGATGCCGAGAGCCTCGGACTTGGCACGAGGTTGAAGAAGGGAAGGAGTGGGTTGCCGATGTTCACGAAAAACGTTCTGAGGACGTATGCACGTATATGTACACGCGCTCACCCGCAAACATCGGCAAGAGGGAGGAAACTGCGGGGCATTAGGACGAGCGAGTGGAATACGAAGCAGCCAAAGAATCATAAAGTGTACTTGTTTTAAGAGGGAGGATGGTTGCGGAGGCTCGATCGAATCGGAAAACCGCTCAAGACTGCTGATACATAAAATTCGTGCAAAAATTATAAACTCAGCGATACGCGATTTACAGACAAGCGAAGCTGTGGAAAATTTTAAATTTTATTCCTGCGCTATGGCCGTGAATTACTCAAACAGGATCGAACTAAGCCTACATTTAGATTGACTTGGCTTAATCAGTCCTTGCACTCACTTCACTACCGTCATAAGCTTTGATATTTTAACGTTCGAGATAATTATGGACTTTCTCTTTTACATATTTGAGCGAAGATCTTAAATTTATATTGCATATAAGTATTAAGGGAATGTTTATTTTTAAAAGAGGAACGTAAAAAATTGCGATACAATTACATTAATGACTTAGATATTTACGGTAATGAGAAAACGTTGATCTGGATTTGACGCTAATTGGTTGGGTAATTATGGCAATATTTCACGCTCGATATATCCTGATATTAGTACTTTAAATAGAATAGTAAACGACAGCTTTATTTTTATTGAGTTATATTGTCTATTTTGTAAACAATTTTTTTTTATCGATGAAAACAAACCAGCTATAAAATTTTTATTTAAAGTATTAATTAATCTAAGTCAAGTATAAGTAAACTTAAGAGAGAAATACACTTTAATGATATATAAAATTAAAATAATAACAAAAATGTATAAAAAAGAGAAGTTTTTAATTACAATTCATATGATATAGATCACATAAAAATATGTAAATATAGTTATAAGACGTCAATAGCTTGTTCGAACTGGTATATTTGTATTTAGGTATCCCAAAACCATCGATTTACAACAAAAACTAATAATACAGTAAATATTCATTAAGGTTGGCATTTACTTCAAAATTTAGAAAATTTTAGAGCCTCCAAATTAAAAGAAATTCACGAAAGCAATTAATAAGATGTAAAGCTCGCGAAAATAAATATTTTGCGATGTAAGTTAAGTTGACTTTAAGATTTTTTGTAAAGGGTATAAGTGATTAATTATTTAAGCTGAGACCAAAGAAAGTAATAGACCTGTTTCTAAGAGTAAATTACTTGACTGTACAACACGACAATATGTAATTTAGAAAAGACAAATATTAATTTTAAGTCTTACGATCGATTGGAAAATATGAAAAAATGAAAATGATATTTACATATAAACGTGTATTAATAACATTAAAGGCTAACATTAAATATAGCGGAAACAAAATTTTAAGGTTAAACTATTTTAATAATTTTTCTAACAAAATTATTAACTAAAATAATTATAACGTTTTCAAAGGCTCTTATTTCTGTTTACTTTCACGTTTACGTTGCGATGTACAATAAAAACGTACGTAGCATTAGCGCTTAGAAATTCGTTCTGTACATAGACAAAGCAGCCAATGAAAGCAATTTCAAGAGGGTGGTATAGGAAAAACAGAGATAGAGATGCGACAGCGAGACAAAAAGTAAGGAAAAAATAGAGTAGAGAAGAATCAGATAGGCGTAGAGCAGGGGATGAACGCAGAAACTGCGATAGAGGGACGAGAGGAGAGCGTGCGCTAACGCACGCATGCACAAACGTATTAGCAAAGAGAGAGAGAGAGAGAGAGCGAGATGGGAGCAACTCGTTGCCGCAGGGTGGAGAGTAAAAGAGAGACAGAGAGAGGAAAGAGAGTAAGTGCGAAGGCCGCCATGATATCAGTCTTGCTTGCGCCGACAGTTCGTCATTTGTCACTGTCGCTGCCATTAATAACTTTGCCATCCTGTCACTGTGGATAATACGAGTAGGTCTCTCTGCGCTCTGTCTCAGAATATGTGTAGTCGCGAAGGTTTTCTCTCTCTCTCTCTCTCAGTTTTCGTTTCTCCTGGGGCAAGCAGGGGTGGTCTATTCTCTCTTTTTTCTCTCTTCGATTCGGTTCAGTTTTTTGGAGGAGGGGTGTTTAGAGCATACATGGCGATTCGGGAAGGGTAAGTCGTTAAGGGGATGTCACTCACATCATTTCTGGTTCGTGTGACGACATGGCGAATGGACTCAACCTCGCTCTGCTGGAGTGTCCGTCTTACGTACGGGCTCCATCTTTGTTTGCCGAGCAGCTTTTCCACCATTCTGACTCCTTTTCCTTTATACAAAGAGCATGCGGGACGTATGCTTTTCGTCTTTTCTTTTCCTTCTTTTTTTGTTAGATTTCAATCGGATGAATTCCTCAAGGATACTACTTACTTACTTTGAAAGTTCTAAAATGAAGTTCTAAAATGATTTCTCTGTAAAGTTTCTTCACTAGAAAATCTATACATTTTTCATATTTCCTCTTGAAATATTTGTGTAAAATGGCTCTCTGAATGTTTCACGAATAAAAAATAATCAGCTTGATCATTCTTATACAGAATAAAAAGGTTTTACACTCAACTTTTATATTGCATATTTATTTGTCGATAAATATCGATTTATTGCACATGAAATTGTATAAAACTATCGTTTCTAGAACATGAGAAGTGATAATAAAATCCATATTGCAATTGTAATTTCATTGTAATTTCATAAGTTGCTTAAACAGTTATTTTTATACTTATAATTGAAAATATAGCAAAATATGTAATTAATTAAAAAATATTGGTAAAATGTTGGTTTGATTTTTACAGAAAAAATTTATTCGTACATTAGGACGTCGATAATATAACGAGCTTATGCAGTAACTGTAAGTCTTTGTGCATTTGCTTTATTAATCAACAAATACACGTTCGTAACGAGTTCCCAATGGTTCAGTTTACATGGAGTACCTACGTAACAATAAAATAAGAGCTGAATTACGAGAAGCTTAATTTTTATTCAAAACCAGTTACACGAGCTGAAAGAATGAGAATTGGAATTAGAACGAGTTAACCCCGGGGATTATTATATTCATCAAGTGATAAATGTGTACAATAAAAAATCTGATATGGTTTTTGAAATTAATTTTCACTAAGGCATTAATGTGGAATACAGAAATATCAGAAGCGAAAAAACGATATTTTTCCAAAATAATAAAACAACAAAGCCAGGCAGCCTTCCGACACTTTTCGAAACGAAGGCATAAAATGATTGCACTTGGCAGGTTATACTGTCAGCGGGGCTTTTGTTTATCGTGGCCTGAAAATTTCGAAGGCACGAAAATAAAAGCTTCCCATGCATCCGCGATGCGCACACAATTCTGAGGGCGGGCGCGGCTGCGTGTCGTTATTTCGTACTCCATGGCTCCCTCGCGAAAAAACGGTACGTTCGAGGACGCGAACCGCGTCTCTCCCCCTATTTTGGTGAGCTATTATATAAGCGCGGCCGACGAGCGGCCATTTCAAAATGAAAAAAGTTACAGCGCGCATTCGGAGCTACACTTTTTTGCGCTACGCTTCTACCCTCCACCTCCCCCTGGCTGGCCGCGTCCTTGTCGTGATGCCCCCGACGCGGACACGGCTTTTTAATTAGAGCTGCTGGCATCCAGCACCTGACATGCCGCAGTGCCATCCCCTTCATCAAAGTACCATTCTCATTTTGCTCGCGCTTCCAAAAAAGAATTGCGATGCACCGTGAGTATGTGCCCGTACAACGTCAGTCGCGGTTATGAAACTGACTTGGCCTCTTTCCCACCTCACTTTTTCAATACGCACGATGTTTGTTGAAGAGATTTTGTGTTTTGCGCGCTTTATTCTTTATGAAACCACTTTTTTATAACGCTACTCGAGCACTCGACTCGAGTATTCAGCACCTGGTACTTTGGAACTTTTTAATAATTGTACGAAATGTTTAATCTGCGATTTCTGTTTGTCAACGAGTGCACTAGATGCATCAAGGCAATAAAATAATGCATCTGAATCAATGTATTTTTAATGGAAAGTGCCATTGATAATATTAGAGCGAAATATTAGAGTTTAATATTTGCTGATCTACGCAAGCACATAGATTAAAATATAAACTTGAAATTTATGTCAGACTATTTATTATTTTATGTAATATAACCGAGGAGAAACATTATGATAACCTGGTTGCATGGGTATATAATATAAAACTTTGAGCTTGATTCTTCAATAACCGACTCTATACGTTGTACAAATACGTTTTTTATCGAGTTTTGTTACATATATATTATATACATCACTAATTAACATAGATTTAAGTGAATATATCATTCTCGAAATGTAAATTACCACGTATCATCCGAACGGCCGTATTATTAAATGCGTTATTAAATACTTCATTACACTTGAAATATATATTTAATCTATTCATGTAGAAAAGTAAATTGGCAAGATGTTTATCGTTAAATTTTAATACTTTAAATGTATTTGCATAGTTAATTATTTTTTTAGTCATAAATTCAAGGTTTTAGTACACAATTTGAGTCTTACTTTTTATTTGATTTTTATTTGTTCTTCTGATTTATAAAACTTCTTTTGTTATAATGATATTAACTATTAAAAATAACAAATTTAAAAAATATATACACATTCACTGCCTTATTGCAAAATAAAACTATATTTCATTTCACTATCGATATCCGTTTTTTTTACTAAAAATTAATTTATTTATGGATCCTATTGACTTTTATATTAAAATAAGAAATAAAATAAAATAAGAAAATAAAACCTCATTTTAGTCAAATCAGAATATTACAAACATTTTATAATTTTTTAATAATACATTGATAAGTGAAGATTTACTTGCACAAAAAGAAAAGTAGTTTTCATTTTTCTTTAAAGCAACTCCAAATTGAGTTTTTTCGATATATACTTCAATTTTAGTTTGAACTACGTAATGCTAAACAGGATAAAAATCTCTTTATTGAACAAACAAATATTAATCTTTTTTATTTTTTTCAAAGGAACGAATGGATGATTTTTATTAAGTTAGAGATAATGAAACAGTTTTGACGAAACGGCGATTAAATTACATAAATGTGAAAGATAAATATCGGATTTATAATTATTTCATTTTCTTCGACGATGGGAAAACAATCTTAACGGTTTCGGGTTGACCGATTGCTTTCTGGAACGTTAAATAAGAAAAAGAATTAAGTTTTTACCTGAGTCGCTTGAAACGAAGGCACAGGAGAGTCCAAAAGTATGGGAAAGTATTGAAAAGTACGGGTGAAGCTCGTAAAAGCGCTCAACATGGAGCTCGCGAACCTTTTTTAAAATTGCGAAATTCTTCGAAAGGTGCACATAATGGGTGCGTCGCATCCTTTACGTGGTGCTTTAGGCGGCGTTCACATCCGTCCCGGGTCTCACCGGCTAATGTTTACGGTAGTGCGACGAGTCCGTGGAACCGATTCAACTGTCCACGACCTTGACTTCCGCGCTAGACAAAGGCCCAGCCATAAATCGCAGGGCCCGAGGTCGCTGGCCACGCCACGGCCTACTCTTGTCTTTTCAACCGCGACTCGTTGCCGGGGGCCCGTCGCACCCATCTCCCTTTGACCCGTGGTTATGCATATCTTTTACAGTAAAGCCCGAGGCCACCCTTCCGCCCGCTCACTTCCTCGCTTCAACGAATAAGATTCGACCGCCTATCGCTAACAATAGTTCCGCTTTCCTATTGAGGACCGACTCTAGTTTTCACTCGGTTGTTCGGATTATGCATAATAGCTCTCATGCTTACTGTGGGCGTAAATGTGTATGGTTTTCTGACCTTGGGCATCTCCAGTATTCTCTCTCAAAAGGGGAAAATGTCGAAATTTTGGAAGTTGTTAAACGCGGTTGGCCAATTTTGGGGATAACGCGGTAACCGTTGCGGAGACGCTGCGGCAAAAATTTATAGACTTATAATTTCCTTTTCATTTATTATAATATCGCAACAAAATCGTAGCATAATCATTCTTAAATTTCATTCAACAAAAACACTTAATATCAAGCTTTTTAGAATATCTTGTTTCCATATATCAACGAATAGGCGCATTTTCTAATTACGCAATAAGTCCTTTCATCTAATTTTTGGCCATTAGAAATATTTCTAAATTGTGTACGGCTAGCCGTTTTTATTTTTAACTTACATTCGGCTCGTAACTTAATACGCACATTTAATTATTTCTGTGAATTAATTGATAACTAACTTCGATTGAATTTATCGGATGTTGTAAAACATCATCTAAAAATATCGCAGAAAAATCAGTTTTCTTGTACGTATTGCACGAGTAAGAAGCAGAATTCAAGTGAAATTCTTTATTCTGGATAATTTTTTTGGTAGTGATATAAGATTCTAAAAATAGGTATACCCAGATTTTAATCTACTTTAAGGGTTAATTTTATTCCGAATTCCTGTGGTAATAATGCCGATCTATTAACTTAATAGACTTTTGCTTTATCAAAAGTTAGCATTTATTTCGCAAGCGAGGCCCATGATTCTTCTGAAAATTTCTTAAAATCTTATTAAGTATGTTCAGATTGTTAGATTGCGCGAATAGAAACTTGCGCCAAGCTTGTCAAGATAATACTTTGAGATAAGTTCGATGAACACACAAGACGAGTAATTCGACGTTCCAGCGAGTATCTATTTACTAAAAATTAAAATCGGCAATTTTGACGCCGTGATGTACAATCCAGTTCGCGCAAGAAAGTAAGAACCTCAAATTCGCGCAGAATATTACCGGGGAGTTATTTTAGAGCAGCCCTCGGGTGATAAATAACTCGGCCATTTTTTTCACGCGACCCGGAGAGAAAAAGAGCCGGATGCCTTGGCGTCGATCGGAAATTCGCTCGAAAAAATCATCAAAGTCAGTGCGGCCCTCCATATATGTATATACATAGCAGCTGATCTTGGAAGAGCTGAGGTTGATGGAGAGAAAATGCAGAAGTCGATAGGCCCGGTGGCGCGATAAAAATTATTGGCTCCGATTTATCAAACGCGCCCGGGGGCGATTTTCTCGAAATTTTCGCGAGATCGACCGGAAGAAGGATAGAAGGAGTGCCGCGAAGCTCGCGACGCGGAAACGAATGGACATAAATTACGCAGCAGTGAGTCCGGCTCGCCGGCCACTTCAATGGGCAACCCCCTCGATCACTTTTTTCAGTGTGCGTCCGTACGTGTGCGCCCCTTTTTCTCTTGGCTTTGCTTTTTCACCTCCTTCCTTCGCCCATCACTGCCACCCCTCTTAGTATTATTAACGATTTTCAATTTCCAGCGGTACTACTGGCCTCCCCCTCCATGGCGAGCTTCAACACTAACAAATTATGCAATTAGGCTCATCTTTCTTTCGCCATCGACGCCGTCGCTGCTCTCTACCCTCTTCCGCTGCTATTTTGCTCTTTTTTCTATTCAGATTTTGTGGCTCGCTCTGTGTCTCTCTGTCTCGTTTATTTCGCTTCGAAAAGGCTTTCGACCGTAGAACACTTAAACAAGGAAGATATTTACAATCAAGTTTTGGTCTCGAAATATTTAGTTATTCGGTCAATCTCGTCTTGACTTGACGGGAGTCCCATACGAGAAATTGAAAACTGGGCGTTTTAAACTACATTAACCAGTCCAAGCATTTTTTTTACACACTAGGACCTCCGTAAATATATTGGGAGATTTGTAAGTTTGCAAAATGAGTTCATTTAATGATAAGAAGTTAAAAACGAATTTAAGATTCTGTTTTACTGTAATCTATTATTCGGAACATATTTTATAAAGAAATGAATTATCTGAGTTGCTTAAATGATTATTATACCCTCGCTCTTGAATTCAACATAGATATATGGGATCCAGTCTCCAAAACTACTTTCAACAGTACTATTCAAGACATATTCCGGGGCGTTTCACGTCAAGTGTACCTCCCAAGAAATTTCGTTTCGCATGTTTTTTTCTTGTTACGGATGAAACTACTTCAAAAGAAGATAAATAATACTGTTTTGCTGGTTATTGTCTGTTTTTTGTTCAGATTTTTTTGTAAGTTAACGATTATTTTTCAATTTGCAATTAATGCAAATTTGTTTGGTAAATTTTTAATTTTAAAATTGTTAGAACATCGATTTTTATCTATAATATAAATTAAAAAAGACTATTGGTTACTCCCCTGAAATCATATCGATATTTTCTTTAAAAACAATGTATCAAATAATAAGCAGAGTGAATTCGTAATCAGTAATGCGATTAAATTATCTATCCAAAAATATAATTTAATATTGACCACTTTTTACTTTTGTTAAATGAATAAAAGTATTGTTATTTGTTATTATGGTACATTAAACAAAACGAGGCAATAAATAAGCATAAGTGTGTAATATTACGTTGCATTCAAAAAGTGTCAAGTTGAAATGTGCACCCTATTTGCAAGTTTCTTATTCATACTGTAGTTTTTTTGTTGTTGTTACAAACAACAAATAGATAGATGATATTAATTTATGATATAGTATTATATAATAAATTTATTATATGAAGTTTTTCTCTTTAAAATAGGAACCGTTTATTAAACATGTGAAGATAACTACGGATTAATTAGTTTTTCCTTTATATTTATAAGACATTTAAATATAAAATTATATGGAGAAGACTAAATATTAGATTTTTTACTCTAAGTATAAAAATTATGTAGAAAATTCAAATAGTCTTCCACTGTAGTATAAACAATCGTTTATATTCTGACTAATTTTATAAATAATCTTGAAAGAACTACTTTTGACTCACCAATATTTTAATTTAACTATTTAATTCAACTCTATGGTAATGAGAAAAAATAATACTCAGGTAGATGAGATGAAGAAGTTTTAGAAAAAGTTTTTAACGAGCATAGTATAATAAGACAAGAAAAAAACTTTAAAGGAAATGCAAAAAATACGACTAAATAAATACTTGAGCTCGTGGATAGGTTATGTATTTTTTAATTAGACGCTAAAAAAATCAAAATAGCTTTCTGCGTTGACGACTAAATTAAAATTAAGATTTAGTAATCATTTAAAATATACTTGAATTTTATTAAAATTAGCAAACTTGTCTATTATTTATAGAATTCGTTCTGATAATTATAAGCCGCTATTTCGAGATGGCGATTTGAACGTCGTAATATACACATCCATACCCTCTCCCGAGGCTTACAAGACGATGTAGTCTTAATTAGTGACTTGAACACGTAAATTACCAATCGATATTTCGGAAAAAAGCCAATAGCTCATTACACGCGTACTTGGTGACATTTCGATATAGAGAACGAGTCTCCGAGTTGCGCCACTCAACTCTTACGTTGAAGAGTTTGTAATATGTGTGTCGCTCAGAGTTTTTACGTTTTCTATCATTAGGATCTCATTATTCAAATTTAACTTTTGCATATTTAATCGGGCCCGTGCCGAGTTTCTCTCGTCGCTTTTCCCGTTTCAACGCGTACACGGGCGTACAGACACGTGTAAGTATCGTACGAGCTCCGCGGAGATACACCATAATAACCCGATTCCTGACAACCTAATGATGATGACCGGCTTGCTCCCGTATCTATGTACGTGTATGTGGCTTTAAACTCTAGTGTATAATATGGATAATGCGAGGAGGTGCCATCTTGTCAGTACCAAAATGGCGTCGGAACAAGCCCCTCCGTGTACGTACTGGCAGACTGAGCGAAAGAGGAAAAATATATAATCACATAGCTTGCGCATGTGGGGATGCACGAGTATGAACGACTACTATAATGGTATGATCGTACACGTATCGGTGGGCAATTGACTTTTCCCTCAGATCTTAAAAACCTTCTTTGTTCTTGACATTAATACATGAATTATGATTTATTATTATTAAACACGAGGCACCTTATCGCGTGACAGGATTTTGCTTCGAAACGCAGGCAATTTATTCGATGCAAATACGACTTATTATCCGTAAAGTTTATTATCGTAACGAATACACTCTATAATATAATACATTCTTTCATGTTTTAGTGGATTAAATAGCTCGAAATAACAAAATCTTCAGCGTCGCGTTAAAGCGTTAGTTTTCTTCGTTTCAAATTATTGTCGCTCCTGTTTCCATTAAAATTCGTATTTCCAGGTTTTTACACGAATCCCGAGTATTCGGATAATTTTCTATAATAGTCGTGAGCGATCGCGAGGTGCTTCATCGAGATCTCAATGTAAAGTAGAGCGCAATGTATTGGACAAGCGATCTTTTAATCAGACTCCAAAGGTTAAGTTCCATCTTCAAATTAATAACTGTAAATGCTCGTGTCGCTGATAATCCAGAAAAATGAAGAACCGTAATTGGAACGGTCCTAATACTTCTTTATCAGGGGCTGAAACTCTCGGCGGTGATGCCTCAAAAGAGATAAAATTGCAGCAGCAACTCACGTACAAGCTTATGGGTTCTATGCGCGCATTGGTCGCTACCAGTTCAGAAGCCCAAACTCGCCGCTCCGTTCTGTGCAAGCCGCCATTACTCAAGCATTCACTCGGTAACGCAATCATACGTCACAAAGGCCTTTCATTTGCAAGCGCATTGTAGAAACCGGGCAATATTAATTGCCGCGGCTCGTTATGCTCCCGCACCTCCTCCACCCCCGGCGCTTCCATCGCTCGCACTTGAGCCCCTTCAGTCCGAGTACCCGGGAATACCGTAGGGGACAAGGAGGGATGCAGAGATACGGACACAAGAAAGAAAGAGAGCAGTGCTCAGCTATTCCCTGGGATCCTCGCAATCTCGCTTATTAGGTATTCCGCACTCATGCTTCGGTAGTCTCGTGTGCAACGGCCAAGTCCCGACTCGTCGACGGCCTCTTCCGCGAAGCTTTTGCCCGTCTCTGTACGTCACGTGCTTTGGAAGTATACGTATGTGTATCTGTGCAATCGTGCAACAGCTCTGACAGCTTTGCGTGTGGCTCATACAAACTTGTCGCTCGTTGAAGATGACGATGACGGGTATGCCGAATTAGCCCCGTGACTGTCGTTCGCCATCGTCCTCCTCGTCGTCTTTATTTGTTATGTAAGCAGAGGGGGAAACAACGCTTTTTCTTTCATTCTTTTTCGTCTTTTTAGAGGGAGAAAAGGAGCCAAAGTAGCGCAAGGCGGATGAATCTTCTGGGAAAAATATTACATTTGAGGACGTGTGGGCTGGCGAAGGATGAGTCGGGAATTTTAATTTGCCACTGGATAAGCGATTTCACGAGGATGTTACCGATATACAAGTGTCATAATTGCCTGAAGGAGGTCTAGCTCGTGCGTGAGCGACACGAGGGCGTGTCTCGAAGAATGCTTGTTCGTGATAACCGTATTATGCTTTTGATAGATACGCAGTGCGTTGCGGTACTTTTATCGACGCAGTTAGAGATTCAAATTCATTTCAGGCGACTGTTACTCGAGATTTTATTGCCAATAATTTAGACATGATAATATTAATAAATACGTAAATTAAAGCTCTGCGTTAATAAACTATAGTTGTCAGTTCAATTTAGATTCTTTGCAGAATAATATTTTATATTAAACTGAATCAGATATAGATTGAAAATACGAATTATTATAAAAGTAAAGTTCCATAATAATATTATTATTCATCGGCATTTTTACAAATTTGATTTTTTTTTAATTTTGAATATATATATACATTTCATATAACTGTAATACTAACTGTAAGGTCTAAATATATTTAGCTTTGTTCTATGTATAAAAGATTGAAAAAACAGCTTTCCTTATTATGCATCACTTTTTCTAAAATATACGTGAAAGTTATATTTTCTTGAACAAGAGGATCTGATTCTATTATATTAAGAAATTAATAGAAAATTCAGAAAAATATTTAAAAATAATTAATAGATTATAGCGAATTATTCAAATACTGACTAGATAAATTTATAATAACTTCTATCTGCTGTAATTATTATTTTAAATTCATACACAAAATTTGCAATAAAATAATCAATTAAATTTTATATTCAGTATTCGTTATTTTAAATTCAACAAACTATAACTAAAATTTATCAGGCTGAAACAATTCTGTAAAAGTATAATCAATTCAAGAATTTTGAACTCGAATAGATCCTGTAAATATCTTAAGTAATATAATCATTTTAAAACTGAACGATAATAAATTAGATTATTAAAATTTTTACTTTGCACAAAATGTTTTTACTTTATATAATATAAAATATAAAGCATTGATTTATGATTTAACGAAAAAATTTTATTTATACGCTAAGAAATCGTTCACAATGATTACTATTGCATTGTTTTTAAAATATCGTGCTTTTTAATAGGATGAAACTGTGTTATTAACACGTAGTATATGTACCAAAAACACACACACGATGAATGAAAGAAAATCGAAACAATAATTTAAAAATTACTTTTGAAATATATTATATCCGTTATAATACGATAAAGGCAAAAATATTCGGTTGAAGTGTCGTATTCGAGTTTTAATGATTTTTCAAATTGTCCGACTTAACATAAAAAATGATGATAAATTCCGTCTTTAAGAGCTGACAAAGTAAAATCATATCGAACCGAATTTCAGGAAATACTTGTAATATCATGAGACGAAACTGTGAGCAGGGGGGGGGGGAGGCTGCCTTTAAGCTTACACATTGATAGTGGTTCGGATGATGTGCAGGATAATAAATTCGTTGTTGACCCCGACGTACAAAAAACGACTCCTAGGCATTTTAAAATCAAACATGTGCGCATACACCCGACAAACAGAGCTTAGATTTTTCATTGATGCAATAACATTAGAGTTTATTATAAAAAATAAATCCTCATTCAGGTATATCAAGGCCCCAAGCAGTTCAGCGGGGTATCCGTAAGATTCCAACGACTTTCGTGGTTAGCGAACAAGAATGGAGCGCTTCGAGCGCTTGGGAATGAGAATGAAGAATTAGAAAAATCTGTGGTCCATTTGAAAAATCGCTCGTTCGACGAAACACGTCAGGCCGTCACTGTCATTATGCACGGGGGAAAAAGGCGAGGCCGCCTGAAAAATATGCGCCTGTGCTCGCGCGAGAGTCTGGCGTGGATTCCCGCCACTCACGCGGACCCGTGCAAGAGGAAGAAAAAGTCGAACGCGTCAAAGTTCGGTTGCGCGCTCCTTCTCACTCGCCTTTGAATTGAATGATCCTCGTCAGCCCGTCCGTGGGATTCAAAATGGGCTCCATCAGCGAGCGGAAAATGGAGGGCGACCTCGGAGTCGAAGGCAGCTGGGCGTCCTCGCGCACACGCGTCGAATCGTCGGGAGAGCGAAACGGAGAGAGACAGAACCGATCGCTCTGACGTTTGATGAATCGGCCGAAGCGGGGTAGCGAGGGGTGCACGCGAGAAAGACTTTGCTTTCGGGTGCGCGCTTTTTTCCCGGTTCGAGGCGAACGAATGAAGGAACTGCTCTCGCTCTCTCGCCTATCTCGCCACTCCGACACTCTCCCGTAGCGAGAGGAGAGCCTAAGAGCCTTGCACCGAGAACAAAGACATCAACTTGCTATAGATGCGCACCAACTCTACCGTCTAAAAGCGCTCATCGCCAGACGAAACACTTCTCTTGTTTTCCTGAGAGCGACTAAGCGCTATCTTTTTATCCGTTTCACTCTTTCTCTCCGTTTCTGTCGTTCGCGTTTCTACGTCTTCTCTTGGTCGCTTTGGTGTCTGTTCTGCTCCGGCTCATTGTACGACGTGCCATAGCTTCTGCTGCTTATTACCCTTTATTTTCTACTTTGCTTTCGTCTGCTGACAAAGTGCTAAATTATGTTTTACGGGGTGGAAGAGAAAGCGGCCCGCAGGAGATACAGTTTGCGCGCTTCTTTACGGTTCTCGTGTCTAAGATGCCGTGGCACCTGATTATCGGAAATCGAGCGTGAATCCTATAATTTTCCTAAATTAATCAAGAACAATATATGGGATAATTGAATCCATTGAAGCAATCGTATAGAGCGAAAAGATTTGAGCTATTTTTTATTTTTCGATGATTTACCGACGTCGATTCTTCATTGTTCGTATCCATAGTAACTTTCACAATCCGCGTCTCGTTACAGAATTTTTAAAAATATTTTTAGAGTCTGACTTCTCGTAAGTATTTTTTAAATCGACCATTTTATACTCGTAAGTCAAACTGAGTTTATTTCTATTTTTACGCCATTACTTATTTATTTTGAAGATCTTAACTCCTATTTGAAGTTTGGTCGTTTATTTTCAAAGAGTTTCACCTTGCGTACGATACATTGTACTCATTAAGTAGTGTCACATACATGATGTAACGTAAAAATATTCGATTAAACGCTAAAATTTTGTTTAATAAATAACTATAAGAAAAAATACAACGGTACAGTCTATAGATAGATAAATTTTTGCTTCGGAATAAGATGGTTCCAGATTCAATTTTGGGGATTTCTCCAGCACGTTATTATCAACTTTATGAATATGCAGTAATCGTAATAAAACAATAATGTATTCGTCTTATTTTATTACAAAAAGTTCCACTTAATCAAGACAACAAAAAATCACGTGACATAACTTGGTAATGACTTTTTAGTAGTAAACCGTAAAATTATTCTAATTATTTTTATAACCTTGATAATTTCTAGTTCTATTAAGAGTATAACAATCATTTCATTCTCTCAGCTATTTATGATGGAACCACTGCTCTGAAAGTTCGAGCTAACTTTGTTCTGTTGCTATGTACCGTATGGCACATACGCTGCACGCTATAGAATGTTTTAGACTATTTGCAAGCTCGTATTATTAATGGTTGATACAAAATTTGAACAGATCTTGTATTTCTACAATGAATATAATCAATGGTTATCTTAGATTGAGATTAAAAAAAATTAATAATTTTAATAAAAATCTCTGCAAGTATAAAAGCAAGTATTAGCATCGATAAAATTTTATTAAATAATTGAGAAAAATAATTGAAATACTCAATTAATTACACATGTTTATCGTATTAATTACCGTTTCAAAACTTTGATCTAATTAATTTTGAAAATTACGAGATTTTAGTCTTATATTCTTAACAGTAGTGACTCAACAATTTAATCTCTTCAATCTAATTCTCAAAAATTTATTTTCTTCATAAAAAACACCACGATGTATTCATTAATAATATATTTATGATATTAAAATAACATTAAATAGATCTTTTAAATATTTATAAATAAACATAATAATTGGTTTTTATAAAGTATTTCAAATGGCAATCCATATAATCGAGGTTAATTACAAAACATAAATGTTTTGTATAACGTGTTCATACCATTATTAGAAATTGCTTATGAATACCGTAATTACAGCATTTTAGCAAATATTATCTTCGTGTTAAAAATTAGGAATTAAGTAAACTTTGATAACACATGTGTTTGATTTTAGTGATAAGAAACACAAACAAAGGGATCCTTTGTCAAAGCTTTCAAAAAGCCTTAAATAATCAGCGATGCAGGCGTATAATTTATCGGATTAAAAAAGGCAGGTGCAAAACACGGTGGGTTTTATACACGAGTGCGCAGAGTTTGACAAATAAATACGAGGATCGCTGTGTTGCTCAAAATGCATCGAAACGTATAGCAATAGAGAGAAACATGCAAACTAAGTTGTAGCCATTGAAGCGACTTTTACGAACATCAAACATATGCCATGCGCAAAAGACTAAAATCTGTAGATAAGACTTGTACGTTAGTTAAAGCGTTGTTAAGCATTATTCCTACAATAAACAAGTTAGTTAATTTATCGTAAAATTAATTTTTATGAGTAACTTTAGAGCGAAAATTGTATTTCTACAAACTTATATGGATTTGTAGGTTTAAAATTAAAAAATTAAGTTTTAGTTCAATTCTTTTGTTTTTTTTAGATATTCCTCATATCCTGGTAGTAAATAACAAGTTTATACAATGTAAAACAAATATACACGTTGATAGTATATACAAGTTTTAACACAAAAGATCTTGCTGTTTTTGAAAATTTAATACAATATAATTTTACTGCTTTATATTTATATTCTTTAAAATAATCTTTATCGGATGAGATGATATTTATAGTACTTTTTTCTTTAATTTTCAAAACATATCTATAATTTACTTTTTAATCTATATTTTGATTCATTTAGCTGGTTTACTACAAATTCTTTACTCACCTTGCATCCTCGCAATTCTAAAATTTTTTTATTCATAAAAATAATAGAGATACGTGAAAATTTATATTATAAATATTATTATCGTTAGAGTATTATTTTTCAACGATATTTCAAATAAGTATCAACACGTAAGATGGAGTATCATTGTGGTTCAATTCCCATAAACTGTCCTTTCATAAACCTGGCCATTTGTTACGGATAGCTTAACGCGAGTAAAATAAAATGTCCGAATAGAATTCTTTATTAATTTTAGTATTTAAAAGTTTAATACTATTTACAATAACACTGTGATAATCTAAAATCAGAAACAAGAATTTATACAATTATCTAATTACATTTCATTCTAATATGTATGAATATCAAATAAAGTTTATAAAAATTAAAAATCATAAATCTTTCGAAAATTCGAAAAAATTATTCTTTATTTTTAGCAAAAAGTGGCTAATTTATTAGTTATGTCATAAATGTAAACTTTTAAACGAAATAAGTAATAAAAAATATAATAATAAATTTCATATCTATAAAATATAGGTTTGCAATATTTTTTTATTTCTTCGGATTTAAAATAATATTTATATTTTATTATATTTATGACAATTTTTAATTTAACCGAAGGCATTACTTAATTTAACTTTTTTATATTATATCAAATCAATTAGTAATTTTCCTGAAATTGGCTGGTTAAAGGACTTTAAACTAAGCAATACAAATTGATGTCATCTATTTTTGTTAATTTATAAATATTTACATATATTTTCAGAAAATTTGGAGAAAAACATTGAATCAATTCATTTAATTAATGTTTATGAGATCGAATCAGTGCAATCAATATTTTAAGCCAAACGAATATTTTCAGTGATTAATGAGGGGACAGCTTTGACACTCCCACAGCATAAAATATTTTTAATCTAAAAAAGTGTTTAAAGTCCAAAGCTACGGGCTTGCATTAATCAATATTTGATAACGTAAAGTTGTTGGAAAAATTTGAGAAAACACACCCATGGGCCGCACTTCTCCTGCTCTCTTGTTCGTAACCTAATCACGGGTACGCGTGTCCTCTTCGTCTCCGTCGAAATACCAAACGACTATTCGACATCAAAAGGCACGCATGAATAAATAAATATACAAGCTGCACACTTCCAGGACTTCCAGGATATAGTGCGAAAATAGCGAGTTTAGTGCGCGATCTCGGAGTAATGCAGGAACCGGGGCTTGCGGGGGTGGTGGTGGGGTCCGCACCGACTATGAGTAATATTGCGGGGCATTTCTAACACCCTCCGGGAGAGTGGAGCGGCGCAAAGCAGAACCGAGGTGAATGGGATTGGGGGTGTGCAAAAGAGAGGAAGGTGGTGGATGGAAAGAAAGAGAGAGAAAGCACGGCTGTGCATAGAGGGAGGAGCACCGATCCATCAGCGTCCCTCCACCCTCGCCTTTCCGCCACTCTCATTTTTCTTCGCGTTCCGTGCTTCATCATTCCGCGTCACATCCGCCCTCTTTCATCCCTTCCTCGCTTTCCGCGAGAGCTAGCAAACCCCCCCCTTTCCCTCCCTCGACACCTCGCACTCCCTCTCCCGAGAGAAAAAGATGAGATAGAGAGAAAGAGAGAGGAACTCGCGCTGCTGTTGATTGCACTTTCTGAATCCATCACATCAAATCCTATTTGGAGCGCGTAATTATCTCGATGCCACTCATGGGCCAATGCAAATGCCTTCGAGTTACGATCAAATTTGTTCAGACTGTTCGAGAGAAAATCGACTTATGCCTTGGATTCTAAGAGTCTATTCTCCAAAGATTTGTTTGATTAGTTGATAGAACTCTGTTCTTTGTTTGTTTCAATGGAGTTTCAATTGGTGTTCAATGCTTGTTTTATACGCTCTAGTCAGTTGTAAAACAATCACGGCTTAATACAGATTATTGGTTGATCGTTTTTCATGTTCACAGAACTTTATTCATTATTTAAATTATAACGAAAGCTTCGACCTTGCTCGAAGAAATTACACGATATACACAAGTTCTGTTTTTATTGATACTATAACAAAGTGCGTAATAAAGTTAGAAAAATTTTAAAACTTTATTTTTATTCATCTAATAATATTGTTATTAATAGTCGTATACGATTAAATACAAAATTTATTTTTTTTAAATAAAAATTTTATATTTTTCAAGCATTTCTATTCTGTAATGAAGTTTATCTATATCCCAGTGAAAATGAATAATTTTAAAGAAGACTTATAATCTTCTTTGTGTATTATAAAATTTTATATTTTTAATATTTTTCTGAAAATAGATTTTTATAAACAGAAAATCTATCGTGCTTAATAATATCTTACCTCTATTATTTAAATAACATAATTTATCATTCATCTAAGAAGAATATTTTTCACTATTTTAATTTTTTGAATAAAATAAAATATCATATAGATATATGTCAAATATTTAATAATACAATAAAAATTACGCATAATAGCAATTAACAAATCTTTAATTGATATCAAATTTCCTTATTTTTATATGTGATATATTCAATGTAAATGCTGACATTTTTAAAGGTATTATTTAAGAAAAGAATTTTTCAATTTTATAAAAAGTTTTTAAGTGACTTTTATGAATTAAAAATTAAATAAAACTATAGATTTAAGAATTATAATACGTATAAATTTTCAATTTATGTATATTATACACGTATATTTTAAATCAGTAATTATAAATTTGCGAATATAAATTTTCATGCGTTTAAGTCGAATCTTAATAACGAGCAAACTCTTATAGTGAAATTATTATAGTCAACCCCATTGACACTTTCTTAAGAGTCACTTTATTTTAATTAAGGAGGGATACAAATTATAAGGCTGCCTCTTAGTGACGTAAGATTTTTTTCTTCAATCCTAACAAAAGTAATTCGAAGGAAGTGGTCGATAGAAATCGAAGAGAGAGCGTTGAGCCTCCGCGCAACTCTCCCTTCTCGACATTCGTTCATTTGCGTTCAAGTTTAATTAGCTTGACATCGTCTATAATGACAAGCAATTAAATTAATAAGCATGATCATCCGTTAGTGTATTCAGAATAACGAATGCCATCTGTCTTGTGCTACTGTCGGTCGCTACTGACTTGAATATCGCACGCAGACACGCAATTTCGACTTTCTCAGAGCGACCACCGTTATTTTACACGCGAATGAAATTAATTTATCCTTCGATCTGTACATTTTTCGTTGCTTTCCAAATTTGAGCTTCCCAATAGTGGTTAAACGATGTAAAGCCTCTTTACCATTAGCAACTATAATTATTTAGCAATTATTCTTTATTTTACTTTTAGCGTTATCCGTAGCGTTTAATCAGCTCGTATTCTCATTAAGGGTAATATTATGACCTTAAAATTCTGCGTTTAGCATTGAAAGTACATAAACAGAGTTATTTCTGAAACATTTAGAAATATTTAATACTGCAAAAGATCAAAAAGGATTCACTGTAAAATTAATAAATTGGATGCTGCAAAAATTAGATTTCGACCTGCTCGAGTATAAACACATAAGCGTCTCTTATAACAGAACTGATTTTTTAATAAAACCTGCTATTACTCTTTATTGAGTCCACATTATTTTCAAGTAACACTATACTTTGGATAAAATTGAAACATTTAAGCTTTCAACTAAAATTTATTTTGCCGTTACTCTCCTTTTTGTGCGAATTTGGGTTTAAGCTGATCTAATAACACTGCTGATGCACTCATCTCTGAAAAAATGTACTATTTAAAAATGTGCTTTAACATTTTAATGTTCTCCTGTTAAGCGGCTATAAACAAATGCATAATTTGATGGTGATAAGTTATCGAATCGCCATGCGTTATTATGATGGATACAATGTTTTTGCGAGAGCGTGACGTTACATTGTTTACATAAGAAGTGAGCATGTAAGCTCGGTGATAGATACGAAGCGCTATTACGACAGTTTAATACACAAGTCGATGGGAGCAGTAACAGCGGCAATAAAGGCGCAATATCCCATATTTCACGAGTCGTAATCAGTGTCTTAGACCGCGCGCATTAAGGGCTATACGTATACATGGGCGCGTATGCACGCCTCCATTATTGTTGACGCCGCGCAAAAGACAGACGCAGCATCCTTTTGAAAAGCATCTAAACGAGTCCGCGACTATTGTGCACTTGTGCAAGACAAAACAGAAAGGTTGGCTCGCTCTCTCTTTCTCTGGTGATCGCTAGTCGCTTTCAGCTGCTACGGCAATCATCATCAACATCATCATCATTATCACTCTGGCTCCTGTCCCACCTCGTTCCATTTCCTTCTCCATTCTTAAGACTCCCTCTCTCTCTATCTCTCTTATTTTCGCTTTCTTTCTCATCTCAACTGAGCTGTAGCACCGCTAGTAAGAAAGCACACCTCGTTATTAGCCTCTCGTGATAACCACTAGTACCAGAGCATACAGCGGTAGCAAGTGCTTTCCATCGTTTGCTATCCTTATATCTCCGACTTGCTCCAGGACTTTTGAGTCTTTTACCTTTTTAAAAGTATGCGTATTCGATTCTTTTTCATGGCATTCTTCGTTTTCATTTAGTCCTTTTATTTTTTGCCAATTAACAAATTCTTATTTCGTATACGATTGTCCAAAACGAGAATAAATTCGAGTATCACTTTCACTCGGTTATGCGAGTGGTATAATTTATTAACTATCAGGTGAGAAGTATCAATATAGTCATAATTTTTTGATATAACTCTATATTTTATAAGTAATTAGAAGATATTCTCTTAAGCACGAATTTACCAAACAAGTTCTAATTATTTATTATTGAATTTACTTTTGGATTCTATCGAATACAAATATACAGATTTAAATAGCTTTATTCTAGAGTTGCTTAGATGAAATTGACTTTTTAAAATAACTTTTTGAAATAAATTTCGAGGTTATTCATTTTTCCTAATATAGAATTACTTTTTATTTAACGTGAATTCATTTTTATTCATTTTTTTTTAACGAAACCGATAATGATTACAATTTTCGAATTAAGATCTTCTTGCCCAGTTAATCAGTATACATTTTTTCACAACACTATCCGTCGAATAAAACAAATAATCTCAAGTATGTGGACGTAGTTTCGAAATGTCTAAACTACGTCGAAGCTGAAATTTTCCATCGCGGCTTACGTAAAACTCAATAAAGACATTTGTCAAGAAGCGTGTTCACGTACTCAAAAATCAAAGCACGAGAACTGAAACTACATAGCCTCCGGTTGGAGAATTAAGCGAAACGCTGCTAGTAATTTCTGTCCAATAAAAGGACAAAGACGTTCAAAGAGGTGCTTCCTTAAAATACGTAATAAGAGCAGACGCGCACTCCGTCGATTTGCGCGAAAGCTGACGGGGGTTAAGTGGCTGACCAAAATGGCCGGTCGATGCTTCCTCCGCGTCCTTGTTCAACTGCCTCTGTAATCAAAAACACATTACCGCGGGGCTTCCCCTTCGAGGCTCGTCCCTCCCCTGCCCGCCTTACGAACACGAGCTGTCTTACTCGTTGACTCGGGCTCCCTCACGACGTCTGCGTGGACACGAATCTTGGATACATCCTGTCGACGACCTACATGGAACGTATAATTTCGTGCTCGTGTACTCGCAGCCGTGCGCCGTGCGGGGCACAAGAGAGATATCGACATCTGCAAGCTCTAACAACTTCATGCGCGAGATACGTGGCCACGTATACCGATAAACGATCGAAATCATAGACTCAAGCAGAGAACGAAAATTGCGATGTTTTAGCTGATCGAGAGTAATACAGTGATCGGAGTGGTTGAAATCGTTTAATTTCAGGGCTCGGCTTCGATGTAACGCGAGCGGCTATTTTTATCCCAACTCGCTCTTTGCTTGGTTAATTTTACAAATACTTTACACGTACGCGAACGTTTAATCCGCTATTCCATTATCTTATCGATGAGGATCGTTAGGTGCGATTAACTTTAACTCAATGTAATCGAAGAAACAATGGAGCTGGCTTGTAAGTAGATGCAGAAGAAATGGACAGACAAAGGCGGCCCTGCATCGCATCACTTATTAACGCACACAAAGCTTCTTTATTTAATTAGTAAATGAAAATACGAATATTTGATTAGGATAAACGATATTGTTAAATACTCTGAAGTAACGATGTAAATTATTAATTAATAAGAAATATCTTAAAAACGCAACAATTGAAGCATTATTTCGAAATTTCAATGAAAAAATTGAATTTGATTTAAATATCAAATTTGCAAATAATTTATAATTAATAAATATAAAAGTTTAAAATATAATACATAATTTTATTTCTTAAATTATTATTATTTAAATTTCGTAAAATTTACTTTAATTATGAAGTAAAAATAAAAATTTTCTGAAACTAGAGAAGATGAGAGTTATAGAACTTGGTTAACTTACTCAGCTCTTCTATAATTAACATATTCTCAGTAAATTTTAACGTATTGACTTTTAAAAAAATAGTTAATATATATTAATGTCTAAAAATCGTCAGTATAGCGTTTTAATAATGGCCAGGTTAAGCGAGTAAAGTTTGATAATTGTGCGTGAAAGGTAACCATAGCGAATACGAATAAATTTTGTTTATTAAAGTGAAACTAAATAATTTAAAAAACATTGTCACGGCATATTTTTAAGTTAAAACATTTTCGATCATAAGGAAGAGAATAAAAAATTTAATAATCTTAATCTAGCATATAAGAAGGACTGCTTGAGATGAAAGGAATATTTATTCGAATTGAGTTTAAATTTTTCTGAGCAGGGCTAAAAATTAATCTGTCCCACGTGAAAAACAGCGCATCCAAACATGAAAAAAGTATATGTATCTAGAAACCAAGGAAAGACGACCAGAACTCGTAATTCGCGAGCGAGAATTCCTCTCAGGCAGTGCAGCGATCATTAATTGACGCACTAACCCTATCGTTTGCTTTGCTTAACTCGGAAACATTCCGCGCCATCTCGTTCTTATATCCACCTTCCTGCTCTTTATTTTTCTTCCATATCACAAGCGGTGTGCGCTCGAGGAGCACGAAAGATGGGTAATGGCGTCTTTCGGAATACACGTATACCTATAAAGAGTCTTGTCTCTCGCCTAAGAAAGAAGGAAAGAAGGAGAGAAGGGCATCGGGAGCCGACGATGACGCGCACGCAACGTGGTAATCACGATCGTGTGCTTGAATAGGGAAGGAGAGAAAGAGAGCAAGAGAGAGAGAGAGAGAGAGAGAGAGAGAAAATCCGGGGAGGGAGTGAAAGACTAAGCGAGAGCAAGAGAGAAAGAGATAAGCCCGCGGACGGAAAAAGAGATATCGTGTGCGTCGGACAAGAGTCTCGAGATAAGCATCGCGTGTAGCCGCGGAAAGTGGAAAGGATCGATGATCGTGATCTTCTTTCTCTCCTTCCTTCTATCTTTCTCACTCTTACTCGATGATTCTTAACGCTCCGTGTAAAAAATGAAGGAACAAAAAGGCCCGCGCGCAAGTTAGAGTACCAAGCACCTACACCGATCACTATTTATTCCCCTGCCTACCCCCTTTGTTCTTTCTTATTCCATAACCTTGTTTTAATCTTGGTGCGCGTTTGTACCGCAATAGAGATCCAATGATAAGGGTGATTCGTTTTCTTGCGCGCGCGCGCCTCATTTGTAGTGAGATAATTTATTTAAGAGACGCTTCTTCTTTGATTATTTTTCTTTTCATTTTCCGTTTCTTTGGCTCTAGCTCGTCGGGTTACCAAATTCAACAGCAGCGCTTTTCTCAAAAAAGTAAGTTGCAACTATTTCAATTACAGTTAAATCTCATACTTTTATTAATTATTAAGTTCTAAATACTTTTATTTTTTCAATGAATACGCGAGATATACTTGATGATTCGTTAAAGAGAATATATCTTTTTATATTAATTTGCTCATCGATTTTTATCTTGTAATATTATTATAATAATATATAATTATAATAATCTGCCTATAAATTCGATATATAATTATAATAATTAATAGTGCCTTTTAACACATGATTGTTTATAAACCTTTGGTTTCGTAAATAAAATTTTGTATTCACCGTTAAAAAATTAATCTTATCTAATAACGATAAAATATAAACTTAAAAGTGGCAAAAGTAAAATCAATTCTACAAATTTATGAATTATGTGTTATCAAGAACAAGGACATTCAAAAATTAATAGAAAACTACTTTTTTTAAACTAAAATTCTCTGTAAACGAATATACTGTGTAATTCATAAACTTTAAACAGACGGTAATTTTCTTATGAAGTACTTGTCAAATTTACATCTGACAGTCGTAAAAGAAAGCATTTGAAGCAGATTAATTATTTTGTTATTTAATATCCATTTAAGCTGATTTGCCTTTTTCGTTTCAAAAATACATAAAAACGAGTTCTGTATCTTAATAGAAGATTGCTTTTTAAAAAGTAAAATGGAATCAAAAAGCAAAGGCGAGCTTGATAAATATAAATGCCTTTCTGCACCTTAGATTAGAGCGATTAATAAGTGGTATAGTAACTGTCGATATGGTTGAATAAGCACTAGTGACGCCGAACATTTCGGAACATAAAAAATGTTTTAAAAATCTATAATTAAGGCACAGGAAATAGCTAAGGATATGAATATCTTAAACGAGCATGTATCTTATACATAAACATTTAAGAATGAAAAAATTATGGATAAAATAGATGCGGCCTTCAATCGCAATTGTCTTTAATAGCTTTTTTAACGAAATTGAGATAAATATTGGCATCATTTCTAGTTCAATGAAGTTAAGTAATAATATTATCAAACATGTAAAATCAAGATGGGTATGGGTAAAAATAAAACATCCGCAACAAAGTTTATTATGGTCACTCTTTTTTGGGAAGTTTGTTGTACAATCTTAATAGAGCACTTAGGGAAAGACAAGACAATATCTTAAATGTACTATACTTTTTTTCACATCATTGAGAGAATTGCATGAGAGAAAACGAAGTAAATTTAACAAGAGAAAAAGACGCTTCTCCATTAGGACAATACATTAGCTCTTTTCTTTACGACTGAGACTAAAAACATTCAAAATTACACTGAGAAGTACTTTCTTCGTACGATTATTCACCCAATACGACAAAATCAGATTACTACTTATTTTAAATCGAGTAAAAACGTTTTACAGACAAAATTTTCTTCGTTCTTCACAAGTGTAACAAAACAAATACCTGTTTTCTCGGAGTTAAATGCAACATATCACAAGCATATTTTCATTTTTATTTATAAAATCATCGTTTAGCTATCATATAAGAGATACACATTTATAACATTATAGAGAACGTGCTATAGTTTGAGAATTTTGTAATCCGAGAAACTCGTTTAATACAATACACAATAAAATGTAACTTCGTAATAAATCTTAATTAGTTAAATTGTAAATTGAAATTAATACATCTGCGGAGTGTAAGATGTTGTTAACTATTTTGAAAAATTTAATTAATCATTCTGAAAAGTATTTAAAGTAAAAACCTATTTTAATTTTAATCATGTTTTCACTGCAGGATTTTTAATCACAACTGAATTACATTCAATACATATTTACTATCATTACTTTATTTTTTATTGTACTATATTTACATATTACATTACAATATATTCTAAAAAAAGTTTATAATTATTTGTGAAAAACTTTGTTTTAAAATACATAACCTCGTATAATTTATGTTTAAACGAGCTTTAACAATAAATTAAAAAAAATAAAGCTTCGAGAAATTCCCGAGATTATTTGGGTGTAAGTTATAAACATTCAGCATGCCAATTGTGTATTGTTCCAAGGATCGACAAGTGATTATAAGACCATTAGTTTACAGATGTTTGCAAAGATAACTATTTATAGGTATTCTACATTTTCAAAGCGCGTGCCCTTGAAAAATTTGGAAAAAATCATCAATTTTTAAATTCGTGGTCCTTCATTTACATTGGCTTCTACGGACAGGTTGAGTAACATGGGCATTTCGTACAACGAGCATGTCATAATAGGACTTTAATCGGTGCGAGGGAACACCAACCCTCGACTACTCAGCCAATTCACACAGTCATCAAACTGATTACATCCGGAATTCATAGTTCTGGTGCACGTACACTGTGATTTTATAAGATTTGTTATAAGAAAAATGCGTAATCAAATAGACTTTGTACTTCGTTAGCTAAATTTATTTAATTACATTGTAACTTTTTCTAAAAATCAGTATAATTTAACCATAAAATGGCTAAAAAGTATTCAAACTTCACTAAAAAGTAATTTAATATATTTATCTTTCTTAATATTTCACGGAATTCTCAAAAGATAAGCGAGTACGTACCGATAAGCAAAAACTTGATTAGATTGATATTTAATCGTAAATCAAGGAATCCGAAAATTGCCGAATATAAAAAAAAAACTTTATATTTTACTATTTGCGTTTGTTATGAATAAACTTTAAACTTAAAATTTACTTATATATATGTGTGTGTATAAAATGTTTTGATATATTTTGAGCTAAATACACAATTAAGGCATAAATTAGAAAAATGAAAGAAAAGTTAATAAATATTAATTCAAGTTTAAAAATTTAATCGTACAACTTTTCTAAGAAAATATGAAATTTAAATTAAATTCTTCTAAGATAGGTGTTCATTTATCCGACTTACCCCGTAAATAATATTTTTTATTCTGATTTCTAAAGGAGCAATTGTAAAATAAAAGCGGATTTTTAAAATAATATATCTTAGACGCACTTTAAACGAACAAAATTCTCTTTGAACATGGCAGTACTTTCATTTGCGTAAAAAATGAATGCGAATACATCACATTCCCTATAGTAACTCAATTAATTCTCGAATAGCGAATTAATCCTGCGTATAAATAATTCATACGATATTTTGACGTGTACATGCAGTTTTAAGTGATGAAACTTTGTACATACTTAAGTTGCTGCGCCATGTACATCTAAATATACACAGCTCTCACATTCAAGTATCATGTTCAAGAAACATTGTAGACCTACAAGAATATTGGCCTGGCGTCATTTTAATTCGAAAGGCAGTCTCTCTCTTGATCATTCTGCACATTATACGTAGAGGCGCGTCTGTGTGCGTGTAAAGCCAGAGTACCGGGAGTGTCTCCCCGGACCCACAACGATCTCAGGAGATGTCCCTGATCGTTATATCTCCATCTCTGGAAGAGCGGGCAGTCGGAGCTTCGGCCTAGTAATACGTTCACCCAGTTGGACGCGGGGCGCGTGTGTGTGTGTGTGTGGAGGAAAAAGAGAAATAGAGAAATAAAAATAGCGGGAGGGAAGGGGGTTGCGATCTCTTGCGGCCCTTACACTCCCTACGCCGCGTGCCTCGGATTACTACCTAGACTAGCCGACTCACTCTCGAGGACGCGGGGCAAGAGAGGAAGCGCAGGGAGGTTTCTCGTGTTTCATTTCCTGAGCTCCTATATAACTTTGCGCTCAACTCGACACCAGATTAATAACGGCCCCACCTATCCTATTCTATATATCCCCGAGACCTCGCGCGGAACAACTTCGCTCCGCGCTTGTTGTTGTTGTTGTTGTTGTTGTTGTTTACTCTTCGTCTATCTGTATCTGACTCTCGCGTCACTCGTATTATCTCTCCTTCCCTCTATCTTTTCGCCTTTCCATATCATGCTGCTATAAAGTCTTGTTACAAATTTCATATCTGTGCATTTTACCGATACCTTACATACGTCGATTTCGAATTGCATTGTTTCAGTGGGAGTCCAAGTGCAGCAGAAAATTACATGATAAGGTGCGCTATGGATGTTTCTTTCGCTTTGAATTTGCACGCGAAACGACTTCAGCATTAATCGTGCGGATATAAGTTTCATTTTAATCTTCGAGGCTGTAATTGTGGTTAGGCGGATAAAAGTTCTTAATAGGCAATGTTAAGTACGTGAAAGAAAAAGATTCAAAATATCTTTGTACAAACTATAAATCTCGTTATTCGCTCTACCGAATAAATGCAATTACTCTTTCCACTGAAAGAAGATAGTTTTTACCATAAATCTATATGATTCCATCGTATTTGAATATTATCGACTCTACACCAAGAGAGTTTCAGTTTTCAATACTGGTATCTATAAATTTGACACGAGTTACTATTTACGTTTATTTAAAAAATTGCTATTCGATATTGTTTTTAAAAACGTGACAAGGTTAATGAAAAAGTCTAATCAAGAAAAGGATCTATTCAATAATTATACATTTTTTTAAAATGGCAAGTCACGTTCAAAATATACTTTTTTAAACATTTTTCACAATATGTATTATTACAGACTATCGCACTTATTTCCAACAAGAGTAATGATTTTTTTTTAATCTACAATTTAAATTTAAGCATTAGTTATGGATTCGTCATCTATAATTCCAAATTCGCAAATTGTTAAGTTTCTCAAAAACTAGTAAGACTTGGAACTATTAATTGCCAAGACGCCTAATGAAGGAAACGTCGAGTAAAAGACTTTTCCGGCATCATAATTGATGTTCGCGTAAACCGGCATTTTTTACGCTCAGTGAGAACTAAATCGAAAAATACGATTGTGAGTGTAGTCGCGCTTTAAGAGGGAGGGGGAAGGAAGCAGAAAAGAGAAAAGACAAATGCCAGGGCCATCAGTGCAGAAGGCCATTTCTGCCTCATTGTGGACGCCATTTGCGACTCTTAGATTGCCGGTGAAATATCTTGCGCCGCGATAGAAAAATCGCTAACGTAGGAAACCGGCAAAATAAAAGTAACCGACATTTCTCAGTCACATCGAGTCCCGGGAGTCGCGCGCCGAGACGAGACGCCTCCTCCACTCTTTTGGTCATGCCTTAAGGGCACTGCGTGTTACTATTGTACACGAGCATACAAGATGGAATGGATAGCTCAAAAATTAATCGAATGTTATTTACGAATTGTCCGTTGACTTTATTACCCGTAAAGTTCATTAACTAATTTTAAGTAATCAGCATTCATCGTTCAAAAAGTCGTTCGTCATTCACAAATTTCACAATGTACATGTATGTCGGTTCTCTGTAATGTTTTTACAAATAAATAAGCAATACATGTCCGAATAGATAGAAAAATGTTTGTTTACGCATTCGAGAAAAAAGTTGCGAAATACAGAGGCGTCTTCTTGTAAATAAACCGTCGAATCCGGGGTCGCGGAAGTTCCATTGGGAAGCAGAGGTTGACGATGAAACTGCTGCACTTGCGAATGTCGTGCGTCAGGGAAGCAAAAACCGAAGCGAAGTATAGAGTAGAACTGAAATACGGCTAAGCAGCGCCCGAAAGAAACTTCGAGACATTGATGAAGTCTCTTGTGTTCTCGCGACAAATGTCATCCAATTGTTCGCCAGCAGTTCCTTACCTCCATCAACTGCTGCACCTTCAGTTACTGCACGAGCCGCCCGATTTTGCGTCTATTTTTAAGACACAAGAAGTGACATGATTCGTTACGCAGCCCAAAGAACTGAAGACGGTTTATCTCAGCCTTTTTTATACGTTGGCTTAGAAAACATAGAAATATGCAGGCAACCTCTTCTTGCGTTTTCCATTTTTTATTTTATTTATTTCGCTTGTTAAGCACTACGAGATTATCGTTAAATAAAACGTAATATTAGATACTTTTCTAATTACGATACGTGAAATGGATCAATGCACAGGCTCTTGAAGCAGTTAGTCTCTATTTGTTTTTCCCGCTTATTGCAAGGTTTAAAATTACACTCGCGTTCGCCAATAGCGCGACGCTTCGAACAATCAAATTTAAGTAATAAGATACGAATAAAGCTGAGAACATTATTCCTTCGAAAACAGAATTCGCCCAAGCAGATATTTTATCAAAAGTCACATGTGCTCAATTATAATTTTCTAAGGGAAATAATTGGTTTATAAGCTACAAATAGAAAGTACGATGTTTTCGTAAAGATAAACATCGCCGAAACATTGTAACACTGGTGTACACACAGTTTTGTCTTACAATATTTGTTTCGCTATGTTTAGAATTCATTAATAACAACACATAAGCAAGTTGTTAATAACGGCTAGATAAATACGTGCGTACGCTCGCGTGATATTTTCCTTTCGCGCGACAAAAATTCATCATATGTATATTTAGATCGCGCACCCCGGCAATTTATCGCGGAAATTTCGAGATATTTCGAGTGCATATTTGCAAATCTAAAAGAGTAAAAGCAAGTGGACCGAATTTGCCTCGTAAAATATGCAAATCCGTAAGCTCGAAACACCTAATAAGTTGGATAGAGTGAGAAGAAACGAGGGAAGGGTGGGAGGAAGCTCGAGAGAAGTTGGTAGGAGAGCGTAATCCTGGACGATCAGTGTGCGTTAGATTCAGTCTTAATAGGATGCTCAATGATTAACGAGTACGCGGGCGCGGCGTGCGGTTCTTTCCGTGCGCAACGCGTTTACATCCTTAGCTCCACGTCCAACTCGCGCAGCCTCCGACTCCCCGCATACCTGCATACATGCACACGTGCATGCGTGCGTTCCAGGTGCATTTACCTTTCGGGATTCTTGCTTGCATTCATCCTCCGCTCACCTTCTATTTCTCCGCTTGTCTTCTTGACTTTCGTCCTTTCTCTCTCTCTCTCTCTCTCTCTCTCGCCGTTTCTTCATTTAAAAGAGTATATCTCGGCCGTGTCAAGCCTTCATGTCCGCCTACAATCCCTCAAACTCTGCCCAGGTTTCAGAGGAATTTAAAATGGCGAGCCCTGATAGGGGCTAGTCCTGTAAGTGACGGACATCCATCCTTGGCGTGCGTAGGAGCTGCAACAACAGCAGCTGAGAAAGGACGTTTTAATTCGGCTGCTAGTGGTTGGCGCCACTACAACTGCAGCCGCGAGCGAGAAGAGAAACCAGGAGAGGATAGAGACGGAGACTGATTGAATGCAGAAGCGTTACAACGAGCAGGAGAACTCGCGCTTTTGTTGCTTTTCAAGATTCACATCTGTGTACACGAATGATATAGTATGTGTGAGACATTAATGAAGGAAAGGGTAATTGCGCAGGAAGTAGCAGCCGTCTAGGGTTTCCGTAGGGCCTATCCACGTTTACAATTAAGCCAGAAATGAGATTACAATCTGCGGGATTTGTCAAAAGATTTGCTGCTTTCTTATATTCGCTCGTTCATTAATTTTTGTCTTCGGATAAAAGCTTATAAAGATCGAATTCGAAAAAGCAGCGAGATGAAGAAAATGTAGATGTTGCGGGATGACGGTGATGAATCGGGATCAGATGTTAGAGATTCCTGCTTGTGATCTGCACGTGCTGGAGAATATAAAAGTTAAATTTTAAATCGACGGAAAGTTTGTAAATTATTTCCGAGAAGTTTTTTTGATTACGCAATTCGTTAGATTCCTAGTTATCTCTTTTTGAGGATAGAGAATACTTTTCAAAGAATGAAACGAAGCTACCATTAATCGCTAATTTCCTTCTATCCTCGTCACGCAGCTATACTTCAAGATCGAAATAATTAAGCTCTTATTCGATGAAATATAAATTTAATAAAAAGAGTAAGATGCTTTTGTTACTCTAATCTGTAGATCGACTGGTGCGCGTGGTAAACTAATTAGTTCACTTTCGTACGTAGCGAAAGGACTTAAAGGCATTAAAAGTTTAACGTCATTCTAATTTCAAGAGCTGTAACTTTGTAATTTTGCCGCTGGAATGCTTGTTAGTTATGGAATACAGATAAAACGCGCGCATTTTAGAAGCATCACTTTGAATACGACCTGTAACGCAAAAACAAATTTTTCAAACCGAATTAGATCGCTTATTCGTGTAATGCCTCAATTTTTCACAATCTCGAGCACACAGAATCTCTCAATCAATACACGGCGGGTATAGAGGCGTCGTCTAAAATGAAAACACAGCAGCCTGTCGAAAATATAGATTGATTTCTCAACTCCACGCATATCTATCAATTCGAAAAGAGAGGGAAAAGGAGCTGTCAGAAACCCTTCCTCGTAATCCATAATCTCTTAATTATCCATTCGAAGCTGTTAGGCGCACAATGTCGGCTTTGCTCTCGTTGGTTGCAATATTTGCCCTCCGAGCTCCTACCTCCGCCGAGATTCAAATTGGAGAACGCTGTTCCCGGCCCGGTTGGCGATAGAATCGATCGGCTCGATCCTGGCCGCATGGCGCACAGCTAAGGGAATTTCAAGGTCTAGTCGCCGGAATGACGACCACGACGACGGGGACACGCAACTTTATAAAAAAGAAGGAACCAACCGCGCAAACTCTTCTTCTCTTGCATCGAAAAACGGACAAATGTGCCGTTGCTACCTGGCCGCGTTCCCCTTCTCTCTCACTCTCTCTCTTCCTGACAAGTTCTCTCTCCAGTCTTGCATGCCGGCGCGTTACGTTATTAATGAGGGTTCGGAATTATTTGGGAAATGAAAGAACACGGAGGTTGCCCCATACCGAAATGACAAATGCAAGGAAACAGGGGGGCAATTTGTACGCGCCACAGCAACGACGTATATGCTTTGCTTTGGCTCTCTTTCTTTCTTTCTCGTTTCTGTTCTTTTTTCTTCTCGAGTCTCTCTATCTCTACGTGTCTTGCCTGCTACACCGACTCGGCTCGCTCGGAAAGAGCCTTTCTATATATACGGGGCTGTACGGGCTCGAAAAAATCTGCTTTAATCTACCCGACTATGTATGGAGTGTACACGTATACCGTGAGAGACCGGGTTGTGCGCATCGTTAATGCCGATCATCGGCTTACGATTAAATAATTGCCTTCCCACGATCGCACGCGCGAGCGAATTTCTAGGCCGGGCATTCCTTTTCCACTTTTGTTAACGGCTCTTTATGTTTGTATCGCTCGATTAAGCGAGTATTATTTTCAGCCGATCGAGATAAAAGCGCGGTTATTATAAAAATACGTTTTATGTGGCGCCAATCAGTAAATTCATTTGTAACTCGACTTTGCATTTCAGTAGCCGAAGGATTGAAAATAACCCTAGTAACGCCCGTTAATACTTATACGCATTTCTCGATCAGGTTTATTTACATACTTGAATTTTTATAATAACGATTGATATTAATTCGCTCCATCTTATTCTCCGTGTAAAATATTGTCCTTTTTTCTTTTTTACAGCTTTCTGGTATTAATAATAAAATTACGTGAAATATGATTAGTACAATCAGAAGCGGCGAAAATAATGTTTTTAATTATTCAAAATGAGTTGATCTATCTTTTAACAAATGTGTTTTATAATTAATTATCTATTTTTTATTTCGATCATTAATTGATAAAACATTTAGACTCGATATTTCACTCTAATACTTTATTGATAAATTATATTTATAAATACAATTATTTATATACGTGGTGCATTTTATCGTTACCGATTTGAACCAAAAAATATTTGCGATGAGATTTTATTTAATTTTATTATTTTATTTTATTTATTAACAAAACAGCTTTCGAATTCGTCTTATCAATTTCTTTATTAATATCTTAGGTAAGATAAAAGTGCATAACAAATATTTAATTATTAAAAAGCAATGTGTTTACCGAGGAAATCAATTAGTTAACTACTCGTAAATTAGTCATTAATATTCTATTTAATGTTTCTTTAAACTTTGCTCAGAATTTTCATTATCTACATTTATTTTCTAATTTATTTTTTACCCACAACTTTTATTATCTACATTTGTTCGCAAACTTTTTTGTCGTACATTCAGCATCCCCTTGGATTCGTTTGAAAACGCAAAATATGCGTATATACGTATATTATTTTTGTTCGACGTTACATTGACGCAAGTTCTTTTCATGATGTAATTGATATAATAAGTATAAGTAACGAATGAATATAAAGGCCCTCGTGTGTATGCATCGTAAAAGAGTTTTGAAGACGGAGATTACACGGACTTCGAGTGAAATAACGTCACAGTCAGTCACGTGCATATTTAAGTGACTTTTAAAAAAGCCTTTTTAGGCTAATCAAATAAATTATTCATACTTATCAGAAAGAGGCATGATAAATTCAGCCTGATGGGACTCGGTTCAATGAAATTGCGATCTCTTCGGTCGCGACCACCGAGTCAAGAGGCTAGGCAAACGCGAAGTACGACTCGACAGGGGAAGAGAATTTTTTCCATCACGGTGAATGCGATGCATTCATCAAGCACCGCGGGCGCCTGACGTCTCAATCCACGATTACCTACGCACTAGGCCCGTGCCGCAGACGCCTACACATCGGCTATGTAGCCACTAAATGCCTAACATGCACGCTCCGTCTTTTGTTGGGAGCAATTGCAGGCGCTTGTATCCTTCCTAACAATGAGCATCATTGAAACTGACGAATTGGTTTTCGGCCTTGACGCGAAACCCCGTTATACGAATTTAATGGAAACATCGCTGATTCGTTCATAACTCTATATCGTAAAATTTTGAAATACGCGCAGCCATTATTATCGGAATTACGCTGGTGCTTTAATTGAAAAATTATTGAAAATATGATAAATTTGCGAAGCTACGATAATAAAAATTCCGATTTATCTGATGAATAGCTATTGTCGATGAATCAGCTTCTAAAATTTTAATATTTTATTTTAAGTAAAAGAATAAGGAAAATTGCTGTCTTGCGTTACTCTCAATGACTATTAGTCCATTTGTAGAAAGTGCGAGAAATGGCTTTCTTTTACGCAGCAGTGTGTCCCTTTTAAGAAAATATTTAGAGAAATGATTCTTATTACTTATTGCATAAAGCGCTATTAAATATTATCTGTTTCATTACTTATATTTAATATTTAATATATATTATATTTAGCGCGTCATACATAATACGTACCCGTATATTATTCATTACGTCTTTGGTTTTATTTAATCAAATGAATTGGAAAGTACCGCTTCTAATTCATTACTGCTTCGGTACACCGATGTTAGTATAATTAATTTCTACATTCTTGTGTTTTTATAAAAAAGGAAAAATGTACGACCGTAACCACGTTGGAAACCATGATGAATTTTACTCACACCTTATGTAAATATTCTTTAAGTAAAAAGTTAACGGGTTATTAGGTTTTAACTACGTTCATTAAATGTACGCGTGCATAATTGTGTTTAAAAATTTATTTATACATAGTTTTTCTTATCTTTAATGTGCATCAGAAATCTTATAAAAGTTTGTGCAATAATTCTCAAATTATAATACAATATCAGAGAGTAACATTTTATATTTTGCACAAGTTTATAAAGAAAGTTTAAATCTTATATTTATTATAATTATTAAATTTTCTCGTGCTATATTTGTACTTTTACATAAAATTAACAACTTAAACAAAAAATTCATAGACAAAGAATAACAAAGTCAATTATAATAAAAAATAAAACAAAGTTAAGAAATTAATGAAGGACTAAATAAACTTTCGAAGTCGAATTCGCCGTTAAAGACAAAAACACGAAAGAGCAACCCTTACATATTTACATAAACAATCGAGGGAAGAATCAAAGATCGGCAAGGATCGATTGACCAACAGATAAGAAGCAAGTGGTGAATGCAGTGAGTCATTAACGAGCTTCTGTAACTCTCGCACGCGTGTCTTAATGGCCAGTTAATGAGTCCTAGACAGGCCGCATAAAAACCTGCGATATGCCATAAGTGAAAAGAGAGATAGAGAGAGAGAGAGATAGAGACCCACGCATAGTAGAAGCAGAAGTCAGAGTCCAACCAAGGCTCCTGCGGCTCTCGAGACATTGGCTCGTGGGTGTCGGACTTTCACTGCAACCCGAACCTTGTCTAAGGAGGTGATTGGTTAACGCAGGGCTCCACCCAAAATCCATTAGCGGCGGCGGTGGTAGCAGCAGCCAAAACGTAGAAACGTGCGGAGCATTAATTTGAAAAAGAGTCGAGATGGAAAGCAAGCGAGTTCGCGCCATTTGTACGATCGACGAGCGACTGCGGGAGACGCGCGATGTCTTAGAAAAATAGAGGACTAGTCTCCCGTCTCTTCTTTTATAAGCGTAGCCTTAATTACGCGGGGCTACCTCGAGGTGTGGTGGAGGAATAAAAATTACGCGTGTCAATCACGCGGCTCATCTCCTCGGATTTATCGATACACGGCTAGCCTCGCTTGGTCGAGCCGCTCCCGTTCTTTTCCCTCTTTACGGCGCAGCCCCGTGCATTGATATCGCGATTACTTTTATCCCCAACCTATTTATTTTCGATCACCGGAGATCCAAGGCTTGGAGTCTGCGGCAGCGGCGGTCGGTCAGTGGGAAGAGAGATTCTAAACAGGTGAAATTCTGAGAAAGAAGTTTTGCGATGAGGCTCATTTCTTTTAAAACAATTAAGTGGTCTGCGGACGTGGATCCTCTTGCACACTATTAATTTACTTAAGGGCTCCGTGTCTGCTTGGATGTATCCTTTTAACTCTTGAGTTGTGCTTTGCTTTTTAAAGAACTAACTGATTATGTTAAATTCTTAGCCATTTGAATACTTACTTTTAACATTCCTTATTTCTAAATTAAATATTTTAGTATAAATTAAAATTAACCTGCGTATAACTGTTTCAGTTTTGAAGGTGACTTGAAAATTAAGCATGCATTGTAGTAATTAAAATTAATTTGAGTAACTCCAGGTATTTAAATAAAATTTATTATGTACTTCAAAAATAGCTATTATCTGTTGCCAAATTGTACTATCTTATCTGAAATATTTACTTAAATTATATATTAAAATAGGTTACATCGTTTTAAAAGTCACACAATAATTTATTAACTAACCCTCTCTAGTAGTCTTTAATAATAATCTATTTTCTTTGACTGCAGGAAAAAATGATAAATTATCTGAAATGATCTTTTGAACGTTATGATTACTTGAACATAACAGACAATATATTTAAATAAGGTAACGGAACAAAAATGCTTATACCGTTTACGTTTTAACATTATAATTGAATCAAAAGAATTTTTAAACAAATTATTCTATACTTTTGATCAAAAATATTAGATGTATAAATTTATCTATACAAAATTTTTCATATTAATCTATTTCGTGTACTTTCACCGATATTTTATTATTAATAATATACTAATTTACTTCTTAAGATACACAATACAAAACAATTTAGCAATTAAAATTACACAATCTAAAATTATTAATAATTATTTGATGCCGCGAACAAATAAAGCGTCCTAAAATAATATATCTTTTGTGACTAGTATATTAGATTCAATATTCGATGAATTAATTTTTCAAAATAAGATCATAATTTGAATATATTGCGATAGATGCGAGCAAATTTTTATAGAACTTATTTTTCTATTTATATAGTGCGTGATATACTTTATAATAAAATACTTTACAATTGTTAGTTTTCACGGTAACTGAATGTTTTACAGAAAATATATATTAGACTGTTCTAATAGATAGACGTTTAAAAGATTGTGTCTTACTGATCCCTTCCGTAACTACTGCGAGATTATTGTAGCACTTTTCATTCTTATTTGCTTAAGAAAACAGTTCCTGCAAGCTTAGCATACCGTATAAGCATATGTGAGAATAAGCAAGTAACATGTGCAGTTGTCAAAAGGTCTAATGTAAAGATTTATTGCTTATAAGCGGAATCGTGAAAAAGTATCAAAAGCGCGTTTTTTTCCCATTTGAAATCGCGATGAAGAGAGAGAAACACAAGGGGAATCAACTGTTAAGCGAATGGATTTGGATGCGAAATCAGGTAAAGGGACGTAAAAGAGAACCCTTAGAGAGTAAGCCAGAGTGAGAGAGAGAGAAAGAGAAGGTGACAGAGAAGTAACGAAAAGAAGAAGAAGGAGAACACTGATAAATAACCCGCTATTTCTCTTTGTGCTCCCCGGCGAGAGCACAAACACAGGGCGGCGGCGACGGCGATGGTGCTCCCTGTTTTCAGTGTAGTGTACGAGTAGCTACGTAAACCATGCTTCCCGTCTCTTTCCTTCCCTTTTTTCTCTCTGCTCCCTTTTTCTATCCTTATCCGACTTTTCTTTCTCTCGTTACGCTTGTTCCAGGCTCGAGTTTTCTTCTACGCCCATTTCAACTTTTTTTGTCTAGATACACATTTTCTCTTGCTTCCAATATATACCTTTATCTCATTCTCATTTTAGCTCTTTCGTTTTCTTCTTGACGTTCCTTCTTCGTCTGCGTAGTGCCGCGCATCCGTCTCTTTCAGCATTTGTTCTTGTTTTCCTCTTCTTTGTCGTGACTTTTCACCTTATTATTTTCCCCACCGATCTCCTCTGCCCCTCATGTATTGGAGCGGGCGTTTCTCCGAGTGTTGGCTAACTTTTCTCCATTATCACTTATCATTCAGTGATGATTCGTGGCATGCGAAAAGGGATAATGAGAATGAGGAGGAAGAAATACCGGTGCGCAATGGATTCATCGTGCCGGCCGAGGGGAGAGCGTTGGCCGCTTGATCGATCGAGCCCTCGGGACAGATACGATGACTCGAAAGAGTTTCATATCCTTGCAACGTGAGTGACCTTTATCTTCGGGGTTGCCGCAGACCTCACGAGACCTCAGACCTCTTCGGCTTGGCTTTTGCAAACGTCGGTCAACTTTTTGATGCTACCTTTTTTTATTGTTTTAGGAAATCCTCTGAGTTATCGAGAAACTTGGTTGAAAAATATTTATTATGGGTACTTTGGATCGAAATTACTTGATATTTAGTGTTTTTTCCTAGAAGATTTAACATTTGTTTTCGGAAAGATTTAATCATTCCTATAAATGTCATATTCCATGCTTATTGAAAGTCATTGTTGATTTACATAAGCTATTGCCTTCGTAAAATAAAATTTCTAATGAAATTTTAATAGATAGTTGAGACGATGTACCTAAAAATTAAAACTTTAAATTATACTCTTTCATCTATCATATGGACTTTTATTTTTTCAAGCTACATTTCAAAGATATTCAATTGCACGAATTTGAATCATTGCTTCTTTTGTTCTATTTTATCCTATTTTTGTCGTTGACAGTGACTTCATTTGAGATCTAAATCGAAGAAATCGATTTCCGCTAGACTTTAAATCTTGTGAATTAAGTACTTTCCTGATAAATACATCTCCTTCGTTTTTTTCAACTTCAGTTATTATATTTTAAAAATAAGTTAAAAAACTATTTCTTACTCTTAAATTGACGATTTATCACCTTTTTTACTCATTTAAGGGGTCGCTTTTAATAGCGCATATCGATTTAAATATTTAAAACGAGACGTTCTCTAGGTTAAAATAAAATTGAAAAAAACTCGTACTACTATTATTATTATAAAAAAAAAACTAATATAGTATGGATACATTTAAATATTTCACGTATCCAATTAAAAGCCCTTATTTAATAAGCGCATTTATAGCTGCTGGAGTCTCGGTGAGCCAAAAAAAAATAATAAAATTGTGTATCGCGCAAATTTAATGTATAAACAAGTATTAATACAACCACCATTCGAATATATTCTTCTTCATCTATTGCGAAAGCCAGAGCTTTGTACATCTTGCACCGAATAAATCACTTTGCGTATTTTTTTCAATGCGACGCAGGATCAACTCGTTTTTTTCCCTCAACAACGACAGGACGTATGCACTGGCTTTATGTCCCCGTTATAACATTGAATTATAATTGAAACTTCCGTGGGACGGATCCTTTGTTGAAAAATAAACGCGTAGCTTCGTTTGGCGCGATGTTGAACAACGGCCTCGCGCAACACGCCTGAAAGTCAAAACAGCGGCACAAAGTTTTTGGAAGAGAAGTAAAGAAAGACAGATAGAGAGAGAGAGAGAGAGAGAGAGAGAGTTAGAGGAAAAGGGACGGAACAGGAGGGGAGAGAGAAGGAAGACTAATAATCCAGCAATAATGTAAGCATAATAAATGAGGGGGCATTAGCGGGGCCGCGAGGTAGACCGACTCATATTTTTGGTGCCGCGGTGGCGCTGACTTTGACGGTAGCATTACTCCAAAGTGCGTTACATATTACCGGAACCACGCAAGCGCCAACACACGTACAACGCCTCTGGTGCACAAGCTCCACGTACCCGCTAAATGCGTACTATACGTATAAATTTACACGTGCGCATTGTGCGTTGCGCGTCTTTTCCGAACTTGATTCATTACGCGTTGTTCGGAATTATATTTAGTTCAGCTTAGACCTTACAAGATGGATGGACAAACTCTACTTGGCATCGTGACTCGCCTCGCCATGTAATGGTTACATTGGTTTGATTAGCGCACGTAATAAGATCTTTGCGTGCTAAAAATGAATTATGCCGATGTGCCAGCTTTCGTATAACTGAACATTTGTAAAATGCGCGACTCCGTGTGAACTTACCGCCGCCGATAATTTCATTTTAACTTGTGAATAAGATCATTGATTTGGGAAAACGACGAAGCCTTTATTTTATATTTTTTACGCTATAGATTTTCTCAGGATTTTACTTTAATCGAATAAACTTGTGTCGTGAAAGAATTTGCTATATTAAATTATAAAATCTAAATAGTTCTCTAAAAAATTCATTAAAAATACAAATTTTGAGCTTCGGAAGATACTTTCGAATATTTGTGAATTTTACGGCTAAATATATGTAAATATTTTCCTTAAATATAATAAAAAATTTTAATTATTTTATTGTACTAAATGTATACGTACGAAACAGTCTACTTTGTATGTACATTGAAATTTTTTAAGCAGATTACAACAAAAAATATCACGAGAGTTCATCCAAATAATATTAAACATATAAATATTTATTTCTCTTTTAAAGCGCGTTTATTAACGTTTCGGTAATTGAATTTTTATTCTATAGCGTATAAAAATAAAATAGATCATTTTTAATACAAAATTACAATAATTAAACGTATTCCATAGTTTTATATTGTATTCTGCTCTTATATTTAAAGAGAAGTACATGAAAGCACAATGAATTCGTATTATGAGAAAAGAAAAATAATTATCAAATAGAAATTTTGATGTCAGACTTGTAGAATTCTTGAATGATCTTGGAACTTAACGATCGTCACGAGGTGGTGACGCATAAGTTGCAAAGCGCACAAGAATACATTATTTTTCATTAACACCAAAGAATTTTTCATAAAATATGAACCCTACGCATTATAATACTCATTTTACAAGACTAATGTCGTAAAGTAGGCAGTTCGTGTGAACTTTTCAAGTCGAGGCGTGCATTACTTTCATCAGTGTCGGCACATGCATCTTCGCGTACGGACGTGCGGAAAACTCGTCATACGAGATTATGAAACTAATTTCTCTAGTCTATCTAGGCGCGTCGTCTGAATTCGGCAAACAAATCGCGTAATATTAAATTCACTACTGCATTCACGACTAAAGTCGTCCGATAATTAATTAAATTCCATTAGCCGTAAGGTCTCTAATTGAGCTATACATTTAAAATGACTTCAAGTATGGAAATAAGTAAAAATTAATTAATAAAGATCTGAAAACAGATAAAATTTATGAATTCTTAGCTTGAGTAAAATATCATCAAATTCATGTACATCTCAAAGTGTCCAATCTATAAAGTGACATCGAATTCATAACGTACAGCTAATAATTTTTTAAAATAAATTTCATATCAAATTCTTCCATATTTCACATTATGCTTTAATTAATATATACCTTATTAATTTGAATAATGTTTAAATAGAACAACGCTCATAAAAACTAAATCCCGCGTTTAAAATTAAAAGTTTTTCAAATACTGTATAACACAATATCCAAAATGCTAAATAAATATATTGCGTCGTTAGAATAATGTTTCATTTTTCTTAAGGTTACACAATAGCAGATAATGCTTTTACATAATTCCCGTAGATAGATGTTACGGGACTTATTTATTTACTGCATTTCGTATAATTTATACTAACAAATTAATAAAGCCATTACATAATAAATTTAATTAATCTGAGATGAATTAATTTATTATCAATAGCCGTATCAGATAAAGCCTTAATGAGCAAATAAATTTAATTAAATAAGATCATAAATTAAATATCTAAAGGCAGAGTGATTTATTAAAAGTATATTTTAAAGAGAATTTTACAAAATTAAAGATTACCATATTTTACACTGTTGATTTGATAGCAGATATAAATATAATAATTCGAATTCAATATTTTACGCTATAAATATCTGCACATGTATTATAATCCGTGATAATATAGAGGTTTTTTTGTGGAAATATGATATTTTCATAAATAATGTTTGGGTGACAAAAAAAATTAAGAAATTAAGTGGCACTAATAAAAATCGCGATACTGTCAACTGGTAACCCAAAAAGATTTATTCAAAGTTTTCCTTTCGATATGATTCTCCGTGAAGACAGATTTATAGTTAACTTCAATTACGTTGAAGCAGGTGAAATAATTTTTATTTAATGCATTTGCGCGAATCATAAATGCTTAATTATGTTTTATAGAATAATAGATAAAAGCTTTCTATTTTTAAATTTTATTATATTTCAATATAATATATATAATCAAGTGATGTCTATAATAGGAAATTTTTTTCTGATATATCTGTTATATATATATATATATATATATATAAATAAATTAATAAGGAAAATATAATCTATCAATCAATTTTATTTAATTTCATTTATTCACAGAACATTTACTTGATTATAATTTCGATTTCTGAAAATAGAATTTTAATTATTTACATATGAAATTATATTGCTATTTATGCGGACTATTTATGCGGTTTTATAAAGAGTATATATGAAATTAGTTTAAAATGAAAAGTTACTTTTTTATCAGGATTAAATTTTTATAATGAATAGCACATACAGTAGTAATTTATTTATATTACAACAAAATTGCAATATTATTGTGATATAAATTAAAGTAATTTTATGCCAACTAACTTAACTTGAATTAATTTTTCACTAAAAAATAATAATACTTAAAGCAGATGTTTTTTAAAATGCATATGCATTTTTCAATAAAATATTCAAAGTGAATTTTTTATAATTACATAACTTATAACATTTTAATCAAGATTTGTTCTAACCGTTACTGCGACAATTCTAAATACGGCGGTGTTAAACGAGGAGTTGTCAGGAACGGCAAAGGAGTAACTGATGGAAAGTGATAACGTAATCAGGTGATAATGTACCCGCTATATCTCATGGCTGGAATCGAAACTGAGTTGCAGAGCTGGGATGAAAGCACCACTATAGAAGCTAATGTAAACCTTAACGAATAAATAATAATTTGAATTAGTAAATAACTAATTCAAAATTTTAAGGGGGTTGTTCATTACTACCAAATCACTTTTTTATTCTGATACACTTCTAAAAAAACAATAAAAAATTATAAGGTGTATCGCGTCATACAAAAAAAAAATCAGTGAGTACCTTTAAAATTTGAATTGGGTGTTATACTAAAGGTTAATATCGAGAATTATTTCAAATACTTCCTTTTATTCGATTTCAAAATTCATCCAATGCATAGCAGAGCATTTGTCGAGCGGAACTGCCTTTGTGATTCATGAAAGTCAGATTTTCTACTTTCGTAAACGAATGAAAATAGGTATACGCGGCCCAACAAGGTCTTACGCTTATTGAAAGTGCAGTTTAAATCGAAAGTTGGATCGCAAGCATAAACGAGCCTCTAAAACCATATCGCATTCAATGCAACAACAACAGCCTGACAATAAATAAAAATCGCAGCTTTATAATTGCGCGAGGAAAGCCGGGGGAGATAAAACGAGCTCGATCAAGTCAAGTGCACAAATTCCCGCGAGCGCAGCCCGGATTGGAAGTTCGGCTGAACGAAACTCGCTGCCCGGGCGTCTGCTGAAATCATTGAAACGAAGCCGCCGCGGGTCATCGAACAGTGAAAAGCCAAAAACGGAAAAAGAGCGGCGAGAGGGGGAGCAGGGATTCTCGCGCCGCGCGTATAACGAGAGTCGGAGCGCATTGGAGGAGTTGGCGCGAGGTCACACGGGGGAAACGTGTAATAATGTGTAATTCAAATGAGTTACGCTCGGTATCGCACTCCTGGGAAGTAGGTGCTAAGCGCTCGAATATGCTGATAGGGGCCGCCGAGCCCCGCGCAAATCGCGAAAGAGCGGCACCGGGCGTGTAATATACCGGGAAGCCCAACAGGGTGATGAGCTCTGCGCCCGCGCCCATCATGATCCCGGCGTGAGCTGCACCCATGCGTCCTTTGCGTTTATTGCCGATGCTCGTGTAATTTCGGGGACGCTGCTCACCTTCCAATTGCCTCGTTTCGAGCAAATGAAAAGTGTCGGACGTAAGTTGGAGGCGACGATTCGCTGCCGATTACCGATCGCGCAGCTCGTTAACGGGTCTATCGCGTACACGTCCATGCCTCGGAGCTTCAATTATTTAAATCGAAGCAAAGCCGTCTTCGACTCCTATGCGAAGTAGAGGTTGGCAGAATTGCTCGGCGGATTGTGCGAATGTCGGATTTGATTTACTTGCCCTGTAAGCACTTTTACGTACGATCGTCTCCTGTAAAAGCGTGAACATTGAATAGTTTTTTCAGATTTTCATCAAGTTAACGAGTAAGTCGTAACATCTGCTGGTATTATTACAATTAAAGTCACTGTCGCCTCGCGAAAGAAATTTAAACAATTCATCCAATATTCGCAAATGAAATTCACGAAAGTTTTGAGCTTTCAAAAATCAATCTATTTCTGATAAAGAATTATGATTTTTCGATATTTCATAAATAAGAATACATATCATGTGCGATGAATTAATTTTAAAGCAAAGCTTTCTAGAAATTTATAAAATTTTTAAAATTTATCGCCGTAAAATTATTAAGCAAATTTTTGTATATAATAATAATGAACTCTTAATTCAATTTTAGATAAGTTTAAGAAGATCTATTCTATCCTTTCACCTAATATATATTATCATACCATATATCATTGAAAAATTGTTTAAAGTTATACGTAATTATGCATTTGTCTATAAATATAGATGATATTAGATATTAGAGTATTTTTTAATTTTGCAGTAATGTTAAATTAGATAAATAAAATATAAAAATTATTTATCCGACATTTCTAAATAAAATACATAGTTGCCAAATAAAAACAGTTCCTAAAATTAGTAGTTAAAAAACGGTGTTGTTTATTTTTATAAATGAGATTGAAGATGTGATTCTGAAAGTTTAAGATTTTATGAATCTTTCATGAGGAAATATGAATTGCTGCACACTTTGGTTGACGATATAAATAAATCCATTCAAAAGTTAACAAGATAGAAATGAAGCAAATAAAAGTTTTAAAGAGAAACTCTATGTCTGGCTTTATCTTTTCAGACACAAAATCAACAAGTTTGAAAATTCTGATGTAAACTTAACAATATTATACTTCAAAAGAGTTTTTCAATAAAGAAACTCGACTTCTTCAAAATAACTTCTAAAAATATCAAGTTCCCAATGTTACACTAAAATTTTTAATAAACATACCATTGATAAATGTATTTAAAAAAATTTACCAAGATTAAAATTACTCATCCTACGTCCATTTCAATTATTTACAAATACTGCATTGAATTTTTAAGAAAAATTGTTGTTTTATTACTGTAAATACTTGTATAACTCAATTTTTATTCACTATTTTAAATAAACAATAAGATTCGTTTTATTTACTTATCAATCGAATAAGTGGAATCTTAAATAATTAATAAAACAAGTAAAATGAAAGTTAAATTTTACATATAAATTAATATTTCCATGAAATGATTCTTTACGTAACGCTATAAACGATGTAATTTTTCTCACGTTTAAGTGTGAAAGTATAAGCATCGCCGCTGCAGAGACTTAGTACGATCGATCAAAAGTCTGTGTTTTCAAAGTTTCCGCCTTCTGAGATTAACCATCAAACGAGATCCTCGGGAAAAGCGCGGAAAGCGATTTCTCCAGGTTTTAGGGTGGTTTCCTATGGCTCCCAAGCGCCTCGCATTTCTAATCGTACCTCATTACAACGCCCTTCTTCTCTGCCACGTCTAGCTAATTGCTTTATCCTAATCTTCTTCAAACTTTCTAAAACATCAAGAGAAACTGCACTGGCACCTTTACTTCAGTTTTTGTTTTTTTTCTATTATTTTTTATTCTATCATTCTCTCTCTCTCCTCTCTCTCTCATATTAGTTTCTTAAACGATCAATCGTTTTATTTTAATTTAATATTTCATTATTATTATATGTACAATTATTATAAAAATATTATAAATATGCTTTATTACTTTTAAAAAATTTTATAAAGCATATATAAAAAAATAAGACACTATGTTCAAAGTTAAATAAATTTATTTTACACATATTTTAAAAATTTTTTTATTTTATATTGCTATTCATAAATTTTATATTTTAATCAATATCCAACCCTAAATAATTCTTGTTTATATATAAGAAATCATAAAAAAGATAAAGATCAAATTTTTATTCCTAAAATTTGTCGAAAGATCTAAAATTTATTTTTTATTAAAATAGCACATATTAATTTTGATATTACTTAAATAAGCAAAATGAATAATATTTTATGAACTATTGTATGAAAATATATATTTATATACTTTTATATTTATGCATTTATTATTTTAAAAAATGATTATTTGTATTTATTGTGTATATTTTTATTGTTTGCAACCATGACTCCATTTTATGCAGTATATTTCTTCTTACTGATAATTATATTAATATCAATTTTTAGTGTATAAATTATATGATAGTATAAAAATAATATTTATAAAATGATTGTATAATTAGTGCATGTATAATGATTGATAATGAGATATATGAATTGTCAGATGATATATAACATATAACACATATATGTAACATATATATAATAAAACCATTACATTATTTCTATATAAATATTAATTTATTGTCCTACAAATGAAATTAAAATAAAAGTTCGACGTTAAATTTTACGATGTATCGATAATTATAAGTTTTTTGACTTTATAATAATGTTATTTTATGATAATATTTTATAATTATTAAGTAACAAATTAAATAACAAAGAAATATGTATAATTTTTTAGATAAAATCTGCATTTATGAAATTATAAAAACTCTGAATAATATGCAGTGCATCTATTGACTTATTTTCGTATCTAATGAGTTTACGATTCGATATTTATATTAATGCACTTATGTAAAAAAATTCGACGCTTAAATGAGCACCAAGATATAGTTTACGTTACAGTTCTGCATAAATACCAGTAAAATCATTTTTATTTCTTCATCACCTAAATATACAGTTTGAAATAAATTTAATGATTATAAAATATTTACGTACTGTGTTTATATGCATACTAATTTTCTATTCAATTTTTTAACTTTTAGTTTTTAGAAACAATAGTTTTATTGAAGCATAATTCAAGATGCTCAGAAATATTTTGTTATAACTATTTTTTAATTTATCAGTCGTTTATTATCTCATTTAAATTAATTTAAAGTCTATACAATTTTTAAATTTTCTATTTATTTTTTAATAAAAAGTCTAAAGTATGTCTAACATTATTGTTGTACCATTAGAATTATAATTTTTTTATTTGTTTATCAAATGAAGAATATTTATTTTCTTTGCTATTTTCTATTTATATATGTTTATTACGATACATACAAGTTATTCGATTGAATGCATTCTTTTAACTACTTTATCTTGATAAATTATTATGATGCGAAACACTGTAATATAACTATTACTTAGTCTAATATCTTTTTATCTCCAATATACATTGGTAAAATTGATTTTAGCGATAAATATTACAGAATATCGTATTTTTTACGTAAATGATCCGTAAAAATACTTTAAAGTCTAAAAAATTCCTTAGTATCAAAATATTTAGTTTATATGCAAGGGTTACAACGAATGAATTGCATTAATTTGGCAATTACCTTTAGCAGCGATAATTTTGAAATAGCAGGAATAATGAAATTATCCATTGCAATTATATATTATATTGGATAAATTATAGCGCTCAAAAGATTAATTTAATTTCTCAGAGAGTATTGATTTATATAATTTCTATAATTGATTATTTGAAAAATAATTTGAAAAATTCTCATTTAAAAACAATAACTGTATCGATGATTACTAATGTATTAAAGTAAGAAATATAACTGTCTATTTCACGCAAAGTAAATATTGATAACAAGTTGGTTTGGACGTATAAAAGGATGCGCACAATAAATCTACACTTTCACTTAAGATTATGACCGATACAGCAGTCACGGTGTTGTAAATTAATTATATTAATCACCCTAAATTAGTCTAGGAGTGACCACATGTTTGTTAAAATAAATACGTCATGTATACTATATTTTACTTCGAATTATCTAACTGAACTCATAAATTTAAAGCACATTTATGTAGCCAGAGCTGAACTTTTTGTCCATAATACTTTCATAGCGGAAGTGGGTCATTACGAGATGGCTGAAGTAAAATTGGAACAATGGGTCACTAAGTTAGCAGAGACATGACGTTTCGGTATCTTTAATCGTGTAAAGTAAATGCAAAGTGTAAAAGTTACTCCGCCGCTTGGCTGCCGTGATGTGACTTTCGTCATTCGCATATTTCAGGGAGGAACGATTTAAGAGGAGCTAAAATCAGTGGTAAATGCTAACGGCAGTGTTTGTGCCACTATCTAGATCGAGCTCGTTAACCAAGAGACTTAGAAAACGTCGCGGTTACGGGATGTACCTCCATTAGTGGGGCTCCTGCAGGCGCGAACGTAGCGCGTGACGCCTCAAAAGTAAAGATGCGGAATGAGTCGGAAATTTCCCTAATTATGATCAGCTATTAATCCAACGAGACGTTATTATTTTAACGCCGAGATCAGACTGCCAGGGGCGACGATGGTGGCGACGCTCGACTAATTTGCCTCCCGCGAAATCGATTGCTCGCTTCGCGTTCCTGCGCGCGCTCTCATAAATAATCGGAGCCATACTACCTTTATAGAATGAAAAATAGTGCCTCCCATCCATCCTCCTCTTTTCGGTTTATGACTCTTTTTTACCTACGAGGGCTTTTTATTAATTTATTCACGCTTAAATTAATGTTTGCGTTACTAGCTGCTCTGACGGGAAAAAATGATTCTGATGAGCGTCCATTAAACGTCGATCAATGTTTGAAAATACGTCAAACTTGTGTTACACAGTAGTGTATCGTAATTTGTATTTATGCAGTCTAAAAGAAAGGTATTGGGGAAGTATTAAGAAATAGCGACGAATTAAGTTTTTTCATTCGTGAAATATGAAGCGATATAATAACACGTATCGTGATAATAATAAATGCATAAGAATAATTATTGTATTGAACGTACATAATTTTTGTTGTACACGAGTATCTGTATTTAAAGTGAATGATAATAATTACTCGAAATCTCATTCATCGTTTGAAATCTATTATTTTACAAAGTAGAGATCGTAATCTTCAATGTATCATTCGACTACATGCTATAAAATCTATCGGAACTTTTTAATGAGAATTAATTATTTTTATTATACACTTTTATATATTACTAGTTTTCATTGCATATTAATTAAGTTCTATCAAGTATAAATTTTCACAATTCAAATTAATTATTTGAATTATTAATTTTTAATTAGAGTAATCATTTTTATTTTTTATTACAAATCAATTAATATGTATATTATAAGTTAAATTTATTAATATTTAATTATTATTGTTAATTAATTCCATTAATTTAATTCTTTTATTAAAAATCATTAAATTCTATTGTTTTTAGTTTCTTTTATTAAAATAAGTTATTTTAAAATTTTAGATAAGAATCAGATTATTGAAAGTAAGATATTTAAAAATTTTATATTTAATTTTTACTGATTTTTATTATATTCCTTTTTTCATTTAATTTTTAATTAATATTCTTAATTTGCGTATAATATTAAATTTTTATTATATTAACAAGTATTCTTCATTTACGTATTTATATTTAATTATCATTTAAATAAGTATTTGCACAATTGAACATTTAATTTTTTTACTTTTAGGATTTATAAAAAATAAATTTTTTATTATTTTCATTAAGATTTTAATAATTATTATTTTTTATTAATTATTTATAATTTTTTTATATTAGTTTTAAATTTTATTCAAACATCATTATCGTTATATCTTTCTAGTTAGTTTTTTTGAGAATTAATTATCTTTATTATTTCATCTAAATTTTATTCAGAATCAGTTTTTACTTTATTATTTATACTTCAATTATTTATATAATTATTATTTTATTTTATTAGAAATCATTTTTATCATTTTTATCCATTTTTTTCGTTAATTAACTTTATTATTTTGCTATTTATATTTCACAATAAGTAAAAATATGTATAAACTTAAATACATAAATTCTGAAAATTTTAAATATTTATATTTAACGTATGATCATATATCGTCAGTTCTATCATTTACATACAATTTTTATTGAGCATATATTTCATTTATATTAATTAATTTTTATTTAATTAAAATCAATTTCTTTTAATTCAGAATAATTTATGCTTATAATTTTTATATAATTATTATAAATATTTTTTGAAAATTCATAATTTTTAATATTTTGATTTGTGTTATTATTCAGAAGTATTTATATTTTTATTGTTTAATTCATATTCATTTAAAAATTAATTATGCTTATTATAACGTTTAAATTACTTTTTACTAATAACTATGTTTTTATATTTTATTAAATTTATTCAAAATTAATTATTGTTACTTTTATATATAATTTTCGTAAATCAGTTATTATTATTATTATATAAGTTTATTTCTATCAAGTATTAACATCATTTTATTTTTTTATCAAAATTTTATTAAAAAATAATTATATTTGTCATTTTTGTTTATTTTTATTAAGAATTAATCTTGTTGTTCTTAAAAATGTATAGATTTTTAAATGACGTATGTTTATTATTATATTTTAATTTTTCTTCGTATATTAATTAAATGTATAGATGAGTATTCAAAATTATTATTTACATTCAAATATTAATTAAAATTAATTTTCTTTACATTTTATATATATTTTTTATACATAATAAATATTATCATTACCCTTATATTTAATTTTTATTACAGATTATTTATTAATATTATTTATATGAATTATAAATAGAAACTAAATTATTTTGTTCATTTTTAATTCGAGATTATTATTATATTATTTTAAATTCATATTTAATTTTAATTAATATTTTTATAACTTATATTCAGTTTTTATATACAATTATTAATTGTTATTACTTTAATTTCGTTTTTATTTGGAAATAAATATTTTTAATATTTTATAGATAATTATAAATATAAATTTTTATGAAAAATAAATTTATTATGCATATATTTTTTACTAATAATTAAAATTTTTTAACAAAATATAATGATAACGATAATTTGTTGTTTTTTTTATTTAAGTATTATTAAGAATAAATAATTTATATTGTTTTTATATGTAATTGTCATTGTAAATTAGATTATTTTAATTTTTATATATAATACTAAACATATATTAAGTTCGATTAATATTGTTATTTACTTTGATTGAGAAATAATTTTATTTATTATTTTATGTAGTATATTTATCAAATTATAAATTTTGTTAAGAATTAATAATGTTTTTTATATTACATTTATTAGTGATTATAAAATTATCATTTTCATACTTTATATTTAATTTTAATTCAGAATGTATTTTTTCATCCTCTTTATTTTAAATACTATTTTTAATAATTGAAATTATTATTTTTGGTATTTTTATAAAATTACGTTTTTTATTTTATAAATTTTCAGTACAAAATAAATTATTTTTTGCAAATTAACAAATTTTGTAAATTTATGTTTAAATTTTTTTTGAGAAATCATTATTACTATCATATAATATTTACATGAAATACAAAATTAATTATTTTTTTTTATTTTCTGAACAATTTCGAATATAAAAAATTTTTTAATGGATTATTCTATATCAATAAAAATAACTATATAAAAATTGAGAATGTAATATTTATACATTTTTTAAAGTACAGATAGTTATAGTAGAATTAATAAGTATTTTTTACTTCATTTTATTAAAAAAAGAAATTGTTTTTAAATAATATAGTAACTTGTTTTATTTATTAATATTAAAAATTATAAATATTGATCAATAAAGTAAAAATATATAGTTCTTTTTTTAATTAGTCGAAGAACTTTGTTCTTTACAGTAGAGTTAATATTGAATAATTTTTCAAAAATGTAATATACTTTTATGATTTTAAATCATAATTGCTTTAGTATCATTTAGTAATATATTGAACTTTGTATCATTTTATTGCTTTATTGCAATTAAACTCTGTTAAAAATTTTATGTGCTATTACTTTTTCATGTAGTTCATAAAAGTAATCAGTGCAGGATGTCTCAAAGGATGTAAACAGTTACTTATAAAATAATTAGAAATGTTCAATCAAATTTATTTGTATAAATTCGTTGTTTTATCAATTTATAGATTACATTTTTTTTTTAATTTTAATAAAATTCAGTAGGTATTTTGAATTAAATTTAACAATAATCAATACTATTTTTCATGAGCAATTTAAATAATTATAATTGAAATTTTACTAAAGTACTGCCATGAAAATATGAAATTTATTATATTTTTAAATTGTAAAATAATTATATTTTTCATTGTATATTACATATTAATTCGAAATTAATCGTTATTATTATAATTTTTTTAATTTCCCTTTAGTGATATTTATTATTTTGTATTCTCCTATTCGTTCAAATAGATTTATTTCATAAGTCTTAAGCAGTTTGAAAATATAAATAACTAACGTGTAACTTTGTGCAAGAATCAGAAATACATTAGTGAATTCTCTGAAAAATTCGTAGGTAAGGAAGAAATAAATTCAATAAATTTTTATATAAAAATGTAATTGTGCTATTTGTTTAACATTTAGAGCCGAGATTTTATTAAAAAATATTTCTGCTAAAATAGCATACATAAAATGAGCAGACATGAATGAAGAAATTAATTTTGAAAACAAATAAAATAAAGGATAATTGTTTGAATAATATTACTAAATGTCGAAGGCATTTAATTTTTCAGCAGCAAAATATATTGATTAACTACGAGACCAAAATAGTTTCCCTGCGGTCAACATTAACCACCAACCGATATACGCCTGTCCCCTCGAGTTATCGACCAGCTCTCACCCGCTGACAGGAGTTTCGTGGTGCGCCCAACAGATGGCCGTCGTTTAGATGTCGTTTTCAACCCCCTAAGCTCTCTCTCTGTTTCGCGGCCGAAGCCATCGGAGTGCTCGGTCTATCTTGTGGCTGCTTCTGCAGAGTGGATGAATTACCGACATGACTACGTCAGAATACGCGCGCGTAAGCGGAAATCTTATGGTTTCTCATAACTTATACGACCTGCACCTGCATCCAATTGCTACTACGAGACTCGCTTATGCGCACGGACAAAATAACAAAATGAGATTGTATATCGAGGACTCGTTATAACAAAATGCTAGGACTTAGATGTCTAGCATTTTGTCAAGCGCAAACCCTGATAAACATGTAAGAGTCAACTCGTTCAACACGCATTTTGCCAAATATTTCTCCGCTTATTATTAGCTTTTGCAGAAATATATAACAGCTATACCTTATAAAGCTTTTAGTGCTAATTTGATTATTTCAAAAAAATCACTGTTATATTCATCGCATAAGTATGAAAATGTTGCTTGTAAACAAGTAGATATTTATAATTTATATGTTCGGCTACGCAAAAAGGTGCGACAGAGATAATTATTTCTGACACATGGAAATAAAGATTATATTATTACTAAATAGCAAATGAATAACATAAATTACGTATGAACCTTGATGAATCACGCCTTGGTGATGCTGAAAATTACAGCATACCATTTGTTGTGCCAAAGTCAATAAAAGTCTGCCAGGAAAAAATTTGAATGTCCACCAACAAATGAGCTTCAGCATATAATATCTAAAATTTCACGAGTGCCATGCGTTAAATTTATTTGAAATATCCAATCATGATTAAATAAATTATACAACATATTGTGCGTTGCAAAAGATAAAAATATAATTTCGTAATTAACTGTTTATGGATGAATAAATCGAAACAATTAACCATTTATCAATTAAAAAAAAAAATTGTGATCCTTGAGAGTTTTCAAGAGATAATAAAAGCTATACGTACTATATATCATATCCACATCATGCATAATTTATCCAACGTTTATTTGTAATTATTAATTTTAAATTTCATCTGTACGTTGCGAAAAATGCGAATAAATCTAAGGAATACGATTTTTCGAAAGACAGTTACATCTGATAAATAGGTTTAATATTTCTGAAAATATTTTGAGTATAATTGTGTTAGGCAATTTCGAAAGTTTTGTATTTATTGTGAAAAAAATAAATATCAGAGTATTTTTAAAAGGATTAATATTTTATGTTATTTATTTGTAATGAAAATAACATTCGACTACTTAATGTAAGTCAACCATCCTGATATTTTTATTTTCATTATATAATATTGCATTTTAATATTAAACAAATTTTGCGAGTATTTGAAACTGAAAAATTCTTTAGATTATTGTACTTCTCTAAATGCCAAAATAATGAAAAATTCTTTAAGTTTGATATTTAAATAATTAATATTCGCAACGAATTTCTGAGAAAGTATAAAACGACGTAATTGGGAGTAAAAAATATCTTTTATATCAACAGGTGTATCAACAATCGCATCGCTTTTTTTTTCACTCAACGATTGAGTCACGGTAGCGTTGTTGAACTATTTTTGTTCTCTCGCACTAGAGGCTGAACGTGACTTAGAAATGCAGCGGAAGCTCAAATCGCTTGCTAAGATCCAGAATCGCTTGGTTAAAACCGAGATTTCAAGATCCGAGATGCCCGAAAGGCGTCAGAGCGCGCGATGATTGTAATTTCGAGTCATTACAATTACCGCTAATATCTCGGCCATTAATTAGCCAAGTATAAAGAGCCGCGCATTAAGGCAGATAATACATTATCGTTGCGGTTCGCCCGTCAGCAAAGCTACGACTGAATCACTCTTGCGGATTTCCATGCGCCGGCGGCGGCTGACTTTCTGCCCCGCTAACTAAGCGTAATCAGCGGCGGCGGCGGCGGTTCGACTAACAAGTCGAGATTCGTGCTATTTTGTTACGCAAGATTGCGTACCGATAACGCTGTGTTTGTCAATAAAAATTTTTTATGCGCCTCGCTGAGCTTCCTTGCGTATAATCGCGCATGTACACGGGCATTGCACCATGCGCTTGTACCGATAAAGTTGCGCTTTTTAATCAAATTAATTCCATGTTATTCTTCTGAAATGCAAGACGAGTTTCAATAAAAACTGATTTGCCGAGGCATCCGCGAGATTTTGAACTGGGCTCTTTCTCGAAATAATATTCATCCTTGGAGTGGAACGTCGCGATTAGCTTAATACCGAAGAGTACGCCTGGCTGATATTACCTACAGCTTTTCCCCGGATTTCTCTAAATTTTTCAGTTCCCGAGCACTTAAAAGCGTCGCGTATTCATTTGTAACGAGCTTTTTGGAAAATATGTCGTTGCCGATAAGGCCTACTCCTCTCTTACGACGCTTAGCGTTTTCACTTCTCACTGGGTCAAAATGCGGAAAAATAAACAAGCTTAGATAAGATAATTCTTATAATAGTTACACGATAAGAAACGCTTAGAAGCAGTATCTCGCTAATCCTTTGAGAAAGTGAAATGTTAATTACTTTTCAAACATGGTATCAATAGTTGCGTGCAAACGAAATTTATTGAATAAAACAATAAGTAGCCTCTCAGTGATTTAGATGGAGCGAGTTCCCGATACGAATCTTAAATATTCCGAGGATTCGCGAGAGGCACCCCTTGGCACCAGAATTACGCTGCTCCTTTTTTCTTCCGTATATAAATAGCGCTCGAAATCATTAATTTCTGGAGCATTTGACTGACGTGCGAATATCAGCAGAAGTGCGTTTCTTCTCCGACAAAGAATGAAGTGAGATAAACCGAAGAGAGAGGAGCGAGTTCAACGTATCGGCGCCCAGCATGTGGTGATATTATGGCACATTGTATCGGGGAGGGAGACCGCGCGTTTGTGCGTATGTGCGAGAGTGCCGATGAACCTGATGCGGAGCTGCTATCTTTCTTATTGCTCGCGCTCCCTCTTGGTGTGCGTGAAGCGTCGCGCGCCGTTATGTGTGGCCTAACAAAGCTTTGTTTTGCGACCCGATCCCGCACTCCGCTCAGCGCGATCGCTCAATAAAAATGCTATCGATATTCCTCGCACAGGCGTCAAGTGTGTTTACGATCTCGCTTGGCACGAACTTTCAGCGAACATTCGTAGAAATTGCGAAAGAACTGGGACATCGTATATTTTTGCCGCGCTTTCCGAGCTCGTTGAATGCGCATCGAGTGAATAAGGTAATTAGGCGAACGAGAGAAAAATTATTGCGACGATGAGCTCTTAGGATTGACGCTTTAAAAGCGTTATGGGACAATGAGCCATCGTTATATCTCCGTCGTCGTCGTCGTCGTCGTCGTCGTCGTCGTCGTCGTATTTTGTGCAAATTTTGCATTATCCTGTGATGATTTTATAAATTTTAATATCGACAAGCCAAACGAATCAATTTACCCATGGTTTTAGTCCAAAGCTTATTGCTGGACACCTTTATCTTTTCTGCTCGTAATTATTGGGAAATTTGTGCCATTTCCACAGATTACTATGATTACTATCATGACAATCGTAAACAAAATTTAAGAAATTACAGAAACAATGATGCACCACACATTGTCAACACGTTAATGCAAATACGTCAAAAGAAATATTGTTGTTTGTTATAATACAAAAAGTTTATTCTGCCGAATGATATATTTTTCCAAATTGTCCACTTATATGTCAGACATTTAATTTTTATAAATCTTTCTATTTAGGCAACTACGGGGCCCTGGAAAAATCAGATGGAAACATCACTCAACATCCTTCCATGAATTATGATTCAGTATCAATCTCATTAGTCTGTTTAACTGGATGGATTAACTTATATACGAGCTCGTTGAAAACATAGGTATGGAGAGAAGGAAGGAGAGAAACGATGCGAGGTTCCTTAATGGGTTTACGCTCATTGTCTTTCAATTAAAGTTTACCGGCAGTGCGTTAAAGGATCTTCGATCGATGGATAATTTTGCGTTGGGTCCGGGAATGTCCGACGCAGTTACACTTTTTCGTCCTCTTCTTTATTTTGTCTTGTAACTGTTTTTTCTCCGGTCGCGTCTGCTTATTATGATAGAACTTCAACTCTTGCTAATAAAGGATTAATTTTTAGTTATAACGAATTGGAAGTCGAGTTTGTTCGATGGGTGATGTGTGTACGCTTTTATTTAAACAGGTAATTTAAAAATGTTAATAATGTTCTAAGGCGCTATTTTAAATGAAATATACTTGAAAATTGCAATTTGTACGTCTGTCAGTACACAACAATTTTTTATGCGCCTTATCTAAGTTGAACGTAATAAATGTTCGGCCTTAAAATCATATGCAGTCGACTAGTGAATGATTTGATAATTTCACGTTCTATCGTCAATGTTACGAATTTATATTTCGTATCAAATAACAAAAGAAATAGCGAATAAACTTAATTAAAACTGGAATCGAAATACGAAGCATGAAGGAGATTAAGAATCGATGATTGAAGATTGAGCAATCGAAACTATTCGATTTCGCTGGCTATTGTATCTTGTCTATTATTTCATATGTTCTTTAGATATTGTATTTATATGAGCAATATGGTTTGTGATCTATAATAAAGGTTTTAACGGAAACGGTTTGTCGACTGTATATAACCTAAATATATTTTTTTAAATACTGGGTTAAATATATACAACTCCATATACAAAGTATTAAAACGTGATAACGTATCGTATTGTCTTTTTCCATTGGCGTATGACAAATGCGTAGACTGATTAAAACACTTACATTCTGCAATTTTTATAAATATTTATAATGTTACTTTGCTTATTAATTCATTAATACTTACATTATCACAAAATAAAAATTGAAAGTAGAAATAAATTTTACCTAATATTATTAATTGAAAATTATTTTATACCGTTAAATCAAGATTGTGAAAATAAATTAAAAAATATATTTATTTAAATTATAGCCTTACTCACATTTTATTCATTTTATTCTTTCATATAGAATTATTATGATTAAAATAGATTTTAAATAAATACACGTATGATTGAACAAATTTAAATGGTAACTAGACAAAAAGCTATGTATTCTCATAGAAAATTATTTATATTACTATATAAAAAGTAAAACGAAACAAACGAGTTTATAACTTTCTATGTAGAATTTCTAGTGATAAAACCATATGAATGTAAATATAACCATAAACATCTATTAATTTATTTATTATTGTTCATTTAATTAATGCACTAGATAAAAGATTTTAATATATAGAAACAAAACTCATATTGTAATCTAGATTATGTAATTGCTTCATGTAAAATATTTATTTATTCGTAAAATACATTGTTTATTATATAAATGTAATAATTATTACATAATTTTACCTCGGTTTTCATTATAAAAGAGCTAATAAATGATGTTCCAAAGCAATAAAATAAGTAATATTACGTTAAAAAATAATCTTCAATAATTTATTTACTTAATATATAGTTAGCGTTATTATTAAAATGCAATAAATTTTTAAAAGAATAAATTATTGAATAATTTATTTTTCAAGACAGATAGTCAAATTATATTTAACTTATTTATAATGAACGCAATATTCTTTATTTTTCATTTTTGGTTAATATTGTTATTCTGTTCTATTTTGAATCACCAAGGTTTTAATAAGAATTCAGTTATACTATGTAACAAAAAATGTCTGTACTACAATAAAAAATATTAACAATTCAAATTTTAAGATATGAGTATAAATATAACTTTCAATTTTTAAATATCGACTTTAAAGTGAATACATTGGTTAACATACATGAAACATATATATAGTTTCATAAAAAAATCGCGTTTTACGATAATAATTTTGTATATTTTAATAATGTTTTTATCATTTATTATTGAATTATAAATGTTTAAAATACTAAAATATATATGATATTTATAAGGTAATATCTATAATTTATTATAAAATTATAATAATGATATTTATAAATGAATGCTTAAATTTATTACAATAATTAACATTCAATTAAGAATATAATGACAAATTATAGCTAAAATATAATAAATATTATTCTTGTAACAAAATAGAATTTCTATAAAATAATTATGTTTTTATCAACCATCCAATTGCATTTTCTAGAATGTCAAGAAATTCAACTTATCTCGAAATTTAAATTATTGCATATAATATACTTACTCTATAATATAAATAAAGAATAATTAAATATTTAAATATTTGTATTGAATATATTTCTGTATTTTATTTTAGTAATTTACCTTATTGAAGATAAAAGAATATCCTTTGCCAGGTTGGATAGAAATAAATTGGATTTTATCTTAGTATAATGAAATTTAAATTATAATTAAACTATACATTAGTTAAAAAATACGGTTTTCTTAATTAATAAATGATGCTAGTAATAAGTAATATTGCAAAAGACTTCTTGATTTAAGTTTTTAGTTTTTAGTAAACAAAAAATTAATTTAGAATAAATACGTTATTATAGATGTAGCAGAAAATATAATATCAAATTATTATGTTTTACAGGGATTTATAACAGAGTAGTATGATTTTTGTTAATAAATAATTAAATTTAAAAACTAAAATGAATTCAAATTTCAATTCTATAATTAAAGTTGCTCCACATATTAAGTTCTTAGTGAAAATATAATATTATTTTATATTAAATAATTTTATTCCATTCTATTTTTATCATATGTTCTTCAAAAATATAAGCAAAACTTTTAAACAGAATGTATGTAAACATTTATGTTATTATTTTTGTATTAAATATTTACAACTTGCAATTAAAACTTAAATAAAATATTTTTAACGAACTATCAAAACAATTTATATTTCAATAATAATAGAAATTCATTATAGTTTACAAATTTTCTTAAATATCCCTTTTTCAAAGACTTTATTAAACTTGATTTTTTCCATTTATTGTTTTGTAATTATTCTATCAATAATGTAGTCATGAATCGCATTTTTTATTATTAATTCTTCTCGATTATTCTCGATTTATTTTATAATCATATCATTTTATTATAAACTATTTTTTAATCGAACGTGAATGCGTAAAATACCGTCATTCTTTTATGAAACATAAAAAGAATGCAGTTTTCCTAAGAAAAGTTAATTTGGTTACAAAAGTTAGGCGTAAATTAAAATTATATGTAATTATAACACTAAATTCGGTTCTTTCATAAACTTAAAATTTGAAGAGTTTCAATGGTAAGTATCAATTGAATATTATAAAAATTTAATAACACTATGGTGGAAAAAATACGAAAAAAATTAATGCAAGCTACGATTTAAAGCCCAGTAAAATATAAATTGTTTGATTAAATATTTCATTCATTCAAAAATAAATTAATTAATTTTTTGATTAAAATAACTGGCTAATAAATGTACAGTGGAAATTATAAGAAATTTGTCTGAAATAAATTTATTTACAGAGGGCTAAAAATATTTTTAATAAAATAATTATCATCTATTCATTAAAGTAGTTAATATTATTATAATAATATTAATATTACTAATATCTAAGCCAGAGGTTAGAAAAGTTGTCAGTGAACACTTATTTTACTATCTTGCAAGAATATTCCACGTAAAAAGACCATCCCTAAATGGTTATTTGCGGAGAAAAAAAATTAAACGTCAGTTCTTTTCTATTCTGATTTCTTTCTGAGCTTTTTCTAAAGTAAGATGCTTTTCTAATGGATCTTAATGTCAGAAGCTTTGTGGTGCAGTTACAGATACGGGTGCAAGGCGAGTTGACTCCCGTCAAGGTTTGACGCTGAGCACGACGATTTATCAGAATAATGTACGCGCCATTAACCCTTCGTGTCTCCACTTTCTATCAGTGCAATTTCTAGAATTAAACTAAATTTCATCGTTTTCTTAACTTCCACACGTTTATGCTCGTTTTTACTGTTAATTAAAGAATTTACGCGATACCAGATACATACATTCAGGTGGTGGTACTTCTCCTTGTGGTGGAAAGAAATTTACAAATATTTATTTTCAAAACATGATTTTACGAAAAAAAATTATGATATACTAGGTTAATGCAAGGAATCAAAATATATGACAATCTAACTCGAAATTTGACGTTGCCAAGCAACGCAATCATCTACTTCGAATAGGCAAGAGAATCACACTTTAAATATGCTACTTTCGGCTTGAATTGCATCCTTAGATATTGTTTGTAGTTGTTCATTAGCAATACAAGCGACAGTAGCAAATCGATTATCGGCAACCATACGTTACGCGAAAATGAAAGTTCTTCGCTAATGCTACTCGCAGATTGCTCAATAAACGAAACAGGCAGACCTTAAAGATGAATCTCGACATTCATTTTCTCTTCCGTTGCTGGAGTGTAAAGCTCAAGCCCAGATCCTCGAATCCGAATTTTCGAAGCAAGACGTTGATCTTCGCCTCGCCCAGCACGAGAGAGATATCGACGTTTTCATCGCGACATCTCGACGCGAACCGGAGATGTCCAAAGCGCGAAGGAGGCTCCTTCTCACTCTGCATTCTCCCCCTAATTCATCACGCCCGAAAAATCCCATTTATATATTTTCGTAACCGGGTCGCCGCCACCGCCACCGCCGTCGCCGCTTACTGGTGCTCCTCTATTAATAAAACCGTGAGAGGGAAGACGTGCGTATGCGCGGACGCGTGCGCGCGTGTACCCGTCCGTTGGCCGGCAGAGCGACGACTTGCGCGGCGCGTGTGACATTTGTTGAACCGGGAGAGCGCCGGATCATATTAATCCGTTGGCTAATGAGCGGCACCCGGAGGCCTCGGCTCGTTCGCGATTCTCGTTTAAGCCCCGGCTTTTCGGCCCGGAGATATTTAACGCGTCCCGCGGCGCTCCATCACCTTTCGATATCTTTCGCATCGCCGCAACGGATTTTCGAGACCGTATGCGTCATGTGCGCCGGAGAATGCGACGAATGTCCGGGGCATCGGAGTCGCGCAATCATCGCTAATGAGCTACCGCCACCGAGTTTTCTTTTTCCTTCTCGCATTGCTTCGGCTTTTTTCCTGCTCGCGCTCCCGAGAAAATGCTTCGACATTTTTATACCTTTTCTTTTACTTAGCATCCCATTAATCGTTCGATTAAGACCGGCGATAAGATTTTTACGGCGCTCCTGCGAGGCATCGCAAGAGACGAGAGCTGACGGTCACTGCATTTATTTAAAACGCCTGCCGCTCGCAATTTTTAATCATTTCATTACAATTTTAAGTAAACTAGCTTATTGAGGCAAGCCTTTTACATTGCAAATTGCTGTATTATTTTTAAAATTCAAGCTGAAATTTATGAAATCCTTTATCTGCGAATTTTTATCACCTGCGATGTAATAAAAATCATCTAAATGAAAAAGGTTCAAAACTAATTTAGAGTACAGTTTTTCATTGACTCCGTAATATTTATTGTAAAATATACTGTGCTTATTTCATTTCATAATTTAATTGAAAATAAAATAAGCTGAAAACCATTTCAGCGCAAGAAAAAAATAACATTATTTAAAATTATTTATTCGAATTTTATTGATGTAAATCTATATAAATTGCGTGTTTATTATTCAAATATTTTCCGGATTTTCAAGTAAAATACATTATTAATATATCACAATTAAGAAATTAGTTTTTAAGTAATGTTATACTAATTTCGTTAGGTGAAACTAGATTGCTCTGCATTTTTAAGTACCTTGATCACTGCATCGATTGCAGGTAATTTTGTTAAAAAAATCTCTTCAAATAAAATTATAAAAATATGGGGGAAAACCGGAGAATCCTGTCTTGAAACGATATTATATATTAACTGAAACATCGCGTTGTAGCTTGTATAATGCATACTAGTTAATTCACTTAACGCGCGAATCCGCTCCCGCCATATTAGGAATTTCGAAAATAAAATATGTAAGAACCTCACATGAATCTTATGCATAAGTTATAAGAAATTTCCAATGCAACGAAAGTCAAATATTATTAATACGTTATTGTAAAAAGGACTTTAAAAAATTTAATGACAAAAAATAATTTTTGATTGTATAAACAAAGGAGAAAGACACCTATATAATTTGCAGCTAAAATAATAAATTACTAACTAAAGTTTGTAGAGTTATAATAAATATAATTTTTCTTTGTCGTTATGACTTAGGCTTTACCTGCGGATACGTTTCAAAAACAATCGTCATCTTTTCTTATAATATTTGAACCTCGAGTAAATTCAAGTAACTTACCTACTTAAGTTTACATAAGGAAAGTTACAAATTTTTCTTTTATTTTGATCATAAGATTAAATTATATTTTATACGGGTTAAAATTTCCGCTCAAGTAGATTTTTTTGCTTTATTTCACGTTTTTTTCAGTACTTGCTTTGACATATTCCTAGATTAGCGTATAGGCCGAGGTCGAGTCTAAACTTTATGTAATATTTCACGACAAAAACTTGAGTAAGAACGATCTTACATACATTTAAGTAAATGTTACTTTATTCTAAACATACATCATTAAAGGAATTAGAATGTTTGCCTAAGTTGCAATTATGTTACGATTATGAGTATCCAAATTACGCAGTAATACGACAGAACGTAAATTTACCGTCGTTTCACTTATGAACTGTAAAGTTAAGAATTGTCACACACGGTATAAATCGTATTTCATAAAATTATGACCGAAGTTTTTTGTAGACGAAGGAAGAATAGTAGCGACAAGATTACATACAAGATTTATGCAAAGAGTTGTATTCGTGTAACTTGCAATTTTATTTCCCAAACTATGAACGAGTCGTAAGCTGTTAATACAGTCTAATGTCTCGGTAGCCGAAAGGAAAAGGCAAGTTCAATCAAGTTTTCCACTGAAGATATAATGCCAGGATAATAATAAATGCGTATTGTGCAGTTAAGAAAGTGAAAAGTCGGCCGAGAGGCTGCCGAGGCGTCGGTGCAACTCAAACCGTTATATTTTTAACAATCGAAAAAGCGCGCATCCGATGTGCATAAATCACGAGGCACGGTATCGCGCTTTAAAGACCAAAGTTCCGCTCGGTTTGGCTACTAGCTCAGCCTTAAGCCGTAGAAATATCGCGAAAATTTGTCAACGCACCCATGTATTAATAACTCGAACACTCCGTCCTACGCGCGATAGGCGCGAGCGCGCTCGGGGAGGGGGAGGAGGCTCATCCTCGCGGAGGAGCCTCGCAAAAGCCCGCGGGTATCCATCGAAAATCCGGCGCTTTTGAAGCTCACGATACCGGCGACAAAAAAAGAGATTCCGATCCTGCGCGCGGACCAAAAGGGCGCCGCGTTCGAAATAGTCGCTCAAAACGGAAGCAACAAATAAAGGCTCGCGCGCCCGCGTCGGGTCGAGGGCTGCAAACCGCGCGTGGAGCCCCGGAGGTACGCACACTTACGTATGTGCGTGAGCCGACACGCCTCATATAATCCCGACGACGTTCTTCGCGCGTCGTCTCGGAGATCGCGCCTCATTGTGTGCGCGATATTGGCTAGCCTGCGCCGTCCGAGAGAACCTCACGCCCGGGGGCCATTAACGATTTATCGTGGTGGCACGTGTCGCCTGGATACGCGAACGATCAGCCCCTCGATCACCGAATACTCATTCCGAAACCAGGATTCTGATTGCGGGTCCTGATGAGCACCGAATCAGATTCGCGGTTAGTGGTCGCTCCCTCCTTTTCCGCGGTGGACCTGCATTCCAAGAGCTTGATTATAAGAACCGGCTGTTCCTAATCTAACGGATAAGACTAATGCCTCCGTGGTTCATACGTGCTTTTATTAACGTAAAAATTTGCTTACAAACTGCCTTACATCTCGAGAAAAATTAATTAAGCGTGTTTGGTTGCATGCGCGACTAACTACAGGCGATGATTGCGCGTGTGCGGAAGCAGAAACTGTACGCGATGGAAATTGAAAATCGCAAGCTCTAATAGTGACTGACTCGCGGCATTTAAATAATCCGATGCGTGCAACGAGAATCATTACGCGAGATAAGTATGGAGGTCGATGAAATGTTCCCATACTGTGAAAGTTCGGTGTTTAGAAAAATGAGGCAGCGTTGTTTTATCGAATCACAGATGCGCAGATGGGCGCCGCGGCTCGTTGGGCCTCATATTTATCTGCGTATCCAGACGGCGATCGCTCGTTTACGTGAAATACCGCGCGTCAGAGCGTATCTTTTAAATAGTGACTTACAATGTATCTGCCCTTCGTTACGAATATGGTAATACAGTTGTACCAGCATTAACTTGATATTCCGTAGATGGCGTCAGTGATCGAGGAATCCGTACGCGGTAGCCCAACCATGCACGTCGACGTATTCGAATTAAGTGCATTATCGGTGAGTTAGTCTTATCTATCTTCTGGAGGTTTTACAATTCCATGCACTGTTTTTTATTCTGCCGTACACAGGCAGAGTGTGAAACGTCTGTCTTAAAAGATTCAATTTTATCATTATATTTTCCTAAATTCTCGTTTATTTTCATCTTATTTTAATTTCATCAACTTTTTCAAGAGTTATAACAAGCATAACATTAGTACTAAGTATAGTATATTTCGTGAAGAAGGGCGTTGTTCAAGTTTATCTATACTGAGGTGTATTATTAAGATATAAATATAACTTTCTCACCCAATTTGGCAGATCGAGAAATGTAACGTGATAATAATGATACTAATTTACACGAATTGATATAATGTAGTTCATTTAAGATAAGATTTCTTTAATAAATTTAGTTAATAGTTATTCAAAATCATAAATATAAGATATCTATGTACCTGCTAATTCAGGAAATATAACTATTAAATTAACCATATATTATAATACTTTTGTCAATAAACTTGATTCAATTAGATATATAAATTCATTTAATTTAGATAAAAAGAAATTAAATACGTACTGTGTAGTAATTAATAGTATCGTTTGAATATATATTTTATGTAAATTTCATAATTCATAGTTCGCAAATTAATTTTCCTATGAATACCCTAAAATTATTAAAAATAGAAGACATTTTAGAAATTTAAGGATTTAAATTCCCGTTATAATTTTCTCTGAAGAATTCTTTACGTAACAGAATTTTTTTCTTTTTTTGTATAAAGACACTATTACACTAATTCATAATTTAGGTTTTATTCGTGGTATGAGTCCATAAGGTCGATAATTATAAATAGCGTTTATTTAAATGTAAAATCCAATTCAACAACGTTTGTACTTTGTTACATGAGTGAAATTATACATTCAAACAATTCCTTATATTTCAGAAATCCATTACGAGTAAAATTCTCGTGAATTATTAGAAAATTCAATTAAATATGGTAAAATAAATAATCATTTGTTTCTTATTTGTATAAAAAAAAATATAAAAATAAAATATTCGCTAAGAAACTAATAGTGTAGTATGTGTTTATAAGTTGTAACTTAGGATATCTTTTGTTTTATAACTTTGTGATTTTCTGAATTTCTAAAAATATGTTAAGATTAATTTTACATAAATGTATGCTAATTTTAGGTATGAAAAGTAAATATTCTTCGATTTATATCTGAGTCAATTATTACTTATGATTTATAATATATATATATTAGTTGTCTTGTTCGTACATGAATCTTTGTTTCCATTATTTTACCTATCTATTAAAATTAGAAATGATAAATCATTTATCTGCATCACTCTGCAGAGATTTAACCTTTAGTTGCTTAAAAAATACAAATTATAAATTCAAGGCGTTACAAACAAGTCTAAAGATTTTATTTTACAATTAATTATAATTGTATTTTGGGCAAATTTAAATGAAAATTAATCATAAGAATGCGAATAATAAATATAATACAAGCTATATTTAATAAAATTTATTAGAATTATATTAGAATTTAAAAGAGTTGTAGTTAATTTAGCATTGTACTATAATTAACGAATTAAAAAAATTACAATAAACATTTTAGGAATTAATCATTAGAAATCTTTGAAAATATGGAAACTACAAATATTTTATAAATATATATTAATGTTTATAGTTTGCGTACATATTGAAAAGGAACAAAAGGAAATTATTATAAAATAATAAAAAAAAAACGGTTATTGATTTTATAAAATCTATGTTCTAAAGTTTTAAATAATCTTTTCAATTGCTTGAAGTATGAAATTAATTTTTTTCGAAACAAAAATTATTATAAATGGTGATATTTTCATAGAACTAAATTATAATATTTTCATTAAATATAAAAATATTAAATACTTGTAAATATTTAGTAAACATAATCTTGTTTTACTTTTAATATAATTTTTTAAGTTTCTTTCAGACATAAAACAAAATAGAATAATTAAAATAATGGTAATAAATTATGAAATAACACCTAAAGAAAGCTGTGTTGATCGTCAATTTCTTATTAATATTTTATTACCAAGCTTTTTTTAAAGCCAATCCTAATAATCGATTAGATAACATATTTATTTGCACAAAAAAATGATAATTTTCTTAATAAAATATTTGTATTCTGTTTTCCTACACGTGAAGTACCTTATAATATAAATAGTATAATAATTTGTCTTTCGAGGAAGAGTAAGTCTTCAAATTGGTGATTAGTATTGCAGTTTTTCCCGAAGAATTTCCATCCATGTAACGCCTGACTCAACAACATAATTATACTAACATAGTTGTCTTTTTATATACATACATACATACATATATATATATATATATATATGTGTGTATATATATAAATGACTCTGGCAATCAATCCATCTACCCTTCGATATCGAAGAAGGTTTTTGCGGCTGTAAATAGCATTTCTCGAATTGCATGCTAATGCCATTCCAACTCCCTTTTATAACCTCATTAAACACCCACACTGCAAGGAAGGAAAAAATGGCAGAGCTATCAAATAACCTTAATGAACTGTCAAGAGACTAATTGATAAAAAGAAGATATGTCGCGGGCAGAGGATTGAGTTTGTCTTGGCTGCTCTGACAGAGGCATTTTTGTACACAGGCCAGAAGCAGGGACAGAAGAAAGGGAGAACAAACAAAGTGCGTGCGCGAGTGTGGGTCCACGGTCCAGTAATTAATGGGCAGTTTGGCGGTCCGCCGGACAGCTGTCCCCTTTTTTTTGGTGCGCCGCGACGGATGGAATCGCAAAGCATCGCGTGCTGCCAGCGCGGGGAAATCGCCATCCTCGGGCTAGACGCGAAACCGCGTCCGGAAGGACCAAGATGGATGGCTCGCGTAAACTGAACAAGATCAATTGAATTTCTATTTGGACATTTTTGCATTTCTTTCTTTCGTTCTCTCTCTCTCTCTCTCTCCCTATCTCTCTCTCTCTTTCTCGACTTCGCGTTTTTCCATTCCAGCACTAATCGCACGAAGAATTCCATCAACTTTTTGCCTCTTCACTTTCATTCTCAAGTTAATACAGCTCGGTATTCTAGGCCTCTAAATTTACCCACATTTATGCCGACGACTATTAACGAATTGAAGAGAGTAAAGATAGCACGATATATTTATTAATACTACGTAAATAAAGTATAATCACCAAATCTGCCTTGTACTAATTTTTTAATGTTACACTAATTATATAACTACGTATTTTTAGAATTTATTATAAAAGCTTTAAAATTAAAAAAGTCCGAAAAATATTACATTAGAATATTGGAACATTCATTTGTAAATTTTAGAATTCTAAATTGCGTTATAAAGATTTCATTATTGTTCAATTATAGACAATATTTTTCGCAATTATTCGCAATAAGATTCTTTATTTATACAAATAAAGTATCAAAATTATGTTCTGAATGTATATATATATATATACGTATTTATTTTAAATAATCAACATATATTCTCGTATTCATAATTTTTTTCTTATTTTTTATTTTACATAATTTGAAAAAATAATAAAGCATTTTAAATTCCAGTAAAAAATTTATATTAAATTGTTCCAAATTATACTTTTTCCTTCAAGAATGCATAAAAAAAAAATTTAATGCAATAAACAAGATAGCTATTTACATATACTTTTTGTATTTACTTTTAAATTATTTCTATATTAAATCACAATTTTATGTCATATATTTAAATTTATTAAATTCGTCTAACGTTTATAAAGTTTTTATTTAATTTTAAACTAAATTCCTAATAATAGCTTATACATGTATTATCTATATGCTCGTAAATAATATTCGAAGGGAATATATTAAATCAAAAAATTATAACGATTTAAATGCATAAACTAAAACAGCACATTATAACTACTTCTATTTTCATTATTGGCATTAAAATAATTCTATGAACTGTTTTGTTGTTTATTTTACATCCTTAATATTTTATGTTTTATTATATTCCTAATACGTTCTAATTCAGAATATTTAATTCATATCAGCTATTTAATAGAAGTTTAAAAGTGTATATTTAAATACATTTAATAATTATTTATAAATACAAACACTTTTAAACAATTTATATAAATTTAAAATAATGCTTTTCTATATATATTATATATGATTCTATATGTACTTATAAACGAGATTATTAAAACTATAATTTTTTAGACTAAAATAAAAAACAAGACCAAATAAAAATAGATAATTATTCAAATATAATTAAAAATGATTCTAACAGTAATTTTGAATAGTCAACTGTAAATTATAAAGTGAAAATTGTACTTCTTTAAATAATTATCAAAATAAATATTATATGAGTTTAAATATTAAATAAATATATTTAATTGAAATAATTATGTTTTAATTTATAGATGAATTTGATGATTAGATTTTATTGCTTTATTTAATTTGATGTAAAGTAATAAATGAAGCTAATGTTCTTCTTAAATATACAAGTATTATATATATAAACTTAAAGTATGTAGTATATTAAGCTACTACACAGAAAATGTATAAATAAATATCAAGCAATGATTCTAAAAGAATAAATACACTAAATTTAAATAGGACATTTAATTTTTATACGGTAGTTCATACATAATTGAGTTATTCTATTTACGTTAAGATGATTAATACAAAATGTATTAAGTTACCACATCCTTTAATAATGTATCAATCATTTATGACATGTGTATCTATATTTCAAGTATGATCAACACCTTTTCACCAACTCCGTTCACAAAATTACTCGAAATGAAATTTTAAGTAATTTATTTTAAATTTTACTTGGTAATTGTACATTTATATCAATCGTAATCGATTAAGTGAATAATTTCAAACGAATATTCAAAAAATATAAATTACGAATATAATAATTATTAAAAAATAATTTAAGAGCTTCTAACTTATATTAATTACTCTTTTCACAAACAGAAATTAATGATTCATTGCGTGATATATGATAATAAACTCAATTGTGTATATATTGCTTTAGCTTCCAAATTGTAACATCAATTGAATTCATAAATTAATATATGTATATATATGTGTGTATGTATTGTTAACCTAATTAAAATAGTTCATTGAAAATATATACTAATCATAAGTACGTAATGGGAAATTAATTATACAATAAAAGTTTTTTGTTTTAATATTTATAAAATTAAAAAATTTATTTATTTAAAATTTCCCCTTAGCTTTTTTTATTATAATGTTCTCTAAAAGTAAAATAACGCTTGAAAAAATTAAAGAGCACATATAAAAAAATTAAAAAAAACTATTATAGTTGAAACAGTAGATGGTCTTCTCTACAGCGACAATCAGTCAATAAAGTTAGTTAAATTTTAATTTATATCAATAATTAAATATATTTACGAATATGTATATGAATGCATTTATCGAAGACTGTGTTTTCCGCAAATGCTGATTTGAATTTATATTTATATGCGTGTACCTAAATATCAACAATTTTTTTATAGAATAACGTAGCTTTGGCTTGTGAAACTCGGTATAATTTAAACTCCATAAGATAATTGAAGTTTTTAGTTGTTATTTGCAGTATTTATAATACCTATGCATATCTATTTCCTTCAGTTTTTCATTAGTTTAAGATTTATGATTGATTTCTAGACAATATTTACTGCTCGATGAATGCATAATTTATAAATTAGTAAAATGTTCTTTGCTAATAACTTTTATTAGAAAAGTCAGCAACAAACCTGTTTTTAATTAATATTTAAAAAAATGTAAAAAAGGAAAATAAACACACGCAGAATATCTACAATCAAATTTTTATTTATTATTGTTGTATTAAATATTTATTAAATCTGAGTCTGCAACAAAGAAAAGATATAAATTTTTATAAATTCAATAATAGCGTCGTATAAAATATCGTTCAATTTGAAAAAAAATCATCCTCATTCACAGTCAATAACCGATTACTATTATTGTCAGCTTCCGTTTGAGGCGTGATGACAGACGTCATCGTCTCTTCAAGATTATATACTTATTTATTTTGCTAGAGAAAGCGTTTGATATCATTATCACGTAGCTGCAGTGTAGACAAAAACTTATAAGTTGACTAATGAAGCAAACAATGTTAGTTAATTCTCATATTTTCTTGTTCATTTTATAATACAAAAAAATAATTTATTTTATATATGAAATTCGCTGCCAACTTAAAACAACCGAATCTTTTAAAATAATCATTAATTTTAAGCAAAAATATTTATAATCCAGGTATACAACGTCTATATGAAAAATATTACCTTAAGAACATTATTTTTAATTGAAAACGTAGCTGAAAATAACTGGTAGATTTTTTTATTCATTAATTCTTGTGCATTATAAGTATGTACTTAGAGTATAATAATAGTGGAAAGAGGCTATTCATTATGCATGAAACGAATCAAGACAATGTATTTTAAATATAAGCCGCATACTTTGCAGATTTTGTATAGTAGAATATCGTTATTATAAAAATAATAAAATATTCTATGTAATACGTATGCATAAATATTTATAGAATCATATTACAGTCATAGTCATAATAATTAACTTTAAAATAAGAAAAAATTCTATTCTAAAAATCTATTTTAATGAATTTTATCATATTTTATTGTATAGCAATGTTATACTTTTCATTTTTTACTCAGTAGAATAAAAAAGCTATCAATTTTTTATTTCTTGATAGAGAAACATAAAATATATTCGATAGATGAATATTTTTCGAAAAAATTATTAATTACACGAAGGAAATACTTTGTATTGACTTTTTCATTTAAAAAAAAAATTCATTTCATCTTAAAAAATTTTTTATTTCGTGAAACCAAGAAGATTATCTGTATCAATGACATTTTTCTAAATTATTCGTCTTTTTAAACAAAAATTTCATACTGGAGCTCCTTTGAAAAAAATAAAAAATCCACTAGGTTTTGATAAAAATTAGAGTAGTTTTTGTTATTTAATATATAAATATAATATAATAGATTATAATATAATAAAAAAAATTTCAGTTTAGTTTCGGGTTAGAATTTAAGAAATTGAGATTCGATAGAATTCGTGTTTAATCGTGAAAAGTAATACGCCTGTAATTTCGGAATCGTTTCTAGGAAAAGTTTTTAATTTTCTGCAAATGCTTAAAAGTGCCACGAAACCGTATCAAAGGCAGGGAAAACTATTATTAGAATTACAATTAATGTTATTAATAGTAGTAGCAGTAATAGTACTCCGGTAGTAATCGTATCAGATGCAAGATATGGTCTTAAAATACAATCGCAATTAATGGAGCTCGCGAGAGTTGAATGAAAAATAGAATGTTTTTCTTAAAGGGAAGGAATGAATTTTTCGATACGGCCGGACCGTGTCTCGATGAGAAATCTTCTGGATCGGCGATCCAGTCAGTTTCATTAATCGATTCGGATGCTCGTACAACTCCGGAGCCTGCCTTCGACGTATCATTAGGCGCATTTATTGAGGCGGTTTCGCGTGCCCGTTGCGCTGTTTTCGTCGCTTTGGCTTGCGGGCAGATGCACGCACGAGCGAATGTGTCGGAAAGCAATCCCAACTTCATTCACGTCAGATCTGAGACGACTGCGTCATTTATTTACCGCGAGAGCATTCCGGCTAACGATGCATTGCCGTCGCCGCCGCCGCGGCTGTTAAACCGAGCTCAGGCTGAGACTGAGCTCACCGCCCCCCCCCGCCCTCCTGCCAACCGATTTCCATCGCCGTATTCCTCTGCGCTCGCAATATGCAAGATTCTTGCGGGAACGCGTGCGAGAGCCGATTTTCGTTAGGTGCGGCCCGAGGAGGCGGGAGCCCTGGTGATTGTCGGATACGGAAAATAGCTGCAGCTGATTCGGCACTGAACTTTAAGTCGACTATCGGCAAACTATCGTTTATGTTCGCCTAATCAATAACAACTAATCGGATGCTTTTATTCGGAGCCTCGTTATAATTCTATAATTTTATTCATTTACACATGCAAAGTGCGAATAAAGGAAACATTTGTTACGCATTTGGCGTTGCAATCCGATTATTTGATTATGAATAATTTATTACGTTTGAAAAATATTAAATTCAGCACTAAATCATTTTGATGTGAAGACTTCGAAATTCGGTTCAACCTATCTTAAGCTTAATATAACTATGTGAAAGTTATTCTAGAATCGTCGTGAGTATTAAATTTAGAAACATGCCGGCATATTTCATTTAATTATAAAATCGAAACGTCGATAATTCATAACGCGATCGCAAGAAATGATATTTTTAACGGAAGATGGAAAAAAGTGTTTGGATAAGCTGAATGCTATTGGGAAAGAGAAAAGAATATATTAAATTTTGCACCTTTGGCAACAAAGGATCGCCTTCAAATTCTTATATTTATGAATAATTTATATATTACAAATATTATAAAACAATTAAAAACAAATGTTATACTTGCTAATTATATTCTTGATAATAAACCAAAAATAACATCGGAATCATATTTACTGTTTGTATTGACAATAACATTATGTTTACTCTAACAATTAATGTTATCTAATTTTTAAACGTTGATATTTGAAATTAAGACTATTGGTCATAAATACATCTTGGAATAAATGTGTTGGATAAAACAAATAAACTTAATTTGTTAAATATTTTTATCGTTTTAATAGTAACAATATATTAATCATTAACGAAATATCATGGTATAGAATATGAATAGACACAGTTTTTTTACTTCACTATTTAGATATTAAATTGATTCTTCATTTGATATTTGTGTCCTTAAACCTATAACATTTATTTAATGATCGAATTTAAAATTTATTATTATATGGCAAAAGTTGTGTAATACGAATGTTCGAGAATAAATGATCTGTTTCGAAAAATGAAAAACGAGCACGAAAGCACGTCATTAATAATAGATGTATGTCAAACATAGCTATAGCCAATCAACTAATAAAATTTGTTACACATAAGTAATGTACAAATTCGCAGTGTAAAATGTGCATTCAAAAAAAAGAAAGAGAAAAAAGCGAGAGGAAAATAGTGCGTGCAAAAATAGGGAGTGGTTAGGACCTTCGTGCCTTCGACACGGGAAGGGTGGCTCCCTTGTTTTCGCTTGCGCGAGTCTGCGTCAAGAGAGGCCCGCTAGTTTCCGGTACACGCGAAACTCTCATTAACTTACCTCCACGAAACGCGCGGCTTTTCGGCTTCAGCTTAGGTATTTCGGAGCCTTCGAGCCTCGCAATGACACATGGTTAATCTTTGCTTTTGCATTCTTAAAAGGGTGATGCCTGGTTCCTGGGCACACCTTGAGCTGACAAAGCGCAGCGCTCGGCGTCTTGTTTGCTTTGGAGGAGAGACAGCCAATAAGCCTCGCTCAGGGGATGTTCGATAATTCCGCGGAAAATGATTAATCTAATCTCATAAAATTATATTTAAACGCGAGTATTTAATAGATGCGTTCGTTAATAGCAGACAGGTAATACAAGTTTCTCGTCGAGGGGAAGACATTTGCAATAAGTTGCATGTAGTGTATTTATAAGCGACTATTTGCATCGTGAAGCACTTGGTTCATATTCGTAAAATAATTGGATGAAATGCTTTAGATGTACAAGTTTTTTCCTGTGTTTCGACTAAATTGGCTCGCGGCTGAGGCAAATTTTAATAAATGCTATTTTTTAAAACATATAATTTATAACGCAATTTAATTATTTTTAAACATTATGTTTCTATTACAACAATTTAGATAATGAAAAATAAATAGAAAACTCACTCGTTAAAATACATAGAAATGAACAGAGAGAGAGAGAGAGAGCGATCATAAATTTTAAATAAAATTTATTTGCAGCTTGTAGTGTCCTTACGTTAATGCGCTCTGCTAATTTTCGGGTTATTTTTTAACTTAGGTAAACGATACACGTGCTTTTTTGCATAATTGACGTCCGCTCGGCAACTGCCGAGTAATCTGCAAAGCAGTCGCTTCGTATAAACATTTTGATTTATACTTTCTCTTCATTAATACAATATCAGAAGCTTATACGTGTTGTAACCGCAAAAAACTTTTGAAGCAACTTCTTGAACGAACGAAATTTTCCGACTTACGTATACAGCAGTACTAGATTTTATATTTTTTCCAAAATACGTGGGCAAAATTGTACTTTTCGTAGTACAGTGCCATTATAAATCCAAGCGCAACTCTGGTATTCACTCTTATGCATCCGTTAATAACGCTGATTAACTTCTCGACTGTAGTAGCAACGCATTGAAATAATTATTGATGGCAGCATTAAAAGTGTACTCGGGTGCAATTGATTTCAACAAAAACGTTAAAAAATAAGTTATGCGATCGAACGAATTTGTCATTTAACCTGTAATCGACGTCAAAAATAATAAGACTGCTGAGATTGTAAATATTAAAAACACGAAGCAAATTTTCGAATCATAAATAAATGTTGTTCGGGCCGAAAAAAGTCCATTTCTCCGCAGCCCTCGACGTCCTTTGCATATCTCATAGCTCACCAGAATAGTCTCTTATTGATCCCTCCCGGCTCTGTCCTTTATAAAATGTTTATTTTTCACGAGGAGTCTCGCTCGCGTCTTACACGAGCAGAGTCCAGTCGACCGCCGTTTAAATACAGCGTACCCCAGACGTGCAACCCTTGGCGAACCCTCGCAGTTCTCCTTTTCTCTTTATCTCTCTTCCTCTCATCTCTCTCAGCGGGGGTGGATCTCTGCCAGTGCGCGGCACGCCGTGGATCGGCGAATTCCGTGGTGAGCCATGAAAAAAGAGCGGGAGTGGAGAGAAAACGAAACGCCGGGTCCTGTTTGCGCGCCAGGATCATTTATCATAGCTCGCACTGTCAATCCTTCTCGGGCACATTGATACGATGCTGCCGGTGCTGTGGCTCCGCCGATATTCCTGGGTCGGCTGCTCAATCGACCGCCGTGAATCTCGGTGAACTTTCTTTTCGCGGATCGTCGCCTCGCGCCGGGTTTTTCTTCGCGATTTTCGATTTATCGGGAGGTATTGTTGGTGTGCGCGTCACTGCTTTTATCTCGCGATTCTCTCGTTTTCACGCGGTAGAAATACTTTGGAAAAAGCTCGGAAATTGATGGTCCTACGTGTTTTTCTTCCAAAAAAGCGAAGTTTTTTTAGCGGTAACGATATCGTTTTGTCACCCCGTTTCCTTCAATTATTATTGTGTAACTAAACAACTGACGTTGATTATTTGTAATAGTTAATTCAACGCTATTACTGTAATTATAGAAACTTAATGCTTCTAAGTAGAATGCGCTCGTATTGCTATCCCTATTGTACTGCAGATTATTTAAACATATGAGATTACTTCTAATATTTACTTTTACCCTATATATAAATATATATATATAAATATATAAATATATATATATATAAATTTAATTTTACCTTTACACGTTACTCTACGATATAAATGAAGCGAGATGATACTCGGTAACAACACAACTGCAGTTTCGTCGTATTAAAAATACGATTAGTAGCTTTTTAAGTGTTTTATTCCCTGAGGTGTGAAATGACACTTGTAAAACTGTGTTTACAAGTATCACTAGATATAACTCGTCAATATTTATCTTTTCGCTTCAATAATGACTGTAAAGTGTTCTCTCGGGGCGTCATAATCTCAGCTAAGCGTAGACTTAAGATGGAAAGTAGGAAAACTACCTGAGCTGAAGAGTAGCAATGAAGGATAATCCTTTATTTTGCAGATCGGTATTCCCCAGATGTAGCTGTCACTCGTGGTAGGACTCACGCCGTGAGCTTTCCTTCATAGTATTTGTCAAATTATGACAAATGAAAAATTTACAAACGCGCAGCCTTCATCTTTCAATATCATTATTTTATAAAACAGTTAAATACTTTTTGAGATAATAAATTTATTATAATAAATTTCGAAAAATTAGAACATCGTTGTACTGCTTTAATTTTTGTAATATTCGGGACCTTTAAACACGTTAATCATCATTCTGAAGGTGCATTGTGTAAAGGAGAGGTACTTGCAAAAACAAGCTCACTAATTAAACAGAAATTAAAAAAATAATAAGCAAAAATGTAGGGTAAGTTCACTCGTTAAAATTTTCGAACCATTTTTACACACAAAAGGCAATTTATACGTTTCCCTAGATCGAGAAACTTTTTCAGACGTTCATATATTCGTGAGAGAATAGTCTTTTGTACAGTCTGATAACAATAACCTTACGCTTACCTGAAAATTAGTAATTTAAATACTGATACAATGCTTATTAAGAACGCATACCTTGTAATACATTTAAATTAAAATGATCGTGTAAATGTCTTTAGGGAGCCTCCGCGAGCGAATTGTACGATAATAAATCAAAAGGTGATCGACGTCGAAATAAATAAATTACGACGCGAATAACGAGCAAGGACAGAGTAAGCAAATACGTTTTGTTCACATAATTTATCCGAACACAAGCGATCATCAATGAGCTCGCAAAAACAGCATGAATTTGTTGTAGCGTTGGTAGGCGAGTTTTTCACGCGCACGCCACTGGTTAATTCCTATCGCGACAATTAATTAATCAATTCCGGCGCGGTTCGCCGAAGGAGAGGAACGGACACACGTGAGTGAGACGATAGCTTTGGTCGTCTCGGCGCTCAGCATGGAAGCGCAAGCAAGAAAAGCTCGGATCGTCGAGCGCGAGGATGTAGACGTGGCTAATGGCTCACCAACTGCCTCTACTACGCACTACAGGCGCAACTCGCGCGAGCTTTCGATGCACAGCCGACTGTTGCGTCCGATGTACGGCCTCCGAAACATTGCTCAGCACTTTTTGCGCTCCGCCCCGGAACGCCCGCCGTAACATCCCTGCGTCAGCGGTAACAGAGCAGGAATAAGCGCTGCTGTCTTCTGCGACTGCTCGGATCCACTTTGCCGTGGTGGCGTTTCTTTTATTGGCAGACTCGATGATTTTGTAGGTGTCGTTAGAACAAGTTGCGCTTCTCGCGTGACACCATTTACGTCATTGTCGCAAGTGGTTGCCATTAATGGCTATTACATTTTACATCGGTGGAGGGATTTGGAAATGCCATTAGCCTCGCTGAAAATAGTGCCTGTTAAAAAGAGATTTAGGTGAAGAGAAAAGTTAAGGTCATTATACGTTTCAGGGGTCATTTTTTGAGTAGTTTTTTGAATCATGGGGGTTTAGTTGTCGAGTACTCTATTCAACTGCGAGCTTACGTACACTATATTTCATCGCGGCACTAAAAACGAGAAGGTCGCGTCAAAGAATTGCTGTCGCTAATAAATGCAGATAAAAATCGATAATACGCGCCACGTAGAAGTACTAATTTCTCAAAGTGAAGCAACGAAATGGAAGAATTTTTATTGACATTTGGGCGTATGCTGTGTACTAAGCTATCGTCTACAAATAGGAAAGAAAGTTCAGTGACTTATCTATTGTATTTGTGAAAGTAACGCAGGGACTCGGGATTCGATGCTAAGATTTATCTCCTTCGACTGTCCCCTGATTCAAACTCGCATGTGCTAAGCTTACAATTTTGCCTCCGAGTCGCACTTCAGATTCGGATGATCAAGCAACAACAGCCAGGACTCTTGGCACTAAACCAGCCTTCTCATCCGCTAATAGGCGCGCGCGCGCAGTGCGCCACGGACACGCACTGCATGCGAGCGCGAGCGCCGCGTACCGCAAACAAAATATAAATCAATCCAAATAATGGTAGAAAGGGCATAATGGGAGGCCGTCTGCCTTGGATTCTCCGATATTTCCAATTTTCCCAAATGGCTGCAAACGCCGCCTCCCTTTGTCGCGGACTTCCAGCCCTTATTACTCGGTGGCTAGGTCCGCATATGTCGCGCTTGTGCCCGGCCCTACGAGTGACTCTTTTTCTCTCCTTATTCTATAAATTGAGGAACTTATACGCGTGATACATAAGGGCGAGAGGGTTTCGACGTGCAGAAAGGGGACAATATTTATGTAATTATATGAGAAATTGCTGAGATTTTAGGATTTTTTTTATCACGGAAAAATTATTACTGGCGAGTCGTGATTTTTTATACAGTTGTTACGATGTTGACGGCACGTGACAAATAATTAAGATTATCCGAACGCTGCCATAAATTTTATAAATTATTTTCCAATAATTTACAATAAATTTCAACGCTGTTATTATTCACTTTGTATGAAGTTGTATGGAATTAGGATTAAATTGTCGAACGAATCACTACTAATAATAATTTTAAAAAACCATCGATTAAAAAATCTTCGTTTGAGACATTAAATGCACAGAGGAGCTCCTCTCTGAGCGACTCCTTATTTCAGAATTACAGCAGAAAATATATAATACGCAGTTTAATGTAGAAATTAATCGATGCAATTATGTCAGCAGTAAAGCAATAACTTTTTATGCATCTTCTGACGTTTACAGGCTTGTTAGTCTGCACTCGACGGAGGAATAGTAACTTTCTAATCGGATTTCTCTAAACATCTCTGTCAGTGTTAACTACACAGTTGACACCCGACCGAGTGCGTGTGTCTACGCTGATAGCCGACAACTTCACAACGAAGCTAAATAAACATCTGTAAAAACGTAAACTCCGTCATGGCCTAAATCGTGTATATAACGGGGTCTGCCTCCGTTCCTCCCGCCTCGACGAACCTACCAGTGAGACGTGAGGGCAAAATTCTGGCTGTTGCATTGTCAACCGTCTGTTCAGCAGCAGTGGCCCTCCGTAGGAGAGAAAGTTTTACAGCACATTGTAACCGCCTTACGAGGACTATCCGCGCATCCCGAGATCTCGTGGCCTCTTGCCTTCGTCGCGCTTCCAGGGTACCTGAGACCTACTCGTAACAAGGCGTAAGCTGCGTGCGCAACGGGGCCATATGATTGTGTTTGGACTCTCGGCCCGGGATCCTCCAGGTAAAATAAGAGTCGCTCGTGCTTGCACGCGCCCCTGGCAAATAGGGCGCGTGGCGCGCGTGTCGCACCTACTTCCAAAACAAAGTCGTAAAATCAAAAGCTCCGACGCGCCGGACGCTCTTGTCGACTGCAAAAAATGTAGACCGACGAGGGGGGAGGAAAATGACCGTTCCCAGACAGATACGCACGCTCTACGAGGCGGCTAAACCGTTCCTTTTTTTCTCCAAAGCTGTAAACGCCTGGGGAAACTGGGTTGGGATGCCTGTCTCTCCGTATCCCGGTGAGACTTGGTTTTTGTCGCGACAGGAAAAGAGGTTACGAGAACATTTTTCCCAGGCGAGTTTTCAAGATTCCTTGGGTAAAGTACAGCGCTGATGGGAGTGGGGATGGAAAGGGGAAGGCTCGAATAAACGAATGCGCAAATAAGTAAATAACAATATCGCGTCGTCCTCTAGTTTGAAATATACCGAGGCCGGTGGATTTACTGTGGCGGGTCCGTATGAACTCGGAATTATTCACCACAATGACATCGTGCGCTTACAAATGATGTTCGACTGATTTATAAAATCTGAAACCGCTGCATATAAATCATCCTCGTGAACAAATATTCGCGTGAAATATCGGATGTATTGGTTCCCGTAGAAAGCTAGGGAAATAAAGAAGAATGAAAAAAATGGCCGTGGGCAAACAAAGTGCGCACGTCAGAAGACGAAGGAATAGTCTTGTCGGTGACGTCTCTTTCTTCGAGCGAGCGCGGCCCTACCGATGGCGATTAATCAACCCTGCGAACCTCCTCTCTCGACCGTTTCATACGCGCGTGCATTTAGCGCACGGGACCGCGTGGCCCTTCGCATTCTCTTGGCCGTTCTTTCTTTCTCCCTCTTCTTCCCTGGACAGACGTGCGTATATTTTCATTAATTCCACTTTTCGACGGCTTCGAAACAGGGGATAACGATCTCGAAAAAAGACTCGATCGTTTAACACTCAGGATGAAATAATGGAAAAAAAACGAAGAGGAAATTTGAGGTGCAGTGCTTTTCGACTGTTTTTGTCAAATTGAAATATCTGCATGGCATTAAAATTGACTATATAAATATTTTCGATTCGAATGCTGCCATCGATGGAATGAATTAGTATCGGCTGTAAATGTCAATCTGAATTTCCACGGATATGAGTCTTTGGAAAAATTCGAGTAATCCAATTAGGCAGTGAGCGCGTGGTAAGAACATTTTTTTGCCTTCGTCGGTACCGTAAACTCGTGGTTGGCTCGTCGAGGAACAATAATCATCGGCGAATCTATAAAAAAGGAACGTCAGCCGACCGCGAACAACGTGTAAATAGCAAAGCGGTCTTCGAACAGCATGCATAGAGGGAAAAAAGCCGTGATTGATGGCCGCCGCCTCGTGATGTTGACGTCGTCTGTGAGCTCCGGACGGGCGCGGGAGCATTTGTGCTCAAAGAAAGAGATAGTAGTCGCGGCTACTCGCCGATATAATTAATAATAATCGCACGCCCGTTCTTCGGGGAGAAAAGGGCGAGATCGAAGGGTGTAGCAGCCGAGGCTTTCGGAGGGCGGCATATATAAAAATATATATATTTGTGACCACGTGCACATCCTGCCAGCAAACTGACTCCATTTCGTCGGTTAGATAATTATTGGGTTATGCACATTTAGTGGATAAGGAACCTTACCCCTGCACGCATACGCTTTATTTATTGCCTTTGTTTGAGCGATTAAGTTGCATTATACGGACTAATACTTTTATACCACTGTAGGATGTTTAAAATTATGGCACTATAAGGTATAACTTCATTTGGATGAAGTGTTGGAGTATTAATGAAAGTCTCTAACGAATCCATGTACTAATAATGAAGAGAGCACGAAAATACTTTGTCAACATTCACCGATTAGAAGAGATTAATATTTTTCATACCCGATGAAGTTGCGATGGTAGTTACTGGTGTAATACAATAACTGAATGTTGTGATAAAATAAAGAATTATGGATAGACTGAAATTTTTATTTTTATTGGAAAAGAATGAACGGTCTGGATAAATCGTAAAAAATTAAACGAAAATCGTAATTTAATTAATTCGAACGCGAGAATAGCGTATAATAAAAAAGTTTATTAAACCGAATTCAAAGGCTAAAAAAAATAATAAATAAATTTCCGGAAAATCGAATAAGTGCTTACTATATTTCAGTATCATTATAAGTAGATTTGCACAAGTATTGCTATATTAGGAGCCTTAATAATATAATTTTATTCAGTTGACGATTTACTGCTACATTGCTTCCAGCTAACGATCTATTACCCAAAAAAGATCATCACATTTGAAAGAAAAAAATATCACACAATTATGGATGAAAAAAGTAGTAAGAAAGCGAGTGCTCGCGTTCCCTCTCCCTCACTCTCGGTGTGCATCGTTGCGTCTCTCTCGAAGTTACTGCCCCTAGAACGACTGCGCGTACAAACGAAATCTGGCTACTGGCAAAATATCACAGGAACACATGGTCTTGCCCCCGTATGCTCGTGCCTCATTGTACAATGTGCGCGACCGATTCACGAGGATGTCGCGCCGTGCCGAGCGTGAATTCAATATGGGCCCTGTGTCAATAGCAATAGCCCTCGTAGTGGGAGGGGTGTGTGTCGCGATCGTTGGGGGTGGCTAGCGGCGATCCCTGCAGTTGATACGGGGGAGACTCGCGCGACCCCTCTGCTCCCTGTCGGCGCACAAAAAAGAGAGAGAGCGAAGCGATCACGAGGCGCACGCGTCCATCCTCGTATCCTAGCCTAAGCAGGAGGCGCTTACCGTCAGAAAGAGAGAGAGAGAGAGAGAGAGAGAGAGAGAGAGAGAGAGATCGTGGGGTACGGACGCTGTACGCTTATTCTCTTGGACCCCTCTCACCCCCTCCCCCTAGGCATGGACGCCTACTCCGCCGGTGCAATAAACCGGTGAAAGTTTTCGGGGACCCATTGGCACGCGCGAACCGAGAACCCCTCGATATCCACTCTCTTTCTTTCTCTCTCTCAGTCTGCGTCTCTCGGCTCCAAGGGCTCAAAATCGTCACGGGGACACAAATCATTTCGTCTCATTGTGCGTAGCTGCACGGGCCTCGCGTCAGCCGGCGGGACGAAGTCTACTCCTGGCCGTCGTTAGCGCGTGCTGGCAGAACGTAGCCGACGTCCAACTCAGCCAGCACGTCACGGAGATAAAAGCGCGAGATAAGTGTGCACGAACCTCGGCGTTATCGCCATCCATGCGCGATCCTGTTAAAAAGTGAGCGTGTCGTGAGAGCGTCCGCGGGTGCGAGTGTCAGGGTGGTGTGTCGAGCTGGACCAACATGACGAGCTCGGCGTACTACGCGAGCGGCGAGAGCTGCTACTGGCCGTACGCCGACGCATACCAGTCGGGCGGATACCAGCAGCATCCCTACGAGGAGCTTCGCCAACAGTACCATCAACATCAGCAGCCGATACCAAGAATCATTCCCCAGAGTCCTCCCTACGGATTGAAACCAAAGCACGAAGCTGGGAGCTCGAGTCTTCTCGAGACGCTATTACGCCATGGCAAGGAAGCCATCGCCGAGAGCTACGCCAACTCCGTGGCTGCATCCAAGCAATCGCTGGACCAGCCCGGGACCGCGAACCCGATAACAGCCTACACGCAGTGCCAGACACCGCCGTACACCCCCACCTCGTCAGACAGGACCTCACCCATGGCCGGAGTCCTCGGGGACTCGGGCTCTCAGGAGCGGTTTCCGGGGACCCAGTCGGCCCTCGGTTACGGGCAACCCTATGCGAGCTACGCAAGTGCGCAGGCGCAAAACGTAGGTTACCCGGCGATGCATGCGCCCGCTTCGCCGGAGGTCAAGTACGAGGCCATTGCCGCTGGCTACAATGCCACCTACGCCGGAAATAACAATAATAACAATAGCGTTAAGAATGGACAGCACAGAGTCGGCGAGTTCTCTGAGGACCAACCCCAGCGACCCGTGGACTTCCCTTGGATGAAGTCCAACTCTTCGGGAAGTGAGTATTGCTGTTAGCTAAACGAGTGGCAATTTTTTGGGTTTATTTTTTTTTTTTTTTTAATTAATCGTATAATTGTCCGGCGATTGTCGTAATGTTATCGATAAATTTTAAAATTTTTTATTTATAGTTCTCCATAATTGCATTTTTTATGGTAAAATAAACATTATTCGTAAGGTCTATAAATAAAGATATATTGTTTTACGGATACTTTATGGATGTAGTTTAATAGTCTCTGATTATATAAGAAAAAATTTCTAAAATTTTAAAAAATAATATACGATTTACTTTCATCTTAAAAGGGATATTACTTGTTAAGATTTATTTTACGGAAGTAAAAATTAAAAAAAACTAATTATTATGAATTTGTTATTTCTTTTAATTTATAATTATTTCAAGTATTGTAGCGAATGATATTTTATTATTATAAACTAAAATATTTACAAAAAATTTTTAAAGGATGAAATTATATTAACAATAATTTTTTGTTAATCCTTCCTTAGAATATATATTTAATTTTGAATAACAAATAAAAAATATTTAAATTTTTCTTTTTAAATTTACTGACTTGAATCTGCGCTGTGTATAAATGAAACGATTCAATATTTCTTAAAAAAACAACGATATATTAATTTATCGATTTATAAAAAATCATTTTTCAATATAAATTCAAATATACTTTAATTTAATGTATAGGTAACGTGTAGGTTTGTACACATCAATAAAAAATTATACATTTTTCTTATTTAATTCCATTTCATATTCATATTCCCTATTCTTGTATAAGTAATTTGTTCGTTTATAAATAAATAATAATTCGTGCATATTTTATTTTTTTTTAGTTTAATGTTCTACAAAGTTATAAATAGTTTTAAATCGTTTGCGAAGCAATAAAATCTAAGTTAGCTAGTTTTTATGTAATTGATTATGTAAAATGTCAATTTCTTCAGCATATATTTAAATCAAACGTTTACTAATTTTTAACGCAGTTTTTCCTTCAATCGCGTAATACATGAACTATGGTACCCAACTTCTATAGCAACAACAATTTTTAGTTCACGCTTGGAGTACAAGAAATTTTTCTAAACTCATTTGCGGAGTTAAAGAAGGATTGTTGTAATTCGGGAAGAAGTCGAAATTTTATGTTGACATTAAATCTGTCATAAAGTCGTGTACACGTGTGTTCGCATACCACATTTTCAAAGCGATTGCTCATCTACCAATTTCCCTTATTCAAATGCGCAAAATATTAATAACAGACAAGTTGGGAAAATTCTCAGGCGCGAATAAGACAAAAGCCCATAATTCTTTTGTGTTTGAACAGCATCGGACTTGAATAGCGCGGGACAAAAGCGCACGCGGCAGACGTACACGCGCTTCCAGACCCTCGAGCTTGAGAAGGAGTTCCACTTTCATCGTTACCTGACGCGCAAGCGTCGCATCGAGATCGCCCACGCGCTCTGCCTGACCGAGCGCCAGATCAAGATCTGGTTCCAGAACAGGCGCATGAAGGCTAAAAAGGACGGGAAGCTCAGGTACACCTCGCCCGAGCCCTTAGCCGGGGTTGAGGAGGCCACGACGGTGGCGACTAACAGCCGTAACGAAGTCCCGGTCCTCGCCAGCCAGACGACCATCACCACGAGTACAACGATGATGCTCCAGGGGGGTCAGGCTCTGCCCCAGCAGCTTCCCATCAACTTGAGCGAGCAGCAGCAGTGTCAGATCCAACAGCAGATGCACGCGGTCTACATGAGCTATCAGCAGCAGCAGCAGCAACAGCAACAACAGCAGCAGCAGCAGCAGCAGCAGCAACAGCAGCATCAGCATCTCCAGCTCCAGCACCAGCAGGTCTACGTGAACGCGGGCGATTACTGGCCGGAGGGCCGAGTCGGGGCTGACCGTACCGGCTCGTGAAACGGGAATTCCGAGCAGCTGAGCCCGCTGAGAGAGAGGACGGACGCGCTGCACCACCATTCGTGATTTATGGTCGGGGCTAAGCAGCCCGCTGTACCCACGCCAGGTATATGGGCGCTCGCTACACGAACTCGAAAACGTATTGCGCTCTGTTCGCTTCTTCACACCGCGTTTCGCCTACCATCCAGGACACCCCGTGCCAGTCTCCTTTAATTCTCTTTTTCCTCGTACCTCTCTCTCTCTCTCTCTCTCTCTCTCTCGGTGTCTCACTCTTTACGTTGCCCTTGGTCTCTTTCCATCCGACTTTCGCAATCTCGCGTCCCCGTATTATTTCGGCGTTACGAGCTGATGGTACACGCCTCCGCGGTACCCCTTCGAGCAAAACTTCCTTTTTGCGCTCGTCATTGCGAAAATATTTTGACGCGAGCCACTAATGTTATTAATAAGCGAAGAAGGAGCAGCGACGTTGGCTTTTCTTGAAGTGACTCGAAAGATATTGCCCCTGTAAGCACGGCTAATAGTCCTTGAGGAAGTCAGGCATTTCACGCTTTTAGGAAAATTATCCCGGCTTTTCTCCGCGTTCAGCTTCTGAGATTTTTACGACGAGACCTTACATTGTAACATAAGATGCACAATGAACTTTGCAAAATTTCATCTGATCTTTTTAAATTGTTCCTCTGTTCTTAGATTATGGTTTATTATTTGTCAGATTACAAATACCGCGTTCAAAAATTATTAAATTTCTTCGGAACTAATTGTAATTATTTAGTACTTCATTTTTTCGATAAATCGCATAATTGCAATGTAATGTTAGGAGACTTGCAAATTTTACATAACGTAGCGCAATTTTTTAAATTGAATAAAAAAGTACATTTGAATGTATGGGTCCAACCGTGGAAGTTACGCGTGTAAGAAATTTTATTTTATCATTGTATTTTTAAATCATCTAGTAAAACATTTACGACTTTCGACCAACTCTATTCAATCTTACGTTAATCGTATTTTCATTTATACTGGGTAAAAGTCTCCGTAATATTCACTTTGATAGACGTAAGATAAGAGCTTCGAGCGAGAATAAGATTTCCATTCGTTTATCGATATCAAAAAATCTTCTGCGAATCCTCGTAAAAGCAGCCTCCAGTTCCAAAAGAAGGGAAATATCATCCGAGACGGTTGGAAGTTTCAGGGGTTGCGATGGGGGGAAGCGCGGGGTGGGGGGTCGACGAGTGGCGCGCAGCTGCACGCTCTCTAACATCGAAAAGAAGATGGCCGGGAATGGTATGAGCGTCTAACGTGGTGATCTCGTTTTTTCCGATATTTCCTGTAGTTTAAACATTTATTTTGCGCATCCGATTGTTTATAAAGTTGTCGTGGCTCTAACAGATTGGCCTAGTTGGGAGTGCACGCGAATTTATCGCGAGTGAATACTGGTAATGTTTGAATTAGTAAACAAAGATGTATATATGCACGAATGTGTAGAAGTTTCCCACTGGGAGAATCTTGATAGTTATTTTTCAATTCATAAGAGTATAAATTATATAGGTGATATATTATAAATCAATAACGAAAATCGCGCCGATCGAAAAACATTTACGACATTGAAGATTTTCTTAAATAATTCTCACTCAATTATTAATGTTAGCGCGCTTTAAGGAAAACATTAAATTATTAAAACGATGGTGTTGAAAAAGGCAGCCAAGTGAAATGCAACTAAGAAAGAACTCCATAGGTACCTGCTGGCGTACTTATGCCCTTTGACGCTTACCGAACCCGCATAGAAAATATTTTGCCAGAAAAAGAAGTCAATTATAATGCTAAATGAACCATTAGGATCGACGAAAAAGTGATGATATTTCTAATATTAGTGAAGAAATGTTCCTATTAGACGACTGTTATTGTAAATAATTAATATTATAATTGGTACGTAAGGAAAATCGACTATATAAATAGTAAAGTAAAACTTTATACGATCTCAATCTTGCAATAAAATATTTCTTTATAATCTCTTCTTCCCGTATTGGAAATTACTTATAACAATATTTTAACAAATTCAAAAGTTTATCTAAAATTCTTAGATACTGGCAAGCACGTATAAGATTATATTTTATTATTTGTGCCTTATAATTGTAGTGAAGCATATAAAAAAAAATTGAAAACTTCCAAAAATAGATAACATCTGTACATAAATTTAATAAAAATATTATGTAAATATATATATCTACATTATTTATAAAAAACGAAAATCTACTATATGTTTAAGTATAAAAAACAATCTAATATTTTTACTATTTTTATACAATCATTCCATTGAACTTACTAGTCTATTACATATAAAAACTTTGTAAATTGTAATAAAAAAAAATATTTTTAACTGGAAATAAATCATTAAGAGATAAATTGACTATTCATTTGTAATACATAATTAGTAACATAAAATTACTTTTTATTTTTTTTTAACACGTTTATTAAATATATGGAATATATTAATATTTTCACTTGTATTTGAAATGAATTTATTATTATATTGAATAAATTTAATCCGTCTATAAAAATAATGAAAAAATCACATAATGTTCAATCGCATCCCTAATAATTATAAAATAATTAAGTATCTGTCAAATATAATCAATTTTAGAATGTTCATCAAATAAACTTTAAATAATATTATTTTTTAAATTATTAAACGTTTTTATCTTTTATCTTAGATTTAAACAATAAGTTGTATATATATATATAGATAACCTTTTTAGCTTTTGTTTTTCATTTCTATTTACAGAATTATTTAAATTTGTATTAATTCAGAAATAATTCAATTTAATCTTATTTAAAATTATTTTAAAATTATATTTATTTTTTAATCTAATTCAACTTTAGTAAAAACTACACATTAATTTTACTTTTCTTATCAACGCAAATTATTTCATTTAGATTTTAATGAGTTGAATATAATAATTACAAAAAAGAAAATAATATACAATGCGAATTAATAATATATTTAAAAATTTAGAAGTATTTAATAATATATTGATTCTAAACTACAAAAACTTAAAATATATAAGTTCTGATTCCGTTATATTTTTCGATATAAATATATAATTGATATTATTTAAAAACTTATATTCAATTATTTGAAAAATTTGATCGTCCTAAAAATTTGTTTCAAAGTTTTAAAATAAATATTATTTAAACAGATAGAAGCATAATCTAAAAAATTTGAATTTCAAATACTTCCAATGATACTTAAGTTTTCAATAATATTTATAATTAATTATAAAAAAATTATTTTTGTTTAATAATTTTATTTAATTTAATAATAAATTAAAGAAATCTATTAATTTTACCTTTTCAATTTTATTAAATTTATTAATTTGATATTTCAATATAACAATGAACATTTTTCTAAAGAACCATTATTTTACATGAAGGTAAAATTGATATATATGATCACTTTAATAATGCTATGTATATACCGGTGAGTACAATTATTTATTTATTTATTCATTTATTTACAGAATGTATTTAAAACATTAATACAAATATTTTAGATAAAATAGATGTTTAAGATTAAAATAGTTAAAGATTTATTTTAAAAATAACAATTGAATGAAGAATTGCGCAAAAATTTTTTAAATAGAAGGATACTGTAGGAAACGGCAACAAGGGCAATAGGAATACTTACGATTTGCAAGGGCTTCAGGAAGAGAGTGAGGATCGATATTGTGCTTGACAGATAGTTTCCCATAGACTTGGTAATCCATCATGGCCGGCACGCGGATATGTATTGGTTTACTTGAGCCTTGCAATGCAATTCAATTTACTTCTGTGTTCTGTGTTGTTAATTTTAAAGTTTATATGAAAATTCCTTGTTTATAAATAATTTCGATCTATTCGTTAAAATATTCAATTATGACGAAGAATTTTTAAATTATAAAACAAACAAAGAAACCAATTATAAATAATATCGATATTTATTTTTAAGTATTTTATAATTATCTAATTTATCTAATATAATTAAAAAAAATATCAAGGAAAAGCACAAAAAACTTTGATTTTAGAACACTATTTTTATATTTAAATAAAAACATTTTGATCTTGAAAACGTCTAATTTTTGCAACGATTATATCATCAAGCATAAGAATAAAAGAAATTAAAAAATACTAACAAAAAACAGCTTTAAACTGAAACCAGATGTTCAAAGTATCAGATATAGGAAATAAAAATATTAAAAATTTTGTTTTATATTTATCTGTACTACTTGTATTTAACAAATTGTCGAAAGTTTAAAACTTTCAGCTACACCGATTCAAGTTCCTTTTGATACCGTTTCCAAATTATTTCTAAAGATCAAATTAAATTATGTGAGTTGAAAGTAATTTAACGTATAAAATCCATAAAATAACTCACTCCAAAGACTTAGATATTTAATAATTTCCAATGAAATATGTGTTATGTATTTACATAAAATTAAAGATTTGGAACAATGCAGTTAATATTCATTCTCAAGGACTAAACTCTTGCGAATCACTCTGTTAAAGTGTATATTAATGATTACCCATTTAAAAAAAAACTTACCAGATTAGAAATAGAATGAAATAATGCAAGTAAATTACAGCAACAATAATGTGCAGATGGAAGAAGCGACGAATCGAATGCAGATAAATTTTGTTTAATGTTAAATGTTGAATGTTGAATACTGATTAAATGTTAAGTGGCGAAAGGAGCCTTAGGAGAAGGAGAAACACATAATGCAGTGAAGTACTAGCACACATGTACACGTGTATCGACGTTCCGTTTTATTCGACGCCTGATTCATGAGGGTTTCTCGATACGCTTTTTTTACGCTTACGACGGCTTTATTAGAAATTCCGATGGAGCTGCGTTATAAATATTGACACATACTTGGGCCAAACAGACGGGATGGTCAACGCTTGAAACGGTCGAAATCATCTAATCATACGACTTCTTACTGTCGTTTCTTTCGTCTAAGAACCTAAATTACGCGGTGACGTGGATAACTTCGTTCACGGGCCCGTGAACTCACGCACGATCGTCGATCGTGCAGCTTGTAAATACAAACGGTACCTATATGGTTAAATCTTGGTCGGAAAAAAGGGCGGATATACATAGGCTGTATTCGCCTCGTCCTTAAAAGGATTCGTTCTTTTTGCTGCAGTGATCTTTTGTGTCCATACACGGTTCGATAGCCTCTTTTATCTACGCAGCCTTAGATTTATTGCAAAAATATTAAGAAGCTCGACCCTGTTTGCACTACAGTCACACACTTGACAAAATTTAAAAAGCACATACAAAGGATCTGAGTACTGTAAGTATACATCAAATTTTTATCATCGCTGGAACTTTAAGGAAATATAGTACTGAAGTGTCACAGCATTATTGGGCCTATTTAAGTACAATGGCCGATATAATCAATAGCGTTTATAATGTATGTTAATTTTTTTCCAAACATGACCTAATAAATAAATCAAATTTAGACTCGTATATTTTTATTATTTTTATTAAAAAACGACAATATAAATGACAATATAATATTGTTGTTTTATATATTTTTTTAATTAAAAACTTCGAGTTAACTTGTTATTTAATAATATAGTTATTTTTATCGTTATCAAATTATATTCATAATAATTTTAATTTTAATTTTTCTGCACTTTAAAAATGGTGTATTTTCAGTTCTATAAATCTTAAAATAAAAATTACAATTAATATACAATTAATATTATTCCTAAATATTACTGTTCATAAAATTTAAACTTTTAATTTAAAGAAGTGTTTTATTGTCACATTATTAAAGCAACAACGTTAAAACTTTCCAAAAATTAAAGTTAACACTTTTAAGATTTTATATTTTATCTTTGTATACATAATTACTGATTACATATATCATCTATACAGGTATTTATATAAGAAAAATAAATACAAGTAAGAAGTTTACAGTTTTTTCAGTACTATTAATTAAATTTGATAAATGTGATATCTGAATATTAAATTAATTATTTTATTTAATTACTGATTAAATGAAACACTTTATTGAAATATATTAATAATTGTGATGTAATAACAATGTAAATTATTGTTCCATAAAAAGTACTACTATAAATAATTGTGTTAATTAGATTGTATTGAATATATAATTTCTTTTTTTATTTATTTTATTAATTTTTTTGTACAAACTAAAAAGGTGAACGTATTACAAATTTTCTAATATATATTATTATAAAATATACGATTGTAAACTCTAATGCTAGTTTCTTAAGAAATATATCTTGTACCGTAATATTGTAAATTAAATATATACTATATATGCAAAATATATTACTCTTATCTCATACCAAAATTATACTATATAAAATAAACAATAACTGTTTGAATGCAATAAAATAAGTTCTGAATTGAACCAAGTTATGGAGATATTTAACGTTTATGGTAAATTTATTAGTTAGAAGATACGATATATTTTTTATAAATATAATTGATATTAAGTAATATATTATTAAAAAATAATATCAGAATTAAATTAATGAACAATATAATCGAATAATTTCGGTTTCTTAATCAAATCAAGTTTTAAAAACAATTTCTACTTAATCTTTACAATTTTTGTAAATTTTAATTAATTTTTTTGTGATAAGAATTTGATTTAATGATAGAAAATCAATATATTCCAAAAATTTTAAAAAGGTAAAATAAAATATTTAAATTTAATATTCAATAAAAATTCAAGTTCAAAATTATTTTGCCATTAAATACTCCAAAAGATCTTTACAATAATTATCATGTTTTATAATTATTAATAATTTGTAAAAATATATGGTTTTATTAATTTTAGATGCAATTAAAATAATTTAGATAGAAATTTGTGTAAAAACTTATTATATATATTATATTATTATATAACAAGTAAAAATATATTATCAACTACTTTGACAACTTGAAATAAATGTTTCTTTTGAATTACTCTTCAAAAGAAAAATGCTTTTTATTTTACATTCAACTTTTGACCTACTAAAATATTTATATCTTAAATTCCTTTGTTTTGGAGAATATTTTTTTGTAATATTTTACGAATATAAATTTAATCGTATTATATAATTATATATGGTAATTTTAAGTATTTATAATTATTCAGATATTTACTAGAAATTTAATGAACTTTTATTTAATTTTGACATTAGGTAAACTTGTAAAAAATTTTAAGTTAAAGAAATTTAATTTAATATTATTACTTTATATACATATACATATTTTTATACATTATGATAAAATATGATTGAATATTATCAATATTTTATTTAGTAGTATGTAGTAAAAAGCAACGATTTACATTATGTAACACAAATAAAAAAATACTAATTTTTTAAATGATTATGAAGAATATAAGTTTATTCAAGGTTGAAAAATTACAAACGAATTAAATAAATATTATTTTTTAAATATGAGTAAAATAAGTACAAATTGAAAGATTTTTTAAGCTCAAAATTATCCATTATGAAAAAGTTTATAATATTGCTATTTATTTATAATTTGTTTATAAGAAAAAGTTTTCAATGCGAAAAAATTTAAAAATTTAAAATTTGATGTTTTTAAAATTTACTTAGTTACTAATTTTTAAGAATATATATGTATGTATAAAGATTGTAATAAATGACTAGTTGTACAATTTTACTGCACTTACAAATAAATAATACATAAATAAATTCGTTTACATTTAAAACAATAATACCATTAATAATACATTACGTAATACGTATCTTGAGTCTTATATTGAAGTAATATAAGAAATTTATAGTAAATCAAATGCAAATGCAATATTAAACGTGTCACATTGTAATACTGAGTAGACGCGGATAAATTTAATTTAAAAATAACTCATTTGTTATGAATGAACAATTTTAAAGGTTATTGTTTAAAAAGACATTCATAATTATAGACTTTCTAATATTTTTAAGGAGACACCAGTCGTAAGATCGAAAACCCAGATTGAAAACAAATATCAGCCAAAATCTTTTAACTATAAGAAAAATTATAATTAAGAAGAATAAGAAAAACACGTGAATTGGAGAGCCAGCGTAAACATATCCGAAGAAGAAAAACAGGTGTATACATAGATGACCATAATGGGTTAAATTTGAATGCCAATTCGCGTTGTTTCTGTCCGAATCGCTTGACGTCGGCTATACTTCGAAGAGTAAAGGGCGCAAGCAACTGTCCTACAAAGTATGCCGAGAGGTGCGCGCACATAGGTAAGGTTAGAGAGAGCGACAGAGAGAGGGAGAGAGAGGGAGAAAGGAGGCGCGCGAGTTCGGCGTCGGGATCTTGAGTAGAGGGGAATCCCCCGTAGCGTGTAAACCGCGCAGAGGAAGCAGTGGGGAACGACGTGGTGGCGACGGTGGGGGCCCACCATTGAGGGGTGGGGGCATTCGGGAGGCGGGCGCGACTTTCAATTCAACCGGGATCTGCCACTCTCACCACATCTGGTGGCAAACCGTTGCACTGCCTAATTCCATGGGCTGAGCGCAGTCCCTTCGCAGATCTCCGCGCTTATTAAAATCTCGATTTCGCGAAAATCTTGACTTACGCTTACTCGGAATGGGTTATATAAATTCTTACAAGAAGACTAAAAACGCCTGCCGTCGTTCTCGCGTCTTTTTTCCCCTTTTAATAATGTTGTCGGTGAACCCAAGGTATTTGGATGCTTGCATATAAAATTATGGGGGCGAAACTGTCTACAAAGTTTTATTGCAATTTTAGTTATCATTATCTTCCGAAATATGTTTCTTTTTAACACGAGTGTTATTACTCGCACTTTCATAATTTCCAGTTCCATCGTACTTGCATTTATTCACACTCATATCAATATAAATCCCAGAATTTTAACATCAACTCTGATGGAATTTACCGAACACTATTATGATCTGCAGAAGCTTTCGCATCCTAACGAGTGAAATTGATTTCACGCTTAGTTGCATAAATCGATAGAAGACCGTTTAAATTCCATAGCCAAAAGAACTAGAATGTAAAAATATGCGGAAAGTATGGTAAGCCGACGGTGCTTAACGATTATGGCGCGGTGAAATAAGAAGAAGCCTTTTCGCGAAACAAGGCAAAAATTGCCGAATTCCATTTTTTCATTCGCTGTGCATACATGTATCACCTCGGGAGAAATCTGCAAGGATTGCAGGCTAGAGGGTGAGAGAGACGCAGAGAGAGAGAGAGAGAGAGAGAGAGAGAGAGAGAGAGAGAGAGAGAGGAGGGAACTCCGCCTCCAACGGCTGACCTCCTCATCCCCCCTCCAAAGCCAATGTTTCTCTCTTAAAGCCCCCAATTCACTGGGGTTCGGAGGCCCGCGCGCACACACAAAGCTGCATACATGCTCTCCGGCGGCCGGCGAGTCCAGGACTGTTTCGGTCTTCTTTCGAGTTCGAGCATACAGGAATGCACGACCTCTCCTCTGGGTACAACCGAACCTAAGTACTCTAATACTCAATCCCACTGTCGTATTTCCTCCCCCGCAATGCTTTTCTTTGCCTATCACCTATGCTACTAGTGACGCGCGCGCGCGCATAGATTTGGGCAACAGGTTTGAATTTATGAGACAATAAAGCGGTGTGTTTATAGCGGTTCACGCGTGTCACCGGTTTATCTTTCCCGCTTTCTCTCTCCTTCTCTCTCTCTTTTGTAAATCTTTCCACCGATTCTACTATAAAAGAGAAACCTGCTAGGTTGAGAGAGAGAGAGAGAGAGAGAGAGAGAGAGAGAGAGAGAGAGAGAATAGCGGCAATAGATTGCGGGAAGAAGAGCAGAGTGTTTAGGGTGTACGAGAGGGAGAGAAAGAAAAGGAAGAGAGGCGCGCGCGAGCGAGGCTATCAAATTCTCATAAAACTGTCAGCCGCGACCGCCAGCCTGACTTATGTGCTGCCCCTTCCACCGCTCGCGACAATCGGCAAGAAGTACCTTGTGCATTTACGGTCGTTCTACAGTCGGTCCTCGCTTCGGCACATCGTGGAAATCACTAGGTTGGCGACCCCGAGCAAACTCGATAATCGCTAGCCTAATGCCCCGGGTTCCGGTATCCCCGACGTCGACCAGATCTCGGCTTACGCCGAGCGATCCTCGTAACCAAGTAGCGCGAACGCGCGATAAAAGAACAGATTAGCAGGTGGATCTATCACTGTCCCAGACGCAGCTTCTACAAAATGGAATTTTCCAAAATGTGTGTCAATCTCATTCTAAATATAAAATTGTTTGGTTTTAAGAGCGGAAGGGTCGAGGTCAACAAAGCATCGACTAAACCAAAAGCGTTATCGAGCGACTTAGGCGAAGTTACGCAAAAAAGGAAAACTAGAAGTCTCAATTGGAGAGATAAAGGATAGCGGCCGGAAGATCCGCAATGTACTATCGTGGACATCGAGCACAAGCCGGTCCCCGTTGACGTCGATGTCCCTCGGCCGTGCGACGACGACAGCGAGCGGCAGATAGGCCCTGACTCCTTGGCAAGAAGAATAAGAATAAGAGCACCGTCCCACTCGTTCTTTCTCTTCCCCACCCCGGGAAACTTCGCTACCCGAATATCTCTCCATTAGCCCCCCTGACGAGCTCTCCCCTCTCCCGGCTCAGCCCCGTCTCGCTCTCTCTCTCTTTCTCTTTCTCATTCTCTGGCTCCACACGCAAACACACCGCGCAATGGCACACACGGAGCCGCGCGCTCGCACACACGCACACGTATACCCCTCTTCAGAGCTTGTCACTCGGTAGAACGGGCGGCAGCAACATCGGCGACGGCGCGCTGCGAGAGAAGGAAAAAGGAGAGAGAGAGAGCGAGGAACGGGGTTGAAGAATCCAGCGCGCCGGCGAGAGACCAATCAAGGTTTGACGAACGACGGGGATTGGTCGTCGCCGCGGCCGGAGAGAGAGAGAGTGCGACCGAGAGAGCGAGCGAGAGCACTCCTGACACACCAAGCCAGCAGCGCGCGGCACGTGACAGCTACCGCGCGGCAGCGCAGCACACGCCGGCCTGCACCGAGGAGCCGCGAGGCCTCTCAGTACGATACCACCGCCTTCCGCGCACGCATCGCCCCAGCGCACGCGACGGCCACGCACACGCACAACAGCGCTCGACCACTTGGCGCCCGCACCTTCGCCACTGCACCTGTGCCCTCGTCGCCTCCTCGCGGTCCCCGCCGACCTCGTCTCGGACGACAGGCGAACGAACGCGCGTTCGCCAGGAGGAACTTGGTAGCGGTCGCGCGAATGGCGGCGATCCGATAGGCTTTCCTTCGATCACCGGCCATCGCGTTCGGCCCTGCAGCTGAAAGCAGGCTGAGACGTCCCGGCAGCTAAGACTTGCCCGCGCGGATGGCAGCGCGAGTGCGCGAGATGCCGATCCCGTCGTCCGCGACCTCGTGAGAGTTCGGTCCGATGGCGGCGATGATGCGCGTCCGTATTTAACGAGTCCGCTGCAGTTCGCCGAGTAAAGCGCAGTGAGCCGACGAGAGCCAGTGCCGACGAAGAAGAGGAGCCCGAGCGATCGTCGTTCGTCAGTCGCAGCCAGTTCTCGTTGCAGAGGCCGAAAGGCCCAGCGACATCGCTATGAGCTCCTATCAGTTCGTTAATTCTCTCGCCTCGTGCTACGCGAGCGCCCAGGCCCAGGCCCAGCAGCAGCAAGGCCCCCGGGGCGCCGCCAATTCCCCGGGCGAGCCTCTGCAGGCCGCCTCGCCCGCCGGCCCCGACTACACAACCCCAATGCCGCGAGCACCGGCTATCCGACGCCTTGCTACTCGCCCCAGCAACAACTACCCCCAGCACCCGTACGCCGCACCGGCCTCAGGGATGCAACACGCGGCTCCCAGCGGCATGATCGACTACACGCAACTCCAGCCCCAGCCGCGACTCAGCGCCGCGACTACGGCCCAGCAGCAGCAGCAGCACGGACTGCACACGGCCCCCCCGGGTCCGCACCACAAGCCAGCACCTGCAAGCCCAACAGCAGCAACAGCAGCAGAGATGCATCCGGACCCGACGAGTCCGCTGCTGCAGGCGGCTCGCGCAGTCTGTCGCGGCGCTGCCTCCAGCTGCAAGTACGCGGACTCGACCTCGTCGACGAACGTCTCGTCGCCTCAGGATCTCACCACGTCGACGAACACGAGGAATAGCCCTGCGCCGGTGTTGAGCGCACCAGGGACCAGTAAGGCCGGTGGCAGCGGACAAATGAACTCGACACCGGCCGGGTCCTCGAGGTCGTCCGTGGCCGCCTCAGCCTCCTCACCCCCGGGTGGCAGCGGACGGCCCGGCGTCGGAGAAGGTGGCTCTGCGCTTACGACGGCTTCGTCGGCCTCGTCTCCGGCCTCCTCCACCTCGAGCACGAGCAGCACCGGTAATAATTCGTCGAACAAGGGCAACGGCTCGGGTGGTAATCCGCCCCAGATATATCCTTGGATGAAGAGGGTTCACATCGGCCAGAGTGAGTACGATTCTTACTTTGCGAATCACCTTACGCACCGGGACGCATTTGGGGTTACTTTTCATCGAATCCGCTCTTCCCGTTATCCGCTTACATTTTCTCATGCGTGTTCGATGTTTTTTTTTAAAGAAGCGCATACTTGCGACTACCCTACGCTTTACCTTAACTCGTAGAAAATTAATTCAAGCTGCTTATTAATGCGATAATAGATGTTTTTTTTATTTAAGACATTTACTCGTTTTGCTCTGGTAATTAGTACTTGAATGTTAAGTGGTTTTTTTTTTTTTTTTAATCGCGTTTGATAAAATATTTCAAAAGAATAATTCGTTTTGATTGGTGACAATTTTTTTCGCGGCTCTGTGTCCAAATTATACTATTAACTGAAATAAATAAAAACTATTGTATATAATCTATACATTACATTGTGATGATAAAACTATTTGATTAGAAACCATTCAGTGTTTTAAAATACATATTTGTGAATATATAGTTGTTGACATTGATAAATTTTATATATAAATTATTCATTGATTAAAAAATTATTTAAAAAATCTCGAAATATAAAGTTGAATTATTTCTGTTTTTCATAAAATCATTAAATGAGAAAATAGGGAAATGCCATTTTCCTTAGGCTATCCGATGTTTTTTACGCGTTATTGTAGTTATTAAACACTCGAATACGCTGAATATTATGAGTGTATTTAAATACGTAGTGATAAGTTTTTTTACAAATACTTCATTTCTTAAGTATGATATTAGTTTTTATGCAATCATTTAATATCTGAATAAATAAGAGTATAAATACATAGACGTAATTTTTTAACACAATTAGCCTAATGATATATTTATTTTTTACTACGGAAACATATGTGTATATATACGTGTGCAGTGAAAATTTTTTTTAATTTTTGTGGTGAACTTTTGCATTTTAATACAAAAAAATAGTTAAAAAGTTTGTTTGAAACATTTATTTCATTTAAAAAGTTCAATGTTTAAGTATAATATTTTTCTATCTATAATATTATGCTTATTTATCTACAAAATAATTTTAAATTGTAATCTTGTTATTTTTCTTGTCGCAAAACAATGTATTTATTAAATATTAATGATGCGTGTAATTAAAAGTTAAATCTCAAAAAATTGATAGTTGCAGATTCGTTCATGGTAAAATTAACCTTTTAAAATACGTCTTACTTTTGCATTAATTAAGATGAAAATTTTTTGTACTACTTCATGAAAAACGGTTCGGCTGTTCATATTATTTATGTTGTATCATTCAAGCTGTAAGCAAGCAATTTTTAATTTTAATTCTCGATTCAACGTGTTTTTAAAATTATTCCCATAAATTTATATTTTATCCATGTGATACCGATCAAATAATACTTTTTAATGGAGTGCAAATATAAATTTATTCCAAATTTTACATTTCCAATGCGCCGAAGTATATACAAGTAAATACTTGGAATTCTAAAAATTCGTTTTTAATCGTGTATTATCATTCTATAGGATAATTAATCTTTGAAAATGGAACTTGAAAAACAGTCTGAGTAATAAAATAATTTATGTAATTTTTCTTTTAAAAAAAAAAAAACGACAATTGTTAAGCTTTGATAATAATACTCGAATGCTTTGTTACTTTATTAAAATGCAATCTTAAAAATAAAAAATGGGGTCGAGCTACTAGGAACAATTTGCTTAAGAAGGCAAAATACGAAAAACAGGCTTTAAGCGGCCCATTAGCCGATTCCCCATGCACGTTTTCGAGGTCCTACATGGCCTCTAAGCATCGCGCGCTGGTAGTCGTTCTCCCAAGGGTTGAGGAGTAAATAGAGACCGAGGTATCTCTCTCTCTCTCTTCCTTTCTCGCACTCACGCACACGCACACGCGCGCCAGGAGCCTGAAAAGACAAAGCAAAAAAGAGCGCTCGGCATGGTCGCGTCCATGTGTGGTCGGGGCATAAAGGAAAGGAAGTCACAGGGCGCACATGTTCACCCGGGCGGCGGTATAGAGGGCCGAAGGAACGCATATATTTTTTTCCGGGGCGCGCAGAGGGCAAGATAAAGTCCGTTTCATGTGCCGGCGCACGTCAGAGGCGCTCGCCACACGTCGGTGACCGTTATTTATAAAGCGCTGCCGAGGAAGCGACGCCGACGGTGCGCGTCCCACCGATGTTTAAACAAAGTCTAGCTGGGCCCCGGCGCAGATTAACAAAATTTCGGGAGAATATTAGCATACGCAGAGGAGAACTTCTATCTCGACTCGGACCCGCGTCCGGATAAATCACCGGATCAGTTGGAGCGCGAGATACGCCGCGCCGTCATTGCTTGATACTATAAATATCGCTGATTAATGGCTGCTTTTGAATATCAACAAGCGCTCCCAAGCATTTTATATTGGATGCGCGTGAAGCGTCGGAGCCGAACCGATCGTTTTTCCCGTACGTGAGAAATGTGAGAGGCGCGCAAGACCCGGTCCGAGTTAATCTCATCGCGAGAGACCGACTACTCCTGGGTCGAGGAGAACGACGGTGTTCTGCGTCGTTCGCCGGAGGAGAGCAGTGACTTTCGATCGGTAGGTCTTGGAGGACGTATCTATGGAAGAGACGGATTAATGTTGTGAAACGTCGAAAACTTTAGAAGCGGTTCGTTGCCTTTTCCGACGTCCTCCCTTTCGAATAGTTCCACGGTTAATAAAGAGAATGCGCTACCACCGCTGATAGGTAAGAAAGTAGCATCGTATCGCCCATTCTTAATTGAAGCGAACCGACAATCTTTTTCGAACAGAGCTGCGATTTTACGAATGCACGAATAGGAATTGAATTACGACTAAAATCATAAATTGTCTTTAATTTACCGTGCTAATTTGTCGCAAGCTTCCTTATTACTTTTACTCGTGATTCAATACCAAGAAATACGACGCAATATTGTTCAACGGAAACTTTAATAAATAAACTTGCTTTAATTACAAGCAATTTGCATCATTCCAGCAACAGTGGTAAAATGGCACGCGTAGGATACCAAAATAAACATAGTAAAACAATTTCTTTCTAATCTTTATTTAGAAGAGCAGTTGAGTCGTGCGCGTATGATAGGCCGAATTTTTAAAATACATGGCCATTAGAATCTGAATAAGAAGAAGAAACACGGACGTATTGAGATGCGTTTGTTTCCTTCAACTTCTGAATTATAGTATTTACGCGGCGAGCGATCAATTATTCATCTGCTTTTTTTTTATTTTTTTTTTTTTTTTCTGTAATAATTCTCAGTCAACGATCGTTGTAAATTTAACTAATGACAAAAGGTGTTGATACACATAAGCGCTCCTCGAGCATTAGATCATTGATATATATTACCAAACGCTGCACCTTGTTGAGAAACAATTAATTTCCCAACTGAGCATCCATTACACGAGCCGTCACATTTCGATTCCAAGTCGATTCTTTAACACTCATTATCCCCTTTGCCCCGACTGGAGAATAAAAAAATGGCAAGCCGCGGGTTCGGCTTATTCCCAGGCCGGTGAACATCCCCACGCGACACGCTGGTCGACAAATCCATCATTCTCTTTGGGACATTCTCGAAATTCCACCGATGGCCCGCGCGCGGCTCGGATTCGCGACAGTCCGATCGCGTACGAAGCCGAAACATCCGAATGGTTAGCGCTTCGCGATTACAACCGCGTGTGGCGCGGTGGTAGACGACGACGACGACGACGACGACGACGACGACGATGATCTCCGGGGCGAGATTGCGGAAAGAAACTGGCAAAGGCTGGATTCACCTGCCCCTACGGTTCAAAGTGCTGGAGATAAGATGGCAGCAGTGAGTGAGTGAGAGAGAGAGCGCGGGAGAGAAAGAAAGCCGGTCGCGCGTTCACATTAGTCGTCGTGTGATTTACTGCATGACCAGTATGATTCAGTCAGCGGGGAATTTGACGAAGAATTAATGGTATTATGATATCGTGTGTAACGCTATGTATGTGCGCCAGGCCATAAATCAGGCCGCATTGTAAAGCGGAGGGCCCTTTCCTTCTTCATCGTCGTCGTCATCGTCGTCGTCGGCAGCGGCGTCGTCGAGGACGTCGTCGTGGTCATTCTCCTTCCTTCTTTTCTAACTCTCTTTTGCCGCTCCCAGCCCAGGGGCTCTACTGTCTCTTTCTCTTGGTTGCTCTTTCCCGCGTGAGTCCGATGCGGGAACAGTGGGTCCCCGAATTGGGACCCGTTGCTTTTTATGCACAAGCGTTGCGGGCGCGAACGAGCTTTTGTGTGAGATCTGCTGAAGCTGTTAGTTGACGCTAAGGACGTGAAAGAGGCGACACCGTATGTGGGTTCTCCGACGTGATTTTACACTTGAAAATCTCGATAGGTGGGGGAGAGGCCGCTCGAGAATATAAGTTAGAGACCAGGACCAATCTTGTTAGAGCGAAAAATTTTACGTGAATAATGGTGATATTACCGATGTAAGTGCTTTGATTTAATTTATGACCTTCGGGACAGTCTTGCTCAGCAAGATGTTGATGCAATGTGAATCGTCTTGAATTATATTTAATAGGAGATAAATCTTTAGCACGCACTTATAGAAATGTAATAATTATTCACTGACAATTGTTCAAACGAGTTTCGTAGCCGTATTATTATCAGATACGGCTACAGCTGATTTGGAAGAAAAATATCTTGCGTAAGTGAATAAATGCAAACCGTTGTATTGTTGTACGATACAACGTTCGTTATACAACAGAGATTATAATTAAGATTTGGATAACCGCGTATTATGCAGGGCAGTTTTTTTGGAATCTATACTTAGTTGGACCAATATTTCTAATTATTGATAAAAAAACAATATATCGTTGCCGTGTAAAAAATAATCTTTATTAATTCTGATAGTACCGAGTATAAATCTTTTAAAAGTGAACACTTTATCGTTCTTTCAAACAGCAAAAAAGTACTCTTTATGACTCTTATTATGTTCGAGATGAAGATTTATTAATGAGTGAACCAGTGACTTATCAGTATGAGCAATAATTGTGTTTGATTCAAAAATATAAAAACTGAAGTTCTTGGCGGGGAAACATCCGTCTTGCCAACAATTTGTCAAAAACCTTGAAAGCACATTTCACCGGGGCTATACTCGCGCATTATAAAAATAGGAAGGAATCTCGTTATTTTTAAAAGCTTTCCACGCCACATAAAGTCATTATATTGGTAATTTTACAGTAAAAAATACGAACGAAGGAACGGAATCAAGTCTCCGGTCGAACATTGCGCGCCCGTTCAACAGCTCAATTATATTAGCCATTATACGTGTAATCATGCAATTACGCACGTAATCACGGCAACAACGGCGACTCACGCGCGCTACGAGCGCCGATAAAATAAAACTCGAAACCCGAACTCTAGTACACGAAAAACGTAGTTCGCGCGCGCGTGCGCGCACACGCGAACAGAAAAAATAATGCTCGCGCGGAAGATCGTATACGAATCATGTGAAAACAAACGCTCGGCTGCTCGGCCCCTCCAATTAATAGATCGACTTTTCCGGTCGCGATATGACGGCCATAAACGGTCCGACCGTCAGTAGAAACAGCCGTATAAACGAAGCATCCAGAGCAAACAAACGGCGATCGCGGAGCTGCGCGACGTACCGATCGCCTTCGAAGATCTTCACCAGAGCCACTCGTTCGGACTCTTGGGAAATTTTTTCGCCGACGTGTCTTGCCGAGGCCCCAGTTGTACATTGGCTCTATTTATAAGGGGGAACGGGCGAATGTGAATATATAAATCCGTATCGCTGCCGCTCGGAGTTGTTATGGCAATCGGGAAGAGGGCGACGGGAGGTTCAGAGGCCAGACGAGATTAAAAGGTTTTCCAGATATCTGTGTGGAACTGTTCTTTCACACTCTCGCGCACCTAGACGCCACGGAAATGCTCAGCTTCAATCCAAATTGCTAACTTTTAACCTCGCGAGGGGCTACGAGAGCCTGCGAAATCTCCAACCGACTGTTTTAAAACTCCCGAGTGCGAACGGCATTTCCGTCTTGTATTTTTTTCATTCCTTTCCTTAGAGTTTTATCGATACACGATTAGAGTGCAGCGCTCCTATTGTTCTTATTTAAATTGCATCCAACATTCATGTGTTAAAGTATTTACGTTTAAAAACGCTGTATTTCATCATCGCCGACTGCACGTCGCTTGAACAACTTTTTTGTTCACTTTAATGAGTCATTCTTTATTTTATAATAAAATTCAATCGCATAATAAAGTATCCGTAAATTTGAAAGGTATGTCTTTCTATTTGACGTGATAAAATATTTTATATATAATTCGTTGAAAAAAACCTTTTAAATAAACCTTTGTTCGTATTATTATACAAAATAAACTCTTTCACACGCGGATGCAAATGATAAATTGTAAATCGTTAATTTGAAAGAAAAACATCTGTCGAGCGATATTCTATTAAGAAATACAAATATTGTTTTCGATGATATCCAGGGGCAGCACTTCCGCTTAGATTAAGAAAAATAAAAATTTAACTTGTAAATTTGAAAATATTCACAATTATGCGATATTTCCATTTTATTGCTAAAAATAATAATCGCCGCTGTATTATTTTTCGCAGGAAAAGCATTTTTAAGGTATATATTTAGCAACGTCTATTTTTTATGCGCTTTTGCTTTTAATACTCCTGACAGTGAAAAATAAATAAGCGAAAATCTATATTTTTATCAGACTAATACAGGCCATTGCAGTAATTTAATTGAATTCAATTTATTTACCTTATTAAATAAAATCGTGAGCCATGCTCGTTAAAGTAATTATTTATCATTTCATCAGTTGTTGGTACGTTATCGCAAGCAAATCACGAGGAAAAATAAAAAACAACTCTCATCTACAACAATCAATAATTGTGCATCAATCGACAAAATAAGTACACCCAATAACTCAGACGTCAATTAATATTTGTTTAAAGAAACCATCATTATCCCTAGCAATATACAGCAGCCTCCCTAAGTAGTGCTTTAAATAATTTTCGAGAAGCTCTCCACCACCGACATTGGCCAATTCCAGCCCGAGCGAGAGCGTGCATACACACATTCTCCCCGTTGGAGATAATTCTGCCTCGAAAAGGCGAAGTTCCACCAAAGAAAGATATAATTGCGTAATTACCTGGCGCACGGAGATTCGGGCCGCATGCAGTTATATGGAGGGCAAATAAATAGGGAGGAGGTCGATTTTCGAGGGCCGCCTAAAGTGGAGTCCGCGATGGCGGGGGCAGGCGAACGGTGGGAGAGAAGGCAACTTGCGGAAGGTGGTTTTCGCCGAGGAAGCATAATTACAGGCCGATCGTTTCGCCATAAATAAAAGCCCGTGTAGTCGAGAGTCACGAAAGAGAGCGAGAAGGAGGCAAAGAGAGAGAGAGAGAGAGAGAAAGACCCCAGGGATGATTCCCTGACTCGTGCGCGCGACTCCTTTTCCCAAGGCGAATATACGAGAGACGTTTGTAGGTCTGTCCTCCTTCTGTTACGAAATAAAATAATGCAGAGGAAGGCAAGGTCAAGCTGACTGGAAAATGGTGCAGCATGCGATCATCTTACACATGTGTGGTTCTCTGCGAGAGGGATTAGCAATTTCCGAGGAGCCAAATGGAGCGTGAAAAGCGTCTTTCGAGATTTCTGAGGCCTCTCTATCCTCCTATAAGGCGTGCCGCGTCTTTTGTTTATTCTCAAGGGTGAGCCTCGACTTATTTTTGCATTAGGGGGACGCTGTTTTCATTATAACCAAATTATTACCTTTGCGCTACATTTTTTTGAAGATTAAACTTTTTTCAAGTGTGAATTTTTTAATATTGTCGAGTAATATCTTGGAAACGTACGTTTAAAAATGCCTTATACAGTTACTTATTTTTAAAATGTAGAAGCAAATTGTAAGTAGAACTGATTGTGCATTTCTTTATTTCAAAAATACGAAAGAAAAACAATTAGCTAATAAATATTAAAAGGAAATTATAAAATTTACGCCTATAAAACTTCATAATTGTATGTTATTATACCTTATTTGGTAAAAAAACTGAATTATTAATAAAGTTTAAGATTGAATTCAAGAGCAGGAAACAGCAAAAGAACTGCTTTGAACAATATGTGTTAAATTTAATTATATAGAACTTTCAGTCAATAAAAACAATGATATTATAACTGCGAAGTTTTCATATTCAGTCTGAATCATTTTAAAATTCACATCAATTTACCTGCGTGATAATATTAATATTACTACGATAGATAGCGTGAATATTTTGTTCGCCGCGGAACGCAGTTTCCACATAAATAATTTTGCAATATGCATTAGAACTATGCAACTATTCATTTTTTGAATGCCATTAATTCCAAATCTTTACTATAAAACCTGGTATTTGCAGCTCATTTAAAGCGCTTACTTTCAATAAACGGTTTTCGGATTTTTGTTTTTTAAGCCCATTTCTACGTAAATTGATTATCCACCACTGCTAGGTATTCAAAAAAATTATCCCTTGCCTCCAGAATTCGTTGGTCTGTGAGTCCGCGATATCAGACTAACAACTATTTACACATGCGACGATTAAAACTGTTATGAAATAAATTCTTCTGTCGCTTCGTTTCTCAAAAATTATGAAAAGTTTTTGTATCTAGTGTAATTCGAAATTTACCGTAGTCGATTTTCTCATAACAAGTATCCCGCGGTCGTAGCAAAGTCTTACACTAACTCCAACTCCTCGGCAAACTTGCAGTTACATTGATCAACTCGATTAGAAAGGCGATAAAAATGTAATTGAAAAATAAATGAATCGAATAAAGAATATGACGTTTCTCAGAAAATATAATAATACGATAATGCCATATACAATATATCTATTCATTCCACTCCTTACCCACGCATATTTTTTACCTACGTTCACCTCCGTAACAACACAATGACATAGGCGCATCGGCACTGCGATGACTGTTTTATCTCCAATAGAGGCAAATCCGCCTCACCCACTTTTCCTCTCGTGCGCCACAACAGCCGTCGACGCCGTCTCCGCTGCCACCGCCGCTGCCGTCAACTACATCGTGTCAGTGTTATGTATTATTTGTTTAATTTCCATTGCGCGAATACCACAATGCACGCGTAAACGCTCGCGCGAATGACATTTTTGCAAGGGACGTGCTAATAAAACGCCTTTATTATCCTTAGTCTCGGGGAACGAAAGAGATACGAGGTCACGTAACTCGACGCTCGCACGGAGAACTGGTTTTCCAAGATCCACACCGACTTTTTTGCCATTCACGCACACATCGACGTAATTCTGTCTCTCACAGCTGCTTTGGCTCCTAGGCGATTTCTATCGACCCGCGACAGGACGATCCACTCGCGTTTGTCCCGACATACGCGGATCTTCCTCGCTAATTGCTCTCCGAGTGTTTGACTCGACGCCTTCACTAGGCGGTTGTGCTTTTATCGAGATTTTTTAATAATTTCAAGCACTACCCGCCAATGGTTCTTGTGTACTCGCAGATAGGCGTCAGAGATTTATGCTCGATCGCATGCTTTGTGTTTCTCGGGAAGCTTTGGAGTGGTTGCGCTCGTAATTTCACGCGAGAAATGTAAGTAAATCGTTTTCACTGACTTTTTATGCCTTTCTCTTAGTGCCTCCTTGTAAATAACGTATTATTTCATAATAGAATTTGCGACTGATAAAAGGTAATTGTTTCACGAGAGGAAAACTCACACTTCGAATAAGTTATTGCTGGCACAATAAGACATATAAGCTCTTGGTGAACATTTTTAGAATTATTCCAAGATTAATTATCAAATAATTCTGAGTGTTAGTAAGCTTATATTATATTTTTCCTCAAAGATATGCGAGTTTATCGATGAAATAACCAAATGTATCATGGAATTTATTGTTAAAAGCATAAATTAATTTATAGCAGCTTAAAGCAGATATTTATTAAATTTATTACAATTACAATTATTCTATGATTTCTTAATACAAAATTCAATTATTCAACGCTATCCACTTACATATTTCTAAAAATTAGATTCAATTTAAACTACATAAATCAATATGTTTTTCAAAATATATGTAGGTGGAAGAAATATCATAGAATGCAATTTAAGATACTTACAAAATTCAACGCTATAAATACTTCGTCTTTCACAAGAATGATAAATGTTCGTTAATTTTAGATTCGATGTATCTCCAAGATCTGATCGAACCTAAAGATTTAAAATTTTTCACCTTTGATAATTTATTTGATTTTTAAGTCACGAATTAAACACCTTAAGTTCAATTATATTGCAATACTAGAAGTTAAAGCTTTATCACTATATTCAAGAATTCCCAATGATATTCTATTACATTTCATTTGCGCTCTCAATTTACGATATCTATATACATGTGTGTGTGTGTGCGTGCGTGTGTGTGTGTGTAAAATCATGCACTGGTAAATAGTGCGAGAGCCAATCTTTTGTAATCTAAAAGAAATTTTTGTTAAATCTAATTTACAGTTTAAAATTAAGAGTAAAATCTTTGTTATGTCACATTTTCAATAACTGCAATTTAACTTCATAAGAGACATTTTTCTTACAAACGAGTATTTGCACATTTCAAAAAAAGGAAGTACGATAAATCAAGGAAGATAACAAATAATGATTAATTATGACACCGAATATCCCTTTTCAAAGTTGCATAATATAAAGATCCAGAACGCAGACCTTGAAAAAAAGGAAAATTAGAAGCCCCCGTCTGCTAAATAGTGTATATTACAGTAACGATAATTACACGACACCGCAAGCTTGCAAAAGGATTGCGGATACGAAATTACAGAGAAGCGCTTGCAGCCCATAAATCCTTATTGCGCGCATTTGTAGCAGTAGGTATATAGAGAAAGAAGATAGAAGAGACCGAGGAAAGAGACTTGGAAGTATATTATAGGAAAAGCGCATCTTGCGGGGACGCCTGTTGCTGCTGGCTCTCCATGGGGATCTGTCCACTCTCTCTCTCTCTCTCTCTCCTTCTTCCTCTTTCTCTTCACATGATTCTGACTAGCCGCCCTCTTGGGGCGACGCGACGCGATGCGACGCAACGTACGTAACCCCCCGAGGTGGAGGAGGTGGCGGTGGAGAACCTGGAAATTTACGAGAACTGTAACTTCGAATATCGGTGATCTGTGCGAAACAATAATCCTTATTGTCGTCGTAGTCGTTGTCGTTTCGTGCGATGGGTTGAGGCAACCTTCTGCTGCACGTCGAGAAGGTATATATGCATTATTGCTTTGCTTTACTTTTAACCAATCTTTTGTCGGTAAGGGTTTGACTCTTGGTGCTTTCTTTGAGTATCGAGAGTTTCGTATAGCTTGTCCCGCACGACAATTTCTCTCTCGCAGATAAATCAAATCTGAAAAATTCTGAAAATTTGAAAGGGGGAATTCATATCTTTGTTGGGCATTTACGTGATGAAATATGGTTGATTTACTAACTTTTTATTCTATTAAAATATTATGATTTAGGTTCCTTTTAAATATACAATACGTATTCTGTAGCTCAATTTTTTATAAAATTTTCGAAGGACTTGTTCGAATAATTTTGATAGATGCAATCAAGGACAATGTATAAGACGAAATAAACTTTATTTATTGAATTTCACCATACACCGTACATAAAAGTAAAAGTGAAAAATGAAAATTTACGTTTATTCAATAGATGTGTCGCCTCCTAATGTAATCGTAAATGTAATTGGTATTTTTTTCCATTTTATAATCAATTACAGAATCATCGGGTTCGATCTCGTCAACCAATTGAATTAAAATGAACGAGTAAGTAAAATTGGGAAAGACAATATCTGTAATTATAGAAAATTATGTTAAGTTCTCGTATGAATTTATAACTGCATTTATCTTATATGAATTATACAAAAATGCTAAGTAAATTGGAAGGAAAAAAGTGTTTAAAAATCTAAAAATGATGGGTTTGCGAGGTATATTATATATAATCACGCATATAATTATATCAAATTATCTCAGACTAAAATTCATACTGTAATTTTACAAGACACACAAAATATATTTTTATAGTAAGATGCTACAAACGATCGAATTAGGGTTCTGATTACTCGCTTAATAAAACTCTTAAAAAGCTGTACGCATAATGATAATTCGTTTCTTAAAAGTAAACTACTTTGTGTTTGAACGTCGAATTAGCATATAAAATTGAAACGGAGAATTATGGCGAAAATTACTCTTCAAAATTGAATTCACTTAAACTGCTGTTAGCTGCAGCAGCTGGAAAAAGTGTGATTTTTGAAAGCTACGAAAGCCACGATCCAGAATCGCTAATCTTAGATTTTTGAAAGAGAATAAAAAAGCTTGCAATAAATCTAGCGATGTAGCAGGATCGGAGTAATACGTCAAGCAACAGGGCAATCATTAAGTCAGTAAAATAAATTTCGCACCTCTACAATCGCTGAAAGCCATGAAAATTCGAATCGCGACGTCGGGGCAAGCTAATTTTGCTTGCGAAATAAAGCCCTCCCAGCTAACCGCGCATACCGCCGCAATTCCCAGCAAAACATCGAAATCGCCTTTAATCCCCTAACGTGCCTCTGCTCCACGAGTCTCTCTCTCTCTCTCCTCTCTCTCTCTCTCTCTCTCTCTCAATTTCTTTCTCATACGCGTACTCAGTCTGTCTTCAAGAGTCGAGGAAAGAACATTTGTTCATCGTCGTGTTCGTCAGCAGCGGCGCGAGCCACAGCGCGATTAAATCGGAACTCGCGCGAATCTCTCTTCTCGAAAGAGCGTGACGTAAGCGCGGAGAATCGTTGATCCCACGTGATTTATTCGTCGTCGACGTCGCCGTGAGTGGTGCGAATACTTGCGCGAGTGTGACGAAGAAGAAGAAGAAGAAGAAGAAGAAGAAGAAGAAGAAGAAGAAATAAGAACAAGAGGATCATCCTTGGGTCATGCGAACGAAGACCGGCAACGGCGCCCGGAGAAGCAGCAATGGATGGCGAAGCAAAGAATCGAGTAACAATCGCCGGATGCTGCGCAGAACAATCGCGACTCGTGCGCCACGAAAACTCGCGGGACGTAGGCCGCCGCTTCTTTCTGCGTTCGCTTCTTTTATTTATATACGCCGCGTTCGGCGCTTGTCTCCTATTCGTTTCTTGTCATCTTCTGGCGATATTTCACGCGCTTGTCATAGTCTGTCGTGAAATTTCAGCTTTTTTCAGAGCTTCCAAGGCGTTGCGCGAGGCTTTCCTCCGAGCACCGGAGATTATTTGCGGCTTCTGCGAGTTCGATTGATAAATAGTTAACAAATTCGTGAGCTAAGACTTTCCGTCTCTAAATTATTGGGGAAGAGACGAACAGCGTTAGACGGCGCCTAATACTGGGCAAGGTCACTTGGAAGCGTGTCATTACTCTAACCGTAAATAAGTCTGAAACTGTGTTGTCGCAATTTTTATTCAGAGCTCCGTCCGTTTTTTATGACTCTCTATACTATATGTGTACGCGTTGTTTGTCAATGCAACGGAAACAAGGAGCGTCTGTAATGTCAATCTTGAAAAGTGATGTTCTAATCATGTTTACTTTCAGCAGTAAAACGCTAATACTGTAAAGGATCTGTCAAAGTGCGGTACATTTTCGAGTCGGTACTGCAATTTGTTTTAGTGACTCAACGAGTTATTCATAAAAAAGTAAAGAGCATGATTTTTTAAATATTACAACTTTTATTAGATGTGATATAAAAATAAATCAATCTAGATTTTAGAGTTGAGACCTACTAACAATAAAAGTGCCTCAGACTTGAAATTTAAATTTTTTCCACTTTAATATTTTTAATACGCATCGTTGTATATATTTAATTCATGAAGTAGTAAGTATTTTATTTCATATTTTATATTGGTTTACAGGAATGATATAAAACTGAATTTTTATGTTCTATTTTAATTAGTCAAAATATTATTTATTAATAAAAAAAAAAATTATTTATTCGAAACTCTGCTGTGACACGGAATTCTTGTAATAATTCTCACAATAAGTTCCTATAAATATTTTCCTTTGATTTCAACTTAATTTAAAATTGGATGTAAATTCTTAATAAAAATTAATTATAAATAATTAAAACGATAATAAATTTCACATTATAGTTAAACATTGTCGATATTATTCTTTAAAGTTGGTAATTAATTTAATATTATCCGATAATCTTGATAGATACATATTTCTGAGGTTGCTTAGTTAAAAATGCATAAATTTTATAAACACACGTACGATTTTAAAATATGAATTATGCTCGAGCTTATTTTATGAAATAAAAAAGCACATAGAATGTAAATTAGCATACTGTACAATAAATTACGCATTAAATTACATAGATCATTCTACAATTACGACACGAAAAAATACTCCAAAGTGTACTTTATCAATCCATTATCATAGTACAGCATACTCGAGTTGCATATTCAAAGCGCATTTTCCAGCGCAGCTTGACCAAGAAATGCACGCCCCACCCTGATCCTCTCGAACTCTTCATTCTCCTGGAAAAAATGCAGCGGCCAGATTTAGATAAGCGAACCATAAATTTCATTATCCGATAAAACCTCAACGTTCAAGCCCCTGGCGATCGCGCGAGAAAATCAAGGACAGATGTCTGGGGACACGTAAAACACGACGACGGCTTCATTCTATCCCAAGGTGGTGCCACGGAGCCGAGGCGCGTGCACAGGGGCGGATCGCGTTCCCCGGCGACCTCGAGAGCCATAAATAAATGCTGCCGCGGCTTACGTACGCGGCGGCTCAGCCGATACGCGGCTGCGCGAAAACCAGGAAGAACGCTTCGGACGATCGAGACCGACGGCGCTCACCCGGCGAGAGAAAAACGGGGCGGCTGGACCGCACTTTCCACTTTCCGTGAAAGTCCTGCAGTGGCTCCGTTCGCGCCGCCGTACTTTGTCCTTGAACAAAGGATGCTTCTGCGAACGGGACCGGAGACTTTTTCTCGGGAGGTGAACTCGTGGCGCGCCGGCGGCGAGATTTGACAGGGAAAACACTTTGAATGAGCGCGCCAACGTAAATTTTCGGTCCAGGCTACCGTCGCCGATGCGGTGAAAGTAGCCCAAATGGAAATTTAGTCGAGGGGCTGACTGTTTCACATTTTTCTATGCACGATTCGATCTGCTTTCTGCTGCGGCGTTGAAATCGTTTTCTTAACTTGGACCATCTCTATAATCGCTTCTTTTTAGCAAATACTAATTTCGATACAATGGAAAATTAACAAGTAGCAGCTTACATAACGAGGGTTACGCGTCAAATTTGTTTTTCCATTTCAAACGTTAAATCATTAGTAATACGAACATATAAGAATACCTGAGCTTTTCCAATCGCATACGATTATGTAACGAAAGCAAATGGAAGATACGGATTCCTGGTCCGATTGGAGGTGAGATTCTACGAAAGCCAAGTGCCAGCGTCGAGAAAATCGATGATAATCACTTTTGATGACGTATGGGGGGTAATTCTTACTCGCTATTTAAAACATGGGGTTATCGGTGCGGCAACATCTATGGAAACTCCGAAAGTGCGGTATATTGAAAAAAGGAGAACGGCTAAAGTTTCGCAAACTTTTTCACCCCTAGCGGGCACACACACATCGCCGAGCGAATTAATTTTTCCGTGGATGAACGCGAGAGAATCTCCGTCGATGGACTTATCGTGGATCGCGTGTTCGCACCTACACAGTAGTTTATGGGTTAAGTCCGGGTCGATCGACACGCGCTCGATATAAAGCTTCATTTATTCGCACAAAGGCGCCGAGGCTTCTTTAGCAAAGACTGGAATATTGCGGGCTCCCTTTTTCCTTCACTTTCTCTCTCTCTTTTCTTGTTTTTTCGTTGCTACATCGAGGCATGAGCCGCCTGGACTCAATACGCGATACACGAGAGAACAAATCGATGCGATGCGCACGTGTTTCCGCGCGCTTTCCTTCTTCATCTTGCACAAACCCGTGTTTATTTTCCGTTTTTTCTTCATTTTCTTACACTCTCGTTTCTCTTTTGTAACTCCACGGAAGTTGCCGATCTCGAATATGTTTAATATATATGTATGTATGTATGTATATATACAGTAGATGCACAGGTACGTGTGTAGGTCTGCGTTTATGATAGACTGGCATACAAGAGGGAAATGTGATTTATTATATTTCATTACCGTTGCTGCATGCGCTCAAGCGAATTTAGATTTTTTGCTTCCACCCCAGTTAAATTGCTGTACAAGTATGATTAAAACGAAAAATTATTCATAAGAAGAATTGTTCAATTATTCAATGCAAAATTTGTACTTACGTTTCCCATTTGAGTTAAGTGTTTTGGCTTCAAAAGTATATTCAATTTAATCTCTTCGCACATTTATAGTTAACTGACTGTCCTGGTATGTATGATTGCTGCAATAAATATCGTATTTTTTCATTTTTAGCAAATTAATTTGCATAAAATTTCATTTTTAATTATGCAAACTTTCTAAATTGAAAAAAGTTGCTTTATGCTAAAAATCCCAGGTGTTTTCTGATCGATGACATAATAAGAAGATAACATCGAATTCAAATTTTTTACAAATAGAATCAGTTGATAATGAAAATTTATTTGCATCAATTTAATTAGATTGTGTTATTAATAAAAATCAATGATCTGTCCATCATTTCATCGGAATAGGCTATAATTTATCATTTATTGAAAACAAGATGAGATTAATTTGAAAAACTTCAATTAACGCCTTCATATATATAATTTTTATCTTTACATTTTATAGAAGAATGTTGGTGTAAGAGGATAAGTGAGACGTAATAGACACACGAGAACGATAGACTTAAATAACGTAAACGGTTCCAATCATTTTCATTTGTGGATTTATAATTTTGCAGGGTTTGATAACAGTTTGTATTAAAAGATATTACATATTTTATACATGTTACAAAGCTTTACAGTTGGTACAAACTCAGCACTATTTATTCCATTAAATATAATAATTCCGTACCTAATTAAAATATTTTAACTAGTGACCAATTTTGTTTCTGTTTAGTCTACGCGAATAGTATTTATAGTGTGTATTGATATATATTTAGCTTCAGGCTGAAAGATGCTAATATGCTACAACTTTCGTTGAATTATGCCATTGAAAAATGGTATTCGCTTATAGGGCATTGTGCTAATTTGTCATTATTCTTCTAATATTTGACGTTGAACTGGACATGCAACACGACTTAACTGGGCTAAATCATGTCCAATTTTAAAAAAACTTGATGCGAAAAATCCGTTCGAGTATTCTATCCAGTTTTCAATCGGTGCTTGAGTTTACATAATTAATTTACGAGACGGACAGCGGATGATAATCGTAACGAAATATCAACAAAAACATCGCGTAATGATGAAGTTTAACACGAGGAACGTAGCCGCCCAATCCCTGAACTACGCACGTCGACGCACGAGGCTAACAAGTAAGGGATACACGTACACTTTCGCGTACGCGACGCGTAGCCCGATCAAACGCACGGAGAGAGAGAGAGAGAGAAATCCTCTGTTGCTCGGTCGCGCGCGCAAGCGCAGTCGAATCGCAGCTGACCGCGTATTGTTCCCGCTCGGAGCGTAAGTCATTAATTTTCCCGCGCTCGCACACACGCACAGAAGGTCCAAGTAAAGGAGCGACGCGGAGGTCCGGTCTCGACTCCGATTGATAGCTCCGGAGAGTTTTGTCTTTCGATTCCTTATCGTACCTTATCCGGTCGGCGCCTACGTGCCCGCGAGGAGAGCGTGTCCCGGTCTCCTTTACAGTTGGACCGCTGGCCGCTGCGACGAGTGCCGTCACCGTTATACGCATTTAGGGACGCCCTCCCCGGATCACCGCTAATGCAAAGAGCGCGGCTGAATTATGCTGATTTATTTGCCCGGAGCTTGAGTCGCGCGCCGGAATACAATCGCGTGGCCACTCGGACTCGACATCGAGCGCCGAAGAATGCAACGCTCGAAATAAAGAGCAGCGGTTTCTTTCTTATTACGGAGGCTCGAGTATTTTCGGGTTGGTAGCATTGTGCCAATTGTGGCACCGATGTTCTTCCGAGCGAATACTCTCTTTATTATGACACCAGACGTACATAATATGACTTTATTTTTGTATGATTAATACGGAGGCCCAGAGACTTTAATTAAATATCAAGCTAATTCTCTGCTTAAATTTTGGGCTTGATCTAGAAATCTAGATTATTCGCGAATCCTACTATCGATTACGTCGATGCATATAATGAATATTTATAACGTGCACGAGCGTTGCTGTCTCTCGAATACTTTACCGATTCTTGCAAAGATTAATCGTGAACGAGCAACTTTTATCACTTACGCTAAATCCAGTCGTTGATTGAATAATTTGAAGTATTTTAAATAAATGCCGCGTTAACGATGCAATGAAAATTAAGAAAATAAACTTACTTAACTTATTTAAAAATATCTTTGAAAAATAGAACAGACAATGTCACCGATATTGAGGAAAAAACAATAAAGAAGTACACAATGTTAACATGTTTCGGAACTCGAAGTTGATTGTGCGCAATCGGAATAACTTTTAATGGCTTTTAACGCGCTATTGATAAGTCAAGTTATTTTGAAAAATAATTTATTATAAATTAAATTTCTCTCTGAGCGTTTTTATCTGTATCAGTTTATGAACCCTTGTAGAAACATTGCAATAGCTTGCAGTAAAAATGAACAAAGCATTACGCAAAGTCGATGCTCTGACGATATCAAGCAGCGCGCGCGCGTGTGCGTGCGCGTGCGCGTGCGTGCACATACGTGTGTTCATATATACACACACATATATATGTATATATTTTATTTGAGAATGGTAATGCATTCTAAGATTGTGGTGCGCGTGTGTGCCGAGCGATCGGAGACCGGCCGCCGCGTGATGGATGGAGACACGGGGCATCTATCCCCATTCCCTCATTCGATATGTGAAAGAGAGGGAGGGAGAGAGAAAAAGAGACACCCATTCCATTGTCGTCTTTCCTGAGCCTTTGGTTCTTATACACACTGCTGGCGAGTTTCGCTTTTCTTTTCCTTTTTTCTACATTTTGCTTTCGAAGCTTCTTTTTCGTTGGCTTGTCTGAACTGTACGCATAACCTCCTTCATGGTCACATTTTTTCCGCATATGAAATGCTGCTTGTAAAACAAAGGCTGCTCTTACTCGATTCATGTAGATTTTTGCTCGAATTTATAGTAAGCCACGTTTCTAGTTTTCTCTTTTTATCACTGAAGGGTAAGCGACTGCTTTGATAAGAGATAGCATAATCTGTAACGATGTCTTTCAGGAGACAATTAATTTTTTTTACATTAATTAGTCGTTTAAAAAAAAAGTAATTTTCGTCTTGAAAAATCTAATATTCGAAAAAAAATTAGTTGCACTTTAATCTATTAATACTAAATACTGATACATGCATTGGCTTCGTAAAATACAATATAGAATAAATATTAAAGGCATATTGAACGTGATAAGTAAGCATTCCAAAGATTATAGATATTTTTCACGTTTTGCAGAAAATAAATCAAATTTTGTCGACACAATAAAAAGTCAACGGGCATAACTAATTTGCAAGGATATTTTTTATACGAATATTGTCTTTATTGGTAGAAAAAAATTAATCACGAAAATAAATTCGACAAGCTACAGATTTCTCGAAAACAATTTAATTTATTATCTCCACGGGTCCGAGAACACGACACAAAATAAACATGCACTGCATTAAAAACTCCATCATTCTCCCTCTCTCTTTTTCATATTCTATGTACTCACCGTCTAGCGAAAAGAATAATCCATTAAAGTATCTTCCACGTACGTCTCTTTTGTGTCTGTTTCGTTTTTTGTCTCTCTCTCTCTCTCTCTTGCCACCAGCTCGATGGACCCCCTCATTTTCAGACAGTTATAAATAGATTCAAAAATTATAGCTTTTCAATTTGAATGCCGAGAAGAAGTGTAGCGCTCCGCGGAGATGCGCGGGGGCGGATGTGCACCGTGGCGCGCGAGTGGCGAAAGGGACCACGATAGCACCTTATACAAGGGGATGCCTTTCACCGAAAAGAGAGGGGGAGGGTTTTTATACGTGCTGGAAGAGTTTGCGTGCTCCGGCTGAGGCGCCGGGATCATTTGTTATCTCGTGGCGAGAACAGAAGAGAGTGAGAGAAAGATTGTCAAGAGCACAAGAGAGTTGTATTATCCCCGAGTTGCGAATGTAGTTTTGTTTCAGGACTATTTAAACGCTTACACAATAATCTCTTATCCAGATTCAATTATTATCTGGAGCGGCTACGCACGTGGTATTTTCAGTTGCATTGCTGAGAAATTATCAATTATTGATATAATTATAATAATTATTTCTAATAATTCTTTCCCGCTTCTTCCTGGAATTAGAAATGTGCTTTTCTCTTAAGTCTAGATTCGCTTTTGTAATGATTGGAAAGTTATTTCTAAGTTTTTTGTGGCGAAGAATATTTCGGTGATTTTTTAAAATGAATCCTACTTTATACGGGATTGCACATTTTATTTCTGACTTGCTGAATCAGGTGTGCGAAGACAATGTAATTATGTCGTTTTATTCATAAATGTATAATTAGAAGATTCCTATTTTCGCTATGCGAAGGAGAAAATGACCGTTAATTTTTACAGTTTTTATTTTTCATTTAAAAGCGTAAATAAATGAAAAGGAGATATTGTTTGTCCCATGAAGACTTACCGTGTCAATTTCGTGAATAGTATTGCCACTTATCACGTAACCGATGTAGATTATGAATATTTTATGGAGTATGCATAGAATCCAGGCAAATAAAAATTCTATTTATGACGAATACAGCAATTGATAATGATTTCTCTGAATTTTCACTACGAAATATGAATGCCGCATTCGGCAATTCAAAATAGAAAGCAGGATTTTTCTAAATTATGAAAGCAATTGTTTGAGAAAAAATGCGACGTGAATATAAGTCTATTCAGGTAGTAGGTACACCAAATTCTTGATTCGAATCACTGAATTTATTGCTGATAGGTGATTAGTATCCGATTTGCAGTTAAAACAACGTAGCTTTTAGTAAATCGAAGAATAAAAGAAAACTATCGTAAGCTCGCGAGGAGATTAAATAACGATAGGAAGAGTTCTTTTAAACCGCCTGACAACTCTGATTAACGGCCCGTCTTTGTTTACAATTCGCTTAAACGCAAGAGCACTTAAGCCCACGAATTTCGAAATATCCGAGAGGCGCATTATGTAAAAATGAGTGCTCTTGTATAATATCCACAAAATGTGAATCTAAGAATAGGCCCTTGTTTACGCGCTCTAAATTATCGAGTCGACCGCGGCAACGTTTTGTAACAGGTGGACCGAACCGAGAGGGGCTTAGCCGTGTATCGGCGGCACGGCATTCACGAGGGGCGCGCGTTTTCGTTTCCGCGACCGCTTGCGGAATGTCGACAGGTCGTTGAAATTATTCGCGAGCCCACGGATCTGTGGCCTGCATTGGAAGCAGCTGCGCCGGCGCAGCCCGATCACAAATCAGAGCGCGTAAAGCTAAATGACGCTAAACACGCCTAGGTAAATTTAAATAACCCATGGACCGAGAGTCGCGGAGTTTTGGTCATTCTGGTCTCTCTTTCTCTTCCCTCCTTCGTCCGACTCTCGGCGCTCGTTTTCCGTTTTAATGGCAGATCCAGGGAATGTATTTTCACAGGAGAACTGTAACGAGATAATTTGCTGGCAATAGCTGCTAACGGTATTCGCTAGATCGACGATAAATGTTTTTCGCTTTTCTTACGTCAATTATAATTGCTTGCTGCAATAGTACTTTTTTATAGCTTTGCAGCACCTTTTCGTGAAACTTTTACCATTTATTCGATGATGCTTAAAAGTGCGTTGATGTTTGTTCGTGAATTCTGAGTAAAGCTATTTATTGTTTACTATTAATGATGCCAGAAAAAGCGAATGGTCGAATCTAGGACATGGTTTACTAAATATTTTCAAGACTATTAATTTCCCACGATAAGGTTTTTGCATAATGACACGTTACGCGAAGATGATTCATCTTAACAAATCTTAATTAAATATTATCTTCATTAATTCTCACTCCTGCTATGCTACTCCCTACTAAAATGATTTTCTACCAAATTTAATTGATTGATAGGAAACAAGGTCAGTTTATCCGAATAATATATTAGCACTATAATGCATAGATGTTTGTTTTTATATATAATATCTTTAACGCGTTGAGCAGGTTTTATAAATAAAAGCAGATAAAGAACAAAAGATCTTAAAACGCTTTGAAAATGAATACAAACAAATCCTCGACCCAAGCCTAAATTAATTCATTTAATCTACGTCATTATTTAACTTTTAATCAATGTATCATTTTTTTGCACTATTTACATTTTTTTCTAAATAGACACGAAATAAATGCATTCGTCAACTCACATATTTATCTTTCCCCGTCAAATATAGACTGTGCTCTCTTTGTTTCGTTCATGCCTTCTTATCCTCCGTACCAGAGCATGATATTCTTGCGTGATGCGCGAATTGGCCCTTCGCCAGAGAGTCGCGTTAATATCGTTTGTTGCATTATCGCTTTATCGTGAAAACTAAAAGGAAGAAAAAAGTTCGCAAGTTCGTTGTCACGTACGCATAAATCCAGTTTGCCCGCAGTGGCTTCTGCTCCCCCCCCCCTCGATTTCCTCTTGACAAGTCGCACGCGTCTCCCGAAATTACATTAAAATTTCTCGTATGACGACAGATCTGGCATCTTCATTAACAACACGGTCATTTTGCGAAATTTTCGAATTAATAATATTTAAATGTACCAATTATTCGTTCCTTTGACAAATATTTATTTATAATTGCATTCAACATTAAATGATTAGTTAATTTGTACCTAATATTATCGATTACTCACAATAAAATAAATTATTGTCATATCATTTCAAATTATTTTATTTTAGTACCACTTATTTTATCTACGACAATCTTTAAAAATAATTCCTCGATTACTTGCATTATGACTCACTAGCGTTGCAATGCACAGCACAGCACTTTTTAAAGTACGGCACAGTAGATAATAATTTAATGTTTAATAAAATAGTAAACATCTAAGTATTATTGTAAAAAGGGCTCGTGCAACAGGAGAAAAGATCTTCGACAGTGCCAGGAGGTAATTACTCGAGATGAATTGAAAATAAGTCACTGTCTGAGAATTTTCACCGATGCTTATTCCGAATCGAGTTCCTATCAAACTTCAAATCAAATTAAAACAAACGAATCAGTTTGAGTAGTTGAAGATTGCAATTTACGTTTGACGTGGATTCCATCAGCTTATCCAATGAACGAACTGCAAAAATGTAAAGCGTGTAATACGTAACAATCAGATTACACGATTTGTTTAATCAATATTTAATTAAGAAGTTACGATTACTGCATCAAAAAACTAGACGTGATTTTAAAAAGTAGTGATTAAATGAACAAGACTCGTAATTGATAATAAAGAGTATTATAGAAAAAATTCTATTTTAATATTAAATCTTTATCGATAGACTACTACCGATACTCTAATATCATTTGATCATAAAACTAAAGTTTTCAAGTGCTGCGACTCCTTGAACATAATTTAGTAAGAAAACCACAATTGGGGATATGTTGAAATCTATCAATGAATAATTTAAAGTGGATTAAAATTGGTGGAATGTAAACGCGAAATATTGTCAAGGCCTATAATTAAAAATGCAAAACTAGAAAGGCACATGTTAAATTAAAGAAAGTGATAAATAAAGCAAGCAAAAAATGGATGCAAGCGCAACAGAGTCGCAGCAGCCGGCATTTGAGATGGTCTTTTCCCCTTTCTCCTTCTTCCTTCTCGTACTTAAAGTAAGTGTATGAAATGACCCGATTGGTTGCGCGCCCGCAGAGATGGAGAGAATCGATAAAGGTCCGCTCTCTCTCGGACCGCGTATCAGATAACTTGGCTCGGATATGTGCCAGAGGTTAGGGGGCTTCTTTAAGCGCACTAGCGACTCCTCCTTTCTCTCTCTCTCTCTCTCTCTCTCTCTCTTCTCTCTCTCTCTGTGTACGTACATGAAATATATCTACATGTACGTATACACATATGGACTCGCGCAGATGTATACGTTCATGCCCATAAAGCAAGAACCAGCGAGACGCGTTTTCATACACTCGTGCAAATACCCATGGCTAGATTCGTAACCTCTAAATTTATAAATTATGTAAAAATTAAGTATTGACCAATGAGAGACCCTCATTAAGGGACTAAACGGCTACTTCCTCCAGAATTCATCGAAGAATGCTACCTACACATTGAAGCTTAAAAAGCACAGCCCACCTTTTATGGAATGTAAAATTATCGCCAAGTATTCTGGTACAGTTACAGTACGTGAGAGTTAGTAATCTATGAGTCGACCTCGCTCTTAGTAGATTACTCGGTTATTCAAGATATCTGTTGATATTTCGAATTCTCAAACTAAATTTACTACTTACAGTGAAAGCGCATTATTATAATTAGATACACGGTACCTTGACGAACAATATTACGATTTCAGCCGCTTTTTACTTATTTTATAAGCAAAATTGCACGTTGCAGGACAATAAAACAATATTATTATGTGGCGAATCAATTTGCACTTTGAAGAATTTATTTTACACCGATTATAAGCCATTATAAGCCAGCAGCAAAAATAACAATTCTTTAATTCTTTAAAGGAAAGATAAAAATTAAAAATGACATTTATCGCAATAAAGAACATTATAGAGGATACTCACTTAAGCTATACATATACACGAATCAATTGATCACGTTATTTTCCGTTATTCAATCTTCACGGGTGAATTTATGAAACTATGATTAATTCTTTTTTAATATAGAAAGTTCACTCGTGGAAATATCTCGTGTCTTTCATAGCTAAATTTTTTCCATAATAAATTAAAACATTTAAATAACACATGCAAAGTTTTATTTTTAAATTAATTTATGATATTTAACTTTCATAATTTAAAGCACATAAAAAGCATTATATATGAAACTGAAATTTTATTCTGTTTTTGTTTGCGATGATTTATAAGTACACGAACTTTTTTCTCCTTAAACTTTGCGAGATTCACTTCTGGCTGCAGATGAAATGCGATAATTTATAATTTTGGTTTAAAAAATATTCGAATTAGCAATTATACAATATATGCAATTAATAAGAGGAGCGGATAAAAGCCGAGTTCATAAAATCGTGTGAGTGAAATTTTTGCAATTACTCGGGGAAAAAAGTAAAGAAAGTTTCGCAAACGCGCTCCGTCCCGAGTTCTCGATAGATCCGACGAGCGGATAAAAGATTCTCGCGCTCAAAAATGTGCAGCATCTGTCGCAACGATGTCAGAAGGAACGAAAGTCGAAGCAAGGCGGAGCAGGAAACTAGGAAAAAAGAGATCAGCGGCAGGAACAAGAGCGCGGTTGTAGAAAGTATGATTTGGCGTATATATAAATACAGTGAAAAGTTTTTTCTTCCGATCCGCAAATAGCGCAGGTGAATATTTTCAGCTTAGACAACTTTATTACCTTTGCTTTCCGTCTCGGCGGCGTTTTCTAGTCGATTTGCAGGTTCTCGAATAACAATTACGAGTGCAAACTTTTACAAACTAACGACAGAATATTGAACTTGATTTCAACGTCCGAATTCTTTATTCTTGCTCTTCAGTTTGGAAACTATACAAAAGCTCGGCATTTTTTACGCATCGTGCATATTTATGCGTAAAAGCTGCTCGAGTCTCGCAGCATAAATAAAACATCGCGCGCGGCACTCGTCGCTTTTGGAAAATCTTTGGAGCTAAAAGCAAAGCAAAGCGAATAAAGCGACAGCTCCAAACATGTACCAGGTGTGTGATAATCGTCTAGAAGCTGCTTAAACAGTATCTCCCCGTTTTCTGACTGTCGAGCGCTGCTAGCACATTAAGCGCATGGTCGTGTCGTCTTGTCAAAACCTCCCGGTCGCGTCGGATCTCGTTATCGCCGTCGTGAGTCAGCGGACAAGTCGCGCGTGGTTCTAGCGACTCTTTTTCCCGTTGGCTCTTGCTCGGCCTCCCCATCCTCCTGACTGTCCCCTTTACTCTTAATAGAAACTAAACGGCGAGCGCTCGCTCGTGTATTTCGCGTCCCGCGGTCCCTGTACCAAACTTGTTACTGCTGCGAGCTATAGCTTTGAGTGACGCGTGACCGGTATAACCTCGAGCACGTGCGTAGGCCTAGGGAAGAGGCACTTGGAGCTCTCAACGCCCTGGATGTGTCCGATCGATTTCGGTCCACTGTTTACAGATAAAAACAGAGAAAGAAAGAGAAGGCTTATTTTTACCTGACGCTCGCTCCCTTTCTCGCTCAGCTCTCGTATTTTTGGAGACCAGAACTATTTTTTCCGCTTCTTTTCTTTCTCCTTTCCTTTTGCTTTTTCACCACTCGATGTTGCTCCTGAGTTTTAATGTTTTTCTTGCCCGGAGGAAAATCGAGCTTACACGAGTGGCTAGGAAGTACAATCGCTCTTCGTTCGACATAAAACTGTATCATTTATAATGCTTTCCTTCCTCGCGCGTAACCTTTTCTATTAAAAAGTGCGAGACCGAATAAAAGGCTATAGTTCTTTGTGTTTAGTTGGCACGTCGCAACGGCCTTTTCGGAGGCAAAAATATCAATGAGACATCGCCCGGCAGAATGTCTTCTTACAGCGGATAAATTATCGTTGCCGGAATGTCATTTTATCTAATGGCCAATATGCAGCTTTCCAAGACAACGCGCAAATAACATCCGCTGCGAAATTACCTATACCGTAAAACGCTTTCGATCGCGGGTATCAGCCATTAATAACAATCGGCTATCGTAGAATCAGCGGGCGTCTTCGTAAAAAGTGAACGCACTCGGTACCGCGAGGCAAGACTAGTCGAGGAAACGTGCGTGACAAAAAAGGACGAAACGGCGGGTCGCAGGCGCTTGTTAACAGTCGCGATTCACGAGGGAGGAGTAAAAGCGCTTCCTGCGGGTGGAACATTCGATAACCGGACGTTCGCGGTAGCGGTGATAGCATTCAGCGGTCGTTCCCTCGCAGCGAAGAGTTCCAAATGCGAGTTCGTGCATCGGTGACGCATTTCATTTATCATTGTCCCGGACATTCTTAGGCGGAATCCGGTTGTCGCGCCAAATCCACGCCGACAAGCCCATCAGATCCTTGTTTCGCGCATTAAAAATGGAGTGCCGAGCCCGGCTTCTCGCTCTGTTTTTTCTGCACCGCTTTCGCCTTCTCTATCTCTCTCTCTCTCTTTGTCTCTCGTTTTCTGGCCCCGCGAAACACCATGTGCCAAATGTGGATTGGCGAGGCGCAACGAGCTGCCAAGAACTCCTCCACAATAGAGACAATTATGTTTTCAACTTTTAAATAGGTATTTCTTATTTTCTCACTAGATATTGCCAAACTTGTTTCGACACAACAGGTTGTAAAAAGCGTTTGATAAATTATACATCATGGCGAAAACAAAATAAAAACGTATCGAATTAATAATAATAGACATTGTATTCTGGGATCATAGGTTTGATAGATGAATCCAAAACTAAAAATACGCATTTTTCGAGTGAAATAATATTTTACATTGACGGCAACAAGCATCTTGAATTTGTGGAAATGAGAATTAAAGTGGATTTTTTGTTAATAATATATTCGAATACGAAATAGTTTTAAAAGCAATTTTAAATATTTCAAGAGAGAAACGACGTTAAACATGTTTATGAAACGCGCAGATTTCGGATAGATTGTTCAGCCAGACAGAACTAATTTTTATTATGCATCAGAATTTATCTTTAAGTAATAACGAAATTAATACTTTAAGATTTTTTATTTTGATTTTTCTTGAAAAATTGCTCACATACGAAAACGAAGAATTATTCTTACGCATAGTAAAAATACAAACCTAAAAAAATATCTTTACGCAACTATTTGACACACCGTTGTTGTATATTATAATAATAAAACTAGTAATTTCGTACACGTCAAATTTAACATTTTTACAAAAGTTTAAATAGCAATTGCTACGTTTGCTTTATACAGTCAAAAATTTAGTATACTTTCGCGAATAAATTTTAGGTAGCAGCCAACAACAAGGAATCGTAAAAAAAAAATTATTATAATAATCGATGCGCTCAGTCGAATAGCCCGTTAGTTTAGGCTTGAGGTAGATGCAGCGATGTCTGTAAGACATAAGAGGTGATTAATCACCGCGGGATCGTGATTCGTCGGAAGGGGATCGCGGATGCTGCCGAAAAAGACGCCGACCTTCGATAGTTTAATAGATAATTTAACATCGTGGGAGATAGAAGTCCATTTTGCCGTGCAATTTGTTTAATCATCTTGTACCGATTTACTTCTCGTGTGCTTCCTTTCACAAATCAAATATAATTCATGAATAATGCGTTAATCTAAAAAGTGTGCAGGAGGTGAAATGAGAATATAATGGCTTATGAGTAACGATATTAAAGAAGATCGCGACAAATCGATAAAAATAACGCGTTCGCATTTTTTGAAAGCACTAATGCGATACATGAATAATTTAATAAAACTTAAAATTATTGCCGCTGGTCGTTGCGTAAACGTCTACTTCTACTTCAGCCAGCAATTATGCCGTAGCGCTACATTACATCGGGCTTACATTACAAAAAATATTGTAATAAATGATTCTAATATTTTAACGCTCGACACCGCGATTTAAAACGGGCAGCGCTCGGTCGTAGGGAGATTTCGCGCAAGCGGCTAAGACGCAGCTCGTTAAAACTGCTTCATTACGGCAAATCAGCATTCTGGTTTTATGTAAGGAGAATCAGGGAAATTGACCGACTTGCCAAAGCAAAATAACGCATTATTTATTGGCTGGAACAACGACGAAAAGGCGGGCAGCGATTATTTCATAAAAATCTCGCGCGACCCAAGGAGCCCGTAATTACAAACGTTAACGTGCTGATCCGGCACGACGCGGCGGTGTGTCTAGGCCGAGCGAACGCGCGCATTCGGCCAATCGCTGCCGAACCAGACAGGCGAGAACTATTTATTAAAAAACGCCCGCGTCGGTAGCGACGTGCTACATCAGGAGGAAAGCGATAACGCGCAGACCCCGGCCCTCCGCTCTGTCCAGTCATTAAGCCGCGACCCCTCCTTGCTCTCTCTCTCTCTCTCGCTCACTCCCCTTGGTACAGCTCACAGGGATCGCGCGCCTTGTTCTCTTTCGCTTCGTGGTCACGTTTTTCCACTACTGGCGAACGCGCGCACATATTAGGTATCTGCTTGTACCAGCTCGTTCCCTTTCTACTGCGTTTCTCCCTGTACTTTGCCTTTTGGTTCTCCTGCCTCTTTGGCCATTTGTGCTCTCCATCTCTCTCTCTCTCTCTCTCTCTGTTTCATCTTTTTATGCGCTTCCCCACTTGTACTTTTTTATGGCTCCCTCCCTCACTTCAGTCTCCATTATTTATTTACTATTTTAATTGCAATATTTGTTATTCATTGTCATGGTGATATACTGGTATCTAACATGATTCGATCGTATAAATTCTGCTTACTCTGATGGTGAATCCCATTCACATTTTTTACGTTTTCTCTATGCTTCTCACTTACCTAATTTCTCTCTCTCTCTCTCTCTCTCTAATTGTGTATTTTGATTATATTTAATTTAAAGACTTTCTTTCCGAAACTTAGCAATGTAAAAAGTTTTAGTTACTTTATGAGAACATATTTCATATCCATCCATTTCAGATTTTTTACTGGTTTCCTTCTCCTATCCTTCGTCATCACTTTGTTCGTTTCTCCCTCCCCTTCTAACGTTTGCCCTTCCTCTCTCTCTCTCTCTTTCGTATGCTAAATCTCTTTCTTATTTTTCTGTTACATCGTTTTTTCATACTGTTCCCCCTCTTCTTTAATTTCTCTCTTAATTCTACCCTTCTTCCTCTTCTTCCACTTTTATTTCTCTCATTTTTTGTTTTTCCAATTTCTCACATGCATATAGACTGTTTCTTCACTCGCTCTCGCTCTCTCTCTCACTCTCTCTCTCTCACTCTCTCTCTCTCTCTCCTTCCTATTTAAGCCAGTTGCAAAACTCTTTTTCTGCCTCCCTCTAGCTTTCTCCCTCGTGGCTACGCCTGCATACTCGCGCTTGCATCTTGCTTTGCGCCGACTATTAATAGTGCATTCATTATTGCTGTAAATGAGCCGCCTCTTTAATATCCGCATGCGCCTGCAACTCTCACCCACACGGGGCAAACGGCGCACCAGAGATGTTCGGCCGCCCTTCGCTGCGTGCGGCAGGAGAGAGACTGTGCAATACAGAGAGGAGATTGTGTGAACGTCGGCTCCAGCGAATTCGCATTCACCATTTTTTCTTCTTCTTTACTTTTACATTTCTTATTCTATCAAATTTTATTTTATCTTGCACGAGCATTTTACGCGATGTGACCGATTGGTTCTGTTCACTATATCCTTATATCAAGGAACTTGGTTATTGTTTTCTGATTATTTCGATGGATTCTCCGTGATTTATGAATGAGAAAGTTCCATTTGAAATTTAGCGTTATTGACTCAAACAAGAGTATGCCACTTGCAAGAAATACGAATGAGCAAATAATAATTTCGTATTAAGAATTGATTAATTTTCATGTAAAACAATTAAATATTAATGACGCATTTAACAAAAACATATTTTATGTAAATGACATGCAATTATGCTGTTATTCAATCATCAGATACAAAAGTGATTATTTATACTTTCTGACGTTATAATTCTTACAAAGTAACATGTAATTTATTAGCTGTGTGAACAATAGTTTTAGCATCGTTAAGCATTTGTAATTAATTTAACAAAGAAAAGACTTTTACAAAATTCCGTTTAAAAAGTTGTACATCTCGATTAAATTAAATTTACCGGCTTCACTTTGGTAAAAAATTATAATCAAACATATGTGTTTAACACGGAACGAAATTTTATTTAACAATTTATCCGTTCCAATTAATATATAATTGCCGCTTTAAAAGGAAAACCATAAGCCCATCCAATTAACTGCTTCTTCAAATTTAACACATTTTTCTTCCCGTGCAAATATAACTATTTCTTAATCAAGATTATATCTCGCACAACGTTTAGGCTTTTAGATTAAAAATTAAAAATAAAAAATTGCGAAAAGCATAAAAATGAGGTTTTATTTTGTATTAATTTTATCTCTGAATACATTATTAATTTAACGTCGCATTTCACTTTTTTGTCATAAATCAGGCGTCTGTCTTAATTCTCTCTGCGACACGATGAAGATACGAGCGCAACTTAAGTCTAAAATATTCATAAGATCATATAAATAATCATAGTTGTATACAGACAAATCATACATTTTTTCCTCTCCTTGGCTTCGTGCGAGATACGTATGAAAGCGCGTTAGGCGCAGGCAAAATAACACTTTTGAACGAGTCAACGAGGTTAAACCGGCAATTTGCGGCGGAATTGAGATGCGCATAATAAACGCGAAACAGTGCGTAGCAAGGCGTCGGGGGCTAGACTGTCTTTCGTGTGCACACTCGCGGGCTCGGAGGCGCGCGGGGAACCCCGATAGGTTCATCGCGAGCCAATATAAACCTCGATAAATCGGCGCTGAAACGACGCGTTCCCTCCCAAAAATTACCCTCGCCCTCCACCAGATTTATCGCCACGAGCTCAATGAGGGAATCGCACGTCGGAATTAATTAGATCGGCATAGTGCTCGGGAGTCGGTCACGCGTCGGTTACCGCCGTTTCCAACTCGCGCAGATGTAAGGAGACGCGAGCGAGAGAGAGACGGCACGCTCGTAAATACACGAGGGCTGCAGCGTTTAATGGTAGCGAGCGCGTATGTAATAACAGAGTCGGCAAATTATTTACGGCCCGCGGTCCGATCGCCTATAAAATGCTCGCGGTGCCTCCGAGTAAATACGAGCAAAATAGCCCGGCAGCCTTTGCCAAGTGGTGATCTTACGAAGGCCGCGATCGCGATCGCGAGTGAACCCCTGCGCGGCTACTGGGAATAATTAACGATCTCGGCACATGCCGCGAGCCGTGGCCAGCCCTTTTTTACATTTATCGGGTCCTGCTGCCGCCTCATAAGGGCGTCCGCGACTCGGGAAACAATCGGACGAGGTTACCGGGGGAGCGACGCGCCGCTCGTTTTTTGTCGCCCGTTCCGCTGCTTAAGAATTCGTCGTGATTTACGAGGCGAGCTGCCTCCTCCAATCCATTCCCCGATCGTCGCTCTTACGCGCCGCTAAGGCTAATTGTGGCGCGCGCGTACGTGCGCAAACTTTGTTATTTGGAAATCCATCGGCCTTTGGAGCGAAGGTCCGCCGAGTTATTGCTGTAGTTTGCCAGTGATCTTTGGCCAGAACGAGCTGCGCGTTTAACGAGTGATGCGCTCGATTGGTAGTGCATGGTACGCGATCGCTCAACCGAGATGCGCGATTAAAATGAATGGCGCGATATTGAGCGCTGAGTGATTAATGGGGCCATTTATTTAATTGCAAGGCACATTCGCGTGCACTCGAAAAAATGCGCTTGCGCAAAATTGAATTAAAATTTGATGCTGTTTACACGGAGATTATTTGGATTAAAGATATTATTAGTGCGCCATTAATGAAGGCAACCATTCCCGTTTCATTAAAACTGCTGTTATTGATGCATTCGAGAGCTGGACGAGTCGCATTATTTATTCCACTTTTTATTGAGATCGATGATTCATAACGGACAATTAAAGTTATCGAGCCTAATGAGAAAATCTATTTCTCCTCGATGCACGGCTTATCGAATTATAAGAATTATAAGAATAGTTCAAGTATTTCAGAATTATATCAAAATTAGAATATGCGCATTGCCCGTAAGGAAATTTATATATTTAAAATAATGATTGTATTCTTGGAACGATACTCATAAAATGCTATTTTTGCGCGCCGTTCTTCCACGCCTTCTAATGTAATACAATATGTTTTGAATTGTCAACGTATTATTAACAAGTCGCACCTTGGCTATAAATATCCGACGCACTCCTGTCCACGTTAAAAACCTCCATCGATGTTACATCATCTTCGACCTCGAAGCTCTTCCCTTAATCTGTCATCCTTTCGGATCCAGTACTCTGACCGCGAAATCAATAAGGTACATGTACTTTCCTCGAATCGTGGAAAAAGCGCTTCGAGGAAAGCACCGAATTAATCCGAAAGCGCATTGCGCGATGATTGACGGGGATGGCAGGGACGTGCGTTCACAGCAGCCACACGACGTCTAACCTGAAGTCTTGTTTTTCTGCATTGCAGGCACAGTGAACGCGAATGGCGAGACGAAGCGTCAGAGGACCTCGTACACCAGGTACCAGACCCTCGAGCTCGAGAAGGAGTTCCACTTCAATCGCTACCTCACCAGGCGACGCCGCATCGAGATCGCCCACGCGCTCTGCCTGACCGAGCGCCAGATCAAGATCTGGTTCCAGAACAGGCGCATGAAGTGGAAGAAGGAGCACAAGATGGCTAGCATGAACATCGTGCCGTACCACATGGCGCCCTACGGGCATCCTTACCAGTTCGCCCCGCACCCGGGCCAGTTCGCGCACTTGGCCACATAGGACGAGTTCTCGCCCGCCGAGCTCGGAGCACACGCTGTCCGGTTCCCCGGCATGTACGGCGAGCAGAACTTTTAAAAGAAGGGGAGGCCAGAATGTCGGTCCCCTAACTTGCCCTCTCTTTCGCTCTCTCGGTCGGGGCCGGGGCGGGGAAGTCGCGCGCGCGATCGACCCCGTGCGATATTGCGGGCCGATCACGCGTGCGAGTCCCGCGTCCTGGCCTCGTATCGCGCTCTTGCGTTTCGTAACCTCCGCTCTGCGGGGGCACCCCCGCTCTACTTGTCCTTTGACCTTGGCTCGGCAACTGCTTACAGTCGCGCACGCGGTACCTTCTTCGACGTTGCCGCGGCTTTCCGAGTTTCCTCGAGTTTCGTCGAGTTTCTCGCAGACGAGAGGCAGGCCTAGACAATCAAACATCGAGCTGTGCAATCGGAACGAAATAACGCTGATGATTAATTGGTCGAGTCAACTTGAACGTCGATTTATGCAATTATAATATACACTTCCGCACAGAGTAGCAAAATCGGGCATCTCCCGGGAAAAACTTCGGACCGAGCTTTAAGGAAAGCTTACTTTTCGATGTAAATATGAAAGAGCAAGATTTTCCGTCACCAGGATCGTTAAAAAGTTAGTAGCCATCGGCTGCGGCTTCTGAAAATAATATATCGGCCCCGGGCAATGCCTACGTTACTACTCGACTCTGCCGGAAGATTCGCGAATGTTTAGCTGAAATTAATGCATTGTAATATACGTAGGGCAATTACGATGAAAGGGAGAAGACTGTTTTGTAACGACGCAGATTCGCAAGCCAATGTCGAAGAGGGAGGAGAGCCGTTCGGGAGTGTTCCTCATGGGCGACCCGAGTGCAACGCCCCTTAAAAAGAGAACGAACCATCCAAAAACCATATAAAGGCGCAGTTGCTCCGGTTTTCGAATCGCATCATCGCGCTCGAAGTCGAAGAGAAGCCAAAGTTTCTGCCTGCCGTGCCGCCGCGCGTGGTAAATGAAAAAAAAATATACACACGATAGACTGGACGCGCTCCGAGAGACTCTCGCTCTCTCGCGCGCGCACCGCCGCCGCCGCCGCCGCCGCTCGTAAATTATATACAGTATATGCGCACGCGAAATGAGAGAAATAAAAAGAAATGCCTCGGCGAATGGGAACGCGAGGATGTTCGCCGGAGGTAGACGGAGAAAGGAGCGGGCGCGCGCGCGCGCATCGAGAGTCCGCCTCAGCGGGCGAGGATAACCCGAAACTCTAGTGATTAAGCGTATTAGCGAAGTTTTAAGGAATAAATTATAAAAGGAGTACGCAGATTCGCACTTTTGGCGCTCGCAGTGCTCGTAATGCGTTGCAGAGATATTGCACGAGTACGTATGCGCACTTGGACATGCCGACAAATGCGTACCCGAAACGAGAGCACCGACACTGACACAGACGCGTTAAAAAGCACACTCCCACACACCCAGCAACACGGACTATTACATACGGAATCGTGCGACAAGAGCGAGTGTACGAGGAGCGACCTTGGGATTTTGCGCGCTAACGTGTAACTGCGAGAAAATGTAATCGCGAAAACAATTGTCTTTTGCAATACGTACTTTCTTATCTCGAAATTTGTTCGGAGTTCAATTATATCGAGGGAACGAGCGACATCACCTTTATTTAACTTCAATTTTAATTGCGCTGTTCAAATGAACTTAGAGATTTATTGGCTCTCGCGCAAAGTATGCAAGTGCAATAGACATCTTCTTAAAATAAAGAATTAGTATTTTTTACGCCATGTACTGTTGAATAAAATTTTCCATTTTTTTAAACTAAAACTCATTGTTAAAGCTCCTAAAAAATTTAGATAATTCGTGGCTAATTTTCTCGATCTGCCTCCGTCATCTCTTTTTTATTGTGTACTATTTGTTTTGAGTACTTACAGGTCCTTTTCTTTTAACTTACTTCCTTCATTGCGTCTTTCCATTTCACTCATCTTTTTTTTGTCAAACTTCGTTGTGCATGCATACTACTTTCATCGTCCTCCTTCTCTCTTTCTCTTTGAAGTCTGAAATCGAGAGTCGATAAATGTTATCGCGTAGATAAATAGCGAAGAGGAATTTATAAATATTATATTATGTATAGAAGAATAAAAAAAAATAGAAGGCGAAGAAACAACAAACAATGCAATATCTCAATTTACGCACGCACGCGCGCACGCGCGCACATACAATATGTGGGTACGTGTGTGTGTAGGGAAACGTAGTTTCTACCTGCACGATATTATTTTTATTCTTTGCGTATAATAGGACATAAGGTGCCTGCTAATGCTCAAAGTGTTCTTGGCAAATGATATTTTTGCGAATGGAGAAATAGAAAACTGCGCACTACGGATTACGAGCTTCGAGTCGTCTAAAGACAAAACGAAAAATGAGTAACGTCTAGGCGATTTGCGTAAACACGACTTCCTTCTTATTCTCTTTTTCTCCTTTCGGCCATAAAAACAAAAAATTGTATTGTTTGAGTGTTATTTATGATTAGAATATTTATATTACGAATTTGTCAATTCATTGTCGTTTGAAATTAGTGTATAGAAAAAAGCAAATCAAAGTTGACTGAAAAAGCTGATTATTTGTAAAATACATTAACGCTGTTTTTTCTGCACTCGAAAAATAGTTACGGATAATGTGTATTATATTGCGTATGTTTGCGCCTGAAAACTTTTCGTCTTTGACTAACTTTAGCCGCGCATTCTCTATCTCTCACTTCCTACATTCTCCCTTTTTTTCTGTCCTTTTCTTTCTACAACTCCACGTACACGGATACGTAATGGCTCTGAATTCTTTTTGTATCATCGTGCGTGTGTGTGTGTGTGTGCGTGTGTGTGTGTGTGTGTTGGGCGCGTAGGTATACAACCTGACCAATACATGCTTAACCGCCAATTTCAGTGCTAATGATGCTGGAGCGACCGAGAGACACATACTTCTCTCTCTCTCCTCATCTTTGCTCGCGCGTTTTCATCGTTACTCCTCTATTCTCTACTTCATTATCCACTTTATATGATTCATCTTTTCCATTCGGCTTCTTCCCAATGCTCTCTCGCTCAGGCCTGTTTTTCTCTCATTTCTTACGTTATGCTTTGTACCTCAGAACGTACATCTGTTTTTCTCCAGATAAACAATTGGCGCCACATTTCATTCGACTATCTCTCTTTGGAGCATTTACGCTGTTCCTAAGTAATGATGTGTAGACGATGAGATGAGTTCTCAGGTACGATCGACCCCTGCTCTTATGCCACGAACTTTGCGCAGCTGCACCGCAATGCGTTGGAAACTATTTTTCGATTGCTTTTTGATGAACCTAAAATCGTTTTCGATCATTTCCTTATTACAAATACATTAAATTACATCCTACAGGCATTAATCATTCTGTAGTTAAAAGCGAATTTTCGAATTAGATTAAAAATGTACAAAGTTACTACGAACCTATCGTCATTTTCCGAGCCACGCTTGCACGCGTCTTGTCGAATAAGAAGTGGAAACGGCGTTGAACGATGCTGCGCGATTCTAGCTTGTAGCCATTTGCAACGTTAAACTACGATATTCAACAATATTGGTAAGGGGTTTTCTAATGCTAGCTAATAAATTGTGCAATTTCAGAAAGAGATTTTAGTTGTAATGTTTCCTCTATATCGGAACCCGAAGAAGATGAAAATTATTGAACTTATAGTCCTAATTTGTTGAGTTTATCAATAAGAGTTGAAAAATAGCAATACTTGTTTACTTAATAAATTAATGGTTTTACATAAGTAAATTAATTTGTCTATGCGAGAGCAAGGTTCGACAGTATAAGCAGAAGGGCGAACCTAAGAAACAGGTGACTCGGCAAGCGCAAATGTGTAAAATTTGCGCACGAGAACAATTGTACCGTAGCTGTTAAGCATAGACGCGGGAAGAGCCTTCACAGTGTATGATGCAGATGTGCGTTACAAAGGTGAGAAAACTGTAAAGTGCATAATAGATGAGTAGTAATATTAATAATATTATTATTATTATTATTATTATTATTATTATTATTATTATTACTGTTATTATTATTATCATTATTATCATTATTATCATTATTATTATTTAGGTATGTCGTAAAACGCATATGTGATATATCGTCATGCACTGTACGTATTCTTGACTACGGTAAAGTTATTACTTACGGAAAAGGAGAGGCAAGCGAGAGAAAGTGGAAAAATGAGGTAATGAACTATTATTTAGTACTAAACAATGTATACGAAAGAAGTGCGAGATTGAAGAAGTGACGAGTAGGTCGTGCGCGATAAGCAAATTCGGAAGAATACAGGGATCTTTTAAGTCTTGTAAGTGGTTAAATAAATACTGTATGACGAGCACAAGAAGTTTCCTTAATAACAGAACAAAATAAACAAAAAACAGAAAAAAAAATAGAGTGTAGTAACGCAACAAAGGAAGAGTAAGAACGATAGTTGAGAAGAAAACGCTGATGTGTACATAATTATAAAATATGCGATATCGACGATGTTATTATATTATTATCGTGACGAGCATCGGAGGAACTTTAGAATGAGGGAGGATAGCTGGAAAAGCGTCGACAAATGTATACGATAAATTTTTTTGTGTCCTTATGATGCATCACGAACGTCAAGAGTAGAGCACACATACTATATATACTTCCTTCGATACTCGAGCACTGGTAGATTGTATTTAAACAAGCGCAGAATTTAAGGACGACGATATAATTATTTCATCAATTTAAAATTATTATAGCGATTATTATCTTTGATTATATGGAAAGTGAGTCTGTTATGCTATAAATGACTTGGTCCAGTGTTAATATTGTATTTTGTTTGTTTCGTTATGATTATTTTTTTTTTGTTGTTCACGCCGCGTGTCGTCTACACGTTTCTGTTTGTACCTAACCAAACACAAATACGAAGGAATAAAAAAGAAACTTTCAGTGAAAATTATGCAGTGCGAGCGTGCGATTATATAATCATGTAAAATTCGATTTTGCCACGAATTCGATTGTACACACGAAAATAAACACAGGCTTGTCTCTGCGTAAGCTCGCATGCCCTGTTCCTTCTTTTCTTGTTTCAATGATTTTATAAAAATTGCGTAATTTCTCTCGAGTTAATTTTTGATGAGCGAGTGAAGGCACAGGGAAGAAGCAAAAAATACGTCTTCGCATCAACATGCATACACATATACGACCAGAGAATAATGCGCGTGCGCATAAGCCCAGTGTAAATGATAAATACACTAACCGTAAACACACAAAAACACACGAGCATCATATAAGTCCACAACCACATATGCAAGCACGCAAATACAGATAATGCATCCACGCGTTGAATTTAAGCTCAAGAGTATTACGTTCGCGTAGCGTTTTGAGATGTTACTTCATTCCATGTAATATACGTAATAGTCTAACTAAAAATACATACATACTACATCTACGTAACTTAGAGCACCGTACGTGTAAGACATATAATTATATAAATATAAATATATATATAAATAAATATATATATATATATAATTTAAATTGTAATTATTAAATGGTATGACGTAAAAAGTCTGAGATATTCTTTTTTGTTCTCCCTAGTCTAAGATTAGTTTTTGTTATTGAATTTAAAAAAAGTTCAATTCAACAATCTAAAATGATTCGCTTAATAAATATACTTATTAAATATTCAAATGATTAAAAAAATTTCATTATTTGTTGTGTTAATTATTATTGGCTATAAGTTATTCATATAAAGCAAACAGTAATTTTAAATTTACTCATAATTTTAATAATATCTTGAATTTTTAAAAATTCTAAAATATATTCAGATAACTAAAATATTAAATAAATGTAAATAGATTTTAAATATATAAAAAAAGAATAATATTCTTGAAGAATAAAAACACTTAAAAAATTTTAATAACTGGCAAAATACTTACCTTAAGCTGTATTTGTCAGCTGTTTTTTTAATTTATAAACGAAAACGTTATTATCAAAAATACTTTGTTTTTAAATTTCTTATAAAAAGAAGGTTTTTTATGATTTGTTCGATCAATATAAAATTTAAATATGTAGATAAAAAGTTTATACTATAAAAAATATAATAAATTTTGTTAACGCTAGTTAAATGATTAAAAATAAAACATAACAACTAAAAAATGACAAAATTTTTATTAAATATTTTGTAAATTGCAAATAACTGAAAATTACAAAAAAAAATTTGAATCATACAAAAAAGATTATCTGCGATATCTTGTATTTAAATTACAAATAGTTTTCAAAATCACAATAATCCATAAAAATCAGAGATCCATAAAAAAAATTTTTTCTTCATTTTATTCAGATGAATTTGAAAAATGTATTATAAAAATTATATTTTGATAACAATTTGTTTAATTTCAGTTACGAACTTAATCTTTATACTTTTCAAAAAACTTGAATTTATATGAATAAAAACTATTTTTTTATTAATTTAATTATATCGCTATATATTTTTAATATTATAAATTTAAAATATATTATAATTAAATATTTATCAAATCTTTATATTCATACTACTAAAAATTTTGAGAAACGCAAAAAGTAAAATAGTATTAAAATTTTTGCACTGTTTTCATTTATCAGTAATTAAAATAAGTTAGTTATTTATCTATTTAAATACTTCATACTATTTTTCACACAAGAGAAATATTGTAATAAAGAAATTTTGTTAAATTATCAAAAATCATCGTCAAAATACATATCACTGAATTAAAATAATTTAATTTAGTAATTTACAAATTATAGTATAAAATTAATATTTTACAACATATGATCATTTCAGATTTATCTTCCAGCATCTACGCAGAAAATGTTTTTTTGATTATCAAGATTTTATACATTTAATGGTATATGCTTTGTACGTATAATTTAAGTTGATCGTATAATTTAAATTGATCGTATAATTTGAAGTTGAGGTTTACCTTATTTTATATCTACTTGTATTTGAAAGAGTGACTCGACCAAGAAGGCGATCGTTTGGAAAAATTTGAAATAATCGTATGTAGTTTACTTTATATTTAATTTAAAGCAATTAAACTACATTCATAAAATTTATATAAAAATAATAATAAGCATAATAGTTCATAGATATAATATAATCTAATGAAATCTAAAAATGAGCTTTGTGCCCTTGAAACAGTGATTCCATCGTGTGCAACTAATTTTATCTCAAAGTTTGTTTTGGTAAATCTTATCAAAATTAATAGTATAAAAATTTGGAATTCCTATCAATTGATGTATATAACTAGCAGTTTTATTTGTATCTTTTGAGCAGTGAATTTTTTCACCATATTTCAAAATATCTTCATAAAATAACGAACATTTTTTATACACCAACGTGATAAAAGCAAATCGCGTGACAACCATGGGGGGTCTTTGTACGATGTCCCTAAAGTAATGGTTACACACCGCACCCCGTAAAGAAAAGTTACGATAAAATATCGATATGTAAGAATAAGGAATACGAAAAAAGACCGCGAGTCTTTGGCAATCAGAAAGACAGGAGTCATGAGGCAATCCCGGTCCTCGAGTCATCCAAACTACTACTACTGATGACGACGCCGTATCTGGCAAGATTCGTTTTAGACGCACTTTACAATAATTGATCTCAATACCAAAATCAAGGAGATTTATAATTGAATTATCTCATTCTTGGAAATATTTTAGAACATCGATAGATTTTAACTAGAATAAGCATGCAAAAGTAACATTCGCTATTTGCAAGTATGTTGGGACGCGCGACTGACTCTACTATCGTATGCAGATTTTTCATGTATTTAGTATCAATTTTTAATTATAAGATTAAAGCTATAAATAAGTGTAAGAAATGATTAAAAGTTTAACATAGATAGAATAAATGTTTGATGAATATAAATTCGCATTGTTAAAAAATATATTGTTCAGTATAAATATTTTGATACCTTCTTGCTTTTAGAATTACTGTGGAAGCGGAAAAGAGATAGATTGGGATTAAATATAAAAGTATCGTTCATAATAACAAATTATTTATAAAAAAATATCAAATATTGTGATTAATGATGCAAATGTATTATTAAATAATATTCAACAAATAAAATGATGCGCTTAATATCACGTATTAACAATTTCTCATCAATCAATAATACAATATATAATAACTATTTTACAAAATAAAAATAAAATTTTTAAATTCTTAAAGTAATGAAGATTATTTATGATTATCTTTCAAAAGATCTTAATTAGAAGCATACATTTCAAAATATTATAATTTATATTAAAAATATCACAGAGAGATTTATAATTACAGTAAATATAATAGCATCAATTTATATAATCTACTTTATTTCCCGTATTTCAATACAATATATTCAAGATAATACAATATAGGATAGTTCAATTTATGTAGGTATATTTGTTATACAATCATATTTAAGGAAGGAAGAAAACTATTAAACGCTTAAGAGATGCTCTGTCCATCAACAAAACTACTCTATTCCGCTGTCCGTCTAATCTTCCGACTGGTAAAATAATTTCTTTCTCATCTAGAAATTGATGAGAATTTCATTTCTCATCTCTGTATTTTCGCTTTCATTAATTTGAATTGATGCCTAACAACTAAATTTGCATTTTTTTTAAAAATTTTGTTACTATACACGTATCAGTATATACCACTTTTAATTTAATGATGAGTTAAAATTTTTTATAATAATTAATGAACGCTATTATTTATCGATACTTATGCAATTATTTAAAAATTTTGCATTTGAGCATCATTACTACGTAATATAAGATTTTGAGTTTTAAATATTTTTTAAACTTTATTATTGTAATAAAATGTAATATTTCGCAAAAAAAGTTTTAGTTATTGAACAATTTTCTTATCGTATTATTGTAGTTATCAAAACATGTTTTTCTATTACAATTATCGTAAGCTGTCGTCAAATAAAAATAAATTAGTTCGTCTATTAACATTCTCCTCTAAAAATCTAGTTAAATCCTAGAGTAAGACGTAATATAAAATCGTGTATATAACGTTATCAAATGATAAACGGTGTTTTAAAAAGTAAAAAATACGAAATCCATTGTCATACAAAGAGCTTCGGATAATCCATTGAGTTTTAAAGACGAATATACAGTAATTGTTAAAAGGTCTTCGAAGTTTAATTCAACAATACATTTGTCTCGAAAGTATAAGGAAAAGCGTGAGAGGCTGTAAAAATTACGTAAGGGTAAGTCGCGATAAAAGAAAAAAAGCGAGAAATTACAGGGAAATGTTAAAGAGAGAAAGAGAGAAAGAGAGAGAGAGAGAGAGAGAGAGAACGAGGAGTAGAGTCGTCGGAAAATATCAGTGGTCTGTATAGCCATAGGCATAATACCTCTCGCCTGCCGTCAGTCACTCAGTCATTGATAGTACTGGGTGATTAATGAAGAGTCAAGGTTCAGAATGGCTGAAGAGCGAGTGAACGCACAAGCCCATTCTCTTTCTCTGTCGCTAGTTTGTCAATAGGGGGGTTTGCTTGCCCCCGTCTCTCTCTCTCTCTCTCTCTATCTCTGTTTCTAGGTCCTCGAGTTTGCACGAAGAATGTCGATACCAGTGTACGGCCAACAACAACGACGACAACGTCTACGGCGACCATGAAGCAACATTTGCTTTTCTATCTTCCTCGCGCTTGTTCGCGACTGAGCGAACATCAATTACCGACCTTATTCCCGGCATCCGCCGCCGCTGCACAACCCTCTTTGCCTACAAAATATTGTTACGCTTTAGCGGGAAATTAGGGGATCACTTGTAGGTTTTTTCTTTCACGTAAAAATCGAGCCAAATTTTTTGTTTTTACCCCACCTAAAGATTAATTGGCTCTGAATCTGTTTTTTATATTGAATAATTCCATTACTCCTTCTCTATTTCATTCAGCCTCGTGGTTGCTCAATCTTCAAAGCTGATTTATTTCACGCTCACGACTGGAAGTATGATCGAACTTCGCGCGATGAAGCAATCCAGTTCAGCTAAATTTGTAACGCCGTGCTCATAACCCTTTATCGACGTCACTCGTAAAATCAGCACCGTAATAAAAGCAGGAGTAGGGGCTAAGAGAAAACACTTGTCAAAGTCCAAGTTTTCCAGTCCATCGCCACATGCGTACAAATCCACATTGATTCATTCCGGACGCCTAGAACCTTATCAATGCGCCGAAGCATTTTTAAATACGTCCGAGCGTCACAGGAGAATAATGTAACTTTGTTTTCTCGTCCAGAGACTGCTTAATTTCTCCGGTTAAACCAGGGAAAGCGCCGCAGCCATTAATCGGCTGGACGAGCATAACTCCCAGCAGAAAGTCCAACTAGAGAAAGTCGTAGGCGTGCAAAGCGCAAGCTCTCAACCGTATTGCTCCGGCGGCTCCAGAGGCGAGTCGCGCAAAAGCCGAGAAGCTAAGAACCGGGGACGAGGCAAAAGAGGCAAAAGGGGCCTTTCCGCCGTCCCTCTTGCATTCGACGGACGTCGCCCCGCGTGTCTGTCAATCTTGCCGTGTGTCCGAACCCGCGTGCGCCGGCCCGGCGAGCCTCGGAGCAAGACTTCAGCGCGCACTTTTATGTACGAAGTCTGAATAACAAATCTGTCCAATTCACATGTCGACATCAAAGAAGATAATATAAACACTACATCGATACATCGTCTGCAAAACCCCTGATGTTTTATTAATGCGTCCTCCATTCCCGCCGTGGCTCCCATTCCAGTCCTGCGACGAAGATCCACGACGAAGACGACGACGACGACGGCGACGACGATGACGGCGAGGAGGACGATTTAACAGAGCTGGAAGATGCCCCTCGGCTCGAGTTGCTCTGCCGACTCTGCCGACACAAGAAATGAGTCGTAATTTCTTTGCTCACACCCGTGGCGCTAGTCTTCCGAGTCGCGTGATAATATAATTTCAGCATGAATGGGTAAAGCTTAAACTTAGACATCGTTATCCTCGATCTCGTACTTCGGTAATGTTCGATCTTCAGTTTCGATTTGTGAAATAATTATTACCATCACCGGCAACGCTTACCACGATCATTGAGCTATCTGACTTTAATTTACGTCACATTAAGAATAAAGACGTCAGAAAATTATAAAAAAAGAACTTAATTTGACATACGACATCCGAGCTCGGCATACCTTCACTTGCTCTGATTTCCCGAAGCTGAATAACGAGTAAAGAAACGTTGTAATTAATCGCTCCATCAAGTTACACACGCTCGTGTAAAGACTATAGCACTGCAAAAAATTAACTCGTACACGCCTTAAAGTGAGATTTTTTATTCGCTTAGCATTTACAACTAAGAAAATTAATAGTCTTCAGTTATTGTTGCTCGTGAACCTTTAATGCAAGTAAATTGGAAGTTGTAGTTTTACAGGAAACGAAGTCTAGACGAATTCGCGTGAATTATTAACTTTCAACAATTTTCCAAATAATTTTCCTTCGCTCTTATTCGTTACGGTTACGATAAATCTTTTATTTTTTATTGAATAATATTCGATAAAATGAATCGATACGTTATAGGTACGGGAATTAGACTAAAAGTAGCATTAAATGTAGTTATCGGCGCATCAACGCTTAAAAGACTCGTCTCATTAATTTGTAATTAGTTTAAAAATATCTACGTGTAACTTCAACGACCACGAAGTGCTATTGCCCCTCTTATAAATTGCAATAAATGCTCTGGCAAAAATAAAATTTTGAGAATTATCGCGCATAAAAATTATATATGCTAATATGCAATATCAATTTGCAAAAGATTTGTGATCAGCAAAAAATGGTTTTACGATACGTAAACATAAATCACCTATACCGTCTTATAAAACGTAACGTGGATTGATACATGCGAAGAGTTAATCAAGTCAAGTTGGTCTTTTAAAAATAAATACATGTACTTCTTATCTACCGTTTACCTTAACCGTACACTTACTATAATAGGCAACAATTAACTAAGACATTGCATGTCAGGATAAACATCAAAATCGAATGCATCTCATCTGCGCGCCAATGCTCAAAGGAAACCCATCCATTATTCATAAAAACATATTTGTCCTCGTATGAAGAAGACCAAAAAATATATAGGGGAGCAAAAAATCGAGCGGTCGATATATACGAGCGTTAACATTAAACTAACCCAGTTTCGCGTTTGCAACGCTTACAAGACACTCCAGCGGTATAATGAATAATAAGAGCTCGAAAAGTGACGGCTCTCGTACAAAGAGAGACAGACGATAAGAGCAGAGCAGAGCTACACGAAGAAAAGCAGACGCGGACAGAAAAAGAGAGCCGCGACGGGCAACAGCGTAAAAAATAAGAAAAGTAAAAGACGGCGGCGAAAGCGCAAAACGCGCGTAAGTGCAGTGCTCGTGTAATCGTATGCAGGAATGTGAGGGGAGGCGAGAGCGAGAGAGACGGAGAGTCGAGAGGGTTGTATAGGCGCGCGCTCGCAGGGAGGTTCCAACGAGTCAAGCTGCAGTCGAAAGAAAGGGAAAAGAAAGAAAAGAGGAGCAGCGCAGAGAGAGAGAGAGAGAGAGAGACGACGATGACGAGAGGAGAGAAAGAGGTTGCGAAAGCGAAGGCCGAGAGGAGAGTGACTGGACCGCGGCTCTTGTGTCCGTTGACTGACAGCGAAGGCACTAACGTGGGAGGCAAGTGTAGTCTCAACAAAAGGGATACTATTACTACCACTAGCGTAGGCTTCTATGCAAATACCGTCCATAACGTAAGCAGTCGCGTAGAGAAGAGCCGAACGGAAAGAGGGAACGTTAAATACTGTTAGCCTGGCTTGTGCTGACAGTGCTGAGGAAAACAAATCAGAATAGCCGCTCGTACGAAACACGAAAAGCGGTACACGCTTGCTGTTTTTCCTTTTTCTTCCTCTTCCTCTTCCTCTTCTTTCGTTTTCTTTTCAGCAATAATGTTTCAGACGGTTTTTTTCAACAACGATTGAAAATTCGTTACGATACTTGGTAGTTGATAAACCAATATTCGAGTCTTTTCGCTAATAGCATGCACTTTCCATATTAATGGCGCTGCCTTCTTATTTACGCATATCGAGAACTTTTTATTTCAATCCGAGTTATTTTAAGTATTTTAACCTATAGCTGAGAGACTTCATCGGTTATTTTAAATATTTCACATCTCGGATAACTTTACAATATACTACGATCTAACAGCCAATAAGATTAAACGCTTATATAAATTTTATCTTCTAAAGCCGCAATAAATTACTCGACATTTTTGAGCTAAGAAAAAGTAAATTTTTCGCGATAGTAAATATTTAATGAAATTACAATGTCTTACTCCCTTAATGATATATCCAATCGCTAAATCATTGCGTGCTTGTAATAAATGGAAGTGTTCCGGATATACACGTGCATGTATATATTTAAACGCTAGGAATCGGATTGAATGGTCAATATTTTGAAAGAAGTTTTATATTCTCGGTAAAAATAAATTACCGACGCTTAATTTATAGAGCGAATAAACTATAAATTAAAAATACGCCGATCGTCTCTGTCGAAGAGAACTTCATATTAACGAATCTCCTTGATAATTATACGCGGATGTTTTGAAGTTTGTTAAATAAATCTAGGCGCACCAGATATTTCAGCGAGTCCTCGCAGTCGCGGAAAGCCATTAGATCTGAACGAACAATAAAACAAAATATAAAGAGTTTGTGCGAAAAAAATTTTCGAATGTTTAAGAGCGAAGACTTGTTTAAGTGGCGTCAGTACTTAACGCCTTCAGCTAAAAATTAATCACTCCTGACAGCTCTCCCAATGTCATTCGAGCCAGCACGTTTCTCTATGCCGTAGCATCTATATATCTAAGCTCCTTCTGGCCTCAATTTAAATTCAAGTGATACATTCGGTACAAATACGTTTATCCTAAAGCAAGTCGAAATTAAAAAGCAAACGGTCCGAGTAACAAAGAACGGGAAGCAGTTAGAGGGAGTGCACTTTTCTAAAAATATATTTGCCCGGACAATGAAAATTCTGAATGACAGGCGTCACGTTGATGCAAAAGGAGCGCAAACCTTTCGGACTGACTCTTTGAAGGAATTCGTGAAGTGATTTACAAGCTAAACCAGTTTGCACGAAATTTGCGCGAAGGTCGTGCGCAAATCTAAAGCGCCATTTGCATAGGTCGACCCTTCAATAACTTTTCCGCAACGGTGTTTCCAAGGTCCCTTCACTCTGTTTCAGAAGTGAAAAGGGTTTTCCGTCCATTTTACCGTTTATAACGTACGGTAAAGTCTACCCTTACCTGAACTGTATTTTATTTTGACTCTTGGCAATCTGCGAAGTGGAAGGCTTATTTTTCACCGATAGCTATTACTATTTTATGACTCATAAATTATTGCACCATATACCATTTAGATACTATAATGTCTATCGTAAACATAGGCAATTCCTAAATTTGTGCACTCGAAAAGCCACTTATTGGGAATTTAAATGCCGTTATCTTTATCTGATGACAAGTTCTTTAATGTTTCTGCAGAATGCACTCGTTTCACATGCTTTCATCCGTTCAATTCAAGATTTTAATTTAGCGTAATCCGGAGCGACCTTTTATTTAATTTAATTTTATAGCAAACATCAACGAGTGCTTTTCGTTCTAAAATACAATAATGAATAACAACAAAATTGAATTTATACGTGTTTCTATGTGTGCAAATAAGAAATATAAAAACAGTGGAGAATATTGAATAGGGATATTTCGTATTTGGATCAATTAAATTTGCATTCGATATATTATCAATATTAATCATTAATTATACGTTACATCGGATAATAAATAATAACGAAATTGTTTAATAAAACATCTAATTCCTTTGTAATTTGAAAAGTAGATCATAATTTATACTTTTAACTAATTAAAATATCAAAACAAACATAAACTTTCTGAGAAGACAATTAATATTATTATACATATAAATATATTAAAATATAAGTTTTATGAAAATTTCAATTTAAAAAATTGAACGTGTTTGTTTCTCATAATTTTAGCAACTGAAAACAAATGTCATCAGCATAAAATTTTTGATAATGCATAATTAAAAAAGGCTTACAAGGTATTTTATTATAATAGCTATTACATGTTTAAGAAAGCATTGTTTAATTTTTCAAAAACAGTTGAAAGGAAAGCTAAAAAAATTTATAATTATTTGAAATATAAAAGGATACTCTACAGTTATTGATCTTATTTTTGTTTATGACAGATATTGATCATAATACATGTTCATTCATCTTTGATAATTATTTTGTCTTTTCTAAAGAATTAAAATTATTTATTGATTTCATATAGTTTTCCAACTCCACAGATTTAAGTGTGAGGATTTTCTCAATACGCGTCAAGTAACACAAAAGTACTGTGTTGAATGAAATATAAACTACGTAGACTCACAGCTCGTACAACGAGAATAATAACGATGAAGACATCGATAGGATTAAAAAATTTAAATAATAATACTAATAATAAATCGTCGAAGAGAATTGCATCGAGGACAAGTTCAATAGCATTTCTTTTGTTTCGTGCCCAAATCAATTAAATTATAAATTACAATACAGAAGTCGAGTAAAACGACCACCTGTTGAGAGTTTAGGGAGAGAGCAAGTGCTTGGCAGAAGGGATAAAGGGTGAATCGGGGTTGCTATCTCGTAAATTCCGATCACCGCACCTCGCGGCGCGCGTTCATGTGTGTGGCGCCAACTCTCGTTTGTTCTCTCTCTCTCTCTCTCTCTCTCTCTCTTCGTGCATTTGCTTCCTCCTCACTACACTTCTAATCGGCCTGCTCTCGCGTGATTCTCAGGCGACATTTGTTTGTTTCATACCTTTCTTTTCTTTTATGCTCCCTCCGCGACTGCTTTTTAGACAACTCACAGTTCCGGTTCTACACGTTTCGTAGGCAACATAATAAGTTAAGCACTCATTTTTCTTACAATTTCATTTCGAGTAGACATTTCCTGCCAAAACTACTTTGTATATAAACATTTTCTATTTATCTGAATTTAAATTTAAATTTAAAAGCTGCAATGAAATATCTTTCTGAGATTTGTTAAATAAGCAATATTCTCCTATTAAGAAATAATTATAAATATTAACATTTACTATTACTTCTTGATAATTCTTTAGCTTATTGCAAATTTTTTTAATAAATCTTTTTGTAAAATACGTATTATTAAATTGAACGCTCATTTTATGCCAAGTTCTTACAATTTTTTCTAACAACAAACTTTCACTTCCTTACGCAAAAATTTTACAAGGTTTTTAAAGAATGTGCACGAATTTACGAAATGTTATTTACATCTGTTGGAAAACTTGGTAATTTAATATATATATACCAATTTAAATTAAATCAAGAAAATAAGAAAATGGTGGTATTTAAAGTAATAGTTATAAATAAGCGATATTTTAATTTGGTATTCAAACTATTCAAAATTGAAAATTCGTTTTTCACATTCTTTATCATGTTTAACAATAATAAATAAATTGATTAACGTTTTCTGTAATACCCATTTAATATGTGTAAATATATTAATATTACCAACTTAGGTAAACAAAATCGTTAAATTAATTTAATCATAGTACCGCATTTCGAGTAGGTACCTCCTCTGGATAATACACAAATAAATGGTTTATATAAATTACTTTTCCTCAATATTCAATTATTATTAAGCATTGGTTTTTTCACTTTGTGTATTTAGCTAAAGAGGTTGATTATATATAAAATTAATATCAGGATCAGGTGTTATATATTTTCAGACCGCTTATTCATTTGTGAAAAGCTCTACGCTTGCGCGTACCTAAGACTTTACTAAGCATAAGAAAATATTATTAAAAATTGATCGAAAAGTCGACGTTCATTTTTCCCGTATCCTTATAAAATTACATACATGTGCAGTTCTCGGATCGAACAAAAATACAAAAATTCAACAGTCGTAGCCTGCGCTTCGCACCGTTAATCCGAGCCTCAAACTATGCATACTTTAAAATGCTTTTCCAAACAGTCGATTTTAATATATTTTACGTTTGGCGGCTGTATTACCTTCCCCAGTGGACAACAAAAAGCCGCGTTTTTTTAATCCTCTTGAGTTACAAAATACTTTTCGAGAACGATGCGAATGCACCCAACATCTTCACCTCGAGGAAAAGATCAGCGAAAAAGCGCATAATTGAAACTTAGCGGGTTTGGAGCTGATCGACACGGAAACAATAAACACGGGGCCGCTATTCTATTTTACGCTCTATTTTCTCTCTTTCTGCGAGCGTCGCTTCTGGCATTCGTTTTTTCGCCTCTCCCGTCTCCAACGGCATACCCCTTCCGAGTGTGACGAGCGACTCGGAGGCACGTCGGCGCAGGCCTGTCAGCGGCTAGGATGTATAATAAGGTGGCGAAGTCGCTCGCTCGACGTCGACGCCGATGTCTACCAGTGGAACGTGAAGCGCGCGCCGCACAGCGCCGGAGGAGAAAAAGCGCTGTGGAAAGCCCCGCGTCGTGTTGATGGGAGTCTCGGACTTTCGACTGAAGCGCTCTTGTGTTTCTCTCTTTCTCTGCTTCTTCCTCCTCTTCCCACTCAAATTATTTGTCGAAGTACTCGAAGCAACCAACAATTTTATTTAACGATGAACAATGCTAAATGTTGCGGCACGTTTTTAAAACACCACTGTTTTCGAAACTGTGGATATGTTAATGTAATGGCTCTATTTCAAAAATTTTTTAATTTAACCGTTTTTTAATAATTTGCTTTGCTAAATTTTATTTATGCCCAGAATTACAGCAATCGAGTGTGTAATTATATGAAATAATTCATAAATTGTCTCGATCAAATAACTTTGTAAAATTTAATTTTACACGTGTGAATAATTAGAACATAAATTTTAATCGCGTTTCTTTTTTTACGTACTGTAACAAAAATTATCTCTTAGCAATAATAATAATGGAAGGTGATATTCTAAAGCAAAGAAATACATTAATTTCATACAGAATTATATTTACATCTTCACGTGTACATCAATATTTATACTCTATATATTTATAGGATTATTTTTATGTTTTAAAACATGAAAAATTATCCGCAAAAATTCAAAAGGTCTGTAAGCCATTTTTCATTTTTGAATACATAAATGCAATTGTATGCGATGCTTCGGTGATGGTTTAAGCTGTTTCAAAATTTTGCCAAGTACGTGCATATAATTGGTTTGAAGTTTAGTTTCAAGAAAACTTAGAAAGACTGTTTGATGAATCTCCACTTTGAATGTGAAATAGTTTGAAATGCGATGTTTTATTTGATGTTTTTATTTGAAACTGTTTGAACTTTATAAGTTATTAATCATAATTACAGTACTTTGATTGGGTAGAAATAAAAATCGGCTTAACACATTCTTGACATACTGTTTAGTATTTACATATTATTAACGTACTCTTATTAACTTTGTATTAAAAATTTTAGGCGATTATTATATAAATATTTTTAAAATTTCGAATTTTTAATGAATAAAAGAAACAATATAAGATTTGCACTTTTCTGAATACATAATATACTTTGATTCAGGACTTCACATTCAAGTATTAAATAATAATTATTTTGTACAAAACCAATAGAAACATATATTGACAAAATACTAAGCTTCGAATAACACTTCAATAATGTACTCTTTACATACTGGAATATTAGCTGCACTGAAAACTTTGAATCTAAACATTTTTTATGTTGAAGTGTTATCTTGCTTTTTCTTTTCCAAAAAAGAATATAAATGTGAAAAATCTTCGTTGCAATCATTCAAAATGTACAACTGTTAGCATCACGAAAATTTAAAAATCAATATGATCTAGAATTCTTAATTGCAAGCCTGAGCTGTAAACATACAATGGCGAAAAAATAACAATTGTTCAAAAAATTTTAACTACACTATCTCTTTATCTAAAAGCTATTACACGTACGTATTTCGATCTTTCTTCAATTTCTTCTCTTTTTCTCAGTTGCCCACACCTTTTTGTACTCACGCATACATTAGCTAGTCTTGAACCCTCACCTCCTACACTCACCCTTCCTCCCTCACTCCCTCTTTCTCTCCGAACTTCACCACGGCGGCGTTCACCCCCGCACGCGCGCACTTTCCCGACTAGTAGTCGAGGAATTCGAGTTGCTATAAATCTCCCTTGACGGGCGCGATGCCAGGCAGGTCCGGAGTACGCGTCGAAGGGGGTCGCGGGGGTGCCACGCCAGCAGCCGAGTCCTATACCTAGTACTTCCTCACCCGCGGCAGGCGCGAGGAATTGTAATAGTTTTGCCCGCGCGAGAGGTTAACACAGCCGCGGTAGCGGCAGCTCGTGTTCGTCTCGATGCTTTCTATGCCGCACCGTTGGAGAAGCAACAGAGACGGAGGACGTGAACGAGAGAGAGAGAGAGAGAGAGAGAGAGAGGCAGGGTGAAAGAAGCAAGAGAACGGGAATAATTGAAAGAATGGAAGGAACGCTCGAGTTTTCGCGGCAGCGTGACGGCAAACGCTGAAGAGGAGAGCCTTTCTTCGACGCTCTACAAAATCTGAATTATGCGAATTCTGTATGAAGAGAATTTTCGGGATATATAGTTTTCATCGGATAAGGCGATTTTCATTCGTAGTTTTGAGCCCAACCTAGAAATCTTTTTTAGCACAAGCTGTGAATGGTAGAAATATTTTAGCTGTACATCTGCTCACTGGCAATTATTATCAGATTGATGCGTTTAAAAACATTATCAATTAGGTGTTTATCATAGAATTATAAGGATGAATAAGCATGTTAATTGAAGAATAAACATAATCACCATAAATTTATGAAATATCGTAAAATTTTCCAAATATAGATGAATAAAATTCAATGATTTCTTTTATTTGTACGAAAGTAATTTTTGCTCTTATACAACGGTTTCGTCAACACATAAGGCAAGTTAGCTGAAACTGACTTTAATATATTACAATTATATTATGAAAATACAGAGTATAGAATTTACATATAAAGGCAAATATACAACGTATAATTTACACATATGTACACATTTATAAACATGTAGATCATAAATTTTATTCCGACCCTCTTACAATCGTATAATTTCAGATAGATTATGTGTATATACATATTTATAGGTGCATAAGTGTATCAGTGAAACCAAACATGTTTGTGTGCAAATACATCAATCTTTGAAATAATATATTTTGAAGATTTTCTAACTTAAATATAATATATTTTGACAAATGAAAGTAATACAAAATCTATGACTGCTTTGAAAGTCCCTATACCTGAAAAATTATAATTTACACCTTTTTTATGAAAATACTCTTAACTCTTAATATTCACCTATCAAGAAAATTTCGATATTTCTTTACTTAAAGATAAAATATTCCTAAAAATAAAAGCTTTTATTATCCTCCTTAGGACTAATAACGTTTATAAATCTGTACAACTTATACTTGAATAACTATAATTTTTCATAGGAATATGATTTCTACTTGTCTTCAAAATCAAATAAATAAACTCACAATACTTCTGTATTTTATATTATGCATTACCTATAACAATATTAAAACTGTTTTAAGTAAGTAAAATACCCGTAGCATGTAACTTAAATTATGTTTCTGAAATTGTTATATGGAACTAGATGATTTTCATTTAAGCAACGATTTTAAAGTTTAATAAAATTAAAATGAAAAAGAAAAAATTGGTAAATTTTCTGAAATATTCGAGGCATGATAGCAAAAGCGTAAAGAATTGACTTTCTAGCAAATCTAAGACTGCGGCCCTTTTAATAGGTTAATATTGAAAGTGACGAAAAATAAGTTCTTTCAAAATATCTTGCGCAAAAAAAAGTGCCACAAGTAGTCGGGTCTTCGTTTACACAAATGATAAAAAGCCTCTTTTAGTTTATAGTGGAATGCAAGGAGCTCCTTTTCTTAAGGTTCTTTGCTCGGGACCGTTTCCTCTGTAAGGAAGCCAAAACACGATTTTACTGCACGATAACGGTGGACCGCATATTGCCTCTACCACTTAGTAAACCATCTATCTTAGCCGAGGATTTCTACGGCTTTGGACACAGCGAATTCACCCGACCTGACGACTTTGGACTTTTATTTATTTCGGACAGTTCGCAACTCTTTAGCTGCGCAGTGCATGTGAAAAAGTGAGCACCATTTGTTAAAATATCGATGTATTCTTTATTTTAAGCAAATGTTGTTTGTTTTATGAGGTTAGCTTTACGAATTGCAAGGAAAATGAAAAAAATTGGAATAAAAAAAAATAACTTTTGGTTTCAAATAGTGGATAAACTAAAAAATGCTTTTAGCACTACTAAATACTTCGCTAGATTCATAAGCGATAAATAAATCACACTAAGGATTGTTGCTTTTTTATAAGAAAAGTACAACTATTATAATTCCTACAAAGTTTTCCCCAAATTAAATAAACGTATCGATTTAAAAGAAACGACATTCGCCCACGCGAGCTATGATTCAATTGTCCTTCAGAACCAAAGAGAAAGACATACCCAAGCCGCAAAGGGTCGCTCACTCTTGTTCTCAGACAAAAATCATGTGTAGCTGAAGGAAAGGGGCAGAGTTTATCAATCACGTGGTTCGCAACGACAGTCTGATATTCGGCAGCAGGTCCTTCGAAGACGCAGAGTTGGCACGGGGGTCGCGAACCAATCCGAGCCGTGGGTTCAGTCCAGCACTGGAGTGTGCAAACCCAATTGTACCTCACTGGACGAAAAATACCGTTAGCCGTCATTATTTTTCGGAGCAAGCTTGTGTGGTGTCGATTTGCTTTTATCGTTTGCATCTCCGATAAGACTGATGTAGGTAGAGTAGAGCCTTTCTCGCTCTCGTGCATATATGTATTATAATGTCTAACGCGATGCCCTTCGAATTTATCTTGCGTCTACAAGCGCGCAAGCACGCACATGGGCAAATTATTATACACGAAGAGAATGAACGCGCTTATCGTTTAGTTTGTGTATATACATTTTATCGGTTCCTTGTTCGATTAAATGACTTTTTTATCTTTCGTAATGAACAGCAAATAAATAGTATATAAGGTTTAGGAACTGAAATATCTTGTAATTATTTATCGTAAACTCTAAATACGTAAATATGTTGTAGTAATGTACGTACGAATCAAAAGCATCTAATTTTTAATAAAAAGTGGCTTGCATTTGTTTATTTCTTTTTATTTTTTTTTTTATTTAATATTGTTTCATTTTTCTGTAAAAGACGAATCGTATTGTATCAATAATTTACGAAGATATAAGCTTTATGGAACAGAGATTCAAGTCATACCCAAGGGAGTATTTTCTAGTCCAAAATAATGAAGCCACGATTCATAATTCATTTTAATAGACATTGCTATCTAAGATAATTAACATTAAACTTAAATATATAAAGAAGATGATTTTGTGTAGCTTCGAAATACGCGAATAAAATTTTTTAGAAAAATCATGAAAAAATTAAAATAAAAAAAAATTTTTTTAATTATAAGCTTTAATTTCTAAAAAAAAATGTATGCACGTATACATCGAAATGATATAATTTTTATGATTAATTTACATAATTTTATAATAATTAATTAATAAAACTTAATTAGTGAAGCTTTTCTTAAAAATCTAAGATATTAGTTTACAAAAGAAACACACTTCAAATAAAAATAATTTTCGATAACAATAAATAAAAAAAATAAATATATTTTTATTGTTTTAAAAAATAATTTAATTATAAAATAAAAAATGAAGCAAGAAAAGTGATGCATCAACAGTGAGATTAAATTTTAAAAATAACATTAAAACATTTTTAACTTTAATTATAGAAGAAAAAATAAAATCATAAATCTACTTAATAAACTGAATTCTTTAAAAAAATGATACATATTTCAGTTCGATTACAGAAAAACTAATTTTACTACTTAATCACGAAAAGAAAATTTTAAACGTATTGTACATCATCAATTTAATTTTAAATTTTCAAACAAACTATAAATAATTATACATTTAACAATATGGTATTTAAAAAAAATTTTTCTAAATATATAATATATAACTTTATATTATTTAAATTATATATTTTAATGCTTATAGATTTAATTATGTTAAAAGAATAAAAGACCTATTACAGAAGAATATATATAGTAATACTTATAAAGAAATTTTATTAAAATTTTATATCTAAATTATTATATTTTAAAATAATTAAAATTAAAATTTTACACTTTTTAAATTAATATTCTATGAAAGTTCCTTTGTGAAATTCACAACTGAGTGTATAATTTCGAAGTTGGTAGATCTCCACGATTATGCATATATCTCCATATTTAGTTATATAATCTCTATATTATGATACCGTAATTTCAGAGAATTGATGCACAATTATATGCATGTGAATATGTGTGTGTGTGTGTATGCGTGTGTATTTATATATACACACACTAGTGTTATCTATGTGTGCCAGATCGTGTTGCAGAACACGATACCGATGTTCACATCGTAGTTTGCAGGCTTTTTCGTGCCACATATGTAAATTTGTATCGATTACAGTCTTCGAGTGTGTGAGATCGTGAGTGATAGAATCTCCTCGGAACGGTATGGTACTTTTTGCGAGTAGAGGTATAATTGTACTGTATACATTATGTAAGTTTACAGAATAACCAATGCAGGAATCAAACTGGCGCATCATTAAATATACTTGGAAAAATTGGCGTGAAAAGTTGATACCATTATTTTAAGATTCACACGATTGGAGATTATACTTCAAAGCAAAATTGCGTCTATAAACAAAATCAAATTTCGTTGCTTCATTGGCTTAAGAGGTATTACGTCATTGGTAACCTTGTACGACTAGACAAAATATACAACGAAATCAGAAATCTTACAAAATTATACCATAATCAAGGTAGAAGCGAAAAATTAAAATGCTGTAATTATATAAATACATCTACCAATTTCATACCGTAAATATCAAAATTTAATAAAATTTTCGTTTTATTAGACACAAGAAAATATTTAATTTGTACATATCATTGTTTTAAAACAAATATAGTTTAAATGAAAAATTATCTAAAATGCTTGCAAGTTTAAACGATTAATTTTCTTTTGGTGTTGAAACAAGAAGTAAATATTAACAAATACTTATTGATAGATACCAAATAAAATACACCCATGTACGTGTTCATACAAAAATAGAAAGTAAAAGAAGAAAATGGTTCTGCGAAGTCCAATGACTATATTTACATTTGCGAAATTACGAAAGTCAATTGGTTCAGTAGTTCGCTTAGGATTTTCTTATATTTTTTAAAACGTATTTGAATTTTTTTTAAATATTATAAAATTAATATATATATATAATTTCTAATATAATAAGTAAACTGTATTTATAGATCATTATAAATTAATTTTATTATACAGAAGGCAATGGTAACTGTATTTTTAATTAATATTGTAGATAGCGAATCGCGAATGCATAAGCGAAAGTTAAATCCTAATCGTCGCTGGTTGCCTCGGGCTCATACGTCTTCTCTTCTTCCCCCTTTTACATATAATTATTTGTCCGGTAGCGATTTAGTTAATTTTATTTAATTGTACTTAATCAAAACCGTTTTTGCGTGGCTAAAATCGCAGAAATTGTCGTCATAATTACGTATCTATAATGCTGTTGTTGGATTGTTATTAGTCGTTGCGCGACTGCAGCTCTCACCGTTTCACCTGTTCGCGGAGTTGGCATAACCCGACCGTTCTGCGAAATCGACGGCCGGGGTTTTTCTATCGTCAACAAATATTTATTCAATTTTTAATAGAATGGTAAAGTTTTTAATTTTGAAAAGGGATATGTTGATTTTCTTCTTTTAATGCTTATATACTGATTTATTATAGTTGTTTCCTCAAAATTTGTTTCTTATTATGTTTTAAAATTGCTATACATTAATGAATACAATAACTACAATTATATTATTCTATGCTTTTTAAATTAGTTTGAGTCTTAATATTGATATGAAAAAAATTTATAAATTTTATAAAAATTCTTCGATAATACTTATAATAAATTTATTATAAAATTATTTTAAGATTCCAAGAAGTCTTTTTATTTATCATTTATAAAAAAAAAAAAAAAAAAAAAAAAAAAAAAAATGAAATACGAATACAAATAACAAATATGAAATGGAACTTTCTGTGGCGAATGTATAAAAAATAAATCGTTGTACAACTTATTCATAAACAATTTACTGTCTAAGAAACTGTTCCTTACTTCTGTGATTTCCCATTGACCGATGAAGTAATATTGTTCACCAAACTTTTAATAAATGATACATTCTAAGAAATAAGTTTCGTATAGATATAAAAAAAGTCACTGTAAGTTAAGGCCTGTTTATTGATGAATAAAACGTCTTCAAGTAGATGACAAATGAAAATATAATACGTAAATGCAATTATAATTTTCAACGGAGATTACTGGCAAAGAAGAATTACAAATGCATAGTCCGTTATTTTAATGGACAATTACAAAATAGGAAACGTAATTCTATAATAAATGAATATTTGTTCTTTATGTTTTCCTAATCCTTTGATCTTACACGGATAATTATTAATCAAAAAAGATACACCACTCGAGTTGTTTAGGCTATAAATTCTTATAAATTTCAATATTGTCCCTTTTCTCGCAATTTGTAATATAAGCGTTATTGTGATTAATGTCATTATAACAATACGTAAACTGAATATGAATTAATGACGAACTGATAAAGTTTTGCAATGAGTCGAAACCATAACTAAATACTGATCTTGGAAAGTAATTACCCGAAAGTGTTCGGTAAAATGAAACAGGTGTTTTGCCAACGAGTCTAAGAAGCGGCTTCGATGTAACTATGCAGGTAATCCGGCGATGCCCATCGCAATCGGTTAAGCTCGGGCTTAACCGACGCCCGTTCGCCAAAATCTTGTTGAATAAGCCATAAACGTGACGTATGACGGCGTTTTTCGCGAGCATGTATCATGTCCGTCAAGGCGCGGCGTCCAAACCCCGACAAACGACGCCTTAAAATTCGAACGGACAGCAGACGCTCGCGGCCCGGGGGCGCACTCGACGTCATGTCCAATGAAGAAGAAAGACCGCCACGTACACACGCGCGCTCTTTTGATTCGGCGGCCTCGGTTGCGCATCCTGGAAATGCTCGTCCCAAGGGGTTGTGAGAAAGTCTGTACAGCTGCAGGGAACGCTATCGAGCGTCGGGACGCTCATGCGATGTGACGTGAGTCTACTTTTTTCCTCGCTCCCGCGGCTTTTCCTAGATACTTTGCGCGTCCTCGGGAGCGGCCGCGACCATTACCACGAAGGGCCATATCTCCGTTAATACGCTATCAAATGTCGCTTACGCTCGTCTGCCGCGAAATGCGCTCGGGAAATATGATGGATTTTCCCGTCTGTGCTTGATGAAATTTCTTTTTTTACGAGAGACTTTCGTGTTTCGATATTGGTAATCAACAAAGAACGATCTTACACAACAAGGATGCATTTCGTTGGATCACGAGATGAAATATTAAATCTGCATTAAACCGGAAACGGCTAATTTATATAGAGCTTATATCAAGTTATAAGGTTGTATTAAACATACCTAAACAAATTTTACGAACATTTTTAATGCATATTTTACCTGCATATTTTACCTATAAATATTATTCGATAAAATTATACTGCAGTTGAAAGCTACTATTGTTAGAGTACTAGCAGCTCTTCAAATATTAAAATTAGTTGATGTTGTGCAAAATAAAAATAATTTTATACTGTATATTAAAAAGATTCGTAATAAAAAATGAAAATAAATTTGTTTATGTTTCTAAGTAATTATTTCTTATTATGCTACTGTTTGATTAAAGAACGGTTGTTCTATTTAAAATTATTGTGAGGAATGTGTTTCAAAGCTTATTTTTAAATATATAATCAAAATTACAATATAATTATGAAATAAATCTGATTACCTGGTACACTGACATGTTTATTACTTTAAATCTTTAATATATCAAATCTTACCAAAGAAAATATTAAGAAAATTAAAAAGAGGATTTATTTATTATAATTAAATTAGATATAAAAATTTATATTTTTAATATCTTAATTTTTATATTATTAAAAGCTGTAATAATATTACATATATTTAAAAAGTTTTTCAATCCAGGTTAATCAATTATTATTAATCATTAGTGAAATATTTGCGTAAAATATTGAAAGTAACCGTAAATGTTAAATTCTGCCATCTGCGAGAAAACAACGAAGTTTTTCATCCGCTGTAAGTTGTGAAAGTTTCAGATTTCAAGTTAGTATCTTTTGAATTATCGGCCGTAGAAATGTTATTAAATGTTTTATAGATTAACCGCTAGATGGAGTAACAGTCGTCATGCGGCCATCATGGATTAGGGTATGGTTTAAACAGAAGTAGAGGGGGTTAATGCTTTTATAACGTCCCCGAGGGGAGGGACTTTAACAGCCGATTGGTGGAGTCGATTTACCTTAAAACTATGCCTGCGCCATCTGTTCAGGTCTCACCTAAAATATACATTTATTTTATCCACAAACAGTAATATCAGTCGTTTTCGATATTTTATGCGTTTTATACTTGATAATTATTTATTTAAATAAATACTAATTGATATTCTATAGAATAAATTAAGTATTTGATTAATATTAATATATAGTATCGACCGATGTAAAATATTATTTATACCGACTGAAATTTAATTAAAATAATATAATCAACTGTAAGTAAAGAAGATATTTAATTCAAAGAATACTAAATTTGGTAACAATGGAATTTTGTTGCACTTGAACATTTATGTTGAGCTGATGAATAAATGAAATTGCACACGAGGTCATTGTAGTTGAATATTTAACTTTTAAGATGATCGTGTGAACTGAGCACCGTTGTTATTGCAATGTAAAACTACGAAGTAGTTCTTAGTATATAGTATATATTGTGAAACATCTATAACAACGATGCGAGATCAATAGAAAATCTACATAATGTTTTAATATCCAATATCGTTTTATCGAATTACCTTGGTTGTTGGCTACCTTAACTATCAAAAAAACGTGTGCTGCATAATCGACAATCGGAAATCGTCAGTTTTACGACACTGAGCTGGAAGTTGCCGTTCGAGTCCAAATCGTCGACGTACTTAAACTAAGTTTCCATTGGAACGCTTGCACAGCTCGTCGGTAGCTTAGCGCGTAGGAGGCAATTTACTCTTTGTATACGACTAGCAAAAAGTAACAGTAAAGCGGTGATTTTAATGTAGGCGATGATGATGTAGCACTCTTTAACTCACCAATTGCGCTTCTCGCTTATCAAACTTCTTTCATTATAATCTTGCTTTCTCTCTCTCTCTCTCTCTCTCTCTCTCTATCTGAAGTTCAAGGTTACATGAATATAAAAGTGAAACGTTGAAAGGATCGTTTGGAATATAAAATCATGAGAAAAGACACTTTATCGTTCAAATATGCAGATACAAGTGAGGCACGTAAAGTATTATTAACATAAAGGTATGTTCATTGTTCATTATCGAATTCAAGTTCATTAAAAAATAGATTTAAAATGGCATTTGAATTTTTCTATAAAATTGAAAAAATTTTCTTCTAACGCGACATAAGCAGTACTAAATACGAACTCAATTATAAGATAAAATCTTTCTGAAAAAAGGGATTGGATTATGGGTTATAAATTGTGCATAATAGTTTAAAAAATCCTTTAACTGCATTACCGTTACATCTTTATCTTAAACGTTCGATAAATTTGATCTTATCGAATAGATCACACAGAGAAATTATCAGTAGCAATATTTATCGTAAACAAAGACCTCGAAAATATTTATATTTAAAATTGCTAATTCACAAGTCTCTTTCCAGATTTCAATTAAGGCCAAGTGCTTGTTTTACGGCTCTCGTAGAGTACAAAACAAGAGAGAACGAGAGCCATAAGTAAATGAGAAAGACCAATCGAGACGGAGAAAAAGGAGAGAGAGAGAAAGCAAGAGCGAAGCTAGACAGAAAGAGAGATCGCAAGCAATGGTCCTTGCTGTTTCGGGCTCTCGAGCGTTCGCATAGAACAGAAACAGAGAGCAAGAGCGGAAAAGAGATCGAACAGGAGTGGTAACCGTAGTAGTGGTGGTAACTGTCACCAATGATAATTTATGTTAATGGCAGTTTACACCGGCGCATAGTGGCCGGGGTAGACAGAAGCGTGGTAGCAAGCGGAGCAGTCTGTAGGTCGTCGCGACGCCGGACGGACGCGAAATTTTTTCGGTTCGACTCCGCGCCGCCAACGTCCACGCAACAAAGAGTCAACGCAAGAATCATCCCGAGGACGAACCTCGAGACCCCATCGCGAGCGAGCGAGAGGCCGCAATTTCACTTTCCTGTTCGCCTTCTTTCTCTCATCCCCCGGCATCCCCTGACGTTTGGCGGCAATGACGGCGGCGGCTGTGGCGGCGGCGGGTAATGGCGACGCCCAGCGCCGAACTCCAGCCGGTGCTGTGCATACAGTCCGAGGCGCAGAGGCGCGCGCGCACCGCCGCCAGACGCGGCTTATATAACGGTGCGCGTGTCCTGGATCCTCGGCGACGTCTCTTGCTGCGCGCCGGGACACCCGTTGAATCGGCCGGCCCGCAATCTCCTAGACGCGGCCGGACTATGCCGCCGGCATCATCGCGCAACCTCGTCTCGCAACGGTCTTCTGCTGTGAGTATCGATTTTAGTCCCTTACTTTTCCACCGAGTTACTCGCTCGGCGCTTATCACCGTTGGCCTTCGCAACCCACGGTTGACGGAGATGAGTTGTACGCTGTGATACGCGGACGTACGAGCGCCGCGGATTTTCAAAAGTGAAACTCGCGCTGACACATGTTGGATGGTTACGCGGTGTGATGTTGTCGTTGTCGTCGCCGTCGTCGTCTGGCGCGTATGTGGGCAAAGATGGCGCGACGGTGGTCGTAAAATTTTTGTGTTCAATGGAAGGTCGATTCTTATTTTTATAGGGCACGTATATTTCGATATCGTCTTCCGAGCCTCGCTATCTCATAAACCTTAGCTTTTCCTTTTACCTTCGGGACGATTTATTGGCCTCGAATTGCGACTGCGAATCTATATCTTAATTATTCGAGAGTAATGATCGGGTAAGCCGAATAACGTTAAATTAACATTATCTTTACGACTCGCAAAGTGCTCTGGATCAACCGTCATTGTGCTGGGTAAATTGATTATCCGACTTAAAGTAGTTCAAGGTCTTCTGCTTATAAAATTTATTATTCAGCGACAGTAACGTCTAATCTGTAATTTAGAAAAAAATTTTTTTCAATCGAGCAGAAGTTTCGTAGATTATTTCATTTTCGAACGTCGCTCGTGACAATTATGATTCACGTAATGAAGGGAAATTATATTTGTTTGGAATGACGCGCAAACGAAGAATCTTTAAAACTTGCGAAGTTTTTGAATGAGTATTCTTCGTAAAGAGGAAAGGAAAAGGAGAGAAAGTGAGAGAGAGAGAGAGAGAGAGAGAGAGAATTCGGAATAGAAAGTGGAATTCGTAATGGCTGCGCGATCCGTCGCACGCAGGAGATGAAATTCAGGGGTAGCTCCAATACACGAAGGGTCACAAATATCTGGGGCGTTTATGAGCATGCGCAGTGCCACTCCGAGACTCCTATGGTTTCTTTTAACCCGGTGCATCACGTCGACTATAATTAAAAAATTCCAGGCGTAAACTAATACGCGAAGAATCGTGCCACCCGCATACTTAATATTACAATTCGCGATGTCGGGTTAATAACTCAATGGATTTATAACAGAGGATAACCGGCGGACAGTCTTGTAGATCGGCTTAATTTCGCCAAGTGATTCATACGCTCAAGGTGGATGATTATCGCGCCTCCGCATGATTTCCATTATGCGCGTTCATACGTATATCGGGTCGAATGCTATGCTATGTGTGCGGCCGAAAACCGGCCATGAGAGAGCCCCAATCAAGGACTCACTCCGCCCGCATTCCGCATCTTACCTTCCGATCCCTAAAACCTGCCGGCGTCGTGATCGTCTGCCAACAAAAAGCGTTAGCTCTACGTTAGCTCGCTCTCATCTATGACTGAAGCTTTCCTTTCAATTTCAAAATCGCCAGTTTTAAACACAAACACGTTTACATCTTTCGCTCGTCTCCCCGCGTCATTTCTCGCCACTCCTTTAGAACAATTAGTTTTTAGTTTTTACTCGTTTACTCGAATTAAATTTGCCTTTCCTCGTTCCACTGATCATAGGAATCTATTAATTAAAGAAGTTTTGATAACTTTGAAACTGACATTCTAACTTCTAGTTTTATGGAGCTGTTTTAAGAAAATTGTCCTGAATAAAATAGAAGCTAATAGAAATTTAAAAACTTTTGAAAAGATTATAGAACTTCGACAAAATAATTGCAAATTAAATTTTGCCGTTGATGTAAACAATGTATGCTTGAATTAGTAGATATAGATACGCCTTCCAAAATAATGTCTTTCGCTCGTTCGTGCAAAAGGTAATTTGCTTTTCCCTTTTTCATATATTAAAGTAGATCAGATATGGATGTGAAAATAACATAAACTTTTTTTTAATGTTGGATAAAACGAGCAAATCTTATAACAACAAAATTATTTAATATTTGCGTATTATTCTCGCCACTTTCATCTCTTGTAACTTTATTCATCTATAATTAAAAAATAATTTGTTAAAACTTGCTGGAGTTTAATCCTGTTACAGCTCATAGTAAAAACAAACAGTAGCGAATCAAATATAACCGATAAAACTTATTGAGCGATTTGCTTCGTAAAACAACATGAGATTTATTTCATTTTATAATTAAAGCGTCCACTATTTTCATATTAAATTGACTATATCAGCACTGTCCAATAAAAACATTAATAAAATTCACAAACAAAATAATTTTTTTTTTAATATTATTTTCAACTATTATTTTGTATGCAGATTATAATTTTTCTATATATTAAATATTAATTTTCATAAGGTGTCGGTAAAACATTTTGTCGTATAAACTTTCTATTTTCAATATACTAAAACGATTCCATACATTATAAATAACAATTATTTGAGATTCATTTTAAATCAAATTTCAGGTACTTTGTTTAAAAAATAAATTTAAGTAAAATATAATTAATAAATTTAATTTTTTTTAATTTAATTTTCAAAAAACTTCTAAAAATACGGTTTCTTTAAACTAATTTTTAAATCAATTTTTCTTTGTTTACGAAATTTCATGACTATTCACTATCCAACTTACTCTTTTTTATAGAAAAAATATGTATAATATAAATTGTTCAAATTCAAAGTCTTTCTATCTAATGATTAATTTGAGAATAAGAAATTTTTTCATAAATTTAAAGAATTAAAATTTACATGTTAAAGTTATAACAAGCTTGAATTAAAAAATATTCATTTAAAGTAGAAACATAAAATGCATGTTTAATTTTTTGTCAAATGGCAAATTTTTTATCTCAAAATATAATTTTACGAAAATGTTTTTGTATTTATTATTTTTGAAAGTATACAATATATTAAACAATTTTATATATAAAATTTTCTATCGAATTGGATCCGCGAATAGTTTTATGGAAATTTTAATAGATCAATTATTTTAAGAATCAAATATTCGAATATTAACCGCAGTAGCTTATAAATCATTAAATGTAAAATATATATAATATATATTTTTTTTGTGAATTGCATAAAAATAAGCTTTATTAAAAATGTGAAATATTAAAATTAAAAAATTTGATACGGACAGAATTTATGAAGATTTTTATTTACTTTTTACGTTTAACTAAATAAATATGTTGCTTTTCTAGAATTGTAAAATATAATAAAAAAATTTATATTGGTAGCAGTATGAATATGAAACAGTTAATTATAATTTCGTTTTCTGAAAAACTGAGCAGAAGTTATAAAAAATAATTTTAAATTTGCATTTGGATACTTAATATTCATAAGTATTATTTAATTAAATTTCCGGAAATCTTGTATAATATATGTTTACGATTGTAGAAAAATAGATATAAATTTATAATCAATTATTCTAATAAATAAACAATATATACTATTTATTACGCCAACAAAAATTTTTTTTAATTTTGGATTTACTGATATTGATGCAATAATAGTTTATCAAATTAATAAATAAAAACTATACTTTTAATTTACCTCGTCTCACATTTTTTCGTTTATTACAAGAAATAAATTTTTTTTATTTAGATTTAGCTTGCATATAAGTTAAATAAAAAACATTAATAAAAGGAACACTTTTTAAAATTTGATTTGAAATTTTAAATGAAATTGAGAAATTTTGTTCTCTATTTACCCAACAGACATACAATCGCGATAATGAAATTAAAAAAAATCATTTTGAGAAGTGAGATCACACGAAGTCCTATCAATGCAGAATTCCTTAACGCATCTTTTTCGTTATGCGATAACCCGCCGCAATTCGGTATTATAACCATTTGAAAATTGATTATGGATAAAAGAGGGCCTCACCTAATGGGTCTCATCTGGATAAATACATTTACACGTATATAAAGCGGGTCGCGGTGTAGAGGAGCAGTTAACCGATGTTGAATAGATAGTTTAATAGTAAGGATGACGCGACAAAGTTAGTGGTGATCGATGCGTGCTTCCTTATCGTTAAATATATACTCGTGCGTAAACGAACAAAACGGAAATTGAATTCTAATTTATCGTCAGTTTGCTCTCTTATTCAATCAAAGTATACAGAAATAATTATGCCTATCAGTTTGCCCGAAACGATCTAGGTCACTTTGACTTCTTATGGTCCTAATTAATGTCGCGAAAAACATCCGAGCGCATACACGCGTTTAAATAAATTTATGCGAATTATGTATTTGCATTATGTATAAAATATGCACGTGCACAGCGTTGAAAGTCATATATATTAGCGCGCTTCCGCAACAAGTGACGTCACACCTCGTCCGAGAGCAAGACAGAAGAAAACCAGAGAAAAAGAGAGCCGTTTATCTCGTCTGCGCGCGGGTGAACTGTACGCTCGTATGTGTGTCAAATGCACGCTTCGTTTGCTCGGAAGACAACCCGGGCGCTGAAAATAATAAACGCTTCTTTGCACTGAGCTCAGTTTCTATTCTCTTGTCTGTTTGCTTGGCTGATCTCGCTTATGAGCTCGATAAATGATCGACAATAAGATATTTTCCAATCACTTCCTCGTAGAGTTGCAAACTATCGATCGGCGCATTTTCTTCTTCGCAGGATTGTTTCAAATTATAATCATTCACGTGGAATTTCAAAGATGATTAGTCGACATTTGTTCTTCCAAATTGTTAATTAATGTAGAACAATCTGCAACATAGAAATAACGAAAGTGAAATTTTCTTAATTTACTATTAGATACTATTTCCTGCGCTTGTAAAGAGCAAATATTGTGAAAAATCGTGTGCTTAACCTTAGCTTAATCCACAAAAATCGTGATGAAATTTTTCTACAACGGAATACAAATATTTAAAATTTTTTTATTTTTCTTTAATTAGAATGTTAATTCTGTAATTAGTTTTGGCGCCTAGAAATTAATAAATTATTTACGTATAATAAAAGCAATTCGATTAAATTAATGTCAGTCGATGAACTTTTAACGTGATAATTATTCGGCTCTAAACATTTTAAGAACCATATAAATTAGACAAAATAATATTTAACTATTATTGTAGTAATATTATATTCAATAGCATAAATTATTAAATTATACACTAAAATACTTTTTCCTTAAAAAAAATATATTTGAGTTTTACGGCGTAATAATACGTCTTAAAAATTGCATGAACTTTTGTTCTAATTGCCTTTTGCAAAATATGCATTTGTGAAATTAAAAAGAAAAGGTTCTTTTCTGCTTATATTTGCATGATAAAGATATTACAATAGATAAGGAAAATTCGCAACTGTAAATATCAATAAACTTGCAAATGAATGTACTTTATTTAAATCGCAATGCATACTCCAGGATTGCTAACTATAAATGGAACAATTGAAATGCAAAATCCTATTACTCCAAGCATTTTATTAAGGTGTATTTAAATTTTCAACGATATGTTTAAATTGCTCCATCAAAATATATAACAACTATTTTTAAAAAGAGTAGGAACGGTGATTTAAAGGAAATCGATTAACTTTTCCACCCCATAAAAGATACCGGAGTGAAATCGCACGATCGGTACTTTTCAATGGTTTGGTAAGATTTCGGTTATTTTTAGCGTGGGTTGTGAGGGTATAGCCTTGTTGGCAGTAAGCCAGGTAACATATTCTTTCGTTAACTTAGTTTTTTCACTTAAACTATCTAATCTAACCTTGAAATCCTGCCATTCTTCTCCAGTATTAATACGAACTTGTAATTGGCTTAATTAGCTCATTCTTACCGAATATTTTCAAACTCCTTTAACTACACGTGTTCTAGTGGACGCAAAGAAGTGGTTAGAATTTAACTTTGTCAAGATACTCGTCGTGGCACGAAAATGTCGTTAAAAACTTTCGGAAATTCCCAATCTCAAAGTTATCCAGTAAAATTATAATTTCCTGGTTTTGAGCCTCGAGCTTCAACTTGGCATCTAATAAAATACTTCTGACATAGAGACAAAAAACGTAAGCTCATTTCATGAGCCATCCATAAACGTAAATAAAGAAAAAAGCGAAAAACCTAGAAAGAACGAAGATGAAAAGGGACGCCTCGATAAAGAAGAGTTCGTTACACAAGAGTCGAAATAGAGACGCTACTGACTGCTTGCTCGTGTGGCTTTCATTTCAGAGTCACATAAAACGGCGGCACGGGGAGCAAACACGCGGACGATAACGAGGGGCGGTAAGGGAGAGCGTCGGAAGGGAGACAGAGAGGAAGAGCGAAGGAGATAGAGTGATAGAGGGTGGGAGAGTCGATGCGAGAGCGAAAGAGAAAGAGCCATGCCGGCTGTCGAGCAGATGGTTGCTCCGTTTATTGGACGGCTCGACCCACGTCTCGCACCCGAGGCCCCGAGAGTAGTTCCCCTTTGTATACGTTGCCATTGAGAGAGAGAGAGAGAGAAAGGTGCTGCTGCGTGAACTCCGGAGTGCCGTCATCCGGCCGCACGCGCAGCTATAGCGGCTACACCTTTTACCGCCTTTTTCTGAAAGAGGGACTGAGAGGTACGTGCGCAGAGCAATAAAAATGTTAAATTTCAGGGGGTAATCCATGTCCCTTTCTAGTTGTGGGTCCGTAGCTGCCGTCGCATCGGCAAAGCAATGAAAGTAACGTGCCATAGTCATATTCGTGGACTCGAACTCCGTTTGACGCGCAACTCGAAGACGAAAGTGTTTACAGTTGGCTTTAATTAACAAATTCTCGTGGGTTATTTTCAAATTATTCCATTGGTGAATGCGCTGCTGAATATTCTGCTTTTTCCTTTCATTTCAACGCGTTTTGTAAATGAAAATCTCTAAGAATAGCTTCCTTTGTTATTAAAATGAACAATATTTTTAACAATATATTTAAACTGCCTAGAAAATTATACAGACTTTTTTAAGCCTTAAAATGAAATTTTAATTTTAAATAAATATAAATTTATTCCTATGAATATTCATTTAATAGTGAATCGATATAGTGAGCTGAATTTTAATTATACGTATCTATACATATCTACTCGTTTAATTTTATGTTTTCCTGCTTTCAGCATTTTTGTTGGGAGAAGAAACTCGCGCTGGAAATTTTAAAGATAATTGTTGTCGGAAAAAATATGTGCTAAACATTTAAGGCGTATTAAATCAAATTCCAACTTTGTATTTGGACTGTTTTATCGACCGGAAGTAAGAAAAAGAAACTGCATAGTTAATAATTAAACGATATTTTTATTTCATTTATTTAATTAATTAATTGGTTAATTAATGTGTCTCCTAATTTCAAGAATATTTTGATTTATAAGCTACTAAAAATCAAGTGTTCCTAAAATAATTTACTATTTCATAAAGTTTCGTACAAATATCTAAACGTTCATTCCTGCATTATCGTAGAAAAGCTCTAAAACAGTGACTATAACATATTCATAATGCTAGAGCAACCTACATAAAATATAATTTCATAATTAATTAATTATAAATAATATTACTACATTATGATTCACCTTAAGAACGCGCTGTGGTATATTGTCTTAATAATCTCTGTGTTTAATGAAACGCTAAAATATTACTATTGTTATAGGATGAATAATTACTTTTGAATAATTAAAATGATGAAAGAATTATTACATGTTAAAAAATAATTAAAAAAGCGGTGGTAAGTGGATAAATTCAAATTCTTTATTTTATTACTGAACTAATAAAAAACCAAAAAAAATTTTTAAGATAAAAGATAATATTTATATTTTAATTGTAATTAGTTTTTATTTATCACTATTAAATGATACTAATATTTATGATTAATTTTTTCTTTAAAAACAAGTATTCGTATACATTTTTTAAAAATCTTTAAATGTATTCCTATTGTTGAATACGAGAACAAAATCAAAATGATCTTGAAGCTTCAATTCTTTAACCGACTTAATTGTCATTTAAAAGGTTCATTAGGTAAAATAAAATGATTATTATAAATTTCAGTCGTTGTCGAGGCATACTGCACTTCCTTTTAACGTATCAGTAGTTAAAAGCTATCACATTCATCTACAGTTTTTCTGTGATGCTAAAAAAATATTCCAGAAAATATATTCCAAGAATAACTAATGTGTTTGAGATGTAAAATGTAGATATTTCGTGTGACTTTCTATCCACACGAACAACTAAATAATCTTCTCAAGGGCGTTTCCGAATTAATGATTTTAGTATATGGTCTCAAGGTTGTAGAAGCATGATGATTTAAAGCGCCTTTCGATTAAATCACTCTTTTCTTTACAGAAATCAGCACTTCTAATGCATATATAGATATTTAAGATAATATAGTGGCATATTGTTGAACAAGAAAGAAAACGCTACTTTTGTCGACTAGTAGGCCGTGACAAGAAGTTTGTAACAAAAAATGACTCAAGTTCACAATAGAGTCAGCCGAGTGCTACATCCGTTTCCTAGTGTTGAATTTATTAAAAACTGCGTTTTTTACATCAACAATGTTAGTATTTCAAGATTGGCGACTAATATTTTAATTACGAAACTAATTTTAATTAATATTAAATAAAATTCAATGTGAAATACAAATTGCAGTAAATCAATTTAATCGAATCTTTAATTTTATAAACAAGTTTCTTATAAACTTATTAAAAAATTTCCCCGTCATAATTCGTTATCAAAAAACGGTAAAACTTTAAATTATGATGAAATTAAATAAAAAATAATCGTCGATAATTTGCAAGCAATAACCCAAGCTCTTTGTTGAATTTCGTAACAATACAATGTTTCTTTGCTGAGAAAGTATTAGAAAATGTAAATACTTGAATTTTCTCTTACGTTTTAAATGTGAGATTAAATTATATCCTTTGAAAAAGTTTTAATTTAGATTTCGTCGTAATTTACAAAAGTATAATTTTGTTGTTAAGAAAAATACAATAATTACTGTTCGTAAAAGTCATTTTTCATAAAATTGCAATCTTTATGTTAAGGTTTTGTTACATTTTTATTAAAAAGACCTCTAAAAATGTTTAGTCCACTCCAATTATTCAAGTACATTTCTGTAATCCCTAAATGTATTTTTTCCCCTGCCCCTTATAAATAATAAAAAGCAATCTGCACTTGATTCGAACGATATTGTGCTTATAGCTTTCCGATAAAATAAATACGCTCTGGTGGTCTCGCTTTCAATTTTCGTTGAAATAGAAAATTTTTCAAATGGAAAAATGTAACTACATATTGCAAATAAACGTAATGTTAAAAAAATTGTCGTAACTAAAGTTAAACAATGAAAAACAATTATTAATAATGCGTTAAGAATTAGGTAAACATTATATTTGCAAATTTTACTCCAAGAATTAAACTTATAGGAAAAATTTTAAGATTCAAATAAATTCTTTTAATAGTTAAAATGATAGACATTTTTCAAAATTACACGAGAATTACTTTAAATGTTTTTTCATCGGTGAGTTTAATTATCGAAAACAGAATCGCGTAAGAGTTTAATATAATAGTTATAGTATAGTATATAGTTATAGTATAAGAATTTGGTATAAGAGTTTAGTATAATAGTACAATAGTTATAATAAAATTAAAATTTTTTCGTTTAGATTCCTTTTTTATCAAAAATATTAAGTTGAACAAAATTTGTTTTATTAATGCATTTATAATAATCAAATATTTGACATTTTTCTTTAAAGGCTTTCGTACATTATCTGCAATAAGTGATTATTCACATGTATAGATATTTGTTTGCTGATCATGAAATATACAATTAAAAATAATCATTTTTAAACTAAGTAGGTTGGACTGGTTAATAAAAGTCAAATTAACTGAATGGGTTAGATAGCCAAATCAATATAAAAACACTCGTGATATTGCTAATCAATAAATAATTGGTCTTTGTTTTATTCAACAAAATAGTTTAATTAACCCGTTAACTCGATGATAATAACCACAGGACTGAAGAAATATATATATATATATAAATTAATATAAATCTGAAATATTTTCAATAAACAATGTTACCGTTATTATAAAAATAACGCAATGAGGGAACTGGTGGAAAGTTTTAAAAAATACAGACAAATTCAGAAGCATGTGTATTTATTGAAGTATTGACACATTGATATAATTTTTAATAACTTCAATTGTCAACGAGTAACCGCCTAACCAATTTCTTTCTCAGATGTAAGGTACAGCAAAGTACTTTCCTATCACAAAATAACGCCTCGGTTAAGAAGTGGAGCAAGATAAGAAGTAAAGCTCGCACAGTATCACTAACGTAACTTTGATTTTCAGGGACAGACGAAGCTGGAAAAGACTGGCCTGGGGTTCGTTCGACGGGGACAGCGTCGAAAATCCCGCTCGACGAGAGTCAGCATCCGCACGCGCGCTCATGGACCTGCCACACAAATGCAAAGCTCCGAGAGGAAAGTCCGTGGACGCGTACGCACAAATGTGCGCACACACGCACACACGAATCGAGCGCCGACCCTTGATATGGCGTCGTCGTCGGTGGGCGTACGTCGACGGGTCGATAGGACGGCTCCGTCTCTCGCCCCTCCCGCGGCGGCAATCACCCCTTTTCCACGCCGCCCTGGCGGCAGTGGCGGTTCTCTCGAGGGAATGAAAATTACACGTCGTCGTCCCCGCCAGTAAGCAAACGAGTCTGAAAGTTCCGCGGCTAAGGCTCGCGCTCACAATGACCACCGAGAGCCTTAATGCACACCTGAGGGTATCGCCCGTGGCTCCGGACGCCGGATTATCCCGGGCCAGATTGCCGAGGGCGTCCCGCTCTCGGGGAGTCCATGTTGATCGTTGGCGTTGGAGAGGGAGGAGAGCGGGTGCACGCCGCTGGCTAATTTGTCGATTGGGCGTTTAAGCCCGGATCATCTGGTCGAGATCGGGTAAAACGAGGATGATCCGGCTCTTTCTCTCTTTGTTTCCGCTTCACTTTCTCGGTCTGGGTGCCGCCGGGAGAAGAAAAGAGAAATCGCCTGGAGGCTGTGCGAGAGAGACGCATGCTCAGTTGGTAAAGTCAATATTTGGATACACTGGGTGAGGATTAAGAGGCTCGCTGAAAGGAGTGTCGGTAGGTAAGCGACCTGTAATCGTCAGATAATCGCATGACTTTTCGACACTGAGCTTTGCGAAGGTCAGACTTAACAAGTTTATTTTCACGGATCAAATTACAACAAATCTTTTCTTTATGACTATCGTTAAGTTAAACAGAATATTTTTCAATCGCTGAAATGCGCTTTTTGTACTTTGAAAATAATAACGATTAACATTTTCCATTGATAAAAGATTCACAACAAATTTTTCTGCATAAGTGAACTACGTTGCAGCTACTTCGTTTTAAGAATTTAATTATTCGTGAGTTCTATTGTTTTGTTTTTAAAACGAAAGCTGTAAATACTAGAGATTGTAAATCAATATGTATATTAAATTTTAGAATTTCTTCTCGGAGAGGGTGATTGATTGAATCATAAATATAAATAGGCCGTATTTTATAAAATAAATAAATTCATTTATGTTAAATGGTAAAAAAGATATTCTGCTCTAATTTAAAATATATATGGTAATATATTTTCTATAGTAGCTCTGTTATATTATACGATAAGCAAAAATTGATTTTGCTTAATTTAAAAATTATTAATTTACCAAATTATACAGTTTCGAATTTCTTTCAATTTAAAGTAATTCAAGTACTTAAAAAAGAGATTGTTGCGACTGAAAACATTAAACTTTTTAATTTCAATTTACCAAAAATGTTGCATCTCAATTCACTTGTATTACTGATGGGATATATAAAGTATGTAACGCAAGGTGGATGCATTTAATTCCGTGAGCGATGATCAGTTTTCTTATTCATTAAAATATCGTTGTATAGCTGAAATCATTTTACGGAGTGGAATCCGATTTATTCGCTTATTCGAACTAACAGAGAAAGAAGTCATCAAGATGACGCAATAAATTTAATGCATCACGTTTTTAAAAATGTCCAAAATACAATTGAGTTGCGCGAAGCAATTTAACGCGTGTTTTTGGGGTAACATATTCTTCCATGCGTGGAAAGTAATTTAAGAATAAGTTATAAAACCAATGATTCTGCAGTATACGAAAACGCAAAACAAAGGAAATCGTAAGAAAAACTACGCATCACCATGGACCATCTGTCGAATATTTGAGTAGCACTCGTCACTTCTTTTACGGGACTCGTAAAAAAAGTAGCAATAAAAGCCTCCGTTTCATTTCCCTCTTTCTTCGGTACACTCGCGTCACCTGGCGCTCGTAGAAAGTAGAGAGGAGCGCCCTGGCAAGCACACAAGCGACTAATAAAAGAAATATTTTTCAGGAAGAAGCGCGCGCCACATTGACCGAGTAAAAGCGCATCATTCGCCGAGGAGCGCGAGTATCTCGTGAGAGGCGAATAAGTGCAAGCCAGCGCCAGGAATAGAAACGTCTTTAGCACTAGGAGCAAGAAGAGGAGCGATCGGCTGCGTCATCCTCGGCCCGTTAACGTTTCTCAGGTGGTTCCTCGGTCCGTGTGGACGCACGGGGCCTATCAATCAACATCGCCCTCGCAAGTGTAAGGCAATCAGTACCACCACGACTGTCGATATTCTCCTCCACCGGCTCTCGCACTTTTGCGCGCGTGTGACATAACGAATTTCGTTGGTCGGGCTTGGGTCAGAACCGTCGCGGAAAATGCATGGGACTCGAATGCACTTGGACGGGGCAAGACTTTCTCCGGGGGCCGTGTTTTAATCGTTTTGCCTTTCTATAAGCGAGATTCGCGCTCGCGAGATGTATTTTGTCTCCCAGCTTTCCACTTAGCCGCACGTCAATGTAATTGATCGTCGGGTTTTTTTCATCTTTGTTTAGCAATATTTTCCGACGATCGAAGACTGGATGGATTGAAGGCTCGTGGCGCTTGGAATGCTTGCAACGGGCTAAGAAGAAAAGGCGCCTTGAGCGCTCGCAAGTGCTGTAACTTTTCTTTGCCGCGCAACAAAAGCCGCAGGAGACTGGGTCACGCTTGACATTGCTTTTAAATGTGATTTTCTTCTTTTTCATCGATGACATTTTTAATAGATGTGTCAATATCCAAATGAAATTAATGCATTGTGTGGTGTGGGATCGCTGGTGTTATTTCGCCTTGTCGTACAAGGGCTTTACGATTCTATGAGAACCGCCAATGTTACGTTACAAAGAGCATTAATTAATGAAAGTTCATTTTTAAAAGGCCTTTTCAGTGAATGCAATTTAACTTCTCGCGAACATTGCATTTGTAAGAGATGAGTTTTACGCTTTAGGAATTAACCGGACAGCTATAAAAACTTCCAATTGGCAAAAACACCAATAAAACATTTATTAATGACAAAATTATAATTTCACAGAATGTTCTTATTAGACGCAAAGTCAGAAATCCACGATCTATTATTTTTGTTCGTTTTAGATCTTTTTATTAATCCAAGTCATTAAAGTGAGATTCTAGATAAACATAATCTTTTGTCGATTGTTTGTTCTCGTTTAGTCGGAAGTCAGAAAAAATAGTCCTGCTTTTCAATGCATAACGGTAATCAAAATTTTATTTGTCATTTAACTATGCGAATATCATTTTTAAAACGCTTGATCAATTTGACATATTTATAATTAAACGCTATCTTGTTCGTTGCACAACACCTCTCGTTTCTCTGTCTTTCATTACTTAAAAGAACAACGTACAATAGCATTTCTGGCACCATAACTTTTTGCGATATCGGACTCTAATTCTGCGTAATTCCTAAATTTTTTCAAACTTAAGAGACTTTTGTTGATTTCTTCAATGGCGACTTTACGGCTAATAAAAGAATCTCGTTTGATGAAAGGCAATATTAACTTCAAAATCGACTAGTTTACTTATCAAGCAGTGCTAAGTTACTTTCGTCGATCAGAACATACCGCTTTAGGTGCACTACGCGTTCTGTCTACATGCATTCAAGAAATATTACAACATCAAGTTCCTAAGAGAAGTCGCTGAAACCACTTAAATGCTTGCTCAAAATCGAATGTCGAGCTAACGTCTTAAAAATACGACGCACCGTGTCGGAAATTAAATTGTAAAGGAATACGGATTTGTGCCCTAGAAGAAATAGATTTTTAAACGAATGCCGAACAAAGCGCCTGGGCTCGATCCTCGATATCCGCGCGCAGCCTAGACCCGTGAAAATGTTGCGCTAGAGCCTTGACTTTCTTCGATTAGGATCGTTCGTGTGTCGTCTCTGGGGAATCGGCAAAAACTTGCTCGGTTTAACACGAAAAGACCGCCTCGCGCGTCGCTTTTCTCGTGATGCACGCGGCCAAGCGCACACGTACGCACTGGATGGGATGACTAGGCGCTTAAAAAACCAGGCGGTTCCCGAATGACGGTGCGGCTTCGGAAAAAATTGCAGTCACGTTATAAGCGACGGCGGCGCTCGGCATTGTTTGCCATTGGCTAATTTATATATGAGTTTGATGTAAATGCTCATCCCTCTACGTCACGCCACGCGACATTGTGCGCGAGTCCAAGCAGCGCCGAGTCTTCGTTGTTTCACGTTGTGCTTCTTTATTTTAGAGCCTTGTAACTTGGACTTCAGCCTGCGAGAAGAGGATTACAGGATCGCCATGTGTTACTGGGCCAATCAAAGACTCGTCAAAGCCTCGAGTCTCTTTCGAGACGTGAAATTTGCACGATGCCGTTTTAAAGGATGCAGATTTAAAGGCCCAGTTAATGCTCTACATCTACCCTGTAGATCCGAATTTGTTTGAAGTCAGGCGACAAATTCGGTTCTAGAGAGGTTTGTGTGGTGCATACAATGCTACATGGTCTGATTTTATATCTAATGCCTTTTCTGTACAATTTACTTATTTGTATTTGTATGAGGAGTTACAATTGTATCTACAATTAAATAAAATAAAATATCTAAATTAATCAAACGTGTAGTGTATTCGCGTAACTTAAATTAAAAGCACGATTGTAATAAACTTTTGACAGTATTTAGCGCAAGCGTATTTTTCGTCTGTTTTGATAATAGCAAGTATCAAAATTATATTTCAAATAAAAATGTAAGATATAAGATTTGTTGCAATAGCCTACGTATTCATAAACAGAAAGGTCCATTCAATATGTCTAAATAAAATTTTTTTATAATTCTTTTATCACAGATATTATACCACGTTTTTACTATCTTTAATATTATCAAAATGACACTAAACTTAAGTCTGATTAAAAACATCTAATTGAATTTTCATTTTTAGATTTAAGTCTTAAAATGCTATTATATATTTTCGGTTATATAATTTATAGCATATTATGAAATCCATTAATTACTGCATAATACTTAGTAACACTGCATAATCTGAAAATTATATAATATAATTTTTTTTAATTCAACAATTATATTGTGTTTTTCTTAAAACTCTCAGTCGATAAAATAGTACTTTCTTTACTACTTAAAAATTCAAAATGTATTTTTTCATTTTTTCATAAAAAAAATACTAAACATTACTAATCTTGTACCGCTATATTACTAATGTTTATCGCCTATTTATGAAATGGTAAAAGTTAATTTGATAATAGAACATTAGAATTTTTAATTCCGTAGAAAACTAGTTTGCTTATTAAAATCAAAAAGATAATCCTAAAGAAGTTATCAATTCATTGTAATTAGCCACTTCATACATTTACGGATTTAAAAATACAGCTGTTAGTTTATGCTATTAAGAACGCCATCCTTGATTTAAAATAAGAATAAGAAGCTAATTTAAGTTCTTTATTTTGTTGTAATCCATACCATGACTTATTATTTAGTGAATCGCGTAATAAATTTATAATTTCTTTTTTAATCATATTCACAAAATTAGATTAATAATTTTATCTTACAGTATATTATTATTTTTTGATATGCAATAAAATATTATTTCAATAATATTATTGGCGTTATACATGGATTATTGATTATAGTTCTTAATTTTGACAAAAATTTAAAAAATATTATTAGGTTTGAATTAATTTAAGGTCCTTCAGTTCCATTCTAAATATAGGTCAATTAAGTTTCTACATTAAAAAAGTTTAATACAGAGTAATTTTATTTAAGAATGCCTAATAATAAATATAATTGGAAATATTATTGCATGTGTGGAATAATTGAATACGAAAAAAAATGAATTATACTTTCTTATTAAATCAAAGTTATAGCTTCTTACGTATCCATCTGTATAAAATTTTATGATGTTGTCGCATACTATAATAAAATATTATTTTTAACGAATACTACACACTTAACGTACCTGATTTTGACGCATCTCAAAAAGGTAGCGTAAGAAAAGATCATTAATATCGAAAAGTCAGTTACATCCATGGCGGGATGTTGTTGATCATAAACTATATTATGACCTATGACCTACGCATCTAGGCAAACATACAACGCATGACAACAACGACAGCATATATTCATTGTCCATGTCATTGGTTATTTAAAAAAAAAACCGATTGAGTTGTACAATTCTGGAAAAGCATTTATTCCGAGATATTCAGATAACGGATATTCAGATAATTATCGCACAAGTTTTTTGGTGATCAATCAAGTCATTGCTCATTCTTATAACATCTCTTCATTTTATTTTTCAATTTTCAATGTGCGAATAAATGTAATTGCACAGAAATTCAAATATAACTATGCTTGTACCATGCCATCATATATCACTTAAGCTTTTACAAAATTTACGCATGAATTAAAGAACCTTAATCATAAAAGTATAGAGAAATGGTTTAAGTTAAAAAATCACATTAGAAGATTAAAAAAGTGTTAATCGTGTATCTTTCTCACACGTTAACTTTTAACGCTCATTTTTCTTTTTTTTTCTATAATTTCAAAAGAGGCTTTCATTTTGATGCGTGAACTCTTTCACCCTTCTGTAATTCTCAAAGAAAGATCATTAATCTCTGATCGAGCTCGAATAATAAAACGACACGCTGTTGATGTTACGTAATGCAGGTGAGCGCTAATGAAGTGCATAGACTGATGTAATTACAACTCCGACGGACTACCCACTTTTCACGCTTACATCTAATGGACAGGAACCGTAATGATCTATGAAATAAAAAAGTCTCACATTTTTAGCAAATGAATGACAAAAACCACAGTTTCCGTATAAACAAACCTTTCTACTATTTATTTTCTTAGCTCTGCTTTCAAGTAAAAACAAACTACAGTTTCATCAGATTTCTTTACGCTTTACAACTCTGAGATTTAATTAAAATGAATTACAGTTTCAAAAAAATAAATGCAATCGTTATAGCTTAGATTATATAAGTAGAAAATCATGTAAGCTGATAATATAGAAAATAATCGTAATATTTCAAATAAAACAATCACATCGTTTTCGATATTTTTAAAAAGTCGAATACTTTCCATTAATGTCATAAGATAAGTGCGTTTTTTATATTTCGCACATCGGGAAATTAATTGTTAAAATTATTAACTTATTTAATATTTTATTTTGCTTGAAAAATAATATATAATTTTATTAATAATTTAGCAGTTATGAGAAAATATAACTTGGTTTAATAAAAGAAATGTATTTAATGTCGACTAGATTTTAAATTTATGGATATAAAAAAGCAGAAATTGCAAATTGATGTAAAATCTTAATGCATTTATTGAATATATGATAAAGATTTTTCCATTGATATTTTATGTATAATTGATATTTTAAAAAGTTTTATTAAATTGTAAAAGTACTTGTATATTTTATTAGATATAATGACGCCAATGCTGCAATTAGTAATAAATTATTCAAGAAAAACCAAAAATCCTAATTTATAATATCAAAAAATTGAAATAAATTTGTACTTTTTCAATAAATTTTGTCTAATTTAAAAATAATAAAACTGATTTTAATAAAAGAATATCTTATTTTCATTTATATAAATGGGTGACCTATAAATTCCAAGTTTATTAGTTTGATTATTTATATTTTGTTCATTGTAACAAGTATTATCGATAAATTATATTTTTTATTTTTATTTCATCTGCATTTTTAAGACTTCTAAATAATAATGTTTTTCCAAGTAAAATAAAGTTTTGTTTTTGAAAAACATACTCTTCTATGATTTAACATTATTGGATAAATATTCATTCAATCAAAGATTAAAGTTTTAAATAAATTATAATTTAATCATATTTTATACAATGTTAATTACCGAATAAGAACATTTATCGGGAATAATGATAATAATATTCTTTATGGACAATGGGATATTACTTTCCTATAAATAAATAACATTGTAACGGTATTATTTGTTACATATTTTAATTCTTAGTTTTTATAGATTTAGTAAAAATACCATTTAATGAATTTAGAAAAATCAATTTAACAAATTTTCTTGATTATAAATTAATAGTAAGATGTAATATTCATTTACCAAATATATATATAATATATCAAATTTTTATTTTATTTTAAAATACTATAATTTTAAGTCAAACATGTCTCTATAATATACAATATTTTGCTTAATATAAAAGTTTTACGGTTGCATTTAGGTACGATTAAAAATTAAAGAATATAATAAGAATATATGATTATTTTTCTAAGCTTTCTTTTGCATAATAAGTAAATATTGCTACTCTGATAATTCTGACGCAAGATCCGTACCTAAAATAGTGATGCATTTTAAAAATATGGTGTTACAAAATTTTTAGAAACCTTTCATAGCAAATTCGGGGAAAATGTATCGAGCGCACTTTTCTCGTTGCGCGATACGATAGGTTTCTTGCGACTCGGCGTCTAAATCCACATCTGAGTGTGAGAGAAAATACGGCAAGATTAATGATTTACGTGACAAGGGAAAAAGAGCGAAATAAGAGGGAAGAAACGGGTGGGGGAGGTTGCGCTGCTGCTGCTGCTGCTGTTGCTGTTGCTGTTGCCTGGTCCTGTCGGCTATTCTGAGGGGAGCTACGGCCGAGGAACGCGTCAGCGTCGCCTGCAGGAATAGGTTGCTTTTCTCACAAAAATGCCCCCAAAAGCCTGGCTTCGCTTCGTGCTTTTGCGCATGACAAAGGCGAAATAAAAAACGAATTACTTCGCTATAAATTCGGACAATGGTTGAATGAAATGAGAAGTCTCCTGAAAGAAATGCAAGTGAGTGCCGCATTCATAGTGAGAGAAGAATCTGTTATACGCAACTGGCCAGTCTAATAAATAAGAGATGTATACGTCATCTGTTAAAAACATTGAATTCAAGTACAACATGCAAATACTTCTAAGTAAATGAGCCTTTTTTGGCATTGATATTACCAGAGTAGGCAATAATCGAATAAAATACTTATTTGATAACAAATAATAGATTAGGACATTGCGCAGTAGGTCGACAAAAAGTAGATCCTTTTTTGACAAACTGCGTGGAAATCTTTGAATAAATACTTTTTCTTGGGAAAAATTCCTTATCGATAAATTACATCAATGCTTTCAAGTTTCTTTACATTCTTTGTGATAAATGACATTGACGCTTAATTTACTTTTTTAATCAAACGAAGCCATGTTTGTTTTTCGAAAGACAGCATTTTATGAAGGTTGAGGAACTAATCTTAAGGAATTTTACATATTCATCAAGCAAAATTTAAAAGACCGATGAGTAGAAATGGGTTATCAATGAAGGGATAGGAGGAAATTAATTTTAAAGACAGCAAACTCTATGTCAGTTTTTCGTATTCTCTATTTTTATGCTGTACGTACTTACTTTGAACTTGCATGTAGACATTAGTACTTGCGTTTTTCTGTATCACTAATAAATAAGAGATGAGAGGTATTTAGTATAATTTAAAATTACACAGTTGCATATATTTTAATTTTGTAACTTAATAAAATTTACAAATCTTACAGCTTTCACCATATAAATATAAACATGATAATCATTATAATACGTTTTATTTACGGTTTCTTTAAGAAGAAAAACATATTCGTGTATACAGTAAATGACGGGAAGATAGTAATTTGTACTTTTTTAGCTTTACAAATTGTACAACTACTTTTTAAAATTTTTTCACAATCTAGGTCAACTTTAATGATCTAGTACTTTATGTTGGGCATAACATACACTATCACTCTATATAAATATATATCTTACACATTTTTTATAAATTTTATAAATTCATTTAGTTTAAAATAATTTAGAATAGTTTTGTAATATTATCAAATATATTCATTAGCATAAAAAGTCGAATTTTATTAAATGAGATTAATAATAAGAAAAAAAATATTTTAAAATGAAATATATCGATTATGAGAATCAATTTAAACTAAAATTATAAGAATATATCATATTTTTTTATGGCAATATTTTTTATCTAATGGTGTAAAATAAATAAATAGTGTGATTCTTGAAAAGTTTTTATATATTAATATGTCACATAAACAAGAGAGCATAACATTAAACTTGTATTTTAATAATTTAAGTAATCATTGAATTTTCCATAGGATTATAAAGTTACTTATTCTATATAAATCGAACCACTTTATAAGGACATAAATTTGAAACTATATTTTTACTTTGTTTCAAAAATTTATTATCTTAATAATCCCATTATAACTATTAAAATATTAAGTTTTATATAATTGATCCTTATTAAATTCTTCGACAGTATAATTATATCAATAAAATTTCATATTTAATATAACTTTTAGTAAATTTTAAGAGTGTTACTTGAGTTTATCAAGAAGCAAGGAACTTCTAAAACACTATATTTATAGATAACCTTATTTGTACACGTATCGGTAAAAAGAAATAAAAATGTTTAGCTTGTCAAAATTAATGCTTCAACGGTGACTTGCCTTGTTGTGGTTTATATTTAATAATTGATTGTCATTCTAGCAAATTTTTTATCATTAAAAAGATACGTTTAATTTAAGAAATTTTCAATGTGTTTAAATATTCTTTTATTTATATTTTCGGTAGATTATAAAACTTATATAATTAAATCGAGCAGAATTATTATATAAAAATTTATTTTATTGTATTGTAATACAAAGTGTAATTTATAAAGTTAATTTATAAGTAGAAAAAGCAAATATTAATTACCAAAGAATGATCTTCTAAATAAATATTTTATTTTTGTAATTATGTAAATAAGTTATTACAGAATACAATCATTTTTACTAAATATATTTATTAAATAAAAATTATAAATAGTATTTATTAATTTATAATAAGTACTTTTGAAAAAAAACGATTTCAAATATTACCAAAAGTATTCAAATTACTTTTAAAAGTAATACATACAAATTATTAAAATAATAATTTGCAGATATTTAAAATAAAAAAAAAATAAAACTTTGTCTTCATGTATAAGTTATTTTCAATGCAACAAGATATTTTTATTGGCTAATAATTACGATACTTTTCTATACTTTTTTTATGTACATATTTATCTGAAATATTAATGGAAATGATATTAAAATAATTTTCAATTACTTTGTTTCTTTTTTAAATTTATTTATACCTATTTTATTATTATTTCATATTTCTTCTATTGATAATTTTCTAATTATAAACTTAATTTTGCATATAATAATACTTTACAATTCCATTAAAAAATATTTTCTACTTTTCATTCAATACTTGTCAGAAAGATTTTAATGAATTAGCTTCGGATATGTAATTATATGAATTTATATTAAATTGAATAATAACTTGTAAATAGAAATATAGAAATATATGATGAATTAAATTTTAATACTTTAAGAAAATATTAGCTTTTGTATTACATTATAATAATCAATATTGAAACTTAAATGCTTCAAATTATTTACCATCATATTGATAAGTCATATCGATGAAAATCATATTCATAAATTGAAAATGATCGAATAGTGTATAAAGCGACTAATTATGGGACATGTTAGGGGTTATCTTCATTATTTATATACGTATTACATTTTTATTACTAAAATTAAAATTTTTTAAATATAATTTTTGCAATTATAATACTAATAACAATAAATAAAAAAGTATAATTAAAATTATTTTCAGATTATTCTGGATTTGAATATATATTTATTAGTTTTTAATAGATTTATTGATTTAAAATATAATATATAAACTTATATAGATATAGAAATTTCTATGTTTTTCAAACACTGTTTAACTTTGTAATTAATAAATAAGTTTTTAAATAAAATTAATTAAGCATAATAAAAGGTTTTGTAATAACTTTGAGAATCAAGTTTATATTATATAAAATGTGTATATAAACTTTCCCTTTTACAAGAAATATTTTAAATATTATAAATTATTTATATACTTATTAATCTTTAACTTAGTTATAATGTGGGGATAAAATTAGTATAATTACAATTAAATAAATCGATTTTTCAATAAACGCGTATTCAATAAATAAAAAAATATTTTTAAAATTTAATTTTTGAGAATGTCATTTGTAAACAAATTAAATTAAAAGGAACATTATTAAAAAATTTAACTATAATTATATTAATATAATTAGACTGTTAAAAATTAAAAATTTTATAATTTATTTTGAAATAAAGTATAATATATTTCCGATTTTTTATATAAATGATTAATTTCAAAGTTAAACAAAAAATTAATTCTTTTTAATTTTTTATAAAAAATATTTTGTAGATACTAAAAAATAAATTCAAGATATTTAATTACATGGAATTAGCGATAAAAATTATATTTAAGTTTTAAGAAATGTTACTATATGATTTTAAAATAAAACCCGTAGAACTATTAATTTATGTAAAATTATTTTTTGTATTAAACATTATTCAGATACATTACGTAAAATGAGAAATTGATAAAATATTGATGAAAATGCAGTGGTTGTAATATTACTGACGACAAGGGTGCCACGTTTATCGTGATATGTTCATTTAAAATACCAAATAAATAGTTATTTTTATGAGAAAAATATATATCATTCTACGATCTAATGTTTAAGAAACAGCAAAGAATTCCGACCAACATTATATTGAACAATAGACATAGGCAATGCAAGTATATTAAATTAAAGTAAAATACAGTTGGTAGACAAAAAATCAAATCATTTCAAAGTATTTAAATGGGACAGAATAAGTGCCTCGCTTACGCGTCGTCACGTCGGCAGAGGCAAGGACAACGGTAAAAGGGTACAAGGGTTGAAAAGGGAACACGACTAAACGAGCTCGTCGCGCGAGCACCAAAGCAACCCCCGCGGATTCGCGTCTCGGTGAGTGATGGCTTCTCCTCGATCAACGCTCAACTGATTGGTCTCCTTCTCTCTCTCTCTCTCTCTTTCGCTTTCTTACCCTCTCGTTGTTCGTCCCTTCCAAACTCTCATCGCTCCTGTCCGTAGAGCAAAGGTCGTCGTTGCGCGCTTGCAGCGATGAGATTACGGTATGCAAAGGCACGACCCTAAGGGCGTCGAATACCCAGAAATAAAATTATACTAATCTGGCGAAATCGGTTTCCGTGATGCATCGACTATGACGAGTGATGTTAAGAGCCGGCCTCCTTATACGGATTCGCTGTTAGTGGTAACGGATACGCGGTCTTGAAAAATTCAGAAGGCGGCCATGGCATGATGCAGCGATACATTTGGTACAAGCGGATAGGAATCTTGGTTAGCGCCTGCAAATTAGACGAGGCTTAATCAGATTTTTTATTTCTCCCAGTGTAAGAATTTATTACTAAGTATTCCACGTTTTGTCTCTGTTTTGTTGAGAGCGCCAGAAACATCTACGTGTACCTGTTGTGTCTTCTATTTTTCGGTCCATTAGCTGTGCAATAATATTTTTAATATTTCTTTAATGAAACCAATTCTTTTTCGAATTTGTATTTTAAATTAAATTTTTTTAATATTAAACTGCCGATTTCTTTCATTTGTTGTATAAAACAAGATTTTTATAATTATTTGTCATTTTATACAAGGCTTGGTAGGATTTTTGGAATAACAGGCAATTGCAAGTATTTACAACAAAAATGATGTTATAAGCACACACATAGTTCAATTTGAGCAGTAAGGTATTTTAGTCGCATTATTTTATATTAAGCAAAAAAACAAGAAAGTAAGTTATTTAATTCCACGCAATTCAATATTTTAAAGACGATTGAAGGAAAATCATCGCTATCACTGTATTTCAGTTTATTTTCAAAAATAATTAGTCGGAGCCCCAATGGATAGATGAAATTTTAAAAAAGCTGAAAAAATCTTCGCCACTACAAAACAAGCCACGTATTGAGTCGCAGTATTGAAAATATATAATAATAGCATAATAAATAGCGCATCCTTTTTTGTCTGTAAAACCGAGTTACACGATAGTAACCAATCGCGAAAATGATCAATGGTACTTCTTGTTATCCTATTCAGTTTGACAAACTTTCGATGGGAATCGCTGCCAAAAGTTTCTCGGTATCATTCGCCGCTATTTGGCAATCGGTACGTGCGCGTGTGACTCCGTGCGCAGAGGAAATACAAAAGGCAGTAGATAATACTCGGAGTACAGAGCGCGTTTTCGAGTGAAAAATCGAATGAACGGCAAGACGCGACGCATCGAAACTGGCGTGCGTAATTGTAGCTTTTGAATTTCATGCTGGAACCTCGGATTAAAGAGAGTAGAGGTCGGCACAGATCTGACGGCGCAATATTAATGATAGCCGCTGCTGCCGCTGCTCTCGTCCTGTCTCGAATTCCAACTCGGTTTCTTGCACTAGGAGAGAAAGAGAAACGAAGGAAAAAAGATCGTGCTGCGTGTATATTCATACACGTATCAGACTTTCCAAGTGTAGTTATGGCGAACGTTTGTCGACGATCCACTACACTCGAGGTAATTTTTCCTGATGAAATAACTTTGATATATTGAATTACATATAGTGATGTACGCTCTGACATCCCGGTAGTCGTTTTCTTTCTATTCAATTCTACGAAATATTTTACAAAGAGCTATTAACGTCTCATGATTACTTTTGAATAATTACAATTGAATAACTGTATATTCGCAATAATAGATATTAAATATGCAAGAAAGTATATTTGACTACCTTCTTATGTTTGTCGCCATTGGATTCTTTGAAAGTTGCACTTATATAAATCATGTGTAATTCGAAAATATGAAACTAATACATATCCCAAATTATTTTTACTTCCTCCTCTTGAGTTTTTAAAATCATTTGGACAGACTGAGCTCGTGCTTTAACTATTATGTTAGCGATACTTCTTTGCAGAAGAAAACATGTTGTGCTGTAAAAGATCATTAGTTTCGGTTTTGTATCGTTTTCAAACCAAGATGATAATTTATTTTTAAAAAACATATTCCGAACACTTGCTTAAAATATTGTACGCCTTGAAAATATTACCAACATACTGTCAAGGTGAATTATTTTTTAAATAATCCATTCGTAATATTTTGCTTTCATGAACTTTTTTTGAAGATATTCTTTAATAAAGTTCTGTTTTAGATAGATTTAATGATGCATAAGAATATCTTCATTTTTCATATTTAACGTATACGAAACTATTTAAATAATGTATTATTTTTAATAGTAGTTTTTCAAAATTTAATTGTAATTCCTCATATTGGAATACAATGATGTTTTAACGATAGACTTTGAATCTCTACATTTTAAAGTCTATTTAAAGTAAAATTGATAAATCGATAAAGAGTATTTATAATACATTATTCTTCATAACCTCGTTATCTTCATTTTTTTTTTTTAAATTGAGGAAATTTTATAGTAAAAAACTTCGTGCTAAATTAATTTAATAACATTTTTCAGCTGTGAAATAATAATGCATCCTGCAATAATTTTATCTTTATTTCTATTTTTGAATACTATCTAATTTTTGCAAATTTTATTATTCATAAACAATAAACACGCGTTATGAGATGTATACTTTACTACTGTTAACTTTGAAAATTGTGCATAACACTTTTGACGTTAATTCGAGATATACATCTTTTTACATGTCAAAAAAATTCTAATATGTACGCGTGATTTTAGTATTTTAAAAATATTTTTTAATTAAAACAACACGAATATTTTCTTAAAATATTCACAAAAATAATGAAATTTTTTAAAATTATGAATGTTTAATGAAACATTTTTGCGCTCATTTATTTATAATCATAATATTGTAAAGTTATTATTTAAATTAAAATATTATCAAACAATTTAAAACATAAAAATATAATCGCATTTATATTCACATTCAAACATCTTTTATGTCTAAAAAATTAATTATTTTTTAGCAGAAAGCAATCGTATATTTTTTAATCACCACAGAATGTGTTAAAAAACTAAAAAGTCGGTTTAAATAAAATTCAGCATTTTTCAAGGTATTGGCGTAAATATTAAAGCATAAAATTGCCTATGTATTTTTTTAAATTTTATCTTTAAATGTTTACTTTCAAAAATATTTAAAATTTAGTAAGTTTATGATTATCTATGATAATGTTTTTCTAAAAAAATGAACAAAAACACATGAAAATTAAAAAAATTTTTATATAGTAAAGTGGAAGTGGTAATTATTTTAATATTGGTAATATTATGTGAAGTACCACCAATTTAAATTTTCCAAAAATCAAATTGAATATAAAACATTAGATATTCATTTATGAATAATGTATGGAATGCTTAAATATCTAAAAAATGATTAAGTATTACATTTACGAATAATTCATGAAAAATTAAATTATTCAGGTTCAGAAGTAATATTTGCAAACTTTATTATAACAGTAAGGGCTATAAATTGAAGTTAATTAAACAACTCCATTGCTTTAATTAAATAGTTTAATAAAATGGAGTACGGGTACTAAGATATAAAATTTTCTATTGTATCCTATAAATTTCAGGTGATAAAAAAATACAAATTTTAATGGTTACTAAATATTTAAAATCCATACTAAATCATTCAGTATTTTTTAAAATTCATCAATAATTAACATAAGCAATGTATTTTCAATATTAAATTTTTATTGCATATTAATATATTGAATATATTAAATGTTAAGTCTTCAAATTATATGTGTTGATCGAATTTACATGCCATTTACTCGATGCAAACACATTTATTGGTAATATTTTATAAAAAAATCCAATACATAAATGACGATGAAATATAACATGCAGAAAATCATATGTTCTTATTTAAATTACTCATAAATTTTGGATAAATGATAGTTTTTGGATAATAAAATAAATGAAAGATTCTATAATATTGCCAGCCGAAGCTGCTATGAGAAATTAAATGGAAAAAGTAATTAATTATCGTGTTTAGAAGCCGCGACTAGTCGCCATATTGCTCAGTAATACCACCGAGGAGTGGCCGACACGAAGACTAGACTTTGGGGGAATATTATACGTTAAAAAAATAAGGAACCTTTGCCCTCAGGCTATCTTGAGGCTGCCCCTACCATTTCTGTCTCACTTAGTCACTCACTCTTACTTTTACTCTCTCTATCTTTCGACCACCTGCTGCCTCTTTGATACCGCCGCTGGATTCTCATTTGGCCTTGTAATCTCGATATTCTTGATTTCCATTGATGACTGATCCATCCGTAGCTGCGCATTCGTCGCACTAGTCTTTCTGCCATTTATTATTATCCCGGAAATTTTTTGTTCAAGTTCGAAAAAATTCTTTATTAAATAGAATATAATAGAATATATTCACTGTAACTTGATTAATATACTTCGAATAAATTATACATTTATCGTGTCGTAATTTCCCTTATTATATAAATTTGAAAAATTTTCGCACTGAAAATGAACCTGCTTTTTTATTGAATCAAAAAAAAAATTTTAATAGACGCCGATAGAAAACTCGTAAGACTTAATTAAAGAATTATTACGATAATCATATTATTCAATGCTTATAGGCTACGCACGTGAAATAATAAAAGTAACTTTGTGTAACTAGACAGATCGTGCAAATTTAAAAAATATATTTATCTATTAAATCGATAAGTACTTATGTTAAATGTGAATCAAGAACTTAATATTTCGAGTAAAACAAAATTTATAGGCTATTTTCAAAATTAGAAAAAAATGTACAGAATTTTCGTATAACATGTGTATTAAAATTTGAATACAATTTCAATTGAATTCAATTGGAAGTTTAGTATTAATAAATCCTTACTTTTAATAACAAAAGTGCAGATTTTATTTCGCGATATAAAATTATGCATGCTTGTGAGCAACATCGTAATAATCGTAATAAATCTGCTTCATTCTTTGAAGGTGTGAAAATAACATCTGATAGAGCTAATATTATACCATTTTATGAATTTATTTATTCATAAGTCGGTTTATAATTTATTAGTTTATTAAAAATGTGTTTAGATAAGTCAACGTAAATTATCACATCAACGTGAAAGAATCAAATTAATCTGTAACACGCGATTAAACTGTAATATGCTTAGATTTAAAATCAAAGCGCCGTAGTAATGAACAATTAAACTCACTGCTTTTCATTTATTGTATCGCGTTAAAGGAGTGCGATTTGCTCTGAATCATTTACAGCTCGACTCAACGTAAATGCCTCAGAACTTTAACGATCGTTTCCACGGAGTCTTTGTGGGCGAATTCAATGATTACATTCGCCCCACGAATTCATCTTACACGTCATCTGCTTCTCTATCCTCACGCATCCTCTTATTCGTTTCCCCTTTCGATCAACACGCATCGCTCCCTCGGTCGCTCCTTTGCTTCTTAGGTGAGGGGTAATTACGAGGCCGGATATCATAGGGCGAACGCTGCTAATGAAAATCTAGATTGCACGCGCTAACGCCGCCCGCGAGCTCTTCGACCCGGCTTACAAGTATTTGTGTGTAGGTGTTTGTATTATGTAGCGGGGTTCTCACGTGCCTGGAGCATTCCGGGAAGCTCAGTGAGTTCGCGATCAAAGAGTGACTTTACAAATTGCAGAGAATTACTAGGTAATTACTGCGAGCGCAAGCATGCGTTCTTCTTGCTAATTACACAGAGAGAATAAATCGTAGACTTGTTAAATCAACGATTTGCTCGCTTCTACGACTTTAAAGAGAGTGCATTATGCGTTAAAATTATAATTTCCATCATTTTTCATTGTAATAAATTAGACAGGCGGGTGGCTCTCAATTTTAATAGTATTTTTTTTAACGTACTAAAATCATAAAAACACGTGACAATGCTCGACTGAGGAACATATATTTTTTAATAAATAATATACGTGGACTATATTTTTTGATTTCCAAATTTAATCAAATAAAAAATTGCGATGCAGAAAAATCTGTACAAAAAATTTAATAAGAATATAAAATTCATAAAAAATCACAATTATTTTGATTAAAAAATGAAATTTCTAATATGCAGATCCAACAAATTGCGAGCTATGAATTTTTCATGATAAAATACAAATTTTTAAAGATTTGTCAAACTTGACCAAATAATAGCGTTTGCTTCACAATTTTTTTTATTCTATCTTAGTCTTCCTTTAAAATTTGGACATAAAAGTAAAGAAAAGAGTTTTGAAAAAAAACACGTCTAAGTTTGTTAAACAAGTTTTAAAACGTTTTCGCGTGTTGCTTAATATTTTTGGATTTTAAATTACCAACTTAGATCTATGACATTGAATTCAGAAAAGGATTAATTTCTGATAAATGCAATAAACATTAACTTTAAGGAATTGAAGTCTTATGGTTAACTATATAACGAGATTGTATGGTCTTCATATTTCTTAAAATAGTAAAAATCTTGGAAGTTATAATAATGATATAAAAAACATTGAGATTATAATTATCAATATATTAAACAAAATTTTATAAAATAAAAATATTGCATACATTCTTTAAAAAACTAGAATATTATAAAATTATTCCAGTGATCGAAATTCAATAAATAAAGGTTAAATATGCGATTAAATTAATTTTTGTCTTCGCAGAATTATTGATAAAGTTAAAGTATCATAAATTATAATTTTTATACTTTTAAGTTTTACTAATATTTTGGTTAATAATTTGAATAAACGCTATGAAAATTCCTAAAATGATTGGTTTTAAAAAAGAAAGTTGAGTCAATTAAATTTCATTTCGTTAGATCATTGCTGAGATACTTAAATTCCTACAAAATTAAATTCCATTGCTTAGTACAATTATCAGAGCTTTAATAGAAGAAATTTACATAATAAAAGTGAAATAACTTAAAATAAGAATGTAATAACATCGAATAAATTAATTATGGTTATTCGAGCTTTTATTGGTAAGGATCGATGTTTTGTCCTGGCGATCTTTTTTTCAGTGATTTTCCTTAATTGAAAATTCGCACCGCTTAAATTAATTAATAAAAGCGGAGCAACAACATGATTGAACATAATTCGACTTGCAACAGAGCAGCGAAAGGTAAGTTATAGAGTAAAGCTCAACAATTTCATTACACGAGATCTCGATTTTTCTCTGCCAGCCATCGTAGCTGACCGGGCACCGTATACCATAAAATACGTATGGTAAAGCACACGGGCGGATGGACGGGAGTATGGTGGAGAGTTCGCATTTTTCGCTCAAAGCATCGCACGCAGGCAGCCAAGCAGGCAAGCAGAAAAAGGGGGTTATTCAGAGAAAGGTCGAAAAATCTATTATTACGTTCACAATCCGCATGTGTCTATACGAGACGAGGGGCTGTGTATACGTGTATAATAGCGCGTGTTGCTGCTGGCGCGGAGAATGCAAGAGAGAAAGAAGAAAGAAAGAAATGGCCCCCATTCCAAGGGTGAAAGCATCAGAGCGTTCTGGGGAGGGGAGTGAAAAGGAAGTTTTCCTTTTTCCAGCGCGACTTCTCTTTTCTCTCCCCCTTCTTACGCAGACGATAGCCATTCCCGAATGGCCCCTTTCCCCTTCTCCTTACCAAGGATGTGGGCTGCTTCTCTTGTGCAACCCCCGTCGGTTACTAGGAAAAGAGGAACATTGGAACGGAGGAACCAGCTCTGCATGGCATCGCAGGGAGAAAGAGAGAAGGAACGCGCAACTCGCGGCGACGGCCGCCGCTGCTCCCCAGTCAAACCAAAACTCCGGGGATGATTAATGATCGCGAGCACTGCTGCCACTGCCGCCGCCGCCACCGCCGCCGCCACTGCTGCTTCAAACAACAAACTTTCCCAAGGAACGCGCGCTCGCGGAGAGCACCGGCGAATACAAGAAAAAATGTATAAGAAAAGAGGGAACTCTCTTTCTTCGCATCCACCCTTCAGTCGAGCTAATACCCGGGGCTCCTTCACTCTGACAGCCTTTCATTTCTTTTCCTCTCGCTCCTTCCTTTCCTTCTTTCTTTCTTTCTTTCTTTCTTTCTTTTGGGGGTTGGTACGCCACTGTGCGAGCACCGATTCCATTGCGCGTATGTCCACGTACACGCGTGCTTACGCCTGCCACTGAATGACGTTGGGAAGAAAGAGAAACAGAGAGACGTAAGCGCAGTACACGCGAGTGATGGAACGAGGGGTTGATAAAAAGAAAGGGGCGCAAAAAACAGTCCCATCCACTAGGCTTCGAGTTTCTTATCCAACCGCTTTGCTTGACGTGAGTCCCGTTCGCCATTAGATGTACTTTGCTTCGCTCTTGTTACCACCTCAAATATAAGTGGCCTCTCTTGTACTCTTTCTTTATCGTAAATGCGTCTCTAATGGTTTTTGTAAGTACAATTAACTCGTTTATAAAATCCCCATTCACGCATATTAATCATTTGACTGTTCAGCATTATTTGTTCTGTTTAAGAACCCAGGAAGATCAGAATAATAAGATACAAGTATTTACGCATACTTACACGGACGTTTATTCAAAAACTTATTCTTAATTTGCAAAATTGGTACTTTCATTGTTATTTAATTCTGATATATTGTCAAGTGATACTCAAATTTGTTGATATACGTACATACGGTTCGACGAAATTGAGATATTCTGTTAAAAGAATCATTAAATAGCAGTATAATCAAGCCCATGACTAGTTAAAAAGTAGAGGCACATGTGGAAAAATTTTCTGTCTCAGGTCTTATTTGAAATCTTATAAATTTTATAGTATTGGAAAGTTTTAAAAGTATTTCAAAAGCTTTACGAAAATTAATCTTGATACTTACTTGACGATCATTAAAATTTTGCATACGCAATTTTTATTTATATAATTTTTTCTTTTAGCTAATAACTTTACGTATTATGTTTGCTTACTTTGCATCGCAGAATAAAATATTGTTCTACCCGAATAAATTTTTATATTGATTTAAGGATCTCATGAATATAAATTCAAAATTTTCCAGGATTTCGCGAAAAAAGGAAATGTAAAATAAAACAACACTGTATACTATATTAATCTATTTTATACGAATTATATATAAATACAAAGAAAAGCAATTCTGATTATTTTGAAGAAAAGGATCTCCACACATTGGATTAGTATAACCCTTTTATGTACGTGGCAAAAGTTTCATAAAAATCTATTAATAACGGGTCTTACGTTTCGAAATAAAGAAATGAAATTTATCCATGTTTGAAGAATGCTTGTAAGTTATTAATATAATACGATTTACAGAGATCATTTATCATGCAACTTTATCTAAGGGGTTACTTTCTTAAAACAGTGAATATCTGTAAATGCCAAAATAACGTTAGACGGCATTTGCATATTATGGCATATCAAAGCCAGATGCGGGAATAACGTGTTTCTTCGTAGAAAACATATTCGCCATTGTAGAGTCGACGCGGGTCGGCGCGAAGCCGAACGTTGAAAGGGCTGTTGAAAAGAGGGAAAGAGAGGGGCGTAAGTAGCAAAAAGTCCAGGAGCAAAAAACCCTTGGATTTTTCACCGACAAACAGTCCTGACGGGGCTATCGTCGGATCCGTGCGGTATTTCGCGAATATAATGGAATCGAGATCCAAGACGCGACTGTAATAAATCGACTGGCCACCACCAGGGGCCGGCGCACGGAAACGGCGATGATCATTCCGCGACACGAGCCACTGCGTACGTGCTGCGAGTCGCTCGGGGAGCGCATTAAGGACTCGCGGTCTAACGCCACTAGAAAGCCGTTCGAAAGAGGCGATAGAGCGCAGAAAGCACTCGCTAATGGCCGTGCGTCGCTTTACGGATGGATTGCTTTGGCGCGATTGCACTCGCGTTTGACGTGCGTAAGGAACTTCCGAGGCATTCATCATAAGCGACTTTTTGCCTTCCATCGGGCATCCGAATGCGTGTTTACACGATGCAACGGCTCGGAATCTCCGCGTAGCCTCCTTCTTCTCCTTTATCTCCACTGCAACCGGTACTGCGTTACGCTCTGCATAGCTGCGTAATGTAACGCGCTGATACGAGGGCGCCTGTTACTCGATTTTAAGTCTCGACTAAATCTTAAAGCTTTTTCACGATAACCCGCGCTGGTGCAGAAGAGACGAATTTTTAGCTTTTTCGACGATTGCACCTGGTGAACGTTTCCTTTTGAAAAATTACCGCTACCCTTATTAATTTCTCGATGACCCGACATTGCAACATTTCTAGATTAATTAATGCTTTATTTCACTTTTTTACTCGTAAAATATAAATCTTGTCATGCGCAAATCTAATTCGGCAAAAGTTCACGCGTTTGTACTTAAAAAATTAAAATAACAGCGTTTGCATTGAATATTTCAATTTTTTTAAATAATTTATTTATTGTTTAAAAAGAGAAATTTTTATATTGACAAAAGCACACGCGGACAATCAAATACTTTAGTCATTTTTTCTTAAATATTTTAAAAAATTTTGTTTTTCAATTTTTCTAGATACATTAAAAAGACACGAATAATATATTTTACAGATTATATTTTGGTACTAAATATATAAACGAAACGAATCTGTTTTTTTAAAGACAACTCATGATATCAGTTCTTTCGATTTATATCTTAATAAATCAGAATTCACTTATAATATTTATAAAGGATTTATGAAGAATAGTGAATATTTCAGGGGGTGCAAATTAATTATTAATCTTCTCAATATAATGAACACTTAATGAGCGATACTTGATTCAAGTAAAACTGTTTTTTATATTAAGATATTATTAAATTTTTGATAAAATACTCGTGTGATACTAATTAATTAAGGATAGAAATCCATACAAGATTATTAACGTTTGCGATAACGTAGCAAATTAATCATCCATGTTGGTTCCAAAAGTCTTTGTAATAACATTACAAAACAAAGTCTCCATGTCTTAAATGCGTTTGAACACACAATTCATTAGTGTTTAAATACGGTGGCTTCTTCTTGAAAATTCTGCGTAGTCAATAGACCGAATTTCGAATTTATATATATATTTAAAACTACTCTAAAATAATTTTCATTGCTTTATTAATTACAATGAGCTATTTAAATACATTTTTATCAAACTCATTAATTTTATAATTGTTATCTAGATTATTTCTCCTACTTAATTATAAAAGTTTATTTTAATTAACATTAACTTACATTAAAATTTTAAATTAACAAAAGTATCAATTTTTGTCAATACTATCATAAAGAAAAATTAAGTTGACCATTATTCGGCGTTATAACTTACATTTGTAATACTAAATTTAAGCACGGCATACTCGAATACCCTATGAAACTTTAACACCGGATATTGTAGTCTGAAACCTTTCAAATTCACCTCCGCATTCAATATGAATCCAATTCATATTTTATTTTACAGCTTTTTGTGAATACGTCTAAGTCGACGGATCATTGGAAATATTACGACATTCCGAAAGTTTTTTACGAACCCATTTACATGGCAGCAGTTTAAAAGAAAATTTCTTACTATCGAAGAGCGGGAAACACGCCGGTAAGCTTATCCCGGTATTTTAAGAATTAAAATTGAATATATCTCCTTCAGAATATCTCTTCTCACAAAGAATCGTTCGCCGCACAATCAATCCTTGAAACTTGGACTTTTTCATCCAAAAGCCCATCCGATTCGGGGTATCAGCGTAAAAACCCGGCCTTTTTCGTTCCCCCGACGAGCGCGGACTTCTTTGTTACTCGGCAAGAGCGCAGAAAACGGCCCGTCGAGGAACGAGAGCACGCATCCGCGTCTATCCGGTCTTGGCATCGGCTGGGCGCGGGACGCGAGACCGAGGAAAAAGCGCCGAGTCAGCAAAGGGCGGTGGCGGCGACCCTCGCGTGTCGTGCGCGATTGAGAACGAGTTACGAACGAGAACACAATAGTAACTTGCCGGGGGAACGAGACTACCTTTTGGGCGCGATTCAGCCGATGAGCGTATTCGCGAAACGAGGATCTACCGCGGCTAACGGAGGGCGGGAGGGAGTCGCCTCGCGAGTCAAGCACTAATGGCGCCGAGTCCAGCGAATTGAATTAACCGGGAGTTTGGGAGCGTGACACTGTGTGCCGGTGATTAGCCAGTCGTCGAGCCAATTCTCTACGCCATTGCGTTCTCCCTGAAGAACCGATATTTTGAAGAAGTCTATTTATAGAGACGACGCTAATCCTCGAATCAACGAGTCGAGCGATACAAGAGCGCGCACTCGTATGCTTGGCCATTTGACCTATTGCGACCTTCGTTCGTGTGGTTGCACTACATATTCGATCGCAAATTTGAAGAACTCCTATTTATGCATTTAGAAAGATATACCTCAGTTCACTTGGCATTGTTGTGCGTAATAATGTTGCTCATTGATAGGCAACCATGTTTATTTCGTATTAATATGTGTACAATCCTTGTTTGATATAAGAACACGTTTCGAAATTACCGACGAGCATCAGTTGTTTGTATTTAGCATGTGAAAACTTGGATTTTAAAGATAGCAATATCATTCTCGGTTTGTTTTAGTAGCAAAGATTAATTTAACTTCAAACTACATTCGAGTCGATCGTACTCTCTGTTAGTTTTACTAGTAAATGCAATGTATGCACTGACTGAAGAATAAGAATATAGCAGCGAATAAAAGCTATGAAAGTTTATAATTGGAAAATCGACATTCATTGTATAAAGTTATAAATAAAAAGTGACTACATTTTTATGGAAGCGATTTTTGACGACATTTACTTGAAAGTTAAACATGCAGAGGAATCTTAAAAACAGCATTTATAATGCATTTTTTATATCTATTTTATGTAGTAAAAAATTTATGATCGATTGATGTGAATTAAAAAACTATAAATTACTTAAATTTTGTTAACGTTTTATAATGACGAACATAGTTTTTTACGTTACAAGAGTAAATTAGTTTTTTACGAAGTCGATAATTACCGAAACGAGTCTTGACAGTAAGGGCAAATCACCTGCACAAAATTGCTGCTGATCTCATTAAGAAATCATGCCGGTCGGCTCGAGGTGTTCAGAAGAGACATTAGGAAGGCATCACTGATGTTACGAGATTAGAATAACCTCATGCATAGATATTGGAATTGGTAAGAGGCAGTGAGATGAGGGCGAACGAACCCAAATTTCGTTTAAACCAAAAACGATAGTTAAGATCTAAAATAAATATCTGTTTTTAAGTTGCTTTCCATCCATAATCTATATCCAATATCTGGTTTTAAAGTAGCATCTTTGAAAAATGTTGATAAGGCACGCTTATGCAAATTTACATTTAAAGGTAAACGTTGAAAATTTTTTTTAAATGGATCTAATGTCTGAATATAGAATATTACTCGTGAAATTTTGCAGCCTTAAATTTAAATTTTACATTTCCCATCGTTTTTTATTAAAAATATTAAATTGCCTCAAATGTCTTGCAATTCCAGCAGACATATGCATGCCACCGACGAAATCATACCCAGGAAAGTAACTAACATACTAATAAAGGTTGCAAGGACGACAGTGTTACTCCTCTAACTGAGGATCTTATCAAGAACTTCCAGGCAGTCCGGAATTCTTAAAATCATTCATCTAGCGCCTCCCCGTACACTTCGATACCGAATAGCGGCGAGGCGAGCTGCTTGTCTCCGCACACAAAGCAAAGAGACGAGCTTGTAGGGGAAAAAACGTAAAAAATACCTCGGATACAGCGGAACGAGAAATGCGCAGGGACAGAGAGAAGAAGAGAGATCTCGAGATGATGCATCGTGTTCTCGGCGACGCTTTCGCCTCGCCTCTAGGATGTATATTCGCAGCTAGAGACGAGACACGCGAGATCCGGGCGTATATACCTGTGGCATCGCCTCCGACGAGCATACACACATATCCGAGCCCGGAGGCAGACACGTTCACGGACTCATGTACTCTCACTACGCAGGCAGTTGAGGTCCCCGCTGCAGCCAGCGCTTGATTAACGATGCGAGTCACCTCGGCGAGGTGGGTGGCGCATGCTTTTGTGACAGTGCGCCTGAGTCTTTTCTCGCGCGGCTACTCTTCCCTCCCCCCTCTCTCTCTCTTTCCGTCTCTCCCTCTCTTTTCTCTTTTCTTGCACAGCATTGCCACCGTTACACGACTATCGCTGAATTATTGTAATTTCTCGTGGGCACTTTATTCGTCCCGATAGCTGAATGCGAATGTACGCGCTGGTGAGTCCTCGCAGGTAAGGACGCGCCAAACTCTAGTTTGACAGCACGAGGTATTCTTTTTTGTTCGGGATGCGCTGCATTTTTAGTTATGCGAGGTGCAGGTTTCGGGATTCTCCTGGAAACATGCGACGATATACACGCGTTTCAACACGTTACGGTAGGAGCGTGTGTCCGCTAATGTTTGCAACCTGTGGGGAAGTATTAGTAAGCATATTTTTTAATAAAACGGTATGCTCGGTTATGTAAGGAATTAATTATGATTGATCGCTAGCTTTTGGTCGACTGAATTTTACTTTGATTATTCTTGAATCTCAAAAATTGAATGGTCGATGAAGCTATTATTAAAGAGATTGATTCAAATGTTAAAGCCCCTACGCGTTCGTAATAAAAATAATTAGATTGTGGCATTTGCAAGTAGCTCGTTATTTAGCTTACGGTGTCTGATCTATAAATGCTTTTAGAGGATTTCAACCATTATACAGATTATAAATGGATAAATTAAGCCTTCGCTACAGGTTTTTGCCGCGCTGCGATTGTAAGTATAGCAGTACAAAGATGTGCTTCAATTAGCCTTTTAAAAAAGTCTTGCGCGCCAATTTCCATAATGGTGTGACTAGCCTAGCTGGAGTTGTAAAATGGACAATAGCAGTGTTGATTAATACCAGTGAAAGCGTGCCCACTACCACAATATGATTCTTTGTAATTAAGTATTCGTTCGAAAACGATGATACATTGGTCAGCCACATCTGTTGATTGCCTGGATACACGAAAATGCGTGTATTTGTAAAAGACTCGCACCCCCCGCGTACGCACGGAATTGTTTGTCCGTTGTGAAGGGCAAAGAAGCCTCTCGAGGACTGGATCGTCGGCGGCGCCCCTGGCTCCTCGAGTGCGCGTAAATTAATCTCGGGGGAGGTGTTCTTCGCGTCGGCCATCCTCCTCTTTTTCTCCCTTTATTTTTCTCTTTCCTATGACCGAAAAATACGAAATCAGCTTGAAGCCCGGCTCGTTCGGAGTCCATTTTGGGAAATGAGATCGGTGCAAGGGAGCAGCGGTTTCACAGAGGCGGGTAAAAAGGGACATAAGGGTCGATGCTGACGAGGGTATGCGTAGACTTAAGAGAGAGAGAGGGAAAGACTTATATTGGCAGGCGTGGCAGTAGGGGGCAGAGAAGCGCCTCCTGTGATTGGCTCGGCGTGAGCCGCAGTCACAGCATCCAAGACCACGGGGGCAAAGCCTCTGCGCTCTCTTTCTTTCTTTCGCTTCGCTCGGAGAAATTGGAAGACTGCCTTCGACGGCCGCCTTAATGAAACGCGCATCAGCGCCGCAAGGTCGGCCCGATATCGTATATCGTGCCCGGAACATAGAATTAAAAAAATTCCAAGAGTCAAGGACTCGCTTTCGGCGATAATGTGTGCAGCTCGACGGTGCGCGGTCGTGCGCATGTAGAGCAAAGGAGATTATACTTTAAAGTCTAATTATTGCGGTGCTCGATGTCGCTGTTGAAGGCGAATTCGAATTTCAGAAATTACTTGGCCAACAGAGGCGAATATAAGAGTTTTCATTCGATTCTAAAAGCGTTTTAAATTTATCATTGCTCTCCTGGATTAGTGAAGCGCAATTAGTATAAATGCCGAAGCGATGAAACTCTCTTTCGTGGATTTTCAATTACTTAAAGTTCTTATTTCTTATTATTGTGTAACACTTACTTAAGTAATATATGCTTTAAAAGTTATTTCTATTTGTAATTCATTAATATGTACGTATAATAATTCATAGAAATAAGCAATATGAGAGAGATAAAAATGCAAAAAAATTCTCTTCAAAGAGTCTTATATTTTTATAATATGCGTAACATTTAAAATCGACTAAAAAATTTTTTTTTTTTTATCAAGAAACAAAAAAAGTCGTTTATTTTAAATAATTTATCCATGACCGTTTTTTTACCTTAACATTTCGAAATAACTTAATAATATATTCACCTTCTCTTGTAAATTAATAATAAATTATCGTTATTACTCTTCATTTACTTCAGAATAAATGAAGATAATTTAATCAAATTAAAGAGTAACATATAAAAATGAATATATTTCTGAATATATTTCTGAATTAAATATTTTACAAGCGATACATATGTTCGTTAAGTATTTTGTCATCTTTTCAAAGATCACATCGATTAATAATGTAGGGTGAATAAATATACACGCTTATTATTAAATTTAAGTAAATAAATTAGGTTGAAAAGTTAATTTTGAAAATTTAGGTGTAATTAAATTTTACGGTTCTTTTAAATTTTATAATACTGTTGTCAATATAATTATCTTTCAATGATAACTATAATCAGTATCTATTATATATAAACAAAAAAAGACTTAAACTAGAAACTTAAACTTAAAGTAGTGACAAAGTTTTTAATGAATGATCTAGAAATAAAGCTTAAATTCTTAGAAAAAATAGAGCAAAGAACAACAGAAATACAGAACAGCAAGTTTGAATATTATATTTAAAGTACTATTAAAAAATGTTAATTTATTAGTAAATATACTAACAATTTTTTATCGAACTTCAAAACAAATTTGAAAATAATAACATTTTAGACGTAAAAATAATAAAAAGAATGACACAATAATTAATTGAAAAAATTATCTAGAGTGAATAAAGATATCAACTTCATCAAAAGGGATTACTAAACTGCATGTAATATAGTATAATACAAGATCAGAATGACAATTTAGTTTTTGGTAAATTTGAATTTAAAAAAATAAAAGAATATTAGAATAAACTGTAAAATATAAATGAATAAGTTATTAAAATAATCAAATTCATACTACTTAACTTGATACTTAAAAATCTAGTTCTAAAGAATCACACATTGCAATTTACGAATAAAAAAAATAATAATACTTCAGTTTAATATTATATTTGAATTAATTGATTATGAAAAATAACCTTATCGATTACAACATATAAGTCAATGTGCGTTATGTAAAATAAGAAAGTATAAATGAGAATATAGAAAAAATAATAGTAAATTAAAAAAAAAATTAACCAAAGATTATTGAAGAACTTTATTATACTTCCCATATTATAATAATTTATATATAAATTGTTATGGATTATTTTGTGTGAGCCATTATTTTATTGAATTAGATTGTGTATATTAAAAGAATTCGAGTGATATTAAATAGAAAATGTCACCGTCTTCGAGTCGTTTACTTTTTTCTATCATTTGACTCTTAAATTTAACGACTTAATAATAAAAATGTAATTTATACAATGTTTATTAGAAACCTAGCTAAAAAAGTCTATACTTTATTGTTTTGTAATTTTGAAGATAATTTTACCTTTTCAAAATGAAATTGAGTCATACAGATACCAAGATTTTAATATACACGAAATGAAATTTCTCAATTGATTGGAAAGAATTCGTAATATTTAAACGATGGCAAATAATTTGGCATTAAAACACGACAGTATGAACAAATGATAAAAATACCATCGCCATCTTTTTTTGAGTAATGAAGAAAATATAAGAAATATCTTATTCAAGTTTCCGATTGGTAATATAACATCCAGTCGAAAACTTTTTCCCTCACATCACAATCAAACGATAGTACATAATGATAAAGCGATCAGTCGCGCCAATCAACCGACGCGACATTAAGCGGGGAGATATTGAGTTAGATAGAAAAAATTGTAAATTGTCGCAAGCCCGGCGAGGTTCGGGGCTTTCACTTCGGCTTAAACATTACGATTGCGAAGAACGAGGGGCGGCAAGGGTCCTCTGATAAGGTCGTTCGCAGTTAAGGGCAAAACGAAGAGGGACAGGAAGTTTTCTGGGTAAAGGAGGCTGAAGGGTGACTGGCGCGATTGCAGGCCGCCACTGGATGGGTGATTGATTCACTTTGAATGATTGAAGAATGCTGCGCTACGGAGTACTAAATGTGTGTGTGTGGGCGCGCCTGTGTATAAAACCCGCAAAGGTATGGAATAATAGCGCTCGATAGACTCATCAAACTTTCACCGGAAAACTTAAAAGTTCCCGACACTCTAAGGGCCAGTGAATGGATCGTTGCGATAGTAAAGAACGGCGTTTAAATTTAAATTTTTGTCCAACTTGAGTTTTGTGCTCTTTTTTCACGAGTACAGTTATGAGACGTCGGTGCTTCATATCATTTCATCTTTTTATAAGGGATTAAAGAAAAATGGCTTTTTATATAGTTTGCAGGTAACTCGAAGAATAGTCCTTTTCAATTACAAAGAATTTTAAAGTTTTTAAAAAATACTGAATTAATATTTTTTATGAATAATTTATCGAAATTAGTAATTATGCGTAGCATACAGTGTTATTTAATTTTTTTTTCATCCTTCAGTTATCAGGATCGGAGTTCGATTCGCGGCCAAATAAAAACTCCCACGCAAAATTATTTCTCTATCGCAAAAAACTTCTTATAATCTTGAGCAGCATTTTCAAATCTAAAATTAAAAAAAAAAATTAAGTATAATTTGAATACTTTGTAACTGATAACATCTTATACTTCTTCTGCCTTAGAAATAAGACGAATAGCAAGGAAGAATTTATTTTCAAAAATTTGAAGTCCCTGACTTTTCACGACGACAGCGTCCTATTATTTTATCCTTTGAAAATAAATCGACGATTTCGCAAGAAAATAATCTTTTATCATGCCACACACGTGCGCGCGCGCGCACACACACACACACACACACACACACACTGTATTCCACGCGACATCTTCAAGCGAAATTTCACTGACAGTTCCAGTGAAAGATGCCTTGTGATAGCGATGCTGTAGCTCCCGTAGTGCAGTAGTGCACCTCCGAAGGGGTTAAAGACAAGGGAGAGAGAGAGCTTTCAGGAAATTTGAATAATTTACAACTTGCAAATACAAGAGAGTGGAGATTCTAATCAGTCGGCGGAACCAGCAGGCATTGTAGCGCGTCGGTTAAAGGCACAATGCTGCATAACAGCAGTAGCCAAGACGACGTTCCAGCGCACGTCCTTCTCTCTCGGTGCATGCACTGGCATGACTGACTTGGGGTGAAAGGGTTGCCGGACAAGGAGGATGACGGTCGAGACGTAGAGCCGCGCGAGGAGGCATTGATTTATGGCGGGTGAATCGAATTTTTTCATGCCGAGGAACGTGCGCGAGAGGCCCTCAGCGACGTTCGGTCCGGGAAGGGGGAAGGTGACACGAGTCAGCGGGAGACGAAAATTCGCAAAGGGCTACGGTATACCTACGAGGCATGGTAAGTAGGTCAGCCAAGGATACAACTATCGTGCGCAAAGCTTAACGATGCTCCAACTCAGAAATCTTTCTCGGTGACCAAAAATTTGTTTCCTTTTATTTGACCGTTATTTCTTTTTCTCTTACATTTACATTTCTCTTCGTGGTCCTTCGGCCCATTTTCCAACAGACACAAACTTTTAAGCAACTACACTTTGTTCTACTTTGTAGAGTTTATTTATTTATAATTGTTGTTTGAAAAGCAAAAAAATATGCTTTTGGGAATTGGAAAAACATATATTTTTCAACGTTGCTGCATTATTGAATAGGAGACAAAAACATAAAACTAGTAAAATTTATAAAAATTCACCACTTAAAAATATTATAGTCGATTTATTAAAAATATAAGGAAATCTTTTAAATAATTTATTAGAAACCAATATATTTTGTACTGAAGAAAATTATATGATATAAATTTATGTTTATGATTTAGTTTCACGTATAAAATTTAATTTTTTTCTTAAATAGAGCAGTGAATTTTTTAATTTAATAAATTGTAATGAATAAATGAGATACGCACTAAAATATTGAACAAATGAAAAAATATACAACTTTTACGGAGTCAAAAATTTTTATAACAATCTACGTCAATGTTTTATATATTAAATATTAAGAAACAAATTATTATTAAATCACAGTTGAAACAATTTTTGTAATGTACAAATATAATAATAAGTTAATATTTTAAATACTTATTTTAATATTTTAATTTATTAAATAAATAATTTATTAATGCTAATAAATTTGAATACTAATATAATAGATACTGTATCGTCTACAATTTAAAGAATGAAAAGCTACATCTGCTACCATATAATGATTTTGATACATGTCATATTTAATTCGCTTTATATTTTATGTTATATATATCATTTTTTCTATATTTGGTTATATTAAACAAAATTTTAAGTAACTAGAAAAATAATTTAAGTAATTGAACAAATTTGGGTAATTTGCTCCTTTTATATAGTATAAAATGATCCTAAGTTTACCTAAATAATAACTATATTTTAAATATGTACAGCGTTATATGTTTAATATTTGTAGTAGCAATACATGCACGCACAAAAATATGCTCTGGAAATGATTTGCATCTGATAAATCTCGCGATACTTTGAAACTCTAATACAATGTTAAAAACCTTACTTTATTTGAAATAAATGTTTTTATCTAATTTTGAGATAAGCACATTACATATTGGTATTTCGAATAACTATTTGCAGAGTTTTTGCTTGTTATACTTTTGCATCAACGCTGACCTCGACACTGCTAACTTTTTGAATTTGCACTGTTCCTTTCACTATCGTTCACTGTTCACTATATCTGGGTCGGAATGACAAAAGCATTCACTTTCAAGTTTCACTTATAAATGACTACGTCATGTATAAGATATACTTTAATAATGTTCGATCAATTGTAATTATTCAGTCGACTGACTTTTACTTCTTTGTAACCAAGCAAGAAAATATCAAACATTTTTTATTTATTATTTATTGTATATATAATATGTATGAATAAAATTTAAAACTTCATGAATTGTCAGAGCTATTACTCATAAATATTTTACATGCAATCTTTAAAATTTTGATATATCGATGTTTACGAATTATCATTTGAGTTACAATTATTCATTCTTTAGTAAGTCTTGAAAAATCTGTCCTTTTCTTTTTAAATTAATTAATTAGTTTAATCTATAACGAATAAAGTGTCAAGAAACACGGTTTATTTTTAAATAAGTATAATTTTGACAAAAAGTATATACTATAATAAAAAAATATATGCTTCATAAAAATGATACTAAGAAATTATTAATAGGCACTGTTTATATTTTTGTCTTGAATGCAGAAACAGCATTTTGGTTTTTTTGGAAATTACAACCTTGAAAATAACTATAGAAATTTTTATAAATGTTTGACAGCTAATATAATACTTTTACCCAAGTATTATTATTTCTGCAGTGTGCAGATAAAATAAAAACTTTTTTTTTGTAAACACCTTAAATTATGAAAGTAGTTTGCAAAATATGACAACGGATCAGTTGATATTAGATAAAATATTTCTTTATTAATATATATAAACATGTGATGTTACAACAGATGAACATAAATTAATATTAATTTTTATTTGAACAGTGATTTCTAATATTAAAAGATATTACAACTCGATTGGATTTTTCAATGCAGTTAAAATATTATAGGATAAAAATAAAGCAGTTATAGTATTAAATATTTACGCATTTATTCTATGATATTTTTTATACGACTTGGAATCTTATGATTTTTAATTCTTTATTTCACACACAGTTATCTTAAATTATCAAATTTAGCGATAATACAAGATATTTTTAAATGTAATTTTGAAGATTTATAGTTGCTCGATAATTTACTATTAATTTGAAAAAAAATATTTGAAATAGCGTATTCACGCTAAAAAATTTTGACAAAATTACTTGACTACGTGCTTGTGCATAACATTGAATAAATTACATTTCACCTTCAAAGGTTGTACTGGAAAATAAATGCATCGTGTCAGTAAAATTGAAAGAAAAATATTTATTTATCAAGAATTTTCTTTAATAATTGTATGATAAAGTATATCTTGAATCTCGATCTAGCAATAAGCGCATAAAGAATGACGATATTCATTCCAATGCAAATTACTTGGCCACGTAGGCATACACTCGTGTGATGGGACGTGTTGCAAGTACACGGAGAGCGACTAAATAAAATATTATCCTCGTGTATACACTGCAACTATGCACGCACACTTGCACACAGCTGCATAAAGCGAAAGAAATATCGGATAGCGGTACTGGTTGTGGATAATTATTGTATAGACTTCGGTTACAGCTCATCAACTGCTGCGCATCTCTTTCTCACTTTCTCTCTCGTCTTATCCTTGCCTTTCTCTCTCACGAATCCCAAGGCGCCAAGTTTGCGCACACCGCCTTCCTCCTTAGCCGAGCGATGCAGTACTTTAGTCGTAAATCTTTAAATTAACAATAAATACCACAAATTGCTCGGTTCTCTCTCGCGCGTTTAGTATTGAGACGCAAATAAGAGTCAGTGGAGTCGGCGGTGCTGTAAAAGCGCCGAATCAGCGGCTCTCCGCCCCTCGTCCGAGGAGCACTGAAACGCCAACGTATCCTTTGACTCTTCCGATGATCCCAGGAGACTTGTAGACTCGTAGACTTGTTCCCGAGGATTTTACCAGATCCAATCCTGTTAATACTTGACAACGAGCGAACGTCCACGACTAGTCAATACACACGCAAGGACAATAAAAAGGCGCGTGTTTCTCGCAAGCGCCTTGGGACTTCTTGACGCGCTGCAACGTCGCCGAGGTTGTCTTCTCGTGAGCGTAAGTATTTTCAAAACTCTTCTTCTTTATTCGAGTGAACACCTCCTTCTAGCAGCTAATTGTGAAATGTGACAGATGTTGATGTATTTCTTGTTTGTGTAAGCGTTTAGTATTGTGTCGCACATTGTTTCCGATTTCTATCAAAGATTGGCAAATTATTTAACACGTTGACAAACAAGTTGACGGGGTTTGCATTTGATAATACAAATAATGGGAAGTGTTAGTCAACGCGATAGTTTTGATAGTTGCGACAGTTTTTGCAAATTCCTCCGACCGTCGTAATGTACAACCACGCTCTTGATGTAAACCAATCAAGTATTTTATTTCGCTCAAACTACTAGTGCTACGAAAAAGCGCACACTGGTTTCTTTGATTTTCTACAATACCGCATACTACATTTTTAAGCCATTCGTCTACATTCTGAATCGTTATTTCTTTAGACGATTCTTGCATGCACAATAATAACTTTCCCGGTATATAAAAGTAGCATTCTTCACATTTGTAATCAACGTCTGCACTTTCGTCGTGGTTATTATAAAATAATAATTACCGAGCCTCTTGCCTTCAATGTTTCAAAGTTTTACACTGCATTACTTATTTTTTTATTACGTTTTTTTAAAACTTACAAAATAAATAATCGTTGATTCGCCCGTCCAGCTGCAGTTTGAATAATAAATACCATCCGCCTATCGATTCCATGACTGACACCAATCATTAACGTCAGCTTTTGTTTTATTTAGTTTGTATAAGGTTCGACGCGAGGTACATAACAAGAGGCCATTCCTCAGATCTTTAGCTCATGTACAACAAGAATCTCGGGGATTGGCCGACGACAAAAAGAGTGTGTGTGATCTGCAAACGACCGCACATGTACTCGTACATTTCATGCGATCGTCCAAACGCTCGTTTACTACCTCGCGATCGGCTAAAACAGTGTTACATTCATTCGGCAAAAAATGCGAGAGAGTCGTAAGATGAATAGGACACATTCTCTTTCCTCTTCTCCTCTTTTGTAGCGTTGGTCGAGCGTCACGAGCTCCAATGTGCGCGACGAGACGAATATGCGTGCTCTCGCGATGCGTGGCAGAAAGTACCTTGTCATATCCCCGGCAACGACGTGCCCCAGCTAATGACGCTGCAGTGCGCGGCTTCTCGCGACATGCGTTCGCGTCCGCCAAATAACTGCGCGTCATGCCTTGGCCAGCATCTCTTTTAACGGAACATCCACTTGTCGGAGAGCCAAGTGTCGGCGTATACGCATCTCCGCACTAAGAGACCAAGAGAGAGAGAGAGAGAGAGGGCCGATTAATAGTCGAAGGAGGTAACGAGGTTAAGGTCGACTCCCTTCCATCCGTGACCTCGGACAATTATGCGCTGCGCGCACAGCGTTAGACAAGCAGCGGAGGATGCGGGTCGCATCCTCTTACGCGTTCCGTATGCAAAGTCTGAAAGCGGTGGCCAGAGAAAATGGACGGCCGCTCGCCGTGTCCATTCTTCTCTGCGTTGACCATTGACCCACATATAATTTTGCGAGACTAATCCGTCAAGGCTGCCGCCGCGTGCACTCTCACGTGCTTCGACGCTTCTGAAAAAGCAGCATATCCTTGGCCATCGGTGGGAGCTCCGCGCGATGCTCCGTAAGTGCAAAGAGATGTCCGAGAGGGAGAGAAAGGAAAGGAGTGAGAGAGCGAGAGGAAGAGAACGAGGAGGGGCGGAGCCGATGGGGGAAAAGAACGAAAGAAAGACGGTTCTTTCGGAGGCAGCAGAGGCGCAAGAGGAACTACCAAGATTAATGGATTCGCATTGTCGGTATTTTTTCAGCCGTTTTAGGAGCACTTTTCAGAAGAGGCTGGCCCGCCGCTCGCGCGCTCATTTTTCAAAATCTTTACCCGCCGCCGCCCCGGTCCGGCTCGGGCCGCGCCAGATATCGCGGCCCTGCCAACGTCTGCGTACGCGCGGGCCCGGACCCGGACTCGAGTTCGCGCGCTAATGGTTTCGAATTAAAGCGAGCCAAAGAGCACGTTCGATATGTGCCCGGGCACCTACCGCCTTTCACGGGCCTCATGTGAAAACGTTCCTTGCGGCGTTATTTGTATGCGCGCTGCCCGATTATGCCTCGCCAAGCCTGGGGAGCTTTGAGTGGCAGACGTGGCGCGGATGAGACGAATCTCGGTATGCCGTCGACCGTCGAGTTGTGTCAATAGTGATGGGAATGGACCGATATTGTATGTTGTAGCGCGTTTCGAAAGCTCCGGGTCGCTTTGTACCTCGTGCTCACATTTTAATGCCGAGGATTATTACGCGTGCGACTGCAGTGCCTCGAGTCGTCATTAATCTCGTTTAATTTCATAATCAAACGTGTTTTCTCGGTATAATGCAGCTTTAGAAATTTTACTTTACCTTAAAGTTTGAATTACTAAGTTAAGGATCGGCGGCTCGCACAGAATTTGAAATGCTTTTCTTTAAGTCTAAATACGAGACGGATCTTGTATTACTCGGGGAACACGGCCATTTTTTAGGTGCAAAGTCTTGTTAACTACGTAAAAATAGATTTCTTTTCCAAATGTTTGTCGCGCTTAAAATTATTTTGTTGAAGACTTCAGCTCGAGTTTCTTCGAAAGTGTTTTTTTATACAAATATTGTAAAATAACTCGGACACTCGATGATTTTTGTTTGATTTTTAATTTAGAATTACACTTTTCGCGAGAAAAAAAATCATATCGACCCTACCAAAATTTTTTAAAAAACCAAAGAAATACCATATTTCAACGAACTTTTAACTAGTTTTTTTTTATTTTAAACGTACTTTTCATTTTACTATTTTTGCTGAAAGCAGTGTCATTGTTAAATTTTAAATTTAAAAGAATTTCAGAGAAAAATTGAAGTATTAGTCAGTCGCGTAAATAATATCCAGATCGCATTCAAAAATACGTTGTTACTCACAGATGGAAGTACCGTCTATAGCTTTCTTACTACAAAATTACAACTTCTTATTTAAGCTTATTTTAATTATTGAGTAATATCATGTTATCGATGAATTTTTATGAAGACTTGTATCGATTAAAAAATCGTGTTCTTATTCGTATCATAATAGAATCATAATATCATGTGTTTCAGATTAACTGTAGATACGAATCGACTATCCAAGTATTTTTTTATTCTTACCTGAATTATTATAAGCTTAAAGTTTATTATCCGAAAGCGTATATAATTTACATAATGCTATTTTACAAAATAAAAATATTTAGCCACTTATTTAAATGGTAATCGCCAAATAAGTAGCACATGCTTATTCCGAATGAGCTACACAAATATTATCAAATTATGATACTAGAAAACGTGTAAATCAAAAATTTGCATAGTAATTTTCATTCCGCCTCAGGCGCCCCCTTCATCCGCATGAGCTAAGACGTGCAAGTGAAGTACATCCCATGGGACAGTATCCTCGTCGTTTTTGGCGCACGTGGAACCGTGAGTCAGCGAGAACTTGATCGGGACGCCTCCAGAGACTCATTGCTTTTGCCCTTCATCGCGCCGTTTGTCGCTGACGCCTTTCCGACTTCAAAAAAGACGATACCAATACAAAAATATTTTGAGACCGCAACGACGCGTTAATCGAGGACGAGTAGATTTTGGAAAAATGACATGCAGACGCCTGAAACTGCATCCGATTCGCCCCTCGGGGAAATGCGCACGCGCATTCGATTCTAATTCGAAAGTCCGCTAGTGGCAAAATATTTTGTCAATTGAATATCCCCAGCTCGGGATGATGAGATAAATCGGCGGCGATCGATCATTCTGCGCTGGATCGAGTGGTCGACGCAAACTACAAAAGTGAATCACCGATTTTGTCGGTATAATGCTGGACGATGATCAGCTTGTCATAATAAGCGATACGAGTCACTGTCGGATTCAATTCAGAGTATTCTGTTTTATGTGGTAGCATTTTTTTTAATGCGCTAATTATTACAGCGTTAATTATTCAAGTTATTGATTACTTTCAGATTATCGCTACTTTTGTATTATCTAGAAATATCTCTTGTAACTGTTATTGGAAATTATCATAAGTAATAAATCATTAACTAAAGTCCCATTAAAGTCAATTTAAATTATAATTTTTTTTTAACAGTAAAATTTAGAAGTATTTTTAAATCGTGAATACCAGGATAAACGTTTTGAAAACTCATTTATCAAGTGTTAGTCTTATTCCGTAATATTAAAATAGTTCATCGGAGAAATTTTGAATCCTCGTATTCTATAACCTAATTACTTTAGTACTTCTACTACTACTAAGTTTTTTAACATATTATAAGTGTACTGCTATCTTTTCACCGATTACAACTCACGGAGATACTAATTTTTTTAAAAAGTAGCTATGCGTCAAAAAAATTAAACTCGGATGATAAATTTTGAAACCATCGCAAAAACGATCCCGAGTTATTGTCGTTAAAAATTTGCTTATCCTTATTTAGTCAAGGTCTGATTACTATCGTTTGGTCTATGACTAGTTTGTAATGACGTACCTAATTAAGCAAGTTTTCTTCGCCTTCTGGACACTTGCAGTTATAGCAGTTTCTTTGCCTATCTTGTTACCTGCGCCAAGAGAATGATCAACAAGTAATAATAATGACGTGGCTTAATAAACTGTGTAAGAGATGATAAATCGCAAAGGATCCCGTATATATAACCGCGGTGGTAGTTCCGAGGCTTTCCTCCGTAGAAGCTATATTATGCATTATGCATCATACACGTATACATATAAAATACAGCAGGCGCTGATAGGCTTTTTTAAGTTACAAGTATTACTGATTTGATTTTGAATTTATACCCTCGAAGCTAAAATTTCACTTACCGTCTACCTGTCTCTATCTTTATCTATGTATCTACCCATCTCTAGTTTTGTCTCGCACTTCGATTCTCGATAATTATTTTCATGTCAATCATTCGACTGCCACACTGCACTGCACTACCTTTTTTCAAAACGTCAACTAAAAGAAGTTAATTGCTATTTCTACAATTAGGTACAAATAAACAACCCGTTGAAGAAGCAAAGGTTACTAACATATTCATAACATATTATACATGTATAAAGCTTTAGAACTTCTAAGCATTGTTCTCATTTATCTTTGAATGTATTCAGACTGCTTTGGTACATCTGAGAACACTTGAAATGAACTTTTGTTCGTGTCTGCAAAATATATTGAATACAGTCGTGCAAAATATTAACCACGTGTCTTTGAGATATTTTTTATTTATAACAGCACTTTCCAGCTCTCAATGGTAGATTCCTAAGCAAAAATTCTAATTAAACTTGTAATAAAATGTAAAGAGAAACTACAGCTCTAATGTCGTAAATATACTCAATAAGACACGAATAAACCCAAATTCAATTTATGTTTTCTACATCACGTAAAACCTAGACGAACAAAAAGAAACAATAATTTCATTAAAAAATTTCATAAAAAAATTAATTTTCAAAGCAATACGTATTTGAGAAGCAAAAGCACAAAGGTCAACCTTACAGTTGTATTTTATCAATGTAATAGGAATATTCAAAATGAAAAAATTTTAACATAAAGCTATTACTACTTATATTTCTATTGATTAGATTCAACTTCTGAAGGAAAACGCGATCTTCACGATGCTCGATACCTTTTAGGTTTCTCATTAGTTTTAAAAGTTTCGCTACTATCCGCATTGCAAAAATTCTTACACAATCAAAGCAAAAAGCTAAAAGCTACCTCTTTAATTCTATTCCATTCAACATCGATGTGCTTTCGATCTCCCACAATGCTTCTGCTGCCCCCTTCAAAACATCGATGCACTGTGGAAAAAGGGATGTAAAAGAAAGGAATGAGTTCGCGCGCGCAATCAACGGAAGGCCGCGTATTGGATCGCATTCCTCCACGATATACGGCAAGTTGAAGCATCTGACGCTCTAGGACTCCGGGAATCCTCGACAGAAAGAGATGGAGAGCGAGAGCGGAAAGGTGGCGGGTGGGAGTACGAGTGAACGAGGGGGGTGTCACGCCGGCCAGACCGGGAGAAGTGATTGATCGTGTTTCGCCGGAAGACGTAGCAAAAGACAGAGAGGAGAACAAAAGAGAGAGAGAGAGAGAGAGAGAGAGAGAAATGAAGCATACTTACGATATATGTGCGAAAAAGCGATGAGAAAATGGAAGGAGGAAAAGAGACGTAATAAGGTGAAAGGGAGGGAGAAGGAGACAAGATAGTTGCCGCGCTCGAGATAAGGAGGGCAGATAGCCTAGCCTTCGTTGAACGCAGAAAAAGAGATACTTCATGGAGATGTATATAGCGAGCGACGCACGAGATGATTCTCCGTGGTTATGACTGCGCGTGCAAAAGAGATATTAAGAGCAATAAAGAGGAAAAAAGTGCACGGAGAAAAGGCACCCGGGAGTTGAAAAAGTCGAACGCGGGCGATTCGCGGTGCCACAAAACAAAGGAACTCCGCTGAGCAGCAACGCCGGGTTATATCCACTTCACCTACGTCATCCAAGAAATCGGAAGGCGGAGGAGGAGGCCCTCGTCCGTCGCAGATTGCGTGCGTTCGCACGATTTATGTTATTTCTCTCCACGTGCCTTTTTTGCGTCACCCGCGCTGACACGTGCACGGGCTCGAAGATACAGGCCAAGTGGTGGACGAGGAAAATTAATCGCAGGACTCCATCCAACTGGCTGCTTTCTTTTTTTTCCTACGAAAAACAGGGCTCACCTTCAGAATCGCATTGTATTTGCTTTGACGTTCACTCGAAGGAAGCATTTCTTGAGGAACGTGAGAAACGGCTGCCGGATCGATGATTGAAGATGTTAATACGCGTGGATAAATCCGCAGAGTCTAATTCAAGATACACGAGAAATATTTCAGGTCAATATTTTGAAGGAAATATTTTGAGATGCTGCAGACGATGAGTTTGTGTGCTGAATAATAATTTAAGTATACGGAATTAATTGCTAAATTACCAAAGTAATTTTTAGTTATTTATACGAATGATTAACTTTTTAATATCGTTGTATGTTTATGTTTCATTTTTACACGCAATAGTATAAATATAAATGTCCTTCTTTAATAAAAAAAGACATGAAAATACTACAAATAGATTTTGATAAAATGTTATGCTTTGAAAAATAATTAGGTAAAAAATAGAATCATTTATAAATTTCTTTCTGAGCATAGTGAGATTTGGAAAAAAGTACTCGAAAGGTAATGAGTATTTTGCTGTTGCTATTTGCTTAATGTCAAGACTTGTACCCTTTTCTTAAATAAGTTTTGAGAGTTTTCTTAGCCTCGACGGGGTAATCAATTGTCCAGGACGAGAGGAAAAATAGCTTTGAGAATTATTAAAGTTTCTGCAGATGACGCATCTTCAAGATTGTCACGTAAATTTTGGTTCAAGAATTAAAATACTATAAACTTGGATGCTGTCGTATTATTAACTTCTGGAGGATTGGATTCTAATCAAAACTGTACATTTTAATAGGAAGTTTTTTACCAATTAAAAACTTTCTATTTTTATTTCATTATTATATTTGTGATTACTCTTTTAGAATGCTGTTTTTATTAGGTTGTATTGTACCGTAAAAATTGTATTTTAATGATTAAGGTTGCGATTAGAAGATTTACGAAGAAATACCTTGTTAAGACTAAGAAGATTGTTTCTTTCGTATTTTTATTTAGAACACATCGGTATATTCTATATTATTAATTAATATGCGTATGCTAATCGTTTCACTTTAGTATTCTTACAAGACTGGCTACCCTTCGCGTAAGGCGTTCAGCTAAACTGCCCAATTCGACCAAAATTAGTCATACTTTGTTCTTTGACAAGGTTTCACACTAACACCTTTCCATTTTGCTTCTCAAGCAGCCCCAACCTGTCTCTTGTTCGAAGTTAAGCCTGAACACCTACACTTCTTGTCTGTAATTTATAGTTCTTACGATACCATCAATAGGAAAGAATTTTTTAAATTTAGTTTATCCAATCCACTCTAGTAGAAATTCATGTTTTAATGATTTTTTAAAATAATCACATCGATAAGTTTCATGTTGTTGCGAATACCAAACAAATTTAGAATCTCCTAATGTATTACTAATTGTATTCAACCTTGTACTTAACAATTTTTTAGTTTGATTACTTATGTTCCCATAAAAATAATCGAATATAACGCCAAATCAAACAAAAATTGTTTCAATGTAACTTATTGTTTTAAGATTTCGATCTAAATTCCATAAGAGAGGAACTGCAAAAAATTATGTGCAAACAAAATAACAATATTCGCAGTAAATTTTTTAAATTTTATTAAATTTTTGAAATTACGTTTTGCAATGTTGATTACATATGGAAAATACTTTTTTGTAGAATTTATATTAATTTAACGACATTCAACTTAAAATATTTAATTGATACACATGAAACACCACAGTTTCAGAATAATTTTTTGGATTTAAGTCAATTTTTTTTATGAATGTAAAAATTTAGTTATTCGGATCAATATTCCAACAATCTAATGAAATAAATTATTTTAAAAACTGATTAATTTATTTTATGAAGTAAATAGAGTTACCGTTTACAGTTAATGTAATTCGAAAAATATTAATCGAGGAAAATAAGAAAGGAAGAAGGATAAATTACAGTGCTCGCGACTGTTGGATGGAACGAACTTTCCCAATAATAGTAAATTTGCGAAAACACTCTAAACGCGAGGAAAATTTCATTTTCCTCCGACACCGAAGCTGAGTACACTAATAGGGCCGTCTCGCCACAATGTCTCAATTAGCCCAGTCTGCTTTTTTCACGACAGCGAGCCTCGTTAACTTTGCCGTCTCTTCCATCCAGAAGAGCCAGGACGTATTGACAAAATTGAAAAAGCGCAAATTCGACAACGCAAAGTCTCAAATATTTACAATCTCTTAATCTCGTTCTTTGAGATTCGATATCGCCGTAAAGTTATTTGTAAAGCGCTGATCCTCCCACGGTAATCTCGGCTTTAGGATTAGGACCGCGGATCGGAACTCCACAGTGGCCTAAATAAACAATCAATTCCGTACTTTAATATTCATTAGGCGCGCACAACGGAAGACGCCATCGCGCTTTAATTTCGACTCGTCTTATTAGGGTGGCCTTCCTTGCGCTTTGATAAATGAGGACGGGCGCGCAGGCTGTGACACAAAAGCAGCACTGGCCGCTCGCGCACCAAACGCATAATACTGTTTTACAATGTGCACGCTTATGACGCAAAAATGCTCCTCTGCGCGACGCACGCGAGAATTCTCCTTGCGGAAAATCGATCCTCTATAGACGCGCGTTTGATGACTTTTCACGAGTCACCAATTTTTCTCGCTGGAAGCCGAAGGCAATTTATAACTGTTATTCACGGCTGCCTCCCTGCATCGACGAAATAACAATTGCCTCGTCTATTGTGCCACGCGATCCGACCCCACCTTGGGCTTTCGCGCAGCTCGCGAGACTCGCTGCTGATCTCTTGATTTGCGAATTTCCCCTCTTCTGTGACATCTGAACGTCACAGAGGACTTTGGGTCGCGTTGTTGCGTACACAGTGTTGAATTCAATGGTAATTGGTGTTTTCACGCTCAGTAATGATAGGAACCAATAAAATATTTAATGATGGTGATATTTACACAGCTGATGATGTTAATGATTTTTAGTATACAGATGTGTTTCCAGAAGCTATTTTTTTTGAACCGGAAAAAGAAAATCGTACAAGATATATTTTAATACTATTTATAAATTTTAGTTCTTTGTATAGAAATGAAAATGCTCTTATATATTTAGATTTCAGATTTTATTTTTAAAAGTTTAAGAATATTTAGGATCTGGTATTCAGTCGATCAAGAAGAGCTATGGCATTTTCTCTAATTCGTATAAAAATAGGCAGAATTCGAGTTATAATAATTATAATAATAATCATCACGATAACAAAAATACAATTTTCAATAATGAAATAATCTTTTGACTTACAGTCACGTAAAGTAATGTTTAAAACCTAAATTTAATAATATTTCAACTGTAGTTTATCTTTGCTGTCTAATTTCTATTATAATACAAATTATATTTTAGAAAATGATAATATTTCATTATTCAAAGTCTTTTATATTTTCATTTTTTATTCATAAAATATGCCTTACTTATCGAGTAGTTTCATTTATTATTAATTTTAAATAAAATTCCAATAAATGTTTTTCACTGGTTACATAAATTGGTTACTTTTATTCACTGGTTAAATAAATAAAATTATATTATAAAATTCATATTGTTCATACCAAAATTAAAAATGGAACTAGAAATTGATAAATCTATAACTCTTACTATACAGTATGCATTAATTATGATAGAGAAATTAAAAATACTTATGAATTCAATAATCAATGCAGTATATTCTTAGCATAAATAAAATTAAATATTATTAATGTTTGAATAAAATATAACGAGTAATTTAATGTTCAATTTAACCTCAAATTTTGTTTTAAATATAATTGTTTATTTCATCACTACCTCTGATCAAAAATCTTCACGAATTGTTAATTTTATTTAAATATGTTGACGTGCATATAAATGTAAATATTATAAGCTTTTCTACAATTTTATGTTTCTACTCTTTCTCAAAAGTGTAATATTGTAAAATAAACTTTTCAAGCTATTTTTTAGAGCACTCTTGTAATTAAGAAAAAAACAAAAATTCGTGGAAGAACATTTTGTTTACATGTTCTTTATTGTGTTTTATACGTATTCTCCTCCTACGACTTCGCGGTAGTAACTTAATGCGAACAACGTAAAAAATCATGAGTATGCTTTTCATGTAATGACTCGTCGCTTTGTACATCGTATGCTCACAGATGCTTACGCATATGCGGTTTTTCTTCTATACCCAAAAATTTTAAACAGTCGTATATTTGTATAGTTTTGAATGAAATAAAATTGCAGATAAAAATTTGGACAATAAAAAAAGGTAAAATTTGCTTATATGTTAATATATAAGTCATCAATTATTGATTTAAATTATAGAATTTTCTTTATCATTACAGTTATTGTGAATTTTGCTTATTAAAAAACGGATAGTTGGAAATTCAAAAGTTTGTAGAAAGAAATTAATTTTTTCGAAATCCGAATATTGATTTGGGTGCACAAGATTCAACTTCTTCAAAATATTCTTATTAACATTTAAAAAATATAAAGAAAATGGTGAAATAACAAAAATTAGTAAATTCGATAAAGTTTTAAAACCAAATAAATATTATATAATTAATAAAGTTTTCGTAAAGAAACTTTTTAAATTATTCAAAGATACTATTTTTTATTTGTTTGATAAATTTCTTCCAACTTCTACAACTATTACTTTCTTATGAAACGGTATTCGTAAGTTATATTAATAACCCAGATTGAATTTTTAGAGTAGTTTTTATATATTTTATCAAATTTTTTAAACAATTCGGATATGTGAAAAAATTATTGAAGTGTTAATTTCATTTCTATTCATTGTAAAACATCTATCTCATGTGCTAAAAATAGTTTATACTCTACGAAAAGTAATAATTAATTTATGTATAAGATTTATAGTAAATATAATTTAATTAAATATTTTTTAATTGTAACGTATATATTTAAAAAGTTTTAAAATATATGCAACCTATTATTTATAATTAGGGAACATTTATCTTTTGAGCTTTTGTTGTAATACATTATTTCTATTTATTCGAAACAGTAATATAATAAATTTAAAAGCTCGTATAAAAAAAACTTTTTATAAAATGATATTTATTTCATAAAATGAACTTTTAACGTCTTATGAAGTCTTGAGAATCTTGTAAGATTAAAAAAAATTACTAAAAACTTTGAACAAGGAGGATAAATGACATTATTTTATAAACAAAATAAAATAATTGTGAGTGCTCGCGTATATATATATATATATGTATGCATGTACGTACATGTGCTGAATAATTAATAATCAATCAACAGTATACTAAAATTTTAAAAAATTTTAATTGTTTGATAAATTATCGTGTACAAAGTCAATTCAAAATGAATATAATTTCACGCGATCATTGCGCTTTCATCATTAATCACAATACATTAAAAATCGTTATAATTCAGTATAATTATATTTTGACTAAACATAAGAATTTTCTCCTTAATAAGAAAACGTCGGTGGGCATTTACAAATCCATCATTTACAATGATGACACTGCATCGACGATCCACCACATGCTTCTTCAAGCTCTAATCCGCACAAAGCCACAGTACATAATTCCCTCGGACAGGCTAACTTTTCGCACTCTCAACCCGTTCCCGATTTCTCTCATCGCCCCCGTGGCGCGTCCCTAGCGACTTTCCCTCTGACCCTTTGCCTCTTTCCTCGCAGTCCCGCTCCTCTAGATTTCTACAACAGCGCGCGCTGTCTCCACCAGAGAAGAGAGCAAGCCGAGAGCAAGCGAGAAAGAGGGAGAATGAGAGAGAGAGGCGGGTTAAGAAGAGCCGTAGGAGTGACTCCCTAGTCGACATATCCCAGGAGCGTAGGCCGCAGGACCACAGCGCTCGCGTGCACACACGCATACGGAGCGAGGGTTTGGGGCGCGCACGTAGGGGTTGGCCTCGCCGATGCTTTGAAAGGTGGGGATGTGCAGCTCTCTGCGCGCTGGCTGCGCGCCGAGATGGTGGGGTCGCGACGCTGCCTCTCACGAGCAGCCGAGCCATACCTGAGAGAGTGAAAGAGAGCAAGAGAGTGAGAGAGAGAGCGAGATAGAGAGATAGATAGAGATCGAAAGAGCGAGCGCATTTGAGTTGGAGGGAGCGCCAGCCGTGTGGACTCGCCAGACGAGTTTCTGACGACGCACGGCGAACCTCAGCTCCTTCTCTCTATGGCTCCGCTTCGACGGTGCACGATCCTTCGCTTCCAGTGACATTCTGGCCTCTTGGCGGGGACACATCTCGGCAGTTCTGCTCCTGTGACCGCGGCATGTGCTAACAGTGCCTCGAGCATTCACACCGAGATCAGCCCGAACTGTCGTAAATAGTGCGCGATGCCGAGATAAGCGCCCGCGCTATCAGTGATTACGTCAGATCCTCGAAAGAAAAAGGGATTGCAGATTTGCGGAAGCACGAGTCAGCGTTTCTCGTTATCAAGTGGTGAACGGTATCGCGCGGCCGCAACAAGAAAACATATACCGAGAGTTTAGTGCACCTGCCGCAGGAGGCTCGGCGCGGCGCCACACTCACATGTTGCACGCGAGCAGACCATCCATCATGGTTGTGGACGGAGCTCGGCTCTGATTGGCCCGGCGCGCGGTCACGTGGTATGGTAATTGGGCACGAGTGGGCGGGCACCAGCTGGCGGCTCCCCCCGCAGCCCACAGGCGAAGGCACACGGCCGGTCGCCGCTGAAGTGCACGCGAGGATTGAAACGGGAAGAGCCGTGCGCGCGCGTGAATTATCAGAAAAGGGACGTGGAATCAGCCGTGGCCCAGGGCGTAATGCCGGGCCGCGATCGCTCGACATATGAGTCGCGCGTACGTGCGACCGAGGTATAACCTAGACCCGGATCCGAAACGCGGTCACAGCCTCGGCAACGTCTACGAGCAGCCCGGAGCCATGAGCTCGTTCCTCATGAATCCGTCCACGGGCGGTGATACCACCAGCAGCACCAGCAGCCGGTCGCCCATCACATGGTCGATCCCAAGTTTCCTCCCAGCGAGGAATACAGCCAGAGCAATTACATACCGGCGAACGGCGCCGACTTCTTCGGTGGTGGCCACCACCTTAATCATCCCCAGTCCCATCAGCTGCAGTACGGCTACCACCAGCACCACCATCAAGCGGCGTCGACGCCTTACGGTGCAACCTCGGCTGTGCAGCTCAACGGCGGATACGCCAGTTACGGAGGCTATTACGCGCCTCATCACCCGCATCACCAGGTGCACGCGGTGCATCACCCGAGTCTGCATCCGCACCACCACGCGGTAGGCGCCCTGGCGATGCCGCCGGAGGCACAACAGCCGCCGCTCACTTGCCCGCCGTCCATGCAGAATCAACCTCAGCAGCAGCAGCAGCAGCAGCAACCACCTCAGCAGAATGTTTCCTCGTCGACGGTGCTGGGCTCGACGGCTCTCTCGCCGTCGCTCATGCAAAATCACGTGCCGCAGGACAATATGCAGGCGCAACAACAGCACGAGGGCAACGTATGCAGTCCCGCGGGTTCGGGCTCGATGCACCGCGACAATTCACCGGAGCTACAGAACCAGCAGCAAACGTCGCAGTCACAGCATCAGCAGCAGAGTATGCAGAGTAGCCAACAGGGACAACAGCAACACCACCAGGACGACGCGTCGGATCAAGACGATCTGGAGGATGACCAGATGATGGACGGCTCGCCGGGAATGGCAGAGGACGACGAGGAAGACGAGGAGAACGGGGATCGAGTTATCTATCCTTGGATGAAAAAGATACACGTTGCTGGAGTTGGTGAGTAGGCCACGCTTTTTTAAATCCGTTTTTGCTTTGTCGCGTTAGAAATGCAAACAATTCAAGACGTCGGAGATTGCTAGTTTGTTTATATCATCATTTGCGTCTGCAAATTATAAATCTGTTTTGGCATAGAGGTATTAAAAAATAAATAAAAATCGAGGATAGTTTTGGATAAAATTTTGAGTTTTTTCCAAGTTGCACGTCCATTTACTTGGGTGACTATAGCAGCGTAATTACTAACTAACTAAAAATGCGTTAACACCTTGTACGTTATAAATAAGATTGTATCTTGAAGGATTCAAAGAGAATTATTAAAAATAATATAATTGCGCGTACATACTGTAATTCTTTCTAGACAATTTCTAATAAAGTTATTTTTCAATAGTTATCGTATATTTTCATGACAAATGTCTAAAATGTCTAACAGTTTCTTCAATACCACAGGAGTAAATTATTTAAAATGGAAAATATAAAACTAAGTTTTCGATGTACAATTAAATAATAGAATGTCGTTTAATTTTTCATAACTGTAAGCAAAGTTCATAGACTGAAAAATACCGCGCAAAGTATTCCGTTGCTCGAATGTGAACATCTAATAATTAACACTGAAATATAATTAAATAACACATAATAAAAACAGCGTAATATGTCATGTTATGGATAATTAAAAATTTACAACGCGAGTGCAAACTGCAAAGTACGTTAACAATGATTTCAAAGATTTATTAGTAGCTTAATTTGCAAGTAAATAAGCTTACGAACATAGATGTCGATGTCTTGTTACGGATTGGTATGCGCATACGCGGCCGTCGGATAGTCACATACACCACACACAGTCACGTTTTCTTGTACAGACCCCGTGATTTACTACGCGTGTTGTATAACATCGCTATTTGCATATAAAATTGCAGATGAAAATCATCGATCAACAGCGATCGACTCCACTACATAAATCATCATAATAATAATAATTGTGATTTCTTCATATTTCCCTCTTTCACACGAGGTGCGCGAAGGTTAAAACTGCCGAAGATAGAAGAGACGCACTCACGAGGTTACTTTTTGTATTCCACTAAAGAAAATAGATCGATATAATATATTTAACGGCAGGTTACAGAAAGCGGCGTGTTGATTTAAGTGTTGCATTTATCTTGTCGCCAGGACATCACTGTCCGTAATTCGAGAAGAATTATGAGGGCGAATCTGGCGAAGCACCTTGTTGTCACCTGCTAAGCCTTGTACGTTCCTCCTTTTGCTTAGGAAAACCGACTGGGATTAATGTCCCGCCATTTTTCAAGCGTTCGATAAATCCTATATGGTTTCGGCCGCACGCAGAGCTCCTTCTTAGATGTGTCTTTGAGGACTGCAGATTTGTATTCGACGGTTTTTACTCTATACTGGGAGCGTTCATCAGCTTTAACAGTACGCCGAAATAAAAATAGGCGATGTCGGACCTCTTGGGAGGCTGTTGCTCCAAGTTCTGTGTGTGACAGTCGAGTTGAATTAGTCACGCCCACAAGTAGTTATTTATTGCTCACTTCGCCATACGAACCGACAAAGTATTTTTTTAATCGTAGAGTGGCTGGGACATAAAAAGAAAGATTGAGCGAGGGAGAACTTGATGTATTTCCTCTGACACACTGGTACCTAATGCTTTTGTGTTATTAAGATAAATAATTATTAATTAGGATGCTTTATATGTATTTTATTTTCACAACATTCAAACTTGTTAGATTTAATATGTTTTGGTTGTAGAAGATAAAAACAAGCAATCCGCGTGTAAGAAATACGGGATCTATTCTTTTGCCTTTTGCTCAAATGCAAACAATTTTTTTCAATCCTTAGTGGTTTTATTAAATTTAATATATTCAAATATTTATATTCAAAAGATTGAAATTTTTTTAAATTATAATTAATATTTAATAAAATTAAGCTACTTAAAACATGTGCCCATAAATTAAAATTCGATCGAAAAATTTACAAATAATTATTTATAATTATTTATAAAATATTTATAAATTATTTAATCAATATTAAGTGCATTTTATGAGTGAATAAAAAAATTTTTCATCCCATACAATATATCAAACTATGATACATTAGAAATATCGTACAAAAAATGTTTATTTATCTGCAATCTAGGAACTATTTTAGAAGCACCTTATTAGTATAGTACAGTATAGTATAGTAGTTTATTAAACAATATTACATTGTAAGGATAAATTACATTATTTGATAATACATACATACATACATACACACATATATATATTTACACTTTTGTCTCATTGAAAATTTTTTTTATCATTGTTATTACATATTACATACAGAAGATGAATCTCAAAATATTTTTTGTTTTTTTTTTTTTTACATAGTATTATTAGAAATAGTAGCTTATGGAACAAAATTACCTTAACGTGATTCATTATTTTATTGTTCATTTATAATGCTATTATAAATGAACTTATATATAATACTGCTTATATATAATACTGATATATATAATATCAATATATATATACAAGCATAATATAAACAGTACTTATTCACATTTTATCATCTAAATATTTACATTTTTGTATCATTTAATTTGAAAATTATATATCATTGTCATTATACATTTTATAAAGAACTTTAATCTTAAAATATTTTGTTCTTAATAGTAGTAGCAGTAATTAAACAATATTACAATTATCACGAAGCGTTATATTATATCATTATACATATTCTTCTATAAAAGTATTACATATAGTCAATATATAACTATTCGCCTTTTAACATTTATGTCTGTATATTTTTACTTATTTTATTTATAAAATACTCTACTTTGTTCCTTATACCTTATTTGTACATATTAAATCCTAAAATATTTTTGCTCTTTATCTATATAAATGTTTATCATACATGTTTACCTGTTATCCTTATGTTTCTTTTACATACTTATTGATTGAATATTTCACGTTCTAATTTTTTACTATTATATAATACATTACAATAATCTGCTCGCAGAAGCAACTTTTTATTATTATCGCATTATTATTACAAACTGGTTCCAAGAATAAAATTTATATTTCCCCAATAATTCATGTCATTTCCCTGCATAAAAAATTTTCGATTTATCAATTTTCTTCGTCATAATCATTTTCTTATGTTAAAAATAATTTTAGATTTATATTAAAAATTATTTTTATTTTATGCACATAATAAAAAACTAATAAACTTGAATATAAGTCTTTCAATTTTATTCGCAAACTTATTTTGATTTCAAATATTTGAATTATTTTAAGTTAACTTTTTAATAAATTATCTTTATTTATAAAATAATTTTTTTTTTGTTACAATAAGAAATAGAAAATTGAGTAAAAGTCAATATTAAATGATAAAAATAAATAAACTTATCATAACGTAAGTATTGAAAAAATTGATGGCAACATTATTAACTTAGTTTCAATAGTATTGAGCAATAATTTATGTAGTTTTCATATTTCATAAAGAAATATCTGAAAATATATAGAATAATAATAATAATAATTGTGAGAATCTTGGAATGTTAAGCAATACTTATTTCATTCAGCAATGATAATTAAAAACCATATAAATATACAAACAATATTCTTCTTTTCGTTGCATTAAAATAATGCAATAAAACATTGTAAAATCGATGAATGTTTTTAAAATAATGATTTTATAATATTTTATAATATTTCTTTGATGCTTTGAATAAAATGATGCTTAATAATATGATTAAATTTAGTTGATAGCTTTATAATTAAATATCGGTGGGTAAACTATAATTAAAAATTGGAATGAGATAAAGTAAGTTGTGTAAGTATTAGCGTAAACTAATAAAAATGTAACTAATATCTTTCTTTAATTGTTGAAATCTTTTCTGTATTACATAAATTACTAATACAACTTACGTGAAAATAGAAATAACGAAAAATTAATACAAAAAGTACTAAGTAATTTAGTATGAATTTTGTTTAATCGTGAATATTGTGTAAACTGTGATCTTAAAGTACTTTATTGTATTAGGATGTTTTTTTATAGATGTATATAATTGAATAAAAAATTCCTTACACTTATATTTTCTTTTATACGCTACTCTTTCATTATTAATTATTTTCCTACTTAAACCTGTTATATTAAAATAACTCATTTTGATTTAGTTTAAATTATTTGAAAATTAAGACAAAGATATGCAGCAGACTATTTCTTCATTTAATATTTTTTTATGCTAATTGTAGATGTTCTTGTTCGTAAATCTTTCAAATAAATGATTCATTTTTTAACCGAACTTTAAATACCCATGTATTTATATCTTTCTTGAAAAAAGAAAAAAGACTAAGCATTTATTAAAGTAGTTTTAGTTGCATAAGTTACACATATTATGTTGTGACGTATGTAAGACTTAAACTTTGAACCAATTAAAAATAATAAATTCGTAATGTCACGTTTATAACATTTTTACAAGCTAATTCAATAACTTTTTACGAAAAAAAGATAAAATATCGTTAATTCATTGCTTGATTTCCATGACTCGGATCGAACTGCATAACACGTAAAAAGCAGTTGAATTATTATTGAAAATTACCGACGTTGTGATTATTTGTTATAGAAATTTAGAGATCAATGAATGTTAAAAAACCAAAAAACTTTGAAATAAACTTGTGCAATGCAGAATCTTTTCCGAGCGCGTAGTTCATCAATATCGAGTCGTTAGGAAAATTGCAACATGCTGTGCATCCCGAGACGTGACTTCCTCCGAAAACCGAGTTTTGCCGACGAAATTAACAATGGCAAAAATACTGCTTATATACATTCTACAAAAGTCGCGTCTACTCTAGGCTACGGTGTTGTTTCGAAAAATATATTCTGCATCGTAACACTCCTCGGAATTGGTCGGTTGGCTTTGTAATTCCGAGACTCCCTTCTCCTTTGACCACGAAAACTGCAGCTCATTCCAACTTGCAACTATTCCCATCGAAGCGACCCGGGACGAGACCTAGATAGGACGTTTGTCCTTAGCCGCTCTGCTATTTCTTGTTTTTCAGGTATACATCCGATATATATACAAAGTTATCGAATTGCCCCATCGATTATACATGGAAATCAGCCGGCGCGGGCTCGATCTTCCGCACTGATAATATTAAATAACGTTTCATATATCGATTATAATTGGACGTTCAAATAATATTATTTTGACATGAATTGTAAATTTATACGAGTAGTCCTTGTTTATATGTATTTAGAACATGGCAGTTATAATAAAACGTTAAAATCTACATTTTTCGATAGCTTTGGCGATGTTCGCATTTTTAATGAAATAAATCTTGTAAAAAGAGCCCATGTATGCTGTTTTTTATTGCGAATCGCAGTAACTTTATCATTTATCGCAATAAAAGATAAATGTTTGATGCGATTGTAATGATTTAATTTTTTAAATTATCATCGTTTTTATACCATCGTTCTAGTTTGTCTGCGCAGAATTTTCTTTTTAAAACTCATGCCCCAGTGGACCATTTGTGCTTCTCATCTTTAACCAATTTTTCTAACCATTGGACGGCTAGAAATGGAACTGATCCAAATGATTTTAGTTAGAAAGTTTCCATTTTCTCTCGTATGTTTATGCATTTTCTCAATATCGACAAATAGTACAAATTCGTGTATGCAGATGTAAAATGGTATTTCTGGATAAATCTGTGTTTGTATTTATGAAATTTTCATAAACCAGTCGTAGTTCAGTTGTAGAGGTCACTTATTTCACTATAAAACCTAAATTATGTCGTTTTTTATGCATTTCTATATGTTGGAAATTCGTGTATTCGTATATGAAAAAATGATAATTTTCTTTAAACATTAATTCTCTTAAACTTTAATGGCAGTTAATTTATTATTTTTGTATTTCTTCTTGAGTTTATCTAGTCCCGTGTAAAGTAACATCGACCAAAAGTAACATCGACAAATCGATTGGCAATATCTTTCGTCGTATATCTAAGGAGTATTATTTGCACTACATTTCTCCAGTTGAGTGATTCTTTATTGTTTAACATTCTTCCATAGGACAATATGTCTTGAAGTCTAGTTTTATATCCGCCAGATATCACGTTCATTTGTTCAGGAATTTATTTGCGTTGATACAACTGCCAATAATCCAACCGAATCATTTTTCAGAGATAGAAATCGGTTGATAATACTAATTAGAGTTTTTTTTATGTAATATAATATAAAATGAAGTACAAGTTGACCTTGATACCAATAATATGTCGATTGGTGCTATCTTATAAAATTCGGTATCTCTCAGTTGGATATTTTTGGATATATTTAATTATCTTTGATCGAATAGGCTTAATTAAGATTAATTAAAAAATTTTAGAGAATATTAAAAGTTTCAATGTTCTATTTATCTTGTCTATGTTAATTCAAGAATCGCCATTATCGAATATGTCATATAGTGCTCAAAGATAATATTCAAATAATATTATTCTTATTTTTATGAATTTTTATGAATCTAAATCAGATTAATTATTAAAAAATATTAAATTTTATATTTTTTGAAATCTTTGCTAAAATAAATTTTATAACACAACACATATGCACGTTGTTTTATTTACTTAAAATTATAGTTACTTTATTACTTACAGTAAGAATGATGAACAGTTAATACGATAATAACGATTTAAAAAAAATTGCTATACGCTAGATTTAATTGATAACCTTTTTTATTATTATTTAACACGTATGATTTAAATAACTTTCTCTTTGAGAATTTATCGCATACTACATTAAGTTGTTGAATCATGATAAAACTGCTTAGAAAGTTAGCTGGCAATAATTATTTAAAAATAATAAGAACTTACGTTTTTCTAAAGCATAAAAATAATATAAGTTAAAAGTATACATTTAAAATATAGGTTAAAGATATTATTTTCTCAAATCCATTTTTTTTATTAAAAATTACCAAACATTTGAGAATTTTTTATATCATTTCTTTATGGTATCAAAATATTTTTTCACCGTCACGTAGGCCACAAATACAATTTAATTTTAATTTTTCGGAAATAATTCAACTGCTCGAGCTCAGACTTTGGCAGCGATTGTGCTTTCACTCACGCCGCTAGATAACGTGTACTAAAGCAGACAGAATTTTCCCTCACGACATTACAGATCACACTCATCGACCTCGAGGCCTTTTAATAAAAATAAGCATGTATTTATATCAGTCGGGTAATATCACGTTAAGAATAGTTTCATTTTATATCCTCGAATTTTTTTTAATTCGATCACAATGTTTTTTTATATTATTAATTAATGATAATTAAGCAAAAAATTAAGTTTTCGATATAGGTTTTTACGAATATTCAAAAATAGTGTGCTATTTTCTTACAATTTAAAAAATGCACATTTAAAAATTATCTTTCACTTTAGGTAGAAAATTGATTCAATATAATTAGTTGACTTGTAAAACTTTATAATATCAAAATAAAATATTCATTTACTTTTTCATAGCTTTAAAGTGTATAAACCTTTTCACAAATCAATTCTTAATTTCATTCATTTTTAAAAATTATTCATTGGGTTTGTAAACATTCAATTATGTGTGATTATTAAACTCAGTGATCTTATTCAGTACTGAGCTGTTGGGAAATTCGTCCAAAACAGATTTTTTATACTTTGTAAGCTATTCTGCTTAAAATCACTATATTACGTGATGTTTTAATCACGGAAGCAGCAATCGATGTTGTTCATTTAGAATAGAAACTATAATCATCCCCCTACGATGGATAATGTATTATATATTAAACTACTTAAGGAGAAAGGTTTTTTTGACATACAAATCTTAGCACGTGGAAATTCATATTTAATAATCAACTTCTATCGAAAGGCTTATAAACTTAGTGTGGTAACTAACATGTTCTTGATCTGATATTGAGATGTTCGTCTTGAATTGTAGGTGAAACATGTGCTGTAGTCGGCTTACCTAGCGTTTCTTGCATTTAAGTATTAAAATGAGTGATGAGCGTAAGTGGAAGTACTATTTTTGAAGTTATATTCCAGCTATTGCATACTATTATGTGTATATATATATCTGCTTGATTAAAATTCAAACGTGATAACAATTCATTTCATAAAATTGTTATCTTACACTTTTTAATTAACAGATAATGTTAAGTTTTATCATTTGTGCATCGTTTTCAATTTTTCGTACGTATTTCTACATATATAAGGTAGCTTTATTTAAAGAAAACATCGTTCACCAAGTATTTCCTGTCCTTCACAATTCAAAATGAAATCCCTCGATCAAAATTTCAAATCTAAAAAATGTTTCAAAAGATGCGTTTCCAATTCGTGTTAATGGTGACATTTTCTCTATATATCTTCGTATCTTGAAGAGCTGTTGGAAGATCATGTACGATTTGATGACGAATTTATCGTCGTCTTACATTCAGAAATATTCCAATATGCGGGAACGTGAATGGTAAACGAATGTCCTGAGAAATTTATATCCTTAATTAGCAATAATGCTTAAGATTAATGCTTGCATTTGTTGAAGTAAGTTTCAGGCGAAAGCTTGGGGAAATTTCTGAATCAGAGCTTCAATCGACATTAGAAAATTAACAGTCAGAAACATTCGCGTCCTATGGTCACAAGACAAGCGAACTTTAACCGCAGCCCGTCAATGCTTATGCGACATGGCTTCCTGCGATGTCGAAGAAAATATTTCCCTCGTGGAACAATGAGAAAAACAACGCATGCAGAAGGCAAACCCGCATGTATGCGCCCGTAGCCGGCAGTGGTATTGGGAGATTCGGATCTCTGTTCCCGGTGCGGTCGTGTTTTTCCACGGCACCAGAAAACGAGCGAGAGCCGAGGAGAAATAGCGAGGCCTGGTGGTCCCGACACGTAAGATCCACGCCGTTGCCTACGTAAAATACAAGAGAGCTCTCCGGTGCGTAGGATTCGAATCACTGCGGGCACATTCCATTCCAGAGCTGCTGACCCTTCCTCTGCCTCCGCGCGTCCGCGCGTCCGTGCGTACGTAGCGTCCGGCTTCGAACGGCCATCGGACAGAACGTCACGCCACGAAGGGAAAGATTGCGGCGACTCCCATCTGTCCATCTCACTCGCGCTCCTCGCTCGGAGGGGACCGTACATGTACATACGCCCGCAAACACACGCGCGCAGTCGAGCCAAGAAGAACCGCGAACCAACCGCATCCCGTAATCAAAGCTCTCGGTCTAACTGCTGCCGGTTGGCCTCGAGCTTTACCCACGTCGTGGATGGATGACGATCGAACGCCCGGCGATGATGAGCGCGGACGCCGTCGGCGATTCAGTTGATTTCTTTTACTTATAAATAGCATCGGATACCATTGCTCGTAGATTGGCTTTTGCTTTCTCTCCGCTTTTTTTTCTTTCTCGGATCATCGGGATAACAGACAGACGGCTCCTCTCGCGAAAGACCATTTGCGGATGCATGTGCGTCGACAATTGTAAAAATTATGTATGGGAAAGTATGCTTCGGGGTCAATAAAACGTGCTCGCTTAACGAATCATTCATCGTTGTATGTGCGAAAGTTTATGCCGTTGAGGCATTCACTTTTATGTGCGCGTGCGTGAGCAATAATAATTGATTATCGATATTATTGATCGATCATACGATCAATGGCAGCAATAAATTTTCATCTTTACAAACTATAGTTTTTCAATGCACTCACTGTTGCAATTTGTAGAAATGCAGGTGTTATTAATTTTAAGAAGATGAGCCTTGTTCTTTCAGTCTAACTCGAGGCATCTAATCAAACAATAATGAATAAATTGCGACTCTTGAAAATTGCCGATGCTATAAAAACCAACTGTCTGAAGTATGCGGTCGAATAATTATTGCTTCCTGAATATTCGCGAATCTTAAACCGATGTGAAATTAATATTCGCTAGCGACGCAATAGCATATTCTTCAAAATAAATAAAAATAATAAAATTTACCTTCTCAGCGTTTTCGTCGAGGTTGTGATGCACTGTGTCGTATAAATATTGACGAATTTCGACTAAAATTCGCTTGCCTTGCAACCATTGGACACGCGAATGATTCTGACTCCAGAAACAGTACCATTTGTTAATTTTCTAATGTCGATTTAAAAATTTCCCCAAGTTTCGCCTGAAACTTACTTCAACAAATGCAAGCATTAGTTTCATGCACATCACACTGCTAAAAATAGTTGACGATCATTGCTAATTAAGGATATAAATTTCTCAGGATATTCGCTGGCAGTCGCGTTCCGGCGTTTTGAAATATCCGAGAATCCAAAACGACTACGAATTGGCAAAGTGATCCATTATGATTGCGAAAGATTTATCAGGAACACCGAAAGATCCTTCTGGAGGGAAAAGGCAAGAAAGAAATGCTCGAAACTATTTCTCGCGTGAACGATCATTTCATCTAGGCGCCACGAATTCTCGACAATATCGTTGCTTAGAGCAATAATAATTGGCTCGTAATCTGTGTCGCGTAGGTAGCCCGAGCGAGCTAATTGAATTTCCGAATTCCCATAAATCATATTTGACACATCACGAAGAAACGGAATGAAAGTAGTAGCAACATTTGCTCGTATCGCGCATAATGTATTCGTCCCCGTAACTGATCACCCGACGTTTGCTCGACGTGTCGTTGTCGCCGTCCCCGTCGCTGCCCTCTTCGTCGTTGCATACACTGTTGACCGATTCGGACCACCGGCCTGGATTTCTCTTTTTAGGAAGCTACCAAAACGACCATGACACCACTTTGCCTCGGGACTGTAACATACGCGCCAAGATAGAGCGATGCTGATATTAAGGCCAGTTCGGTAGCTTGTTTTCGCGTCTGCCTTTTCTTTTTACTTTCGTCACATATCCGGAGATGATCCTTTCAGTAGCTCGTTGAGATATGGAGTATCATCAGAGAAAAAGTCGCCATTAACACAAACCCGAAATACATCTTCCGAGACGTTCTTTTAAATTCGAAATGAGGATCGTGCGATTTCGTTTTGAATGGCAACGGACAGGAAATACTTGGCGAATGATGTATTCTTTAAATAAGGCAACATTTTTTGTAACTTTTATATATTAAAATATATGAGGTGTTGAATATTCGTTCGATGTTTTTCGTTTTTTTTTTTTTAATTTAAAATTTAAATTTGCCTTTCAATAAATTTTATGTGAGAAAGTTTTTCTTGTTGCTCGTTGCTTTAATGTGGAAATTGACAATGCAGTTAGTTATGGGCTGTGTCACTTGATTTTAGATCATCAAGGTGTCAAATTATTTTAAATAGTTCTCAATAACTGATCTTCAAATTTTTGTATTTATATAGCATCAAATTTTTTACAAGAAACTTAAAACTTTAACATTTAAAAGAAAAAAAATCAAAATTAAGAAATTTTCGTTTAAAAGAGATTGTTCATCATTTTTAATCTATCGATTTTTAAAGTAATAATTACTTTAAAATAGAGGGAAAAATGATAAAACTTTGGTTAAACAAAATTTTGCTTTATTTTTAGGAAATAAATAATACCATAAATAATCAATAAACACCAGCATCTTACGTTCCTCTTGAAAATTTTCTAATATATTTATGTAGAAATACTTTACAGTATTTAAGATAGAAAAAACCAGATTTACTATAACTTGCAAATACAATATTCTATTTTCTATAGATATAAATAAATTTTGTATCGAGATACGTTTTGTAAAACACATCAAACCTTTCGTTCTTACAGATACAATAGAACTGTCGAACTATAGTTACTTCATCTTAACTTCATATAAAACTGATACGTATTAAAGCTAATATAATGATCTAGTACAAATTCTAAGAGATAATGTCACTGATCAATTTGTTATCATTTTTTAATATTGTGATCAGAGTACAGCGTGAGAGTATCGACTCGCTAGAGTAAATTCTTTTATTTAACTTGAGTGATATTTAGGAATTAGAAATAGGAAAAACTACAGGCATTTGAGCACCACTGAAGTCATAAATCTAGAAGTAGAAACTTCAATAAATTTACAAATTAAAGATATTGCTAATATATAATATTAAAGAGATGGTACAGGTAATATTTTCAGGTACTAGTAGTTTGTTCCAAGCAAAACTATTATTAAGAATAGTTTGTCGAACAGAATATTCTGTCGATAAATAAATAAATATATATATATATATATTTACTATTAACCCTGGATCAATCACTCCCCTCCATATAATGATTCTTTTTAGAATCTTTTACAGGATTACCACAGATTATCATTAGTGCAAGTAAAAAAATAGTTGCTAAAGTTAAAAATTCAAATTTCGGTCATCCGTATATTTCTGAATATTCTGTACACATTCACGACAATAGACAAATTACAATTATCTATAGGTAGAAAATTGATCTTAGTAATGGATCTCGACAAAATAATCGTTGATGCTTCTGACGTTAAAATTCCAGTGTTAAACTCGTCGGGCTTCAAGAATGCGAGTTAGTAATCTTTATCTAAAAGTTGTTTTTAAACCTGTACCAAACAAAGATGGCTAAACTTTGATTACAGCTTCTTCAAACTAGTGCATTTATTTCGCGAAAATGCAGTAGGTATGAAAACTGTGCATCTCGAATATGAGTCTTGATATAACGAGAGACCTATAAAATATAAGATAACCATTCTTCTGAATGGCTTTCAACCAGGAGTCCAATCACAAGCGATGACTTCATTTAGATCGTTATTGGAACACGTGAAGGTACTCAGAGGATCAAGGAGACCAAAACTTTTCAATATATTGGAGGTCGATGAGTCAGGTGGCGGTAGAATACGTTGACTAATTGAAATTTGAGATCGAGTAAGCATAGACGAGTTTAAAGATCACTAGAAAAAATGTTGTAGAATTCAAATGGGAATCAATTCGAATGAGTAACGTAATCAATTTTTTTTAATTAAAAGTGCATTATCACTTCCTTTTTAAAGATCAGATTAAATTTTTTTATAAAAATTTTACTTTTGGAATGCAAACACACAACATCTGACACGAATCTCACGGAATTTTATAATCTTGTCTGTTTCAGCAAACGGCTCATATCAGCCAGGTATGGAGCCAAAACGCCAACGCACCGCTTACACGAGGCACCAGATCCTCGAGCTCGAGAAGGAGTTCCACTACAACCGCTACCTGTCGCGCCGGCGGCGCATCGAGATCGCGCACACGCTCGTCCTGACCGAGCGCCAGATCAAGATCTGGTTCCAGAACAGGCGCATGAAGTGGAAGAAGGACAACAAATTGCCGAATACGAAAAACGTAAGGCGGAAAAATGCTAACGGCCAGTCCCAGCCGCCGAAGAGCGGAAAATCCTCGGTGAGGTCGTCAGCCAAGAATCCGAACAACAACAGCAGCCAACGCAAAAACAACAACAATTCGCCACAAAGCTGCCTCGAGAGTAGCCTTGACGGGAGCGTGAACGGGGGTATGGCAGGCCTCGGGGACGTCCACGACGTGAAACCTCCACCGGGTGACGCGTTCGCCGGTCTCGCGGGTCACGCAACAAGCGCCGGTCACCCCGGCTTTCAAGGGCACGGTGGTGGCGGCGGCGGCGGCCAGCATCCGCTGGCTCACCTGCAGGCACAGCTGAGCCACTGTCAGATCGGTGCCCTCATAGATCCTGGAGCCGGAGGTGCAGCCGCGGCTATGGTGCACATGGGCTCCGGGAGCATCAGCCCGTTGGCGCCCGCGAGCACGAGTCCACCCGGAGTCCCCGCAACTATCCCCTCTGCAGCCATAAAGTCCGACTACGGGCTGATGGCGCTGTAACACACGTCGGCGGAGCACTTGCAGCCCAGTGCGTACGAGGGTTGGTACGCCGAAGATGGGCGTCGCGCGGACGGGCGCGAGGTGGAAGGCCGATGAGAAGGACGAGCTAGTGTTTCTTTTGTGTTTCTTGGTGCGCTCGGACTGATATCGGAGATGGACAGTTCTCATAGCTACTGCGAAATGGAGATTTTGTCTTGTTCTTTGGTACGAGCGTTACGTGTCGCGGAATAAATGCATTAGTTATGTCGTAACGGCTTATCAGTGAAATGTTTCTTCGAAACTTAAACAAGTCTCTCGTTAAACATCACCTGCGTTGAAACGATTAATCAAAAAATATCTTGCAGCTTGGTCTTAATTCATTAAGAAACTATTTTTTCCAAAGTAACCAATAAATCATAAACCATGTTCTATCCATTCCAATTCTTTGAATGCAAACGATATTTTAGCTCGAAATTAAAGTAATGGATTTTGATTCTGGACTAGATGAAAGATAGAAGCGAAAGATCTAAATATTACTTTATTCTGTTATTATTATTATAACCAGTAAGATTACAAAATATTTAGGTAAGGCAAAAGTGCTAAGCTTTGATTATTGTACTCATCTATTAACCCTTCGTAATTCCCAAAGTTTAATAGATCCCTTAATTGTAGAGTTCATATACGAAGATACATGTCATTGACGAGTTATTGTTATAATTTTATAAAGTTTATAGTTATTTGAATTTCCATACTTAAGCTGATTACTGTATGCCTTCGAAACATGCAGTTCTTATTGTACAAATCAAACGATTTATGCACAGAGTCGCTGTGACGATATACCAAAACAATATTAATTATACTGTACGAAAGTAGCTTTTAAGCGAACAAAAATATGAATTAATAAAGGCACATAATTCTAAAATTCTCGTAAAATAGTCGAGCAAGGATGAAAGTAACTTTCACGTTGTACGAAAAATTTTGCAATCCCGATAAATCTTCGACACAGACTTTGCGAGCGTTACTTTCATCTCATTGCTCGACAATAACTTTAGGCGATAAAAAGTGGTGTACGAGTAAACAAGTCGTCGTATAAGTGTGACACTGTGTACTCTTTTCTGTGTATATAATACCTTGTATAGTACCGACGATGATCTATAATTATTGACGCGATAATGCTTATGTTTATATCGATGAAACCGATAAATACATCAGAAAATAAATAAAGAAAAAAAATCGTTGTTTAATTTCATTCTTGCACAGTGATGTATGATTAAGTGTTTTCCTTTATTTTAAATAATGAATTTTTCACGTTTACTTTGGTCGTTGCACGACAAAGCTACACGCGATTCGCTTCCTCACTGAATCGTGCGGCTCGACTCAAGATCAATATTCTTGCGTACAAAGGGGGATCGCTTATCGAGGTTCGCGTGGAAAGAAAAAAAGCCAACGAGAGCATAAAGGGAAAAGAAGATGACGGGGCAACAAAAAGGCGCTCGTGCACTGCCTTTTAGTTACTTTTTTTATTTATTATTTAGTTCAAAGTTTCTACAATTTCCTTCACTATTCGAAAATTTGCAGCAACTTTCGCTGTTTGTTTTTCTTGCATCCCCTAGGAAATGATCGGCAACTCCGGATTTTACAAATTTGTTTTAGGTACAATCTCAACAATCAGCTCTGATATTCAAAATAATAATATTTATAGTCAAAGTCTATTGTATATATTTTTCGTTAAAAAGAAATTTCACGTTTCATTAAAGGCACGAAGAATTTAAGGCATTCGGCTGTAAGAAAAATTGTTGTAAATTTCAATGTAATTTATAATAACTCACAATAGGATTGACTGCCGATTCAGCAAGAGCAATCTAAATTAATCTCAAAACACAAAAATAATATATTGCATTCAATTATTTGACCCAGATTGGTTGATACTGAAGAAAAGTTCCAGCGTTTAATTGGAGAAAACTATTAAATAATAGAGTAGAAGTACTTAAGAATGGTCTAACATTTATCAGAATTTTGACAAGCGTATGTGAGTAAAATGGCTAATGCGGAGATAAACCGAGCTACAGCTCTTAATGGAGTTTAAACGTCTGTTTTCATAAGTATTCGAGTAAGAGTATGGCCAACCTCACAATCGCGTGAACTGCGCAGAAGCATTGAATTGGGCCGATGTTCCGAATGATCAGACAGAAAAATAAAAATCGGAGCTCGAGTCAGCGGTTAGACTCGCCAAGATTAATAATCGAAATTACACGCAGTGCCGGCCACGGATCGAACGGGACGGAAGTGCGAAAGAGTCCAGCTAGCGAATAATAAAAAGCAAAATTGGCTGCTGTTATCGAGAGAAGCCAATGAAGGGAGGCATCTGCCCCGCAGACGTGACGCGCAACCCGCGTTCGAGCCCCGGCATTAGCATGAATTCAGCTCGCAGCTGCAGCCGCGTGCACGCTATTGTATACAGCGACGGCGGTGGCGGCGGCGGCGGCGGCGGCGGCAGTGGCGATCACCCGTGACGACGCTTGCGCTCTTGGCGAGGTGTGTTCGATCCCCCCACGGATGCGGCCTTCTCATTTTCTCCCGAGCCCGCAGGAGGGGTAGCTCCCGAGAGGCGAATGGGAGTCGCCCGTGGAGCTGGCTTTGCCACCGCCCATGAAACTAGAAAAGACGAGAGAGAGAGAGAGAGAGAGAACGAGTGAAAGGTTGCGATCGGTCAGAAACCGAATCCCAGGTTAAGCGCGGCCGGCGCGCTGACGGTCATCCTTGGAGCTTCGTCGGAAAATGGAGAATATCGAAAGCACCGATCCGGGGGGCCGCGTGCCAGAAGCCGGCAATACACGAGAGTTTTTCAATTTTTCAACAGACTAAGCTCCTCGCGGATTCGTTGCGATGTACTTTTTCGTGGATTTTCGGTGGCTCGGGGTTGGTATTAAAAGCGCGATCTATACGAAATTGAGATTGATACTCTGGTGAACAATACAATAGATTTCAATTTGTGCAGTTTCAAGCACAAAAAATGTACGTAGATACCAACTGTAATGTACTGAAAATCTCTCCAGTTTCGTTGCGATGGTACTTGGATACTTTTTTTAGCGTGACCTTATTTTATTTTTTGACTATGAATAACGCAGTATTAGTAAATTGCAGATATTATATTTATTCGATAAAATAAATTCGCACGTGTATCTAAAGCTTAACGTATTCATGGTTTTTGAATATTTAAAATGATTATTTTTAAGTTTGTAAAATTATTCTACACAATTTGTTAAATGAAACTACAGATTTCTAAAAATAATTGAATACTTATGTATGAAAGTGAAATTTTGAGTGAAATAAAATATAAATACTTAATATGTGGGATAATACTTGTATATTTTCAAAAACAATAATAAAATAGATAATTTTTTAGAAATTTTAATTTTTCTTAAGTAAATATAGAAATAATTCTTGAATTAATACAAACAAGTGCTTTCTGGTTCCATTGACTCGCTAATTATGCGGCTTCATCACTTCGAAATATAGTAAATTTACAGCTCACTTTACAAGAATTTTTTCTACGAAGAAAGTAAAATAAGTAATTGAAATTTATTTTTAGATTTTACAAGATAAAAAACTAAATGAATTATAAAAGTATAACTTGTTTTCTTTAAATTTATTAACAAAATGATATTAAAAAATAAAATATGCGTATAATTATTTATATACGAATGATACATTTTTAAAAATTCACGAATTAAAAAGTATGTTTCCTTTTATGAAATAACTATATTTAAAAAATATTAATAACAATGAATATACGTTAAAAACAAGATTTGAATATAAATATTAACAACGAAGAACCACAATTCTCCAAAAAACGAAATAAAGCACTAACTTCGGAATTTATTTTTAATTTTACCTATATTTATAGATTCGCTTGTAAAAAATATCAGTAAAAATATAGGTGACATTAAAGTCTACTTTAAATACATTAACATTTAAAATAAGATAGAAAAATACGCAACGGAGAAATGGTTTAACTTCATCTTAATAAGCTCAGCAAACTTTACCGGAATGTCTAATCTGTTTTAAAAATGAAGTGTGCTTCGGACTAAATTTCCGATGCAGCGAAACGGAATTAGAAAGTCATCTTGCTTTTTCGGAAAATAAAATCAGCTTGGCTCTCGTACAAGCTGCTGCCCGTGGATTCGGATCGACGCGACAAAAAACGTCGTCCCCGCCCGTTTCGCTCGGTATTGCGTCCTGGAATACAGTAAATAATTCTCAAAACTTATCCAGCGGCGCAATAACATTTCTCCAGTTGGCAATCAGATCTCGGTTTTGACTCCCTCATCCTTCATCGGGCGCTGCGATTTCACGAACGTCGTAAGCGCATTTGCGCAATGTACTTTCGACTTCGCTTCTGCGAAACGGTGCAACCTTGTGCTCGCGACAGCAACGCTACTCGTTACGCCCGACAACTTCTTCCGAAGACAAATGAAGCGCGGCCCGCGCCGTGCAATCGCCAGGATCTGCTCTGGGAGTCCCGGTAGCGGTTCTACCGCGCCGAACACGAGAATCCCAGCCAAATGGGTGGTCGAGAATCCGCGCCGATGTCGCCATCGTCCTCGTTACATTGGGCTGCGCGCGCACTCGGATAACAACGTCGAACCGATCGAGAGAGAAAAATATATCGGCCTCTTACTTCGCGGGCGCACGTATCATTTATGGCGTCCGATAGTATCGCTGCCACTGGGTTTGAAAGTGTTAGATTGGTCGAGGAAGCAATCGATTATTGAATAAAACTAATTACATCAGGGATGGATTAAGCGGTGTCCTGCTTTTTTCGCTTGTATTCGACTATTCGTCGAAGTCTGTTTTGGGTTGAAAGAGGAGACGAACCTATTTGCGCTTGTGTTCGGCGAATTCGCAAGGTTCCACTCTGCGCTACGAAAACATTTATAACTACTGTTGGCACTGCATCTACGGATGCGATAATAGTGCAACGTTGAAAAACAAAATTAAGAGGGACCAGTATTTATAGCACATCTTTGAAATCCAGTATCGATCTCATCCATCAGAAGCGTCGGCGATCTTATTTTCAACTTTTGTTTTATCTAATGCTACGATATCGATAATAGATATACAAAATGAATATTATTTGCTACAATTTTACCATAGAACGTTTTCCAACCAATTCATTACTATTTAATTCGTTATTACAATTTCAACGCCCTCATTAATAGACTAATTTTACAGCGTTCGTTACATTTTATTGTTAAATCAGCTCGTAATACCGTCGAAAATGAATGACGCATTGCACAGTTATCATTATTGCGAAAAAGAAACTCGATTAACATCCCTCTCGCGCCATCAGAGCTTTTAATGCAATTACAATGAGCGTCGGAAGAGGATGTTATCTCGCCACAAAACCGATGGAAACGCAATAATCGTGGCTCGAAAAGTCATCTATTCAAATCGACGCCGAGCTTTTAACTCTCGGGAGGCACGTGAAAACTGCCGGATCAAAAATTGAAATCGCATCTGCATTCAGAGAGAATACACTAACTTGTGTTCCGGTGCGAATGAGTCGTCCCCATTAGATGTAATTGGGTGGGGGGATTAACGAGTCACGGCTCCATTTATCAGAGTTCATAATTACGAAACATCCCCATCCCCCACCGCTCGCGAAGCTGCTCTCCCTCATTTTCTCTTTCTCTCTTGCACTATTTCCCGTCTTTACCTTTGGCTTTTCACACGATGCCAAAGCAGCGACTGCTGACTGACGTTCCCTCAGGGACAAGTTTTGTGCGTATTTACGCACGAATAAACTCCGAGAACTCCCGCGACTAAAGATAACGGGACGTTTCCTGTCATCAGCCGAGAGGAAATTGGACCTGCACTCGTGCTACATCGAGATCGGCACCTAAGACTCCATCAGACCTCAAACAAATGGTTGATTCGCGTTGTAAGGTGACAACTCCGGCAATCACACAGAAATAGTGAAACCTACCCGAATCATTAAAATTTCTCACGTGGCCTGGACAGTTAATGATACCAACCCGTTGTCTCGAGTGTATGGCGTTGGCGGTCTGAAGATGTCGCGAATATCATTAAGTGCGGTCGACTCTTTTGGTACTTGTTGAGGCTCGAGCACCAACTACGCACTGTATTTTTGGCTCCAATCTTGATCAATGATACAGGATCTTGAAGTTTTCGGAGGGAATATTCTTGCGAGCCGTAACTCTTGTTTTCTCCCTTGCACAACCGCTTAGAATGTTGTAGAGTTTTTAGCTGCTAATTGGACACAATTAATAGTGGTTAATTTCTGTTTAGATCGGATTACGTTTTATACAGGAGTAAATTAATTGAAATAAGTAAGTGTATTGTTTTTGCGAAAATCCTCATTATGCGAATTGATTAGAGGAAGTACTAACTGAAATACAGTTAGCGTAGTAGCTTAACTGAATCCAATTATGCGATGACTAGGCACTCCAGGTTGAGAAAAAGTAGCCTTGATCTTGTATAAAAAAATTAAACTATTTGAGTATCGCTTTTTAATTTAATTATTTCTAAATTATTTGGACACAATGGCAAATCCTATGTGTAAAATGACCGATAAGTTTTATTCACGATGAGTAGCTATGCTTCTTATACTTTTAGCAACGTGTAGGATAATTAATAAAAAGAATTTATTTTTCAACACTTTATAATTTCACATTTTCATTCATAAAATAAATTATATTAATAATTCGTTTGAAAATGCGTTAATTACAAGCGCTTAAAAGGTGGTTAATATAAAAATCAGTTTCAATTAAAAACAAACTACAGATCTTTTTGTTGAAAAGGGAAAATTCGTGCAAATTTTCCTTGATTAACATCTTTTTCAGACGAACAGCAAAACAATAATATTTTTCTTAATTAACCCACTACGTGAAATATTGAAGGCATATATAGATAACGAGCAGTACAATATCTATATTTTACATTATATTATGCAAAAATTAAATGTATCGTTGAAATTTCTAATATAATTTTACACAAGAATGAAATCATACTTTAACTTGAAAACATTTTTTTCATCGTGAAAACCGAAGAACGTATTTTTACAAAAAAGATTGTACATCGCGATGCTTTATGCAATGCTTAGAAAACAATGCTATATTTGAATCGAAGCTCATCTTTAATCCATTTGTAGACTTAGTGTAATAAAAATTGTATCTTATGTACAGTAAGACTAGCATAGAAGCTTATATGGTATTCCATCCCTTTAATTCCATTGGGATTGCCTGCCAATCTTGCCTTCTTATAATTCATTAAAATTCTTTTTTGCCCCCTGGAAACGTGATGGATTCTGCTTTCAATTTGGCCGAGACCCTGCTGCGACCGTCTCGACGCTGTACCGTCTCGCCCCTTCCCTCACCCTGAATAACAATGAGACGATTGCCGATACGCAATTTCTATTGCGATCAATTATATGTATTTTACTTATGTCTTTTCTGAAATCATCTTTGCAAATTTTATTTGTCCCTATAAATGGAAAAACTATTTTCAACTCGATATTAAAACAAATTGCTGATATCAGATTGCGATAAAAGAAAAATAAACCACAGTTATATCCTATGCTTAATTATAACACATATATAACTTTACATTGATGTAAGATTTAAATATTTGTAATTGGATTTTTTAAAGCGAATAACTACATAGAACGTAATATATATTATTTTTTACCAAAGTTGTAATTTTTATTTATTTATTTATTTTAATAAAAAATATTAATTTTGTTTGCAGAGTGAACTGAGATTCAAAATATTTTTTTTTATAATTTATAGCTCAATTTTCTTGAAAAATCACAAATAATTGACCAATTGAGTAATTCTAAATGTCATATCAAATTTTTAGTATATTTAGCAGAAATAATAATAAAATCGTATTGAAGATTGGTGTTTTCGAAAGCATTAAAAAGTTTTTGGATAGTATATCATTTTTAATAATTGACAAGAATAATGAATTATATACGTACAATAATATCGAATATCAGAAGTATAGATTGAACACTAAACCTCACGACTGTGTTTATTATCAACAACATTGAATCAAATCCATTTATAAATTCCTTCTGTTCATGACGAATTTAGGGATAAGCCAAATCGAATATTAAATAATGCAATATTGAACTTTCACACCGAGGAAGCATTAACTTTAACAAAAATATAAGTGGAATATGTATGAATTAAATTCAAATGAAGATTTCTCAGCTTAAAATAAACATTTTCTTTGTTTTTGAAAAATCTAGTCAACTATAAATAAAAACTAAATTGCCATCAGCCACGGAGAAAGATTCATGATCCCACAAAGAACAATAAGTTCGTGGAAGTTGATAGCCAGATCTTCTCCTTTCAACTCGCGATGCTCCTCCGCAAACCGTAAAACTCATTTGTCACCAATAAAGAAACTTCTCGTCCAGCCTTACAAGCCCGTATCGAGAGAAAAGTATCGGCTGACCGAGCATCACAAGAGAGTACGGACTGCAAGGGTCTATACACCCGTGGTGCTGGAAAAAAGGGCAAAAGCGCACTGCGCGGCACAAGCCGATTGCGGACAGCAAGGTACGGGAAAATAGAGGCAGTGCAAGAGAGCTCTAAAAAAGAAAAAGAATGGTGAAAGAAGAAGAAGAAAAGAGTGAGAGAGAGAGAGAGAGAGAGAAGAGTTGATGAGAAGAGGGGCAACGGGAGGAGGCTTTCCGAAACAGCTCGCCGCTATCTCGACTGATCCGATCAAGATTAATGACCGCGCGAGCGAGCGGCACGCCAGGCGAACCTTCGCGCCGCCTAGCCATTCTCTCTCTCTCTCTCTCTCTCTCTCTCTCTCTCTCTCTTTCATATCTCTTTATTTCCTTCATACGTGAGTGCAAGAGAAAGAGAGAGAGAGAGAGAGAGAGAGACAGGGAGTAAGAGCTCGAGCGAAGAAAAGGGAAGCAGTCAGGTACTGTCACTGTACTTCGCCTAATAATGCAGCCCTGAGTCGCGTTTATGAGCTCTCGTACTCGGGCTCCTGCTTTTCACTCTCTCTCTGGATTTCAACTCTTAACAGGAGTTGCGTTTATGGATTTGCACTATTGTATGCGTGTGCGCTAGCTTATCGCGAGGGGAGCGTATCGTACTGGGTAACGATCCTGACCTTGCCGGAGAGATTCCTTTTTAATTCCTTGCATTAAGATGGTGGTTTCGTGATTTCAAGAAACGCAGTTTTCGCTAACTTAACGCAAATCAACAGAAATAATATTTTATTTCCAAAGTGGAAGGCTGCCCTCTTAACTGCGTTCCTTTTATAATCAATTTTTCGTTTCGAATTACTTTAAAATCGCTTTGTTTTGAAAACTGTCATTTCAGGAACTTTAATTATTCGCGCTTAAAATCAAACACATCTTAACGTTTCTCGAATAAAAGACTTCTGCTGTAGATACTCCAACTTATAGGAACAAAATTAAAAACTTCACTACTGATCTTAAGTTGTTAGCATCAAAACATACAAGATATATGAAAGCAAACATTTAGGCTGTTAATAATATATGGATTTTATTTTTATTCAGTAGCTGAATTTTTATTATTATATTATATTTAATTTTTAGCAATCGCAATAAATGTTAAAATTTGCTGTTGGCAGCCTTACTTTTTTATTTAGTAGGTAAACCTCAAAGAAATTATATTTAAAAACCGATAAAAAGGTTTTCACAATGTTAGTTGTGTTGTAACAGATCTTGGCGACTCAGCTACTCTGCAGCTCGCAAAGTGCTTTTTTCGCTAAATTAGTAATTCTATGTAACGTTTGTTCGTTGAATACCATCAACTGTAATCTAAATCTAACTGGAAAGAAAGACGGTCGTATACTTGCAAAGTGGCCGTCACTGTCTACGAGCACTGCATGCACTGTGCATTTAACATATATGCTACTGGATGCATAGCATCAAGCAGTCATTGATGTAATTACCGCATGATGGAACTGCTACGACAATACCACTATACATCAATATAGACGATTAAATGACTGCTATTTAATCGCAATAAACTACTGTAATATTTTCAATAGGTCTAAAGCTCAGATATACTTTTAATAGTTTTGCACCTGAAATTTTAATTTAAATCTATTAATTATAACCATCGACAAATTATAATAAAGCATTTAATTTGAATTATCAAATGTCTTAAGCATTTATTTAATGTATTCTACCTTCAAGTAAATAAATTCTTTGCACTCGTACACTCTCATCTTAATTAGAATATTCTTTAAGTGCAGCGAGTATTTGAATACAGAATTTAGAGATAGAAATTGGGATACTTAATAAACTATATGAAGCTGGGTCTGCGCTTCTCCAAGAACGAACGATCCCTCTCGTCCCTGTCGGAATTGGGCATCAACACCCTTCTCGTGATTAATCCCATAATCCGGCGTTGACCACTCCACTTGCGCTAGTACGTGAGAACCTCACTTATGAGGTTCTTCATTTTATGTGTTTCAGAGTCTGCTCTTAACACGCTCAAGAGGATTGATCCTTCGTAATAATCTAGCAATCGTTTACTATTATCCATCAAAATTGCTCTGAAAATCAGGATTTTAAATAATTTGTTATTTTTATAACACTGTAATTAAGTGGTTTAAGAATAAAAAAATTCAAATTCACTCTGAAAGGCATTGCAAAATTATTAAATGTATTAAAAAATAATTAATTATCGCGTTACAAGTATAGAATTTTTTTCACCTTCAGAAAAAGAAGATCAATGATGATTTTTTTGAAATATCAATTATAGTTTAAATAAAACGGCAAAGACTATTAACTGAAGTATCCAACTGAAACAACGTGATAACTGTTTGAAGGGTAAGAAATCGCCATTTCAAGGTTTCTCTTTTTATTCTTGAACTTTATAGCTATCTTATAAAACTTTTTGCCCGAATATTTGCTAGAGTTTATAAAGATCTTACATGCATGAGTTTTAATTATTCACGGCTATAATAATATTACAGAATCGCACCGTCGAATAAATTTTTTCTGGTTCTAATTTTTATTTAGCATTGTAAATATTAAGAGTCGCACGTTGAACTCCAATTTAAAAGTCAATATAAATTTGTAAGTGTAGCTTTTATTTCAAATTTTATAAATGTTCACATTATTATATACAGTTTTATTATATTATACATTGTATTATACTTTTAATCTACATATTATTTTTACACTCGCAACTATTTGTAAAGTCTATTAGCTTTTATTTTTATAGCTTGATTTATGTATTTTTATTTATATATACAAGATACGCACAATATTTAATAGTAACCTAATAGATTTTTCAAGCGAATCTGTTTGTAATTTGTTAAAGAATAATTTACACTATTTCGTAATGAATTATTTGCAAACTTAAAACGAGTAAATTATTTAAAGATATTGTAATATTTTTATTTACGAATTTCTCTTTCTCTTTATAATTTATCATTTACCAAATATGTTTTAATACAAAAATCAAAACCTTTTTACTGCAACACTCACTAGCTTAATCTCGATAATAATTCAACGGCCAATTTCGTAACTCTTGCTAACGCTATTTGCATTTTAAAAAGGCAAAAACTCAAGTAAACGCTTAACGTTTCTTTTACATTCCTTACGTTTCAAATAACACCTAAACGAAGAGCGCTAATTACATTATATACCTGCGCTATGATAAATCACACTTTGGCTTCGAGAGAAATTAAAGGGTTTCGTTAAACAACACTCAAGAGCATAATGCAGCCTTTAGATTTTACAATAGAACAAAGGGCGAAAAATAATGGAACATTCTCGAGCGGCGACCTAAGAACAGCAGCAACAGAAGCAGCCCACGTGGATGCTCCATTGGTGCATAGAGAACCCCTCTCTCGCTTTTTCTCTCTTTCTTCTCGATATTAGACGTGGAGGCAGAACCGAATTCGTTCCCAGAACCCTGCCTTTCTATTCTTAACGAACCTTCATGGCCGCCGCTCCAATAAACGCGAGCCACTCCCGATTCGTTGAGACACGTTCACGAGAAATAAAACATGCTTTTCGAGTAACGATAAAATAAAAAACAAAAATATTAACAACAAACACTCCTCGTTACCGATGGAACATGATACTTTTCTCCTTGTTGTTTGTTCGACTAACGGGGATTATCGAAAGGAGGATTGATAGATCCTTGAAGCGAATTTCTTAATTGAATTCACACTGAGTTACTCTTCGCACCGTTTACGAAACGCCATGTCATTCGGCACTGATTTTCTCCAAATTCTTACACCCAATAAAAGTTTTCATTCTACTAAGTAGCTTCTAATTAATTAATTCAATGATAGAAACAACGGTGAGCTTAAATAGAAGCCAGTGACTCGATTTTATTTGCTACAGTTGCATCTGTTATTGCTAGGGTTGTTTAATGGAGATAAAAGTCAAATAAGAAAACTGTACGCTTAACCTCATTCCAGGATTCACTTCTCAATAAAACTCGGTGAATTCGCTTACAAATAAGTGATAAAATAAAAATTTATTACTCTTTAACTGCGATTTAATTGTCAAGCTTATAACTGGTTATGAACATGTATTCTCTGGAAAACTTAAAGCCATTTATAAATAATAGTACGCATTTAAAGATCGCGATATTAAATTAAAAAATAATAAACTGTACTCTATAAATTATACAATTCCTTAACAAAAAAGTATAATAAATAGTGATCTATATTAGTACAAAAGTATAATAAGTATTATATAAAGTATAATAAGTAATAAAAAGTATATATTTATGGTAACAGCAATTTATAAGTACAGAAAGTAAAATATATAAATCGTTAAATAATATAATAAAATTATATATAAAATGTTTGATGTTCAAGTAGACAAAAAAATAGAAGAAAAATATAAAAAAGAATTTTAAATATAATTTGTATGAAACCAAATTTTCATTTATGAATTACTAATACAAAACCTTTTAAATATGATAAGTAATATTTTTATAAGCTTAATGGTGCGTTCACAAGACATAATTTAATTTCGCAATATTTTTATTTCATAAATAAAATTTTTATGTGAAAATATGTATTTATATTATTTCTAAAAAATAAAATATTTGACAAAAAAAACAATGTTTTAAACTTACAACAACTCTAATAGCTGAAAAATACGGAAATTTTCAAATGTCATATAAAATTATATTAAAATATATGCTTATAAATTTATAGATGATATGATTTACTGCAATGTAATAAGTTTAAGTACATCGACATACAATTTAACAAAACACTCATACATCTTAAAAAAAATTGGAGAAATATTTATTCTTACATTAACAAGTATACATAAAATTTAGAAATTTCGTTTAAACTTTTTATTTAAACTTTTATCTTTATTAAAGTTTACAAATATATTTGAAAGCATAAATATAATATAAAAATAAAAATGAAATAAAAAACGAAACTAAAAATTAATAGTATGTAATATCTATGATTAAAAATTTATTAAATACTAATTTTTTATTAATTTTCTTATTTATAATTATATATAGCGATTGAAGTAAAACAAATACGGTATTATTTCTTAAATCAATAAGTAACATTGAATAAATATTTTATGAAAAACATATATATAAATAATGTAGCCTATTTTATTGACGTAAAAATAAAAATTGATCACAAGTACATAATATTTTAAGAAAATTTTTAACTACATATAATTATACAGATGATTCCTCGATTTAACCTATTAAGTTATTTGTAACATATTTTACCAATTCACAATGCTTGTTAATGATTTATCAAGGTATCTGTGTGTTAAAAATGTTGAATATAATACAAATACATTTCACTTACATAATTAAGTATATGATTGAATTTTCATTAAGGTTATTTATTAAATATTAAATAAAATTTTAAATAAAATTAACCTAGATCGGAATTATAATTTTAAAAGTTTCTACTCTGTGACTAGTTTCACATGAACAGGAAATTATTTTAATAAAAATTTTTTAAGATTCTAGAAATATTAAAGAAATGTTAAGCTAGCATTTAATTCGTTTTGTAAATACATTTTTTATATTTATATTGCTATTAACTTTTAAAATATCAAGAAAATTTGGTTCTCCCATATCTTCGCAAGGGAAGCTCCGGCTATAACCGATTATTGATCAAACAGCCACACTTACTAAACCATTACGCTTCAATTTGAATCGCTTAATTAAAAACTGGTTAATTGTGAAGAACAATGAAAGAATAAAGGTTTTTTTAAAATGATGGTCATTCCCTTAGCAACCTCCAATTTATCCCACACGTCACATGTAAGTTGCTCGAGTATCGCCTCGTCGCTAAGGGGAAGCATTTTTCGTGAGCACGCGAAAATTTCCTCTTTGTTCGCCACAAGGACGCGTTTATATACCAACCGACTGTCGACCCGAGTTCGCTTTTCCCGCTGCAGGCGCTGCTACTATACCACTCGTGGGAGGGCAAAATCAATAACTTGAGAGAGGGTGAAAGCAGAGCGGCGCAGCGCTCAGAGATAGAGACAGAGAGCGGGAGAGAAAAAGATAGACTTGTGGGATGAAAGAGAGAGAGAGAGAGAGAAGCGAGAGCGGAGCTTTTAATCCGGGCTCGTAAGAAGAGGCGAATGTAGGGCGGGTCCGCGATGACTGTCAGCATCTCGCCGTCGCTAGGGACATCCCTGCGCCTTGTCCCTGTGTCCTATAGCTTCTTTTCCTTTTTTCTCTCCCTCTTTTCAGTTCACTCGCCACTCTTCGCTGCCACAGCTTTAACGCATTGAACGAAGGACCGTTGGCTAAAATCTTTAATATTTTGTACTTTCGGTAACATAAAATTCAACGTCACAATAATTTTTATTTCAGGGTGAGGACGTTTCGACGTTTGCACGTTCTTCACTAAGTCAAGCGCAATGCAAAGATCTTGAATAAAATTCAGTACGATTATAGCATCGTATCGAAAATATGAAAAAAGATTTGTGTTGTTTTGATTGTTCGTTAACTTCATTAATATTAACATTAACATTGAGTACAATTTACTAATGTATAATAACGCAATAAATAAAGTCGGACGAGTTGCGATGAGAAATATAGTTTGTTTAAATACTTGGTATTCAGGAGACACAGATTCGATAAAGGGATATTCCAAAACGGAGTCCTCGTAAGTTTAAGGATATATAAATTCCGTTAAGACATGATTTTATTGAAGTTGATATTACATCGAACCAAAATTTATTATAAAAGAGCAGCATTCTAATAAAACTTCCTAATGAAGTTACGGTCGCCCGTATCGCTGATGCGGCGATCCGATACGTTCCTTTTGCAAATTTAAAAACTTAAAAATACTCTTTCGCTATTCATCTCGGAAGCAAATGCAAGAATTATATATCATGACGATTCTTAATCAGCCCAACATTAGATTCGCAGTGATAGAGCCGTGATGAAAGTTTATTTGCGTTCGTATAAATAAGCCAAATGCAGTGTAGAAGTCGGGATAAAAGTGACGCTGACGCAGATGCAGTATTTGTAGCGACGGACTCATCGATTTTCTTCGACTCATTGTCGAACTATCTGCAGTTGTGCATTTCTCGAAGATTGGATGGATAGACAAAGTTTCCGGTAGCTGTCGGTGGTCTATTTGTACACGTTGATGAGCCAATGTCTCAAGAATCTGATAAAGTATATTTCTTTTCGAACGTTTTAATTGACTTTTTGACGCATGTCGACTGAGTGGATATGACCCACGTTTTACACCCGTATTTTTACAAGTCATGCACTTATATTTATTTCTTATTAATAAGCGACTTTATTATTACAATCATTCCAACTACTTCAAATACTTGGTATCTTAGATCTTTATCAATTCAGCCTTACATTACATTGTTGTATATTGCATTGGTAACAATGACTTATTGCTCCCTTTAAAAATTTAGTACATATTTAATTACATATTATAAATATAGTAATTTATAATCTCAATTATCTCACAAATATGCATTATGTTTGTTCAAGCGTATGAGTATTTTGGCTAGAAACCTAATGGTAGTATCTATAATGCATTAGTAGCAAAACGACTAATTTTCAGTTCTTATGCTTTAAATAAACATTTGAAATGAAAAATTACGAATCACCTGCTCTGCTTAAAGTTAATTTAAAAACTTTCAATAAATGATGATTGTTTTTTTATAGAATGCATAGATTTATTAATAGCCTATTATTGAAAGAAAATAAGTAAACACAGGAAATAATTATATAAATATCGTTCTGAATGGAAATAGAATAATTGATTTAGATTTCTTAGTACCGCTGTATTGCAAGAAGATTTATTAGATTGAAAACGTCGTCAGTTTAATTAAAAATTGACCGAGAGTATTATTAAAATTCAAAAGAACAAACTACAGAATTTCAATGGAATACCAAAATCCTAATGCAAGCAAATTAATTATCTTAGTGAAATTAAAAATCTCACTTTAATTCGACTGTAAAAAAGTTGAAATTTGCATAATTTCAGTTAAAACAGTAATTCAATCTTGAAACAGATTCCAATTTAAAAATTTTTATTTTTAAGACTTGAAAACAACAACTTACCATGGGCTTTTTACTTTTTACAAGCATTTTCCTTTTATTTAGAACAATTAATGATTTTCACACTTATTTTGGAAGATTAAGTATATGCATGAAATAATTTAAATATTAGATAACGCGTGGTATTTTCGAAAATTTAAATCATTGAATTTGCAGAATGATTGTAACTCCGCTAATGACTAGTAAGACTAAATTTTCTAATACATGTTTAAGCACTATTCGAAATTTATGTCTGCATTTTTTATCGTTGGTATTGTAAATGAAAAAATGATTATCTACGCGTACACATAAAAGTTTTCAACAAATAACAAAAGATTTACACTTATTCCATTAGTTATTTTTCCTCCAAATAAGAAGATTTATATTAATAATTGTCTATAAAATGATATATGCAACTGAAATAATTACTTTTAAATGTTAAATTGTTAAAGTAGAGGTATTATAATTCTGAAAATCAGGAAATGAATAAAGCATGTTATTTTAAATAACTAGTGAAGAACTAGTAAGACTTTGAGTATTATTCGAAACTCAAATTTAGTAAAAATTATAAAACTGATTATTGCTATTTTGACGCTTCACTGTACTAATTAAAGATTTGTAATTTTTTAAATGCGGTTTGCAAGAATAAAATATCAATCACATATTATTAATATTATTATTTCTACAATTAATACTTTTGCATCACTGCATCTTTTTAATCAAAAAATTTTTTATTTACTACAGATAGTTTCATAAACTTAAAATCTAATTAGAATATAGTTATATGATATCAACAGGAGTTTTAATTATTTAAATAGAAAACATAAATTTCAACTCAGTGGTCATCCATTAATTTAAATTTAAGAAATGCTATCAGTTTTCACGTGTATTTTTTTACCGTCTATGACTTTGAGCTGAGTCAGCACTTCCAATTTCAATTGAGTTTCTTAAATACAAGACTGTCGGATTTACATTTTTCTCTTTTCACCTGTGTTCTCAACTTTTTTGCATGATTTAGATGGTTTGCGTGTTACGTATTTATAAAGATTTTAATCATGTTTGTAAGTTTATTATAATTATTTTAATTGTATGAAAAGTACACTTATATAGAATATTTGCAGAGATTATTAGTTACAGTAACATAAAATTATTGAAAAATAAATATTTCATTACAGAAACTTTTCTCGATAGCATTATACGTTAAGTGACAGTAATGATTTCCCATTTCTCTGTCTACTTCAAATATACGTGAAAAATTGAAAATAAATTTCCCAATTTTTATTCAACCCGTATTTTTTAATTTTTTTAAATCTGAATTTAAGATTTTTGATAATTAACAAAAATTATGTGTGTAAAAGTTACCTTACTTTTATTGGCTTAGATTCAAAAGGAAAAAAATTCGTAACCTTCATCGTAACTTTCATATTTAAAACTTCCAGGTTCTCTGGTACTTACTCACAGAAATTTTTACATCATTACAAGGGAAACGAGAGAAATAAATTTTAAGTCAAGTAACTAAAAATTCATTAGTTCACCTTTGCAGGAAACTCAGAACTTCGGACGTCTGGAGGAGGCATTTAATAATCTGGCATTTATTGCGCACAATACGTAGCCATCCGCGCGAAGAAAGGAAAGTAAGATGAAAGGTATGAGTTGGATCGTCGACAGTTGTGCCAGCGACCGGGTTCTACTTACAGCCTGAGGGTTGCGTGAAATACAGAAAAAGATCGAACTGGAGAAAGAAAAACTAAAAGAGATAAACCTAGTGGAATAAGATAGTAGTATAAAAGGAAGAAACGAAAGCGCATTAAAACAGAGACGGAAAAGGGTGCTACACAAGAAAAGAAATAGAATGAAGAGGAGAGAAGGAAAGAGAAAATCAACGCGAATATAAGAGTAGAGTGGATTGTGGAATGAGTACGAGAGAATACGCGTATGCGTGTGTATACGTACACGTAAATGCGTATTCAAGAAAGAAAGAGAGAGAGAGAGAGAGAGAGATCTATACGTTGCATGGCTCTCGGAGCAAATCATTAATCACCTTCATGTCACGGCTAGCACCGCACCGCCAGGGGTACCTTACTAAGGGTAGACACTGTGCATCTTCTTCCCTTTCTCGCGCTCTCTCACTCGTTCTCTCGCTCTCTGTGTTTCTTTATACTTGGCCACGAAGAAAGCGAGAGAGAGAGAGAGAGAGAAGGGTAGTTTCACGAGCGGAGAAACGCGAGGAGATGCTCCCGTTTAGCTGTTCGCGTTGCATATCGCAAAGCTCTGAAGCTGTCGGATATGAAGATGAAACAAGAAGAAGACAGGCGGGAGTCCGAATGTATATACCCCCCAAGTCGGAGAGCCAGCATTCTCGTATTCGTGTGTACGCGTGATATTAAACTTAGCAGACACAACAATGATATTCGATTTTTCACTTCTACGTGACTATAATGTTTTCATTGATGCGAGAACACGGATGTGTACGCGAATACATTGTTACGTAACTTACATGTATCTGCATGATAATGTTATCTCGATTAGCATTGGAAAAAATTAGTCTTCGTACTTCTTTATGCGTTTTCAAAGACTATAACTCCCTGTTTAAGGTTTCATTTCAAATTAGAAGCTAAATGTTCTATTAGTATCTACGTTATCTGCTCTTCAAAGTGCTTCTTTATATCATATGCTAACTTAAATAATAGCTGCCTTAAATTTTATTATACTTTAGCTGAGTTAAACCGATGTTGAGAGTTTTATTTTGGTGCTTCAACTCTTTAGCAGCCTCAGAAAATATATTTTCTTCGCTACCCAAACGGTATATAAAACATTCTTTTCGCTTAAGTATAAAAGTAGTTTATCAATTTTTATGACACTACCAGTAGAATGCAGAGTAGACGCATAAGAGTTAAAGCACAAAGGTGCATTTGTCGCTATCTCACGTGAAACTACCAGTAATTGTTTCTACTAGTAATAACGTTAACAAACTAAAGTTATTCTCAACAATAAAGTTTTTATTTTTAGCTCATATTTATATAAATGACATTACTTGTATTTAGACAACGAGCATGTTTTCAAAAAATAATGAGAATGAACACGATTATTTAGTCAATTGATATTTTTTTGTAATAACATCCATTTGTGGCTAGGACACGACGTAAATCAATATACGCCAAAAAAACATCAGCAGAAATTTCGATTGTTTAATCCTTAAGTGAATATAATTTAAAGCTGATATAAGAAGAATTTATAAGCAGTTATATTCAGAATAATAAAAAATAACACTGGAAACCTTTTACATTGACAATATAATATAAGGTAATCGAACGTGTATGCTTATCCTTGTCATATTCCGAAATTAAAAATGAAGTTTACAATAGTAAATGCAATAAAAAATAAATTTTATAAAAGTATAGAAAATTATAATTAACAATTCGAAAAAGAATGAAACATACATAATCATATTTATTAAATTGACTTATTTATATAGAACCGAAACAACTTAAATTATTAAATATTATTATAAAATTGACAAAATGCTCGGTATAAAACTAAAATTATTCGTACTTTAATTCGATGAAATATATCAAAGCTCATAAATTTCGTCATTTGGACATTATCAATTGTAAAAGTATCGATAGACATAAACTACAAGTCAATGTTAATATCACAATTAATTATTAATAATTTGAATTCGGAAAATCAGTAAACGTTTATTCGCTAGATAATCGTATATAACTTAATTTTATACACATCATAATCATCTATCTTGAACCGATGTTGAAAAAATTAATTTCAACTTTAACAAATGTTGTTATAGAATCATCTAAGAGTTATTGTGCAGATGAGAAACATTTCACATAAATATTGAATTTATGTATTTGGATTTATTAAACACGAATTTTTATTTTTCACCTAAACGAAGGAGGTGATAATAATTATTTAGCAACGACTACTACACACTCGGCGCATATTCGTACATTAACAAAATAAAATTTGCTACGATAAACTTCTTAAAATAAAATTATTTGCTTATACAGCTGCAAAACTCAATCCCAACACTCGCAATAATCCACGAAATCGCCACGATAAATAATCAGCTCCGCGATATCAAATTCAATCTCGGGCATTTGCCGGGCGTACCTTTCGTTAACTCTCGAAGCTCTTAATTAATATTTCCTATTCGCGCGGACCGAGAAAAAGGGGATCGAAGGATCGATGTTCTCCGCTCACTCGGCGGCACGATTTTTTACAAAGGCAGCTGAGAAATGAGAAACTCCATCCACCGCGCCAGCAGATGATCGACAGATGAATTACGAGGCCACGATATGTCGACGCGCACAAGCATTATCGATGCGCACGTGGCCACCAAGGTGAGAAGAGATCGCCGCGGCGTGTATTTATCCCAAGTGCGCGCGCGCGCGCGCGAGATCGTGCGGGGAAGTGCCGCGGGCTCGAGCACGATCCTAATTACAGGCGCTGATGGGTATCACTGGTGAATACCGTACTGTGGGTGCACCCCCGTGGCGTAGGGGTTGATAGGTCGTCCGTCACACCGCGAAAGACCCCCCGTTCCCCCGCTAGTCGCTCAAACGAACATATCACGATTTACCGCATAATTGGCTTTTCTGAGAAAATGCACTCTTTTTCTTTGCTTTCTGTGCTTTTTGCTATACTGCCACCATCAAGTAGATGTTCATTGCAAACCCATAATTTATTTGACGCTTTCTCACATTTTTGCTCGCGCGTTCAACTTGTGATTCAAGAGTGAATTTATTGCTAATCTTTTGTTCAATCACAATGCCGACTAAGAATTCTCGATTTAATGAACATCACTCCATCGTTTGAAATTCGGAGCAACACTCACATACATATACGTTGGTTAATTTATCAATGTTCTACAAGTATTTGTAATATCAAAACAATAGAATCAAACTTCGAATTTCGTTGTCCTCTTTTTAATAAAAGCTAAATTATACTGGTGTTTCTAAATGCGATGATTGCACCTTATGCTTATGTTACAAAAATTATTCGTATTAAAAAAAACCTTGTAATTTAATGTTGTAGTGATGTTGAAAGTTATGCTACGCTTTTAGAAACTTTCAAAAATACATAAAATTTTAGAAAGAATTCTAGAGTATTTTTAGGATGTTTTCGGTATTGCAGAATGAAGTTCAAAAATATTTTTCGAAATGACATTGATAAAATGTGAGCCAGCATTTCTTTAACAAGCAAAATTATTACTTCATTTTTTAACTTAAATTTCGAGATCTGCCTGCATTGTATTCAAAATAATTCTAAATTATCGAGTACTAAAAGTACTTTTAAATAACGATTTGAGAAATTAAGCGTAATTCATCGCCAAAAACAATGAAAAGGTTCGTTGTGCCTTTCAGCTACAAATTGACCAGAAAATTTATTACTAAGTCTCGTTCAAAAATACGTTCAAAAAATTTAGTAATAATAATATCGGAAAAGAGATTGTTAATTTTTGTAGCAATTAATAAACGATATTCGTAAGAGATTGGTTCAACCTTACGAAAAGAATACTTTGTCAATGACGTCTCAATGTCAAAACTAAACATAGACGCGGAAAGCGAACGACAGGTGGATGTTTCCGGCGCGTAAGATATTGTTCTCTCGATAAAATTAATAGTAGAAGTAAGCCGAGCGATATAACATTAATCCTCGTGGCATTAGTGGTACGCCCAGAAGAGCTCAGTCTTGCGCAAATGCGAGCGCGGGAAAATGCGTCGCCTTCGTCAAAGAGAAGACCAAGTTAGAGAAAAGCAAAGAAAGAGCTGGAATGGCGGAGGACGGGTGGGAGAGAGAAATGAGAAAAGGAGGAGCTGGCGCAAGAGATTTCGTGTTCTATCCAAGAGAAGTTTGTGCAACCCTCGAGAGTTCTCAAGGAGCAGGATATTACCTAGAAAATGGTGGACACGACGGAAGAAGAAGCCAGTCGACAGAAATGAAAGAGAATGACGCGAGGATTGGAATTGCTCCAGAATCCAGATATATGTTTTCTCGGAAATGGCATTGCGTCTGCCTTCGGTATGAAACTTGGTGATTTTATATCAAACTGAATATGTGCGTACTCGCCCACATACTATTGTAAACACTGATACAGTTTGTTAAAATAAACTCGTTCCAGAAAGTCCGTAAATGGTTTTGAAAAAGTAGATTTTTCAGTTTTTTACTTTAATGTATAGCTTATTTTGAAAAAGTTTTTATCGATCAGAACTCATAAATATAAAGTGAAAATTTTCAAAGTAGATAAAAAGTTATTCTCTAAATTTGATTTACGCTAAAAGAAGAATATTAAGATTAAAAACAGATACTGATTTTCAATGCACATGTAGAAAGGCGGGTTGAGGTATTATTAAAACAATTTTTATTGGTAGCATAGCAGGCACATCAATTAATAAATTAGTGGAAAAATAGTCAATAGTTCAGTTGTTTATTGTTGGTATTTTTCCGTAGTTTTTCAACATTTTATTTTGATTTCAAAGTTTATAGATTGTAAATAAGAATACATAATTATTTAAACTATTGCGTATTTTATAAAATGCACTTGGAGTTATAATTTATTTTTATTTTTATCATTACTTGTCATATTCTGCATATAATATATATATATATATATATATATATATATATATATATATATATATATAATACATAAAATTCATGTAAATTTCTATAATAAATAACGTATTCTTTTTAAATAATTCTTTATTCAATTATTAATTTTCTATTCAACAAATTGTCTTACATATTAAAATAGAAAAAAATTATAAAAATATTTATTAAGGCTTCTTTTTTATCATAAATCGTTAAAAACGTTATTCAAGAAATTTTTAATTATTTTTTGTCTTTTAAACAATCCAATTCGGATTAAAATAATTTTCTAATAATAATATTTTAAATATTTTCTAGGTTAAAATTATTAAAAAAATAATTTAAAATCATTTCTATAAAAAGATACTTAAAAAAAAATCAACATTGTTTAAAATTCAATAAATTTTAATGAAATAATCGATTTATCGTAAATTGATTTTTTGAAGGATTAGATAAATCATCTGGGTATTATCAAAAAACATATTATAAATAAATAATATAAGAGAAGTATATAAAAGTAGTAATCATATTAGTAAGCTTTGATACCAAAAACTGAAGGTATTAATAAATTTTTAACTAAAGTTACAGTGCTTTAAATTATTTTTTGGGTAACATTACAGATTTTGATAATTGCAAATATGAACTTATCCTAATTTGGAATCTACATAATTACACACATTGACGTGATCATCTACGTCTTAGATTAAAGTTAAAATTTTATTGTTTAGGAAAATGATGAAACATCTGTTAAATAATTCTATTTCATTAACAATTATTTCAATAGCCTTGAATAGAGAAATTCAATTTTTGTATTCACAATTAACTTATTATATAAAATGAAAAATAAATAAAAAAACCTTATTTAGAGGAATTAAAATTAATCTTTTGTACTATATTATGTCAAAATTTTTCACAAAATCAATGTATAATTAATTTTAATATTTCTTTTAAACAGATTTCTATCCTTCTGGAACAGTTTTGGAACAACTAATAATTTCATTTTTACTGAGATTTCCTAAGGTAATGATAAAAATACTTTGAAACAAGAAGATCTGTAAAATATTTTTTGTAAGTGGTACATGAAATATAAATATTATTCCTTTTAGATAGTTATGAACATAGTTTGACAAATTCAACATTAATTATAAAAATTTAATAATTATCTATTATAATTTTTAACATTTATATTGAAAACTTATAAATAAATATATTGCAGAACTCTTCGAGTAGCAAGACTAACAAAATTAAAAATTAAAATTCGATTTTTTACGATCAAAAATCGAAATTGTGTGTTTTTAAAATTTTTTAATGAAATTAACTAAATGTATGAATTTAAACTATAATGTAATAAACATATTATTTTAACCGAAATATTTAATATATGTATAGCTTACAAGTATAATATATTGTAAATTGCTAAAAAATTAAATTGTCCGACGTAAATGTTGAGCAGATGATTTTAAGTCAGTATTTGTAATGTATATACAGCCTTAAAAAATTTAGATTTTCTATTTTGCTGACTTATAAAATAATTTATTTTCAGAATTAACGTTTATTTTTTAAATAATGGAATATAATTATTAATCATTAAATTTATTCAAAATTTTTTATCTTATATAAAAAATATATTTTCAAAAATAATTTTCACTAAACTTTTGCATTAAATAATGGTTATTATCTAATAAATTATGTAATAAATTAATAAAACAAGATCACAATATTTGTATTTAATACAATTTAATATTTTCATTGATTTCTTTTTCTTTCTACAGTCTTCTAACAATACGCGAATAAATATGCAAGAGTGCAAAAAAAAAATAATAGAAATTTAAAGCTATTAAGCTATTGAAAATGCCTAGTTAATAAGGACATAATAAATATTAAGTTGTTATAGAAAAATAATAATAATTTTTTTTACTTCAAATTGAAGAATATTATTTAATATAATAAAATCATCGATGAATGTGATTGAAACAATAACAAATTACAGGATACTAAAATATTGTTTAAACATTTTTCCATTAATTTTTATTCTTAAAAAAAATCTTAAATGAAATTGGAATCAATTTTAAAAATTTTATATTTATATTTACTAAATAACAATATTATTTTTAAAATTCCCGAAAAAATTGAAAAACTGATTATATATTTAGTTTTATTTAACAAGAATTTCGTAATACAAATAATGTAAAAATAATTTTAAATGTAAAATTTATTATTTTACAATTGTTAAACATTAGTTTTGATAATTAGAAGTACTATAATAAATGATTAAATTCATCGTTACTAGTATGTGTTAGAAATAATTTTATGCATACATAGAAATTTAGGCTTAGAAAAAACCTTAGGTGTACAATTGTTAAAAACATATACAGAATTTTTCTTAATATAATACTAATTTTCATATAATAGGCATTTTTATATTATTATAAAATACTACAATTTTATATAATTCTTATTTTATATAATATTCAAATTATTAACAATAGTTATATTGATTACGTAATTATCAAATAATGTTTTGTAATTCATTAAAATTCAAAAGTTTATTTAACAGTTTAAAGAAATATTTATACGATATTGAAACGATGTTTATATTAATGTTTTGTATGAAATACTTTTATAATATTGTTTTACAACATAATTATTTTATTTTATTTACTTAATATTAATATTACTTAAACATTTTCATGTTTATTTAAGGAAACTAAACTATTTAAAAAGCTAATCGATCTATACCAAAGACATTTTATTAATTGAAAATCTGTCATCGTAAAAAAATGTTCGAATAATAAAATAAGAATAATTAGAATATGTAAATTAACAAGATAAATGTCTGGTCCGTTTTATCATAATAATTATTTAATCGTTTATCTTTGTAGTAATGAAGAGTTTATTACTTGCAAACATTTGTATCGTGACATATAATCTGCCTTAAAAAGTAAGGTAAGCTAACATAAATAACTATCAAGGGCGACATTAATAGGGACCGGTAGTACCAGGAGAACAACGAAGACCATGACAGTTGATAGGGACAGAACTGGGGACGATCGATAACATAATATCCCGTCGCCTCCACCAGCTCGTCCTATCACAATATTAAAATGATCAGACGCCATCTTTTATAAATGGCGATAAAATATTTTACATACATGTATATTTATTTTGAGAGGAACAAACATCTTAAGAAGTTCATCCACTATTATGAGTTTGAGAAATAGGTTCGTAACTTGTTTATGCTATTTGAATTTATTATTGTTTATTATCGTTAATTACGACTTATTAACTGTTTATATAAGTTTTTATGCTTTATTCGCTGTATATTATGTGCAATACATGTATACTAATTAAAAAATTATTTTTAAGTATCTATTACTTTGACAATCTAGTAATAAAATTATTTAATTATTTTTTTTTTAATATTACTATAAATATATTATTCGTCATTACGTAGGATAAATTCGTACAAGCCATTCTAATTTATATTAATTTATATAAAATTTTATTAAATTTAGCGCCCTTTTCTATAACTTTTATTCCATTTTCTTTACCGATAATTTCCTTTTAACAATCCGTTCTTTTACTTTATATTACCGCCATCTATTGGTAAAATAACCTACTAATTTTTTTTTTTTTCAAAACAAAATTTATAAAATTATTTGGTAATATTAGTTCAACAAGAATTCTGAATTTCCTAAATAATGAAAATATTAATTTAATTTATTTTTTTATAAAAGAGAGTAAACCTATACATGAAGGTAAGGTAGATATCCCACAATTTCATCGAATGTATCTGTTTTATCGGTTACGATTTATTAATTCTCCGTTTTGGAGTTAGAGGCGCTACCTACTGGATACAAAATATTTACAATATTGATCTACAACACTCTTTAATTTTAGAATTTATGATGGAAGTATATAAAAACTAATGATTAAAAGTTTTATATTGCGTATAACTTAGTGTAATACATCAAAAACAATAATTAAAAATTAATAAGTAATAATTAATAAATAAAAATATTAATATACTGTTTATAAATAATTTAATCGACTAATTTAAATATTCAGTGTTAAAAAAAATTTAGATATTAATTACTAAGTAAAAAAAGGCATATGTATATATATATTAAAATAATTTAAAAGACGATAAACATCGAAAGAAATTTCAAGGATAGAAATTACAAGGTTACATAAAAAACATAGTTAAAAATATATTTAAATTCATTTATTTTACATACATTTTTTAAAGTAACTTAAATAAACTTAAGTAATTCATAATTCTGGAAAGTATAAAAATTTTCGAAAAACATGTTTCAAAATAAAAGAGATGTACTGTCAGTTACAAATTACACATGATTCGGATAACGTGAACTTATTCATGGAGCAAGAAAATGACCTTGCGATAAATAGTCGCGTGGCATGTCATCCGTAAGATACCTGTAGAGACGAGCTTCTGATATATACAATTCTACAAAAGCCCGGATCTACAGGGTAGATCACGAATGTGCCTATCTTTCGCAAACATCATCTCACGCTCACACACGATAATCCTATTGCTCTTGTCCTTGTTACTTGGCTTCAGCATCACAATGCGACCTGAAATTTAAATAGATAAAAAATTCTGGTATTAACTGAATATTGGTATTAAATTTAATATTTGTTACATTTTTTTTATAATTAAAGGGATGTTTTGTTCAGAAAAGGCCAAAATTTGTGACAAAGATTTGTGTTTTTACTATTCTTACATACTTCGACTTATTTTCAATGAAAATTATTTTATGATTAGTAAATATAAGTTACCAGTTGCTCATTAATCCATTTATCTACAGACTTTTTTATCTTTCAGAATTATTAAACGAATCAGAGGATCTCAATTGTGTTTTATTGGAATCCTAAAAATGCAAGATCTTGCAAAAATTTCCAATTCATATTTCATCATTGTCTGTTTGCAATATGTAATCATTTAATGAAATAGGGTGTTTTTCAAATACTCAATAATTTGTAATTTAGATTCGTGTCGACATATGGGTTTATTAAAGCAAACATTTATAATTTGACTCTACGTTTCTATATATCGATCCATTAAACACACGCAGCCGCAATCATTCTGCAGATTAATCATTGCACATAAGTGAGTGTAAGGGAATCCATGACGATATATGTCTAAGTGCAACCAATTTCAAGCTCAAATGTCAGTGTCTCATACGAGTGAGCATTTGATCATGTACTGAGTAAGCATTTTATATCCATTTTTAGCGCGATCCACTCCTGGCTGATGGGAGTTGATGCGTGCCTCCCGACTCCACGTATGAACGTTAAGCACCGACTGGATCGGACGACTCACGCGAGCTGCGATCCACATATAGTCAGCCGGACGGCGATACGACCCCTCCCTCTTCTGCCCACGAGATTTGCGTCGACCGCACACGTGCCGTCGCGGGAGGACGTGACGTCGATGAGGTCGATGAAAGCCGGAACGTGATCCGGCATGCACATCCACAAATATCGCGGAGTCGAAGGAAGTCACGAAGCGTGACCTTCCATACCTAACGCGACTACGTATTCCGGATTTGTTTGGTTTGCCGACCCGATACACGTTCCCGGTGTCAGCGCAAGAGAAAAGGCGGAAGATGAGCTTCAGTCCTCTGTCGCACCTGTTCCTCTCGATGCTTCGGCCCATGAGTGCGTGCGTTCCGGTTCATCCTTCGATTCAATGCCGATCTTAACTCCAACTGTTGTTCGGTCTTGAATTACTCGAAGGAATCGCAAGGAACATTTGGAAGAAACGGTCAAGCTCTACCAAACCATGTGTCAGTACTTCCACGACGCGTACCATCACCATTGACGAAAGATTGGCTTTCACGTGTTATGGCTTGCGTCGTTCATCGGAAGCACTGTTTGGATGGATTGTTCGACAATAACGAATGTTGTTAAAATTAATGCAAACGATGAAAGATCGCGCGAGAGGGATTTTAGATGCAACAAGCATATCCGCGAAAATCCGGACGATACACGAGCGCGCGCGCTTATATGCGTCCGAGTGCGTCGCTGAAGATGGCGACCCCACCGCCACTACTGCAGCCTTGATAAGCTGCACATACACGGACGCGTTCATTCATGCGTGACGACGCGAGCGAATGTGACACCGACGCAGCGAGCGATTCACCCGCACACGAAAAAGTCGCGTTCGCGGCAAATGCGCGTTCTTCCTTGAACGTGTGCATGCACGCGAATTGTTAGAGAGAGAGAGAGACAAACAGACAGACAGACAGAGACAGCGAGAAAGAGGGCAGGGGAGGAAAAGGCAGGCAGACAGACAGACAGACAAACAGTAAAGTACAGAACAGAGAGACAAAGAAAGAGTATACAGAAAAAAAACAATTGACACACCAAAGGAACACTGCACGTGAAACGTCCGTGAAGGCTCCTCTCGGTCAAGAACGACGGCGTCGCGTCGCAGCGAAAACTCGACGTCCCGTCGGCAGCGACTGGCGAAGAAGAAGAACGCGTCCGACGCTCTCGCAGGCGGCGACGCGCGAGAAGAGAAGGAATCCCTGTGAGTCGCGGGGCGGGCGGTAGCGTCTCGCCCGGGTCGAGTTTGCGTGGCAGGGCTTCGCTCATCGGATTCTGCGACGATTGGACCAACGTCGCCGCCGCCACCGCCACTGTTACCACCACTACGCACTCCGTCGGGCACGTGGGGGATGCCCCTCGCGCCAGGGCCGTACCTCAAAAATTCTGATTTCGGCGCACCGGCAACTGTTGAGCCTTTTCCCGAATCTTCGCGCTTACAGTCAATTGCAATGGTGGCTCGCCATCCTTGGTGTTAGTGTCGCGTTTGGATGCCCTAGAATCGTGCGAAACGCGTAGACGTACGAAGACACCACGTGTCGTGATACGATTTTTATACTCCAAGATGGAATGGCGTTCCATTGTACGTTTTTTCCTTTGCCCCCTTTTAATATACTCGAATCATTTTTTGGACGAACGACTCAAGCTTTATTTGGTATTATAAATCAATGACACGAGTAATAACAAAGTTCCTTTACTTGTCAATATTTAGCTAATATAAAAGAAATTGTCTCAAAATTAATTTGGCAAATCGTTAATAAAATATCTGCCTAATTGACGCTCCAGTAAAAAATGAATCTTTTTTAGAAAATATGTCAAAACTTATGTGGATTAATAAGTCCGAATCACTTAACAAAAATGTAAAATTTATGTCTAAGATCACAATTAATATATAAGTTTTGTTTTCATTCTCTCAGTATACGTAAATTTGGGTCGTTGCATAAAAAATGTCTTCGAAAGAAAATAATAAAATACTTAAAATTATGAAAAAAGTAAGGTACTGTAATTAAAATTTGATTATACGTCTTTTACATTATTTTCGAACTATTTTAATAAATCTATGATAATTATAGACTTTTGGTTTTAATCATTGATAACAATTGATCGTGTTGTTTATTATAAATCATCGATGCGATATAAATTTTCTCAATTGCAATACTACCGTATTTCAAGCACATTTTCTTTATCGACAGTTTCAAATACGTATGAAATGGCCGTCGCGTAGTTTGAGTCACCAGAAAATTTCTGCAATTTTATCAGATATCCTTTTGCTCGAAAACTACTCAATTTCATAAATTTCAAAGGTTTTAATAAAATTTTGAAAGCGCTCGTGTCAAAGGCCGTTTCTCACCAAGCGAGCACAAAATTAAAGGAATAAGTGCTCGGTAACATTCGCTATAAGCTTAAAAAGAAGTTAATTTTGCATACTTCGAAAGCATCTTTTACCTCGAAAATATTAATGTAATCGTTTGCAAATTCGCGATGAGCGCATTCTCATGTTTAGCACGTATACGAAACAATCGATACGCTCCATACGAAATGTGTTTAAAGAATTACCCATTCACCGACTTTCTCCCATCGTAGTGACGTCCAGTCCCAGTGCACTAGCTAAGCAGACACGTCGGCGTCCCCGAAGCCCCTTGACGAATAAGTCGGGTTCCCGCTTCGCCTAGGTGCAACCCTGCCACGTCGCGCAAGATCGGCTCCACTCGTGCGCCCTCGTCTCTCGAATTTGCTCGCCGTCGTACCCCCTTCTCCTTCGACCGCGACTACGTCTCCGAGGGACCGAACCGTCGCACTAGCCCCTCGTGCCACACCGACGGGACACAGGCTCACGGGTGGCGCGCGTCTCTCTCGCTCGTCATCTTTTCGCCTTTACGCACACGTGGGATTGGTGCGTATTTGCAGACTCGCGCCGTTGTCGTCATCGCCATCGTCGTCTCGTCGTCGTCGTCGTCGTCGTCGTCGTCGTCGTCGTCGTCGTCGTCGTCTAGCGAGCGACAGGGAAAATCGGCCGTTGAGAAATTCAGACTCCCTCCTCCAACAGACTCAGTCTCACCCCCCGCGCTACTCGCACAGTTCGCCAGCTTATTGATCGAAGACCAACGGTCCTGTACGTACACGCGGAAACTTTCCCAGTGTTGAATTAGGGGGAGAGCGATGGTACGAGAGAAGAGGCAGGCGGTAGCCGATCGACCGGCTTGGAAAACGTTACAGGGAGAATGAAAAAATTAGAAAGAGAAACGCAGAATAATTCGCTCGTGCGTCTGCGGGTCTGATAAGCTAGCGAGAGAGAGAGAGAGAGTTAATCGGGAGGTAAGAAAAGAAAAGCAAGAGAGCGAGATAGAGTTAGAGAATTCTTTCTCACTTGCTAAGTTGTTAAGGCAATGAAATTATATTTAATCGCGTATGGCAATGGTAATTCCGCGGGGCGCTTAATATGAGCGCGCGAACAAACCTTCGACACGGCCATCAACGAGCAGTCGAGGGCTTCTCGGGAGAGGTGGAGACAGTGTTTATTTACGATCTACGAGATTTAGCGGTTATCGATATACGTATCAACAATTTTGATGAAATAAAAATGAGAGTGAGTGAGAGAGAGAGAGAGAGAGAGAGAGAGAGAGAGAGCGCGCACAATTATAAAGTAGGATTACAGATATTTGACGAGTAAATGCACAGATTCGCAAGGAGCGTTAAGTTGTCTAGAATTCGGACTACTAAATTTGCTTTAACTTAAATTTATTGAGTGCAGTCGAGTTTGAGAAAGTTCGAGCTTATTTCGTACTTACGACAAAGTCATTTGAAATAAAATTTACAACTACTCTTTTTATTCTGTATAACTCAAACTGGATTTTTAACAGACGCCGAGAAATTATGAGCGAGATACTTTCAAATAGTTGATTATTGAACTTTTTTATAGGCACAATTTTCAACATTTACATTTTAATCGTATTGATTTACTTTTCATGTAAACTTGAAATGAGCGATATAAATTCCATGATATGGCTGTGCAATTTGAAGTATGTAACGCAATAATAATTATTAAGCTATACAAACTGTTGTAAATGTACATGTATTTAAAGTAACAAAAATTTTAAATAATTAAATGTCTTATGAGCTCGACACAAGAACCTTATGTTCGTGAACGAGCAAGATTGTAAAATATTTATAAATATCACATTAAATAAGAACCTTTTTTATGAATGGGATTGAAAAATTTTTCTTTTCAGTCATTAAGAATTATACGACCTAATGAAGAAAATTTAAAAATAATTCCATTTGAAAAACTAAAAACCTTAGTTCTTGTAATATAATAGTTTATCTCGGGGAAAAGGAGTAGAAAAAATTGCAAAGATAAAGAAATAAATTCGCAGTATGTAAAATAGTATGGGAAAAAAGAAGTGTTTCATGTAGAAGATGACAAAAGGAAAATAATAAGAGGATAAAAAATAAAAATGACGAACGAGAGAAACAGAATCTTCTATTTTTCATCCGTAAATCGTGACCATACCGCTTAACTCGTCATAACGTCAACCCTCTTATCCATCGCGTCAGCGACTCAAACGCTTTTCGTGTTCACCTCCAATATGTCTTCCTTAGCATTGATAACTTTTGATACTTGACATCTTTTAATGTTCCACTTATTGCTGATAATTTTTGAAACCTTCTTTTGCTACTTCTACTAAGACTATAAAATTTGTATGCATTTATTTATTCTCTCATTTGGATTTGTTTACGCTCTTTCTACCAAATATTAATAGTTCTATATAGTAGATATGAAGATGGATCACAAAAAGTTTTATCGTTTCATTCTTTTCAAATTTGCAACGACTCCCAAAAAAGTTTGATTTACTGTTCATGAATGCCATGAAATATTATTTCTTTGGTTTTAAATTTATTTTATGTAAATATAAATACATGTAGATCTATTCTGCATATGTAAGGAAGTAAATTTAAATAGATAATAATCGTGTAAAAGAAGAGGATTTTTGAATAAAAATATAATTTTTACGAAAAATTAAAAAAAAAATTTCAAGCAAAATATACAAATATATATTTACATTAAATTTTTTTATAAAATTTGACAATTTGAGAATGTTAGATTAAAAATTTTGCTGATTAAAAATAATCGCAATTTAGATTATTTTATTTTAACACATGTAAAGAGAACAATAAATTACCGTCTTTCATTTTATTCTTCAGAACATGCGGAAGGATTCTCACAAAAGCTAAAACTATGATTTTATATGAAGCCATTATTAATTCAAATAAATCTTATTTTATTTAAATAATTTTTTTCCTTCGTAGACAAATATATTAACTAAAATATGATTTACCCTCAATTTTTTTATTATCCTCATTAGTTTAATCTCATTAGCAGGGTACATTTATTCTGCGGTGGTTATATGATTTATTCCAGAAATAAAAGTCATAGAATTATGAATATATTTTTTAAGTTCATTACAAAAGTCAATAATACTTGAACATATATGGCGCTATTAATCAGTCGCCGACTATTTATTAACAAAAAATATCTGTGGCGCACTTGGGAGTCGTCGCTACGTGTGTTTACCAAAAAGACTTACTGCGCATATGATTTTTACGACAATGAACGTTTTGAATATTGAATGCAGTGAGAGACGACATATTAATTTAATATTTTATTTTAATGAGCTAAACAACATTTTTAAAAATAGCAGATAAAAAAAACATGAAAATAGATATTGATCAATATTTTTTGTTAAGGAATCCCGAGCATTCATTCATAAGAGTTTCTGTATATATGAAAATATATTTAATTAGTTCATCATTGAATTATTATAATCATTCTGATTTGCACACAATGAAATTGTAATTTCAGTTTTAAAATATAACAAAATTTTCTGCATAATCGCTATCAATTCACTTGATGCTTGTAAAGTTAACAAAGAAGCAGAGGTATTGAAATGACTTGAAATAATTAATCGCATTCAAATTTTATGCGCTGCATTCAAGAAAACAAAGCATTCCAAGAGTTTTAATTCCAAATGACATATTTTCTCTACAAATTCGAATGACAGTGCATGTACATAACAGCTTTGCTACTGTATTAAAAGCAACTTGGGAACTAATAATCTATATGTAGTAAACATTATAAGCACTAAAATTTAACTGTTTCGCATTCGCAAACTCATTTTTACGATTTAAAGAGGAAGTCTTATGATGCATAAAAGTCGCCCAAAGCGTCTGCGTTCCCAGACGTCGTTTACGAGCGCAGCGTATAACGTAGTTAACGCGGGCTACCCATTTATTGATTATTACGCCGGAAGCCACTCGCGCATCGGCGCGAATTTTCATTCGGGAAATGCACCTCCCCGTACCGCGTAATGCTTTATGATAATTAAATGAATTTCAAAATTCAGTGCTTCAGCTCCCGATAGTCCGATATATGCTGATTCAGATTCGCCACTCTCCAATCTCTTTGATCACAATTATAATCGCCGCTGATTAACATTGGCTGATGCGCGCGAATTTTCTTATTTCAGTGAATCACAATCGTGTTTCAAACGAAAACATTTGATGCTCGAACCTCTGCAAAGCACAGGTAAAAACATCGATAGTATTGTAAAAAACCGTTTACCTTCAGTAACAGGAGTTTAGTAGTAGTAAAATATTACGTTTGCCAATGAGCGCTAATTAAAATTCGAACATACTTGCGCGAAGCAAAGGCAACTTATGGATTAACTGTACTTGTTCGTTTAATACTTCTGAAGAAGTTGTTTATCAAAATCTGCTTTACGTATAGGAGTGCGATAAAGTAGTGCTGTTCACTCGAATAAAATTATTCGTGGTAAATAATCAACTAGACTCGAATAAACGTATATTCGAATGACAATCTTTATTCGCGCGAAAAAGAGACTTGGTAGTAAAAACGAGTGTTTTAAAAGCAATAAATATTCGTTCCCTGATTTTGAACACGTTTTCCAACGATTTTTTCCCGTCAATTCTGGATTTTTCTGTAGGTACGATGTAAAAACTGGTGTATCTAATAAAAGCCCGGAGAGCGGTGTAAAAAAGGATAATACCTTAAAGATTTTCGGGAAGAAATACCAGCAACGAAGCCTTTGTTGCCGTCAATTCGCTGATTCTAGTATCTGGCGGCGCTCTTCCGTTGTTCGCTTTTTGCCTCGTACTTGTGCGACTGGAAAGAAATGCTAGCTGCGACTGGTACGGTGCCGGTCGTCTGGAATGCCTCCAGAGGAAGGAACGTCCGGGCATCGTGATCGGCATAATGATCGATCCGACGATCAATTTCCTTCTCTCTTACGCACGGCTCTGGTACACGGCAGCCGCTACTCGCACCGAACGCGCGGGCTGCAAAAATTAAAACAGTTTTTTCATACTTATGCTGCTAACGTTTTGTTACGCCCAATGCGCAGTTCTTAATTTTCATATTGAGCTGCGGATTCGATCATCGCAAGCATGTTCAGAAGTAAAAATACGCCTTGAGAATCGATGATTTACTTATTGCTATTTTTTGTTCTAAATGTTGATAACAGTTTTAAGTCTGGATAAAGCGAAATCGATTTTTTATTAGATTTCATGTAAATGTATTGAACGAGTAATGGGAGTGTTTAATAGAGTTTCATGGCTTTAGCTTTAATGAATATTGTTACGAAACAAGGCTTAAGTAATTTTAGACTTATTTAGTATTGAAAAATTGTATAAAAATTCTAGAGACGTACTCAATCCTTGTAAGAAATAATTAATGCATACCATTAAGAATACAGCTACTTCCGAGGATTCAATTATGAATAAGATGTGCGCGGGCAACTAAGGAAGGTTACATCCACTACTTTTTAATTCCGCAGGTTATTAAAAAATGAAAGCGGATGTATATGAACTCGCGCAAAGGATATCTGTGGCATAAAATATCTTTATTGGCCCATGCTACAATATCCTTTCATTTTTCTTCTTTTAGAATAAAAAGTTTTAATTAAAAATAAATGAATTCGTTTAGTTAGTAGATAAAACAGACAGAGAAAAAAAAATTGAAATTAAATTCCACTCAATATTAATGTGTCATTAGATTAACCTGTACCTTCTTCTACATGCTTTTAAAGAAATTACCGTTGTTCTTTTTTTGCTCTACTTCTCTTCAAGTAAAGAGGATAAAGTTATTTATAAATTGAAGATATCGTTGACAGCTAAACAGAAGTGTAAATTATATAAGTTGAATTAAGATAAATCTCTAAAGTGATGATTACATTAGTAATACTTACTTATTTTTGTTTTCATGATTGACGTATAATTAATTTGTGATATTAACCTATTAGTACACGTAAACTAAGGACCATCGTCAAATTTAAATATTTAAAATTGCATGAGATCAAGTTTTAGGATTTAAAAAAACTATTTATGTAAATTTTGCAGGATAAAATAATAAAAATTAGGAATGCAACAATACATTACTTTTGGTTCAAAAGTGAAAACATTAAATTTGCATTTAAGATAAATTTAAAACAAATGTGTATACAAGTATTATAAATTTTTCCTATAATTGATTAATATATTAATATATGAAGAGATTAATTAAATTTTATTTGAAACTTCAATATTAAAAAAATTGTATCGTAAATATTGTAAAGTATAAATATTTATCGCATTAGTTTCAAACTAAAAACACTTGTTTAAACTAAGTTTATCAATAATTAACATGTAACTGGAATTCGTATCGACAAGTAGATGAATTTCTGTATCAAAATGCATTGATTGTGAACTGATCATCACGTCGCCGCTAGAATATTACTCGATAAAATATACAAACTCTCAAATATTACTAAATATTCATAGATTTTCAAAAACTTTAAAAATATTTCACATGAAATTAATTTAACGAATGGAAATTGAGAGAACTAATTCATTCGCACAAACAAGTTCATTTTGCGAATACAGTTACTATATAATTACAAATAATTAAACGAAGGAAAAATTAAAGTATACGTATTTTCATAATAATTGCAAGTTTGAATTGAAAAATATAATTATTTGTAATATAACGTTGCAAGTTATTAATAAATTACATAAAAATTAATTTTTCTTAACTGAAATAAATTATTGCACATATACATATATTTAAATAAAGTTTCTATATTCGTGTAAAAACTATTTAATATAATTATTGTATTCGTAAATTCCAAAGAATTAAGCTCGAATATTTCATAGTAATCTTTGGTAATGTTCTGATTTCTTGAACTTATAAATGACATCCATTAATTGCATAACTCGCTATATCTCCATCACTTATAAACTCTTCTCATTGGCGAAAATTAGACTGCTTCTAGATTATTTTAATGAGACAGAAAGATTCTTCCCTCAAAGATCCTATCAACATGAAACCAATTATTGACAAAGTGATGAAATTGATTAAATCTTTTCCAGGAACAATAAGTTCGCTCAGTCGCGTAACAAAAAAATATACGTATTTATAAATACTTAGCATTTGGATATATATATATATAATTTAGGTAATAAAAGCTCAAACGAGCCGACCTAATGTTATTGAGATGAGGATCCGCTGCCGAGAGGAGGCGGAGTGAATTTCCCAAGCAGGGATTCTGATTCCGCCCTCGACGGGCACCGCTGTCGCGGAATTTAGGTCCTCTCTTATTTCTTCGGCGCATCCCCGTAAGCGCCCGCGCCTTCCGGCTAAATTGAATCGTGCAGCTCGTGACAAGCCCACAGCTCGCGATTATGCTAACGGCCTGCTAATAAAATCCCGAACGGACTGCCTCCACTTTACTTTTTCCCCCGGCTTCCATCTCCTTCTCCTCCTCCTTCTTCGTAGTTGCTTCCGCAGACGACTTACGTCGACGAAGTTTGCCGCTTGCTATACGTGTGTGTGTGCGTGCAGCCGGAATGCGGGCTTCAATCGCCAATGAAAACCGCAAGCTCTCTCTCGCTCCCTAAGTAATGAATATTAATTCAGCGTTAATGAAAATGGCGCTGTTTTCTTTTATTTCCGCCGGATACATGCCACTCGGACTATTACCTCAGGGGAGGGAAACGAACTTTCATTCTATTTGGAAATAAAATTCGTGCTTTTTTCACTCATTGGAAATGAGAGAATTGCAATCAAAATTGGTTTAGTGTTTTTTCGTATAATTTGTATCTATCGACAGTAACTTCAATTCCATTCGTTTAATTTAGTATCACCCACTTTGTACTACAATAAAACATCATGGCAAAATAAGTGCTTCAGGACTACATGAATTAGGTAAATGATTATTTTATGTGAAAACTGACAAATTGCTTTTATTTTTTTCTGTTGTCAACAACAACGAAACCAGAATTGAAAAAGAGAAGAGATTAAAAATTTCACGTTTAGACTTTAAAATTATATTCATTTCTTATCGCTTTTAGCACAATATCTATAATATATTATTTATTCTTGTTGATTTTTATTGAGTTCAATATTTTATTCTTGGGACTACATTCTATAGAAAATAAATTAAAATTATAGTATAAAATTGTTTTAATCATAATTATCTGTCTGGTTGCATAAAAATAATTAACTTTCGTTTTTCCATGTATTAAAAAGTCTTGGTAAAAGCGTAATGATTTTAATATTTTTAAATATTTTAGAATTATTTTAATTTTATCTTAAGATTCTTAAGAAAAATTAATTAATTACATAATGTATGCAAGAGTAAAGTTATTTGGAGAAATAAATTGTGTTAATTTTAGTTTTCTATGATCAAAGTTAAAAAAAAAAATTAAATAGCATGAAAAACATTTTATGTACGAAGAAAAATGATGTTTTTGCTACGAGTCGACAAGAAGTTATCATCTAAACCCATAGGGAAGCTTTCAAAGTATCTTAACATCATATTATTGGAAATAAAGGCTTTTAATCGATCAGTAAATGCAATAACTCGTGTTATGGAATAAGATAAGTAACTAAGTTATACATTATAAGTAAAACATCGGTATATATAAATAAATATAAGATAATAAAACATTTTTATCAATTGATTATCATAATTCTATAAGCATGTATTAAATAAAAATATTAATTAAGGTATATACAATTATAAATAAATCAATAAATTGTAGCTTTTATGGATAAGTTTTAAAAGCAAATTTTTAATATAAAGTAATTAATTTTGAGAATAATTAAATCAAATTCCTAAATCACCTGATTACTGATTCATAAACGTTGTAGAAGAAAATTTTTAAAATCTTTATTTATATTTACACTTTTATTAAATATAATTAAATTAATTGATTAAAAAAAGTGAAAAGTACTTTTACCGCGCATAATGGTACGCATGAATTAAAGAAAGCGATTTTACTAATATAGCGATAGAACCAATTGCATAGCAAATATATATATATATATTATGGAAACAATTTTGGTACAAGTTTAATTAAGTATAGAAAAGTTTTGCGGGGACAGTTTTTCTTATGAATCTTTTATTACAGTCGACTTTAAAATTCGATGTTGGAAACTCTCGAGTGTGACTCGATATTGGCTTTAAATTTTTCACCAAAGAAAGTTATAATGTGTAATAATATCAAAAACTTATTATGATTAAGCTAAAAAATTTTTTTTAAATATTTGTATTCAATTTTATTGAACGATAAATAAATTTCTTATATTTGATCGGATAATACAAATAATGCATCATAAGTTGTAGATTTAATTTGATATCTTCGACGTTATAATTAATCTTTACTTAATCTTTAAGTCGATACTTTCAGAACATCTTTCCTTCATCTTTTAAAAATTGGTCAATGACAGGAATGTTTAGCTCAATATAGTTAAAAGCAGAGTTCGAGTTATTTTATATCCGTTTAAGTCACTTTCTCCTTTTAAAAGACTTCCGTAAATACATACATAGAACGAGAATGACTCCATCACTTATTCACCAAAAAAGCTCTCAGCTTCATTATTCGTCTAAAGCTCCACTCGTTTACCTACCTACTTACCCACGCATATACACATAGGTGTGGAAGGCAAAAAATATTCTTTTTAGATCGAGCGTAGTGTTCAAAAAGCAAAAATATACGAAAATTAGGCGAAACAAAATAATTATTAACCGGATGCTTTAGCGCTGTATGCCTGAATTCAGGAAGCGTTTAACTAAAAACTATTTCATTTGTTCGTTCAACATTAGGACAAAAATTAATATTTATGAATTTGATTTACATATAATATGGTGATTATTATCTACTTATCGTAGATTACTGCATAGTTATTATTTGAAAATTGAACCAAATATGTGTTAGTATGTAAGGGAGGAATATTCGCGGGTATTCTCTGCGTTATAAGTTTGCACCTTCATAAAATATACTTTGAATATAAAAATAGTAAAAAAACTGGTTGCAATAACTAATTTTTACCTTAAATTTTATTTGTAACATAAAGCTTTATTTTTTTTTTTTAATTAAAATATTCAACCTTTCTATAACATTCTGTACTATCATATTATATACTATTATTCATTGTCATAAGTAGATTTGTGTACCATCATTAAGAATATTGAGGAAACTTTTAACGTTTAAAACTTTGGTATTTTATTAATACAATCGATTTAAATGAGATAAATAATTAAATCATTAAGTATTTAAAAAAGTTTATAAACATATAAGTAAAGTCTTTCTGTTAAGTTGAGTTGCATTATGTATTTCTAATTAATTTTTAAAATTTTTTTATATTTGAAGAATATAAAATTAGTTTATCGCAGTAGTATAACTGAAATGAGAACAATTAATATTGAATTCATACTCGGAACTAAATTTCTCCACATTATGCTAATAACAATTTGATGGACAAAAATATGAATATTAATAAACTTGAAATAAAGGAGACACTCGTAAAAAATTGCATAATGAAAGTTAACAAAAGAATTATCGAAACCCCTAAGCAATAAATTAGAAGAATACTAACAATGTCTTTTAAAAAGATATTATGAACTCTTCGCAACATCCGTAAAGAGTTAAAAGATCAACATCAAACCGCCCTAAACCCCATTTGAGTTCAATCTCTTCTGTTTTGCATCATGCTAAACCAACATCGCAAGCCCTGACAATAATAATTGTCACACTTTTACGCGCTGAAACGTGTAGGTTCATAAAATCCAAACGATTACTCTCTTACGCCCGTGTGCATATACATACTTACACTCGTATCCGAAGGCCGCAATCCTTGCGATGGCTGTAGAGGCGCATTAATGCAAGTCATAAATCACGCATTCCACGACAAAAGAAAGAAAGCATAAGAAAGAAAAGCGGGAGAATGAAGAAGAAAGGGAGATAAAGAGGAAGAGAAGAAAGGGAAGCTCGGATTCGCTTCGCAGACAGGAAAAGAGCAGAGAGCAAATGAGCGAAGATACTGAGTGACGTCTCGTAGACGTGGTTGGCTGTCGTCGTCGTTCTCCACAGTGAGAAGTGCGTCGCACCGCAAGTGTACCCTCTCAATGTGAGGGGGGGGGGTCGACGTGAACATCGCCCTTCAACTGCTCCTCCAAACTTCATTCCTATCTAGCCCCTCTGCTTTTGGTTTTCTTCCGACGTTAAAGAGGGAAAAAAAAGAGCAAGATACGCATGGAAAATGACTGACGCACTTTCTGTTCTGATAATGAAGCAATAGAAAATATTATTACATAAATGAATATTAATTTTTCAGGCTTTCTTTATTAATTTAACGACAGAAAACTTCTTTGTCATACTAATATAATCGAGTGGCTCTCTACTAAAACTCATATTTTATTCTTCGCGTTATGCTCGTTATTAATGAGACTGAATTTATGATATAAACGTGAACTTATTAATGATAATTACCTATCCGATTGCATAAAGTTATTACTTTGTAGTTTTATCGGCGTATTATACAAAAACAGTTGTTAATATAGATATAACACGTGTATGTCACTAACATAATTCTACTTTTCAGTTAACATGATATAAAATTAAATTTCTAATTTTAATCAGCTAAAAACTTCGCTTATCGTTCGTTTTACTTAAAAATGATGCATAAAAATATCCTGCGAGAAAATTGATTAAAAATTTAATTGCAAAATAGTATGTAGTCAAATTAAAGGAACTTTTATTTTTACGTTTCGTAATCCAATGACATTGTTTCGCGAGAAAAAATGTAAGCGAATTCAGTAGTTTGGAAGTTTGCAAAAGATATCTGACGCTTAATCGCTCTAATGTTATTCAATACTATAATTCAAGCAAGTGACGCTTAAAGTGTCAGTACCGAGGAGACTGTCAAAAGGTACAGTAAGGGAAGAAGGTGGATGGAACGCGAGGGAGTGAGAGAGATATAGAACGAGCGACAAGTATAGTGGAAGAAAGAAAAAAGTGGGCGAACGGGGACGAGGTGAACATTTTCCGGACGTTGACGTAGCTCCCGTGGGGAATTTTCACGAATAGGGTGGTCCACAGGGCCAGAGGTTTGCTTCGCAGAAAGCTAAAGCTCGTGCCTCTCCCTCCCATACACCCTCTCGCTCTCTGCCTCTTTGTCTGTCTCTATTGTGTATCTCCCTCTTTTTCTTTTTCGTTATGTTTCTCTTTGAACCTCCCTGCGCTGTAGCGCTTTGGCGTACGTCTTACACTCAATGTGCAAGAGTCACTCTCCCGACTCTCTCATCTCTCTGTTTCGCTGGGTATTCTATCCTCCGCCTCGATCACCCTTCTGCCACACTCCGTAGTTGCGCGTTTTCAACTTGTTTCCCGGATTTTCCTCGTCTACTTTCTTTCTCCCTCTCCAGTCGGTCAGTTCGTCCCTCGAGCTTCGAGCGTTTTTTATTCCTTCGTTAGATACGAAGAGGTCGAGCTAAGAACCGAAAATTCCTATTTATCTATAGCTGTATGCCTGTCTGCGAATATACGTGAACAGATCGGAATTGTACGAAGAAAAAGATCGGAATGAGAGGGCATTTTTCGTGAGTATGGTTAGAGAAAAAACACCGGATGGAAAATGCTTGTTTCTATAATTCTTCGTGTAGCTCCCGAGCGTGATTTGTCAAGTTCTTGCAATGTGAAAGGATATTCGGCTTCTATTGCAATGTATAATAGATTGTATACACTTTATAATCATCGATAAAAAGTTTAATTTATGATTTACATAATTCTAAAATGTATGCATTATTTATAGATTTACGCAGTATTATTTATTTTATAAGAAATAAGTATAATGTATAAACAAATTCTCCTGAAATATACGTTTACAGTATATGAGGAAGTTAAAAAAATTTTTAAATTATAGAATCCAATTTATATTACCTATAATACAGTCTGTATGTAAATTTGAAAAAAAATCTTATTTCTATTCGAACAAAGATAAGAGATTTTTTATTTTTAATTTTAAAATATGTGTATAGGTGAATATCATAATAATTTATGTGTAGTAATCTATATATATTTGTTCTACATTTGAAATCATTGTTTAACATTTTAAACGCGTATTTATAAAAGTTTCTATACATTTATTTTCATTGTTACTACATATATAAATGTACATACTGAAACAAATAAATAATTAACTTTTTATAACAGAAATTGAATGTTTATAAATAATTATAATTATACGATTATAAGTATTTTTAATATGACGTTAATGGTTTGATTTATTGCATCTTTTAAATATTTACAAAACTATTTGGTGATTTAATATTTGATTCAATCATAGTACGCAGACATTGATACGAGGAGGTTGGTAAATAGGGATGAAAGGATGAGAAAAGGTTATGGGTCCTGAGGATTGCGATTGCTATCGTTTATAATATTAACTCAATCAAATTTAACGATAGCAATACTTTCAAAGATTGTAATAATATATATATGTATGTATAATATCAATATAATATATATTATTATCTATTGGCAAAATATTATCTCGAAGAATAATATAAATTTTTCTAAATTTTTATTTTTAATATAACTTCAGATTTTTGTGTTATAAAAATATTATAATAATTATAATTTTTATTAAAAAATTTTTAGTTTTATATATTGATATTTTAGATTTATCTTAACTTAAATAAATATAAGAACGATGCAATAATAATATAACCTTCTTATCTTCGTAAACAAAATTTTTTTGATTTTATTATTTCTTATACATTTCTTTAAGGATTTTGTAAAAAATTTTAATAATTTATTATAAATTTTAAGTTAAAAAACCACTTTATTTTTATTTTAAATGTAGTGAAATCCTGAAACGTGTATTTTTCAAAATTATTTAAAAATATATATCATCCAATACCGTGAAATATCTAGAAATCTACTAATCCTATCCCTATAGCTTTTTTTACATTTATTTTACATACGCGAAGTACATATAGAAGATACTAGAAAAGTAATTTCAATTTTAATAAATAACCTTCCTATTAGCAGCAAATATATTTTTTGTTTAAAAAATGAATTTTTGTCCTAAATTCAATGCTATTTAAAGAAAACTGAACTTTTCTCACAAAAATCTGTGTTCAGTATTTAAATAACTTTATGTTCAATGAAATTTTTCTTTATTTCTTTTTTGCTTTTAGATATTCGTTTGAGAGTTTTTACTCACCGTAAATCACGTTAAAAAAAGAAGTCCTCAAAAATCGAATGTTTTATCGAATTCTTCATTGTTAATATATTTTCTTTTAAGAATTTTAAAGTATTTTTTAAAGTATATATTAAGATGAAAAGAATTAAAATAATAATTATTTTGTCTTTTTTTTAAAAAATTCGCAAAAACTGCTTTAATTGGAAAATCTAATAAATATAATATCGTGTTATAAAAAAATTTATAATTTTTGTAATAAGAATGAAGTCTCTTGAAAAAAAATTCGTTATGATACATACAAATTTACAAAAAATTTCAATTTCACCACAACTCACAAATTAATAGATTATTTTTCATCTGGTAAAAAACTTATTATTTACATTATAGACATTATTATTGATTAGTTTTTGAAAAATAAAACTTCCGTCTTTTAAAGACAATCTCATTTACTACTTGCGCAACAAAAAATTAGCTTAAATGAAATTTAAAAATACTTTTCAATAAATGCAATTTATCGTCCCAAATATATATCGAACTAAAGTATTGATTCCCAGTTTAAACGTCATTGCGAAAAACTGGACAGTTGAGAATCTCTAGAAGAATGCGGTTACGACTGTAAACACGTATGAAATTTCCACATACGTAATGAATGTCGTTGGTGCGGAAGCATTGTTCAACAGGAAGCCATCCTTTCTCTCTGTCTTTCTCTTCTCTCTTTCTTTGCCTCGTGGCCCTTCGTACTCTCTCTAGCTGCCTATCTGTACATCCAACTATGGACAGCAGGACGTGCGCGCGTTACTAATACCTAGGCACGCGTGCTCATACGTCGCCGAAGTTAAAGTCTCGGTTGCCAAGTCGCGTTGCGTCCCGTAAATTACGCTTGGAGTGACTAAGTCTTGTACATAATTACACGCTTAGATTTCGAAACTGACAATTACATTTCTATTATCATTTTAGAAAAACGTTTAAACTTCACTTTACGTGCAGATAGTAAGAACTCGACATAACTTTCAGAGAGATTTGCTTATTTTAGAGCGAGATTTCAATTTGATATGCACAGATAAATATCTTTTTTGGGACTGTTTCTTTTATTTAAATAATTGCTAAGCTAAATTTTTAAATAAACTCAAAATTTAATTTAACTTTTTAAATTATTTTCGTAATGCATTCTATTATTATATAATATAAATAGTAAAACTAGAAGTGTTTCAATCTAAAAAATATGCATAAGTAAATTAATAGAAAGATAGTTTATAAATATTTTTGAAAACTTAAAATCTTATAAATAAAATAAATAACGTAAGAGGTATTAGTAAACAACTATTTCTTTTAAATATTAAGATATTTGGGAAAATAATTTTACAATTTCAAAATTTTGTTTCCAAATCATTTACACTTTCAAAAATTCAATTAATTGATTATATATACGAACACAAGTGGGGCAACTAAAAATTTATCAAAGAGACATTATCAATTTAATCGTTTCTAATATTTTACTTCGGTTTACTTGAATTCGAAAAAACTGGTTTAGTTTCAACGACCTACAATAGATAAAATAGAAACTACTAGCTTTAGTTAGCAAATTAAGAGTAAAAAGGTTATTTATCTCATTAAAAATATAATAACACTGTCCTAAAGCCATTTATCTGAAGCTACTACAAGCACTAGTAACTTTTCCTACAGAACTTCTTTTCGTCCTTTTTAACAAATATGAAAGGTATAACTAAGATTCCTTTTCATATTTTTACTCAAAATCTTTTCACGCAAACTCTGAAATACGCTCCCTCCAAAATATGAAAATTCGAGAACGCCGGTAGTAAGGGAACATTTCTTCTTCGTGTCCTCCTCTTTTCACCAAACGACGGAAAACTGATAGCGCAATGTTAATGATGCTAAAAAGTAAAGAAAATGGTTGGCAAAAGCGAGACGCGGGATCAGTCGCAAGAAACAGTTGGTTTTTAATTAAAAAGTATACCGAAACACAATAGAAATGGAAAGAACTCCATTCTCCGTAGATGTAAATATCTGTACGTGTATACAATGAAAGGCGGCACCGAAAATTCAGTGCCGCGAAATATGGATAAAAGGCAAGTACGCGAGGGGTTGGGAAGAATCGCAAGAGCGAATTGAAGGCGGTTGAGAATATCGCGAGGGGAAACCTTGCGAAGGGAAGGAGGCAGGCTGGAAAGTGGGGTGGCGGTCGCTAAAAAGGGGAGGAACAAGAATGAGACAGAGAAAGAGGGTGGTTTTGCCATGTAGGGTGGCAAAGTTGCGATTCCATCTGCCTGCCTGCCTGTCTGTCTGCTTGTCATTCTGATACAGCAGCTATAATGCCGGTTGTGCCTGTCGGCTGCGAAACTTGCCTTCGGCGGCGACGATCAATACACTGCAATCTATACAAAATGGCTGCAGTATATGCTCCTCTGACCGATAGAGGTGAACAAATGGCTGGCGATCATCGTCTAAGCAATTATGCTTACTTTTTTAAATTTTCGAGACGAGAAATCGGGAATGCCGTGCAAGCAAAAGCTATATCTCTGCGAACTATTTGAGCTAAGCGACTTTCAATGTCTGACCAATAGTTGTAGACTTATAGTGTTGCGTTTTCAATTGAAAAGATACATGTTCGCGACGCATGTGACAACAGTTCTGACGAACGAAAGCCATTACTTAGGCATTGGAAATAAAAATTTAAAGTTACAGTAATTTCTCTCAATGTGTCTGAAAACTTATGCAATTTCAAAGGTAGTGAATTATGGAGTTTACACCAGGAATAATAACAATTTTATAGCAGCTGCGAATTACGTTGTTTTACGATATTTTGTAGATCTTATTGGTTAAGTACGTACAGTCAACTAAAATGGAAGTTCGTTCTCGTGGCGCCCTCTTCAGTTTTATTCTCGCACCATAAAGATCCGAGCGAACACTAACAGATGGCACCATCTAGACGATAAACATGCATAAAGTATGTTGTACTTTTACAATATCAAATTAGTAATAAATATGAAACCACTATTTCATGAGCTAAAACATAAAATACCAAAATGTTACATAATAAGAGAATAAAAATAAAAAGTGCCTCCAAGGTTTTTTTTTTACGTATGCTTAAAACCAACTCGATGCATTTCGGAAACGAAAGCACGACCAATTTAAGCTATGAATCGTATTTGCAACTCACGGAGAACATCCTCGTCGGCATAATCCACGTTAGATCGTTCCTCGTCGTGTAGCTCGAGTGACTCGAAGGGAGAACTGAAAGAATGAAGGAGCGAGTCCATGGCGCGCGGGAAGAAAACTCGCGAACGTACGACTACACCGTAGGCAGGCCGGGGCACGACTAACCGTGGCAAGTTGAGCAGCAATGAAGGGGATCATTTTGAATCTACGAGGAGCGCTGAAATTTATGACCTCCCCTTCCGTCCTCCTCCTGTTTCGTGGACCGGGGCAGCGGCCCGCGCGACCTTGAGCAAACGAACGGCCATTTATTTAGCGCCTAGCCGAAGGACTCATTCTTCGTGAATTTCCCGGTGCGGCCCAACCGGCCCCCGTGGCTCGCACGGATCCTCTCCAGCCTTCCCACCGCAATGCGCGCGACTGAGATAAGCATCGCGAGAAATTTCCCGCGTCCGCTTGCGAGTCTGAAGTCGTTTACGCTCGATTTGCCGGGAATTTATTCGCGCGAAGGTCCGAGGGCGCGCGGCAGTCATTTCGTGAGTGCGCGGGTACTGGAATCGAAAGAGCATTTATTACTAACCGGTGTTTTATTAGCTCCTAAACGGGAAGTTGCTTGCGTTTAAGGAATTAGGAATTGTTTAGTGAGGTTTTCCAATGCACATCCGCATTATTTTAAATTAAGATAGGACTCTGTCAATTTGTACTTGATGAGTTTATAGATTTTTATTACGAGTGATATATTATACCAGCGGCTATTGCTTAAGAAATGCACATAGAAAACGACATAGTTGCTTTATGTGTACGAAGATAATGTTAGAAATAAAATAATAATTAACACAGCATTTTACTAATGCTATCAATTCTCTCGCTTATTATATTGTTGATAACATTATAATAAACTTTTATTTATTGATTCTCTTGTTATTGATTTAAACAAAACTTATTTGTTTACGCGTTATTTTAATTGTTAATAATAACTTTATGTACAAAGCAAATGGTTTTAAACAGCTTTTTTCAATAATAAGAACGATTTTTATAAGATATCGGGATTAAAGTTAGAAGATTAATGTACTCACTATTCGAAGGTATGTATACATAATTAATATTTGTACACAATTGATTAACGATTAAAAAAGTTCATTTGGTTTAGATTATTGTAATTTATAGAATGCATTGCTTTTTGTAATAAGTTTTTTTTAAGAGTCCTTGTGATTAAATAATAAAATGCTAACATCGTTAAACACGAAAATAGTAAAGGAAATTTACAAAAAATCTTTTTATAACTTGTATATCAAAAAAAAATTAAAAATTAATATTAGACGAATATGTATTTCAAATTATTTGTTAAATATAGTTTAATCAAATATAATCGATGTACATATAAGTTTCTGAATAGAAATTGAATTCACGTGATTAATAATAGCCAAAGGAAATTTAAAAGCAAGGAAAGTGTAACTGAAAGAATTTTTATACATATTTACACGAATGTTAAATTAGATAAGCTTATTTTTGAAATAATTGATAAATAAAGTATGTATATATAGTAAATCAATAGACGAATAAAAGTGCGTGTATGTAATCAAGTGAAATTCTTAGAATTTCATTAGATCATCGATCTAAGAGCTATTGTAGTACTCCGAACACAAACTTTCAGTAATTCAAATAATTTAGACATATAGGTTTATGTATAGCTGTTACTAAAGAGTAACGGTTATAGCAAATTTAATAACTTAAAAATGTCAAGGAAAACCAGCATAATCTTTTCTGACCTCGTTCTAGTGACCAATAAATCGATGTGATTCAACAATTCCTTTGGCAAACGAAAATTGATCCACAACTTCCACGTGAACTGCAAGCCACGGACGAGTGTGCACCCTTGGTCAGCTACTGTACGTCGAAGCCGAGTTCGGCATATTTGAAATTTCAACCATGAGGCATCTGATGCAGCCGGAGATGTACGCGTGCAGCGTTGCGCCTACCCATCTGTTCTCATGGAGAAGCAGAGTCACCGAGGGGATTCCAGGTGGAAGTCAGCTGGATCCAGCGGCATCTAGCAATGAACGACACTGCTTTACCTATGTTACGAAACCCATGACGGGACTTGAGTTCCTCAGACAATATCAGCACCAGAATTGCATGAAGACACCGGCGAATATAATTTATAGGGTCGAGCCCAGGTAGGGCACACAGTTCTGCCCCATTCGAATTTCAACTCTCTCCCCCTTTCCCTCTCTCTCTCTCTCTCGCTCTTATTTGTCGAGGTAGGCTGGTCCCGCTGTTGAGCGCAAGTTCGCAACAGTTAGCTCTTGCATTATGTCCGCGGAACGATCGAAAGCAGTGGAGGCTGTGCCGTAATAGGATTCGCGAGATCCCCGAGAATGACGTCGAATGGTGTGTGGGAGTATTTCTTTAGAAGGGGTCAAGATGTCCTAGTGAGATGTGCGAAGCTCGGCCAGCTAACCTAAAAACATCATGACTCCCATTGGATTTGATGTAAGATTTTGTGCTCCTCGATGTTTTTCAACTTCGGTCTCTAGTGGTGAAGACAGTGTCTATACTTTTTGAAAAATTTCATACGTAATAACCGTTCATGCTGCTTCGTAAGATAAGTCAAGCTTACGTGAATTTAATTTTTGTTAACAAATTGTTTCACTAAATAAATACTGGGTGAAGTAATCGCGGTCTGTGCAAACAACACAAATATTTTCTTTATTTCATCTGTTAAATTACGATTAATCTTACTAGAAGATTTGGGGTAAAACAAATAAAATGTTTTCTATCTGAATTCGACTTTAAATTTAATATAAATAAATTCTACAAAAGTTTTAAATACTATATGATAATTTTTATTTTACTGAAATGGTATAGGTAAACAAGACGTAATAATTTATGTATAGACTTATCGATTAAAGACAATACCAATAGAACATAAAGTTGTTTATTTTCTACTATTGTATTTATATTTAACGTTCACACACGCAAGGAATTTAATAAAATTATTTTTAAAACGGTAACTAATAATATAGTAGATATCTCTACTTCGGTGATATAGTTTCGACAACAAATTAATTTCCTTAACTTGTCATTCCTTCGAAAGCAAGTATAGAACGAGCGTAAAATTAAATTAATTAATTTCCTTTAAATATGTAACGCCACATTGATATAATCTTCCCGCCTATTATACATATTTTAGCGTAAGATAAATGACGCTATTAAATAAACAGTAATAATATTCAACATTTAAAAATTGCATTTATGTCTTCCGGTAACGCTTTGCGTCTATTTCTGATGAAAATTCCTGAAGACTGCAGTTAAGAGATAGTTTAATATATGAAATCTCGTGGCTTTAATGACGAAGACTTGCTTGACAAACTGCGGACGCGAATCTCGGTGTGGTGAGGAAAAAGGAGGCCACGGAAGATAGGTGTTTGTCGCCCAAAAATATAACAAAATAAAGGGGAGAATGTGTGGGTTCCAGATATCGCCCGCGGACGCAATATGCATGTGGTGAGCGTGTTCTCGACAATACAATGTTATCGGGCGGGAGAAACGTTTCGAGGGAAAAACCGAAAGCAAGCGGCCGGTAAGTCATGTTGAATATGTGTACAGAAACTCGCAAAGCGGCTCATGTACGTCTACTTCGACCATAAAGATACGCGAGGGTATTATGTTTATTGGTGACTAGATGCAAACTTAAAAATGAAATCTTTTGAATTGCTTGAATTTCAATTTAAAAAGTTCTTTCTTCACTTTCGATGATGTTGAAATCGTTTTTTCTTTAAAAAGAGCCATGTTTCGTTATTTAAATTGTCTTACGTAATTTTTTGAAGACCGTGAATATATGAAGTTGAGCAAAGGACTGTAAAATGTAAAACACCTCGAAAATATTTCATGATTTGAAAATATGATGATAGGGAAATACAGTTGTACATTGCGAACGTTATTAATTGGATTTATTGATGAAACAAAGTAGGACGATATTAAGGAAGCAGCAAACATTTAATGTCAAAAATGTAGTTTTACTTTTCTCTTTCATCATCAAAGTTACATAATGAAATGAAATATTAATAAAGTTCGCTGGTGTAATGTTATCTTAGTTTAGTCATACTTCTTAAACATGTACGGTAATTTATAGTTTACTACCGTTTGTTGTATTCTACTCTTTATCCACAATCGATTCCGAATGATCATAAAATATTTAATAGTATGAAAGGTCAGGTTAGTTACACGGCTCTTCTAAATTTTTCTACAAATATTCGCAATTACTATTTTGTAACTCAGGTATTGCATTTAATGATATAATAATAATATTCAGCTTGTAGATGCATTTCTTGCATAGTACAAAATTCTTTTTAAAATAATGATTTTCAGAGTAACTCGCAGCTACGATCTTAAAGTACATCGGAGATGACTGTAAAAGATGGGTCAGGAATAACGGTAACTCTGGATGTTACCGTAAAGAAACGCTTGCTTAAATTGTTTTTAAAAATAATAAAATGAAATGCCTATATCATGGAATTCGTGGAAAACTAAAAATTCGCTCGAAAGCAGTCGAGCATTTCGAGAAGCAATTTCGTCGTCGTTCTCGCGAGCACTCGCGCTTGTGAAAAATTCAACTTTTCTTAGAAAGTCTCGGGAAAAAGCTCCTCTCGTTACTTTCCTATTTTTGCGACTCTCTCTCTCTCTCTCTCTCTCTCTCTCTCAGTCTCGGCGGATCTCTCGCCCCACTCTCACCGGGAAATCGACGAATTTGTCGGAAGCACGAGGGAGGAAGGAGGAAAAAAGAAGGGCCGCTAGCACAAGTCAAGGCAGTAACGGTGGCAGCGGCAGCGGCAGCAGCTCCCCAAAACTATCATCAATCATGAAGAAGCGAGACAATCGAATACTGCGCTCTACAGGAGAACAGCTGTCGCTTTGTTGCGTTCATGTAATGCGCGGGCATGGCTCGAGACTGCATTGCACGAGTGAGCGTCGAGCGCCGCTCCGGCAATAATTTCGATGATTTTTCTGGACGAGTGCGTATAAATTTAACTGGCGCGAATGAGATCCCGAATTAATTGATGAGATTATCAGATTATATTCTACTTTGAATTTCTCCTGGTGCATCAAACCGTGACCTATAAATTCTTGGTTTGCTTATTCTTTACAGCGTTATGCTCTAATATTAAATTAAACAACATTTCAATGGCTTTGTTCTTTATCCTTTCCGACTGAATTTACTTACTAAAGGTAAAACGAGGAAAAAAATAATAAAATACGCGTTTTCGTTAGAAGAAGCAAAGTATACCTCATTCTTGCATGAATGGCAATAATTTTGAGGGGTTTATTTTTTGAAATGGGTTGCAATCACAAAAGAATTATAAGAATTCGTTATGTTAATGAAAAGTACCATCGGTGTGTAAAATTTTGAATACGAGAGAACACCACAGCAATAAAACTTAATTCGCTTTATCACTAGAATTCCGAAAATATACATCTGATAAAATTTCAACTGAATAGCCATTTAATTCTTGTCTTAATTTCTTCTATAAAAACCTCTTTCTTCTGAAATTGAGGTTCTTCTGAAAATATGACTGTTCGGTTACATCGAGCGCTGGAGAAAAGATAATACTTTCAAAATGGATTGTACAAGTGGTAGAAATTTGACGAAAGTTGATTGTTGGATCTATCGTATCGCGCATCAACCAGTATCACATCGTTTTTCTTGGACATCAGAGACGAAGGCCGACACCGACGACTTTCCCTTCCCGGCACCCCATATTGGCCACGCAATATACGTTTCATAAATAACTTTAGTATTACGAAAGATGAGGCGTCTTTAGGGGGGAGGGGGGAGGAGGGAGGGGGAGGGAGAGAGGAGTAGGAAAAAAATAAAATTTCAATATTACATCCGATGGGCACACGCTATACGCAGCGATATTACGCGGACGTGTGATAGATAGACGAACGTTATTGTCTTTATAAAAACATAACCATTTGTTTTAGAACCCCCATATTAAATGCGAGGCCGCGCATTCGCTGCTCGACGCCGAAAAGCAGCCAAGGAAGCGACGGCGATTTCTGGACGGAAGACGATTTTTCATTTATGACAGATTCGCCTATAGATCTTCCACATTCGCCTTCGAGTGTATCGTAAGTATACAGATTGAATAAACTTTGAGGAATAGGTACCTCTTTTGATTTATTAAATATTACAAAGAAACAGTGAATGCTTGAATACGCTCGTCTAACCGTAGATAGATTGTAACTTAATTAGTGAAACTTATGCGCGGGCCAAGCTCTTTCGTTGCTTATCCAAGCCAATTCATATTTTATTTAATTTATAGTATCACTGGTGTAATGTCAAATTTCAGAGTCTGCGCTAACATCTGAATCAGTGTCATTATTCAATTCTGATCATCTCACGGCTCCCCAAGATCTTTTATCGTTTAATTTTTTTTCATTACTTTGACTTTTAGCTGATATAAAAATTTTATATTATTTAAAATATAATACATTGACGCGGCGTTGTTAATGTTCGATTTTTAAAAAATCGTATCCAGAATCACAAAATTAAAGGAAATAATAGAGGAACGGCGAAGGTTACGCGGGTGAGAAATTCAGAATAGGGACAAGAATGAAAATATTAAAGCTTGGTGGCTAGAATTATATTAATAATGCCATGCTTTTCTCCCTATCGTTCTCTCCTAGAACGTAGAGTGTCTTCTCCGTACCCTCGTACCATACTATTTAATTAAATTTCCGAGAATTTTATATCAAACGCCAGTCTCGTTCTTGTCGTTCTCGTGTCAAGTCCGCTGAGCCAATTTCACCTGCTCTCGATTATTAATCATCTTGTAATCATTTAAAATATGGATTCTCCACTGGATTTCTTTTTTTATGAATGCGCATATTCCACTGATACGGTCATTATATTTTCTAAATGATAAAAGGCAAAATATTACTAAAATATATCTCTTCGAGTTCATTCAAATTATCTTTATAGGAAAAGGTTGTTGAAATGGAAAAAGTTTAAAATTACCGTATTGATTTTGATAGAGAATTTTGATAGAGAAAACTTAGAGTCGGTAATGTAGCTATCTCTTTAGAAAATCTCCTTACCTGAAGTGAAACTACATTTAGTTCAGTTAGTGCAGATACAGAGAGCGCTATGAATTTCGTTGCGAGCGAAACTCATATACTTATTTATATTTTACTCATATACATTTTATACATTACTTTAAAGTATAATTATAGGTCATAATCACTACAACAAAAACTTTCTGATTTAGAAATATTTATGTAATTGTATTGTATAAAAAATGCTTGTTAAGCAATATATTTATAAATTTAAACAATGTCAACAAGTATGCTTACAATCATTTGTTTTAAACCAAAGCTACATATTTTAATTTCTCATCTTCAGAATTACATTTATTATAGTACATGTTCGTTAACAGTGTAAAACAATTTTTACTCGCGTTATGTATTAATGTTTCTACATTAAAATTAAATTTTTCTACTTATTGCTTTTAAATTTTATATTTCATCAAATTCGTATTGATTGATTTCTTAATTTTTAGATATATTTCGATAATTCAATATACCACGTGAAATATATAATTAAATAGCAGTTGCAATATTTCTTTTCTAATTTAAAATTTTAGGGTACAAGGCATTTATATTATTATTGTTGTACGGATAATTTTTCAGATTTAATTATTTTGAATGACACAAATAATGAATATTTTTCACTACATCTGTTAAAAAATGGAATACGAACATCCGAGGGAAAAATACGTCGCTCACAAACGGAAACAAAGCGTTAATGACGATCCTGTACAAAGGGGTATTTACTTGTTACTTCCCTACATCGAAACTACGACCGTCGATTTCCAGTTTGTTGCAACTTTACCGATCCTAATACCATATATTCGTTTCATTATGTCCGTGGACAAAACATTTTATCACTATATATTCAAAGTTTACGTCGGGGAATTTCATTTCCCAACTTGGGTATCCAATTCGGAAAACCCTAAAGATATTCTTCATTTATTGAACTTGCGTTCGATTTCAAACAATTTGGATAAATAGATGTAATAGATAAGACGGAAGGGAAAATAAATTATAAAATCCGATATTATCGATTAATTAAAAGTTTTAACGATAAATAATACTTGATTTCCCGGGTTGTAAAAGCTTTTATTTTTGGATGGATTAAATTCGTTATAAAGTTAATAAATTATTAATTATAATTCTTTCGTAAAGCTTGTATCGAGCTGACTTTTATCCATGATACCTGCTATTGGATAAGTACTATATTTACCTACGAATTTAAGTCTTTGGCCTGCGTAAGCTTAAAGGGTCACGAGTAGCCTCTTATTTATACATAACTCGGCAAGAAAGACAGATAGACAGGTAGATAGAGGAAGAGTGCGAGCGAAAAAGAGAAGGCGTGAGGGATACCGACACTCGACGCGTGCACACACACGCGCGCTCGCGCACGCCTACACACGCAGCGGGCGCACGGACGTTTTTCGATCGATCTGTGCGCCACGTGCTGAAGTGAGTGACGTGCAAAAAATATATTCCGCGCCGCGTCGGAGCTACGGGGCGCTTGAATATATTCCGGCGCGCGCTTTTATCCACCGCTTATTTTATTCCCACCCGAGGTTGTTCGCTTGCCTGCCGCGGGTTGTTTCCGTGAAAGACTGGCCCTGTATACGAAAGTACTTCCTGACATAATAATTCTGCATTAAAGCGGCAGCTATGGATGTTTATTATTTTATTTATATTGTAATTAATGTCTTTTAATTTGAAGGAAGGAACGTTAATACCAAAAGGTTTGTCTGAAAATTGCATCGTCACTCTTAGAGTTATAGAAATATTTTGTTTACGGCTAACTTTTCGAATAAACTCCTTAATTTTTAATGTAGCTTTTACCGAAATTGCAAAGTTCCTTCTTTTTCATGCTACTTTGTATGGCCAGTGTTTCATTTTATAAATGAATATTTGAATATTGAATTAATTAATTTATTGGTGAGCCAGAATTTGGTTAAATTTATTCGCGTCAATTTGCGAAAATTAACTTTTGCGTATTAAATGCAATCATTTATTATGTCTTATTTTTTAAGTTGACTATTTTCTTGCTTTGACTTTAATTTATTTTAATTGAGAATATTAACGTGAATTACTTCAAGTATATAAAAATTCACAAAATAACGAAATGTAGTGCAAAGCCCAATATTTTTGTCTGATACAACTTTTGCTGATTTCATGTCATAAAATATAATTTATCCATGGCATGTGTGTGTTAACTTTCATAATGTGAATTATTGTAATTTTATATTTTCAATTTATAATTTTTATATTCAGAATTCTTTTTCAATTATTTCATTCGAAACGTTACTCATATTTAAAAATATCAATTAGAATTAATTTCAGCCCGAGGGAAAGTGTTTGAAAATAATTTCAAAACATTCGCTCCCCAGTTTATGTGGCCGTAGCAAGTATTATTTTGCGTTTGCAGAATAATGAGCTTTCGATATGCTTATAAATATTTATATCCTAGATGGATCGATACTCCCACCATATTCTCTTGATAACGAGCAATGATAATACATTTCTTCAGTGATAAATCCATCGACTGTCGTGAAAATTTTAATCGGAGAATTAAACAAATTTTTTACCCTGATATTGAAAAATGACAAAGTTTGCAATGACTTCAAAAATAAAAACGAAGATTTACGAAGCCTTTTTGAAGACTAATAAGGGCATAGACAGCCTTGCATCGTGGACACGATGTTAGCAACAACATCTGAATTATTCATTTATGTAGTTCCTAGTTCAACTTCTACAAATTTGATTAACGTATCTGAGCTTTTTAATGTAAGAAACGCAGATAAAGTGGCAGAAAAGAAAGGTATAAAGCCATCACATAAAAGCACTTTTTGTATTCTTTTCGCTTGCAGGAGCTCAGCTCACTACTTATTAGATCCTTCTTCTTTCCTCCGTGTGAACAAATAGGATTTCGAGACGGGCGCGTCCTTTTTTATGAGGACAGCAGCAGTCTTCGACGTCGGTGAGACGCTGTACAAGGTAGTGACACATTGCTCGAGATTGATACGTCGTCGATCACGCGCATTCAGGAGGGCGTAAACGGATCTAGTTGCACTAGGATGGTCGCATGGGTAACGCGCGGAGAAACAGAGCCGCCTGTCACTCTCTGCACTTTCTACTTCAATCCCTCTTTCTATTTTGTTAAATTCGTACTTCTCTTTACTGCTTTTTTCTTCTTTCTTGCGTTCTTGTCTCAACTGGAAAAGGTATTATTTCTTTATTTAAATGTTTTTTGTTAGTCGTATGGGAAGAAATACCAAGTAATGGATGGAAATTACTTTTCTTAATATTTTTATTTTTAGTAAATTTATACAAAACTTTTTATTCGTGTAAGTAGAATTTTCATGTAATTGAATGATACGTACAAAAACAACCTATATTATTAAAGGAGTTTGAAAAGCTTCATTTATTTTATAATTATAGACTCCTTATTTTAGTAACAAAATTTTTCTTGATTAGAACGTACATTATCTAATATGTAAATAAATATCCAACAAATTTTATAAAAAATGAATTTAAGATTTGTTGTGAGAACTTATTTTTACTATATTATTTATTAAGAGTTTTAATATATATATATATATGGTTAAAAGTATGAAGCATTACAATTTTAATATTTCTAATTTTATGGGACTAATAACGTGTCCACTTTCAACATAATTTTTAAATTACAAAAACATTTTCATTAAATTTTTTAACGCATAAAAGTTATAACTGAAAATATATCGCAATATTTATTATATAATATCAAAAAATTGTTGAGTTTAGCATTAACGTTATTTGTGTGTTATAACTCTTGTTAAATTAAAAAATTCATGCTTTTACTTTCTCTTATTCATAATTTGTGAAAATTCAATACAATGTTTAAAAATTACGCTTTATACTATTCTTTGATGTGAAGTAAAAACTGAAGAAAAGATTTATAGTGGTATTCATTAACAACACAATTATTTTTTACCTTATCAACCTTCACTTCAATATTATACTTTATTCATTACCAAATAGAATATCATGGGCGTGTAACAAATCTTAGGTTTGAGAACCTTTTTTTGTCTAGGGTATCAGCTTATCCCGGTTTTTCGTAAGCAATCAAAAGCTAATAAACATGATTGTAATCTCGAAAATATCCATATCTACAGCCTTATAGCATCTCTGCTCTTAACCCGTGTACGCTTCTTTCCTCACCTCCCCCCTTATTTGTCCCCGATAGATATTGGTTCTCTCGCTCTGTCGCATTGTGCGAGACCTCTCTTTCCACCCCACCCCCCTTCGCGCACAAAGAAAAGCGCGCCAACTATTTTTGAATTATGTACGGCGTCAGTCAGGTCGGCTCTGCGTTCAGCACCGAGTCGCCCAAAACCTGTACTGCATTGTGCTTGTCTGGCCTTTCGACGTCTGCCGGCGGCATCAGCGACATCATGGCCACCTAACTGTAACGCTTCTGCACACTTAGGGGTACGGCTATGCGTAACTGGGAGGGAGTGAGAGATGAAGGAGTATCGGCTCAAAAATCTTCCCTCTTTCTCCTTTTCACGATCTTCATCTCTCGTCAACTTGCAAAATTACTTTTACGTTGCTCGACACGAGCACCATAGAGCCCGGGTACGCTTTCACGCTGAGACAGAGGATTCTAATTCAGTAAAGTTTACAATTGAGAGTAAGGGAGAAAGAGAGAGGAAGGGATGAGAACTGCCACGAGCAGGATTTTATTGCAACGTCGTTGAAATTATTGCATTATTCATACTTTAACATGTGTTTTGGAGTTATTAGAACAATTTTACCGTTATGTTCAAAGTTTTTGTGTAGTTTTATATCTAATGCGAGTCAATTGGATTATGCTAATTCTAATATGGCACCGGCAGTGCGATTCTATACTGAAATTGTATCTATGAAAACTTTTGAGAAATAAATACATGCCTTTTATTTTAATAATTAAGCAACATTTATTAAACAAGTATCGCTCGTTATATTTAATCATCATAACTACTTTGTAACCATAGCCTGAAACATAAAATTTTCGATTAATTGCTTTGGTACGCGAAAAATAACAAGAAAATATTATATATTAAAAGTTTTATAATTTGAAGAAAAATCGCATGTAAATTATTACGTAAATCATTACGTAAATTAACTATCGCTGAAATTATTTTGAAAACATAGATAAAAGTTACATTGAACACTTTACTTTGTATTCATAGAAAATATCTTTGTCTTCTATCAGAATTAATTATAAAACATAATTTTTTTTACACAACTATTACTACTCTTCGCACAATCCATTTCATATTTTTAGAAACAAGTTTTTTATTGAAATACGTTTCGTTGGAATAAAATTATCATTTTATAGTATTAGTATTTTCGATTGAATTTTTGATCAATGAAATATTTTTAGTGTAATATTGTAAATTTTAATAGGTAATAACCCAACCTTTGATTACCTGTAAAAATTTAATTTGTATCTAAGATGTTATTTCTTTTATATTTTAGCTGTTTCTAAACAGATTTTTTTAATCAAGCAGATGCAATATTTGAGATAATTGACCTTTTTTAACTTACAGAACGACCGTTACATCATGTAACTAAATTTATATGTCGGATCGTATTCATGAGTAAAAGTATTCCATTTTCCTATAGAATGCATAATTTTTAAGTTATTCCAAGAAATAGAAAATTCTATGATAATAAATCCATCAATCAACCAAAATTCATGAACATCTAAAGTCGAACGACGGTAAAAGATAAACGCTGTCTTAATTTCGCAATGAATGCACATTAGTAAAAAAACTAGATCCTGAAAGGATAATAGTATTACCCAGCGCAAAAAAGATCAACGCTCACACATACGTTATTAGAGTCGGCCAGGAAGAAACGAATCTCTCGTAAATAAAGATATCGTCTGTCATTTCAAAAGCCAAACGTATTATTTGTGGTAATTAGCTTCTCTATAAAGCGGTGATGCCAAGTAACGTTCGCAGACGCGCTATCGGTAATCACCGCTAATTGCGGTGCATGTCGTTTTCCGAAGGCCTAGCTCTCATACGAGAAAAATGTTGATGCATGTGCGACGACAGAGGACGACAGGAAATAAACGGCGTCGCGCGCCATGCATAAGCGAAATCGGGCCGGCATCAAGAAACCGGAGTTTGCAAATTAAAGACAATTGCTCTTGTTGTTTTGAGTGTCGCACGCGTCATTGAAAGTCATGAAAGCAAGCGCAGGCGTCGTTTTCCCCATTACGCCGTGACTTTCTCCAAAAATGGAGACAAGCTGATCGCGCACAAGTATCGTTGACGTGTAAATATCTTTACCTGATCCCAAGTCATCAACGTTAGGGTTACAGTTGATTTTCTTACTAACATACAGACAAAAAAGCAAAGGTTCATTGCTTTTGGAACGAGCGATCATTGTATCGCTTAAAGCATCATCAATCATCCTTAATAATACAATGAATTTGACTCAAACTTTGCAATACTTAATTTGAACGATAAAAGATTTAATTGTTTTTTATATTTATCAATAAAATGCTAGAAAATATGTAAAAACTGTACAGAATTGATTCAGTAAATTTTTATACGGGCAAAAAATGTGATGACAAAAATATTTAAATTGTACGTAATGAAAAGTTACTATTGGCTTTTTTCGAAATTAACAAATTACAATATAAATTGTGAAATAAAATATAAAAATAAGATATAAAAATTTTTAAAATGACAATACGAGTATAAAAATTAAATAAAGGCAATTTATAAATAAATATAAAATAAACGTGGTATAAAAATATTTATCATAAATCAAAATTAATTGTATTTTATTATTAATTTAGTTATATTGGTTTTTAAATAGTTTTTATAATTGATTTATAGTTTAATATAAATTAATTTCCTGTAGGAAATAAAAATTTTTTATAATCTGTATATTAAAGGCAAAAAATTTTTTTATTTTAATAAGTTAAAAAAAATTTTGAATGTTATTGTTTTGATTTATTAAAAAAATTTGACTGATTTGTGTAAAAAATTATTAATAATATTTTTTGAAAGTCATCTGAAGTTAATAAAATCATAAAACAAAATTTTTCAACGTTTCCTTTTCAAATTTGTACAAGATTTGGGTTAAAATATTTTACCTTAGAAACTCACTCAATAACTTTTTATTTGAGAGGAAGCTCAGTATAATAAGAAATAATAAAATATGTATTTCAGTTAAAATAATAATGTCCGTTAGAATTTATTAATAATGAAATAATATGGATAAATTACTCGTGAGAATATTCTTAAAAAAGGGAACATTTCAAATAAGAATCTAAAAATCGTAACGTAAAAATTACGAAAAGTAATTGCGCTTTCTTCATCAGTACTCATCCTTAAAAAGTTCATTGATGCGACGCAAAATAAAGTCGAATTCGCGTTAAAATTGCTCGTGCTAGTCTCGCCGACTCTAAAAGAAAATCCATTTATAATAACAAAAAACTGTCAACGCTAGCGCGCGAGGTTGAATAATAGAAAAATAAAAAGTTCTGCGTTGGGGCGCGATACGCATAATACACATACACACGTTATACATTACTTCCACTAGATTGACAAAGACAGAGCACACAAGCCGCATCTGCATATCTGCGCGGAGTCGCGTGAAAAAGAGACACTCGCCCGCGGCCCTTTCCATATGACGGTCTGTCAATGACAGAGACCTGCAATCAATAACCGCATCGCGCTTATACACGAATTCGCTCCGCGGCTTGTCGACTCCTACCTTAACCTCCCCCGCCTTCGGCTCTGCTCTGCTTTATCACCGAGCCAAGAACGTTCGCGCGGTTCTCGATAACTGCTAGTGTCTTATACCCATTTATGGTGTCGTGGGATACTTGAATGGTGCGACATTTCTCGATTAAGAGCAATTAATAAATATACCGATCAACCTTGAAATTAAATAGAGAAACCTTTTTTCAGGTTATACAGGCAATAACTGAGCATAGCTATCAAGAATTAAACTTATATTTTTATGATTTCTTATTAGATTTTTTAAAGTCTTGATTTAGAGTCTTATAAATTTATAATTTTATTTCGTAGAGAGGTTAATAATTATACTTTTACAGTTGTAAAACTAATTTGAATTTTAATGAAGTAACATGAAATATAATATGAAATTACAAAAATCTAAGCTTCAAATATTGCTCATAAAATAATAATTTTAGTAGTATAGTTCTTAAAATATTCTGTAAATACTGATATAATTCAAAAATACGTCGAAAATCTATTTTTCTATTCCAAGTACTCTGAAAAACAAAAAATATCTCAAATACCACATCGACATATTATACCAAAATATGCTAGAATAAAATTTTTGCAACTGTTACTCGGTCATCTGCATTTAGAATTTCAGAAATTGATAATGAAATTTTCAGAACTTATTTGAATTCAAATAAATTCCTGGTATCGTTAAAATTATAACCTTTTATAAATATTTAATCATTATTGCAGTCTATTGTCTTGTTATTATTTATTATTATTATACATTTTAATTTCGGGAACCCCAACTTTTAATTTTAAGAACAATCCCATAATATTATAAGCCAAAAACAATCCAAAATGAACAGATATCTGTTGTACGTATAGATATAATAAACGTGTATACATAGCCACAGCTTTCTTGCGGTTTTCAAAATAGAGCTCGAGACGAGTAGACGTATATATCCGACCCGCTTTTATATAATATAATCTAGAAGTTTGACAGCGCCAAACCAAAACCAGCGAGAGTGAGAGAGAGAGAGAGAGAGAGAGAGAGAAAGTGAGAGTGACAGGAGTAAAAGGAAAAGGGGAGGTCGACGTAGACGACGAGGAGAAGCCAAAGCTTGAAGAAGACGACGACGACCACGACGAGGACGATGACGACAGGAGGAAGAAGCGTTGGGGAAGAGGGCCAGAGGATCGGTCGGGATACGGGGAGATAGTAGGCACTAAGCGGCGGCGGCACAGGGACGAGGCGAGTCTGCGATTTGCGAGGGTGCTTTTGTAGAAGAGAGACGATGATAGTCGAGTCGAGAGAGACGCGCAGTATATTCTCTATGGCTTCGGTGACGCTTTAAGCAAGCGCGAGAGCTTCAACTTTTGTCATTCAATAAAATTCCTTGCTTTCGACCGAATAAACTTTTCCTGGTAGCTGTGTATTAGTAGCGGATAACTATTATTTACGATCTTCTAAACGTTATTCGAATGTTAGCCGATTCTCATTTATTTAATGTCAGAGATTAAAGCGATTATTGCACATAAAGTGACAGTACCATCGACTTATTGTATTCCGAGTTGAGGAAAATAAAAACGATACAATCAGTATATATTCCACACACGACATCGCAGTCAGTTAATTTATTATATCTTTTATGTTTTCAAAAATCCTTAATTTTTTTCCTTTAAATTTATTGAATGAATAATATTAGTATAAAATCCATACCATCGTCGAATAGAGATCGTTTTATATATTCATTTTATTGAATTTCGATGCTTTACGTTTAATTAATTATAATAAAAATTAATAATATGTAATTGAATATAATAATTGAAAACTTATAATAATTATAATAATTCATATTTGTGCAATATATAATAAAATATAAAACAGGAAGACAAATATATAAAATATAATAGACAAAAATAACTTTAAACAGTAAAATAAAAATTTATAGTATATATGATGGTAGTTTGTTTTACTTTCAAATATAATAAATTATAACAATGTGCAAGATTATAAAATATTACATTATAGAATAGCGAAAGTAATTTCACACATAATGAAAATATAAAAAATACTCCATAGTGATTTAAGAATAAAAATTAAATTGGAAAGTAAATATATTATTCGAAATGTCAAAGATAAAAACAATAACGAAAGAGATTTTTTTAATATCTATTACGTGTTTTAACCACATCGAAAAATTGGAAATATTAATAAAAATGTCTTAAAGTGGCTGGAAAAAATGAAGTTTGAAGAAACTTCACTCTTAGCCTTTACAAACTGTTAAAACCTAAATATTGATTAATACGAGTAAAAAAGTTTCAATGTATAGGAATTAAAATTTTTTTTAAATCTATACCTCCCCGTATGTATTATTATTATCATTTGGAAGTAGAGCGTATTTTTTTTTATTCGATAAAAGATAGTTGAAAGACGAATCTACTTCTTCAGTAATATTATTATCAAATCGAACGCGTATTTAATTGTGAATATACTTTGAAACTTTTATTGACATTTTTCATTATAAATTGTGTTACAAAGATAAATATTATTTTACAATAAATGCAAATGTGTCATCAGTTAAGCTTATCGATTGGTAAGATAATTTTTACACAAAACGTAAGATCATTATTTTAACGAGTAACCACGAAGTCACAAAAAGCTATTCAAATGCAATTTTGTAACAACAATACGTATTTCACTAAAAGAGTTAAAGGGAGGCGATGGCGGTGTGCAGCAGATTCAGGCGTTAGGGTTGGAGTCGAAAAGAGGCAAGGCAACTCAAGTCAGAGCCACCCTTGCACCAATGCTCCAAAGCCCGTCTCGCGCGCTTCGCGCTATCCGAGAGATAAGATCAACGGCGACGACTGCGGCGGTGCTCGGCCTTCGTAGTCAGGAAATGAAAATCGCGTCGGCACTGTTTAATTTAGATAAAAGCATATGTTACACGCCGTCGAGTCGCGCGGGTCTCTAGGGGTGGAGTGTAGAGTCCAGGGGTGGGATGGATACTTTCGAGGGAGCCATACTTGACAAGGATGGCTCGGGATTGTAATCGACGATGGCTCTCGTATATTTTTTCCTCTGTTGTTTTAAGTATGGAAGAACGATTTATTTCATTTTCGTTTTGCTTGTTATTAGCTCTTTGTTCCTCTCATAAATACAATCAGATTTCTCGATGCTCACTTTATGGAATAGCAGTATAAGTGGATATATTATTCCCAATTACTTGAACTGAATGTTTCAGATACAAAAGAAATGATTCTAAATAGTCTAACAATTGAGACCATTATTATAATCTGAAATATCAACAAACCTTAGGGAAAATAATCTCTTACTATTGTAGTCATTCTCATACGTAATTATGTTATTAATCTAATAAGCTAATATAAAATTAGGTATAATACACAACAAATGTGATTTAAAGATTACTTGTTTTCGCGAAGAATTTTTTGTTAAAAATATATTCGGTTAATAGTTATCGGAAGCTATTCGTTAAAACGTGGAACGTTGTAAATTAGAAAAATTAAATATTATTCAAAGCGAATGACAGCCGAAAACATGGCGTTAAAACTAATAAAAACACGATTAAAAGGAAAATCCGTAGGGAGAACAAAGGTTCGTCACGTTGTGGCACTTTTATCGAAGAAGAAAAAAGTCTTCCGCCGTACCCTTCGTCCCTCGCCGGATTTCTCTGGACCATCTCAAAGATTTCTACGGGACGATAGAAAAGAGAGCGAGACAAGGACCGCAGCGCACTTTTATACTCGCGGGAGTTTAAAGTTCCCAAAGTTATTTTGACTTTCGGCGGCTGAAATGCCACGCAGCCCCTCTCGCGGCTCTTGACATTTTCGCATCATCCCCTACTCCCACTCTGCCTTTCTCTCTCTCTCTCTCTCTCTCCCTCTGCTTCTCCCTTTATCTGTCGTCCTTGCTCGAGCCCGCCCTTCTGCCGTCCTCGCAACGAGAACCGGCAAAAAAGTTCGCAATCTTATAATAGAAGTTCGCTGAATACAAAATCAGTAGAGGCCGTCGTGGGCGAGCGAACCCTCCCCGCGCCGGCGCAACTTGTACCGGTATAATGGAACGTTTGCGACGAGGAGAATAAGATCGCACTCACTACCGCCGGTGTACTTGTGCGGGACGTTAGTTGGAACTTGTCGCTCTCACTGCTTAATATTTTACAAAATGCGATAATAAATATCCAATTTGCCTCGTTGCCCCATAAAGTCGCACCCGTCGTTTCCGAAAATTCAATCCTCAATTAGTGCAGTCGATGTACAATTGTCGTATTAGTTTCATCCGAAATGAAGTTAATAATTGAGGTTAAATGTATTCCATTATTTAGGTGAACTTCATATTAAAACCATTTGCTATCTTTCTTTTTCTGTTCATTATTAGACGACTCCAGCGTTGAGAAATATTTGATCCTATTATTATCATAAATCTTAGCACACATACCTGCAATTAGACAATGGACTCCAATTTGAAATCGTTCTGTTGAAACGTTGTTCTTAGTCTTAACCAACTGCTATTTCATTGTAATATTTTTTTCAATAAATGTACAATTGATTTTACGGGATTACCATATCGCATTTTCTGTACCCAAATATAACGTATGCTATATATGTTGCCACAGTTACAGAATGTAAGCCATTAGTTACTTGAAGTAGAATTCTAATCTAAGAAAAATATACTTTCAGTACATCTTATGATCTTTAAGTTTTCCTTATAATGAAAGTTTTTTATTATAATAGAATTGTATTGTATATAATTATATATAATATATATAAATATAAAATATATTTAAACTATAACTTCACAATTTTGAAACTATTATTTAGTAAAATTTGTCTTCCGAATATATATAAAGAAATTATATATGAATTTGAAATGTAGATATTTTCGAAAACTTTATATACATACGCAGCTCTCAAATTAGTTCGGTTCAAAACTATTATTTTACCTTTGTAAATTATTAACTATTACGCTGTGTTATAAACAATAACCGCAAATTTTATTTGATCGACAGATGTTTGTAAAAAAATGTAGAATGACTTTTGTGTATCTAAAAACATTTAATAAAATAATAAACAATGAAAATTTATTTTTCTGTGCCTTTTGTATAAAATGTGATAATTTCAAAAACAAATTTTGCAATCCACGTTTCTTCAATATGTTTTTTCTTTTATTTTTTAATTTTTATGATATTCTCATATATATTTACTTAAAAGAAACTTAATATTAAACTTAATTAAACGACTTATATAACTTTTTCTATGTGCAACGGAAATAAATTATTTGGCCGACAAATATTAAGAATCAATCATTAGCATATATATAACATACATATAATAAATATATAAAGGTTATTACCTGCGTTAAAATTATACCTGATATCAAATTTCATCTGAATAAGTTTTATTTACTTAAAACTTAAATAGTACTAATAATACTTTCTTAGTGTATTGCCTACTTTTTGATAATTATGCGTCTAACTCAATAATTAATTAACAGTTCTAATGTTTTTCTATTATTGAAATTATAGCATCTCGAGAACAGATAATTACAAAAACAAGACACTTAGACTATTAGAGTACTTTGAAATATGTTTGAATCAAATGACTTATATAACAATTTTAGTATTCAAGAATTTAAATGATTTTTTGCCAATAAAAGTATTATGCTTATTATTAATTTAAGATAAATTATTTCATATTTTTAATATAATATTTTTTATATTTATCGAATTCGTAAAATATAAAGCACTGCTTATGAAAATCAATGAAATAAAAATTAATAATACCAATAATTAAACAGCACTATAGGCTTTGTTGTCTCTGTGTCAAATCTCAATATTTTTATACAATTATTTATTATTCGATTTTTATTAAAATAAAATATCATTACTCTAAGATTAGAGAAAAATGGATTAACGTTAAAATATTCTTTTGTTTTTCCAGTTGATTAATTTTATTCATTTCCCAAGTAATATATCATCTATAGAGTAAAATTCGATATTATTTATTTATTGCGTATTATTGTACGATACTGATAATAATTTTACCTTTTTTATTAGTTGTTTATAAATTTTTAAACCCATCTACAATAATTATAAATCCAATAATGTTGAAATATTTCATTTGTTTAAATTTTAAGCAGTGATATTGAATTTCTTGGAGTATTCAAGTTTTCTTATGAAGCAACATTTATTTCTAAATCTCTTACAAAATTTTTCACGAAGTAATTCTAAAAATTGAAAAAATTTTGAAATTATTGAGGAACTCTGCTTGGTTGAGCAAACATTTTCTTATCATTAAAAAAGACGATATATTTCCATTAAATATTGGGCAAAGGATTGAACCAAATTCATTATCAATTCGAAAATCAGTAAAATTTCGAGAGAAAAAATGCGAAGGTGAAAGCAACGCAACGTTGGAAAATACAAACAACGGAAATCGTGCGAAAAAGCGCGTCAAATCGGATTTGTTTCCGCTCCTTTTTCATTTTTTCTGCAGCCTGGCAGCGTAACTAGGAGCTGATTTACGGCCTCGAAAGACGCGTGCCGGAGACGAAAAGTACTGTCGCGACGCCGCCACCGCCGCTCCAGCGAGCAGAGCGGCATCTTTCGAATGATGCTCTCGTTAATTTACAGTGGATCCGTCTCGCCGCGCACGAGAGCAACCGAGGCGAGGACCATTTTCTCTGAAAATTTCGGACGGGACAAGAGTCCGCAATTCGTCCAGACGTCGCCACTTTAAGGCGCTAAGCGGCTGCGGAGAATTAACCGCGACAACCGACGATGGCGTATCCCTCCCACGATTGTGGCCGAGCTGAACCCCGTGGGCTCACCTTGGGATACCGATTTTATAAGGGTTCCTACTGTCGACCGCCCGAAGATGTAATAAACGGATCACAAGGGAGATTCCTGTCCCAAAAGTGGGTTGGCTTTTTTACTTGCTCTCTTAATCCCGATATTTTTGCCCATGCATCAAAGAAGTATGTAATCATTGCCTCCCACATTACAATTAACCAAGACTATTAGTTTAACAAATTTGCTAATTATTGTAATAAAAGTTTAGTTACGCATTGCTATGTGATATTGCAAACTTTTCATTATAAAAACCTATCTTAACCATTATCCAACATTATACATTATCATAATTATACACAATTAATTATCTTACTTTACTCGATAAAATTAAAAATTTTTAATTTAATACTATTAATCAGCAAGACTATTAACAGTATTTTTACATTTATATTAATTACGGTATTCTTTTAGTTATAACTTTTTAAGCAATTTTATAATAATAGTTATTTTAACTCGCTCATTCCATATTTTAATTATTGTAAAATATATATTTAACCGAAGCCTTTGATTTTCAATTCACTATTCGTCTATTGTTACGTCATGTTTAAAAAGAGATTTCAAGCTATTTACTATGATTACGTCTTGATATCGTAGCTGTGCATATTTTACGCGGTCGGGGCTAATAGGGCTAGTAGATAAATAAATTTTATTCGTTACATATTATGAAAATATATAATCGATTAACTGAAGTTATTTCGTTCCGAAAGGTCAGGTTGAGAGCTTTTAGAAGCGTGCAGTGTTGTCACTTTCTTGTTTTCCGAAGGCTCCCTCTTTGGAGAGGGAGATTCCAAGTTCCCTCTGTCTTCGTTATTAGTTGTATCGCTTATAACTGACCTTATTTATTTAATTTGTAGAAAGCAAAATTTTAATTTTGCTTGATTAATAACTTAAGACGGACTTTTGACTATTGAGACTGATTTTTTAAAACTGATTTTTGTATTTCGTCTCGTAGCATTTTTAAATCAAAATTTAGTACTTGGGAAGCAGAAATTTTACTAGAAACAGCACATTCTTTACAATTTCAAAATATATTATATGTCTGTCATCGCATGTACTTTTTTAGATACGTCGAGTTATGCACATAACTTACACTGATACAGTGATTAGGTGCATCGCGGCAAGAAAAAAATTTGGATGTAATAATTTCATTTTAGTCACAAGGCCGTACGCCCCCACTCCCAATTAAGGTCAAAGCGAGAGAGAAACGACTTCTTTCGTCTCCATTTATATTGATGGATAGTTATACAATATCTTTATATTTTACAAAGTATAAAATAGCATTATTTGACTTACATAAATTCGAGAATAATAAAAAGGAAAATAATAATAATAATAAAAACAACAGTTTTTTGCTTACCGACTATCGTTTTCGAATAGCTGCAAAAAGTAAGTTTTTCCCTTTTCACCCTTTTTCTCCTCTTCGTTGTTGCATATTGCCCAATGGATAAGGTGTCTAACGTTAGGTGGTTTCCATTCGGAATCATGCTGGTTTTCTTTCCTTAGGGTATTTTGGGGCAATCTTTTTTCTAGTCCGATTATTGCTCGTAACTAGAAAATTGATTATCTAAACTCTTGAATTATAAAATAGTATGTTCATATTCGGCTCGTATTTATTATTTAGCCAGCGATGATATCCCGGGATGTTTTAATCCTTTGGATAATTTTCGATCAAATTTGGAAGCGGTTCTGATGATATAGTTTAAAAGTTCATTTATATTCATATTTTTATATTTTGCCGTTAAAGTGTTTTGTTATTGCGTTAGAGTTACACTACTATGATGTACAGTCTAAGCACTTGCGTATGCAGTTTTATCAAATTTCCAAAAGAAAGTGTATGAGGACCTTCGAAAAATTTACTGTTATAGATTTATTACTTGGGCTACCTGAGCGTTCTTCGATGTAAGATGTGACATGTATTTATAAATAAGTCTTACTCTGTAAGAATGATCGATAAATTTTGTTTTACATAAGAATAATAATTTATTTTTTATAAAATGGTCACTTCAAAAAAAAAATCCATTAAATTTTCGATACAAGATGCTTACAAAAACGTTTCTTAATATAAATTATTGTAAAATAAAATATTTAAAATTTGTACGTGTAAAATATTTAATATCACTATTCTTCTCATGTTAGTATAAGTAAATGATATATAAAATGTTTACATGTGCATGTTATAAGATAATGTAAATTACATATTATACTTAAAAATATTTACATACGTAATTCGCAATTTGAATATTGAATATAAAACTCTTTGGTGATTTTATTATATAATAAAAAATTTGTCAATAACATAAATATAACAACTTGCTTTTTTAAAATATTTTAAACAGTGTATTTATAACCTAATAAATTGGAAAGTTTATTAAAAATTTAATAAAAAAATTTAATTATTATTAGATTTTAAGTATTATTTTTCTAAAATACAAAAATTATCTATAATAATAATAAAAAAGAGATATTTTTATTTATACTTTGTAAGATATTTATGATAATTAAACTTCCATCCATTTGAAGATTTTATTATAATAATAAATATATCCATAAAAATGTATAGTGTAAACTTATTACATTTTTTAATAATGAGAAAAAATTATTATTAAAAAATAGAGAAGCTTCTATATTGATCTAATGCATATGATAATAAAAGTGGAATAGCTAATGGTAGACTTGTAATACATTCTTCAGTAAGCTAAGATCGTAGAAATAAAAATGACGCTTAATAAATTTATAATTCAGTTTTTTATGATTATATGTATCCTAACATAAACTGCATAAAATTGAATAATTAAAATCACATTTTGTCTTTGAAAATTTTTTGTTTAATCATGGCAAAGGTCCACCACTTTGAAATCGTATGTTATAAATTTGACGAGCGCACTAAAAACGAAATATTTAGTTGAGTTGGCTGTTGCAAGCAAGTCATCATATTCATTGATTTTTATCAATACATAATTAGCGTTTGGTGAAAAGTACGTGTACGTTAGTTAACTCGATAATGTACTGCGAAATAACTTTGCGTAATGATAAAATAATCTCAAGAGAAAATCGAAGGGCTAATGATAATTTGTACACATCGACAATTCATCAGGAATACTAGACGTCTACATACGGTAGTGAACAATGAGCACTAATGTCTGGTATCAAAATCAGTTTGCGATTTTTATGGGGTTTAACTCGGAAAACAGCCACTTAACTCGAGAAATTAGCTTCCTCATTAGCTGCCGTTATGCATAAAAATGTACTCGTTAAATGGAATCCCGTGAAATATAGTGTATGCCTACGTTCGCTTCAGGAAGTACTCAATACGTTTACGTATGCATTTTTCTAATGACATCGTCAATGTCACGAGTAAAACGATGGAAAACATAATTGGTTTTGAGATAATATGTTTTCCTTTTTTTATGAATTACAGTCCAATTAGTCAGCATATATCGTGTCATAACTTTAAAATTCAAGATTGATTACAAATACTTTAAAATATAAATATTTATTTATACGAGAGAAATACATGCACGAACCTAATTTGCACGACAATAATTTGAATTTATATTCATATAAATTCAATCAACACAATATACTCAATAAAAAATAAAAAATGCTAGTATAGATGCTAATATTGATCTCCTTTTTATCTATTAAAAATCACCAGCAAGACCGAAGTCGGGCAAATAAAAAAAATCGCCTTCGTTCTCGTGTAATGTCGCCTACAAAATAAAGTCATCTTTGTCTGTCTCCTTCTCTTTAACTGTCTTTTTCTCGATCACGCGGAAGACTCGTAAAAACCTTATCAAAATATAAAGATTTCAAGGTCGTATCAGTCTCTTCCCTCAACAAACATTTTTTATTATTTCCATTCATCCCTTAGGATGCGTGGCCCGCTTACGCACTGGTCCTCGCGGAGATGTCGCACTTGCACGACTCACGTGCGTCTCGTGCACGTAATGTACGATAACCGGGGGTCTGCGGCTGCTCGCGGCTCCGATGATATATTATCGGACGCTGTTTGCACTTTGACAACATCGCGGGGTATAAAAACGCTGACTCATTTAAAGCAGCCCCCGGGATTGCCGTCTATCTGTCTCGTTCTTTATCCCCTTCGCTCTCTGTCCTACTACCTCTTTCTCTTTGCGAGCTTACAAGCATCCCGAAGATCGGCGTGCGCTGCTACCCCCGCGTGTGCTTATATACCCTACGTATATCTATGTATTTACTCGTGCTTTCTCTCTCTCTCTCTCTCTCTCGTCTTCTCTCTGTTTCTCACTTTCGAACAGCATCGCATCGTGATTCTCTTTTTTCCACGCCAACGACGAAGAGACTCATCCTCCTCCCGACGCCAAGCTCTCCTCCACCCTCTTCGACTTCTTCCACCTTTTACTTCGCTATACTTTCTCCGATACGTTTTTCTCTTTCCCTTTCTATCTCTGTCTTCCTTCCTTTCTTCATCTACTTTTTCTACTTCCTTCTCCTTTTTACTTTTTCTGTCGATTGCGCCTGCAACCCTCCTCTCTATCTTGCCTTCTCTTGCTGAGATTCAAAGCGCGTGGCCCTTTGACTTTTCTACCCTCCGCTATCTCATTCCTATATAACTTCTAACGCTCAGCTTATAATTGCGATTCTTCGTATAATTTTTATTAAGACTAATTAATTGCAATGGCTCGTATAATTCAGTTCGGTAACTACGCGTTATTTGCTTGGTCGAGAGCGTAAAAGGCGTAAGATAAATTAGTGGATGCTACTAGAGCTGCTTTAAGTCATTTATTTTTTCACTTGATAGCGTTTATGTTAAAATAATTGGCGATATAATTTTTTTAATAATCGTTGATATAATTTATAAGTATATTTATATTATTTAGAATATTTTTTAATTTTTATTTTATATTTTTGATATTGTTATTTAATTTTGCTGTGTGGGTTAATGTAAATATATACATACATTTTTATGTTAATTGACTTAATTTTATTTGACTGAAAATGAAAAATAATCCTGTTATTTAAAGTGTATCGTATATTTTAATTACAATTTCTACAATAGGATTATAGAGTAGAAAAATTTTTATTAGCTTAAACTATTAAAATTAATATGCTCAATATATCTGTTTTTGAAAATGAATATTGTTTTGGTACTTATGAGTTAGTAGTATTGTTAATTCGTTATAATATATTGACATGAAAAATTATGAGTATGCGATAAATGAGTTTTTAAATTTAACCTTTTCATTATTCTTATAGACCTAAAAACTGTGTAGTCTAATATGAATTTATAAAGATATAAGAACTGTTATTAATTTCCTATGAATAGAAATTATCTATAATACTAATGAAAATTTCGTATTTAAGTCTTCTTATCTTATTATCTTTAGCAGCTATTACATCTGGTATAATATTTTACAAAATATAAAAAAGCGATCAATTTATTTGAACAAAAAAAAGGATTAACTTCAAAATTACAAGAGAAAAGGTATAACAATATCGCAAAAAATGACAAATAATAAAATGCCATGGCATGTAGAAAAAAGTAGAAAAAAGTCGCAGGTTAGATAAACGTATAAAGCATAGTACATATATATATATTTATTTATATACACATAACCAGGAGAATATAGGTGGTCTAAGAATATACGTTAAAAAAGACAAGAGAAGAGACGAAAAGTAAAAGAGTAATAGCGGAAGAAGAGAGAGGAGAGAGGCTAAGAATCGTCCTGACAGGATGACACCGATCAATCTCCTGAATGTGGCGTTCGAATCCCGTAGGCGCGCATCAAAGAACTCATCTAGCTGTCGCTTTTTTCTTCTTATCTTCTTCTCCTCTAAATTCTTCTTTTTTTCTTTTTTATCATCCCCACGGCGACGATTGAATTGACAGTCGCGCATCGTGTACGTCCAGACCTTTTGTCTGTCACGCAGTATACATCAAACTGTTTTTTTTTTTTGCTTTCGCAATCGTCCGTTAGTACGCTTGAACCTGTAAATACAGGCGCATTCTGAAAATTATATAGAATCCAGATTAAATTTAACTTAGTCAATCGTCTTTTTCATTCTTTTCAAAGTTTAACGCTTATCGCTAAAGAGGCAGTTTTTCCATAGTCCGTGTGTTTTCTCGCACACGTCCGCATCGAAACAATGAGATATCATAAATGCCTCCGAGCGATTATTGACGGTCGCTTTCAGAAGATAGTAGCGGTACTGAAATAATCGACGAAAGACAAAGTCTCAACTAAATATTGTGCGAGAACCTGCATACATTGCACGAGTGAAAGTGAGTTCCACGAACATCGTATGCGAAGGTTGTTTGACTTGGACTCAGTATTCTTTGAATTTCTGTGGATTAAGCACACAGAACGTTTGGTTCATAATTCAAAGACTTAAAAAATTTAGTATAGAATATTGTACAACCCTTTGTGCTTCGTATAGTGAACAATTGGTAAGTACAATCTTAGTTTTATTTTCATATATTTAGACTTTCAAAATAAGCCATTTGTACTTTCTCGGAAGTTAAGCTATAATAACAATACTAACTAGAGCAAACAGGTATAAATTTTGCTCTTATTTTTGTACCTTATGCATAATATATTTAATATTTTATCACTTATTGATTTTATTCATTATAAAAATTTGGTAAAATTTATTTCATTATATATGGATTTTTTCTTAATATTGCTTAGTTACCCTTGCACATTGATTTTATTCTTATTTTTTTTAATTCCCACTGCGAATTTATTATACCATTACAGTATCAAATTAAAAAATAAAAATTACCATAGCATTAATTACTTTTTTTCTAATTCCACGTTAAATAGTATAAATATATTTACAATAATTAGAAATTAACATAAAAGAATTTTAAAGCATTTTTTATGTATCGTGAAAGGACTACATCAATTTAACATTAAATGAAGAATTAAAATAAATAATAAAGTAATAAATAAAAATAAAAATATTCATACTTTAAAAAAGTGTTAAATTCGTTTATTAGATTAACAGATATAATAATTTAAACAATTTTATATTAAAAGTCCGGATAATTTTAATACGAAAAGCTCGGTCTATTGGATTTATAGAATCAAATAAAATTATTTGAATATATTGAACAACAAAGATAATTTTAACAAATAAAGAACTAATCAATTTCATATAGAAGAATAGTTATTTAAAAAAAATTGAAACTATAACATTTTTCACGATTAGAAAATTAATGCGTTCGTTTTATAGACAGAATTAATTTATAGTAAAAACGCCTTAATTATTATACGTAGAAGTATTATACGAATGGATTGTCAATAAAAATGAAGCTTTATCACGAAGAGTAAAAGCTAATAAATAAACATAAGATAAAACTTTATTTTTCAACAAAGCACAATTAAAAAGGCCTCACGAAATTTATGTCTGCTATCTAACGCACATAAATGAAACGATGCCAGCGTTAATTAATATTGGATAAAAAACCCTTGGAAATAAATGATCTTCAAAATATACGTTCCAAGCAGGCCGCCAATATCTTCACACCATCTCTTTTCAAAAGAGAAAATATACGACAAAAAGTTTGTGAAACTAAATAAGCACGTGTACATTTCTTATTGTCCAAGCGAACGTAACATGCAAATCGTAAATCCGGGAAATGTTCAGAATCCTTTGACAAGCATCTTAGCGGTCTAGACTTGAAAGGTCTGTCTAAGTATCTCCACCTTAGAGGGGTAGGTTCTTTTTTTGGTGCACCCACCAATTATAAGAGAGTCTTGAGCCGCTTCAAGGCTTCAGGGAATAAATCGGCGCCGTCGTAGGTAAGCGGGCTAGTAAGCATACACGAGGTAGGCCCGACGTCTTGGCGGTGCAGTTCAAGACTTGTCGCACGATAGGCCTTGAAAAGGGCGGAGCCTAGACAGTTAGTTCGGCAAGGCATATCTTCGATTGGTAGTACCTGATTGGTCAAAGGCCATTTTCGGCCGTTCCGGGGTCCTACAAATTAGGACTGCAATCGACTGCGAAAGGTCAGTATCGCAAAGTGCGAGCACCAGTGAGCATTCGGTCGATAGTTCTACATCAAACGTAAATTTCACTTGACATGCAACGTATTTTGTCAATAAGAAGATGACTTTGGTAGAGTTCAATCATCACATGGCAGCCCTCAAGCAGCTCGAATTTGACAGAAGGATTTTTGGGAATAACACCTACCCCCCATCTCCGAACAGTTATGATTCGGAGAATTCTAGTTCCAGTTGGACAGGAATTGCCGACTTCGGACCTGGGGGTCTCCTGCAACATCACCCTGCACTGCCACAGTCATCATCGATGCCAGTAGTTCCATCTCAAGCGGTGCAACAGCAGCAGCAGCAGCAGCAGCAACAACAGCAGCAGCAGCAGCAGCAGCAACAGCAACAGCAGCAGCAGCAACAATCGCAACAACTATACGCGTGGAAGGTGGAAGAAGAAATTAAGAAAATTTCTTACGATCATCAGCAGCAAATGAAACATCATAGCACCGATTTACTCCAACAACGGCAGCTGCATCAGGTGTGTGAGGAAGAACCACCTCTCAAAAAACCACGAGTTGCTGCAACAACTACAGTTTCACCAATAAATCAAGGTAAATTGCAAATTTGTTATATCGTGCTATTTACGCCGCGGTATTTCTAAGGTGATAAACTATTGCATAGGAATAAAAAATTTATTATATACAAAAAATGATAGAATCGGTTATCTTTTTCACATAATATATATAAAATAATTAATTGGCTGAATTTTAACATATTTTTATTAAAGTATTTTCAATAACATTTCGATATGTATAATTTAGTTTTTACAAATCAATCGAAAATTTATCAAAAACGTAAAATATTCGAATGAAAAAATATTGTGTCGAAAATCGCTTTAGGAGATATTTGCATTAGCGATAGAAGCAACGAAAGAACAAGTCATTAGATATGATAAACTTTTATAGCGACAATGTATTTCAACACACCGTGTCTCAGTAGTGTTTATAAGTAGAATTTTTTTCTTTGTCTAAATCGTAGATAAAACAATATTTCGGGATATTTTTAATTTTTATATTTTCATTTTAAACGATAATGTATTAATGAACATGTTAAATTAGAGTCAATATTTTAACCTGTTTTCTAATTTACAAATAATATAATTGGGCGGGATTCGTTTTGAGTAATCGTTTTGCTTGTAAATTTACGGTAAATCGTTTAATCCTATATCAGTAGCGCGGCACTTGGGGCTTTGTGATTCGCAGCGGGAACGGAAGCCTCCTCTTGGGATAGTAAGTCTCCTGCTGTGAAATTCTTCGCGAGTTTTACGTTGGCTGTGTCGACATTAGTAATTTACTCTTCTCTACATACACGGTTCTCACCTCGTTCTGTTACCGGCACAAGCAAAATCTTGTCCTGTCCTATCACTTAAATATCTCCATTCGACACAAAGGCTTTCCTTCTGCTACTAATGATACCGCTCACAGTTTATTAATATAGATACAAAAAATCGTAGACATATTTATTCTTATCGTACAATGGAACTTGCAATTAAAAAGTTTGTTTGCTTTTAACAAATAGGAAGTCAAAGAAAGGCAAACGGCAAGCGTTCGCGCACTGCGTATTCATCGGTCCAGCTTGTGGAGCTCGAAAAAGAGTTTAACAACTGCCGATACCTTTGCCGGCCAAAACGCATCCAAATGGCCGACAATCTCAAGCTGTCGGAGCGACAAATAAAAATCTGGTTCCAGAATCGTCGCATGAAGTATAAAAAAGAACAAAACGGACGCGGCTTGACAACGAATCAAGCTCCATCCAAATCTCCGGACAACCCGTCGAGCCTTACCTCACCTATCCAGGATTCCGATGTCTCCGAGTTTTTGCAAAGCGTATCGCCACCTCAACAAAATCTGCAACAGCAACATCAGAATCCAACTGTCGGACAATGGCCGAATCATCAACGATTTGTCGGCATGCCCGACTATCCGATCATTACTCAAAATGGGAACGAAGCGGCCATGCGGTACTCGAGTTGCTTATATTCTCAAGAGAATCAAGTACAAAACCAAATACAGTTTCCGGATAATAGGTAAGAATCACCGCTTTCACAGTAATTTTTTAGTTTTCAAATTATATTAATAGTTAATGAGGTTGAACAAAATTAAAAAATTCGATATAAATTTTTTATAATACTTAAAGTAAAATTAATTTAAAATGCTTAATGAAATGTATTGATTAATTTATTAACCTATTTTAATTTATACAGAAATAACTACGTCGACACGGAAATGAACTTTTACCAACAGAAGCCGCAGAACAATTACTTGTCCCAGATAATTAAACAAGAGATGTATAATAGTCAGCCGTACATTTGGCAGCCATCGCCGACGTTGCCGCAACCCCAATACGAATTGCCGAACTGCAGTATTCCATATATACCTCCAATTCAATTCGCCGAAGAAGCGCCCAATCATCAACATCAGATTACCAACCAGAAACAACAGCAGCAATTGGTTAGTCTGCAACAACAAACGGCCGATCAACAGTCGCTGACGGGTCAACGACAACCGACGATTGGTCAACAGCAGACGACAATTGAACAACTAAACCCGACGATGTATCCACCACAAACGTCCTCGTCGGAGAATTATGCGCTCGTCAATCCAAATGATCCATTCGGCCTAAATGAAGTCCTTCCAGAGATTGTGTCTTGGGTATCGCAAGCGCAGATGCCCTTCGACAGCGCACTGATCATCAATCGGCCTCCCGCCATGAAACAAAACAATATCGAAAGCTGCGAACTCAAAGCAGATCTCACGAACCTGTAATCGCGTTTAAGCAAGATTACTTTTTACGATTGTATGAGAAATTCTGCAGACTTATGGCTATTTAGCTGTTTTGCGTGTTTTTAATATTAAAAAATATTAAACGTCTAATTTTAATATTTAATACTTTGACGTACAATGAATTGTGATTTTGTAAATAAAAATTGTAGATTAGAACACCAAAACGCGTTTGTACTGAAGGAACTGTTCCTTAAATTAATACTTTTATTATATATATATATATTTATATCACGGATTAAGCAAAAACTTGTAAATAAATGTGCAATTACATTATTTTTTATTTTAAGCAAAAAGCAATAACAAAATAAAATACCTTTGTTCGCAAATATCTTTATTTTGTACTAATAAATTTTATTTATACATTAATAAATGATTTGTTCTTAGTTATTTACACGTAAAAAAATTTTATCCTAAAAAAACCATTGAGAAATAGTAAACATCAAAGTAAGTTTTTGATTTTACACGTACCAGAATTACAAAATATTACTTAACAAATGAAGTTAATAAAAATCTTAAAAAATGTCGCTAAAAATATTTAAAATATATGTAATATTCAATTAACAGATTTTTCTCCAAAGTATCTTATAAGTGCAATTATTATTATTATTATTTATTTATTATTTATTTATTTATTTATTTATTTATTAACAACCTTCACATTAGGATTTTGACAAATACATTATCATAAACATTTTTTCTTGCGAGAGTAAGTATAAATAATGAGTTTGACATACGTTAGACACTTTTATACTGTACTATAGAAATTCAAAGCAATAGAACTGAGTCAAACCGCATAGCGTCGTTCGTCGCTGTCCGTCACGCGATTTGATTTCATGTTTCAACGCGTTTTTCCCAGTTTGTCTCAAAAATTTCATTGTATGGAGTCATTACGATAATACGCGCATATTAGAAACATTGCATAAATGTACAGTTACAACAATTTTACTCGAGAACTGTTTCTCGTGGTATTTCATCAGATATCGAAAAGCTTTCCAATTATTAAAGAAAGTATTATCTTTAAAGTTTTGCTTTTAAAATTTATTACTTCACATACTTTAAATAACTTAACTTTTGTATCGATATCTTTGCGCGTTACTAATAATCTGCAAATATTTTGATGCACCTAACGTTCTAATCGAAAAGTGACAAACATTTATTTTGTATTTATTAAAAATTGGTGCATTACAGGTAATTACGTATTATTTTACACGAGGGTTTTATATTGTGTGTTTCAATTAGAATAAGCAAATATATATGATATATATATAAAGAACAAAATATTTTAAGATTCAAGTTTTAAATTAAATGATACAAAAATATTAAGATTTAGAAGTTAAAATGCGAATAGATAAGTAATGTTTATATGTAATGTTTTTAGACAAGACAGATGTATAATAAAATAATGCATCATTGTTGACGATAGAAAAACCCCGGCCGTCGATTTCGCAGAACGGTCGGGTTATGCCAACTCCGCGAACAGGTGAAACGGTGAGAGCTGCAGTCGCGCAACGACTAATAACAATCCAACAACAGCATTATAGATACGTAATTATGACGACAATTTCTGCGATTTTAGCCACGCAAAAACGGTTTTGATTAAGTACAATTAAATAAAATTAACTAAATCGCTACCGGACAAATAATTATATGTGAAAGGGGGAAGAAGAGAAGACATATGAGCCCGAGGCAAGCAGCGACGATTAGGATTTAACTTTCGCTTCTCGTGCATTACAAAGCGTTAATTCGAGTAGCTTACCTCTCCCCTTTTATTATAAAATACAGTAAGTGCCGGAGAAAAATTAATAATTAAAAAACTATTCAAACATCCATTCGATTTCATTTCACCTGCTCCCTCCCATTCCTCATCGCCATTCGCGTAGTTAACAATCATGACAATGTAATATTGTTTAATAAGGTACTATATTGCTATTTTTGTGTTTTGTTTATTGATATTTTTATATATTAATATATTTTATTGGAATGTCGATAATTGTATACTTGAGCATTACTAGTATATTTAAGTTGCATTCTCTGTATATATCTGTAAACTGATTTTGAATTGATAATAATCTACATATTTATATATTTATATCTGTAATTTGCAACAATGTATCTAATGACGAGTTATTTTATAAATATAAAAGTATAAGTTTTTGAACAAAGAATTTATGCAGAAAAGATTTTCCTGAAATAAATTTTTATAAGACTTAATATAATACAAAAAAGTGCGTGCATTAGTCCTTAAAAATGCAATGTTAAAGTATCTAAGAGAATTTAGTAAAAGTCTTACTCCTTGCAAATACATAGTTTCTAATAGGATGCAATGTTTGAATATATTTGTCAGAGTAAAATGAAGGGAGAAAGATAATATGAAAGAAAAGTGAACGAGCTATAGTAAGAAGAGAGTGTGTGTGTGACAGAAAGAGACCGAGACGGAAGTATTGAATTCGTGAGGACCAAAAGCGCAAGGGTAGTCGGGTGAGAGAAGCGGGAACCAGGCGCGTGTGAATGTATGAGTGAGAAGTAAAGAGAGCAAGCAAGTGGGCGAGTGAGAAAGAGCCTAGAGGAGTGGGGTGAGTTTCAACCATGATTTCCATTCGCTGGCCATCCATCTTGTTTGAGACTGGAAACTGACAGATAGACGTGGATCCGAGTGCCAGTGACGTAGCAAGTCTTGACGTGTGTATGTAGATATTGTTCGAATTTCTCTGCTTACTTTTCCGTATTTCTTCCCCTTTATTATTTTATTTATTATTCATCAAATTAAATTATTGTTTGTTTTTGTAATAAATTAATAATTTTACAAAAGTTTTAGGACATTTCTTTTATCAAATTTCTATTCTTACAGATATGTTAATTATATATTATTTATAAAATAACTGTAATTGCACATTATATTTTCACACAGAAGTTTAAATAAACTTTAAATATTTAATAATCTTGAATAGATTGTATTATTTATACCTTAATTATACATTACTATGCACATTGTAAAAGGATCAAATAATAAGTTTATCCTTTAAAAATAAAAAATACATTATTAAAATATGATTTAAATGTTTTATAATAACGAATAATTTTTTAAAAAATTAAAAATCGTAAACTATAAATTCTTCATATTTTTAACTGGAAAAATATTTAATGCTCAAATAATAAATCATAATAAAGTTTCACACGGTAAAATTAGTATGAATTTTTTAAATTTATAATTATAGTTGAAGCAACAATAACGATAAATATATATATAAATATTTAAAAAAAAAATTACGCTAATATCGTAAAAATGTCTGTGAAAAAAATAAAAATTAGATAATCTTATTTTTAAATAATTATTCCTCATCATACTTTAATTTTTAGGTCAAATATTAAAGAAATTCTTTCAGCAATAAACGTTGTCATTTTTAAATTTTCACGCGAAACACGATAAGTTTAAAAAATGTGATTTCATCACAAATGCTTAAACCTATTTATGTAATTTGAAAAACAGTACATTCGTTATCATTACGTTAAAAAAGTACATAAATTCAGAATGCCGGGTGACTGTAATAGTTGTCATTGTTTGCAAACGTAACAAAAAGTTTTGCACAATAACAAGGGAATATTAAGGAACTCGCGTAAGTACGAAACATTTTTCAGATGAAAAAAAGGAAAAAAATACAAGCTTTTTACAAAAGAACACGCGCGTTGAGATTCTTAGCGCGGTCGAAAGGGTGGGATTCTTTTTCCGGTTAAAGCGTAGAAAAATTGAAATGGGAAAGGCGAAGAATGAATAAAGATCAGAAGAGAGAGAGGAGATCCATATGTGATAGGGTCGGTCGGTTGGTTAGTCGTCGTCACGTGAAGGAAGTCAGCTGCCGAGAAAGTACTACAGAGTGAGAGAGAGCCGGTAAACGTGAGGAGGAGGCGCGAGCTGCTGCACGCCAGTGATATTAGGTAGAAACGCATGAACTTTGATATATTCGAGGGCCCCCTTGACAGGCGCCATACTGCGGCAAGTATCCGAACTATACGTGACCTGCAACTTTCCACTAACACCTATGACTTTTCTCGCGTATATGGCCCACTGTGTTCGATTGTAAATGAGCCGATTCTCCCTCATCCTTTCGAGTTTCACACTTTGGAAAACAAATCAGTGTATTCACTATAGTTAACGCGCCTTCAGTATTCAATATAATTAACACGCATATGGTTTTACATCTGACTTGTTCAGACTCTATTTAATACTATGTATTCATTAGTTATTCCTATCTACTTTCTAAAATAAAATTGAACAAATGCTAATTAAAGAAGCTTGTACGTATAATATTAAAAAATGTTCCAATCTAACTAATTTTAAATAACAAGATTTTCTTTATATTTTTAACTTCATTAATGTTGATAAATAAATACCAATTATCGGGTTAATAAAATGACTGCTAATTACTGAAATAGCTAATTGAAGAAAAGACGGTTAAATACATTGTATAATGAATGTATGAAAAGTTAGGGTTTAATTACGGATTTTGATATAACAAGTGTTTAGTTTTCATATAATCTTTAGTATTTTTTTTTAATTATTAATAAAATATCTTTTTAATACATAATATTTTTTATTATTTAAATTAATCCATTTGAAAAGTAGAGTTTATTCTTAAATAAGCAGTTCGTTACATGTTATCTAATAATAATTCTCGTAAAAACAATCTTAAACGATTATAACATCGTTTATAAAGTCACGGGCAGTCCTAGCATCATATATATTTTCTACTACTGAAAGACAGAAACTATATCTACAGTGTTTACATAGTAGAGTCCCAAAATTTATAAAAAACAATTTTAAAAATTTTTTATTAAATTAAATTATTATTATTAATTTATAATATAAATGCATGAATTGTAATTATATACAAAATGGATTGCTTTGGTACTGAAGTACTTTTTGCTTCGTTATGGTTTTAAAATATTTCATGAAGAGACTATGCTTTGGCATACAATATATTTTATAAATACTATTTTGTCGAATAGATATAATAATAGTTCAATAGAAAACAAAATATAGAATATAATCTGATATTTGTATATAAAAAATTTGTTATAAAAATTGTTTGATGTAAAATGGTATAAAGTTGCACAAACGAGTTAAAATTTAAATCTATCCTTTCAGGGGGAGATCAAAGCACTGATGTATTCTTTAATAATAAGGTGAATTTTAAAAAAACAATACAGCAGAAATTTTTAAAAAAGAAACTTTTAAAAAGCTATTTGAAGACATCAAAATTACCTATCAAAATATGATACGCAATAAATTTTCTATCAATCAATTATATTGAAAATAATAATAATAAATCGATAGAATTTAATGAAATCTTCGGTCCTTTCGTAAGCCTCATAACCTAGATGGAATGTCGTAAACCTCTCGGCGCAAGGAAAACAATGGTCAAGGCCGCCATTGAAACGTAAAGTGCAGTTATAATATTAACGCTACAAGATAATTTTTTTTTTTCATCATTTGAGAAACGATTGTTTATTATATTAAAAAGCAATTTTTAATTTCTTACAATTTGTGGCTCAAATGTGAAATTTCTACCGCAGCTCATATAAAAGAGATATTTATGTTTTTCAGACGAGAATGTTTCATCAAGCCAGAAGTAAAAATGGTGAGAAGGGGAGGCAAGTCGGAAAAGCGCTTAAGCAAGAAGTACTCGCGAAATCGAGGCAAAGAAGTAGAGACGTGGAAACTTCACTCCCGCGAAGCAAAGGCGTGAGAATTCGCGATGTGGGCGTACGTTGCAGTCGGAGGAGGTGGAGGCGTTGGCAGCGGAAGGCGGAAAACAACGGAAAATAAAGCAGCGAAAGAATCGTCGCCCGCTGGAAAAAGAATGAGGGCGCTGTCAGCTGGTGGAAATTATTCTGATTATGCTAATTCCGGTTCTGTTCCACTCCTTTAACCTCCCTCTACCAACTCCTCCCACGCTCCTGTCTCCTCCGTAGCCCATTCAGCCTCTTCCCCCTCATGCTCCTGCCTGCGCCATCTTTCATGCTGTGATATTTATAATATAGGGGCTGCTGAGCAGTTTCAAACTCTTTTTGGCTCGGTGGCGTTTATCTCGGTCTGTCCCTTCCTCATACTCCTTTCACCCTTTCTATTACATACGCACGCGCTTGGTACATAAGGGGTTTAGAAACCAAGAAAACCCAGTTCACTTTGGCACCTTTTCCGCTTCTATTATTTCTCGTTTTCAAATAAATTTTGAACGCGATGGTTTCGTTTTCATTTTTCTTTGTTAAATTGTCGGATTGAGCATTGAAATTAGTTTTTTTCATCTTTGCAACTACACATCAATTTTTTAATTTATCTGGTCTATTTTATGCTTGGATTTCTCCAGTTAATTTAATGTTACTCTTGCCAAATAGTTTCTAAAATTTTATCATTAAATGGATATGACATTCAATTTTCATTTATAATTAAAATAATTTAATTCGTTTTTATGTACTAATTGAAATATGCAATCATAACAAATTATTTTATTGATAAAATAAAGATACCATTATAAATATATTATAATATTCTTAACTGTAAGTTACTATTTGTACAGTGATTAATTAATTTATTGCAGTAAAATTTTGGAGGATAATTTAAATTTTATTCGAGAAGCGTTGAGTTTCTCAGATAGGAAATAAAGTTCGCGGTCTGCCTAAATCAGATACTTTTAATAATATAGGCAATCAAAATTTACAAAATTTTATCCCTTAATTAACGTATTAGTTTGATAACATTTACGGCTATGGTAAATTAAAATTCATGAATGTAGATGACACTATCAACTATTTGTAGCTTCAAATTTAGTTACCATTATAGTCTTAAAACCTGTGCGAGTATACAACGATTACGGCTGTTAAAATGGCTCGTTAAAAATACTCAGAGCAATAAAAACAATGCGTTACTTTAAAACGGTCCATCTCGCTGTTACGGCTAACCCTTTATTTTGCCTGAGATATTTAATGTAGATTTCATCTCCTTCCAGTCGTCTCACAGCTTATTACAACTACAAATTTTAATTGGGAGTAATTTAAATTCTTCGTTGATATTTGATTTCATTTAGGTACGGATTTCTGCGCTTGATTAAGCTTTTACGATATTTATTCGAAAAATATTTATTTTAAATCAGTAGTCATAATAGATTATAGTTAAAATCGATTTTTGCAATTAACGTATGTGAATATAATTTTGTGATTCATACAATAAAATATCTAATCTCTTAGTTGCTGTCTTTAATTGTGAGTATTTCACAAAGTAAAATCACTAATCATGTTTTAAGATATCAGAGATAGGAAAATTATTCATATGAATTTTACTAATCGAGTTGAAGTAAAACATTTATTTGAATCTTCGTCATGAATTTTACGTAATACTTTTTCTGCAGATTTATTTCTTCGTAGCTCTTGATACGGTTGCGAAAAATCATGTACTTGACTATCTACAAGTACTTTGTAACTCGAGCTCGCTTATGCAGTGCAAATACAGACTAATGCGATCAGTGACGTATGTGTTCTTTTAAATGTATTTTCAATTGTCGACATACATATGTTGCCTCAATAAAGAAAGAAAAGAAAATTGCATATGAAAAAAATTTTTATAAGAGTTTTCATAATTTTCATTTAATTAAAAAAATTAAAGTTAGTAAAACGATTATTGTAATTGAATAAATTTATTAATGATGTAACAGTGTTTAATGTATTTCATTTCATTTGTAAGGTAGTAATAGTATATTTTAATTTATAACTCCAATTTTTATTGCATATAGTAATAGTATTGTGCTTATTTATAATAGAATATCTTAGCGATGTACTTACCGATGTAATATGGTAGTATAAAAATAAATGATGGCTATATTATATATAATAAAATTAACTTATCTGAATCAAGCAAAACAACGCCAATACAAAAACTACTGCAATTTTTGGTCATAGATGCAACTGAATAAAAAGCAGGGAAAAACTGAATTTTTTATTTTTGTTAATCAGTACATATGTGCTTCATTTAAAGTGTTAGCGGAAAGCTCTTGCGTGACACTAAAAAACAGCGAGATAAAGAGCTCGGAAAAATTGAGAAAAAAGTCGACGCGTATTATGTTTTCGGTAAATAAACGGAGTAAAATGTAGTTGGAAAGTTCTCTAAAGCATACATACAATAGTACTAAAATGTAAATATCTATAAAGCCACTTGCCTCAACAGCCCCATTTAATGCGCAACAAAAGGAGCCGAAGCAATTAAACGTACGCCCGGAGTAGTTGGGGCGCGCGACGTAGGTGGGCGTCATGGCGAGAGCCCGTGCGCACCAATTAATCATCCTGTGACTGTATTATTTCCAGTTCAACTTGTCGCGGCCGTCTCATTCTCCATGCGTGCACCCGGGCCCGCGAGCCCAGCGCTCATTGTCGAACTCGAGCACCTTCGCGGGGCCTTATTATCGCGCCTGTAAACTTGGCATTAAAGAGCCAAGACGGAGGCAGCCAGCGACTTCGCGCGTTCCTCTTTACAGACAAGCATTGCATAAACATGTCAGAGACGAAGGAAATCTCTCGCGATTTGTAAGAGCGACTCGTTCATCCATCAGCGCGTTCTCTATGGACCGCGCTTTTGGATCGTTGGGTGAAGCGCGAGAGAGTCGCGGGGCGCGTGGAGGCGGTAAAAGCTTGCCTAGGATACTTCCTGAAAATCTGTTTAGATGACGTGACTTCTAAAGTTTAAAGAGCTCTTTGATTTACAGGTTTACCGATGCTCACAAGTATTGCGATAATTTCGCCTACTCTGCATTATATAATTATCCAATAGTTTGAACGCTCACTATCAGAGATTTTTTTTGTTTTTCCCAATTATTTAAATTGGCCTGCTCTAACTTATTAAAGCAAACTTTTATGTTTATTATTATCACTGATTATGTTAAACTTTGGAATATTATAAGACTTCATCTGCCGTTCGCATCGAAATTTCTTAATCGATAATTCAGAAAAAATTATTTTTACAAAAACCGTGACATGGAGAACAATTTTTTAATAATCTCGCACTCGACTGGCAGAGTAGGAGAAATAAAATCAATTATTTATCGACGAAACCAAAATTATTTGAGAGTTTAATCTAAAAATTCGAAACTTTAAACGAGCAACTGCTTTTTATTAAAGTTGCAAAAAAGTTCAAATAGTTAATAATAAAGCGATGGGAAAAAAGTCCTAAAAATTACGAAAGAGTAAACAAATCGACTAAAAAATGTCTGCTTTCTAAAGAGTAAATGTAAGAGGGTACCAGTAAAACCGACTATGACGGTGTCTGTTTTGTAACTTGACGTATGGTTCTGCATGGCACGTCGGAGGATTGGGGGATGAGAACCTAACCGTGACGACAGCCTAAGATCATACGAAGTCGTCTACCTTGCTGACGGCATTGTTGCCAGGGAAATCAGACGAAAAGACGCGATAACTAACCGCATAATAAATGAACTGTTTAACGGGGGATGTGCATCACGTGCTTGCCTCTCACGTGCTCTTTTCCTCGCGGTGATAACGGATGTCGTTATATGTAGATGTTTCACGGCAACTTGCGATGATGTCCTGAATCAGCTGAAATTCTTGTTTAAAAAATTAAAAAAAAAATTTATTTTTATTTTAGATTATACTTTCATAATTTTATCAAACGATTATTAAGTTCTTTTTTTCCATGTAATTGACATTTTTATCTTACCTTTCACATTATTTTGTACTTTTATCTCGTCAATATTTCATAATATTTATTCTATTCATAGAATTCTACTCATAGAATTAGAATAAGGTTTGCTCTTAAAAACTAGTCACAAATTTTTAAATATTATTGTTCAAATAAAGTAAGATATATTATTTATATGTGCCGAAATTTTATTTTTACTACAGATAAAAATTTAATTCAACCTTTACATTATAGAAAAGCTTGTCTTCTATGAAACAGGAAAGCTTTTGATTGCGCTTATGCTTGATTCATATTTTGAAAAATCTAAAACAATCTACGTTTTCACTCACAACCTTATAAAATTAAAGATTTTTCTTTTCCAAAGTAGTAATAAATTTTAAGATGCTTAAAACCTAAATTTCTATAAATATATGTTTTAAATGTTTGAATAATTAGTTTTTTTATTAAGCATTATTTAGAAATTTATGAAAAAATATAAATATAAAAATATTTTAAATAGAACTTAATAAATATTCGATTATCTTAAAAACCTTCATAGTTTAATCGCATAAGATAGTTTGAAAGAAGCGCTAATTAAAATATGTAACTTTCAGCTTGTAACAAACGCTACTTAAGCGAAGGATATTTTTCAACGTTGGAATATGAAAACACAAAAGATGCCAGCTTCCTCGATATTGATATCTGACATTTTGCTTTACACCACATCGGCAGAAGATTCCTCATCATAATCAAGCGATAGTAAAGATGGTGGGTTGCACTATCAACACTCGTCCGGTGTCCTGACAAACACTCCACCTCTGATCAACCGGATTCCTGATTCTTCTACTACGATCGCTGATAAAAAATATGTTTGATGCCGGATTTATTTTTGCCACTCTAAAAGTTCGATGTTGATGTTGACTTCTAACGTGAAAGCTTAAAAAAAATATCCATGGAAACTTGTCATGATCAGCAATAACTTACGATTAAAAAGAACTATTATGATTTTCATGGAAAATATACTATTGAAAAATAACAATGAAGAATTTCAAAATTTTGACGTATCAAATATATTTCTATTTATAAATTTTGATACAAATTATTTTGGCCAAATTTTTGTTCGTGTTTCATTTTCTTCTTGAGCGTTAAAATAAAAGTATCCTTCCTGCATTTATACTTAAACGGAAGTTTTATGTTAGCAAAATACAGAGAGGATGTGTTTTGTTTGATTTACAAAGCGATTCAAGCAACTATTATTAATTACAATCATTTCCTCTATATTTCAGACAGCATACTAACAAGCTTTCCTGCTCAATCGAGAGCTTCGTAATGAAATAAATTAAATTATCTTCGAAATAAATAATGAACGAGAAGAAAAAAGAAGACATTATCGCATGATGGTCGGTATGGAAAATAAAAAAAATCTTTAACCAAGTCGTATTCAAAAGATTTATTAATCACAGCCGTATAGCCTTTTTCCGGCGCTTCCCTTACACATAAAAAGCCTAAATCAAGCGCGTGATTCAGTAGCGAAAAAAGAAGTACGCGTAGTTATCCTTCGTATGTAAATACACATTGCGCTCGCGTCCTCTCAAGAAAATAGACAGTAAAAAGGGAGCGCTAAGCTCGTTCGACGTCATTATTTCATTCGTTGTAGCAGCCACGCGTGCATTGCGCTATCATGTATAATTCCCTGCGAAAGAGAACAAGAGAGAGAGAGAGAGAGAGAGAGAGAGACCAGAACCAACTCTGGGAAATAATGGTCAACATTTCCTCCTCGTATTATTTTTCGGGCCCTGGCAGTTACGGAATTTACGGCGAGCGAATGGAAGCAGAAAATTAACGATTCTATGGCGCGCCTGTAAGGAAAAGAGGCGTCGGGGGTTAGAGAAAGATGGCGAGGGTGGCTGAGTTTTTCTTAGTGTTTTAATATAAATGCGCGGGCTTGTGTACGCATAAGCGGACTTTTGTGAGCGAACGAACCCGCGGAGGCTCGCGGCGGCGGTTGTTCGCGGCAGTTCGTGCCAAGTTAAATGAAGAATGAAGCTGAAATTATTTGTTGAAAAACAGTGAAACAGGATGTGGAAACGACATCGAATGGATTTACAGGGTTCAGCATTTCGCAAGTAAGAGATTGAGAAAGAAAGAATGGGGGGGGGGATGGGGTGAAGAAAAAGCCTACAACGGTAAATGCACGCTTATAAAGGCGGAGGGCAGTTTCTCTCTCTCTCCCTCTCTTTAACTTGCCCATGATGTTGACTAAAGCGTCGATTAAATTGTATACTCTGCATTTACGGTGGATATAGCGAAGCTACCTTCTTTGTTCCTGAAAAATTGAATTTCTAAGTCGAAAATGAAATTGTATATTTTGAGGTCAATGTTCAAATAATTATGTAACTGAGTTTCAATTTTTTAAATTTCGGGATTTCCAATAATGTACGAAGAAGAACTAAAATATGTATGTAAATTTTTCAAAAGCTCCGTGATTTATAAATATTATAAATTTTAATATGCAGTGAACAATAATCGAAATATATGCTCCCAAATAAAAAATCTTTGCAAAAATTTATTATAGGTTTTTATTAATCTCTCTTCTAAAAATATTTATTATTTTGTTGTAGTGTTATCTTGAGATTAATTTATTAAAATCCAATATCTTATTGCTTTAGACTATAGTATACTTAAAAGAATGTTATTTATTAAGAATTCTTTCGAATCTTGAAAAACTTCGTTTTGATACACATAAAATTTCTAAAACAAATTTTTTTCTTTATTTTTAGAAATAAATTTAAAACGAATGAATATATTTATAGAAATTTTGAATTTCTTGCTAATTGCTAGTTTTTTGTTTAAGGTTATGTTTCATTTTAGATCATCTCCTTTGTTTTAAATGGTAAATTATAGGTTTTCTAAAGAAGGTTTGCAATTTGACATCAGGAAAACAGTATTTCTTAATTTATTTTAATTAATTGCATGGATGTCTTCTAATTGTAGTTTAAAATTTTATTTTCAAAAATTGCGGATTACTTTAAAAATATTTTTTATCAAAATAATCTGGCGTACATAATTAACACGAAATAATTCACTTATAGTCTTATGTATTTAATATAAAATCTTTTAGAACAAATATAAATCTACATAATGTTCATTTTCATTTTGTAAAGGTTGATTCAAAGCGATGTTATGTTTCGTACATTTTTTCTTCCTTTCTGCTTGCTTGGGAAAGCTCTTCTTTTACATACTTGCCTTCTTTCTTGTTGGCGATATCACTCGGGGCATTGCTCATTACTCACAGCCCGTTATCAGACTTACCTCCCACTAAGAACCCATTGCAAATTTCTTCTTTACTGCGTGCACGACCTCTATCGTACCGATTTATTCTTGACTTGCTAAGCGCATTTTGCATGAAGTTTAAAAGCAACCTAGAATATATATTAACTGCAAAAATCCACTCAATTTTTAAAGTAAAAACATGCGCAGATACTACCTTAATACAGAATTAATGTGCTTTACGCAAAGGTATTTATATATTCTTTTATAGAATTATTTAAACTTGTTTCACCTATTTATTGTTAAGAAAATAAAAAGAAAAAGAAAACATTTATGTTAAAATGTTATATATATTATATTATTTAAATTTTAAATAATAAAAAAAATTGTTTAAAAGATTTTTAGTTTTATAATAAAATCTTTAAAAAATTTAATTTGTAGAATATTTTACACTCCAACGCATATTTAGAGTAGTTTGACCAATAATAAGTTATAATAATAATAATAATATATATGCCTATTTTTTAATATTATTACCTTCACTTTCTGGAATCGATTTATATTTAATACATTGATTAATTTTTAATTACTTTGTATTCACACATTCGCGCAATTTGTGTCTTTAGCAGATATTAGGTATATGCTAATCAAACAACAACACGTCTTATAATAAAGTTCATCATATGGATTTTGACTTTTCGCAAAATATTAAGTACATTATTTAGATATGTTAATAAAGCAAATTATTTTAACCTTTGCCATTGGCATTCTAGTAATGTTTTTAACGTAAATGAAGGACACCGGAAAGATTAGGGTACTAAGAAAAAAACGAAAATTATCGCATTAGTACGTCATAAATGATCTTTAAAAATATAGCATATAATAAAAAGTTTAGTATATAATTAATAGTTATTTATAATTAATACGAATGCTTGGAGATCAATTTTTAAACAATTAATAAATAAAAAGTTAATAAGTATTAATAAGTAGTTTTTTTATAGTTTATAGAATGATTACTAAGAAAATATGTTGAGCTTGTTTAGAATTTATTTTCTATTTATTAAATTTTTCTTTGCATTTGAAAAATAAATTATAATTGATTTTATAAAAACAAATTTTTTCGATCTAAAAGCTGTACTGTAATGCGTTAGTGAACGCATTTCATAATGATATTTATGTATTTTAATGTTGGTAGTCTTACAGATAAGTGATGATTTATTAATAAATAATAAACTTTATAAGTATATTATAGATGGCGAAAAAACAAAAAAATGCGACTTATTTAAGAATTAAAAAAATTTATTGACAAATGAATCATAAGGCATCCGAAAATACGGAAAATAATGAATTAGGTTAATAATTAACAACTCCAGAGTTGAAATCTTATTCATATTTTAAAAAATATGTATATTTTTTTATAAATTATAGGTCTAAATTTATTTTTCATTTAAAATTAGAAAAAAATATTTAGCAAGTAAAACAAGATTTTTTATTAAATCGTCGTTATTTTTACAAAGTATTTTTAATTTTATATTACATTCCATTCAAGAAGCAGCTGAATATTCAAGTAAAATAATTCGCATAAACAACTCAATTAAAATTGTTTGAAAATATTAAAGTAAATTTTGCCGTATTTTTAGTAACTTGTGTTAAAGTTTCAATGAAAGACTCGGAGATGTCTCCCCTTTGCCTTACAAAAAGTAAAAGAGCATTTTTGGGTCTTTACTCGTCATAACTTAGGAGTTATATACAACTCATAGCAGCAAAGCTGTTTCATTTAAACAGAAATCCCTTCTTCATTCGTCATTCGTCGAGCGGCAAAAAGATCCGCAACGGCTCACTCGCGTTCGTATCCTAAAAAATTGTCTCCCCTACTTCACCTTCTCTCCCGTGTAAAATAGCGCGACAAGAAGCTCAATTCCGTTCTCGGGTGCCTTTCTACTCATTCACGGCTGCTATCTTTCCCATTACCAGATTTCGTTAAAGCGTGTCTGAATTCTCGCTCTTCCCACCCCGCCTCCTCCTTCCGAGGCTCTTCTTTTTACGCGAAGTCGTCGTAGTCGTCGTCTCGAGGGCTCGCCGATAGATCAATTGACGATGTTACTGCTCGCGGTGAAGTGTGGGTGCTCGTGAGAGAGAAAGAAATGAGAGAGAGAGAGAGAGAGAGAGAGAGAGAGGGAGGGAGAACAGAGAGAAGGAGCGGCATTACCAAACGGAGTTACCGCGAGGCCGTTACTTCCCTATCGCGGCGTATCACATTAAATTTACTGCGCCGTTGATAGGAAAGTGGAGCACGCCGGCGCTGCGGGATTATCGGCTTCGCTCGACTTGTCTTCCCCCGACAATTTCAATACCGAGCCCGAGTACGTCGACTTTCCGAACTGTGTGTACCCCAGTACCGTGCGGAGTACGCGCTTTGTCAATTACACCTCTTATCGCTTTGACGCTCTGTGTTCGGTGGACGGATGGACTTTCTACAATCATCAAATTGTATTTATTTAAAACTATTTTACCCTCTCGGTACTGATTTTCTAACCAATTGCTGTTAGATTATACGCAAATCACATTTTGTTTATAATGGAAAGCTTTTTAAACTTGCGCTTGTTTTTTCAAGTCTTTTTATTTTCATATTAAATAACAAAAATTGATATATGGCTATTGAAGGTTTATAATTTTGTTTGTATAAAACTTGGCATGAAATTATTAATTCATAATTATATAGCGTAAGACATAAGCGAATACTCAAACAAAACGAATGTGAAAGTATAATTAGTTTTTACCGTATCATTATTGACCTCAACAAATAAAGGAGTTGAATTCAAATATTTGAGAGAATCGCGTAGTGGAGTAACTATTTCACTCGAAATTATACCTCTTCATTGCAATTATTACGTTGTTATAGAGATACTAAATAGTTCTTACTATCGTAAACAGTATATGTGACATGGAATTCTGAACTTTATGAGTGTTTGCACGCGTATATGTAGATCGTTTAGTTAATAAATAAATAATTAATTGTCATAAGTGATTAAGAATGTGGAATCAAACTTAACGAAAAATAATTAAAACTAACAAATAATTCAAACTTATATAATTATATTAAATAGCTTATTTAAAATAAAATAAAACTATATTCTTTCATTGCTGTATATCGATAAATAATAAAGTAACTTTTATTTTAATTTATATTATTAAACTAATAATAATGAGATATCAAGTTTAAACAAGCTTTAATAGTTAACATACCTTAAAAAATAAAAATGCACGTAATTAATTGGTCATTGGTCATTGTATATGTGTGATGAAACGTTTTTTTCGTGAAATCTAGACCGGTGTATCATTAGTTTAGAGAATCATCTGGCGTGATCTCGTGAATTCTGATTACTCTTATTGCCAACAAAAAAGACAGAGGGATTCTTGAATTACTGCCAACATGTGCTATGTCATTTTGCTCTTATTTGCAACCTCGAATTTTCGATGTATGGTTTTTTCCTTTTTTCAACTGTATGATTACAGTCGGTGTAAGGAAGTTTATTGTGAAAGACAATATTATGATTGCAGCAATTCTAATTCTATTTAATGTCCACGTAATTTAAAATTTTTATAAGTAAGCTATTTAATATTTACATTTTCAGAATATACTTTGTTTCTGAAAATTCATATAAAATATATTCCTCTGCGTTATGTGTAATACATATATGAATATTTTTAATGTGTTAAATATTTTAAAATATATAAAATTATAACATTTTTTTCGAAAATTATATTGAATGATGAGTATTTTAAGAAAGAAACCGAAATTTAAAATTTAATTTTTTAATTATTCTATTTTTTTATTTATAAATCAGTAATTAAAAATCATCAATCTTTGTTTAAATTAATTTTGTTCAACTCCATTGATGATACAAATTTTTTAATTTTCTTTTCATTTACTTTTGAGTATTGATACATAAAATATTGCTCAAATATACAAAGTTTATATACAGTTTAAGGATTAGATATATAACATAATATTTAAATTCAGGTGATGCGAGGGCAGTGTTGTCTAAACAAGGATGTAATGCTTTAAAGAAAGCTATTCACTTTGTCAAAAGATAAATCATTTTAATAGGTAATACATATTAATACATCTTCAATACGTATATTTAAATAAAAATAATTTCCATGAATTATTTAGAACTTTTAAGCATTGGAAAACTATATAAATTTTATCTATTTTAAAGTCGAAATTGATACAAGTTAATTGGCGATTAATAAATATCTTAAACAATTTAAAGCTTATATTGCATTTAAATATTTAACATATAACAATTTTGAAAATAGATTGTTAAGGGAAGTGAAATTTTATTCTTGTGTCTTGATATTTTAAGAAAAAAAAAATAAAAAATTGATACCGCAGAATGCCTTTTTCATATTATTTAGAACATAACTAATATGATTGATGTTGGTCATAAAATTTTAAATTGAAAGCTGATTTTATAAGATTGAATTAGTAGCTTTTTATTCTTATTCTAAATTGTATTATATATTCAGAATATGCTTAAATTGTAAGTAACAGTAACGATTTTTTAAAAAAGATAAATGCTCGTTCTGCTGTGCTCGATAATTTATGTAAAAAAAAAAATGGTCAATTTTAAAAATCACAATAATATTTAATGCTAATAGAATTTGTAATTCACGAATTGATTGCTGAGATTAATCCATAGAATAATCAATCGGTCATCAAAGAAGGATACGAGTAGTACTTAATGGCATATCATAATTATCATTCTTTATTTTATCGCGTATAAGAGCGAATCCCATCTTCCATGTTCGTCGCACGAAAAAATTAATGCAGCGTAAGGTGTTCACACTGCTAAGTTACGATTCATTATATCGCACTCAGCGAATAACATATGCTTGAAACGTAAAAATGTGCATTCGCGTGCTTTACAATCCTCTTGAGAGCATACGCAAGCTTTTGACGGCTTCGGGATCCCTTCAACTGCGAGAGCAACGGGAACGTGCTCGCCTACCTGTCTTTATCTTACCTACCGTGGCGAAAGGGGAGAAAATGCGTGCCTCGTGTCTCCCTCGCTCCTCAAAAGGACCACAAAACTTGATAAATGATTCCTCTTCTTATTCACTTGCCTTCGTGCCGCGAAGCGTTTACAAACCTTCTGTAATAAGTATCCCGGTTCATGCCACTTTTGTGCATCCTTAATGGATATTTCGATGTTTATTTATCCCGAGTAGGTTGGTATTTAATTATCCCGAATAGGACGGTATTTATTTTGCAATTTATGACTAACGACTTCCTAATGTTATTAATTTTTGAACGACCTGTGTTTGTTATAAATATTTTTTCGCCCTTCTTTTTAATAGCAATTATCACGGACTATGTCCGACTATTGTATCAAGATATATATATATATATATATTCGATATATTTATAAATTCGCAAAAAATGTTGAAAACTTAAACGCGTTAATTATACAATAATTTTATATGGATTCATAAAAATTATTGCTCAGTCAAGTGTTTTTAAAAGTATAATTTATGTATTTACCTGTATAAAAATACATAGTGCTAGGAGATATAGAATAGTAATGAATCTGATATCTTTATTAATTATATTTAATATTAAGATTTAACTGAATAAGTATTGAATATTTTGAAAATTAATTTTACATTTATAATGATATATATAATTAATTTTATTCATTTTACCTTAATTAAATATAATATTTTTATTTTATTTTTATTTTTATAATACAGTATTTTAACTACTTTTTTCAATAATAGCAAATGCTTCATTGCTTTTAAATAATAATAATAAAAAAATATAAATTAATAATATCATCTCCTATCATATATAATGTTCTGTACAAATTTTTTATTGCCTGTTTATACATAAATTAACAAGTTTGAAAACAAGATCTTCACTATAAATTATTTACTTATTACAAAAAATATTTATATTTATAAATATTACATATCATAAGTAATATTCTGGTGGAATATTACTTAAATGAAAAATAAATTGAAGTTACAATGAGTTAATAATTTTCTGTAGGTAATTGAAATAAATAATAACTGTAAAGCTACTAATATGAAGTATATGATAAAGACACGATAAATTAAATTTATATAATAATTAAATTTTTAATTAAAAATATCGAAATAATGTATTGGTAAAAAATTATAAATAGACTTTTTAAAAATTAGACCATCTTAATATTTGACTAAAAATACAAAGCAAAGTTAATGTTTACAATTTTATACGATTTTATAGGAAGTGAAAATTGGAAAGCCCTATTGTCTATGAATGGTCAGACGACCTTAATCGCCACTGAATACAACTTGGTTAAGCAATTATGTTTTCTTATTTTACAATCTATTATAAAACAGAATATAAAATTTAAAATATTTAGCAAACAAAGGTCTAGTTACATTTATAAGTATTTGTGATTGTAGAAGTTATAAACGCATAAGTTTGATTTTTTTAAATTGTCTTATATATACAATCAGAAACTTCTTAACTATGTTTATAATAAAAATTTATATTTATTTTATTATAAATTATTATTAATTTATTATTAAATATTTTCTTATGAGAAAGTTAATAAAAAAGTACAAAGATTATTTCTAATTTTTTTTATATAGATGATATTCAAAATTTAATTATTATAATATATACGATAATTCCTTATCTGTTCAATATTAACAACAATTTTTTTAATTAAATCTGGAGTTTATTTCTCTAATATAATATTATAAGAAAGGTTTTTTACTCTAATAATTTGTATAATAATTAAAATTGTTATTTAAGGATATTAAATAGAATCAATTTGAATATAAGCATTTTACTATCTAATTATTGACTATTAATGCAGTATAATGAATTGTATTAGTATTCATTTGTTTTTAACTACTTATAGGAGTTCATAAATATTTATACATTGAGATTCGCAAAAATCACCATACTAAATTTAAATCAGTGGAATATAAATTACTAAAAACATACTAAGGCAAGTATTTTTTAAAAAAAAATTACATCTAAGCATATTTATTTTAATTATTTATTCCAAGGTTGTTTTGCAAAATCTAGATTATTTTTTCTTACAAAACTATTACGTAATTATTTAAAGTAAAACATTGTTCATTTCAATTAAATTATATAAAACTATAAAATTAAAATAAAATATTAAACAAACATAAATAAATGTAATTGAAAAAATAAAATAACTTTTTTTAACTTGGTAAAAACAATGAATTTATAGTGTAAATAGATTTTTTAATCTAAATTTTAACTTATTATCCTTAATTTTAATTTGAAAAGGCAACGCTTCTGGAACAATTGAAAGTTAACTATTAAAATATTGATTTTAAAACATTTTAAAAATACAAAAAATTGAATCATTTCAATTTTTTTATTATATATATATAATTATATAAGTAAGTGAGTTATAAAATAAAACTTTGTTGTGTTTTTGTAGATGGATAAATAAATAACTGTTTCACGTTGAATAAACAAATGATAATCTTTGATTAACTCTAGATGTAATTCAGAATATTATAAAACTCCTATAAAAAACGTATTTTATAAATTTAAAAATTCAATTTGATGAAAATAAAAATAAAAAATTTATTTCAAAATTTGTATAAAACTTTATTTATCAACTTAATGCATTATAGATAAAAAATAAATCGTTAAAAATTTAAATGGCTTTTAAGAAATAGTATCAGAATTCATGATATATTTTACACGCTGTAGAAAATACGTTGTAATTTTATAAGAACCTATAACCGACTTGAACGAGTTTAATGCTCGTGGTAGTTACTCTAATTATAAAACCAAAATTCCAAGTTCCACGTGTCCATAATATAGGAATCATGATCTTATTGAAGAAGAGTGTTGATGTTCAACCCCTGCTGTACTGCAACTAACTTTACCTTCTTTTAGGCACTATTATATCTTCTCTTTCTTTTTCTTCTTCTTCTCCTTTTACCTTTGCTTCATAACCTATAGATATATCTATCTTTGTTATTTTCCCATGTTTCTTCGCCTTGCTTCACTCTAGTTGATCGCGGATCTTGACTTTGTTCTTGAGCTCTCTTTTTGAGCGATATTTACAGGCACACCATATAGACTTTGCGCATATGGAAGAAGAACCTTGGGCTAACAGAGTTCGCGCTTGACTAATCGAACGTCAAACGCTAATAAGTAAGCGCCGATTGCTTCACCAGACCAATTTTAAATCCGCGTTTACTGAGAAGTTGGATGAAATAAACTCTAATATCTTTTTTATCTCTTTCACTTATTTTTTTATTTTTTATTTTTCACTTATTAATAATTGATTAAATTAATATTCTTTTCTATAACAACCAAATGAGCATTATTTCTAAATTTATTGAATAAATATCTGAAAGACTGAAACAGAAACAAACTCATCTATATTTTTCAGGACCTTTTATAAACACCTTTTAAAAACATTGGCAAAAGTAGGTAAACATATAGAACGAGAATTTCTCACATAATTAATATAAATTAAACATTAAAATAAAACTATCGTAATAAAAAACAAGCTTAAATGTAAAATCTAATGGTAATTATTAAATTGCGCGATCAGTTTTAATGACATTAATTGGTTGCTTATAAGTGCATATCTTTATAAGAGTTGATTAAAAATCTGTCCTTAGTAGCTTCAGAATTCCAAACGAGTGTTCTCGTATTACCTTTTAAAACGACCCAATAGACATATTTGCACTAATAATTAGTCTCTAGCTTGCTTAATCGCTAAACAATTAATTATAAGAATCGTTTAGAGATGGAAAAAAACCATAATTGAGAAAAGGACAGTCTGAAGGCAGGAGTTGCGCCATAGCCTTGCGAGAACATTGGCATCACAGATCTTCTTTTTCTCGTACAAGAAAAGACGAGTTCCACGGTTCTACCGTGTTGAGCCGAGGCGCTCGTGTTCATTTTTCGCGATTCCCCCGAGCCGCTTGGCTCATGTTTCTAATTACGTAATGACCCCGACCACATGACCAAGAGGTACTCGCATATAAACACGTTCGTCTTGGTACAAGTCTGAATTATTATTCGACGCGCTGCGCGGATGACGGCAAGGAGGCCGCGTCCATGACGTTTGACAAATAAGAAGCCCACTCCAGCCGTATCATTAGCCATCCCGTTTCGTAAACCTCAGATTCAGCCACAAAGATAGAGAGAGGGCGAGAGGAAGAATAGAGAGGGAGCCGCCTCAAAAATTTCCGACGATCTAATAACGTCGAGGACGCGCCGCCTCATTAGTCAAGTACTCGAGAGAACAGCGAAATGGATGGAATGAAAGAGAGAAGAGAGTTGGTTCTGACTTTCTTTGCGAGGCTGGACATGGAGATAATTTGTTCATGCGCCTCTATGTTTCTCTTTGTATCATTGGAATGCTTAGCCTCACCTATTGCAATAGTTTTTTTGCACGCTTTTACAAGATCACGATGGCATCGTGCATAAGCCTAAGCGTTATTATTATTTTTGCATTTAACATATTTTTATGTTACGCACAATAACTTTCTTAAAATAATTACATATATGAAATCGTCTATTCACCTATCATTTCAAATATTATTTTTTTATCTCCAGCAATAAGTATTGCTAGCCTGATACGCATTGAAATTCTGGCTTGATACAAAAAAATGATACATCTTCGGATCGTATATTTCAATCAAAATTCTAAAGATATCTTCTTCTTCGGACGACCCAATAAACTCTTTTAGTTTATTGTACCTGCCATTGTTTTAAAAAAGGTTTCAAGTTTTTATTCAATATAAAAATTGAAAATTAGAATATTCTTCATTTTTCCCTATATTAGATGCATCGATCAAATGCATTGAATGATTGTGCGACAACTTAAACTTCAAAAATTAGCATCCCTAAAGTTTATTCAATCGTAAAAAGAGAAGACAAGAAAAGCTAGATTAGTTCTTTCTCGAATGAACTTTAATAAAAATGAGTGCAGAAGTGAATTTTCAATTCACAAAGCCCTTAGTGTAATACATTACCCAGGAACGAAAATGACGTTCTGTCTTTGACGCGGACGTTAACCATCCAATAAGGGGCAATCAACGCATGTCAACGCCTCGCCGGTAAGCTTCGCAATGAATTCTCGAAGAGCGTGTAATCCCCGCGTATGCAGGCGCACACCCGCGCAACATCGTCGTTCTCTCGTGAAGTCTCTACGACGCGTTTGGCCGCGTCCTCCCTTGCAAGCGAGTGATGGATGGGCGCGCGGGGGCGACTCTTGGCTACATTCATTGTATCCCGCAGACGCTTTGCTCGGGCGCTTCACGTTTTCTGTTTTCCTCAATTAAACAATTGCATTCGCATCCATATCCGCAGCTGATATAAAAAGAAGAGAAGAATTTCTCGCGAATCAAATTTCATCATCGAAGAGCCCCGGCTAACCGTTTCCCCGCGTTGTAATATAAAGCGCTCGCGAGGGCTGCCACGCCGGGAAAAAAGTAATTGTGCGTAACGATCGCCAAAATTGAATCTGAATGCATTTAAATTCTCTTTCCTCTGCTTTATGTCTCCAGCTGCTTTTGTGGTTTTGCGTTTTCCTTTTTTTTCGTTGCCTGAATTGCAATTGAAACGGCGGCGATTCGCTTTACGGGACCGAGTTATTAGTTGTTCAATAGGTCTGTATCCAAGCGTAGATTGATTTCTTTTTCCTTTTTAAGTTTCTTATCCGAAGTTTTAATTATATGTTTATTAACAAATTAATTTAAATATCATTTTATAAACCACGTCATCCATTTATTATTACATTTTTATCAAAAGACTTATTTTTGTCTGAAATTATTTTGTATAATTAAAATATTTTTAGTATTTTTGTATTTTTATATTTATAAAATTCGTATTTTAACATAATTATGCAAAATGTAATTGGTCTTTATAAATATTTTATACAGCATAAGATTTAAAATCAATTTAACATTTTAGATATGTTATACAAGGAAAACAACGCTTGTAAGTAGATACATCAGAGAATGGTAAGACATTTAAAAACTGAGTTTATTTTCTTTTTGCTTTGCAACTGCGTAAAAACTGCACTTATTAGAAATGATTGATAAATTTTAATGGAAGGCATTTTAATTTATTATATTATATTCTGCATTCTTGAAATCCCTTTTTATATTAAAAACATCTTTCTGTATTTTATTCATGTATTTAAAACAATATTTAAGGAATTTAAAATATTTTTAAGAAATATAAACATATAATATAAAAAAAATTATATAATTAAATTTTCAAAATAATTATTTTAAATTTTGATATAATAATTATAATTTTGAAAGCTCTTCCTAGAGGTTCTAATAATTTTTTGAATTGTCTATGATTTTTTAAATTTACCGTTTAAATCGAACACCACTAATCATAAATTTAAACACAAATTTAATATATTTTTCAATCTATTTCTTCACTATTCAATAGATCGTTAAAGCATAATTAATTTATTAAAAATAGAAACCGATCAATGGAATACGAACGAAAAAGGATAGAAATTTAAAAAAAGGAAGAATTTCGTTTCTCCATTCCATTGTCTACCCCCTTGCTCCGATGATCCGTGCGCGGTCCGTCACGTCTCTCGGTCCATCTCTCAGCACTCCGCGACTCGAGATCTCGCCAGGCCACGGAATTTTATGTAAAATCTGATGCGTCTGTTAGTTTATGCGGGTGGCATACATTGGCGCCGGTCCCACGAACGTGCCTCACGTACCAAGCCCCCTTTTCCACACGCTTTCCTCTTTTCTTTTTCCTTTTTTTCAAAGCCACCGTTGCTCGCCTTCCGAACCCTTGTGGCGAGCCACCGTGATCTGCGTCGGCTGTTCAATGGCCTATAGTTTCATCCGCAAAAAATATCTCCCTCGAGCGTATTTTGACGAAAATGTACGAGGGCTCACGTACGTCATAATTTTTACGAGATATTCGAGCATTATGAGTATCGGTTTAACTGTAATATATAAAAAAGTACTTCTTACTTTAATTTTAAGGATGAGCACCAGCTGTACTAATAATTTCATGGACATGGCCTAAAAATACGATTAATCTTGCTTTAACCTACATCGAGCTCTTTCAATCTCAAATAATGTACAATACTCGCTACTATTCTAGAATGTTATTTTAATTGAGATTTTGAAATATTTAGCGCAGATTAATTAGTTTTAAATTATGATGATATTAGATGAATTTTCATGTACGAGAAATGCTCAAAGAAATTACAATTTTTGATTATAAATACTTATACTACTGTTAATTTTTTTTTATGTAAATTACAAATTTATACATTTAAGGAATAAAATTATTTTTTTATAAAAAGTTGAAACTTTATTAATTTTTAAATAAAACTCACCTATAATTTTAAAATTAAAAATATGTACCAAATAATCAATTTTGACTGGTACTTATAAATAATAGCATATATTTAATTAATTTATATAAATAGTAATAATTTTGAGGACTTTAGGAATCATTTTAATTTATCATTTTAAAATTATGTTTCTGAACGTAATAATTAATTAAAAATTAATCTTAATTATTTCATAATTCCGACATCATAAAAAATATTAAAGATGTAATATTATTTTAATAATCTTTGTGTTTTATATTTCAATTTGTAAAAAGTATCGATACGATGTAACATATAATTTTTATGTATCACTTGCACGAATTACACAAAAAGCTTGATGAGTAATGAATCTTATTTTTCATACAAAAATTATGTTAACTAATTTAATAACGTTATATAAAACAATGTTTTCACCAAAAATATCATAATTGTTGTAAGGAATATACGGGATTACAATAATTATCGTTGTACGTTGATGAAACATTTTGTACTTTTAATTAACCGAAAGCTCCCATTAAGTTGAAAAACCAATTAAATTTGGTTCCCTATACGTAAGATCGCAATATTAAAATAATTATCGATCCATTAACGTGCACTTACAATTTCCCTCGAATTCAATTCCATTTCATTTCCACATTGGCTGCATAAATAGGTTGGCAACAACCAAAACACGTGTATGCTTGTAGATTACAATATGCAGGTAGATGGGAGGCATGTAGCAATGAAATGACCGCATTACATTAAGGTGCCGATGAAGCATATAGGATGCGGCTCACTTTTTGCGTGACGGAATCGCGTGTCTATCAGCCCGAAGCTACGTTTCTCAAGGCGGACGTACGAACGCGAGACAATTCTCTTCATCCTCGAGATCGTCCGTTCTGATAAAAGCCTCGAAATTATGCGTAGCCCTTCCAGAGGACTCCCCCACCTCAAGAGCGAGCGAGTGATCCATGAAAATGAAAAATGAAGGCGGCTCACGTCATTGTCCGGCTCGCACGCTATTTTCTAAGCCGGAACAGCCGAGCCCGGCTCTCGAATGTATATATTCCTAAGGAAGAGGCGTGGACGCGCGCCTCTGATCAATAGTACTTTGGGATTCTAGCGAATAACATATAATTCACGAGACCCATGGCATTCAATCGTAAAATCATGCATGAAAGCCTCGTCAAGGAGTAAATTCTGTATTCATAAAGTTTTCTAAAGCTTTTGTCCTACTATTTTCAATCATTTAGAGAAAAAGAGTGATTCTGTGATTAAAGACTTCTAATTCGATGATTAAAGACTTATCTGCTTGAAATATATGTAAAATGGAAGCAGCTTGGCATTGTATAGCAATAATGAATATTCAATTCTTTCAGTTTGAATAAAATTTTGCAGTACTTTTTAAAGTTAAATTAACGTGACTGTATTTTCATTGGAAAGTATCTTATTTATTCAATTCAGCAAAATCAACTTTTATTTTCGAAATAATAAGTTCACTAAATTATTCAATTGACTTAATTTTCAAATTTTATAGCTCTCGTGAAACAAATATTTTATAAATAAAGTCATAAGAAATAATTTAAAATTAAAATATTTAGTATGATTCAATGAGCAAAATTAAAACATGTTTTTCGTTTTCTAACATTTTTAATAATTTTAAAAGTATACTCTTTATTTTTTAAAAATATATTTAACTTTTCACACCGACAATAACTTATCATACTAAATAAAATAACTATATGAAACTCGTATACGATGTTTAAGGCTGAAATAATTCCTTATTCTCAGGTAGTTAATTCACTTGGCACTAACGACGTCATCAGGAAAAATTTTAGATATTAACTCTAAGACACTATTATCAATATCCTACCTTATTGCATTAAATTGTGTAATAGAATGTACAGTAAATGAAATGAGGTACAAAATTGTAATTCCTAAATTTAGCACTTGGTAAATTCTAGAATCATTTCTAAAACAACATGTAATCAGATACAAATAATTCGAATGAATTATGAAAAATTTCTGCAGTGTTTATGTAATATATTTTTATGTCAAGAAAACATATGTAAAATAAATGTAAAATGTAAATTACCTTTACCATATAAACTAAATTTATGTTTTAAAGTTTTAAAAGTGCAAACTATGAATAAATTATGATAGAATAAAATTAATTGTACTGAACTAAACATGAAGAATTTTTTGTTTTCAAATGAGTGGTAACTCAATTTTTTAGTATTATTTTAGTATTATTTTTAATTTTAGATTAATTTCCATATTACAATCTGAATTTCAAAAATGTAATAATTATAATTGTAGATGAACTTTTATAGCGTGTTTTTTTAATGAAATTAATGCAATCCATATTTCCTCATAAGCTCAAAACTGTCGAATAATTCGATAATAATTGCAAAATAAATATATTAAAGCACTTTTTAGTATTTTTATTAGTTAAATAGGAGACCTGAAAATTTTTTGATCATAAGCGAATTTTTAACTATAACTGAAGGATCAAGATGGAGCTATGCATGTAAACGTATTGGAATTATAGGCCATTATTAAACGCTGAAAAATCTATATGGAACATAAATATTTGTATCTCTAGAGATTTTACACATTTACTTCGCATTCACATAAGAATAATATGCGTGCACGTGCAGCCAAGCCACATTACACAGTAATGGCTAAGCGTATTCATCATTTCGAAAATGACGATTTGAAGCCAAGAAGCAGAGTGGCGTACGTTACCTTGCCCCCGTCTCCTTTCCGACGTTTGCTCTCGCGGTAAGTGGTGTATTGCGCCGTATAGCTCGGTAGCGTCGAAGACAAATGTGCTCCTTTGAAAGTATAAAAACTTGCGGAATTTCAAACGGATTTCTGACTGATTAAAGCACACAGGAAGCAAAGTAATAGCTCGCGTTGTGGCGGCAAGCGCTCGCACGATATCGCGATATTTGCATGAGAAATGTACGAGGAGAAGAAGGGGCGGTATGAGGCATTACTAGGAAGACTCGGCTTTCCCGTAGACGCGTTTTCTCTGGCGTTCGACGTCGGCGACGGCCTCCGCACGCCCCGCGTGGACCGTTGAAAAATGATGCACCGTGACTAAAAACAAACTACGCAGATGGGGAAAAGAGAGCGAAACTTTTACGCCAGTCTGGAGTCTCGCTGTCGACTGACGCTCCAGCACATCGGCAATAATTTTGTCGGAGATGGAGGTTTCATCATTTTATTAATAAAATCTCTCACGCGCTCGCGAGAGCGAACGGAAGCAAGAGATATCCTTTTCGTTCCTTTTACTTCGTTGTGAGATGAAAATGGAAGAGAGAGAGAGAGAGAGAGTCGCGATATTACCCATATGCTACAATATCATTCGAATATTTGGAGCTGTTACCGTGAGCTCGAGAGATTGTTTTTCTTCGATATTTCGGGAGACAACTCGCGAGTAAGGCGAAAACGATCTAATTCGAAATTCACGTTACTGGAGAAGTGACGTGACACATCCGTACGTACACGCGTGTAGCGAATGCGCGAAACATCATCCGGAAATGAACGAGGCTATTGTCTACAATAAAGAACCGCCGAGTTACGGAGTATTACAGTTGTAGAGATCTCGAGATTCGGGAGTGTTGATGGATGACGTTTCGGTGCCGAAAAATTGTGATTGATTGGATATAGTCCTAATACGGAGTAGTAGCAAATTTATTTGTGGGTCAATGCTCACGATACATTGTGTCCCTAACATTGTAACCGGGGACTCTATGCTTATTTTAGATTTAGTTGGTGAAATGTATTTAAAAGCTGTTTACACGGGAGTTGTAACTTACTCTATTTTCAATTTCACAATATTTTATTAGAATCAAGTGTACGCAGTAATGAAAAACAAATTCATTTTTTAAATTTGGTAAATTTGATGGAGGCAAAGTAATTGAATAATTTTCTGCCTTATTTCAAATTCAATATCGGACGAATAATTATTTATTCGCTAATTCCGTATTACACGTAATACCAGCAGTAACGACAATCGAATTCTAATTTATTTAATTTATCAACGTAGGAAGGATGAATCCGCTCTTATAAAAAACATTCTCGAACGCGTGTTAAACGCTTCGAACGAATAATTAAATAATTATATTGTAATAAGTAGCTGCCATCGGAGGGCATGGGACGTATTTTAGAAAATTCTCAGTTGGTCATGACTAAAACATTGTAAACTACGGTAGAGTCTTTCGTTTGTGGATCATAGTAAAGCATCAGCATAATCTCGTATAAGGGATGAAAGAAGAGGTGGGAAAAGAAGGATAGAGTAAAAGTCGAGAGAGAAGGACTGGAATAGAGAAATGCCTTCGATATGATACAAGGCGTATCGGAACACTGCCACTGCTTCGTAAGACCGGAGACGAGCGAAGCCGAGGGTCCTGAAAGGATCGGGATTGGTTCTGAATCGGGAGGGTCTTCACCGTCAAGTTTCAAGCCATCGGAGTCTTCCCGAAGCGGCTTTTCGCACAAGCGGGGCGCGGAGAAAACGTCTTTTCCTGCCGCTCAACCCCCTTCCAAGCGAGGAATCGATATGAGCGACAGGCTGTGTGACGTAAATAGAAAAATGAACCTCCAAGAACTCTCTCATTCTCTTTTTCCCTCTTTCACCCGCTCTTCCACTCACTCGCTATTTCGCTTTTACTCTCCAATCGTCACTTTGCGCTGCCGCTCGTGCCGGCCTTATCAAAATTTATATTTCAAAGCAAAACAGCACTTGTACACTGCCAAGGGCGCCCTAGCGTATCTTTCGACATAAAAGCCAATTACGTTTTCGTAGATTTTTTATTTATGACTTTCGAAATATCGTACAAATATTTTGTTTAACATAACGATCGCTTTTAAGAACGTAAATTTATTCGATACATTTGTCATTTAGGTAAATATTTTCTATTTTCACAACTATTTTATAAATGTTAAAGATACCCTTTGATTATAAATAAAAGTAAGCAGACAAAATATTATATAATATAACATAAATGGTTTTTTAAAAGTATAAAAAACCTTCAGAACTTTGAATAAATATTATTATTTGTACAATAATGGAATTACATTTTTTTAATTACTGAAATTTCGTATCAAATGAATAGCTAAAAATATAAAAAAAAAATCAATCACCAGGACCGGCATAACCTAACAGGGTAATACCAATTTAAAAATTTATAAAACTGCTTAACATTGAACAACAAATCTATGAATGAGACATAATATAATGTAATAAAAGCAAATAAATATGAAGAAATTAATATAAATGATTGAACAGCTTTGGGATTGCAGTTTTGCTGCAGTGGAATCAGTCACCGAGCCGGAGTCTAGGACATGAGCTGATAACGCGGGGGCGGTAAGTTAAAGCTGAAAGAGGGCTATTTTCTCCCTCCTACACTACTTCCAGTCACTATCTATATATCTGTTTCTATCTCTTACAGGCATACGTACACAAGTACGAGAGAGTTGAGTGGGGTAGAAAGCTTTAGGTGTCCGAGTCGACTCGGCCGAACGAAGCAACCCCTCTACTACTCACTGCCCCGGCAGCTAGAGAAGACAAATGAGCTTGAGGTGAAAACTTGCCCGATAAATACCAAGGGCGACACAGCGTTTGACCAGAGACGAGCTACGGTAGTTGGTGGCGTGCGGCTTGCAAGAAATACGGCGAGTTCATCTCTCTCCCTCTCTCTTTCGCTTGCACGCCCTTTGAACCCTCAAGTTCGCGAACGGGACCACCATCTTTCTCCTTCCCTTCGAGGCGCACGGATCGCTTACCCAGTTGCGCGTGCCTGTCTCTTTCTGTTTCCACTTTCGAGGTTCTGTGTGCTGGTACGCGAATGGGCGAGGCCGAGGCCCCTTTTCTTCTTAACCAAAGCGTATCCACTTAGTGCATTAATTTAGCGAATTTCCTCGGGAATGCGTTATATATGTATACGCGCTATTAAAGCGTGCTTTTCGCATGGTTTCTCGAAGTCTCGAAAATGTGGACCGTTCACGGGACGCGAAATTAAAATTTTTACGAATTATCCGGCTTGTATATTTAAGGGATCGCACATTACGTACATTTCTGCCGGGTTATTAAAATTTCTCTAATACTGGTGAAAAACGATAATTTATTTTTCAATGTTTATTTTTAATGAAAATTATTTTATTATTTGTTAAATCGCTCTACTAAATAGTTTTATCGCGAGAAAATAAAACAATAAAGTATGCGTGAAATACAACTAGGATTTTTTTATGTGCAGGAAAAGAAAAAAGAAATTTCCCTCTTGTTATTTTATGTATACTAATAAGTAAATGAATTTTATACGATACATGTGCTTTCTTACATGTACTTATTTTTATCCGAATTTTTCGAAATTACTCTTTGCACATAAAAAGAAAATATTTTTTATAATTAATAATAATAATATTATTATTATTATATATAATATAGAAAAATATATCGAATTACTGTATTTACACAAACATAAATTTAAAAAAAAAATTAGCTAAAAAAACTAAAAAAAATTATGACACTGCCATAGAAATGGACGTAAAAGTATAATTTTAAGAATACTCGCGTATATTTTTAAAGAGAATTTTATAAAATCTAATAAATTTTTAAAAATCTGTTTGAATAGTTCAAGTTCTTTATTTTTTCACCAAATTCCAAAAATTAAACGATACTATACTTTTTTAAAATTTTGTATAAATAGTAATTTAACGATTCTCAACATATAAATATTGTTTGAGCGATATATGTTCGTAATGATAAAAGCTTTAATTTTAAAATAGAACAAACTTATTAAAAGCAAAATTGATAGCTACTAATAGTTGAATATTTGGGTGATGTAAGAGTAGGAGTTTGACAAATTATCGATGAACAGCATTTTGTTCAAATATCACGTTGAAAGAAAAAATTTGAATTAATTATTTTGTGAAATAAAATTTTCGTCGTTGAGGTACCAATGTAAAGTTTATTTTAATTTTCCTTTTCCATTCTTTACTCAAATCTTTCAAGTATTATATTTGCGAATTCTTCACTAGAAAATAGAATGGAACTAATCGTAGTAGGTCACAGTTATTTTAATTCGTCAAATAATGCTGCCGTGCTATTCCATTAGCCGCTTATTAATCAAGTAAATACTTTTCGTAGAAAACGAAAATTACTCAATCTGACAATTACTGTTGAAATCATAACGCATAATTGCACAAAGCAAGCCCAAGATTTACAAATATCCAAGAAGGAGCAACGTTCACTTGACATATACACTTTCACTTGTTCACATCTACCAAAAGAGTTTGAGCTCCCTTCCAAAAAAGCTACTGGGAAAGCTATTACTGATCCACCGAGGTGGTTAGTGTTTTTACAGGGCAGCTTACACACGTCCCCTCGTGTATTTGCTAGAAAAGCTAACCTAGGCACTGTCCGCTCTCCTCATTGTTCTTTCTCGCAAGCGCTTGATAAATGTTCTCCGCTGGTCGCGCAAAAAGCCAAGAGGGCGTGCGAGTCCGTAGAAGAAATCTCATCGAGCTCGTCGATTCGATAGCCGCGGCGCATTAAATATGTAGCGACTGCTCGCGTTGCTTTAATCAGTGAGTCGATTCGTCACGGCAGGAAGCCCTTTGTCGGCCTCGTCGCGAGCCTCCGTTGATATAATCAAGCGTTTGCGCTAATGAATATTATGGTAGTCGCGGCGGCTCGGCAGCTATGCTCGCACGCTATTAATAACCTCTGGGCCGCGCCTGGACTTGTTGGCGCGATGCTCGCTCTCTTTCGCTTTCGCTCGCTTCTTATTGCGGGACTCGCGCGTACGGCGCGTAACCCGCGAGGAGCAATGCGTGTGCGGCTCTTTGAAACCGAGCGCTCCGGGATCCAATCTATCTTCGGACTCGGTAAAAAAATGCTGGGAATTGAATGGGGGCCGAGTCACAAAATTGAGAGTCGAGGGATTCTTTCGTAGGATTAATGCCGTCTAATGTGCTAGAGTCCTGGTATTTTATTAAGTTACTTCTACTTAATAGGCCGTGTAAAATTGCGCTTTTAAAAGGATTTTTAAGTTTTAAGAGCGTATTTGAAATTTCATTGCATTTTTGATTGATTGTTTCATTGATTAATTTAGGTACAGTTACTCGTGCTTTATTGCATGTTTTCATTCACCACAGTATTTTAAATCTGCGCGAATTCCGTTTTCTTTTGCTTTGAGGATACACCGATAGCAATTTTTTTTACTCTACCATACTTCGTTTTATCGCATCCAATCAGCAGTAATTTTACGTAATGTCGAAATAAAATATATTTTTACATAAAATTTTGTAATGCAATGAAGCTTCGAATGAAATTTCGATTCACATATAAACGATCCAAGTATACCAGTGTTACTATACTTCAAATGTAGACTAGGAAAATTCCACCGTGGCGTAAAGTTGATATTTGCAAATTCAAATATTTTTAATATTATTAATAATCGATGCTTGTATCTTTAGTCAAAAGCGACTTGAGGTTATAGAGTCACGGAAAAGAGCAACGTATTGTAACTGTAAATATCGTTCGACCGACTCTCTATATGTTTTAAAAATTCGTTTCATTCTATATAATAAATGGCCTAACCCATTTCGATACATATCATTTTCTTTTAAGAAGCATTAATTTTATTACTCCGTTATTATTATACATAGAGTTTTTTAATTGGCATGTTGATGGAATACTGAAATTTTTGGTCAAGTTTATTTTAACAAATCTATCTTACGCAAATATTTAAAAATTCTAATTAAATCGTTATAAAGGCTTATTGGTTTTTTAAATTATTTAAATCTGAACAAACTATTACGTTATATGTATTAACTTTCAATTTATTTCACGTATTTTTTCTAGATTTAGATATTTTTATAATATACGAAACAAAACCACTATTCACTTTTATGTTAAAAATATTATATTTTGAGTTACAGTTTTATAAAGCCGAGCTCTACACTTTTCAATGGTATTTTAACAGCATTATAGATGATAAATTTGCCAAATTTTTAAGAAGATTAATTAATGTTCGTTAACGCACTTTTACGTTTCATTGATCTACTGGTTCCTATCGTTCTATTTTATAGATGATATTTTTCATTCTTCATGTGGCAATTCGCATAATCGTAAAAAGTAAGAAGTAAGCATCGACATTTTGTTGATACTTGCACGTAAAATAAAAAAAAATGTTTTCTGATAAAATTAATGTGGACAGCGTCGTGCAAACCTTGTCCATAAACTGTCCATCTAGTACAAAGCCATGATTACACGAGTTCGAATATTTTTCCCAAGCTCTTGCAGCATAAAATCTAATCAACTCTCGAGGTTGTGCAAGCTGGAAGCAACGGGAAGCGGAAAAATGTAGGAGCATTCCATGGTCGTTGACAAGAACCCAGACGGGCGCGATCGGACGCACAAAGAGAGCAGAAAACGACAGGCCCGTTTCGCTAGAAAGACTTGTGCCAGGAACTTGAGCGGATTGTCCCTGACACAAATTACCTCTTTAACGTAGGTTAGCTGGTCGCCGCGGCCGGTGCCACGCTCCTACGGCGTCGGCAGCGGAAAGATGGAGTGGACCCGAGGGAGGAAGCGCCACCACAAAGAAAGAACGTCCGGTCTTAGGACAGCGGCGAAGATGCTTCGACGGGGGTGCGCGCTGACAAATAGATGCAGCCACGCGTGTCCGATCGTTCCTTACGTTGGGACTTCACCCCGCGCCCCGTAAAAATAAAAGCTTCCTGCAAGCGCACGAGAAATCCGCTGCGCAAGCACATTGCTCCGATCTCACGTGTGTATTTTCGTTTTTTCTCACTCCCTCCTTCTCTCTCTCTCTCTCCCTCTCCTTCTCCCTCTCTTTTACAGGGTGAAATATTACGCCCGTTTGGAGGAATGTACTTCTGGCACTCTCGCTCTGCTTGGGCTGTCATCTTGTACGTCCTAAATGTTTGAGGAATTCAACTGCCTCGTTACGCATACAATTTATGTTTCGAGCTGCAACTTGTTTAGTAGATACTAAATCGCGAAATAAATCTCTAGCCGTAATAAATTACTTATGTTATAAATGCATTAACCTCAAAAGTTATTCAATTTCATGAATTGTACACGGCACGAAGAAAATATTGTACGTCACGTTCTTGCTTTCTTTGTCGAATCAAAAATCCTCACATCGCTGCATCGGACGTTTTTACAAAACACACACATATCGTAACATCATTTTATTCATATTTAATTATGCAGCATACGTAATCTAAAACGTGTATATAAATTATAAGCGAAGTAGCCTAAAATTTAAAAGTAATAACATCCACTTGTTAAGTGAACACTTGCTAAAATGGCATAAAATTTGTTAGTGATATAAAAAATTTATTGCCCCAAGGTGATTCGCGAATATAACGCAGTAATATTTTACGAGACGTTGCAAAAAAACGAAAGCGCTATCCAAGGATAATAAGCTAGTAGCGATACACTCGTTAACTTTAAAATGCTGTCGTACGGCAGCATCAAGCGCCCGTAATCACACGTTGCCGCGGATATACGTATTCCGCTTCTTATACATAACGACGTGAAAATAAACGTACGTCGAGACGTCACGTTGTCATCCTCCTTCTCGGAAGAATCGCCGTCGGCGTTTTTTCCTCAAGCCCCGTGTTTTTGTCACGCGGGTAGCCTCGTGGCTGAGCGCCAGCGTCGACCTCAGCGTCACCTGCTCACTGCCATAAAGGACAATGATATTTTTATAATTGAAATTAATTGTTAGTGCACGGAATCGTGTGGGTACTGATGCGACTGCTGACTGCATTCACTTTAAAATTCGAGCCGAGCAACAGAAGACTACGAGATTTCTCTAAGCGTTTTTTACCCGTGACCAAGTTCTTTGTTTCTATTTGTGAGGAGTTGAATTAACGAAGTCATTGTTAAGAACTAAAATTTTTGTACGTGCGAGGAGGCATATTTGAACAATTTTTGCTCTTCGTTTAAAAATATTTGAGCCAAACGAGTCCGACTCCTTATAATGCAGTGAATATTTAATAATATTCGATATATAATATTTATCGTATATATTGAATATACATTGGATGAAAATAAAAATGTATTTAAACTTTTTCTTTTGTGTTTGTATAATATATTTACTCACTTATATATAAAAATAAATAATATTTATTTGAAGTATATTAATAAACAAAAATAATAATTAAGTTTTTTTCGAATCTATTTTTTTTACATTTCAATCGTCATTTTTAGAACAGGATTTCAACTAAAAATTCACTTAAAATTTAATTATTATTTAAATATTTCTTCTAATTTTAAATTACAGTAAAATGGTTTAAATTATTTAGGGGACATGTTTTTTTAAATTAAATTAGGCAAATTTGTTATTCTTGACTGTACAGTACTCAAAAAATCTTAAATCTTTTCTCCAAGACAATGTTTAATAAAATTCAAAATTCAAATATTTTAATTTTGCTTATTGAACAACTAATTTTTTTAATATTTACATTTTTTATAAATGATAATGCCGTGAAGTAAAGCAGAAAATAAAAAAATACGACTCTTATAGTTGCACATCTTGTAACAAATTTACCTTGTGAACTGAAGATATTTATTTTATAAAAAAGCTTAAAAACATTTACTATTAATATATATTACACTTCAAAAATAATTAAAGCAACTTTTACATAAATGACTAACCACATTTAAAGCATTCATCTTTTTCCCCTTTTACATTAAAAGCATAATAACTTCTTTGCCCACGGGAAGAAAAAATTTGTAGTTTCAGGATTACGAAATATTTGCATCGGTGAAATTGGCAATTATCTAAATGAGCACGATCTACCGAAGTCTCAGTCCCAGTACTGCGATGGTTCGCGCATGCGTATACAAAGTGAGGGCCCGAAGTTATAACTGGGAAACCGATGGTGAATAAGCGAATACCGCTTCAGTCGTGCACAACCGATCATCAAATTCGCATTTTCAGCCTGTAATGGTTGTGTTTAGCCGCATGGAAATATATGTATGTATATAACGAGTACGAGGAATCATTTTTATAAAAAAGTGAAAACAAAATGTTGGTAAGATTGCAGAAAAAGAAAATGAATATTTCATAAGAAATTTTATATTATATTGAATAAAACATATAATAAGAGTATTTATCTTTTAATTTATAAAAAATATTTCTTGTTCATAAAAACTCTTTAACATCAATTTTACATTTTTTAAAGAACAAATAAATTAAGGAATTATCTGATTATCTAATTTAAATGGTTTCTGATAAACGTTTGAATACAAATTTTCCTAAAACTTATAAATTTTATTTATTAAATTCAGTGAATAATTGCATAGAATATATATTAAAAATTGTAAAATTATCTCATATGATATAAGAAATATTTTTCCAATATAGTTCTGAGCTACACAATAAAAATGTTTAAATTAAAGAAAATTAAAACTTAAAAGTAACCTAAGACGCAATAAATTACTTTTCGGTTGTTTAGACAATATTTTTAATAACAAAGTTTTGCTTTTTTGACGTTGAATGTTGCTGTAACTTTAAAACAAGTTTAATCTCGGAATACGGCAATATGGTAAAGCGAAGTAAAGTGCTATTTCAGCGGGAAATAAAAAAGAATCTCTTCCTTCGGGCGGCAAGAAGAATGTATTCATTCTTTTTGGTGTTGGCTGAGCATCATTTTAAGAAGAATCTGAAAACAGCCAATCATTGGCGAGGAAATCGGTGTAAGGCATCACCATTGTCCTTATACGCGTAAATAATTTTCATCTCTCATGATATCCAGTCATTGTCGATCGGACGATCAGCGCTCGCCACCAATAATCATCTCGCCGACTGCAATTTGCCGCAGGAACTCGCCGGCAGCCAATCACGTTCTCTACTCGGCTTCTAAGATCGCGAAAGCGCTACTCTGTTATTACGTTCTGTTGTTCCTGTTGTTGGGACGCGAGCGGATGAGGGACGACCGAACGAAGAGGCGGGTTGTAAGATGTCCGTGCCCGCGTCCTGTTTCAGGGTCTTTGAGTATTCCTTGGAACCTCAGTTCTCGAACACTGAAATGGCTGCGATTTATCGCTGCTCTTTGTTAATGTTCGACGTGAACTTATCGATTCCTGGATCAAATAATACAGCGCATTTACTCAAATTAAATAAGAAATAAAGACACGCGCGAATAAAATCTTCGAATATTATTGTTTATTTAAATTCTTTCGCGGTAGTTTTTACTTAATTCGAAGATGATTCGATGATGGTACTACTAAAAACTAACAGTTTATTTATCATATTACTCGTAAGAATAATACATAACATCTATCAATGCGTATTTATTTACAGCTTAGAGAAATTATACGTAAAAAAATAAAATTGTGCCGTTCACTGCGCGTAATGTAATATATTTTCCTGTTTTCACATGTTTACAGCCGTCGCAATGACAAAAATTGAACGAACCCTTGCTGTATAAATTACTTTTTAAAGATCTCCTGTTTGGTTACCGGATCACTTTCCAAACATGATCATTACAATACGTGTTAGCACGAGAAACTATAACCTTCGGCTCATCGATGCTGAACGGATGAAAAACGATGTCCGGATTAAAGCATCGCATACAAGACTTCGCTCATCAACTCCGAAACTTTCTGCTCCTCCGAACGCATACTCGCGTGTGCACTCGCGGCCGGGATTACACACGAGCGTATAACTTTTCCAAAAACAAGACCTCCCCTTGTGCCCCTCGAATACTCTGTCACGAAAAATGCTCTTCTCGCGGGCGGTGCACATCTACATACGCGCGAGCGCTAACGGCCTCGAGAATCTGGTTTTCGTTTCCCGAGGGAGAATCAGGATGCGCACCGGTGTCTCCGCCCGCTCGCATATATATATTCGGTTTGCCAAAGTGGAGCTTATCGCGGCTCTCTTCTCTAATAGAATACGTATACCGAGGCGTGGCGGTGTCTTCGTCTCTCGCTCTCTCTGTTGCGCCATCCTTATGTGCATTCTTTTCTTTTCCCTCACCTTTTGCTCTTGAATAGAAAGGGAGAGGGAGGGAAAGAGAGAAACGTAGTTACGGGGAGCAGTAACAAAAGAAGCAAGGATAAGAAGTAGCGAGGTAGAGAGACGGAGAAGGGCGGACAAATACAGAGACGGAGAAAGCTTCTCTTCCTCGGTCGCGTTTTGCGGCATTCGAATTGCAAATACCGGAATGTTTGCATGTTGTTGTCACCGCATCGCGGATGCGCATTGCCGGAGAGCAGGAACTCCTGGGGGGGGGGAGGCAAAGAGAGCTAGAGAAAGAGAGGCAGTCTCCGCTTGAAAAAGGGGACGAGAAAGAGAGAACTCCTGGAGAGGAAATGGAGAGGAACCGACTCGAGCCTCAGATAAAGACGAATAAAAATAGGCGAGCGAGCGAGCGAACGTGGCGGCCGAAGAGATAGAGGGTGCAGGATGGAGACGGAGTTTCCTGCCCGGGGAACATTAGCGCCCTCGATACTCTCCTCTTCCCCTTCTGGCCTGTGTCTCTGGCTCGGCCTCTCTCTCCCTTTCAGCTCACCGCTCTTCATCGCTTTGTCGCTCTTGGTATGTTTCTGTACTCTTTCTCGAGTTCTTATCCTCTCTCGCTCCAGCGGTAGCTTTTCTCCCCTTTTTTCTTCGTTTCGTCGACCAGAGACGGGGAAGAGACTTCGCGTGACAGCTAGCGAAAATCAAGCATTTCACGCTTTCGACTGTCCGTGCTTTTCTCGGTCGACTTCGGAGCTCGGAGAAGGTGTTTATGTACACTCAGAAGTGCTGTAAACCGCGATTCTTCTGTATCTTTATTGCCTTTCGAGACAATGAATTTAGTGATTTTTTTATATCGTGCGATGGTGCTCTTCACTCGGCGAAGAGTCAATTTGTTTTCACTTTTTCTTAATTTATACAATTTAGAAGTAGTTCAGCGATTTACAAAAATGTGATTTATTTACCTCTCCAACTTGTATAATCGAAGTTGATTTCTTGAGCCTGGTTTAAAGATTTTAATAATAACAATACATCTAATGTAAAATCAATCGTATCGTAAGCATTAATACTAATAATTTTTTTATTTTATTCAATAATATTTTTAAGTTATGTGACATATGAATTTAATAAAATTTTTATTTAAATAGCCAAAAATCACTAATATGGAATATTATCGATTGCATAAAATCTTATTTACATTTATGCTTTATACTTTTTTTTAGAATAATTTTTTTACATACAACAAAAAACATTTAATAAAATTCAAATATATGAATATTTCGACTTTATAAATTAACCACTATATAATATTAGGAATTGCAAACTTTCAGCTTTCTTAATGTATACTTTTAAAAACAAATATTTCAATTGATCTCATAAAATTTATCCGTATGCAAATCTTTATGACGATGCGAGGACAATACAAAACTCAACATAAAATATGTGAATGAAAACATGTAATTTTAAATGATCCAAAAACATATTTTAAGCAATTAGCACAAGTTTTCAATGTGAATACCTAGACTTATTCCGTAATGAAGTCAAGGTAAGCAGACTAATTTTTTCTGCGTACGCTATATAATTCCAAGAGTCGCGTGGTCACTTACTTTTCTCGCGTGCAGTGCTTAATATTGCACAGCCCATTTCAAAATAGATTAAAATTTAGCTCGAATTCATAACACAGCGCGAAATACGACTGGATCAGTAAAATAAGACTGCGAAATAAGATTAATTTCAGGAGCCAAATACAAGTGTATAATGTAATGTGACAGCACTTATCGTTAGACATTTAAATCGGGTAACGCGTTTTAATCTCCGACATTTGCAAATATTACTCCCCTTGCTAATCGCGCTGCGCTATATCTTCTAGGATGCGAATCCTATGAGCGTAATTATGAGTAAATGTAATTATTATGCAGCTTCTCACAAGTTTATGTACGTATAAGAAATGAAATAAATAGAAAAAATATCAACTGCAAGCTTAACTGCATGTGGTCATCGAGTTTTAAAAAATTATGAGTAATACAGCTTTTCGTCTGCCCGATCGTTTATCTTTCCATGTGTTCGTGTATTGTCGGATAAATATTTCGTATTTACGATGGTAAATGTAACATAATGATGGTGCTCGTATTTTCATAATTACATATCAGATTTCGTATATCGTATGACCTTGATATTTTTAATTCATTAAAGTATTCTGAGAAACGTATCGACATAAATTAAGTATATGTAATTTAGTGTGAACAAAAAAAAATAATTCATTTATTATGGTAATTGAATTATTAAACCTATTTGATAATTTTTTATTATATAGTCATTGATTATTCTAATTTGAATTAAAAATTATTAATAAATTATAACAAATAGAAATATGAATTATTCGATTTAAATCGAGATTTAATAATAATGTATTAATAATATTAATAATTTTTTTTGAAGAGTATATTGTTAAGAGCAAAAATGATGCCGATAAGTTCATGAATTATTTACATATAATTTATTAAATAATTTTTTATCTCTATTAGTGTAACAATGGTAATAATAATAATAGCATGGAACTAATAACGATTCAAACACTTCTTTCGAAAAGTTTCATGGATGCTGTAGTTAAATAAACAATGCTTTTAAAGATTCCGCTTCTTTAAAAAATTGGTAAGAAATTCTTTATTTATGTAATATAAAATAATTATTGCATTAATAAATGTCAAATTAAGCAAGAGAAATACATTTTTTATTTCTTTCGCGTTACCACAACAAAAATGAAACGAGGAAGTACGAGGAGTTCCTAGATTGCAAAATCGCTCCCAGGCCATTTTCACAATTCCGACATATCGCCAATCGAAAAAAAAGAAAGAGAAAGTGGCCCTTTTCTTGCGTGACTCGTGGGCGTGTGCCGTGCGTGACATGCTTCAGCGATCGGGCCAATCGGACTCGTCTCGGCCGACCACGTCGAAGTGCCGCGGTCACGTGACGAGTCACACCGCGATAAGACTCGCGATCGCTAAGTGCGGGTTCGCGTGCGTCCGAACCATCGGCACAGCCCCGCCATGTACTTGCAATGCGAGCGCTTACAGCGAAGTGCTTTTGTCCAAGAAGTATTTTAAGCCACAGCGGATTGTTAATTTAATTTACGCCACACGATACCGGCTTTGTTTTTAATAAACGATTTTATGATAGAATCTTCTATTACACACCTTGTAATTACAGCTTGGTATTGTCTTTTTTTGGCTTTGCTCCAGTTGGCATTTGAATAAGAATTAGGTAAAATTTGAAATATTAAATTTACAGTTTTTCTTTTTTAAATTATGCAGAAACTACGTTTTTAGAAAAATCGATTACAAAAATTGGCGTATTATGGTTGCATCCATTATCATTTTTAAACAATAATAATAAATTAGATATCCCATTTATGTCATTTAAATTAAAAATTTGTATTAGTAAATAAATTAAATAATTTATTATTAGAGGTAATAAACTTTAAGTATTTTAGGTTTCTGGATTCAAGAACGTCATTATCAAAAGAGCTTCGATGAATAAGCCAAAAATTTCTGTGATTTATATATTAATCAAATGCTTTTTATAAATGACACGATTTCAAGAGAAACTTTTGACACACTCTGTTTTTTTATATTTAAATAAATTAAAAACCATAAAATTGTGGAATCATGGTACAAATGAATCAAAGATATATTTGAATATTGAAAGTCTACTTTCTTTACTCCGCCCCAATTCTTTATCACATCCGGATTTAAAGAAGAGACTTAGACTGAAAGTAAATCCCTATTATTTTAGCCATATCCTAAAGCGACTGTAGAGAAAATCGGTCGTGTACTAAATTTAAGCGTAATACTATAGCCTTTGTAGTTGAATCCCTTCTCGATCCAAGGAATTGCTGAAAAAAACATCAGGCAGATTTAAGCGGAATTCTCACTGCTCAATTACTTTTCAGTTCTTATTTAGACCATCGGCAAAACGGAGATATTATTACACTTTTGTTAAAAAAGCTTTTTCTTGTAGTAATCGTATGATATTAAGTAAAGGTAAGAAATATTAATAATCAGTTGATCCCAAGATAAAAAATAAATCAAATTTTCTACAACTCTGATGAGTAAAAAAATTATTGTAGCTATTACGAAATACTTTTACAAAAAAAATAATGCGATCTTTAAATTTTCGATAGAATAAAAGTGAACGAAAACTATCGCGCTATTTATTTTTAGTAATTACAATGACACGTGCAGTCTAAAAGAGAAAGCAATTTCGGCATATTACAATTAAAATTAATTTAAAATTTCGCGAATCACACAAGGGATCGCAGAAAATTGTATAAATTAAAAAAAATGAAGCTGCGTTCCGCATGGCTTATGCCAAGATCGGCTACAATGAAGCTACGAGCGTGGGATAACGTTCCGCCAACGCGATGGAAAGCAGCTTGCGAAGGATATAAAAGACCGCCAATATTTGGAGCCTAATAGTCAGTTAATTCACAGACAATGTAGGATGTTTAGTGGCCTCCGGGTCTCAGGCGGTGGCAAGCAGTAGACGACTACGGCTTTCTAGCCCTGGTTCTCCGGTACCTCGACTAAATCAATTCATAAAAGAATAGTAATTAGCACTCTTTTGTTGGGCGCTCGACTGGTCCAAGGGAAAGGAGAAAAGGCGCGCGAGCTGACGGCGATGAAAACTGGGACTGCCTCTTACCCTTACGCCAGCCACACGAATGAACGCAGCACACCAAGCGATAATCATAATAATATTCTCGCGGTGGAATTTCCAAAACATCTGATGATGAAAAACGGTATTTGCAGAACTTTTCAAATTAAAATTTGCGACAGTTTTACCATGTACATTTATCTTTTTAACGTCCATTTTGGAATTTTAACCTATGTGGATGCTGATACATTAAGTAAAATGCAAACGCTAAATTATTAATGCTTGAAGATATCTATATATATATATATATCTTCTTGATCTGATAATAAACTTTCATTAAATGGATCTTTTATTAAAATTACTTATTCTAAAGAGGTAAATATCAAGAATGAAATTTACATCATTAAGTTTTTTACAAGCGATAGTCTTGATTAAATTAACTTTTATCACACATAGAACAATCTTGTTTGGTATAATATCAACAGTTTTTAAATTACTTAAAAAAGTTTAGTCTTCTGAATATAATTTATTAACAATACTTAATGAATTGAAAGAATTGCATTTCATAATACGTTAAGATAAATTTTTTATGATTAAAAGGCAGTGGTGTCGCCCTAGATATTATATTACCATTATCGACCCTTTAGTAAGATAAAAGATGAATATTACTAAGAAATCACTTTTAATTTAAAAAATTGCCTTTAGGTATCATATAATTAAACTTTCATCTATTTGTATGGTATCGCATTATTAAAAAAGTGATCTCTTACGTGCGTTGCACGGGTGAACAAAAAATACGAGCGGCCAATTAGAAGAGTGTTTTTAATTCTAAAAACTCATCGTCAACGTCTTCAGATATCTTGGAAGAGCCATTCTGGGCGTAGACTTCCGGCACTCCTTACATCTTCGGCTTCAGTTTGACGAAGCCACTCTCATTATCCCAAAGGAAATTAAACACGTCTGCAGATTTCTACATATACCTTAAACTAGACTAACATTATACCTAAACTAAACAAAATTATAGCTCGTAGTTTCGAACAATTATGCGCTTAAAAAGTTGCTTTTAATTTAAGTTAATGTAACTTCTGCGCAAAAACAAGGTTAATTACGATACGCAACATGTGAAATTGCTTCGCTCAATTCATTGCATTATTGGTTTAAATCATTATCAATCATTTCTTACAAGTAATCCCTAACTATTGTTTGCCTCTATTATTTTCAATTTAACAACAGTAATAACGGTAAAGCAGTTAAAGTATTTTTAAAAAGTAAAGTAAAAATTAAATGCATTTGACCTTTTATTTAATCGACAGCAGTGTTTGAATCGAACTTGAATTACATCATAAATAACACCAAGTATAAATAAAAATCGGGGATCTATTGAATTAAAACGACGATAAAGCGCGATGAGAAATACATCTCTTTTATGAGTTCGTCATCAAAGGTAATGTTATAATTCGTAAAATACTTAATGCTCTTTCCCCTAAATGGAAGCACAAAGCGCGACACGTAAAATACCTCGTTAAGCGAGAGAAATACAGTGTTGCGCGTGGCGAACGACAATTCCGTTTTTCATCGCTGCGCTACAGCAGCGAAGACAAGCAATTCACCAAGTGTCTGTCGTGTAAAACCAAAAGCCGGCGATCGATAAATCTAGACGATAATAGTGACGCTACGAGGAGTAATCCCGCGTGCTCACGAGACAGATAAATGGATCCGCTCTCGCGCGAGTTGCTCGAGGGGACGATTCACAGCCTCGCGGGGGTGAGAAAAATCCCGCGTATCACGGCAGTCCCTTTCTCCTTCCCACCGAACATCCCCATTCTAACCACTGACGAACATAAGCGCATGTGTTCGTTTATGGGTGTAACGGCGACGCGTCTTTTAATAAGTGCCACGTCATCGGTGTGCCTGCAAGTCAGTTATCGCGTACTTCCTTGGACGTAAGTTCATACGGTAGTGTATGGATGAAGGGCGAGGCGCTCAGGGGACGTTCGCTGACTGAGTTTCCGATTGATCGATACGTGAAAGAGTGTATCTTCTCTGACATCGGCTTGACGGCCTTTGCTCTCATTCCACCTACGCTCCTGGTGTGAAAATTCACTTTTTCACGATGCCAAGACTTTTTCTTATTTTACAAGTTAACATTTTTGATGTATCGAAAGTAACTGCGGTAATAGTCGACTTTATCGTATTATTTTTTTTACAGGCATTTAAATATTTATTTGGTCGCTGAATATAAGAAAATAGCACATACGTTTTTCATAAATTTGTTAAAAAAAAATATCATAAATATTTGTTTATAAAATTAATTCTTTGATTCGAGGCTATTGAAATGCATTGTTTTAATTTTTTAATCCAATTATGAATTTTACTTCACCTACACAACTATAGTTGCGACATGTAATAGAGATACATTCGACCACTTGATTTACCAGATATTCTATACAGTTACAAATGAAAGTATGAACCATTCCAACACAATATTCTAAAATTTAGAAATTTTAAAGTAAATAAGTTGATACGTATCGGGTATTAGTACTTTCTGAATAACATTATAAAAACCATGTAAAACATGAGTAAACTCTTTTATTGAGTTAATTTTAACCATGATAATTTGTAGAACGTTCGTATAAGAATTGCTATAAATTGAACAAAACGGCATTTTTCTTGTCCCAGTTGCATGTATTTATGGAAAACTAAAGAAATTATAAAGTATTTTCGTACATTTGTCTTTTCAAATTGGTGAAAAACTTTAAGAAAAGAAATTATTTGTTTAAAGTAAGTCGACTCATTCGAACTTACAAAACAACACTTGCATTTTTGTTACGTGAAGCAAAATTATTTGTATAATAAAGTGGGATACTGGACAGAACGATCCTGACTTTTTTCGTCTTCTAAAATGAAAAAACATTCAATTATCAGTTTGTATCACAGGAAGCAAGGCTTTTGTTTGGTTTGGGGCTAATGCGAGCATTCGTCCGTCCTCCTTCATCGCCTGATAAAATAACGAAAATTGCAGCATCCAGGTGAACTCGGCACGTGCGCCAATTTCATAAACTTGGCCTAATGATCCGTGTAAATGGACGACTGCCATGAAGCGCCTCGATTGCGAAACATATATAGAAAAGTTACGCTAATAACATGGGTTAGAGCAGTTTAAGCCGCAGTGGGAAAACCGCAAGGTGACAGCTCGGGCTGGCCTCAGTCGGCGAACGCTTTTCCCCGTTGCCGGGGCCGACGTACGAGGTCGTTACACGGCGGCGCTCGACCGACGTAATGTCAGACGCGCGCCGACCGCAGTTTGTGATCCTGCACAGGAGAGCGACGAGCCGTCCCCTTGGCTGCTTACCTGAGAGCATCCCGCAAATGACAGCCCCGCCGATGAGAAATTGAAGCGCAAAAAGCTGCTTGGTTCTGGATTTATGTAGTTTTTCGAAGAAGAGACGCGCCTTTTTTCGAACTGTTCGGTATGATTTATTCGCGAAAAGAGCCTCGTGCTTCATAAATCTCGGTTCCGCTCGCAACGGCCAAAGTGAATTTTAACATACGGTTCTGTAGCTGCGAGGTAAACGTAGCAGCGCATTTTTCTAATGCGGGACTATGAAACGCGAAATTACCGGCGCGCGTCATTAGAGCGAGAGAAAAATAACATTTTAAATAAACCTTCGCTCCGGCCATCTCGCAGACGCGCGTAATAGCTTCCAATTTATTTAATCGAGGCAAGAAAGGGTAGCCGTCGCGGGAGGCGCCGCATTCCTTTGCCGCAACACGGCATTCCTATTGCCTTCCGATCCTGCGAAGGGCCGACGACGAGGAAATCGGCGGAACGCGAGGAAAAGGCGCCGGGGGCCGGCCGAGAAAGAAGAAGAATGCGCGTATGTGCTTCGGAGACGTAGGTCCAGACGTGCGGGATGTCGGCCTGACGGGAAGACGCAGCCGCAACGTGGTCGAAACGCGGCGCGAGCTAAAACCAAAGATTAATGCACTACACTTACTAGGGCAATTTGCAGCGCTGGCGACAGAAGTAGTGGCAGCGAGTGCCGGCTGCGCGAAAGTTCTAACTTCTGTACGATTGCGAGGGCCGCCGGGGGCGGGAGATTCGTTCTGGTTAGCGGAGTCTTCCGCAGCGTCTGAAATCCCTCGGGACAGAGAAGTTGGGCGGAAAAACTGCAGGTAGTTGCTGTCCGGAAAAAGGGAGAGTGGACACAAGCGAAACAAAGAGTGAAAGTAAATGACTGGAATCGCTCTATTTCTTTTTTCTTACGAGGGGATGCAGACCAGCGCGGACAAAAGAAATTAGTCGTGGATGAGAGATCGGACACTGTCAGCTTTCTTAATAGTCTTCGATCCGATGATGGAATTGAAACGTCGGGAGAAGAGTTATCTTATTAATGTTATTGATGGTCTAATGTTTTTATTGCGCGAGAAATTAATTTTTTGCCAACAATATTCATCTATGAGTAATTTCATTTTACTCGATGTCTTTTACTACCTGCTACTTATACCAGAGCTTGTGAACTTTCTAAACTATTATGTATATTTTTATGCATCTAATTGCTCGCAATATATAATTTATCTCGTATTTTTTCGTTTTCTCTTTTAGAAATAAATAGTCTGGTTATTTTTAAATGTGTTTTTGTGCCTACATTTGTTACAGAAAACGCAAACTCAACAATGTACATTTACCCTGAAAATCGGTGCTATAAAAGATCCTTTTTGTCTTTCAAACATATGTTAAAATATATAAATTTTTTAAGCATAAAGTAATTTAAGCGGTGAAGAGAATGCACGTTAAGTAAATAATTTTCATAAAATCAACATTAGTATCCATCTTTTATCTATCGTACCGAAATGATGTATTCCGGACCAACGTATTTCGCATAGCAGGCGCAATACGAGCTAATTATACATACATAATTAGTAGAAAGGCAAAGGAGCCCTCGAGCGACTCTTCTCAAGCAGAAAATATATATTGCTGAGCGACTTTACATCAGACAAACCCTTGGATGCAGCTTAGTCGAAGCTAAGGGTATCTAAAGGCAGAAAGAGATAAGCAAGGTAAGAGAGAGAGAGGGAGAGAGCATCTGGCTGCTATGAAGTATAAAGAGCCAAGCAAGCGAGTGCGATATCATCCGCAGTGAATACTTAATTAAAACTTGAGACTACAGCAGTCCATTCCCCAAGCATATCCGCAAGAAATGTTCTTGTTCAACGAAAGCTCCACTGCCAATTCGTTACAATACCGCATACGGTTTCTCCTTCAATTATATTTCTTTTTTTGTTTCTCTTCTCTTTTTTACTTACCTTCTTTTCTTTTCCTGAATCTAAACTATAAATTTGTATATTCCTAAAAGTTTCAATGATATTTATTCCATAGTGCAAGACAATGTGTTTATTTTTAACTTAAACGCGGAAAAGACTATTTAAGATTTAAAATCAACGACAGTAGCAACTTAAAAATGCATTTAATTAGTTCAATTACACGATTATGATGGAAAAGATAAAAAAAGTGTGCTCGATTGAATCATATTAATTAATAAGTTAGAATTATTTTATTTTTCAACCTGCACTGCGATAATTATGAGAGAGAAAAAACGTTACAACATATTTTAGGGTAAAATAAACAGTAAATATGCGTGTTATTATTTATTTATTTTTAGCTGAGTTTATAATAATAAATACTGTGGTGATTAATACATATTACATCTGAGTATCAATATTATTTAGAAAATTTTGACGCTTATACATAATGATTATTTATATATCATATAATGTTTTTGTCATATATTAAAATCAAATTTTTTATCTTTAGCTTTCAATTTGTTTTTTTGTCTTTTTCTTAATAGAATAAAAAGATGTATTAAATTACTTATTACAATAAAATTTTGTATTGAATATAGTTTATATATGATATCCAAAAAATTGTTTGTAGATTAATGGCTATATTTACGTAATTGATGTAATAAGCTTTAAAACAATTTCATAAATAAAAAGTTATCTTTTATTTAAAAAATATTATCGCTTACTACATATGTAAATCATTATTAAAATTTTTAAAATAAAATTGGTAATCTTTTTAATGAAAAGTATTATGAATGTTAAAAAAAGTGTGAGATTTGGATTACCTGTCATAAGGAAATTGTTGTTCCATACAACAGAAGCTTTCGACTACAGTTGAAGTGATTCAGCAAACAAATTATGGTTTGTAACGGTTAAAGGAAATTTACATGAATGGCTATTCAATCCCGCATGTATTGAACCCGAAAAATCAAGACATTTACTACTACATAGTGCTATCTGTTCTGATAAGTTTCAAAAATAAACATCACTATCTACAAATACCACTTATTACATGTAATGAATTTCGATATCAGAGGAATTAATAAAATTAAATATAAAACATTAAGAAATAAAAAATAAAATATTCTTTTTAATACGTATAAAAATATTATAATTTGATTAGTTTATAATAATATATACTATAAGCTACATAAATTTAATGACATAATCAGTATTCAAAATGAACAATAATAGTCGATGTAATATAAGAGAAAAATATTTTATAAATATAATGAAAGTAGGCAGATATTAAAAAAACTCGTAAGCAATGTTTAAATATATAACGAATATAACAAAAGAAGTCATTTTTTCAACAGTTTTAAGGTTTTTGGAAAAAAAATTTTCTTGAATTTAACTGATTCAGATTATTATTTTTGTTTGTTATTTAATTTTTTATGATTATTTTTTAATTAACAACATTTATAAAGTATTGCGGATTATTATCAAATTCTTAAATCTGAATCAAAATTTTTTCTCGTTAAAGATTTCACATAATATTCTAAATGCAATGTACGTATATTAGCGATGATGAATGATGTTTCTAAATTTGAAATACCTTTCATTTCTTAAATATCTAATATTAAACGTTAAATATCTAGTAGCCATAAAAATCAAATACTTAGTAAATAAAATAGAAATAATAAAAGAGTTTTAATAAATATATTTGTTTATTCAGTTTTTTTCAATTAAGTACATAATATTGCTTGTGCCGAAAATAATAAGTGAAGCTTTATAAATTTCAAAAAATCTTATAAAAATAGTTTTTTATTAACTTTAACTCCTTTAAGAATTTATTTTGAATAAAAAAAATTAGTTTTATAAGTATCTTTTCACACGCATACTCATGTATATGTAGTATTGACATCGTATTAGATGAATTACTTAAAATTTATTGTCATATTTTATTTTTACTTATATTATTGCTTTTTTGAAAATATAAATATAGATACATCGAGACGTGTACTGACTCATACGCGCACGTTGATACATAAACTCACACAAGAATTTGTAGATATTTTGAGGTAAAAATATAAATACAGAACAATCAATCAACGGGTAAATTACACTTACAAACTTTTTTAAAATTGAATAAATTTTTCAACAGAATTGTCAGAAATTGTTTTTTATTGTATTAAAATTTATTTACGAATATAAGTATTACGAACATCTATATTTTTCAATACATAATAGTATCCGTTTAATCTAGTAACTTATAATTAAATTTGTAATTAAAATTCTAACTATTAATTTTATTTCTATAAATCTATAGTTAACATTTAAAAAGCATTTATAAATTTGAAAAGCAATAATTAGTAAATAAGTAATAGACATTCCATAAATAATATTAAATAATAATAAATATTAGAAAACTACTTTTATAAAAATAGAAAAATATTTGGAAAATTTGGAAAAATTGAACGTTCACTCCTAGTATAATTTAGAATCATTTTGTTTACACAATATATTGTAAAATTATACATTAAAATTCTAAATAGATATATTTCTACTGTCTATTATTTTTAATAATTTTAATTAAACAATTAATAATATTTTATAAAAATTAAATTAATTGAAATTTCATTTGAAATTGCAAATAACGATCTAATGTATGAAAGTAAAAATAGTATGAAAAAATCAAAATCAAGTTCAATGTATATTAAGATAAATTTACTCTATGAATTATAATATACTCTCAATATTGTAAATAAATAAAAAAATTTTTAAGCGCCATCAAAATTTTGATTGTTTTAGCGGAGTGATATAGAAATAATTTTTTAAATACAATCAAAAGATTATACGAGGATAAAAATAAAAAAATATATAAAATTGTAAAGATACAAGGCATCATAAATTTTAAAAATGAAAAAAATTCTACAGGATGATTATGATATTTTCTCACAATTAATTAAAAGTCTGAATAAATGGTGATTATCTTTTAGAAGAATTGTGATATAATCTGTGTTGATTATGAGAATAGATAAAATTAGTCAGGTAACATGATAGAATTCTGTTATATTACTTAAACGAATTGAAAAACTCTTATTTCAAGATCACACGGTAGTTTACTTTATTACGATTTCAGTAGTAAAATTGAACTGTATTTTGAAATTACAACTACTTTTTTAATACGCAGAAATGGTATATCGGAGTTTATAATATAATAGTACATCAAGATGCAAAATTACGAATTATTGATAAAATAATGACGAACGTATATAAGTTTTACAGATTATTGTACATTAAAAGTGTGCGAAAAACTGAAGCACCATATACTTAGTTTGATAGTATTAAACAGTATTTGTAGAATTGCGTAAATTTCTCGTGTATACTTATGGAAATATTTTATAAATGCCTCTGACTAATTTAAAGAATAATTGAATTAAAAATTTGTATTTCTGTAATGTGTTTGAGTTAGTACTTGAAGAATATTACAATATTAGATTTAACGACTCTTAATGATCATCATATTGACTACATATATACACAGAAATGAAAAATACTACTATTCTTAATATTTAAAAATTTTGAAAACGTCTACTTTTTTAAGTATATCTAACAAAAGGAGCATAAAAAAAATTATTAAAAATTATTAACTAACAATTATTCACCATAATTTAGAGAGATAAGAAATACAATGTAAGGAAGTATGACATGAAATCCAATAAATCTGCGTATATAAGGGCAGAAAAACCAAACAAGTAGCTCATTAAATACTTTGAAAAATTTTTAAATTAATCATCTACTTTCAGCCCAACTCACGTACACAATAGTTACAGTCTCTGCATTCCATGTGTCGACAATGTCCTACGAGAGCTGTGTGACTCGCAACCTCTTTTTTTGGCTTACACATGCGAGAAAGGGGAAACAGAATAGAAGCAGAAAGAGTAGCCTGCAAAAGAAAGGTTGGGAAGAGGAAAGGGAAAAACTTGACTTGGACCTCTAACGAGTTCGCTTTCACCCGGACGTCGCAGAAAGAGAGCGTCGATGTCGGTTGACACGAGGCCCAGGAAAAACTTAGTCGGAGAGACCGAGACACTGACGTTCTCTACTATCGCCGGAGTCAAACAGTATCGAACAGAAAAGGAGAGAGAGAGAGAGAGAGAGAGAGAGAGCGACCAAAAGAAGGATGGAAAACCATTTTGGCTGATGCGTTGATTGACAGTCGAGGCATCTTTCCGAGAGCTTAAAACTCGAGGACTGTTCTCCGCGTGCCATACTAAAATGGCGATGAAAGATGGTTTATTTTTAATTGCTTCGTCGCCTGGTTAAGGAGACGAATATCTCGACCAGCCATGCCTCTTTAAAAACTTGCCGATTTGAAATGTACTGAGAAGTACTTAAGCCGAAGTCTTAAAATCTCATTTTGGTACAGTAAATATGTTTGTATATTTGCCGAAGTGACTTACGTATTCTGAAGGAGTTCCGTCGAATTTTGAATTTAAACTGTTGATTAATACTTTTTTTCTTTTTTTTACGTAAAAATTTCTTACTCCTTCTATTCGGAAAGGCTTTTATTAACTGATATTGTATTGTAATTATATGCAGAAGAAAAAATAACGACTCAGTTGTTTTATTTATCGGAATTATATTTGATTGTTGTTACTTACAAATAATGTTGTGCAATTATTTAGAAATAAAAATAACATTGATAAAAGAAGTTGATCGATTAACTTATTATTGTAGAAAATTATAGAAATTATTGATTCTAACGTCTTACTCAGCCGTAGACTTACCTAATTAATCATGTCTTAGACAAACATGGAAAAAACTCGCGTACATATGAATAGTAATGCATAAATACAAATTTATACACGAATACATTTGTACGCAGGCAAACATAAAAACAAACAACTTGAAGTATGAAAATTATCGTTACCGCACATTTCATCTTCCTGCTAAAATGTCTTAAAATTTTCTTAAATTTAATGAAACATTCTTTCTCACAATATAGTAGTAAAGAATTAATAACATGAAATAAGAAAACACGATATCTTTGTAAATAATTCATAAGAAAAAGTATGTTTTTAATGAAATGAAAATATTGCTATTATCCTACAAACGAAAGTAAATACAAAAAAAATTTGTTAAATCTGCGTATAAAGGAAATATATATATATATATTTAATAAACATTTAATTGACAATTTAAATCTAAGATAAATAAAATGTAAAGCAAAATTAATATTTTTTAATATCAAGAAATAAATAATACTTACGTTAAATTTTATAGGTTTTTAATTAGTAATTAAGATATATAAATAGTAAAAAAAATACTTGATTGTATATTTTGTACAGTAATTGCAATGTAATTACAGTGTTTACGTTAAATTACATTGAATAGGGTATAATGTGTAAATACTATACAACAATACTAAAAGAATTTAATAAGAAATAATGTGAAATTTAACAAAATCTTTATAAATTGATATTAAATTATATAAATGAATTTATTTATGAAATTTATTTTAAGTGGAAATGATTTTTAAAAAAAGATATTAATATTCTAGGTAAACTATAATATTTTAAATATATTAAAAAAATGTATTTTGAAAGTATAATTTATCATATTGTTATAATTATAATTCGTGTCTTAATATTGTGGTATTTTATTCTAATTTATAAAACTAATTTCACGAATGTTATGAAAATTACAATATTTGATTCCCTGTTAAGTTTTTTCACAGGCAATTAATTCAGTTTTACTATAACACAACACGCGATAGTTCCATGACCTCCTCAATTCGTCCCGCAACTGAGAGAGACAGTCGTAAAGAAGAAACCTAAATAAATCAAAGAAAGCATTATAACAAGAATGATAAAGGAAAGAAGGCCTGAGGAAGAAACGTTTTTGACAGATGAAACTTCTATCGCTTTGTAAACCGGCCGAGTACAAATCTCGCACGAGATATTAGGGAATGCAAGATAAAGCGAATAAGTTCTCTGATGCATTTCTTCGCGCGTGGAAAGTAACAGATTGTGTATCAAACATGTGACGTGTACGGTTGAATAGAATTCGAAAGGGAGGGAGGAAAGACTCGTTACGACGAGCGACATACTCAAAAGGTAATTCAAAATCCATGAATGATAGCGGCGCGGTCTACGAGTTTACCTGAATACGTTGCATATTGCGCATGAAAGTAGTAGTGCTCGCATACTCGCTTACCTTCTAAAGGGAATGGAAACTAATCGACATCTATGCCATTCCAATATATATGCAAACGTCGACATAACGATCTATCGGTACGTAAATATACGGAGGAAGCTTAGGTGGAAGAACGTCAACGGGGACTGAGCGAGGATGCAGAGGGAGAGAAACCGAAGGGGACTACGAAAAATACAAAAGAAAAGGGAATTGCAACATATTGATATAAATTTACTGCGCTTGATTATTTGATTTGCATTCTCAAACCAGTTGGTCTCAATTTCACAATTCTTAAATTAACTAATAATCGCTTAGATTGTTCGTCTACATCAAGTATATCAATGGTCTTCAACTTTTTTACGACTACATGATTGTCAATTTGCCACTTTAATTTTATTTAAAAATCATGGGAATACTTAAAAAATTAGATTGTAAATGGATTATTTGCGACTTCATTTATTTAATATTCATTTTGCAACCATACTAATTTAGATTTTATAAAATAAACTTTTTTTTAATTTCAAATATTTATACGTATAAAAGTCTAAATCGCAGTTATTAGCTATGCATCAAATAAGAAATAGTTCATTAGATCGTTTACTTAACTGTTTAGTTCTATGATTAAGTAATACAAAATATTATTATTTCACTTTAAAATTCTAAAAAAATATACAATTTAATGCAAACGCATAAAATTCATAGGAGATTTATGCTTACAGGCATTTCTTAAACTAAATTAAAATTGGAATACTACACTTGGCCCTTCAAAAATTTCTTTATATTGCTAATTTTTCAAACAATTTCTTTTATATCTTAGAAATAGCAAGGAAAACAAATGATAAATAATAAAGATGATTTAATCCGCTCAGTTTTATCTCTGCCTTTCAATAAATTAAATAATTCGTCCAATTTAGCGCAATAATTTCAATCATCATTAGCTTAATAAGTTACTATAATAAATACTTTCGACAAAAAACTTTCTGCGCTCTCAAGAGTGAAGGAGATGGAAATGAAACGAGAGAGAAAAACGGAGAAAGATAGGGAGAGGGAGAGATATGGTGAGTGCACGAGGAAGAGAAAACGGAGGGTGCAACGCTCGGCGTGGATCGAGAAAATACAAGAAGCAGGGGTGGGTTCGCTAAATGGGCGGGGAAAAGTAGATTCTTAAGAATAAGAGCGAAAAGGAGAGACTGAGCTCGAAGCTTAATATAAAACTTCATTTCGCAATCGGCGGCGGATGCGAAGTGAAGAAGGTATATATTTAGAAGGACTGCCGTACCACAGGATAAAAACGACAGAGTCGTCTTGAGGAGAAGAAGAAAAAGACAGCATTAGAATAGAATAGGGAAGAGAAATTTGCGCCATCTTAACCCCCCTCGAACAACTATGTACAAAGTGAACGCATATTTATCAAATACAATGCTCGGCTTATTTATTTAAAGATAACGTCTGATTGAACTCGTTTATTGTATTTCTAATCTTGCTTTTTAATAGTTCCAAATTATATTTTACGAAATGTTTCTACTTTTTGTAAAACAATCTGTTTATGAAACTAAAAATAACGAATGGTAAATATTGATTTTCAATTTTTTTAAGCCCTGTGGTATGCCTTTTATTTAATCAGACTCGAATCGATTAATGAAAAATAAAACTATAATCTATAAAAATTGGCACGAAATAAATTTTACGTCAGTTCATCCGTGCATTTAATTGAATTTTAAACTTTGTAATGAACTTTGTTCAAAGTAAATACACGAATTTTATTTTTTAAGGCAAATAATATTTATTCTTGTTTTCAAAGTCGATTAAGACGAGTAAAAAAGGCAGTGATACAACCATGAAATCCTTTCAAATCAACGTATAACGTCTGTAAGAAACAAATGATAATTTACTGGACGAAAGTTCAAAATGTGTTCTTTAATAAAAGCTAAAAATCGCTTTTGAACCCAATATCTATTGCAACAATATTGATTACAGCATGAGCTAACTTAGGAGATGAAAAACTCCTCGTTATAGTAACGAGCATATCGAAGTCCAGCTTAGTCTACTGAAATCGTAGTTTTGCGCTGGATTTGCCTCCGTTTCCAGGGTAAAAACAGGATGCACGTCATCAGAGCGTTACGCGCGAGATCCAAAATACGTAGCCAAGGAAGGGGTCCCGAAGGCGTGGAGTCTGAAAATTAAAACTTACGGATGAGATAGCGGGCGGAGAAAAATCAAGGAAAAAGCTGAGGCACTGGGAAAAGATATCAGCGGGGAAGAAAAAGTTGCTCGATGCAGCCGCGGCTCGCTCGCGTCGTTCCATTTTTGCGAATTCTCAGAAGTCTCCAGCGCTCCTCGGGGATATCCGGGAAGAAAAAGCACAGAGCCGGGCAAGTGGTGCGCACTCGCTCACCGGCGAGGCACGAGGTGCTCGCGCGCGATGAAACTTTTAATAAATGGCAGAGTCGATATGAAGTATAGGACTTTGACATATCGTGTGTCTGTAATGTATAGTTAAATCTCTGGCGGCAGATGTGGTAGTTCCCTCCCCGCTCCCTACGCTAAGCTCTCGGTCTCGCTCCAGGACTCGTGCTGCAGCATCCCCGAAATTTCGTGACACATACCACCCCCTCCTCGCCGCCCACCGCCCCTCCCGCCCTGCGCGAAAGTAACCAGAATGAAAATGCATCTTTTTTAAACAATAGCTTGGTTCCTGGGATACTCAAAAGGCTCCGTTTTATCAGTGGAGCGTGTGTAAGTGCGTTATTTAATCCGGTATCATTATCGATCCTTACTTCTTGTTACCTTAACTCATGCAGGCAGTAAAAAATTTATCTTTTCTTTATTTATCTTAGACGTTCTAAATCTACGAAAAATTCAACTGTCAAGAAATAAGATTTTGAACCAATTTAAGAAGTGCTCTAACTTAGCTTTAAACTTTTTGAAATTTTTACTATCGAAAAACATTTATGATTTATTGACCGATGCTGGATGTAAGCATCATAAAAAATAATGCTTACACGAGTCCGATAAAGTTTTCAGAGATTCTTTTCTTATATAATGTGCTTCTAAAGGAGTTCCTTTAATTTATAACCGTAAAATTTTTAATTAATATTTTTCTCAGTTTAATTTTTCATTGTATAAATAAATTTTTTTTATCCTGATCAATATGAAAATTTTTTATAACGTTAATCTTTAAGAAAATATATATTTCGATAAATTGTTCGTTTCAATTATCACTTTAAACGAAAACATATGTTACAGACTACTAGATGAAAAGAAAAATAATATATATAGAATTTAATAATTAAATTATTTATATTTTTCGATTAAATCTAATATTTACTCGAAAATTTTTAATTTCTGAACTTTAATATAAAAAATAAATAATTTAAATAAATTTTTACATTTCACATTTTATGTGGAAATAAATTAATTTTAGACTTTCTATAATGTGGAAATATATTATTACTTTATTGTTATTTTTTAAGGTGTACATTCATTTAAAAACTATATAAAATAAAATTTATTAATTAATTCTATTTTATATTTATTATTATTATTATTCTATACTTGAAATTTATATTTTTTAATTACTTATTTTATTGCATCATAGTATATTACTTTAATAAAATCTTCGACAAAATAAATATGCGATAATATTCATGAATATATTTTAGAAATTAGTATATTTTTTATTTTACTATTATTATATATGAGTATTTCTAAATTATATTCCTTTCTATAAATGATTTATGATAGATCAGTAAATAATAAATAATCAAAATTAAAAAAATTATAAGGTATAATATACACGCATATACATAATCTAAATTTGTAACGAGTAGTATAAAGAAATTTTTTAAAATGTTTTAATATTTCTGTATTTGCATTCATGTGTACTCAAAGATAAAAGTAATTTATTAAACATTAAAAGAAGAACAATATAAAAATATCAAAGTTTCTTAATCGTATACCTAAATAACTCTTGTCTGAAAGAGATAAAACGAGTTTTATAAAAAAATATAATGTATAATTTCTGAACTAAAATAACTATTTATACATAAATATACTAAAAAAACCTAATATTTTAAATAAAAAATATTATTTTCACGATAACTTAAAATAAATAATTCTTCGTTTCCTTTCTTATCGTGTCTTCCTCATATACTTTCATTCTGTGTATAACAATAATATCAGTATAAAAATTCATTTCAAGAATCAGTTATTCACGATATAATATCATAAATGATTAAAATTTTAATTCAGGATATCTTCATTAACTTTAAACTAATTTCCAAACCCCACATTAATCGAAATCTTTCTCGTTATGCACTATATGCATTTAAATTTAAATAGTCTCTATATATATTTAAGAATATAAAATTCACAAAAAAAAACTATCATTGATAACGTTGTCTAGGAAAATTACAAAAAATACTTATATTAAAGTATTATGTTTATTATTTACAAAAATTATTCACACCTACTTTTGTAAACATTTTTTGATTCATAAAAATAATTTAATTCGGGAATATAATATTTTACATGAAACACGAGTTATTATTTTCTAATTACTTTAATTTTCTTTACAATACATCAAATTTTCTGTACATCAATGAGCCAAAAATAATGTTTACGGTTATATTTAAATAAATTTTATTACTTTATACATTGTACAATGTTAAAATAAAAAAATTTAAGATATTTTTTGACGCATTTTATAACGACAGTGCGCTAATAATTTCTATGTATGAGATTAAAGTTTGAAATAAATTTTATTTGGAAAATGTTTCAGCTTGCATACATTCGATCATAATACGCTATAATAATTGATAAATTTACTCACCACGTATCAAAATGTTTTGTACAATTTCGTATTAAAGTGCACTGGGTTAACTGTTCAGTCGCAGTTTAGAGACGAGAATCGCTCTACCGGGGTAGAGCGTCACGAATGTATTTTTTTGTTCCTCCGGTTCTTCGCGCGCACGATGAACTTTTCAATCAAATCGCCTGTCTAAATGAGAGCTTCGCCACAAAGCGGATCAGGGTAATCTGTCATCGAAACCATCCCGCTGCTTCTGCCAGCCTGTCTTCGAAACACACAGCAGCCGGTGCCCGCGAACCTTCCCGACCGTTAACGTCGACGGCGCCGTCGATTCTGCAGCAACACACACAACACAGCCGCTGTTTTAAATATCAGTTTGAATGGCCGGATAGAGGAGGAAGTTGTCGTTCTTATTTCAGGATGATGGGTCTGCAAAAGCGGTTTCCGTTAAAAACTTGCCTACATATCCATGTGAGATGGGTCTTTCGACAAGGTTGAAACGTGAGGCACCAGTTACTTCGCACGACGTTTATACGTTTTTATCATTTATATCTGTTACAAATATAAATTTCGATTCCAACTATGAACATTGTTTTAATATTCTAAAAATATCCGTTAAACAAACCTTTGTAAAGATATGTTTTAAAAAATAATTTTCCGGGGAAAAAGTACTGATTTTCAAATAGAATAAAATATCTTCAAATTAATCGGCATGTCGCAAAAATATTGCTAATATTTTATCGATGCAGTGATAATATTTCTTTATTATTACGAGACGAAATGGCATGTAAAACTCTATTCTAGCATTTCACAGCAGAGCATACACCAAGTGTTAACGATTATATATTATATTTACGATTGAATCCGTCACAATCTCTTTTCGGATGTTATCCTGCACTATAAATCTCACGCAGCACGCTTGGTAAAATTCGTAAGTACGAAGAGTAAAAAATTTCTTGTGAAAATCTAATCTCAAAGGAAGCAAAAACCTCGCACCAGAAGAAAAATCTTCAACAATCTACTTGGTTCACATGGCCGTGCACCCTGCAGCCGCTCCGTCCTGTAACAAGCAATCATCCTCTTCGCAAAGAAGCAAAAGGACGCAAAAGAGAGCACAGAGGCCGGGCCGGAAAGATGACCTTCCTCAAGCTCCGCACCCCGCGCGTTCCGCTGCATCTCGCACTGCACATCCGCGGCTCCGGGAACCGCGTGGCCTCGCACGTGACAGCCATCCCCCACCAAACCGGTCTGCGCATCGCTCGCGTCGTCCCGCCCACATGGCTTTCACTCTCCCTCACCGTCTCCTTCTCTCTATGACTCTTTCTCTCTCCCTCTCACTCCCGAATCCTCTCTCCTCGGCAACCCGGCAGAGTAGAGCGCACACAACGGCGCCGCGCGGACGTGCATCGTATAGGGCAGTCGCGAGGGTCTCCTGCGTGTTCCCGCTCATCGCGTATTGCCCTCTCACTTCGGCGGTCGCGCGCCGCCTACGTCGGGAGGGCTGAGCCAGGACCGGCCCGGTACCGGGCTGCTATTGGCCCCAACGCCTCGGCTCACGTGACGGTGGCAGCGTGCGCGCGAGCCCGAGCCGTGGATAGGATCTGCTCAGGCCGCTCCGGCGGCGGGAGTCGAGCGCGACCCGACAGAGACGGCTAGTAACAACAGGGAACGCACACGCAGTGTCGTCCGCCAAGCGCTGAACGGGTCAGCGTGTGTGTGCATGCGTGCGTGCGCCCGGGGACCTGCTTGGCGAGCGCGCCGCGGTTTCCGCTTCATTTCGCGCGCGTCGCTCGACGGGTCCCGGACGATCGGTTTCGCCGAGCGCGAAGATGACGTTCACAGCCTCGGGAATCGGCATCGCACGCTTTCCAGCGAGATTAGACCGGTGACACTAAGACAGCTGGCTGTACAGACGTCCTCGAGTGCGCGGGTTTCGGCGACTCTTCGGAGACGAGCTTGGAGATGCCGCATCGCATGCCCCGGGTAGTTGAGTGCAGAAAGGCGGATTTGTGCGCGGTAAAGCGGCGAGGCACTGATTATTCGCCCGAGTGACAAGTGAATAGTGTCTGGTATGTTTACGGGACAGATGATGTTTGGGGATGTTCGGGTCACAGACCGGAGCACGAGACAATACAGTGACATGTTCGCAGGTCATTGAAATCGGCATCGAGTAATTCGTGCGAGCAGACAGAAAGTGACGAGTAATTGTCGCGACTAGCGAACTGGAGTGAAACGAACTTACACTAGTCTGTGATACCATCAAACATCGAACAGTGAATGCGATCGGAATTATTTTCGCTGAGTTGGCAACCGTAAAAAATAACTATACCGCTTTTAGGTGAGCTCCGTCTCCAAAATCGCGAATCCTGCCGGGCAAGAAGCGGAGACTTACGTTCCTTAAGATCCAAGCCCAGGGAATTCAAAGTTTGATGCGTGGCATTCATCGCGGCGTCGCGGAGTCACTGACCGTCGGGGTCGACGTATACTCCCCGCGGCTGATCGAGACGCAGCGTCGGTTCCGCCATTACGGGACGTCGGAGTACCGGCAATCGGAAGCTCAGCCCAACAAAGAAGACCAGCTTGTGAAGACGAGGTCCCCGACGCCGCCAACCGTCCTGGCTACCGACGGCGGCGGTGGCTTCTGGCTGGCCTCGGTGGCTGCGGGGGCCGGGGCCGGTGCAGTTCTGCCTCCGCACGGGGCCCATCCGGCCGTCATGGACGTCGGGACGCCTGGCCTCGGCTCGACCGAAACCGGCTTCATTAGCAGCCAGCCGTCCATGGCTGAGTTCATGACGGCCCTGCCCCAGATGGGCGCTGATGGACCGATACAGCACTCGCCCGGGGCCGCTGGTGGACCCCTAAGTCCGACCAGTCATCATCCGGGCTACCAT